>CM062807.1:734408156-736808156 GCA_031772625.1 Pinus tabuliformis
TTTTTCATCATTTTGTCCTAATATTGAACCACCAACTAGATGGTTTGAAACGTTGGCACAAAAAATCTGTATGTGATGTATATCGAGATGAAGTTCAAAAGGTTCTCAATTTTTTTTCAGACCTATTAGTTTTAATAATAAAGTCAATTGGTGATTCGAAATGTTGACTCTATACAATGAACATTGTGGACCATTTTCAAATTTTACCTTATATCTATATATATATA
The DNA here is from genome assembly GCA_031772625.1 of Pinus tabuliformis. Taxonomy (NCBI): domain Eukaryota; kingdom Viridiplantae; phylum Streptophyta; class Pinopsida; order Pinales; family Pinaceae; genus Pinus; species Pinus tabuliformis. Next base: position 734,408,384 of record CM062807.1, read on the forward strand.
TATATATATTATATATTCTAACCACTTGCCACTCTATACACAAAGGATATCTATGATGAGATTCATTTACTCTAGAAATTAAGGATTAAGATGCAAAGAAGAGTTGTGGATTTTTGAAGCTCTCTGCATCCTTATCTCTCGACTCATTGGTCTTTACAAAGAATCCATTCGGTGATTCAAAATGCCGACTCCAATATAATAAACAATGTGGATCATTCATTGATTTTACCTTCTTCAAATTGTAACCATTTACCACCATGTATAGAAGGCATATATGGGATGAGATTCAATTGCTCAAGGAATTAAGGATTAAGATCTTGATAAAGTCTACAGACTTTTCAAGTTCTCTACATCCTTATCTCTCATATAGTTGGTCCTGACAATGAATCAAGTTGGTGACTTAAAATGTTGACTCCAATATGATGAACACTTTAGGTCATTCTCTGATTTTATGTTCTTCAAATTATAATCACTTACTACCCAATATAGAAAGGATATATGAGATGAGATTCTTTTGCTCAAGAAATTAAGGATTAAGATCCAATTATGGGTTGTAAATTTTGAAGTTCTTTGCATCCTTATTTCTTGGCTCATTGGTCTTGAAAATGAATCTAATTGGTGATTCAAAATGTTGATTCCAATGCAATGAACATTGTGGGTCATTTTATGATTTTGCCTTCTTCAAGTTCTAACCGCTCACCACCTTGTATGAAAGGGTAACTAGTGTAGAAATTAATGTGTAGATTCAAAAATGCTCATGAAATTTACTAAATCACAAGAACTGAAGTTACTCTACTCATATGCGGAATTTAATTCACCATATAAAACAAGAATCATTGACATGCAAAAGGAAACATCGCACATACACAAAGATTTATCTATGGGGAATTTTGTTGCTTAAACCCCCTTGCTATATGTATATTGCATTAAATCATAAAATAGAGAAGAAATACAATGCTTGTTCAACCTGAACAATCTCTGCACAAGTATAATCTATCTGACTGCCTCACAAGATGAATCTGGCCAATACTTAGCCAATTTTGTTGCCTGCCAAGCTCATATTTCCTTGCATTGTTACCTTGGGAATTATCCCCCTATTAAATAGGAAATTCCTCATCCAGAATTGTGCAATCCCTATAGGCCCTTCTCTGACTGCATGCACTACCTGTACAACTCAGAAAATTATAAAACTGATAATACACTTCCCTTGAAATCCAATCTCAACTGGGTAACTCGAATTGCATGCATGCCTGAGTTAATTGTGGTTGATTTATCAGTTAACTGTCAAACACTGAAGTTGCACCCCACTATTAGACCTCTTATTATTTCCTCCAATAGTTGGAACTACTTTAACTGACTTTAACTTAGTTTAACTGAATTAAATTATTACAACTCAAATTAAACTCACCCTAGGCTCCTAAAATTTAGGAATCACTCTACACAACTCAAGTCAGACCCTCAACTCGAACTAACTGAGCCAACTAAGTGAAGCTAACTTAGTTAACTCATTCTTGTTGTCTTGTGATGTGGAATTACAATCTTCTCCTAATTTAATTCAAGGGAAAAATAAATTAGGAATTTCTTTCTGCATTTTCAACACTCCCTCTCAGCAAGAAACAAATTCACATCTACCTCGATCCATGTACTGCATGCAACACCTCTCATTGTTGCTGTTGCTACTGCAACATCTGTAACTGAGAATAAAAAGTTAAAAAATCACAGAATCAATCTGCAACTGTCTATTGGGAAAACTGTGTTGTTGTTGACTTTGCTATTGAGCCTCCTGCTTTGTTTTCAAATCTGCTCTACACTCCTCAATATCTTAATGACATTGATCCTAATGCTACTAAATATTGTGGGCCCTTTTAGCAATGTAATGATTCATAAGACAAAAAACACCTCAATGGAACCTACCCAAATTTTTGCAACCCTTGGGACTATTGCATCACATCGCCCCACCTTACACCTGGAGGTATGGTTGCATGTGCTCCCTCTACCCACTTGGCTCTTTACCCCTACTGGAGGTCTCTTCTTGAGTGGATGTTGATGATCCTCAATATTGTAACAAGAATGCTACAACTCCCAAGGCTACCAACTGAAATTATCAACCTAGGGTTCGTACAAACTTAAGAGGTGTCAGCACTATATGTGCAACATTCAATGTGTCCTTCTTTCGTTGATCTGATGTAATGGAGTGAATATCATGAAATATAACCTAAACTAATTGTAGAAATGGAAATGCTACTTGCTCAAATGTAAATACTAATCCTAATTGCAAAAATGGAAATCAAACACTAGCCTAATTGTAGGATGTGAAAGTTGCATTGAAAAGGGAACCTAGTCTTAACTTAAGAATAAAGAAAGTTAACTAATCTAACCCGCATGAAGGAAAGAAAATCTAATCAATCACCGCATTCCAAAGACATTATCGATTGACAAAGTTCATTATATACTTCATGTGGAAATCAAGGAAATTATTATTGTGCTATCCAATTCATAAATCTGTCCATTAACCTAAATTGTTGAGATGTGTTGTAGGGGTAAAAAGGAAAATCCTAAGTGGTCTTTGGTCTTCCCCAATAATGGATTTAGAGCCTAGGGGTCATTATTTATCTAGACTAAGTCAAAGTTGCAGTGGGGATCAAAATTGGTGAAGAAAAGTGATGCTACATGTTTGCTACAGGTGATTGCTACAGGAGGCTTGTAATGCTACAAGAGCGAAAATCTTGCTAAATGCCCAAGTAAATCAAACTCAAATGGGATGGAAATTTTTTTGTTATTAATTAGGATGTATTAGGTCTCCATTCCAAGTGGAATCACTCCAAAATACCCCTGTTAACATGTGCTAAAAAATAGCAGAAAATTACTACTCTAAAAACTCGAAATTCAAGAACTAGTGAGCTAGTTAATCTATCAAATGCCTAACCCAATCAAGTGAAAATGAAATGGGGTGAATTTTGTTATTAACTTGAATTTTTTAATGAGCTAGTACAAGTGGAATCAAATCAATTGAAGCTAATTAACATGTTCTAAAAAATAGCAGAAAATTACTACTTTTCGCTACAAGGGACTTCCAGAAATTTTAGATTTGTGAACTAGTAAACCAATCCAAGTAGCTCAATGATGAATATGAATTTTAAAATCCATTATAAGGATGCATCATGCTTGTGACTCTGTAAATAACATGCAAAAAAGCCCACTTCAATAATTTAACCCAATCCTATAGCAAAAAAACATCAATGCTAAATGCATAAATAAGAAAAACAAGAACAAGAGATGCATGCGAATAAGAAGTGAAAAAAAGAAAAACAAATTATACAAAAGGGCTTTGAGGCTCCTGGGATGGCCAAGCCCAAGGAAACACAAAGTCCTATTAAGGAGACCAAGCTTTAGAAGATAAAATGGCACCAAACTTCATTATTTGAATCAATCCAAGTACATCCCTGCTAGAAATGAAAGCGGAGCTGCAAAAATACAAGTTTTGTCCACAAGAAGACTAAGAAATACATGCCCCTAGAGGCCAATTTGAATTGGTACCTGTACAAAGTTATGATGAAGCATTCTCTTTGAAAGGAGGAATATTTCCCCTCCAAAATTCCTCAAATAGTGGATCTGGTTCCCAATATTAGAAATTTGCATTAATGATAGGGAACACATCCCTAGATTTTCTCAACCAGTGGAGCTCCAAGTTTTGTCAATAGTTTCATGATATTTTGTTCATTTATTATCCAATCTTGATCCATCCTCTAGTAGGGAGAAAGTCCCTAGATTATCTCCTCCTCCAAATCTCCATAATGTGCCCAATATTTTCACAATATTCTACAAAAATAAATAATATTAGGCACAAATATGTAATTATCTCTAAACCTTCCTAATGAACATATTAAAGTTAAAAATGTGTCATCTAATTCAAAAAGAGAGGTTTAATGTTTTGAAGGATGGTCATATGGGCCTTAATTTATGTCTAATTTAGAGGCCCAACAGATGTTTCCGCTTTGTCTCCTCTTTGCTTCTCCAATTGTGGTTGCTCCACAACTCGTTGAGGCTGCTTCTGAGGCTCCATTTTAAGAGGTAAATTATGTTCCCTCTCAACCACCAAGTCTATAACCATAGGCTATATGTTCTCAATGTGATCGTGCTAAAACAAATTATACTAGATGAGTATCATAAGAAACCATATGCATGCCATCTTGGATACCAAAAAATGATAACAACATTAAGGAAAAACTTATTTTGGCCAGGCATGAAGAAGGATGTGGCAGAATATTTAGAAAAATGCATAGAATGTCAACAAGTAAAGGTGGAACATCAACACCCTGCTGGATTGCTAAATCCATTTCCCATTCTTGAATGGAAGTGGGAAGTAATTTCAATGGATTTTATGATAGGATTACCAAGGACAAAGTGCCAACATGACTCTATCATGGTGGTGGTGGACACTTTGACTAAAGCAACACATTTTATACATGTGCAAGCTACGTTTGGGACCGCCAATATTGCTATTATTTTCATGAAGGAGATATTTCGATTGCATGGTGTACAAAAAATGATCATGTCGGACAGAGATGTTGAATTTACCTCCAAGTTATGGAAAGCTTTGTTTGGGGGCATGGGGACTCAATTAAACTTCAACACTGCCTATCATCCTCAAATGGATGGACAAACCGGAAGAAATATCATATCCTAGAGGATATGCTATGAATGTATGTCATGGATAGGCCTACTAAGTGGGAGGATTTTCTATATTTAACATAATTTGCCTATAACAATAACTACCAAAATTCCATTAAAATGAGTCCTTTTGAAGCTTATGTTGGGTCATATGTTGGGGCAATTATATGAATGATATATTACCACAATATTAAATTATCAACCAGGGATTTGTAATCAATAGAGCTGATACACTATATGTGCCGATAACAGATAAGTTCCTATGTCTGATGAGTATAGCCTATATAAAAAGCATACAAAACCAATACTAACTTCCTCACACAATTTGAAATCAAAACTCAGAAATAAAATATTTAACAAGACTGTGAGATAAATGTTCTTGCTCAGGTAACAAGTCTATCCATTTACAAGCTCATGAAATAGAAAGATGGATCTAACTCTATTTTCCTATAGCAACTAATCTCAATCTCTATACTAGAATCAATTCACTGCATTCAATCATTAAACAAAGCAACCATAACTAGCCTTTAAAGAAACTCTACATTCTAGTACAGGAAATGTATGACAAGAGTATTCACTAACAGCACATGTAGGTGAATGGTGAAGTCTTTGATCTTAGCTTCCCTGTTCTTCAAAATAGCAATCAACAATTAAATGTGCAGCTTAAGAAATAAAGTTTGCATTCATAAAACTAATGAACTGTCACTCATAAATTACTTACATGAAACAAGACTGAAATCACATCAAATACTTAACACTACATAAACAAAACTATATGCATAATAACTATAATAAGAACTTGCCTTGATGGCTTCGATGGGCCCTTGCCAAGCTACCAAGGAAAGCTTGAATAACTTACAGAACTAAGAAATCTACTAACACATTGAATTCATCAATTATTTCTCATATTATTGATTTCAAAAGAAAATATTACGGAATCAAGTCTCCAGCATAACAATAAATTTAAAACTTTGTCTCCAACTAGTTGCAATTGTTTGTCTCACTCTGTCTTACTTGCTGACTCTCTCTTACTAGCTAACTCCTATCATCTATGGGCCTTCTCTTATAGAGAAATGGTCGTTACAATCAATGTTAAAAGATAAGATCAAATCACTCTAAAAATATACAAATCACTTTCTTTTGCATTTTTGGCTTCATCCTTATGACACGCAATGCATGAGTGATGAAGCACATCATCTCGATTTGTTGTAACAAGATGATTCCTTTAACCAAAAATTTCCTCGGCCTAATCGAAGATAGTTCGCTCAACCACTGAACTTGGAAAGTAAGGTTTGGTACCGGAATAATACATTAAATGCAGGTAGTACCAGAATAACACATTCATTGCAGGTGGTACCATATTAACACATGTGTTGGATTGCTGTTGTTGCTGCCAGATGAGCGCAAGTACACGGGTAATTGTTGTCGAGTAGCTGAAAGGCAAACACATGGGTATCGGACGAGAATACGAGTACCGGATTGATAACGCTGGTACCGGATAAGTAGGAGCGCCAGTACTAGATCGATAATGCTGGTATCAGTTGAGTAAGAGCACGAGTACCAGATCAATACACTGGTACCAGATGAGTAGGAACATGGTCTAAACATCTATGTGAGCCAATCCAATTAATTAGAGAGTACAAAGAATCACTTATTTCATTCCTACTATCAAGAAATCATAAAAACCATGCTTTAAATATAAATTACCTCATAGATACAGAAGGATGCTAAAAGTTATGTTCTTGAAGAAGGTATGAAAGTGGTAAGTAGGTTTCGAGGTAAAGTTGGTAAAAAATAGAGGACAAAATATGGTATTAAAGGAATAAAAAAGGAGACCCAACATTCCCCCATGCCTAAGTCATTGCATGTCGTCATGCAAAAAGTGTTGAACCATTCCTCAAAATTTCAAAAATGGAGCCTTCTTACAACTCCTTGTTAATATTTACATTGTTAAGGTATTTCTCCCCTACAGTTGGTAATCTTGTATCCTCCACTATGCTAGATTATGTGATCTCTAATTGCAAACCTCCTAGTTGAACATATTCACCAACAGAACTTTGAGTAAAGGCATGAGAAACACCCTCATGGTATCCTTTAAAATTTTTCAGAAATGAAATCCATCCAGCTTGCTTGAATTTTTCTTTACACAATTGATACTGCTTTATTTCTTGATAAAATTGGAACACTGGTTCCCCCATGCCTGCTTTAAGAACAGGTGTTGGTCAATTTGTAGGGATGGAGCTCGGAAAGGGTTGGGTACCGGAAATGAAAGTGTATCGGAAATGCCAGAGTACTGAAAATGACGGGGTACCAAAAGTTGGGTTATGGCAACAGTGTGACGAAGCTAGCGCTGGATGGAATAAAGGTCGACTGATATACAAGAGAGAAATGATGCTAACGTCAAATGATTGTAACGGTCAAATGATTATCATAATTATAAGATGAGAACATAAAGGATGATGGTGATAAGTTGTATGCAGAGCTTATTTAGACATTCATCTTCGTTAATTATGTCAATTTTAATTCAAATGCAGGTTAGACACGATGGAGAGAACATGGTTGATTGGACCAGTACATCGGTATAGGACGGTCGATGTCATGATTTCGTTAATCATTCATCATAATCATTTAGGTTATGGTTATTGGGTAGTGGTAAAATCATTGTTCAAACAACCCATGGAAGTAGAAGCTCTATCATGAAATATTCAAATACATTCACTCGAATTATGATTGGCATCCGCCCAATCACACCCATGATTATCCTATTCAATCATATCATAAAAATGGTTTTTCTTTTCTTTTTTTCTTTCTTAGAAAACAGGGGAATAAAGGCGAGTACTTTAGGATTAGGATAGGGGTTTAACAACTGAGGGTAATTATATATTCATCACATGATTAATATGAATCTTAATAGCAGAAAATAAAACATTGACCTCACACAAGAAAGTTTTTTTTTAGTACCATATGAAAATTTCTTTCCAGTACTAGATGAATAGATGAGACTGCCTTCCAGTGCTAGATGAACACAGGAAACTACTTCCTAGTACTGGATAAAATAGAAAATTGCTTTAGTGCCAAATGAAGTTTCATAAGATACCTGTGTGCATAGTCTTCAAATTGGAATCATGTAGGCTCCTCTTTGTAGCTTAACATGTACTGAGGGTCAAGCTGAAGTAAGTGTTAGTGATTATTGATGCTGCAAGTGAATTTGTTCTGTTGGAAAAACTACAAACAACGCACGGGTACAGAAACTTTGAAATTGCAGTGGAAGTGTAAGAAAATGAGACAAGGTAAGGTTGAGTGTCCTAAATGATCTAGAAGAGCTAGAGTTGATGAGTGCCAATCTGATATGTTGAAGAAAGCTGAAGAAAGTGAAATGAATATGTTGAAAACAGTCCGAGCAACCACTCCCCCATGTTGAAGAAAGTGTAACTAGGTTTGGTCTTCATAAATGTAATTTTGACATTTATATTTATTCAAGAAAAGAGAAAATACTTTTATATTATTTGTCAATGAGTTTCTTGCTCATTGAAGTAGGTCAAGCACATTTTTAAGTGCTTCTAGGAAGTCATAGTGTCAAAGTATTTATGTAAGACCCTTAGAGGTCATGTTACACTATGTAGAATACTATATAAGGTCAAAGGAATACCTCCAAGCCAAGTACAAGTCCTCTACATGCAACAACTTCTTTCAAAAGAGGTTAAACGATGAAAATTGATGAATAAAATGTATGTTGGCATATAGTGAGAAAGTCAGCCTCAAGTCGGCCTAAAGGAGGGACAATCCTCTATAAATAGAGGTTGTCCACTCCCTCAAAAGGCAACGAATCATCTTTGAACTCAGCAAAGTACATAAACCAAGAAGAAGTGACAAAAAGGACGAGGTTAAGGGTCTTCTAGTGCAGTGAAGGAAGGATGAAGAAGACCGAAGTGAAGAGGATTGCTTCTAGGGATAGAAACAATCACACGTGCAAAGAAAAGGAGGGCAAGTCTACGACATAACAACAACTAGAGAACAATCCATGAATTATCATTGTTTGGGTGAAAAATTAAGTCTACAAGGCCTTACAAGCCTGTGAAGGAGTCTCTCTCTCAAGGGAAGGAAAAAGGACCCTAATTCTCTAAGGTTCCTACCACACGTGGAAAAACTAGGGTTGTTTTTCAGTTACATAAATTTGGAGACCTATTTCAAGAAGAACCTCATTGGATCAAGTGAAGGATGTCTTCATAAGTGAAGATCATCTCTAAGTAAATAAGAAGCATATCTCATAAAGAAGCTCACATAAGCAAGGTCTATCTCTAGACAAAGATCGAAGAAGGAGGATTAAGTGTTGGGGAGCAAAGTGCCAGAAGTAGGAAGTCTATGTGCGGGGAAAAAGTGTTGAATAGAGGAAGGACTTGACTTGTGCTTGGAGGACATCCTAGTCAAGGGTCTAGGGTTTGGAATTAATCAATAAGAAGCGTAAATAAGAGAAACTTACCGAAGGGTTTTCCTCTCCAAGAGAGAGAGGTTTTGGCCCTGGAAGAGAGCCAACATCTATGTTCTTGTCTTTATGTTTTCGTAGCAGTTTGATGAAACACACATACTAATAATAAGAAGAATATCAAGCTAAGATAATTGTAAAAGTGCTTCAGAAATTGTTATCAAGTCAAGAAGAATCCTAATATACATCATTTCCCTTGATTCTTCAATACCCCATGCTTGAGGTTTTGCATGTTCTCATGCAAGCAAGGTAAGGTACTGAATAAGTGAGAAGGGTTGTTGAGATGACTCAGTATAAAGGATCCTTAAAAACAAAATAATGGAGCTAATGAGATGAATACTGAACAAAAAGAATTCATCTCAAACTTATTAAAATGATGCTAAATTAACACCAAGCGTAAAAGAAATTTCAAATCACTCATTACGTAAGATTTCATCAATATTTAACAATTTTATGCTCAAGAAAATAAACCTTTTATAAATTTAAGGGGCTTTCCTCCTTTGTAGTTAGGAGGCTTTTTATGATCACAACAAATGATGAACAGGTGAAAATTTAGTTATTACTAACCAAATCCCAAAGTCTTATAGTCATCAAAGTATTACATATACACTTTGCAGTTGAGTTTTATTAGTTATTTGTGATCATAGGTCCCGCTTCTAAGACAATTAAATCTTAGATACGATATGAAAAATTATTGATAGAGGACTCAAGGTTACCTTAAGGCCATTCTTCAACAACAAATTTATGGAGTTGATTTTTACCCTTGACTTAATCCACACACGCTTCCTTTTTTATTGTAACACTATAAAGTAACCATTATATGCGTAGACAAAATCCTTGGCTTGGTTGACACTTCTTTAGGCAGAATGCCCCATTGCCTGCGAGTGTCCATAGCCCCGACGGGTTTGCATAGTGCTATCATAGGTTAGTACCCACTGCCAGCAGCCATCCATAGCCTCGACGGTTTAACCTCTTAAACCTATTTTACACTGAAGGCTCTAGTCCCATGTTTCCTACCATTTTAGATTTAGCTTATGAGCATTGCTTTTGCAAAAGGTAGATGGGGGAGTGGTTTCAGAAATCCCCTTGAAGGGATAGGATGATACCTTTCAGAGTGACTTAGATTACTTGCATAATGTCTTAGACGCATAAGGTACTTACAAGTACTCAAATGACATGGCATGAGTGAGCCATTTTTAATGTGAGATGGATGAGGCTAACCAAAGAATAACCAAAAGACACCTAAACTCCTACTAGTCATAGTTTTCATGTATGCTTTCGTTTTTAAAGTAGTGTTCCACTATGAACAAATACTTCATTAACTCTCTTGCAAGGCTTAATAAAGATGCTTAGAGATCATGCTTTGGTGTTATGGTTATAGTATTCAAGTTTATTTTTCATCAGTATCATTGTATGGACCTCTTAACTTTGTTTTAATCCCCTTTGTATACATTGGTAACTATATTTTGAGCAACTGTTTTGTATTGATAATCAGAAATCTATATGAATAAGAAAAAATGAAATTAAAAAACAAAAATAGAAACTATGAATAGTTTGGAATTATCCTTCAATTCAAATTTTATGAAAATTATTGTTTATATCATCTTTGTGAAATAGCGGTCTTAAAGCAAATAAAGCATGAATGCGTCCTTTTTAATACTTAAGGAAAGATGTCATCAAATCCTCCCCCAAGTGTTCCATTCCATTGATGAATATGCATTTTCCACTTTTAAAAACATTCTCCTAGTATTTAAGCATCCCAAATGAACAATACGCTTGGATCCTGCTTTTCCTTGCAAAATAGCAAATTGGTATCAGAATTCTCGATACTAGTTAGATGAAACATGGTATTAAACAATTGGTATGCAATACTGGATTATGTTTCTATGCAATCATTTCCAACTTTACCTACAATTCCAAACATAATGGTCATAGCTTGCTTTATTAAAAAGAAAAACTAGAAACGGATCTAACTGAAAAGAAATAATAAGTGGGAAAGAAAAGTAATAGTTGAACCATGCTACAATTTGCAAATAAGACTGTGTGGAATTCTTCATTAAAATAATATGCAGCTGAAAGAAACCCCAATGAAAATATGCAATAGAACATAGATCTCCCATTTTCAACTAATTACTTTTTAGTTGTTAACATCCCCACTTATTGAAAACAAATGAGAAAGATGTTGCACTAAACTAACTACTATATGCAACATTTGTTTATTTATTTATTATCCTACTCTACTTGAGAAAAAGAAATTCCTCTCCTCAAGTATAGGAGTATTTCCAATGTAACCATGTGCGTAATAGGTGTAAAAATGCATTCATACTCAAGTTTAAAATATAATCTTCAATGCATACTTGAGTATGAAGAACCAATTGTTTTAATGATGATGTCAAGAAGTAAGGAAGAATGAAGGAGTGGTATGGCCTTACAGTTGCTTGAAACCAATTTTCAATAAAATGAAAATGCACTTGGTTTACCTCATTATTTGGCTCATTTGGCATATCCTCCTTTACCATGCCATGCAGATCTTCTATTACAAGATGACTATCCACTTTTGTGCTTATAGGATCTGGAGATAGGCATGTCAAAAATTCTTCAATCTTATGTTCTAATGGTTTCTCTCCAATGGATGTGGTCCAAGATTCTTTAATTTCCTTGACAAGATGGAAAGGGTGAATATCTTCCTGTGGATGTGGTTCATGGATTTTTTGTTCCTCTATCACTTCTGGAGAGGCAGATAAGTTCTTGAATGCTATCAATATTTGTTCTTCCTGAGAAGCAGATATCCTAGCTACCGCTAGTATTTGAGAGAGTTCTCCCAAAATCTTGAACATCCTTGCATACTGCTTTGCTGGTTGCTAATCCATGCCATGCACATGGATTAGTGTATGGAGTTCTTATTAAGAACACTAAATAAATAAGAAGAGGACACACTTAAAACAAATGCAAGCAAACCAATCATGTACTCGAACCGACACCGTGCTACTAAAATCCTGTTGTCACCAAGTTATTTGTTCACACAAGTTAGGTTTCTCTTGTTTTCATGAATCAATCTAAAGGAAAACCTACTTTCAAAGAAACATTAAAAAATGAAGCTTTAGATCCTCCCTTTAATTCTATGCATATGAAAAAGAAACTAGAGAATCGATTAGAGACAACCAAAATTTGGAGCAACCCCACCATAGTGGATGCGTGGCTCTTCAATCACGTCTTACCGTCATATTTCCGCCCTAAGGTCGTCCCCCCAAAAAAAAGAAATATGTTGGGGCAATTATTATATGAATGATATATCGCCACAATATTAAATTATCAACCAGGGATTCGTAATCAGTAGAGCTAATACACTATATGTGCCGATAACAGATAAGTTCCTATGTCTGATGAGTATAGCCCATATAAAAAGCATTCAAAACCAATACTAACTTCCTCACACAATTTGAAACCAAAACTCAGAAATAAAATATTTAACAAGACTGTGAGCTAAATGTTCTTGCTTAGGTAACAAGTCTATCCATTTACAAGCTCATGAAATAGAAAGATGGATCTAACTCTGTTTTCCTGTAGCAACTCATCTTAATCACTATACTAGAATCAATTCACTACATTCAAACATTAAACAAAGCAACCATAACTAGTCTTGAAAGAAACTCTACATTCTAATACAGGAAGTGTATGACAAGAGTCTTCTCTAACAACACATGTAGGTGAATGGTGAAGTCTTTGATACTAGCTTCCCTTTTCTTCAAAATAGCAATCAACAATTAAATGTGTATCTTAAGAAATAAAGTTTGCATTCATAAAACTAATGAATTGTCACTCAGAAATTACTTACATGAAACAAGACTAAAATCACATCAAATACTTAACACTGCATAAACAAAACTATATGCATAACTATAATAAGAACTTGCCTTGATGGCTTTGGTGGGCCCTTGCCGAGCTACCAAGGAAAACTTGAAGAACTTACAGAACTAAGAAATCTACTAACATTGAATTCATCAATTGTTGCTCATATTATTTATTTCTAAAGAAAAGATTACATAATCAAGTATCTAGCATAACAATAAAGTTAAAACTTTGTCTCCAACTAGCTGCAATTGTTTGTCTCACTCCGTCTTACTTACTGTCTCTCTCTTAATAACTCCTATCATCTATGGGCCTTCTCTTATAGAGAAATGGCCATTACATTCAATGTTGAAAGATAAGATCAAAGCACTGTAAAAACATATAGATCACTTTCTTTTACATGTTTGGTTTCATTCTCATGACATACAGTGCATGAGTGATGAAGCATATCATCTTGATTGCTGTAACAAGATGATGCCTTTGACCAAAAATTTCCTCAACCTCATTGAAGACATTTTGCTCAACCATCGAACTTGGAAAGTAGGGTTTAATACCATAATAATACAATCAATGTAGGTGGTACCAGAATAACACAGTCAATGCAGGTGGTACCGGATTAACACAGGTGTTGGATTGTTGTTGTTGGTGCCAAATCACTATGGTTGGTATCGGATGAGCACAGGTACACGTGCAACTATTTTCGGGTAGCTAATAGGCAAATGCACGGGTACCGGATGAGAACACGAGTACCAGATTGATAACGTTGGTACGGGATAAGTAGGAGCGCCAATACTGGACCGATAATGCTGGCATTGGATGAGTAGGAACATGGTTTAAACATCTATGTGAGCTAATCTAATTAATGAGAGAGAATAAAGAATCACTTATTTCATTCCTACTAACAAGAAATCATTAAAACCATGCTTTAAATATAAATTACCGCATAGATACACAAGGATGCTAAAATTTATGTTCTTGAAGAAGGTGGGCAAGTGGTAAGTAGGTTTCGAGGTAAAGTTGGTAAAAAATATAGGACAATATAGGGTATTAAAGGCATAAAAAAGGAGACCCAACACTTTATATGGCAGAAAATGTCATACACCATTGAGATGGAGTCAACCATAAGATAGATTAATATTGGGACCTGATGCCTTGCAGGAAATGGAACAGGTAGTGCAGAAGATTAGAAAAAATATCAAAGAAGCTCAGGACAGACAAAAAGGTTACGCGAATAAGTAGATAATTCATAAATAATTTAAGATTGGAGACCATGTTTACTTAAGAGTAAAACCAAGAAAAAGTAATTTAAGAACAAGGACCTATGAAAAATTGGCAGCACTGTTTTGTGGGCCTTTTGAAATCTTGGACAGAGTTGGTCCTCTCGCATACTAGTGGCCTTTGCCCAACCATATTAAAGTTCATAATTTTTTTCATGTGTTCTTTTTAAATAAGTATATCCATGACAACTCTCATATAATTGATTGGAACTTGATACAAGTGGAACATGAAGGAGACTTTTTTCCATATCCACTCTGCATCCTGGATTGGAAAGAGACCATGCTCCAGAATCGAGTCGTCGCTCATTTTAAAGTGTAGTGGAGCCACTTTACACCTTAGGAGGCTACATGGGAGTGGGATGATACTATGAAAGAAGCATACCCAACATTGTTAAAAAATGAGGCAATTGATTAATAAACAATGAGGACAATGTGATTTTCAAGAGGGGGAAAATGTGATACCTGCTCTATTTCTATGTAAATATCTTTTATTGAAATATTTTAGTTGTGATGGCTAGAAAGCCATAGTGAACTCAATTTGAAATAAAGTATGATGAAGTAATAAATAAATTTTATGAATGAAAAGGGAAAAAAATGGAAATTACTTGGGAAAGAAACACTTGAGTTAAAGAGATTATTGTAAATGTGGACAGATAAGATCAAGACAAACTTCCCTAAAGTCATTCCTAAAATTCCCTAGAGGTTGCTTAATAAGACTTAATAGGATTGGAGAGAAAAATCTATTAAATCACTCAATATAGAAAAAAACACTAAGGGTGAATAAAGCACCGCGGGAGAAAAAGGCAGGATTTAATGAAAAAGGGGAAGATACCTTTTTCGAAATATAGTAACAGGCCTAGGAAATTGGGCTGGAAGACCCTAGAAAGCGGGACGTTGCTAAGGAAAAATCTGCTAGGGAAGTAAGGCATAAAACACCTTGTCTAGAATCAAAAGAGGTTGTTGATTCAATGGCAATGAGATCTCAGCTCGAGGGGGAACTAGTGGTGATGGTTCATGGTTGGGAGGAAAAAGTGTATTTCCTAAGCAGTCTCTAGTTGGTTACGGTTAGAACTTTGATTTTTGGTTATAAGTAAATTATTTTATTTATTGGTTATAAGTACATTATTTTATTTACTAGTTATACGCAAATTCTTTTATTTACGGGTTGTAAGTGAATTATCTTATTTACTGGTTATAAGTAAATGATTTTATTTATTGGTTATAAGTACATTATGATCAGGTGCCTGAAGGAGGGAGGATGGGCAAAAATGGCCCTAGTCTAGGGTTTGGTGAAGGCTGAAAATGCTTGGCGATTTGAGAGATTGGGGTCAGGGGGTGCCTATCATTTTCATGGTCATTCACCTCTAAAGGAAACGCCCTTGTTTCTTTTCTAATTATCCCTTTGTCTTGGAGGAAGGGAAATATTTTATTGTGCAGTTTTTATATTATTTCGTTGAAGGGTTACTAGTCTCGTTTCTTCCCAACGGGTTTCACGCTCCTCGGTTTACCTCAAGTTTTTCGTTGATCGCTCCATTTCCTGGTCAACACAGCAAGCGTGGATTTTGCGCTGAGTTTATCACCCTAACAGTTAGTAGAATGGCTGGTTATAAAGATTGTGGACTTAGAGTTGGAACCAGAGGTTTTTTTTTTTTTTTTTAGGGCTTTGAGTCGACTCAACAGAACTTGGAGAAGGTAATTCTGCCAGCTAGATATCCACCTAGAAAAATAGGACGTGCGGGGCTGGCTTGGAACGTTTGAGGTGGTTTAGGGCTATTATAGGATTCAAAACTTTTTTCCACAAAGATGGTTTGTTGGCTACCTGACACTTGGTCTCTCGTCGGACAGGAACATGCCACGCATTTGGTAGGCATCATTGTAGGGACGTCGGTGGATTTACTGGTAAGTCCAAAAATGCCTCCCGTTGTTCCTGTTTCAAGTTTTTTAATGGGTGGCCTAGAAAACATTGTCAAGAGCAGTGGTTTTAGTAGAAATGAAGGGCTTAAATCCTGTTTATTTGAGGTTTTGGGGTCAAAACCCCTTGTTTTGGGCCAGAGCTTGAACAGAACGCAGGCGTGTAAAATCCCTATCTCGTTGTGCACCCTTGACCTCTCAAAATATTTTTCTTTAGCAAATGAGGAGGTGGTGAATGGGGAGGTTTTGTTCAAAGGATTTCCGACTATAAAGGATGTTGAGGTTCAGAGCAGCCAGGCAGAAACATGGAAGGAAGGTGTAGGGTTTCCACCTATTTTAAGTCAGAGGTTTGATCACGTGGGACAATTTGGGGTCAATCCTCCGGGGTTGAGGGAGGGAAGTCAACATTTCATTTCTAGTTTAGTAGGGAAATCATTGGATCTGGGGATTTTACTCCAAATAAATCAGGTGCTGGAGGAGTTGTTAGGGGAGAACTTGGGGGTCGACAATCACGATGAAGAAGAGCTTTCATCTAAGCTATCCTTCGAGAATTTTCAGTCCTCTGGCTTGAAGAGGAAGAAGGGGAAAGTGATCCGGAAAAAAAAATAAAAAATAAATAAAAAAATAAAAAAAAAAAAAAAATAAATAAATAAATAAATAAATAAAAAATAAATAAAAAAAAAAAAAATGGAAAGACCAAATTTGATTCTTGGTGTAGATATTTAGATGGACGAGGCCATGGCTGCCTCAGAGTTAATTCTGGTGGGGTGAGTTAAGGGAAGGAAATATTTATCAAACTATATCATGGAATGGATTAAAAAAGAGTGGAATGAGGGTCTGGCTACACAAATTGGGGTTATTATCTTGGCTAGAGGATGGTTTATTGTAAGATTCTCGAATGGCGAAGCATTGGACTGGGTACTTGAATGAAATTGGGGTTTTTGGCAAGCTCTGATTTTTTCCAAAAAATGGACCCCTATTTTTTATGCCCAAAGAGAAATACTTGAAGAAATTCATGTGTGGGTGTGTCTTCTGACACTTGCTCCTTAGCTCTGGTTGGTGGATGTTTTCAAGGCCATTGGTAACATCTTGGGTACTTTCCTTGAAGCAGATATGTCCTTTCTTTCGACCAAGGAAAGGAAGGTTGCTCACATTTTGGTGAGGTTGGATCCGAGGGAGGGTCTGGCATACATGATGCAAATACAGGTTCATGGTTTTTCTTTCTCCCATTTAATTGATTATGAACAACTACCCTACAAATGCGACCGATGTCACAAGCATGGACACTTGGTGAGGGACTATCCATAGGGGTTTATAAGATGGAGGAAGAAAAGGGAGAGGTCAACCATGGCTTCACGAATCCACTTGATGAGAAAGTTTTGGCACAATGGAAGCGGATGGGTTTCAACAGGCAGAGGTTCCAGTTCATATGGAGGTTCAAGAGGCTCAATTTAGGATCTCTGAACGTCCGATCAACCCTGTGATAAATCACATGCAGGAAGAGAAGGATGAGGTGGAGTAAATGGGTCAGGCACCTCAATCTGCGGGTACTGTTTCTCTCCCTCTCTTCTCTCAATCATTTCAGTTGATGTCGCTTTTGGATGCTTGTCAAAGGCCTGGTCCCTCCAGGCCAAAATCTGATGATCTTCCCTCGTGCTGTAATATTTCGCTTGCCTTAGATAGTATTATTACCTCCATTCTTGTTCTAAATCTATTTGGTCCCCCTCTTCGTGCACTGTCAATACTTTCTCTTCGAAGCGTCCTCCTGATAAACCTCACTACAACCTTCATCCTCGGGATAAAAGGGAATTCCCAACTCAACCTGTGGGTCAACTCAAATTTTTTCAGGAATCATTTGTTCCTCCAAAGACCCGTGGCTGGAAAACGAACATCTCCAAGGCCCAGATCAAAGCTAAACTAGATATTGCTGATGGAAATCAATTATCCCTCAAAGGGTCGCTTAGAGTATTGATGGGCCCTATGGTGGTTTCTAAATGATTTTGTTGTCCTTTAATTGTAGAGGTCTAGCCAGCACCCAGAAGAAGCTGGCTCTAAAAAAATTATTTAAATCTGTTAGTTGTGATGTAATTATGCTCCAAGAGACCCTTGGTGTTGGGGGGTCTGTGATGAAATACTTGAGCATTATGTTGCCTGGTTGGTCTTTTGTGGCTCTTGATGTGAATGGAAGATCTCGGGGTTTAGCTATGGGCTTCAGGGATAGCTATATAAAACTTTTGAACTCCTGGGCATTAGATTTGGTTTTAGGGGTGGAGGTGTACTCCTCTAGTATTGGTTCAAAACTTACCCTTGTCAACATTTATGGCCCGTGTCAGGAAAGAGCTCATTTTTGGAACAATTTGTTTTCAAAACCTCTGTTGAATAACTGAAAGGTTGTGGTGGGAAGGGATCTAAATGTCTCCTTAGGTTTGTTGGAATCTTGGGGTCCATTGGCCTAGGCTCACCCTTTCGCATACTATTTTTTAAACAAACTTCAGATGGGCAGGTTCATCAATGTTGATGTGATAAAAGCTAAGCCTACTTGGAGGAACAAGAGAGTTGGAGAGGCTAGGGTGGCTAAGTGATTGGATCATTTTTTGATAAAAGAAGATCTGGTAGCACAAACTCCTTTCTTCAAACAGTGGGTTGGGTCCGGCGGATCTAACCATTTTCCTGTCATTTTGGAGCTGAAAGGGGCTAGTAGGAAGCCTGGATCCCCTTTTAAATTTAACTCCTCCTGGCTAAAAGATCAAACTTATAATAGCCTAGTAAGAGAGATATGGAGGCCTCAAGTCAAATCCCAGGGTTTTTCACTTGCACAATCTTTTATGGAAAACCTAAAAAGATTGAAACATGCAACGATATCTTGGGCAAGGGAAATTTTTGTAAGGGATGAACCTATTTTAAAAAACATAGAGATAGAATTTGAGGCTTTGGAAACCCTGGAGGGGGATGGGTATGAGACAAAAGAGAAAAAGGAAAGGATAAAAATTATGGAGGGTGAAAAGCATAGGATTCTGAAAGACATTGAAGAACAATGGAGGCTAAAAAGTAGGGCAATATGGCTTGAGGCAGGAGATGAAAATTCCATTTTTTTCCAAAACCATGGAAAGGGCAGGAAGAATTCAAACACTATTTGGGAAATGAAAAAGGAAGATGGTGGTACCACAAAGTTCTTTTGATGAGCTGGTTGCTCTAGGTGTCTTCCTTTTCAAAACCTTGTTTAAGGCATTGTCTGAAGCCATAATTACCGAAGTAATCTAGGTGGTCCAGGCTTTTCCAAGTTTTGTAGAGGAGGAAGAAAATGATCTTCTCTTGGCGCCTATAACAAAGGGGGAAGTGGAAGGGGTTATAAAATCTATGCAAAAGGATAAGAGCCCTGGTCCTGATGGATGGACGGTGGAATTTTACCAACATTTTTTTGAGCTTCTAGGAGATGATTTGTCAGGGGTGGTGGAGGAATCCAGGATCAGAGGTTTTGTGCACGAGCCCCTCAACGCTACATTTTTGGCCTTAATTCCTAAATCTGATGATCCTCGGAGTTTTTATGACTTCAGACCTATCTCCCTTTGCAACTGCACTTACAAAATTATTGCCAAAACCATTGCAAACCACCTCAAACCTATTCTCTCTAAAAACATCTCCAAGGAATAGTTTGGGTTTCTAGATGGTAGGCAGATTCATGAAGCTATCGGTGTAGCATAGGAATCTTTGCATAGTATTAAAAAGTTCAACAAAAAGGGAATGATTGTCAAAATTGACCTTTCAAAGGCCTATGACAAGATCAGTTGGATGTACTTGCGTCTTTTGTTGACTCACTTAGGGTTTGGCATTGGATTTATTAATTGGGTCATGGGCTGTATATCAAATGTGAGCTTTGCAGTTCTTATAAATGGTGTTGCCTCCCCCTTTTTTTCAGCCAGGGATGCCCTCTATCTCCCCTATTGTTCCTCTTTGCAGCAAAAGGGCTAAGCTAACTGATTCATGCAGCCAACAGAAGGGGAGAGTTCAAAGGAATTGAAGTTGCTATAAACCTCTTTATTACTCACCTCCTCTTTGTAGATGATATCCTTTTGTTTTGTGATGGATCAAGGGGAGACTTACACCGCCTGAAATTAGTTTTGGACTTGTTTCTAAAAGCGACAGGGATGAGCATAAATGCTCAAAAATCTATTATTGCATACAATGGGCTCTCAGGGGTGGAGATCAACAAAATCTTATCAATTTTTCCTTTCGAAATTAAACCTATGATGAAGAGCCTCAAATATCTGGGCTTTTTCCTAAAGCTTGATTCCTACAGGAAAACTGACTAGAAATGGTTGGTTGCAAAAATTGAAAAGTGTGTTAAACATTGGAGCTATAAGTGGTTATCGAGAGCAAGGCGTCTGGTACTTATAAAATCTGTCTTAATAGCAATTCCAGTATACTAGATTTCTCTAACATGGGTTCCGAAAGGAGTTCTTGCACAGATCAGGAAAGTTTGTGGTCATTTCTTATGGGCAGGATCAAAGGAAGATGATGTTCTTCCATGGGTTTCTTGGGAGAAAATTGCCCACCCAAAGGATTGGGGAGGGTGGGGAATTAAGGACCTTACAAACTTTGCATGCTCATTGGCGGCAAAATCTGGGTGGCGTCTTTTAACTAAGGAAAATATTTGGACATCAGTGATAAAAAGGAAATATATAGATCCAATTACTATGGATGACTAGTTGCAAAACTCTGACAAGAAATCCAAAAACTCTTCTGTCATTTGGAAGGCCACCATAGATTCTTTTGATCTTATTGCAGAAGGTCTTTCTTGGCATGTTGGGGATGGCAGTAGGCTTAGAGTGGGGGTGGACCCCTGGGTGGGTTGCAACGAGGTCTACACACTTCCAAGGGATTTGAGGGAGTATCTTAGCGCTCAAGGAATTTATTATCTTAATCAAATTGTAAAAGAGGAAAATACTTCGTTTTGGAATCAAGGATGGAAGTCGGCTGAGGACTTAAATCTTGAGCTCCATTGGGGTGTTGTCTGGCATGCCTATACCAGAGAATTGCAGAGAACAAATGTTAGAATCAAGGATAGGGCAGACGAACTTTGGTGGGTTCATGCCCCCAGTGGTATTTATGCTATGAAGTTTGGATATAATATTCAAATGAACAGAAGGGTTGGTGGGGATCGGGTGTGGTGGTATAAGCCACTTTGGAAATTAGATTGTCCCACTAAATCTAGACTTTTCTTTTGGTGCATCCTAAAGAACAAAGTGCCTACTTGGGACAACTTGCAGAAAAGGAACAAGCATGGGTCGGGATGGTGCAATTTATGCAAAAATTCTGAAGAAACTTCCTCACACTTATTCTTAAGCTGCCCCTTTACTATAAAAACTTGGGAGGCTTTCTTGAATATTTTGGGTATCAGACACAATTGGAATGGTCCCACTCTTGTGGAAGCTTGGCAAAATTGGTGGTTTAATTCAAATGAAGAACATTTAAGGAACATACCCCCAATTATTTGTTGGGGTATCTGGTTGGCTAGGAACAAAGGAGTTTTCCAGGATCAAGATTCTGCTCCTTTTCCAATTGCGGTGAAATGTGCCTCTATATTTGAAATGCTTCCTCAAACCATCCCCATCTTGATCCCAAGGAACATTCGCAAAGAAAAAATTAGACCCCATGTTCCTTGGGCCTATTTTGATGGAGCCTCAAATGCTCAGGACAGATGTGGGGTTGGCATAATCATACATGTTAATGATCACAGATCCCTCAAAGCCTCAGTGGGCATTGGTAGAAGACCAAACAACTATGCAAAATTACAAACTCTGAAACTACTAGTGTTGATTGAGAGAGTTGGGGATTGACATAGTTCAAATATTTGGTGACTCTTTGAATGTGATAAATTGGACAAACAATGTGCATTGTTGTCAAAATCTTATTTTGGTTCGTATTTTAGAAGAAATTACATGCTTAAAATATGGTTTTGTTGATTTTTTTGTCTGTCACATTTATAGGGAGAGGAACGCTGACGAACATTTCCTTTCTAAAAAAGGTTTACAGCAGGCTCTGGACATCTAGCATATAATTGAATCATTGGATGGGCAGGTCATAGAGACAGATCAACCGCCAAATCTTGGTTAATTACATAATGTTTTTTGGTCTTTTCTCTCTCTCAGCCATTGCTTTCTGGCTGAACTTGAACGAACATTGTTTGTTTTTGTATCTTATTTTTAAATGATATATGTATATGTCCTTCTGACTATGATGAATAATTTGACCAAATATTTTTTGATATGGACGGGTTGTTTTCTCCGATGTTTGAAGAGACCCGGTTATATGGTATCAGACTTAATATATGTCTTTTTTGTGCTTTCTGGTACTGATTACATGATGTCCTTTCCACTTTTCTCAGTTTGTTGTGTTTTCTCTTTTTGCGTAATGTAGATTCATAGTCTTGATCATGAATGCTTAATTGCATCTACTTATGTAACTTTTTATCCTCTTAATAAAAAGTTTGATTTTTCCCTTTGGAAAAAAAGTACATTATTTTATTTATTGGTTATAAGCAAATTCTTTTATTTACTAGTTGTAAGTAAGTTATTCTATTTACTGTTTATATGTAAATTAATTTGGTTAGTTTGTACCTCCTCGTTAGCGTGTAACTCCCAATTCAATGCTTGAGTAGTATAAGCCATTAAATTAAATACACACACACACACACATATGTATATGTATGTGTACACACACACACATATATGTATATGTATGTGTACACACACACACACACACACATATAGATATACTCATAAGGTCGGTGTCATAGGCATATAATACCCCCATAGTTAACAGAGTTATAATAACTCTCTCTCTACATCATCCTGAGTATTCGAGTGGGTGTTATGCCGCACCAATTTTATTTTTCTTTTATCAGTTAGACATAGTTTAAAAAATGTTAGCGATAATAATTCATTTATTCCTGTTAGGACTAGTAACCATTAATTTCCATTGACCTCATCAGCATAGCCTGAGGGGATTTCAGAGTTGATTTCTATCTATAATTATCAAGGGTAGAATTTTAGTGAGTTAAATTCTTCGTGCCACATGTTAGATTACAATAATTATATTAATCGTTTAATAGAAGTGGGTTATTATGGCATTGATTTTCAATACATGTATATATAGATGTTCTCGCTAGTACGCAAAAAATAAATAAATAAATAAATATATATATATAATAATAATAATAATAGCATTTATTTTACATATGTAACCGATTCAAACAACAAATTTTTTCCATAAGGTCTTCCCCTATATATACATATAAATATGTGTGTGTGTGTACACACACACACACATATATGAATAAGTATTTATCATCCACAGACTATGTGCATATGTTTTGTATGCAGATTATGAAATTATGGGAATTAGTGTTTGATAATGGGGAAGACCTTATGGAAAAAAATTGTTATTTGAGTCAATTACATATGTAAAATAAATGCTATTATAGGATTCCTTTTTATATACAAGCGAGAACATCTATATATACATGTATTGAAAATGAATGCCATAATAACCCACTTCTATTAAACGATTAATATAATTATTGTAATCTAGCTTGTGGCGCGAAGAATTTAACTCACTAAAATTCTACCCTTGAGAATTATAGATTGAAATCAACTCTGAAATCCTCTCAGGCTATGCTGATGGGGTCAATGGAAATTAATGGTTACTAGTCCTCACAAGACTAAATGAATTATTATCGCTAACATTTTTTAAACTATGTCTCACTGATAAAAGAGAAATAAAATTGGTGTGGCATAACACCCACTCGAATACTTAGGATGATGTAGAGAGAGAGTTATTATAACTCTGTTAACTATGGGGGTATTAGAAGTATGTGACACCGACCTTATGAGGCTATAAGGTTATTTTCCAAACAACCATCGGTGGATGGAGTTACCAACTTAAGTACCTTAAAAATAAAGGATTTTACATAGAATATGATTATATTCCCCTAGGTATAATATGGGTTATAACCAGAGCTGATAACAAATAAATTATCGAATTTAACCGAAACTATGATTGCGCGTTGAAGAGTACCCACTTTGTCAGATTTTGAGGCTAAGAGTATTGAAGTAAAAGCATTTCAAATAGAGAAGATGGGGTGCACATATTGCACCAATCCCTTCTTTAATAAAAGCAAAGAAAACGAATTATAGCATACCAGTAGCACCTATTAAACTTCAGAAACTATGGAAAAAAATACAAGAGAACACAAAATGACGCTTCAACATATTTTAAAATTGGAGAAATAATAGAAACAAATTATTTTTCCCCGTTACTGTGTTATATAATGGATTCCAGATGAGAGATATTTCAACTTAAATTATGCATGCGAAATAAATATACCGGGATACAGTGGTTGGAACATTATTCCTGATGCGATATATATATATATATATATATAAAACAAGATCAGATATTGTGTTTTATATTCCAAAAGAAAAAAGGAGCAAGCTCCCATTACAAAAGTTTTTTTGGAGTATGGCATGCTAATGAAGGAAGAAGAGGGAGTGCAGTCCTGGGTTCCCCAAGCCTTACATCCAAAATTACCAGGATTTCCAACTACATTCTTCTTATAGAGCCTAACAAACTAATTGAGCAAATATTTACATTTACAACACATATGAAAGCTTTGAAAACAGTGACAAAATGTTGAAGGAGAGTCTGATTAGAGGTCTTCTAAAACTGGTTGACTGAAGGTTCCTGCTAGGATCAGATTCTGCTGCCCTGATAGTTGGAGTTCTCACTGATTTGATTGATGATTAAGCCCTTGAGATAGTTGAAAGAGTCCTCCATATGTTGGCACTTGTCCTTGAGATCTTCCATTTCAAAATTCCGGTCATTGAGTTTCTTTCTCAAGAGATCATTCTCAGACTTAGATTAAATATTATAGTCCTTAATTGTCTCATGAAGTTGATCAATCATGAATTTATTTGCCCTGCAAACCACACATTTATCATTTTGGGAGGCTTTATCTAATGGGTTCATTTCCATGGCTGCGCTGAGAGAAGATCGAACACTCCTTTGATGACTGAAGATGGAATATGACAACTTCAACAGAGAGATGGAGGGGAGATCAACAGAGGGGAGGCTCAACGAGGAGGGGAAGGAAGAAGGGAGATAGGGAGAAATAAAATAAATAGCATAAGGAGATGCAACAAGCAGGCTACACCTGGAAAGGAGGTGTGCAACAAAGAGGGACCGAGACTTAGGATCGCAGAGGGAGAAGGGGAGTAGGAGAATAGGCTAGCTGCAAAGGAAGGCAAGCCAGGAAACGCATAATGACATAGATAGGAGGAATAAAGCAGAGGGAGGGGAGAACGTGGAGCAGAATGGGGAAACAAGACTACGAGTAAAGATGAGGAAAAGAGATGATGGGGAGCGAATAAATAGAAGAGCGGAGAGAAGGATCAGGAGAGTAGTTGTGGGATCATGAGAAGTCTGAGAGAGCATGATATGCTTGGGATTCTAGCAGGGATAGGAAAGGAGGATGAGGAAGATTTGAAGGAGATTTGAGTTCGGAGGATAAGGTAGATTAGTGGATTTAGTCAAACTGCAATCCTTCTGCCGAAATGACATTGGCAGGATTTGCCTGCAGCGAGAATTATGGGATTGGGAATTGAGAGATATCATGAGAAATTTGAGATTCACAGGGAGACCGAGTCATGAGAATAAGGTAGATTAGTGGATTTAGTCAAACTGCAATCCTTGTGTCGGAGTGACATTGGCAGGATTTGCCTGCAGGGAGAATTATGGGATTGGGATTTGAGAGATATCATGAGAAATTTGATACTCACCGGGAGACTGAGTCACTACCATGTTGGCATGAATGTCTGCTTGTTCTATTATTCTCTCTCAAAATATATTTGAATGAGACTTTGCTCAGGTTAACCAAATTTTTCCTGATTCTTCTAATGATTTGACTCAATGCCATGTTTGATGGAGTGCTTTTCTCAACCATCGCTTTAATTATTATGGCCGAGTCACCCAAAATTACTAGGTTATGCATTTTCCTTTGTTTTAAAATTGTTGTGCCTAACAACAATCTGTAAGCTTCTGTCATGTTGTTTGAATTTTCCCCACGATCCCATTCATAAGTAACTGGATTATTGCCACCTGATTCAAAGAGGAAGCCTCCATCTCCAGCTTTTCCAGGATTAACTTTGGAGGCACCATGAAAAAGAAGGTAGGGTCTATTTAAATTTTTCATCCACAAGATGAATTCTTCGATTTTTAGTCTTATTTTCTAGTTTTGAATATTAGGATTTAAATTGGTGATGCTTGGCTAATTAGGCCTGCTCATTGCCTATTTAATCCAGGTTCTCTCCTCTTGTTGAATCTGATTGATTTCTATTGGTTTTACTCCTTTTGAAGATAAGAATTCAGTTGTCAAGCCCTAGGTCCTTGACAATACATTACTGATGATTGGAGGTCGATCATTGAAAATTTGTTGATTTCTTGCCAACCAGAGCTGCCAACACAGAAAGGAAGGGGGACTATTCCAATACCTTTTGATGGTTTCCTTTTTTTAAGGGAGTATGGGTATTCCCTTTTCCAAGTTGTGAAGAATTCATTGAAGGACTGAGATAGATGCAGATTGACCTCCAGAGGACTTACTAGTAGGTGCCAACATTCTTGTGCGAAGGAGAAATCGAGAAAAAGATGTTGGATGCTTTCTTCACCCATTAAGCACATTGGGCATCTAGAAGGACCAGAGAATATATTTTTTTGGGATTTTCAGTAGTTAGGACTTTACCTTTTAGAAGTGTCCAAATGAATATTTTTACCTTTGGTAAACTTTCAGATTTCCACACAGTTCTCCAAGGAACCCAATCTTGTTTTTCTTGTTGAGCTTGGATGGTCAAATAACCAGATTTCACCGAGTACTCTCCACCATTGGGGTCCCATATGAATGAGTCTTGGGAATCAAGGCTAAGAGGAGCAGCTCCCTTTAGAAGGTTTATTAATGAGTTCCATTGAGATTTGAGGTTTCGAGGAAGGTTAGGGGTCCTCCATTCTGCCCAATTACCATTTTTCCATAGAGAGATGTCTTTCAAAGTGAAAATTCCATTTGTGCTCATCCATATTCTTAAGTTTTGGAGATTTATTTGGGTGGCTAGGGGGGGTTCCCATTATGATATATTCCCAAATTTTGATTCCTTTTCCATTCCCGGGGAGTTTAGATGAGTTCTCCATGATGAGAGGAAGGGATTTTTTTTACTAGGTTCCAAATTTGAGTGCATGGCCTGATCGGGAAGCTTTCTTCTAGAAGGAGAGATCAAGCATGATTCATATATTTAGCTTCCAGTACTTTCTTCCACCAGCAATCCTTCCCTGTGATAAACCTCCATGCAATTTTTTCCCCAAGAGCCAAGTTCAGGTGAGCAGGGAGTCTTATAGACAAGCCTCCTTTTTCATAAGGCAAGGTGACTTGATCCCATTTTACTAAGCTGAAATTTTTTGAATCAACTTTCCCTCCTTGCCATAGAAATCCCATTATTATTAACTCGATTTGCTTATGGATGCTTACTGGAGCTAAGATAGCTGCGAATTGATATATTGGGAGAGTTGTGAGCATTGATTTGATTAAAATTACTCTGCCTGCTAAGTTGAGCCAGTTCATGCCCCAATTTTGATTTTTTTTTTTTTTCATTTTCTCAATATGATTGTTCCACTATTCTGTTTTCGGATTTTCTTTAGATATAGGAAGGTCGAGATGGTGGAAATGGCTCCATCTTGCTTGGAAGGGGATATCCAAAATCTGAGATATTATTTGAAGAGTGCAAGGAGGGGTGTTCCAACCATATATTCTGCATTTTTTTTATTGTTTAGGAGACCTCTTGAGACTTTCAGAAAGTTGTTGAGCACTTTTTTTATCCTTCTAGCAACTATACCGGAGGCACGTCCCATCACTAGAGTGTCATCTGCAAATAATGAGTGGTTGATGATTTTAACTCTAGGGGACATAGAGAGGCCTGTTAATATGTGATCTCTCCTGCACTTTTATAGGTGTCTGCTCAATGAATCTGCCATGATTATATAAAGAAAGGGTGATAGAGGACAACCTTGTCTCAGACCCCGTGAACTTTGGAAAAACTCGCTTGGCCTGCCATTGATCAGTGGAGCGATCCTTGATTATATCAATTATCTCGGATTAGAATCCAAATTTCTTTAGGACAGAAGAAATGAAGGATAGAATTAACCTATCGAATGCATTTCCCATATCAAGCTTTAAAATAATACCCTGCTCTTTCCTCATTAAACTAGAATGCAGGGCTTCTTGCACTATCATAATGTTGTCGAGGATCTATCTTTCGGGCACGAATCCTCCTTGATTTTCAAAAATTAGATTGGGGAGGATAGGCTTTAATTTATTTGGTAAAACCTTTGTGATGAATTTGTAGGAAGAGTTACACAAGGAAATCAGTCGAAATCTGCTGAAAAAATAGGGCCTTGCCTCTTTTGGAACAAGAGCTAGATAGGAAGAGTTTGTAAACCCTCCTAGCTTCTTTTTCCTGAATACATTCCTTATCATTCTGATCATATTTTTTGATTAAATGCCAATTGTTACGATAGAAAGCAATGGAAAATCCATCTGGGCCTAGAGCTTTGTCCGGATGGAGATCCCACACAACAATATAAATCTCTTTCTCATCCACTTCTTTGGTGAGTTCACGGTTTATTTCTTCACTAATTTTTTTGGGAATATGCTGGGTGAAGGCTTCATAATCAGGATTTTCTACGTCTGTTGTTAGGAGATTTTTGAAATGGTTGTGTGCTTCCTTTTTCAACTCCTCTTTTCCTCTGATTTCTCTGCCTTCATCAACCTTTATGCTGTCTATATGATTAATAATTCTCTGCATCCTTGTTGAGTTATGAAAGAAGGCAATATTTTTATCTCCTGCCTTCAGCCAGAGGCTGCGAGATTTTAATCTCCACTCCTCTTCCTCAATTCTATTTTCTCTATATATTTCCCAATAAATTTGCTTTTCTTGGAGTTGACTTTATTTTGTTTCTTCCTATTGTTCTTTTGTTTCTTGGGCTGTCTCCATTTTTTTAATTAACTCTACCTTCCTTTTCTATGTTTCTTTATGGTTGTTATTGGCCCAAATTTTCATTTCCTTCCTCAATGTTTTTAGTTTGGTTTCCCAAACAAAGTTTGGAGAGCCTATAATATGTTTTGACCAAACCTCTGCTATTATTTTTTTTAACTTCCTCAATGTTGTTCCATAATGAGTTGTATTGTAATGGAGTGGGGCCTAAATTCCCCAAAGTCCCAAGGGTGATCACCACTAGCTTGTGATCAGATGCTGAGGTATGAATGATTCTTGATATAAGTGAGTTGAAGTTGTTCAATATTTTGTCCTGAATGTAGGTTTTAACCCCGTACAGAAATTACCTGCATACGAATTTTAAAACACAGAAAATAAACAATGCGAGAGCATAACACATAAAATACATATACACAGAGATTTCCCTTGGATCCCAAAACCGGGCCTACCAGCTTGATTTTTCATTATGTTCCTTTCAATGTTACAATACATAATTATACATGCTGAAGCATCCAATACCATGGACCGAAAACCATCGCGTCCAAAACCATGGACCGAAAACCATAGGTAGGTTCGCCCAACCTAATATAGGGTCCAAAAAAAATTTCCCGGGGCAGCCCGTAGAGGGGGACTACCCGCCCCCCTCAAACCCCCCAGACAAGGGAGGCTGCCGCCCCCCCTCTAACCCCCCGGTTCACTACATAGGTTAGCCGTGGAAAGAATATAACACAACCCAACACTGAACTAGGATGCAATCAAGCCTTTCTTTGATGTTGCTTTTTCCTACTCATTTATTGCTCTATGTGTATTTTCCATTGTTGGGAGGGAAATCCAGAAGGTTTTAGGAGTCCATAATGAGTTCGATGGAATCCCTTGATGGATCAACATGGTAATATCCTCCAAACTTCTCATCTGCATTCAATACTAAGTTGAAGTCTCCTCCAACTATAATGTTGTTGTTTTTGAAACCATGTGAGATTTTTTTATAGAGAATTCCAACATACTTCCTTCTCTCTATAATGATTTGGAGCATAGACATTTATTATGTAGAATATTTCTTCAATGATTTTGTTCCTTAGATATGTTTTAATCCAATGTTGATCTTTTAGTTGGTGGACTAACTCCCATTTCCTTTTCTTCCAGAGAGTGCAGATACCTCCCGATGCCCCTAATGCTTGGAGAGTTGTGCCTTCATAGTTCCTTATTTTTTGGATCATTTTTCCTGTGTCTTGTTCATTTATTTTGGTCTCTTGGACCATGAGGATGTCTAGATATTCCATTGCTATTAAATCTCTAATTACATTGATTTTCAGTAGGCTTCCCATTCCTCAACAATTCCAAGAGACATGATTCATTAATTATTTTGATTGGGGGTAAAGGGGCCTTTCCCTCTGGAAGGATGGGGGGTTTTCTCCTTGTTCTTTTCTAAGAAGGTATCCATAGGTTGTTGAGTACCCATATCCATCTCCTTTGCAGCAACTTCATCTCTTAGTTCTCTATTAGATCTTCTTCCAAGTCTTTTAGGATGGTCAAGGGAAGAGAGAGAATCTTTGGAGTGATTCGTTGTGATTATTTGATCAAAAGAATGTGTTGGGTTGGGGGGGGGGGGGGGGCGCGCGCGCGCTAAGGGAGAGGATGGGGGAGGAAGGGGTGGGACAGGGAGAAGAGGGGGGTAGGAGGGGGGAGAGGAGGGAATAACCAGATCTTCAAGATGACAAAAGGGATTAGAGATGAGGAGGTTGGAGGAGGGAGGGAGGGGAATGATAGGGGGCAAAGGAGAAGAGGGGGAAGGAAGGGGAGCTGAGAGAATAGGGGTAGAGAGAGAGGGATTTTGAGAGAAAATAGAGGGTTGAGAAGAAGGTTTGTTTGCAGTCTTTTTCTTTTTAACTTGTTCCCATTTTGGATCCTAAACTTCTACTTCTTAATTAATTAATTAATTTTATTTTATTTTTTTTATATTTTATTTTATATATATATATATATATTTATTATTATTTTATTTTATTTTATTTTTTTATTTTATTTTATTTTATTTATTTATTTATTTTTTATTTATTTATTTTATTTATTTTATTATTATTATTATTATTATTATTATTATTATTATTATTATTATATATATATATTATATATATATATATATATATATATATATATATTTTTTTTTTTTTTATTTTTTTTTTCGGACATCTATTAGCAAAATGACCGTATTCATATTCATGGCATACCTTGCATTTGAATGGTATTTGTTCGTAGTCCAGATGCTGAATGTGCATCCAACTGTCGACTTTGATCTTTACTGCTTCCGGGAGCCCTTTTCCTAGGTCGACTTCAACACATATTCTTGTGCACACATGCATATTCTCCCTTGGCTCGCTTCTATCAATGTATTTTCTCACTGCATTTCCTATTTCTTTGATCGATTTGTCTCCCCAACAATGGAGGGGGAGGCAAGGGAGTCGCACCCAAACTAGCATAGAATTTGGCACATCCAACTCTGGATCAAAATCTAGAGTCCGCCTATTTAGATAGATGCCCTTAGTGTCCACGAAATATGGTCCATTCCTAAATATCAGGGCTTTGTCTTCTTTTGTTTCAAAGTAGAAATTATAATATCCTCTTCCACAGAACATGATCAAGATTTTTCCACTGATAGAGGAGGACCAATTCCGTTTTACCCACTTCTAGACAGAGTAGGGGGAAGGCCATAGACCTAGGAACTGTCCAACCAGACCATGCTCAAAGAGAGAAAGAGTGACATGATGATGGAGAGAGGAAGGTAAAATGATTTCAGGAATGTCTTCTATTTTTATAACGAAATTGGAGACTGAGGGTCTAGATCGAGGGGGGTGATGAGCCTCAGTATTGCAACAAGAATGCTGCAATTCCCAAGGCTACCGACTTTAATTATCAACCCGGGGTTCATACAAAATTAAGAGGTATTGGCACTATATGTGCGGCATACAATGTGTCCTTCCTTTGCTGTCATGATGTAATGGAGTGCATGTACTGAAGCCAAATCCTAAACTAATTGTAGAAAATGAAATGTTCAAAATGGAGCCTTAACCTATTGCAAGAAAGAAAGTACAAGGAAAGGAACCTATTCTAATTGCATAAAGATCATGAACTAAATGTAAAAGGAACCTAGCTTAACCCTATTTATCACATGTGATGATTTAAACTAATTGAGCCTGAAATCTGATCTAGAGAATACTAACCACTATGTGTATGTGTAAATATAAAAGAACTTATTTTTTAAATCTTTTTGCTTTATGAATGCAAATGCTAATCTTTCCTTGACCTTTGGCAAGGTAGACAAGTGTGGAGCAAGAGGGTTAAAATGGTCTTGAAGGCATGGAGGTCAAGTAAAGGCCTAATCCCAACTTCAATGATGATTTTTCTCAATTCGGGCTTAAAATAGGCTTTCCTACAGGATGCTACAGTGATTTCCTACAAGATGTTACAGTGATTTCCTACAGGATCCCCTGATTTACTATAGGATGTTACAGATTTACTATACGAAATTATAATTCATCGAATGACCAAGCAAATCAAATCCAAATTGGATGGGACAAATTTTGTTATGAACCCATGCTAAAAAATAGAAAACATTACTAGTCGAAAATCTAGAAATTCGAGAACTAGTGAGCTAGTAAATCTAAAAAATGCCTAACCTAATCAAGTGCAAATGAAATGGGGTGATTTTTGTTATGAACTAGAATGTTTTTGTGATCTAATGCAAATGGAACCAACTCGATTGAAGCTCGTTAGCATGTTCTAAAAAATAGCAGAAATTTACTGTTCTTTGCCACAAAGGAGTTCCAAAAATCTAGATTTGGGAATAAGAAGACTAATCCAAGCAGATCAATGATTACTATGAACTTCCAAAGCTTTTCCAAGGATGAAATAATGCTTGTGATCCTGCAAAAGAACTTACATCAACCATTTAACTCAATCCTACAACAAGAAATCATTAATACTAAATGCAGAAATATAAAGAAATAAAAACAAGAGATGCATGTGAATAAGAAGTGAAAGGAAGGAAAGAAAATGATACGAAAGGGCTTTGACGTTCATGGGATGGTCAAGCCCAAGGAAAATTAGAGACCTATGGAGGAGAACAAGATTTAAAAGCTAAACATGACACCAATCTTCGTTATTTTCATCAAGACAATTACATCCCTGCAAGAAAATACAATGGAGCTGCAGAAATACGAGTTATCTCTACAATAACACTAATAGAAATCTCTCCCTAGAGGCAAATTCAACTTGTTACTTATACAAAATGATTAGGAATCATTCCCCATGAAAGGAGGAAGCTTTCCCCACCAAAATCCCTTGATTAATGGATCTGGTCCCCAATACTAGGAATCTGCATTAAATGGCACGAAACACATTCCTAGATTTTCTCAATCATTGGAGTTCCACAATATGTGCCATAATTCCATAATATATTGTTGATTTATTATTTATTATTCATCCTCCTATAGTAGGGAACAAGTCCTTAAATTATCTCCTCCTCCAAATCTTTATAATTTGCCCAATAATATCATAATATTCCACAAAAATAAATAATATTAGGCACAAATATCCAATTATTCATAAACCTTCCTAATGAATATATTAAAGTTAAAAATAAATTATCTAATGCGGAAAGAGAGGTTTAATGTGCTGAAGGATGGTCATGGGCTTTAATTTATGTTTTAATTTAGACGTATGGGCCTTAATTTATGTCTAATTTAGAGGCTCATCAGGGGGCCAATAAAAGAGAGCAGGGAAGTGAAAGCTGCTTTGTTTTCATCTCGTTGAGTTGATTAAGATAGGGCACGCAAGGAGTCACCATCCGGAGGAGGCTCCGGAGGGATTGTTAGGAGTAGAGGATCGAGGCTGAGCCCGCCTAGAGTAGGGGACCCTGTGAGCTTGAATGCATGCGTTTTTCCAATTCAAACGCAGAATGGTTTTTAAATGTGACAATTATTTTCCTCTGTCACTCCACCAGATCCCTATGTGAAATATATTACATTAAGAAGAAGAAAAAACAATTTTTTCCGCGCAATCATTAGAATATTTTGCAACTGCAACCCGCGACCGAAATAAAGCAGTTAAAACCAATGTTATGCCAAATATTACAAGTGCATTGGTTATGTAAACTACAAAATCATTAGATCAATCTGATGGGAGAGATTACGTGACAGATACATGTAAGGAATATAAAATAGGCAGAGATGGCCTAAGTTGAAAATAGCCCAACCCTGACATACAGGTAAAAACGTCAAGAATAATATCTATTTTTCCATTCATGCAACAAATTCAGGGAGGAATATTAATTAAATGGCAGAACAAACATTATAAAATGTGAATTGAGGAAACCTTAAATTGAAATGAGGCAAACACGACAAAGTATTGTATATATACCTTCTCTGCAAGAGCCATTAGCTCATAAATTCCAAAAATTGCCATACAACGAAGAAATATGTTCCTATTTTGGGAAAACCACAAATACCCATTTCAGGTTACAAATATTATGCATAAAATAAGCTGAGGGTACTAGACCTATGTCATTTCCTCTTGTATTTTATATTAAACTAGCATACATAGATATAACTGACAAAAACATTGTGCAAATAGAGTGAGCAACTTTGTTTTGCTTCATGTAGGGAGAACCTCTTAGCATCAGAAGGAGAATCCCTTTAGTAATCATGTAGGGAACCAACCTGGTAAGGAACAAAGAGGTAGCCATGAGTCGCTGAGAACATGATTGTGTTCGGTAGGAGCAACCCAAGTGAATAGTGAACATACCTGCATTTGGAGAGTAGGAAAAGACAACGAAGCATAAATAGGAAATCGATTTTCTAAGTTATAAGAGAAAAAAATCATAATAGGCATAACACCAAAACCCAAAAACCTTCCTGTCAATAGGAGAAATTAGGGGCGGTGGAGAACGAAAAAGGAAAAGACAAAGAACCAAAAATCCACCTGAAGAAAAGGGTCTGTAGAATCACATACTCCATTAAACACCTTACTGTCGACTTGTCTAATCGTCCTTGTGACACTAGATGAGAAATTAACATCATAGAATTGAAGCTATCAAATATGGAACGTTACTAAGCTAAAACTACACACACACAAATATATATATATATATATATATATATATATATATATATATATATATAAAATGTTTGTAACCAGTGCTCTTACCACGAGTGTTTTCTCCATGCCAAGGGTTTCATCCAGCTGTAGATAGACAAAGGAAAGGTTCAGTGTTAGATGCGCAGAATGACACTTCCAACAATGCTAGATGCCCAAATGAGTTGAGGAACAGAGTCGCAAAGAGTTTAGGGTTTTTGACATCAATCGACATTGTTGGATCTAGGCTAACTGATTTGGACCGTCTAACTAACAATAGTACCTCGCCCTATAACGTCCATGTGAATTTGGTGAAGTGGAGTGAGTTGATTGGGTGGCTCTCTATCTAAAGGACAATGTATTGGAATTCGAAAGATTTGGCAGAGGGAATAATATTATTAAACAAGAAAAATAAACCATTGTGTTGGGCACGAATCCTAGGCAAAGGTTGAACCTTAGACTGAGGCAAAATGGATACAAACACAAAAAGGAAATTAAGTACTCAAATTTAATCTAGGTCGTATTACGAATTAATGTTCCCACAACTGGATGTGCATGTTAGATGTCTTATCCACAAGACTACTAAAATATTGCACCAAGAGTAAGGTGGCCATTTAACCTATATAACTATGCTAGTGTTAAATATATTTACTAAATGAAAATCTATTAAATTTTAATTTTATGGCTAGAGGTATCATTATTACAAATAATAAAAAGAGATATTAGTATGTCAATTTCATCTTATGTTTTGTGATTAAAAAACATTTTGTAGATGCTTTTACATGGTTATGAAGTACAAAGTGTTTTTTTTTTTTTTTTTTTTTTTTTTTTTTTTTTTCAAAAGGTGGAAAAACCTATCAAACTCAGTTTGTCAAACCAACAGTGAGGACAGCCATCTCTGGCTGCTATCCGCGAATGTCAGTTGACACATCACTGTTATCAAGGAAAACCACGCCACCTGAAATAACCCGTTGGTGGTCCGTAAGGGAGCAGACTTTCACTCCTGCCAGATGCCTCTGGGTCTTGGGCCGTTAACCTGTTTCCTTACGTCCGAGGAAGACGAGCTCTTAGCCAAGCAGAAGCAGTTTTAGGGCATACTCCAGGCCCAATACAAAGTGTTTCTTATTATTTATAAATATATTAATTATTTGTATTTATTTTTTAGATAATATATTTTTAATTCATATTATTTATTAATTATTTATATTTATTTTATAAATAATATTTAAATTTTATTAATACATGTTTTTAAAATATAAGAGCTCGTCTTCCTCGGACGTAAGGAAACAGGTTAACGGCCCAAGACCCAGAGGCATCTGGCAGGAGTGAAAGCCTGCTCCCTTACGGACCACCAGCGGGTTATTACAGGTGGCGTGGTTTTCCTTGATAACGGTGATGAGTCAAACCGAAATTCGCGGATAGAAGCCAGAGATGGCTGTCCTCACTGTTGGTTTGACACCTGAGTTTGATAGGTTTTGCCACCTTCGGATTAAAAAAAAAAAAAAAAAAAAAAAAAAAAAAACATTGACGTAAAATGGAAGATAATGATGATAAAGAAAAGTGTTTTTAAATTGTATTAAAAAATTGAAAATAATAAATACAATTTTAAAAGGTGTAGTCTAACATAAATGAAACAACCTTTATTTAGGGCAGATTTTCTAGGTAATTTTAACCAAAATCCGACAGAGTTTTTTAAAAACTTGAGTTTAAGTTGTTTATGTAGAATTTCTTGCAAATTCTCTACAAATATACCTTTGAGATCTATGTAGAAAATCTGACTGTAGATTAACCCGATAATGCAATATAACTGAAGCAAAATACTTAATCTACTTCTACAATCAAACTTGCGGAAGCTTAATCGATTTGAGCAAGATCAAGCAGAACACATATAATAGAGAAGAAGAATCAATACACATGAAACACAGAAGAATACTCTGGGGAAAGCCTTAGCTAAAAACCCTGCTATTTGTATTATCATACAAGGTGGAAATACATCAAGATTACACAAAGCCTTAGCTCTCATAGCTAGCCACCTCTCAGTACAATCCTCTTGGATGCTCATAGGAAAACAAAGCTTCTCACAAAGCTTCTCTTCTGCCCTCCAAGCCTCCTATTTCCTTGCGCAGTTTCTCCTGGGTGATCCTCCTGTTACCAAGTGTAACACTGATCACTCACACTGATCTCACACCCTGTAAAACTGCACAATCCCCAAGGAACCTTATTCCTTCTGCATGGATGAGTTTCCTTTATAGGAAAATTCCTCCAACTGATAGTACAATGTCTCTGTCTTTAATCTCAATTGGGTCTTTGTCTGAATTGACATGCATGACTTATTTATGAGAGAATCTTCAATTATCTAGAGTACACTAGTTTCATGCATGCATGCATTAACTGACTGAACTCACAATTAGTTTTTCAAACTGTTTGGAACTAATTTAACTGGACTTTACTCAGTTAACTGAACTAACTAATTACAACTCAAATACAACTCATCCTTATCTCCTTAATTTAAGGGATAACTGTTGCATGACTTCAAAAAGACTTCTAGCTTGAATTTCTCCAACTAATTAACTCAAGATGAAGTAATTAATTACTTTTCAAGCAACTGGTGAGACTAAATTTGAATTTTAATTCTGAATTTTAATTCAAGGACAAATTAAAATTGGAATAGTATGAATGCTATTTTTAGCATTTCTTGTTGCTATTCTCAACACTCCCTCTCAACAAGAAAGGAATTCAACTCGATCTCGATCTTGAACATTTGGAATGTTCTACATGCAACACTTCTCTCTAGTGTTGTTGCTCCAACAACTCCAAAAAAAATATAAAAAAAAAAATAAATAAATATCTAGCCTGAATCAGAATGATGCCTCTGTCATCAAAGTCTCTGATTGTTATTGCCTCTGTTGACTGAAAAACTCCACGCTTCTGCTAACTCAGCCTTTCTGCACTGTTGTCAATCCTTCTTTGCGCTCTTCAGTGTCTGACTGCTCTAGCCTCTATCACTTTGATCTCTGACTACATCAATCCCACTGATTCCTCCCGCTACTATGTACTTTGGGCTCTCGTAGCAAGGTACGATCCATGAGATAAAACCTCTCAATGAACCTTGCTCAATTTCAGCCTTCTTGGGACTATCACTTCACATCGCCCCACCTCACACTTGGAGGTATGGCTATGTGTTCCCTTTGCCCACTTGGCTCGAAATTTCCCCCTACTGGAGGTCTCTACATAAGTGGATTCCTCCACTCGTTCTCCTGTCAGCTTCTCCAATTGTGGCTCCTCCACAATTGTTTGAGACTTCTTCTGGGACTGCATGTTGAGAGGTAATTTACTCTCCCTCTCAACCATCAAGTCTCTAAAATTTGCCTTGCTCCTCAAGGCTTTGCATGCATCTTGAACCTCAAGAGCATACAGGTTCTGTACCCATGAACCGATCTGTTTCACCTGTCCCGTGGTGATGTGTCTACGGAAAACATGTCCCTTACTGAAGACAACATTGTAGCCTTTGTCCTCCAACAGATACCAAGTTCTTCTTTAGTCTAGGCACATACTTCACATCTGTCAAGGTGATAGAAGCTCCATGCTCCCTCTGAAAAGAAACCGTTCCCACTCCTTAAACACTATACCTTTCATCGTCACCCATCTCTATGAGTATCTTGAGGTCTTTCTCCTCCAAGGTACTGAATAAACTTTTATCTTTTGTCATGTGGAATGAGGCTCCACTGTCAAGAAACCAACCACAATCCACCATCGATGAAACCATGCATGTAATGAGGGTAAAATCCAATTCGAACTGAGAGGCTAATGCCTCACCTTCTGATCCTTTCGAGGATCCCTTCTTGGATTTCTTCAATGGGCAATTACTTGCATAATGGCCCACCTCATGACAATTAAAGCATCTCACTTTAGATTTTTCAATCTTCTTCCCTCCATGAGAAGAATTCGATTTGGAATGGGAAACCTTCCCTTTCCCTTTCCTTGCCTTACTTGCTAAGGCTAGATTTTCTTCATCATCATGCTTAGATGAAGAACCATCTCTAGTGCTCCTCCTGATCTCCTCTTGCATCAGATTTGACCACAGTCATTCCCAATCCGACAGTTTCTCTCTTCCATCCAAAGAGTCCTGGTAGTTATTCCAGCTCTTTGGAAGATTGAGGAGAGCAAGGCTCACCATATCATCATCGACTGTCGTTATTCCGACACTACCAAACTCATCTCTACAGGTGGTGAGCTTGTTCAGATATGTGGAAATAGTATCACCGTTCTTCATCTTGATTCTTCAAAGCTTATCCTTGAGCGCCAGTTTCCTCTGGTCGCTACTGTTCTGATATAGGTCCTTCAATGTCTTCCACATTGAAAACAGAGTCTCCTTCCCATGGAGACTCGAGACAATATGGTCTCGAATACCTAAAGGATGATCTGTCTCACCCTCGCCACACACTTCTTCTATTCAGCAAACACTTGTGCATTAGTTGAACCTGGCTTTGGGATTTCTTGATCAATGAAATACTTCAAGCCGTTGTCTTCTAATACAGCCTCCATGCAATCTTTCCATGCTATGTAATTCAAGCTATCATCCAAGGCATAAGCGAGTCTCAAGCCATAGGATGCCATTGACCAACCTGAAGTATGAGATGAATTCAATTTGTACCTACAATCCCAAACTTCAAACTTCAAATTCTCTTCTCAGTATACTGTTCACAGCTTCGATCACCTTTGCTTTGATAAACTTGGCTCTGATACCATGTAGAATTTCTTGCAAATTCTCTACAAATCTACCTCTAAGATCTATGTAGAAAATCTGATTGTAGATTAACCCGATAATGCAATATAACTAAAGCAAAATACTTAATCTACTTCTACAATCAAACTTGCGGAAGCTTAATCGATTTGAGCAAGATCAAGCAGAACACATATAATAGAGAAGAAGAATCAATACACATGAAACACAGAAGAATACTCTGGGGAAAGCCTCAGCTAAAAACCCCGCTATCTGTATTATCATACAAGGTGGAAATACATCAAGATTACACAAAGCCTTAGCTCTCACAGCTAGCCAACTCTCAGTACAATCCTCCTGGATGCTCACAAGCAAACAAAGCTTCTCACAAGCCTTCTCCTCTGCCCTCCAAGCCTCCTATTTCCTTGCGCAGTTTCTCTTGGGTGATCCTCCTGTTACCAAGTGTAACACTGATCACTCACACTGATCTCACACCCTGTAAAACTGCGCAATCCTCAAGGAACCTTATTCCTTCTGCATGGATGAGTTTCCTTTATAGGAAAATTCCTCCAACTGATAGTACAATGTCCCTGTCTTTAATCTCAACTGGGTCTTTGTCTGAACTAACATGCATGAGTTATTTATGAGAGAATCTTCAGTTATCTGGAGTACACTAGTTTCATGCATGCACACATTAACTAACTGAACTCACAATTAGTTCCTCAAACTGTTTGGAAGTAATTTAACTGGACTTAACTCAGTTAACTGAGCTAACTAATTATAACTCAAATACAACTCATCCTTATCTCCTTAATCAAGGGATAATCTCCTTAATTTAAGGGATAATTGTTGCATGACTTCATAAAGACTTCTAGCTTGAATTTCTCCAACTAATTAACTCAAGATGAATTAATTAATTATTTTTCAAGTAGCTGGTGAGACTAAATTTGAATTTGAATTCTCAATTTTAATTCAAGGACAAATTAAAATTGGAATATTCTGAATGTTATTTTTAGCATTTCTTGTTGCTATTCTCAACAGTTTAATCTATAGAATTGGAGTCCCCCAGGGGTTTTCAAGGTATGAATCCTTTTATGCATTCAAATTTGTATTTTAAAGAAGAAAACATCACAATATTGTTTGAAATTTTATTACCAAATTCATGTGAAAAAGACCGTCGTTTTAAAGTATTGCATCATTATCTTAAATAATGAAATTAAATTTAAGGGGGAAATGTTATCTATATATATATATATATATATAAAGTCATCAAAGTTTTAAAATAATAATAATAAAATATTTTTATCTTTAAAATATATAAATGTAAATAATAAGAGATGAGAAATAAGAGCATGGTAGTGTATTTTTAATCTTCATTAATAGTGCCAAAGTCATATCATTTCCTTGGATAAAGACACATAAAAGTCTTTATAGGAAATCTCTTACTAGATATCCCTTATTTTTACTAAATACGTCCCTTTTTACCCACCTAGTACATATAAACCCATCTTACCCCATTTCACCCACCTCCAATATGTATATATTGACTAGATTTTTCACAATTTTAAAACTCTCTTTATGCATGAATACAATAAGATATTAGTCAACAAGGTGATTCCCTTATGAGGCCACATACCCTCCTCTTGCATCTTACACTCCTCTCTTTGTACATGGGTGAGTGTTTCCAACGGGGCATCACCCCTCTCACATCCCTTACTTAAACTCTAAAATATTCATATATAGTGAAAGGACATAAGATTTTCACAACAAATAATCAAGTAATTTGTTCTGTATGCTCTCTTTGTATGTGGGTGATTATTTTCATAAATTTGTATATAGTGAAAGGAAACAAGATTTTCATATTAAGTAATTTGTTGTGTATGCTCTCATGTATGTGGGTGAGTGTTTTCATAAATATTCATATAGTGAAAGGACACAAGTTTTTCATGACAAATAATAAGTAATTTGTTGTGTATGTGTTAGAAAATGATATATTACAGAGCAATGGAACACATAAAATATATTGCAGAAATACAAACACAGAAAATGCATAAAACAAGAGAGACACATATATACCTGGCTCACCCAATTTGGGCTACGTCCATGGAGAAACATTTAGTCCTTCATTTTATGTTATCCAGCAAAATGAAGAGATACAACCTACAATCGATCCATTGTAATTCCCTCTTCTCTCTCAATCTCTTCCCTCTTTCCTCACTCAGAATACAGATCTACATAGACGCAATACAATTCCCTCATATATAGTGAGGGGTTGCCTTCTAGGGAAAAAAAACCTAAATTACACATAGCTTCTACCATCAGATCTTCGCCTAATGAACGGACCAAATTGAATACGAAATTACAACATTTTACAAGGCAATTTTACATCTATTTTCAGCTTCGGGGGCGCTACCCTCGATCCCCCGCAGGGGGGGGCTCCCAAAGATCGCAGCCCCCCTCCCCCCTGGACCTCCCTTGCAGCGCACATTTTATGGGCGACGTTGCCACCACATTACAAATTGGGGTCCAATGTGGCGATACCTC
This sequence comes from Pinus tabuliformis, assembly GCA_031772625.1. Classification (NCBI taxonomy): domain Eukaryota; kingdom Viridiplantae; phylum Streptophyta; class Pinopsida; order Pinales; family Pinaceae; genus Pinus; species Pinus tabuliformis. Next base: position 734,451,062 of record CM062807.1, read on the forward strand.
TAAATAAAGAAGATAATCAGGCTCCACACCCAACAATATGCTCTCTTTGTACGTGGGTGACTATTTTTAGAAATATGCACAATGAAAGGACATAATATTTTAATTGAAAATAATAAAGTGTGTATGCTCTCTTTGTATGTGGGTGAGTATTTTTAGAACGGGGCATTGCCCCTCTCTCATCCCTTGCTCAAACCCTAAAATATGCATAGAGTGAAAGCGCACAAGATTATCACAAATAATTGAATACTCTGTTGTGTATGGTCTAACAGTAGAAGTTGAACACTCTACCCAATGAGACTCTATCAAGCCTGAACACCCCTTGTGATAGTTTAATCCCCCAAAATTAGTGTCAATCCTCTACCCTTGAACTTGAGACTAAAAACCCAAATAAATAAATGAACTAGTTTACACCTCAAAAAAATAAAATTATATGAACAAATAAATAAATCAACTAGTTTACACCTCAAAAAAAAATATCTACATAAGAAGAATTGATTATATAGAGAAGTATGTTAAAAATAATTTGAATGGTTTGATTGAACAATGGAGAACCATCATTAATTTTTTTTTGACCCAAACTAAGAGAATATATTTGCATTAAAGGGTTGTGTTGGGAACACACCAAAGTGCCAAATTTACTTTAGATTAATATGGAACTCGAAAATTTGGATGCATGGAATGCATAACAGTCCTGTACAATCACAAACATATAATCTAGTTCTTCCCATGAGGGTATTTAGTAGCCTAGATTTATCTTTTTGCACAATTGTTGATACATGCCTATTAAAAAGAAAAATTTGCATTTCATTATTACATAAAATATTAGCCTCCAGAAGGAGGGATATCCACATGCTCCTAGATATTATTTCCTTTTTTATTTGCAGAGATCGTAGCATTGGAAGTCACTAATTTTCCCTATCCTGGTGATCCATTAGCCATACCTAATATTTTTGCAATATCCTCCAATTTTAGGCTCATATGCCCTATTTCATCCTCCATTTGGTAGAATTTGTCTTGCATATCTATAAAAATATCCATAGCCATTGAAAGGCTAGAGGAATGTTGATTAAGTCTGATGGTCAGTTGCAAAAATCTAATCGACACCATAATGCATCAGTTATGAGCTTCAACCTTCACATCCTCATGTTGATCTACTTCCTCAAAAGGCCTCCCACTTCACCTTGCTCTTAATAGAGTACACCTGCATGATTGGGTTATGTGGCCTCTCCTTGTAATGAGGAGGGGGGGCACCATTTTAATTTTATAATCCCCTTCATAACAAAACTAAGGTATGGGTGGATAACTCCTAGAGCCATTCACAAGCAATTCTCCTTTGACAAACCTGGATGCTTTGTTTTCCATAAGGTCAGTGCTTTGGTTGTTTGTCTTTAACACATGGAATATATTTTTATTCAGAATGATTTCAACCAAGAAGAAGATTCTCACGAAGATGTTTTTGAGAGTTGCATCCAAATGAAGAGATCCAAAATATAAGTGATAGATTATATTTGTTGAATCTCCTATGATAATGAGATTGTGAATTTTTAATGACTCCACTTGATGCAAGCCTTGAAAGAGGGCGTAAGCTTGAGCCACATTTTTTGTAGAATTAACCAATGCCTAAGCATATTTATATTCTACTTGATTCTTAGGGTGAAAAATCCCATCCCCCCCGCACCTCCCTCCACTCTTTCCACCCCTAGGTTGTTCTTAACATCCCCATCAAAAAATGACTTGGTTCTTCTTCTTTGAGATCCATCTAATGAAATCTTCTCTTGATAGTCTTATTTGCCAAATCTCAATCTTGGACTTGTTGTTTCTGGGGCCAACAGAAACTTGAAGGGACTTAATCCAACATTGTTCTTCATCATCCAAGTCATGATCTTCATTACCTCTTAAATCCTTTGCCTTGAAAGTTTCAATGAGGAGGACCAACACTTTTATTGTTTTCTTTAAAAAATATGCTTTTTTATCTTGGATTATGGATTTATTTCTCACCAACCAAAATTTCCAACATATAAATTTGGGTAGAGCTTCCCAGATTCTTTTGAATATTTTCTTACCTATAAAAGACCCCTCGTAACACTTTCTCAAATTATCAAACATTTCTTGTATAGAGGTTGGCCAAGGGAATTTTTGAATTAGAGAATAAAGAACTACTTCCCAAACACTAGCTACAAAAAAGGTGCAACTGAGAAAGAGGTTATCAGAGGATTCTTGGGGTCACAAACACAATGAACATCTAGATGGGCCTGCCATCTCCCTTTTCATTATATTTTTTCTGTAGTTAATTTTTTTTAGGGGATAGGGTCCAACAAAATATATTTACCTTTTGAAGACTATCAAATCTCTATATTTTTGTTCATAGCTTGGGCTTTGGTGGCCAACCCCTTGGAAAAAGGAGGAAGAACTTATTTCTTTTGGCACCAAAGCCAAGAAGGAGGAATTGAAGCTACCCTCCATTCATCATGTTTTTTTAATGCAATCAACCATCATGCATAATTCAAATTTTATTATATTCCAACACTTCTGAAAGAAGTGTCCCTTGAACCCATATGGTTTTAGTGCTTTTTTAGGATCGAAGGACCATATAGGTTTTTTAATTTCGTCCTCTAAAATTGGCCTCATAAGGATTACATTCTCCTCCTCTACGACCAACCTTCGGATATGGGATAAGAAATCTTCTTTGACTACATTGGGAACCTACCCTTATTCCATGTAAAGATATTTGAAATGCTTTAAGGACGCTTCCTTAATTTTATCTATGGAAGAGATGGTTTCTCCATTTATCTCTATGGATTTGACTTGATTCCTCCATTCTCTCATTTTTGCTTGTATATGATATTTTTTTTTTTTGTTCCCTAAATTAATCCATAATCTTCTTGATTCTAGTCTCCACGTTTCTTTCGCTTTTTGAAGTGCCTTGTGCAACTAAATAATTTTTTTCTTTTCCTCTGCTAACACTTCTTTTGTTATTGTATTGTACTTCATCTATTGGAGGTTATCTTCCAAATTTGATTTGTTCTCTTCAATCCTTCTTTTCTTTGGCTTCTACTTTTCTTCTATCCATTTTATAAGCTCCTCCATCACTCGTTTAATTTTTTGTTCCCATATACATATTGGAGAACCCAATTAGATCAAGCCAAAGATACAACCTTCATAAAGTGTGATTCAGTGAGCTAGAAAGGGCTGAAGTGAAATGGAAGGGGGTCAAGATCCTCCTTTGTAGTAGCCAAAATCTTGATGGGACAATGATTGGATCCACTCTAAACTAAGTGAGAGACAAAGAGATTAAAGCATTGTTCAAGGAAGGTGGCACTCACCAAAAAAGCGATCGAGGCTAATAGATATTTGGTCCCAACCTTTTATTGCTCCAATTATATTTTGAATTTTTTTAACTTTTTTCCCATAAGATCCAGATTAAAGATTAGATCTTCCACATTTTCTTGAAAAGGGTCTCTAACAATGTTGCCTCATTTTTTCTCCCAATGTTCAATGGTAATGTTGAAATCTCCCTGCACCCAAAATACAATTATAATTTAACAAATTCTCCTTCCAACTCATCATGGATTTCCAACATGAGATCTTGTTTGTGATATCCCCGGTCACTTTTAGACATTGCAATATTTTGGAATATATATATATGCACATGAGTTGAGTCAAAGGGACAATTGATTCCAGGGCTAGGGAGGACATGTTTCCTGGAACAGATGAAAATAAAATGGAAGGAGATGATGTGGCATTCAGACGATTAGACAAGAACAATTGGTAGGAAAACCTAAAAACCAACCAGGGATGACTAGACCAAATAATAAAAAAAATTGGAATATGAGGGACAAATGGAGGAAGGTTAATTGGTCGAGAGGATTGGACAAGATGGAAAAAAAATAGTTGCCCTAAACAAAGATTGCACAACTGAGGAGAAGGAATCGATAAGATGGAATATTGTGGAGGGAAGAGGGGAGTATATCACAGGTTGGTGCATCTCCAACAAAGAAGGGGGGTTGGCCCTTACATATTTCCTAATACAACACGAGTGTTGAGGAGAGTAGAGGGCAAGGGATCAACACAGACAAAGAGGAGGCCCAATCGCTGCAAGGATCTTGGTTCTGCTTAAGGTAACATAGGCAACACATAGATACAAGAGTAAAGAGGTGGCTCAAACATAATGCACAACCTCTATGGAATTTGGAACTCGATGACCCAAATGATAATATTGTGTTCCTTACACAGCGGAATCTGGCTCGGAGGAGGTGGCCGCATAAGAGGTTTGATTACAGTTAGTTTGCAGTTAGGGGGCGAGTATTGTCCCAAACTCAATTTCCCATATGCGTGCATGACAATGTGTACAATAAGTTTCCTTGCTAAATGAGATCACCCTTATCCATTATGAATAATGGGTTGCTCATGTTGTGTGTGTGTTATTGTCATATGTAACTATGATATATCATGTTTGTTATGCATTTCTGGAACATGATTACTGGGTTAAGTAATGTGATGTTGAAATAACAGGGTGCAAAGGTTATAATGTTATGTATGTAGTTTTTGTTATGTCCATGAAACTGTGTATGATATGTGTTATGTATTATGATGAAGAATATTAGTCGGAAATCAGTCTGTGGGCCTGGCCCTGCCTAGAGGGAGTATCACATTCCTTGTAGTATCCCAAATGGGATTTTTGGCTAATTCTGAAAAAATATAACTCAACCAAAATTCCTCCATAAAACTACCATTCAATTAACATAAGTTTTCCATGTAAAATATAACAAATAGAGTGCATGAAATTAAATAATACGATAAGAAGAATTAATCTCATCTTTTATTATAATAGAAACTGGGGTTTACATGTTGATATAATAAAATAGCTGAGATGGAAAAATGACCTCAAGAGTCTACTCCAATATTGTTCTTACCCTCCAAAACTGAACTGAAATGCCATCGTTGAGCTCTCCTCCGAATTCTAGATGAATTCACCAAGGGGAGATGGGTACTCGCCCAATCTCATTGAATCACCTGAGGGTTTTCGTCCTAGGTCTACCAATGAAGTAGAGAACTGGTTTCTCAATCTCTCATTCAAGAAGAAATATAAAATCCAAGATGTCCTCTAATGGCCTCCTCCTCCTCTTTTATAGATTTGATGGACCCCTCTAAAAGCTCCTATTTTATTATTATTTTAATCATTGAGCACATTCCCCTAAATTAAAATATCATTTTTAATGTGGGAAAATGGTAAATTGACCACCATGACTTCTCAGGCCACAGAAAATCCCCACTAACCATCTCATCATATAGATATTCTTGTTCTGGTTCTAACGAGCTATTACACTAATGTGTTACGTCAAGTATTCCTCTCAAAATGCCACCTTAAGCGTAATTAATTGAGTTAGGCACAATAATAATCCCTGTTTTACGAGAATTATCAGAATGTAATGGAACGAGAATTGTGTTGTTTGGAATCAATCCTAATGATGGAAGATGGAAAGTGATCTCCTCCATATACCATAAAACATCTCCAAAATCCCCTAGGCCCGCTAATGACGTAAACCTGCACCTGTGACCTATCTGCCTCCAACACTGAAAGTCCATCCTAACCATGCCATAAGGAACACCAGAAAAAGGAACATCACAAGTCCTCTCACCCCAAGATTTCTTGCCCTCAAACAATCCAAAACTTTGGGCCATTCTAGTGGCCCAATGCAATTGTGACCCAATGCCTGGATCCCATACAAACCATTGGGTGATGTTATGCGTCTATGTCAACCCACCATGAACGGACCCCTCAATTCCCTGGTCCCAGACCAATCTCTGACTGAACAAGTCATCAACAAATCCTCCTGGATCCCAATGCCACTAAGAACAAGCATCAATGCTCCATGGCTCTTGTTGTGTTATAGCTTCGGCTATGAATGTTTCTCCATCAACCGCGTACCAACTTATTACCTCTCTCTAGTCCAACTCTTGGTATAGGCAAAGGTCAACCCCACTATGTATATGCAATAATGAAATGTTGGGAAGTTGTTCACTTACCTCCCATCGCCAACTAGAGCATGTGGTACTCCTCATGCCTAAGGGTCCCTGCTGCACTATGCTCCCAACTTTAAATATTATGCCACCAACAGGATACCAACTCATGATCTCCCGCTAATCCATCTCGTGGGAAGGATTAGATGCATGTGCACCTGTATATGGTACGAGTCCACTATTTTGTACCATGATCAACTCATGCAGCTCTACCCACCCAATCAACCAGATATGTCTAGGAATCTCAGCCTCTCTCCCTATAATTGGGCAACCCGTGTTGGACGCCCTGTCTATGTACTCTTGGAGAGGCTTACTGCCTGGAAATACTGCAACTTTGCTAGCTACCACTGCATCCAACTACACCTTGTCAATGGGTAGACCCAAGGATGGATGCACCACAATCTCCAAAATATCCTCCCTCATCTAACCAGAAACTCCATACTCATTCAGTCCACTCGTCGCCAACAAAACTCTCTTGTCAAGTCCTAATGCCTCTTGATGACCAATGTCTACAAATACTACCTTCCTGCTAGTTGTTTTCACATTTGTATGCCCCTCATCAATGTTTGGTCCCAGGGACTGCTTCTCATCCTCCTCTACCATGGGTTCGTTATGAGCCACTAGCTGACTCTCAAAAAATGGCCCATCACGCATTTTGTGCTCCATTGTGTGTTGGACATGCTGACTCATTGAACATGGATGTATATTTGGGCTGCTGTAACCATCTCTACATGTCTTCTCACACTCCTCTATGTGTTCACCATGCTCGATCACCACTAATAGCTCACCTCCTTGGTCTCCTCCCCACATGGGAATAATCTACTGCTCATCAAACCTATCCACCAGATATTTATGCATACTACAACTGCTACCATCATCCCCACATGTTTGTTGATGCTCTTAAAAAGAATCCTCATCTGGAAGGTTAGAATGAGTCTCCCCCTAATCTATCTTTGTCATCCTCTCTGGTCACCCAAGCATGAGTGGTCAAGTCACCAAGGTTTCTTGCAGATGAAGCAAATACCCTTTCTCCTTAATTCGTCCCTGTTGCATGTCCCATCAAATCTCAACTGCTCCTCCCTGGTCAACTGCCTCCTCCAAGCAGTAGGTGAGACCAACTGTTCTCTCCTCCAAATGGACAACAATTGAGACTATAAATCCCAAAAATGGCATCATGACCTCCCATACATGATGACAAGATGGATTGCATGGGTGTTTTGACTGAGTCAAGATGATGTCTCCTAATGTTAAAAAAACATTGGAACATTTGTAGGATAAAGTCATCACACTCTAGATCAAACATGATTTTAAAGTCCTAGTCATGGCCATAATTTCCAAAACTTGGAGCTTCTTCTCAAATGTAGGACCCATAGAGATATCCAAGTATCGCAAGGTTTCTACGATCAAATTGAAAACTCTCCTCATAACAGCATCATTGTAAGGAGATATAGGGGTAGTCAACATCATCATGCTACTAAGACAAGAGGCAATTGGAAGGGTGATCCCTTCACAAGGGTACTCCAAAAACTTGGGTTGTATTAAAGTTAGCATGGAGGGTTTCAAAGCCCACATCAACTTCTTCCCCTCTAACTGGTTTATCTCGGAAAGGAGTGTGTCTAGTTCTTCTAATTTCGAAAGGGATTTTAATGTAACTATCATGTGTTTCAAATATTTCCCAAGTGCAAATATTTTTTGTCCAATTTTTGATTTTTTCTACAGATTCCTTGGTTGTTCTTTTTGAAGAATGGCATAGACCCCTCTTGAGAAAGGTTTGTTGTTCTGCTTGGGTTTTTGGTTCGTAGAAGCATGGTGGTTTAAGGCATCAACTGTTGTATTGTTGTGCTGGTTTATGAGGTGTCTTAAAAACTCCATTGAGCAAATTTAACATATCTTGAATCAAGAAGATGTAAGCATTCTACTATGACATCAAGACCTTGAAATACCTAACTTTACTTTGGCATACAATACTATGTTTGCAACATAAAAAAATTCAGCTCTCCTACCAACAATTGTCACACACTCTGCTGAATTGTTTGATCCTAGCAACATCATCAATATCAAGACTTAACAGTACAATGCTTGTGACTATATGTGGACAATACATGCATTCAACCGTACAAACACTACAACAATTGTGACTCAATACAAGGCTCATGACACTATAATCTGACCCTATACTCTCTAACTATCAACCCAACACTCATTTTCTCACTAGTAGTGTTGATACCTAATCATCAAGATTGGGTGAATATAATGTAAATAGATAAATAAGTAATATGAACAGTCATCGAGAGATGAAGTGAACAGTCTCTCCCTCATGTATATAATGAAGACCTACCTGAAGGAATAATACACACGAATCAATTTTGGTTGAGGAGTTACTGCCTGGTCTGACATGGTATCAGAGCTAGCTCCCAAAATAGTTGTAACTCCCATCTGCCTACTACTCTCTGTCCACTGCCTACTGCTCTCTGTCCCCTCCACAGTCGCTGCTGTGTGCTGTACGCTGGCCTGATATGGTATGCATTGATGCTGCTCATTACAACGCTGCTCGTTACTATGCGTTGATGCTACTCCATATCCAAAAACCTTTTTCGTATTGTCCAGAGTCCGAATGAACACGACTGTTTGCATGAACCTTCCCCACAATTTTCACCGTCACTCAGAGTTATTCCTACTCTGTCTTCTATCCACTGAATGCATACAGTTCTTTGCTGCTGCTCAACTTTCATTTTAGATTCTTCTTGAATCTCAAATCTCTGTGCATCTGAGTCCATCGAGGTCCATAGGCTGAAAGGAGTGCCTTGCATTGTACCTATGCGATCTTTGCAATGCATTGGAGATATGCATTGAAGCAGTATGGGAATGCCTCTGTCTCTATGCGCGTTGTTTCTTGAAGGTCATGTGATGAATCTTGCAGAAAGGAATAACGCTTGAAAGGGTCGTTCTTGCCTTGTTATATGGTGGTCGTTCATACCTTGCGTTGAGTGCAACATGCAGCGACTATATCAGCAATTCATTTCAGTCACAGTGCATTGAATGTCGTGAGCTGAAGACTATGAGGAGAACTCTGTGTACGTATGCTACTAGTGTTGAAGTATTAAAAAAAAATGCTTTGACGCTATATGGTTCTCCATGCCATTTTTTATATTGATTTGAAGTATGCAAACTTAAATATATGTTGACCAATTGGACTGTGCATGTGTGTTGGGTATATGAATAATATGATGGGTTAAATATATGGTATGAAATGGTATATAATGGAGTAAAAAAAAGAGAAAGACCATGACGTATATATGTGATGCTTTTCCATATACCATAAAGGCACATGAATTCGTTGAGCTCTTAATGGACATATATTATATTATATAAAATTACCATTGGGGTATATGGAAGGTATATGTTGGAGCCTACTTTTTTTTAGTTAAAGATTTTTGAAGACATAACCAATCATTTTTATTCCAAAGACATCAATCTATTGTTGCAAGTATTATAATTATTTTGAGGCCAGATTAGACTATACGATGCATTCAATCATATCTATTGTGGGAATAGTTCTCACTGGCAAGGAGAACTATCCTGAGTGGTCCCGGATGATAAAACACACCCTCATTTTCAATGAGTTGTGGAAAGGAGTTTGTGTTGGAGATGGAGAGAATGAACCAGAACAACCTACCTTAGACAAAGAGCTTGTCATTTGGGAAAACAAGAAAAATAAAGCTTATGCATTAATCACATCATCTATAAATGAAGAGGTGAGTCACCATATTTCGTCATTTTCAACTGCCTTTGAAGCCTTACAAAAGCTGAAAGAACTCTATGACTCACATTCTGCACTTGAAGTTGTTCAACTCATGATTAAACTCTTCACTCTTGAACTGCAAAATAATGATCCTCTTGCTCTTGCATCTGAAGTAAAGTCTATAATGCATGATATCAAATCCACTAAGGTTGAATTGGATATTCCTCTTATCGCTTTTCTCAAGGCACTTTATCCTACTTACTCCAATTATCTTGAGTCATTGCAAGCAAATGGAAATCTCAAAGATATCACCTTTGACTCTCTTGTGAAAAAGTTTGTTGAAAGAGAGAAAATTTTGGAAAGAAGACAACCCTTGAATCTTCTAAAGAGGCTGTGTAGCTTGCTCATAAAGAAAAGCATCTTGCTCAAGATTCTTCAAGAGGAAGAGGTGGTCGAAGAGGAAGAGGAAGATATTTCAGAGGCAGGGGGGGCAGACACTCTCAAGGAGAAAAGGCAGATTTGCACTGCATACGCTGCAAAAGAAATGGATCACATGATGCCTCTACATGCAAGTTACCATGGGACAAAATTGAGCAGCAAAGAAACCAACAGAAAGGTAAAACTGATGATACAGACAAAGGTAAAGCACCTGGATCCGCTCACTATGTTGTGGCACAATGTAACATTGGAGTAAATGAAGATTTATTTAATGTTTCACTTGCTTCTTGGAAAAATGATTGGTTGCTTGATTCACGAGCAACCTGCCAAATGACTCATAGAAAAGATTTTTTTGAAGAATTTACTGACAATGTTGATGGAGCAGCATACTTTGCAGACCAATCAAAAATCAAGCCATCAGGGCTAGGCACAATCAGGCTTAAAATGCCTGGTCTTCCAGACTTTCTTCTGCATCATGTTCTATATCTCCCACAGCTCAAGAGAAACTTGTTGTCCTTGGTCCACATCCACCAGCAAGGTCACTCCATTCATATGTTTGATGGCAAGTTTGAGGTAAGAAAAGCATCTGACCACTCACTTGTCATGAGGGGAATAGAAGAAGAAAGGTTTCTTAAGCTGCAAGGAACCTCTACTTGTGCACAACATTTCTCATACAATTCTCATCATGAAGAAGGTACACTTCCATCAAGTTTATTATGGCATGCTAGATTTGGACATTTGAACTATGACAACCTCTGCTTGTTGAAGAAAAATGGTGTTGCTGGTTTGCCTACAATTCCTAGGAAACTTAAGCAATGTGATGCTTGCATTCTAGGAAAGCATAGCAAACAGTCTTTTCATGATTCACATTCAAGAGCACATAAAAAACTTGAACTCCTTCATTCAGATTTATGTGGTCCAATGCTTGTTCCTTTTGCAAATGGAAATAAATATATGATGATATTTATTGATGGCTACACCAGAATGTGTTGGGTTTATTTATTGAAGAACAAATCTGATGCTTTTCAAACATTCAAGAACTTTCATAAATGGATTGAAAATGATGCACAATCTCATATTGGGTCTATTCGCACTGATAATGGAAAAGAATACACATCAAATGAATTTGAAAACTATCTTCACCAACATGGGATCAAACATCAAAAAACTGTACCTTATAATCCCCAACAGAATGGTGTAGCTGAAAGAATGAATAGGACAATCTTAAATATGGTACGATCCATGCTCTTCTTCAAAAATGTAAAGATAATGTTTTGGGCTGATGCTGTTCTATGTGCTGCATATATAAAGAATAGATGTCCATATAATGCTATTAGAAACAAGACTCCATATGAAATGTGGTATGGGCATGTTCCTTCGGTAAAGCATCTCAGGGTCTTTGGTTCCACCTGTTATTCCTTGATACCAAAGGTACATAGCAACAAACTTGGTGCAAGAAGTCGTAAGTGTATCTTTCTGGGGTATTCAAACACCTCCAAAGCATACCGTCTTTATGATGAAGTAAATAAAAAGTTTGTTGTATCTAGAGATGTAATTTTTCTTGAATCATCCAAAACTGACAATGCTGTTGAGCAGCAACTTGATCGCTTGGATGGATTCTCAAAAGCAAAATCATTTCAAGAATTTGATAATCAGATTCCACATCTTGAAGGGGGGATTCCTATACTAGATCAACATGTGGAATCTTCTTCTGAAGAACACTCTCCCCTGCATGAAACTCCAACAACAGATGATGCTTTAAGTGATGTGATTGACAGAAATGGGAGACTCAATCTTGATTCAGTCCCAACTCAATTAGTAGAGAAGCCTGGACCATTTGAAAAAGGTTCCCCAAAGTGGTTGACAAAGACACTTGAAAGTGTTCATCTTGATGAGGTTGGAAAGACAGGAACTAGAAATTCAAACCGGCAAAATGGAGGTGATGTGGATGACTCTAATTCACCTGTTGATATGGATGTTTCTTATGATTGTGAATTGAACTTGTCTACATATTTTGAAGCAACTTCCTTCAAAGAGGCTGCTTCTCATGATGAATGGAAAGAAGCGATGCAAAAGGAGTATGATGCCCTCATAAAGAACGACACTTGGAAGCTGGTTGATCCTCCATTAGGAACCAAACCAATTGGCTGCAAGTGGGTCTACAAGAACAAGTATAAAGCTGATGGCTCACTTGACAAGCATAAAGCTAGGCTTGTGGCAAAAGGTTTTGCACAGAAGGAAGGGGTCGATTATGAGGAGACTTTTGCCCCAACAGCAAAATGGGCTACCAGCCGGACACTCTTTGCCCTAGCAGCTCAGAACGGTTGGAAAGTCCATCAAATGGATGTAAAAACTGCTTTCTTAAATGGAGATCTAAAAGAAAATGTTTTATGTCTCAGCCTGAAGGATTTGTTGTGAAGGGACATGAACATAAAGTATGCAAACTTGTGAAGTCCTTGTATGGCCTCAAACAAGCACCGCGAGCCTGGCATGAAAAACTAACTGAGCATCTTCCGAAACTCAATTTCAAACATTATGATCTTGATGATGCAACTTTATTTGTCAAGAAAGTTGGAAAAACAGTGGTATATCTTGTGGTATATGTAGATGATCTTTTGATGACAGGGAGAAATGAAAGCTACATTGCATCCATAAAGAAGGAATTGGGGAAAAGTTTTGAAATCACTGATTTGGGCTATGTTCATTACTATCTTGGCATTGAAGTAACCCAACATCCGAAGTCCATATTTCTTTCTCAAAAGAAATACATTGGAGATCTATTGAACAAGTTTGGCATGACAGAATGCAATCCTCTCACTACTCCAATGGAACAAAACTTAAAGCTCACATCTATTGAAGGAAAAGAATTTGAGGATGCAACAAAGTATAGACAGCTTGTAGGAAGTCTCAATTACCTAACTACTATCAGACCAGACATTTCGTTCGCTGTTGGAATCTTCTACAGGTTTATGCAAAAGCCTTGTGAGGGACATTGGTCTGCTGCAAAAAGAGTTCTAAGGTACTTGAAGGGAACTCAAGACTTTGTAATCAAGTATACACAGGTGGACGATTTCAGCTTGATTGGATACTTTGATTCAGACTTCGATGGAGACAAAGAAACTGGGGTATCTACTTCAGGATATGCTATGAGTCTTGGATCAGGAACTGTCTCCTAGAGATCACGTAAACAATCAGTTCCAGTAGTTTCCACAACAGAAGCAGAATACCTGGCAGCAGCTGAAGCAACAAAAGAAATTGTGTGGCTCAGGAAAAGTCTTGAAGATTTGCAGGGAAAAAAAGTACAATCAACTCCACTCATGATTGACAATACCTCTGCAATAAAGTTGGCCAAGAACCCAAAGTTCCATGATCGAACGAAGCACATCAATACTAACTATCATTTGATTCGACATCATGTTGAGGCAAAAACAATCCATCTTCGTCATTGTTCCACTAATGAGCAAATTGCAGACATCTTCACCAAAGCGCTTAGAAGAGAAAAGCTTGAATGATTCAGAATGATGCTTGGACTCACCAACATCCCTTTAGATTAAGGGGGGGAATGTTGACACCTAATCATCAGGATTGGGTGAATATAATGTAAATAGATAAAGAAGTAATATGAACAGTCATCGGGAGATGAAGTGAACAGTCTCTCCCTCATGTATATAATGAAGACCTACCTGAAGGAATAATACACACGAATCAATTTTGGTTGAGGAGTTACTGCCTGGTCTGACAAGTAGTATGCAATACAAACACAATAATCAATTTCTGATTATTATGCTCATGCCTAAGGGTCCCTGCTACATTATGCTCCCGACTTTAAATATTATGCCACCAACATGATACCGACTCATGATCTCCCGCCAATCCATCTCGTGGGAAGGATCAGATGCATGTGCACCTGTATATGGTATGAGTCCACTATGTTGTACCATGATCAACTCATGTAGCTCTGCCCACCCAATCAACCAGATATGTCTAGGAATCTCAGCCTCTCTCCCTATAACTGGGCAACCCATGTTGCATGCCCTGTCTATGTACTCTTGGAGAGGGTTATTGCTTGGAAATACTGCAACTTTGCTAGCGACCATTGCATCTAACTACACCTCGTCAATGGGTAGACCCAAGGATGGATGCACCACAATCTCCAAAATATCCTCCCTCATCTAACCGGAAACTCCATGCTCATTCAATCCACTCATCGCCAACAAAATTGTCTTGTCAAGTCCTAATGCCTCTTGATGACTAATGTCTACAAATACTACCTTCCTGCTAGTTGTTTTCACATTTGTATGCCCCTCAACAATGTTTGGTCCCAGGGACTGCTTCTCATCCTCCTCCACCATGGGTTCACTATGAGCCACTCGCTGACTCTCAAAAAATGGCCCATCACGCATTTTGTGCTCCATTGTGTGCTGGACATGCTGAATCATCGAACATGGATGTATATTTGGGCTACTCTAAGCATCTCTACATGTCTTCTCACACTCCTCTATGTGTTCACCATGCTCGATCACCACTAATAGCTCACCTCCCTGGTCTCCTCCCCGCATGGGAATAATCTACTGCTCATCAAACCTATCCACCAGATAGTTATGCATACTACGACTGCTACCATCATCTCCACATGTCCGTTGATGCTCTTCAAAAGAATCCTCATCTGGAAGGTCAGAATGAGTCCCCCCCAATCTATCTTTGTCATCCTCTCTGGTCACCCAAGCATGAGTGGTCAAGACCCCAAGGTTCCTTGCAGATGAAGCAAATACCCTTTCTCCTTAATTTGTTCCTGTCGCATGTCCCATCAAATCTCAACTGCTCCTCCTTGGTCAACTGCCTCCTGAGCAAATTTATGTTCTGCTCAACCAACCTTTTAGCTAGCTCATAAGCAACAGGTGAGACCAACTGTTCTCTCCTCCAAATGGACAACAATCGAGACTATAAATCCCAAAAAATAGCATCATGACCTCCCATACATGATGACAAGATGGATTGCATGGGTGTTTTGACTGAGTTAGGATGATGTCTCCTAATGTTAAAAAAACATTGGAACATTTGCAGGATCAAGGCATCACACACTAGATCAAACATGATTTTAAAGTACTAGTCATGGCCATAATTTCTAGAACCTGGAGCTTCTTCTCAAATGTAGGACCCACAAAGGTATCCAAGTCTCGCAAGGTTTCTATGATTAACTTGAAAACTCTCCACATAACAACATCATTGTAAGGAGATATAGGGGCAGTGAACATCATCATGCTACTAAGACAAGAGGCAATTGGAAGGGTGACCCCTTCACAAGGGTACTCCAAAAACTTGGGTTGTATTAAAGTTAGCATGGAGGGTTTCAAAGCCCACATCAACTTCTTCCCCTCTAACTGGTCTATCTCGGAAAGGAGCGTGTCCAGTTCTTCCAATTTGGAAAGGGATTTTAATGTAACTGTCATGTGTTTCGAATATTTCCCAAGTGAAAATATTTTTTTGTCCAATTTCCAATTTTTTCTATAGATCCCTTGGTTGTTATTTTTGAAGAATGACATAGATCCCTCTTGATAAATGTTTGTTGATCTGCTTGGGTTTTTGGTTTGTAGAAGAATTATGGTTTAAGGCATCAATTTTTGTACTGTTGCGCTGGTTTATAAGGTGCCTTGAAAACTCCATTGAGTAAATTTAACATATCTTGAATCAAGAAAATGTATGCATTCTACTATGATATCAAGAACTTGAAATACACAACCTTACTTTGGCATACAATACTATGTTTGCAACATGAAAAAATTCAGCTCCCCTAGCAACAATTGTCACATATTTTGGTGAACCGTTAGATCCTAGCAACATCATCAATATCAAGACTTAACTGTACAATGACTGTGACTATATGTGGACAATACATGCATTCAACCGTACAAACACTACAACCACTATGACTCAATACAAGGCTTATGACAGTGTAATCTGACCCTATACTCTTTGACTATCAACCCAACACTTATCTTCTCACTAACAGTATGCAATACAAACACAATAATAAATTTCTGATTTCATAGCTCATAGACCTCTTATGTCAAGACATACATTAGCCCTCACATACTCTCACTTAAGGCAACAAACTCTGTCTCAACCTCAGGCAGATATTTTATTATGGACTTTGACTTCTGGATATCAGTGGATTTGACTCAGTGACAGAGACTCTAGAATATGTTCAAAACAAAAAATAATTTATTTTTTTGCTTGACATCAAACATTTCAGATATTTCTCAAACATTGTGTGACCATAAAATAGACCGGGAACCTGGGATTCTTCTTATATATATCAAATATGCTCCTCATGAATATTCTTGTACTTGCACAACAAGAGAAACAAACTTCTCGATTAGTTCAAGCAATTCACTATGCCTAAAACCCTAGTCAATTCAGACATCCTCACAATATGATCACACCTAGGTATGCTGAAAACATTGTATAATGACTGATATGCACTAACATAAAATAAACTTGCCACCAGAATGTGCCCAGATCTGAAGATAGGACTCGTTCCTTCAAGGAGTATCTGCAGGCAGTTGTAAACTTAGTCTAGAATATACTGTAGCTTAGGATATGGTCCATTGAAAAACTAATATGAGTATTTCATCCTCCTTTATGCACAACAAAGGGAGCAATATATATATGCCCAACTCACAACCCAATCTGTTTTCCTTTGTGAGTACATTGACCAACAAATACATAATAGCAACTTGATTCTGGCTGTCCAGATCCTGTATCAAATGGGAATGGTGATAATCTTCAAGAAATATGAGGGAAACTCATTCCACAGTAACAAATATTTGTCCCAAAGGTAAGGTGACTCTACTAGTAGCAGGAATAGGGAGATTCGTCCTCCTGTCAAAAGAGAAGGACCACAACCAAAATAAGCTGATGGTCTTGGCCTCTGCTCAACACGTGACAACTTGAGAAGAGGATTCTGATCTTCTGAAAGGGAGAGTAGCTCGACCCTCTACGATTTGCAATTCGGACTTCAAACCAGTAAATCGAACAATTGTAATGTTGTCGTTCCCTAAAAATTTTCAAAGGCTTCTCTACTTGAAATTGGCCCAAAAAAAACGCTATGTGGCCCTTTAACTTGCCACGACACTTTGAAATATTGATGCGGCCTGTCAATAATTTTGTTTGCGCCCAGAATGTCCAGGCTCTCGGACTTCCACAAATCCCTCTCGAACGACTGTGGCTTCGAATCCCTGTGGGTGCATAAACGGATCCCTACAAAAGTAATTGGAGAGAGACTCGACCCTTTTATGGTGGGCGACTCCTATTTCATAGACCATAGCAATATTAATGCGCTCTGACATGGGACCGATATAAGACGATACAACATGTCGATAAGAGAGAAAAAAAATAACTGTGTGTTATATCGTCTTATATCGGCCCCATGTCAGACCGCATTAATATTGCTATGGTCTACGAAATAGGAGTTCCCCCTATGGTGCTTGGTCAAATGAATGTGTCGCTTGTCCAGGAGAAATGAATGCGACTAGTAATAATTTGACCAGGATATTAGTCTTTGACTTGCTAGAAAATTATTCACGGCTTTGATTTGCTAAAACAATAAATCCAACACTTTTTATAATTTGGCCGAATAATAAAAAAATATGCCCCCCTTTTTAATAATCCATGCCAAAGAATAATCATCCCCTAACATTATAATAGTCAGCCCTTCATAATATATAAAATAATAATTGGGCCCTCTTAAATTTGAATACTCACACACTTTATGAGTCGATTCCTTAAAATTGTAATTTTTGGCCACAATTCAAGAGTTTGAAATATAAATTATTGAATATTTATTAAATGAGCAACAATTTCATCGGCTTGCAGGAAGAAATGTTCAATAATCTTGATATATTTTTGGTACTGGAAAATTTTCGAAAACTAGCGCTTCTGAAACCTTTGATTTTCTCCGAGGTTGTTCTGCAATAAACCGTCAAGCTGGCAAGATTGACAACTCTGATACCACTGTAGTATCCCAAACGAGATATTTGGCTAATTTTTCATAAACTCAACCAAAATTCCTCCATAAAATTACCATTCAAATCACAGAAGATTTCCATGTAAAGTATACTAAATAGAGTGCATGCGATTCAATAATACGATAACCAGAAATAATCTCAGCGTTTATTATAATAGAAACTGGGGTTTACATGATGATACAATAAAATAGCTGAGATGGAAAACTGGACTCAAGAAACTGCTCCAATGTTGTGTTGGGCCTCCAAAATTGGACTGAAATGTCACCGCTGAGCTCTCCTGTGAATTCTAGAAGAATTCACCAAGGGGAGATGGGCACTCGCCCAATCTCAGTGAATCACCCGAGGGCTTTTATCCCGGGGCTACCAATGAAGTAGAGAATCGGGTTCTCAACCTCTCATTCAAGAAGAAATATCACATCCAAGATGTCCTCTAATGGCCTCCTCCTCCTCTTTTATAGATATGATGGACCCCTCTAGAAGCTCCTATTTTATTATTATTTTAATCATTAAGCACATTCCCCTCAATTAAAATATCTTTTTAATGTGAGAAAATGGTAAATTGGCCACCCTGCCTCCTCAGGCCACTAAAAACCCCCACTAACCATCTCATCATGTAAATCTTCTTGTTCTGGTTCCAACAGGCTATTACACTAAGGCATTCTATCAAGTATTCGTCTCGGAATGCCACCTTAAGTGTAATTAATTGAGTTAGGCACAATAATAACCCCTGTTTTACAAGAATTATCAGAATGTAATGGAACAAGAAGTGGGTTGTACGTAATCAATCCCGATGATAGATTATTGAATGTGAATTCCTCCAGATCCCATAAAACATCTCCAAAAGCCCCTGGGCCTATTGATGACGTAAACTTGCACCTATGACCTGTCTGCTTCCAACCCTAAAAGTCCATCCTAACCATGCCATAAGGAACACCAGAAAAAAGGAACAACACATTCCTGAGTTAAGAATCTAGAACTCACAATGTTAGCATAGAACTTAGAAGGTAGTTGTTTGTACCCTCTCTATTACAGGGAAAATTTTGTAAAACAAAGTCCAACAAGGTGGTTGTACCATCCTTTGTACACTTTTAGTTCTTCATTTGTTTAATGAAATGAGATTCTTCAAGGAACATGAATAACTTCATAATGTTGTATCCCAGGCCTCACACTTTCTTTTAGTGGACATGTATCTATGGATCCACATTATATATAATGGTGCAATTTTTTGCAGCAGAATGGACAATATTTGACAATGTTGAGATACTTGTTGAACTAACTAGTTATCCTAGGATAGCTAGGAAAGTTACTGACAACAACTCCCTTCCAACATGGCATTTTCTTGGAAGTCTTTAAATAACAAAATTGTCAGTCTATTGTCTGAAATCCTGAGGGAATTAAATGATGACCTATAATGCAGTGGCCATTTGACATAGTCTTTTCCCACCTTCAAAAAATACTAGGCATCTATCCGTAGTCATTCAACTATTCATGTGCTAATGGGGAGATCACAACTTTTGGAGGGCATGATCAAATAAGGCCTCCCCTGTTCATGTCGTAGACAAGAATCAGGCACCTGCATTTGGACTCACTCATGGTGCCAAAGTTAACCCTTTGTGTGGGATCATTCCTTGAGTGTAATCAAACACAAAGCTCAAGCCGTTGGGCCATTACCTTGTAAGCCATAACTAGTCAGGTAAAAATGTGCCATGAAACTCTCAATGAATCGGGCATAACACTTTCATATCGAGCACTTAGGATGAAGTAGGGCATCATGCCAAGAAAGTAGTCATCCCTAGGTCAAATTATATTTAATTCTCATAGATTTTGGAAAAAGAACTAGACTACATCTCAATCATCTTATATAGACAGAAGCGTCATTGAAATGTGGATGATCCTGGTGAGGTGTGCTTTAATTTTCGAAACACTTATCACAACCTTCTCATTATGAGTTGTTGGGAATTATCATTGCAAAATTCCATGTCCCCACTAAGTCCAAAAGAAACGATGAACCACTAATTCAGTGTCCATAGTTTTAATGCATTGTATTTTGTACATGATTCTGATTTTAAGATTTTCTTTTACGACCCTCCATTTTTTTGGGTGAAGAGATATGATGAAACTTGTTAATATCTTCATTCTACTCTAGTTTAATTTCTCCTGTGTAATGTACAAAATACATTGCCTTGATCTCTCACGATATACTATATAATCCATGAAAAATTACTCATTTGTACTGAGTATTCACATTGTGATATCAAATTGTTCCAATTAGAATTATTATATACACTAAGGTCTAAAGTTGGCCCATTATTCTTACATGTAGTTGAGTTTCTACATTGTCTCTATTTTGTATTCAATTAGTGCAGACATTACCGCGCGCTCTGCTCCCGCGCCCTGCTGCGCACCTGCCCTGATCCCTGAGCGTGCCCGTGCCTGGCAGCTCTGCTGCTGGGCTGCAACCTTCTGCTGCTGACCCCCC
This sequence comes from Pinus tabuliformis, assembly GCA_031772625.1. Lineage (NCBI taxonomy): Eukaryota > Viridiplantae > Streptophyta > Pinopsida > Pinales > Pinaceae > Pinus > Pinus tabuliformis. The sequence goes on from CM062807.1 coordinate 734,471,769, forward strand.
ATTGCCCAGGGCCTCCTGCCCATCTTCCCTCCCTGTCCGCTGGCGGAGCGCTCCAGCTCTGAACTATGGATCCTCCCTCTCAAGAGCAGGCAGAACTGGAGAAAGCATTTGCATCTCTCATTCCAGAGAACAACACGGAAAGGATCCGCCCTTCAGCCTCAAAGTTTGTCAAAAAACTTGATGAAATCCCAGAAGTCTCGCTCCCCCCAGCCCTTCCAAGGAGAGCTGTTGTGGCTCTTGCTGAACGAGGCTTGGTTGGTCAGTTCACGGGGTTATGGCCTTCTCCCCGCACGGTCCAACGTTGGGTCGAACGAAACTGGAATGCAATGGTCCAAGGCAAGATCGCAATAAGGTTTTGTGGAAGGGGTTTCTTCACCTTCCTTTTTGAATCAGTGGAAGACCGTAACCTCATTTTCAGAAACGGTCCCTACTTCATGGACACCAGAGGCCTTTACCTCAATCGATGGACTCCTGATTTCGATCCTGAGATGGATGTCCCAAATGCTGTCCCCGTTTGGGTCCGCCTTCCACATCTGCCGCTCCATTGTTGGGGAGATGAGTCTGTGCGAGCCATCGGGAACGCGGTGGGGAAATTTATTGACAGGTCGGAACCAAAGGAGAACATGCATGCATGCGCTAGGATATGTGTAGAAGTGGACTTGGGGAAAGGACTACCGGAGGCAATCAAACTCAAAGTAGACCAGTGGACGCACATTCAGCAGGTGGACTACGAGCAGCTGCCATTCAAGTGTAAGGTATGTCATGAATACGGACATTTTGCTAATAGATGCAGCAAGACTAAATCAATAGATAATAGCAATGATGAAGCCCCGGAAGAGGCTTGGGAAATCGTCAAGAAAAAAAAGACTAACCCTCCCCCTGTTTCATCAAAGCCCTCCTCGGAAACCCCAATCCTCTCTTCTCAACCCTCAGGATCTGGTCCTCCCTTCCCTTCCTCCTCCAATCCTTTTGAATCCTTGGCATCAGAGGAACCATCATCTCCTCCTCCGTCTCCCAAGGGCCCCAGGGCTTCCCCTTCTTCTCCCCTTCAGGCCTCCCCCCCTCCAACAGTGGAAAGAATTCTAACTAGAAACAAAACAAAGGAAAACATCTCAGCCACGGACCCCCCAAGAAAAGTAGGAAGAAAATCAAACAAAGAGATCAGAGATGAGAATGCAGCAAAAGAAATGGCCACCGGGACCCAACAGCCAATGGATACTTACCTTGACAAGAATAAAGGAAGCGGGGAGAAGATGAAGGAGAAGAGCGGGATCCACAACAAATCAAGCAAATGATGATTTTGGTCTCTTGGAACTGTAGGGGGATGGGCTCCTCCCTAAAAACAAATGCAGTCCGAGACCTTATTAAAACAGAACATCCAGACTTCCTCCTACTCCAGGAGACCAAGATCAATGAACAAGAATTCCATAACAGCCTGAAAAGAAGTAGAAATTATGAAGGACTAGCCATGGGTGCAAGCGGAGCCTCAGGAGGTATAGGGGCAATCTAGAATAAAAACAAATGGAGACTCACAGATAACAAGCAAAACAGATGGTGGATCAGGTTAGATATGCAAAGTACAGCCAATATGGAGGAATACACAATCTATAATGTCTATGCTCCCCCCCATTTCAGAGACAAAGCCTCTTGTTGGGATTCTCTCATCACAGACCTTGTGACTGCCCAAGGGAGAAATATTTTCCTGGGAGGAGACCTTAATTTAATAAGGAACGCAGACGAGAAAATAGGAGGGAATTTTTTGGCTGATCCCTCAAGAGACAAACTGGAAGAAATCATTCAAACACACAATCTCATTGACATCCCTCCTCAGAATGGCCGTTACACTTGGTCAAACAAAAGAACTGGCAAAAATAATATCAAAGAGAGACTTGATCGAATTCTGGTTCAGGAGGGAATTGTTGCCAACTTCACAAGGATACGAAGTACAATTATACAGGGCTTTATATCAGACCACAAACCAGTGGCGCTGCATTTAGACAAAGGGGAAGACATGGGTCCGCTGCCATTCAAATATAACAGAGCATGGGATTCCAATGAGGACTTCAGAACCGTGATAAAAGAAGCCTGGGCAACTGAGATAATAGGCTCCCCACACTTCATTTGGGAATCAAAGATCAAGCTGCTGCGTATAGCCATTAAACAGTGGGCTAGGAACCACGTGTTAGAGGAAAGGAAGGAAAAAACAGACCTGCAAATGAAATTAGAGAAATGGAACCAGGAAAAGGAAACCGGTCAAGACACTGAAGAAGACCAAAAGAAAGAAAGCGAGCTGTATAAGGCGCTCTACAACCAACATCGTAAAGAAGAGGACGAGCAAAGACAAAAATCAAGATGTCTCTGGCTCAATTCTGGGGATAAAAACACCTCGTTTTTCCATAACAGTCTTAAAGTAAGGAGAGCTGGAAACAACATTGAAAGGATAACATTTGAAGGCAGAGAGATTATGGACCAAGGGGAAATTAAGGAGGCAGCATCTCGACACTTCCAAACTCTTCTTACAGCAGACCCTCACTACCAGGAGAACCCGGAATTCCTCAATGTAATTGAGAGAAAGATCTCTGAAGCACAAAACTGTGAGCTGGACAAAGAAATCTCAAGGGAGGAGATTGAATGGTCAATCCATAGTATGCCCTTGGACAAAGCCCCTGGGCCTGATGGCTTCACTGTGAGCTTCTATAAAACCCACTGGGATATCATCAAGAAAGATTACATTAGAATGGTGAAAAATTTCCACTCAAAATGTAAAATGGGCAGCAGCATCAAATCTTCACATTTAGCGCTAATCCCAAAAGAGCCCAATCCCCAAACCTTTGACAGGTTCAGACCTATCTCATTGTGCAATGTCTCTTACAAAATTATCACTAAGATCTTGGCCAATAGATTAAAAAAAATCCTTCCCTCACTCATTTCCGAAAACCAAGGAGGTTTTGTCCCCAAGAGACATATAACAGATAATGTTATTCTCATACAGGAGGCGATACACAGCAGCTTAGCCAGAAATGAAAGGGGAATGATCATCAAGTTGGACATGGCGAACGCCTTCGATCGGGTAAACCACTCATTTCTGCAGGCAGTCCTAACGAATTTCGGTGTCTCAGAGCTCTTCATCAGCAAGGTAATGGAATGTATCTCCTACAATTGGACAGCCCCACTAATTAATGGCAGGCCATGCAGCGCCTTCAAAAGTTCAAGAGGCCTGAGGCAAGGATGCCCTCTATCTCCTTTCCTCTATATTATCATGGCAGAAACGCTAAGTTTGCACCTGGAAAACAAGCGTAAGTTAAAGGAAATAATAGGAGTGGACATTGTTCGAGGAACCAAGGGGATCAACCACTCCTTATTTGCAGATGACACCCTTCTAATCGGAGGCGCTTCAAGCCTCATGGCCAGGAGATTCAAGAACATCCTGGACCTCTTCCTTCAAGCCTCCGGGGGCAAATTAAACAACAATAAGTGCATGGTCTATACCTGGAATGTTCCAAGATACATCACTCAAAGAATCTCTATGATCATGGAAATCCCAGCCCAATCAAACTGGTCCCATTTTATGTACTTAGGGCTGCCTCTAGCCAAAGAATCAATTAAAAATGAAGTTTGGGTAAAGCTAATCGAAAAATTGAGAGGAAAATTGCAAAGCTGGGGGATGTACTGGCTCAATTTGGCGGGCAGAACAATACTCATCAAGGCCATCCTATCAGCTCTTCCTATCTACCAATTTGCCATCACCCTCGCCCCGGCAAGCATCCATAAGCACATGGAGTTGATTATCAGAAGTTTTCTATGGAAGGGGGGAAAGCATGACACAAAAAAATTCAGCTTGGTGAAATGGGAAAAGGTCATCCTTCCCCTAGAAAAAGGAGGACTTGGAATCAGAATTCCAAGGCTGGCAAATATGGCAATGGGCTTCAAGTTAACTTGGAAAATCCTCAACGAGAAAGGGTCATGGTGGACAGAGGCCATCAAAAGGAAATATCTGAATGGGCCCAACAGCAACATCCTCTCTGAAGTCATCACTGAGAGACATTGTACACCTGTTTGGAAATTAATCAAAAAAACTCTTCCCCTCTTTAAATCCAGCATATCTAAAGCCCCAGGCAATGGAAGACATATCAGCATATGGGAGGATAGAATTATGGGGTTGGAAGCCATGGAAAAGTCCATCAAATTCAGGCCCCTTCATCAGTGGATGACAGAGGCAAACCTCAAAACCCTCTTTGACATCTCTCTTTGGGATCGAAACAGCTGGATAGGATGGAAATCACTGCCTCTACCTAATGAAATGGAGAACCTCTGGAGTGATCTTAAGCTCTCTCTCATAGGGTCAGCCCCTATTAACAGAAGGACAGATGACAATTATGTTTGGGATCCAAACGGAGGCAACTATACAGTGAAAGAAGGCTATAAGTTACTCCAAAATCTAACAGCAATCAACAACTGGCATCTATATAAAGCAGCATGGAGAATTGAAAGCCTGCCAAAGGTTAAACTATTCAATTGGACCCTGCTCCATGGCAAAATCCTAACAGCAGAAAACCTTAGGAAAAAGGGCATCCAGGGCCCATCATTTTGTTTCATGTGCAGGGAGGCAGAGGAAAATATCAATCACCTTTTCATTGATTGTCCAGTAGCAAGGTCCTGTTGGAAGCTGATAACTAGCCCTTTAAATATTGGAGATCCACCCAATCAGATTTCTCTCCTCCAGAAAGGTTGGGGGAAAAGCTTTCCTTACGCCAACAAAAACATGAATCTGGCAAAGAGGATATGGACCAGCATCCCTTCAAACCTCTGTTGGCAGTTATGGCTAGCTAGGAATGAAAGCATTTTCAAAAACAAAAAACCTAGTATATCCAGCATTCTGGCCAAGACTATCGCTCTCATTACAGAAACAATAGAAGCAAACGGAATCTCTCAAGCAGACCCGGATTACACAGAGGGCAGGGTGAAGGAGTGGGCTCGGAGATTCAACTATAACCCAAGAGCAAATAATAATACAATAACAGGACCTGGTCAAAAGGATTGGAAACTGAGAGGGACAAAGGACGAAGTTAACAATTGGATCCAAAATCAAAAGAGGTTTACACTCCACTTTGACGGGGCTTCAAAAAACAATCCAGGCAGAGCTGGAGCTGGGGGTACTATTAGGGATCCTCAGGGGAAACTGATTGTTTCGTATGAGTGGGGCTTGGGAACCATGTCGAATAACAAGGCTGAAGCATACAGCCTTCTAATGGGGACCTCCATCGCCAGGAAACTAGGCATCCAAAATCTCCTAGTATTGGGCGACTCTGCAATCATAATAGCAGCTATGAACTCTGGAAAAGACTTTAACCAAACAGCCTTAAACAGAATCAAAGGCAGAATCATGGATCAGATCAGGGGGCTCAGCAAAGTGACATTCAAGCACATCCTTAGAAGCAATAACGTGGAAGCGGATGAGCAAGCAAACAATGCAACAGGAAGACCCACGGGCCAGGTAAGGGAAAATAATGAGTTTTATGACAGGGATATTCCATAGACAGGTTTCTATCCCCTCACTCCAGGTTAACGGTCACCTCAGGCATCCGCATCAAAGCTTTTGGCTCTTCCACAACGTACCCTCATCATTTCCTATCCTTCTCGACTGCCAAAATAGATGTTATAGGACAGCATATCGCCCTCAGGATCCGAGGAACGCAGGCAGGGTATGGATTCTCTCACAGACCAACGCAGACATTTTCAGAAGGTGTGATCACGCCCATGCTGGTGGCAGACTCTTCGGGCAGGTAAAAATCACCTCAAAAGACCACACTGATACCAAGAACAGACATCCTACTGCTCGAAACAAGAATAAGCAAGTCACCACCGCTCCTATAAATGACAGTAGGCACCTCAGGACCACCACAGTTCAAGAATATGCAAGACAGAGGCGCGGTGATTCCTACAGACAAAGGCTTCAGTTAGCAAGCTCCTTCCAGGAACATACGCTCAGCATTCTGTTCATGGTAAACATCGGGCTCCCCTTGGTTTATATTAGTCAAACTAATCTTTTGTTCTGTTTTCGCAGAGGTCTAGGCACTCATAACTCTACAGTGGTCTGCGCCTCCCATCCTCCGATCTTCCCTCTCAGGATTTTTGTTCCTCCTTGTGCTCCACTCCGCTTTGCTATCCTCCTCCACTATCACCCCTCTGCTCTTCATTCCGACATCTACCCCATGGAGAACCAAGACCTGATCAATGTCCATGACCCAGCCATCATGCCTATCGACAGACTCTTCAGCAGAGACTGCACCATGTGTAAAACCCATACCATAATGATCAACAGTTTTGTGAAGCAGTTTAAGGATTTGAAGGATGATTTCGAAGCTGATAGTAGGTCGAAGAGAAAGAAGCTTGAGAAACAGAAGGAAGAGATTGAAAGTCTCAAAGGAAGGTGCAGCCACCTTGAAGAGGCAATAGAACAGATTAAAGCACTCTCTCAAAGTTATCAGGCTGAAGCCTCCACCAAGGCTAGTGCAAGAAGGGATCCCAAGCCGGATGATTCGGTCACACAAAAACTCCCATAAAATCTCTCATGGTTTTCAAATTCTGCTGGTTAGGCGGCACCTTTGTAAGGCAATATAGCCACTCTCTTTTTAACTTCAGTCATTATAGAGGCAGAATGGAGGAAAATGGGTCTGCGTACCCAATTTTGATCCTCTTCGCTCTAATCTCTGATATCTATGTACTAGAATTCTGATCTTGGGGTTTTATAATATGAAAGTAACCGAAGTTGTTAAAAAAAAAAAAAAAAAAATTAGTGCAAGTGTAATTCTAAGGCCCCTGTGACCTATGCTTCTCAAGTGTTAGTGCTCTCTTAGAACAATTAATATTTATTGATTAAATACATTCTCTCCCCCTCTTCTCCATATTCTAACTTTGTATCTTCCCTTTTCTATAATTTTGAAATATTCACCTTGTAAGATGCTCAACACTTCATGCCAAAACCATGCTTTGTTTATGAGAGCAACTTAGAGTACATTAAATGCATACTCCACTCTTTGTATACTCGACTTGCAAATTCTCTAGTGGTGTTGTAAGTATTTGATTGCCTTCAAACCTTTTATTCCTATTCTCTCCATAAAATCATTGTTGTTTTGGTTTGTGTTGTGAGCAAAAAAGGAAGTTGTGGGTTCCAAACCAAGTTTTATTTAATTTAATCATATTATCTACATTTAGTAAAATTATAATATTTGAGAACTATCAATTATGTGTTTAGAACTAAAACAAAAAAAAAAAATCTTACCCCACTCTTGTAACTACACGATGAGAGTTGGGTATCATGATAACCACCTCTGGCCAAACAAAGGGATGTGTTACAAAGTGGTATCAGAGCCCCGGGTTCAACACTTGGACCTAATGGGCTCTATCACAAGAGGAATGAAGATTAAGGGCCTAAACTTTTGATGTGTCCACAACTTAAAAGTTGTTAGTCTTCCCTACTTGGGCTATATACTGGATGTCACTGTAGACTACTATAAGGTTGGAAGGACAAGTTTTTCATTCAATGTTTTGTCTATAATATATACTAGAGGTGAGAAGGGACTAAGAGGGTGATGTCCCATCAATTGTGTCATATGTTCGAGTATTTGGGATTGATTGTGCTCCTAATTTCTTGAACATTTAAACCCTAAACCAATTGATTTCTTTGCAAAGATCTTTGTTCAATTCTTTGGGACTCGTTGCATGTTATAGCCCCAATCAATTTTACCCTTATAGATATAGTAAATATTTGAAAGAAAAACATAGTCACATGGGCAGGGCAAAGGGACAATTGACTCCAGGATTTGAGAATATTTTTCTACATGAACAAGCCTTGGATGGTGATAAATGGAAAGTAAAAGGGCAAAAGGCCAATGGCATGAGCTTGATTGGCCTACAATACTGACCAATGATGACTGGTCCAACCACCACAAAATCTGGATATAAAGGACAGGTGGGACACTTTGGTTGGTCCAAAGGGTTGGGCCATATTGGGCTTTAAGTAACCACAACCTGAATTCAGACAACATAAAAGGGAGGAAAGGGTAAAAGGTGTTTGAAAATCAGAAGATGGAGTGTGTTTACAGTAGGGAGATGGAGGCACAAGGAACTTAACTGTGTGCCTTGTACATTGAAGAAGGCAGGATAGACCTGCGTAACATTTGGGGTGGAGGTTAAAACTCTAGAGACCCTGGTACTGATTAAGGGTAGAGGCTCTGACCTCTGGATTTTCTGGACTGCTGGTAAATAGTTTGGCCCAAAAGTAGTTTTCTCAAGTCCTAGAAGTAAGCTCGAGGGTGAAAACTGCATGAGAAGTCTAATGGAAACTTATCTAATGTTGGGAGGTGAGTACTATCCCAAGCTCAGTTTCCCATGTACATTTAAGGAAATAAAATCATGTAAACAATGAGTTCTTACTAAGTCCATTCATACTGAATCAATATGGGTAATGAGCTACTCATGATTTGTATGTTGAAATGTGGATGTGCTCTTACTTGTGTATGTATGGCATGTATATACATGTGTATAATGTGTTGGGTGAAGTTATGTAACAAACTTGTATATACAATATGCCTAAGTATAAATACCATGTTTTATATATCCTAAAACACTGGTAGGAATAGGGCTCTTAACCAAAATTTGGCTTGAATTGTCAACTTAAGCCACTTGATATGTTTTGAATGCTAGTATGCTGGTAGGAATAGGGCTCTGCACCAAAGTTTGGCTTGAAATGTAGCAACTGGTTTTGTTTTGTCTAAGTTATTATGCTTATGCTCGAGTTAAAATGATTTCCTTAGAGGATATTTCGTTACCCTACCAAATGTCTTCCATCCTTGTGGAGATTTATTTCCCTCCAACTACTTTTACTTCCTCTTCAGTGAGGAGTTCACTATTTGCACCATGGCTTGGCTTGATATTGTTCCAGTGAGAAAGTTTGCGTAAGGTCCTAATTCCAAGCTAAAAATGAATTCAATAGCCACCAATAATAGGCTACAATCATTCATGAAAGACCAAGGGAGTAAATTGGGGTTGATCTCAATGTTTGTAACCACATATGGGTGCAACAAATTCCTCATTCTAGTTGCTAAATGCCAAATTGCCATCAGTCGTAGGGCCAAGGCTTAGGGATTTCCATTATAATCTGAGTTGGATGCCAAACTATGTTTAAATTCCATGTCAATGTCAAGACTGCATAATTGAATTGTTGATTGTGCATATTCAGTCTTCCTTGTATGTGTTTGTGTATTTTAATGTGCCTCCAAGCTGGTAACTGTGTACTTTATTCTTTTTGTTTATAGCTACACTATGTTGCTTCATAGGTGAAGTGTGCACTCTTCTATGTTGTCATATTAGTTGAGATTTGAGAGTTTCCTTATGGCATGTTGCCTAAGCTTAACATTGAATTCTAGAAATGAAATTATTATCAGTGGTGTGGCTTGTTTATAACATGTAACCATACACACAACTGTCATGTGTTATGCCCACATCAGCCCTTGCTCCTAAGAATTGATTCACATGGAACTTTGGTATGCATCATCAATTATTTGAATTGACAATGATGGATATTTGAAATCGTTTAAATATGTAGATCTTCAGTTCTTGAGAATATGATACACATTGGTAATAGTGGATGATGTTTGGTATTAGTAATATGAGAAACAACTCAATATAGAGGTATCTCAAAACAAGAGTATGAATTAATGATGAACATAACCTACTTTTCCAATGTAGTATGTTATTCATTTCTTGTGTCAGGGAGCTTCTAGTGGCTTTTCTACATGCCTTGTCAAGAATTGTGCAATGCTGATATGGAATTTCAGACATTGACGTGTCTAATGCTCACAATTTTCAAGATAGAGATGGATTTGTTGTGATGAATATATGCACAATTTCTTAAATACCTTAATAAGTCTAATAGGCTCCCTTATTGAATGTGAAATATGGTGTGCAAAACTGATGAGCTAACACATCAAGACATTCTATTCCAGACTTGAAACAATTGAATGGGATTTTAGGGTAGAATTAAATAAATTACTTGTGAAAGATATATTTGTGTGTGAACCTAAAACACTCTTTTTTATCTCGGATAAAACCTAAGCTATTTTGGTCTGATTTAGAATGAGTGACTTAAGGTTAGTAGCAAATGGAGATTAGATCACAACACTTAGTTTCTTGATTGTGATTGCATTCAAATCTCTTATGCTTCTTGATCACTTTGTAAATTGAAAAGGGAAGTTATGGCCTGAACGATTGTGTATGTCTTCTTTCAATTAGAAAGAAGTTATTTAATTTTTTTAATGTTTACTATTACCATGTGGTATAGCCTATTATCTTAGGCTATAAGCCTTTAATGCCTATTCATGTACCCTCTTCCCACTAAAAAAATAAAAATAAAAAAAGACGCAAAAGTGGAAGTCATTTAGTACTGAGAAGAAGAAATAGGCATGAACCAAACAAATAAAAGTTGACATGTTTTTTTTTTTTTTCTCGGTAAAGACTAAATCTATTAGGTAAAATATAGTACAGACAGGAAAAGCAAAAGACCTTCAGACCGGAAATGATGGATTCATCAACCTCGGTCCCAGAGGAAAGATACAATCACAGAACTGCAGGAAAAGCAAAAGACCGACAGACCGGAAATGATGGATACATCAACCTCGGCCTCGGAGGGAAGATACAAACTCAACTACACCAGAAGATTCGAACAAATACCAACTTACAGGCTATTATCCCAACGGGACAGTAACTACACCACATTGTTTTTTCCCTTTTTTTTTTTTAACTTTTGTCCAGCCATCATGGGGAGGATGAGCTAGAACAACTTGAAGACTGGAATTCTCTATCTCAGGGGACTCCTTCTCTGATTCAGAGGATGAAGTCTCATGGGGACGTTTCTGGGAACTTGCTGTGACATGAGTGTGCCCCACATTGTCCGTGGGCGGATCCATCGGCTGAGGCGCCTGATCTGGTTCTGACTCTCTTGCCTCCTTTTCCATACTTGGGGGACTGGAGCTTCCGGCTGGCGGCGGTGAACAGGGAGTCCAACGCTTGGGCTTAGAATGTGCGAAGAGTCCCTTTTTCGTTCTTGCTGTCAGCGATGGGCAAGAGTTTTGCAGGTGCCCTGTTAGGTGACAATGGCGGCATCTGAAGGCAGTGTTTTCGTACTCTAGAAACTGGGTCCAGACAAAGTCCTTGATCTTGAGATTAATGTACTCTGGCAATCCCTTGCTTAAATCAAGCTCCACACAAACCCTAGCGTATGTATAGAGACCTTGCCGCTCTCTCTTGTAATCTCCCAGTAGAAAGCTACCCAAGGCGTTACCTATTTGCCTGTATACTTCTGTACGCCACAGGTGAACTGGGAGATTTGGAAGTCTGATCCATACCGGGGCTTTAGTGATGACGGCTGAGGCTGGGTCAAAGTCTGGAAACCATGGAGTTAGGAAAAGACCAGCTGAATCCATGAACCAAGGGCCTTCGTCTAGGGCGTTGTAGCAGTGCTCGAGGTCATCGAACAACACTATGAAATATCCCTTTGCACAGAAATAAACCTTGCAGTGGTCTGTCCAGTTTTCCTTGATCCAGTCATACAGATCCTGTGAGCGCGGCCAGAGCCCATTGAATCTGCAGATGATGGCCCTTCTGCAAATTTTTGGGTGTCGTCTTCCAGATCAGGGTAGGAGATCTCCACTGAGGGAACCTCCTCCACTTTGTCAACCAAAAAAGGCTTGGGTGAAGTCTTCACTGGTGGATCTATCTTCTCAGTATTCTTGGCATGGACTGCATCTTTATACGAGAACGCCTTAGCTGAGGATGGCTCTCCCACAGCTCCTCCTCTCAAACGAAGGGTTAAGATAATTGACGCGTCTTTCTTAATGCCATAAAAAGAAATAGGAAAGAGATCCTCAAGATGTTTACCTTCGTAGAGAAGCCGTTGAGCTGCAGAAGGGATCCCCAGTTTGATGTCCAGTGCATGCTTGAGATTCTGCACTAGATCCGTCTGGCAAACCCATTGTAGCATGGTTTTTCCTGTAAGGAGCCTGATTTGAATCTGGAATGATGAGGGGGCTTCTGAAAGCCTCTTTCCCCAACCGATCTGTGGAGAGGGTATGCAAATGCCTTGATAAATTTTCGATTGCTGTATTTGTCTCCTGAGCAGGGGCGGCGTGCATTTGTTTGGTGTCGTCCTTCCCATTCTGGAAGCCAAGGTCAGCGGAAAAGCTAAGGGATCTGCAAGATCTTTCTTGTTCGCTGCTCCATCAATCGGAAAGGGACTGCGAAGGCATGCCGTGGAAGCAGGGGGTTGGGTCCAGGCTTTCCCTGAGCTCTCGTCGAAGAGGTTTGCAGGCCTTTTAGATCTGCTGCATCAACGTTAATGGCATGGAGATCTTGTATGCCTGCCTCTGAGAGATGACCCCTTGATCGTTGCCCAGATCTCTCCAACCACTTCGCAGCCGAATCAATCCGTGACCCAATGGCGGCATGGGGCCTGGAGGCCGCAGTGCTGGGGTTTGAGCCGGCGTTCATGGCCAGGTCATGTTGCAGATCTGCAACTGAGAGGCAACCCTTTGGTCTTTGCCCAGATCTCTCGAACCCTGTCGCACTCAGAGCGAGCCGAGAGCCGACGGCGTAGCTAGGGTTTGCCATCGATCGTTTTCTATAGCAAGTTAATATCTAGCTTTAATAAGTTTTTATTCTTCTTCACCTTATAAAAGTTGACATGTTATATATATATATATATATATATCTATATATATATATATATATATCTATATATATATATATATATATATATATAATGGAGTAGATTAGTAGTCATCAATCATGGAAGTTTCCAAAGGACTAAAAATATGAAGGATGTTGCTGACAAAAATATCCTGGAAAGATGAAATGTGTATCATATTTTATCGAGTAATGTAAACAAGCATGATATGCAAGTTTTGGGATGGAGTGCTATAATAGAATTGATTAGGTGCCAGAAAATTGGATGAGGACAAAAGAACGCATATTATATGTTAGCTACAAATATGAACTTTTGAGTAGTGACTTTTCCATACTCTTAGAACAATGATAGATGGTGAGAAATAGAATTAGGAAGTATACTCTAGGGACAGTAGGTATCTAAATTGCTTGACCTGATGTACTCCCCAACTTCTCATGGAACTAGAAACCAAAACACTTACAAGCTCAAATGAAGATACACATCTCAAGTTTAGACAAATGACATATTGAATCATAGTTGCTATAAGTTAGTGGTGTAGAGTGGCATTAGAGTAATATGCCATGTGGCACGTCATGTGGTCCACATGGGTGCCACGTGGCATGACAAAGTGCTCTAGTATAGAAATGTAGGAAAACTTTGAATTAACCTAACTTTCATTTTCAGAGTCTGAATAGAGAAAAACTTTATATCATTGGAAACGCCTCGACGAGACAAATATCATGGATTGGGCAGTTCTTCTAAAAAAAAAAATCACCCCTTTCTCATAATTGCACATTGAAATACGGGTTAGCATAGTAACCACCTTTGGTTAGATAAGGGGGTGTGTTACAAGTGGTATCATAACTCCCAGGTTCAACACTTGGACCTAATGGGCTCTATCACAACAAGGATGAAGGTTAAAGGCCCAACCCTAGAATCTTGAGGGATAAAGTTGGTTGTGCTTTCTCCTAGATGAAGTTGAAGAGGAGCCTGGGAGTCAAACGATGGTTCTTCAAAGGTGATCATTTTGAATGTTTTTATCAAAATTACTTGCAACATTATGTAACTTGACCCACGGAAACTTTGTTGGGCCAAGGGTGCATGAGGTGTTTGATTTTCATCATCTTAATTTGAGGATGAATGTTGGAACTTATGACAACTCACCAGAGATTTTGCTGCAAATATGAATCAAATCTCCTTAAAGTAATGAAAACTATTCCATAGACAAGAAAAAAAATGAAGAATCTGACATCAAGAATTTACCTCTAGCCTGCTATTAGTGCAACAAGAGTTTACACTGTTCCATGAAACCATGCTAGGTTACTTGAACACATCATGAAATCAAATGGCATCCATATAGAAAGAAGGTGAGAACTCAAACAAAGTGTAAGAACATATACCAAGGTTTTCCAAGGCATTTATATTAAAAGACCTCCAGTTGCAAGTGTGTTATCCTGTCAAAATAAATGCACATGACTTAGAATCAGATCTGGCACCCACTCTCAGTATACAATTATATCTTGACCTTTAAGAAATATTTCATGAGAGAATTATGGAAGACCCCTATTTCCTCTAAAATTGTAGTAGCTATATAGGTGAGGCTCTAGGAAGAGCTTAAAACCTATCATATCACAATTTTTCCTTCAAAAGGTGCAATATTATGCAACATATGCCATTTTTAGGATTTCCCACATGAGATATTTTCCTCTTATTATTTTATATTTTATATCAAGTTTATGGGAGAAGAGTATTCTTATAAACCCTTGATGTGTCACTCTTTGAGTATTCCCCATCTATGATGTTTTACACCAAACATGTGCTAAGGTTCTAGTCTAATGTCTGTATTAGTGTTAGAAGATTGTAGTCCCTACACACTACTATCATTTCACTGACCAAAGATGTAGTGTTGCTCGGACCATTGACCCTTCTATTGCTGGTATGTGTGCCTCATCCTAGTTGGTGACCACAATCTACAGGTAGATGATTTTGCTTAGTTTTGGGAAGTTGCAAAGAGAGCTTAAAAGCTAGCATTTCTAGTATTTTTGTGCATTAGCTAGAATGAGATAAATTGATATCCAAACACTGAGTATTGAATAATTCCTTCAATAGAAACAATTGTGGTAGAAATAAAAACTGCATTTATAGAAAACTCGCTCCCCCCAAAGCCAACTTTCCCTATAATATTTTGGAAGGAGGAAAGAAAGCCTGCCAAGTTGACAAGGTTGTGCTTGCTTGCTAATTGTAACATTTCTATTGCCTACTCCTCCCTCGGCTACTATTAAGGTCGTACTTGTAGCTATTATTACATCTACTCGACCCCTCTCATCTAGTTATATGATGATTTTGAATGGAAGGTAGGATGCAAGCATGATATTAAGGAGAAAAGTAACATTGAGAAGAGATTCTTGTTCCATAAACCTTGTCAATATTTAATGAGTAAAGAACTTGATACAAATGTGAACATTGTGCTTCCTATGAGTGATGGGGTACTTGAAGCAGTGGCTTAAGTAAGTTGGCTTACAGTGATAACTCTTATTTAGGAATGACAAAATGGGGTTTAGAAGCATGTAACTGTTAAGTGCAATGTCAAAGATCATCACCGTTAAACACATGAAATTAAAACATGTCCATATGTGACTTGAGTGCCCCTAGTTTACTACTATCTATAGGTGAAATTTAGGAAAACAAAGATCTTAGATAATGTACCATTAAGTCATGGTCAATCCACCATCATTGCAGATATTTCAATTGACATGTTACCAAGAGAATTATATGACTGGGTTAAGGACAGATTGCAACCACAAGAATTTGTGATCTTAATTATGAGCCAAATGAAGAACAAACAATGAACTTCTTACAGTTCATTGTACTAATAGAAAGTTATTAAGACACCAATCATAGGATAGTTACATTTAAGGTGTTGAACTTCAATATATGGGGATTATGTGTTAGATTCAGTGTTGTAACAGTGAGACATCAAATGTTTAGAATGTATCCAAGTTGTGTCTTACATACACATAGTACCATCAAGCCATATCATTATATTCCTTGCATTAAGGTAATAAAACTGCCAAGAAAACCTTCAATAACAGAGTTGAAAACACCAGGTCGTATGGCCTAAATACCAAGTTATTCCACAAGTTATTGCAACGATCTGTTAGAAGAGAAACTTAAGATCATATGTGTGCTCAAACATTGCAATAAATGAAGATTCAAACTAAGAAGTTGACTATCAATGTGAATCAAGTAAATATATCGTGCACACATTTAGGGCATGAAACAACTAAAAGTATGAAGTCATTTTACAAGATATATAAAAAACAAATTATAGTTATTTTTGAATTGTGTTTCATTGAACATCAATTGTCATGTATATTTTCCATATCTGGGCTAAATATATTTTATCCATGACCCATTAATACACTACTGTAACTATCTATGCCAACCTTTCTGTTTGGATGGTTTTGCAGGGGATGGGGAAACCCCATGGTTTGTTTGACTAGAGGTATATTATAGAAAGTTAAGTAATTGATGAATGCTTGTTGGTAGGTGTGGGTTATAGCGATTAATTGCTAACTTGAGATTTTCTATAGGTTTTGTGATGCATTCTTCTTTTGGTTTGCGATATATATAGTTGCTAACAATCCTATGGATACATGAACAACTATAGGGCAACAAGTTTAATTTACTGCACATGGGAAGACCCAGTGACAGAGATAGGGAAAGGAAGTTGATTTTGTTACACATATGTATGCATGGTATGATGTCGAGAGTGCCATGAATATCAAACTCAAGACACTAAGTCAATTTTTGGGACTCTTTTACTTGATGATTGATGTGCTATGATTTTGAACTTTAATTGTGCGATTTGATTTATGGATATGCATGGCCATGTTGTTTTTGTGTGTGGTTTTCTTGTATGATTGCAATTATGGATTTTATTTTCTTTTGCAATGTTGCCTTTATTTTACCTCTTGCATTACATGTTGATTTATAATTTTCCCTTGATTTACATACTTGGGGGCCTTGGGGAAAGAGGGTTAGATGGAAATAAAGTCACAATTTATGAGGAAGAGGTAAGGTATGATTTGCATGGATAAGAGCATGATGAGGACAAGGTAAGATGTAAAACCATGAGGCAAATTCAATGAAACATTGTAATAGGCATATGGAAAAGAAAAAGGGTAAGTGGAATGTGATATGACAACCAAGTAGGTTGGTTGAGTCCATAGAAATGATGGACAACAAAATGGTAAAAGGGAGTTCTCTTAACCCTAAATTTATTTTCACATGTGCTTATATATTGTATACATGATTATGTTGCTTCTTATGTACATATGAAAATTCCATTTTGACTGATAGGTTTTATCATGAGTCATTCTTGTGGAATAATGATGCTCTATAGTCATTTAGAGAAAATAGGGATGCACAAGGTACAACGAGGAAAAGACACACAAATGGAGCTAGTGATGTGGACTCTTGTTGTGCATTAGGTGGAGCTCGAACAAAATTCTGGATTCCCTTATTTATTTGAGGGTGGAGGTATAAGCCTTTGGATTCCCTTATTCTTTGTGTATATGTGCATGTGTCATACATGTGTAAATGTGTATATGTTGTACCATGTCATATGTGTGTTTGTGCTATGTGTATGTGGCATCATGTTATGTGTACATGGTATGGTGCCACATGTATATGAATATATGTCTATTACTTGTTTGGGACAGACAAGTATGTGATTGTCTGGGCACACGTGCTATGTATTGTTTCTGGGTGGAGGTGGGATAACCTCTGGATTCCCAATGATAATAATTTTTATTGACAAAAGACTACTTGGTTTGGTAGTGCCCATAGTCATGAATGGGATTATATATAATCATCATTGGGTAGAGGTATAAACCTTTATATTCCATTAATGATTTACGGTGGAGGTGAGCCTCTGGATTCCCTTATTGCTTTGGAAACTAATCTAGCGTGACTATGGGGTTGGTACCTTGGCTGTTATCCTAGAGGTTACTTGGACCGGCATGTGTTGAGTTGAAACCTTAACGAATAGTCTGGGGGGTACCTAGAGCCTTGGAGTAGCTACTTTGGGTTGGCACTTTTGTTGTGGAGGACATGCTATTGTTTGGTTTATTTCCACGATAGGAAATTGACTCCATGTGTGTACGAGGAAAGAGGAAGGCATCAAATCAAGATAAGTACCAATGCTTTATTAATCTTCTGAATCTTTAAATTATGAGCATGATTTATGACAACTTGAATTTTTGGGCTAACTGGATGATATGTTTGGTTTATAAACTAACCTGGATTTACTGTAGGAATTATGGAAAATTCCAACTTCACTGCAAGGATAAACTACTAATAAGGTATAAATTACATTCATTACATTTCTCTTTATGATGAGTCTCATGAAATTTGTGTGCCTATGATGCATAAATAGACATGAGACTGCTCAGTTCGAATGAACAAGGTTGGCCACAAGATGGAACAACAACAATGTGCAAAAGCCAAAGGTTTTAGGAACATGGCCATTGTGGGACACTAGCACCAATGGTGCCAACTGATTTCCATCAAGCATGTTATGATCGATATGATAGTTTTGAGGCAGTGATATGCCTTGGTTTTGAGTCCCCTTTGATGCAAGGATGCCTTACCAAGAATGGATCTCCCAAGGGATTGGGAAGCATAGAAGGGGATGCCTAAACTTGGAAGGTGAGTGATTGCACAAAAAGGGGGTGACCAGATTACCTGAAGGACTGGGAATCAAATAAGGGAAGGCCATAAAATAAATTTGGTTTTGGTCATAAGCATAGTTGATTGGAATCAGAAGCACATTGGAGGTGTGCCCAGAAACAATGAGCTAGGAATTTTTCGCTGAAGGAATGAGGAGCGCAAGGATAACAAAATTATACACTATAGGCAAGAAACACTCTAGAGAAGAGAAATGAATCCAAGTTGGATTGAGCACATCAAAGGCACCAAAAGATTGCAAAAAAGGGCCATTGGGAAATGACTGAATTAATAAAGTGTTGTTTACCGAGTGGCTGGGTAAGCCATTGTGCATGTAAGATGTTATAAAAGTTGAAATGAGTTGTATATATAAAGTTGCATATCATATGTGTTGTGTCTTTTAAGCATTTATTGTTATATTATATATGGTCATTGAACATTAAGGACGATGTTCCTCCAAGGAGGAGGGGTTTGTGATATACCTGGTTACTTTTACCCTTGTAGATATTGTAAATATTTGGAAAAATACATAGACACATGGGCAAGACAAAGGGACAATTGATTCTAGATATTGAGAATATTTTTCTACATGAAAAAGCCTTGGAGGCTAACAAATGGCGAGTAAAGGGGCGAAAGGCCAAATGGCATGGGGTTGATTGGCCTGCAAGACTGACTAGTTATGACTGGGAAACCCACCTCAAAATCTAGATACAAAGGATAGGTGGGACACTTTTGGTTGGTCTAGAGGGGTTGGGCCAAAATGGGCTCTAACTAACCACAACCTGAATTTGGACAACAAAAAAGGGAGGAAAGGGTAAAAGGTGTTCGAAAAGTAGAAGAGGGAGTGCATTTACAATAGGGAGATGGAGGCACAAGGAACTTAATCATGTGCCTTGTATGTTGAATAAGGTAGGAGAGAATTGCGTAAAAATTGGGGTGGAAGTTAAAAATATGGAGACCCTGGTACTGATTAAGGGTAGAGGCTTTGACCTCTGGATTTTATGGACTTTTGGTAAACAGATTGGCCCTAAAGTAGTCTTCTCAAGTCCTGGAAGTTAGCTCGAGGGTGACAACTGCATGAGGAGTCTAATGGAAGTATGTCTAAGGTTGGGAGTTGAGTACTGTCCCAAGCTCAGTTTCCCATGTGCGTTTAAGGAAATAAAATCACACAAACAGTGAGTCATTGCTAAGTCCATTCATACTGAATCAATATAGGTAATGAGTTAGTCATGTCTTCTATGTTGGAATGTGGTTGTGCTCTTACCTGTGTATGTATGGAATGTATATATGTGTGCATAATGTGTTGGGTGTAGTTATGTAACAAGTTTATATATACAATATGCCTGGGTATCAACACTATGTTTTATAAATCCTAAAATGTTGGTAGGAACAAGGCTCTGCACAAAATTTTGGCTTGAAGTGTAGAAATTGGTTTTGTTTTGTCTCGGTTATTTTGCTTGAACTGTAGCAATTGGTTTTGTTTTGTCTCAGTTATTTTTCTTGAACTGTAGCAATTGGTTTTGTTTTGTCTAAGTTATTATGTTTATGCTCCAGTTAAAATGATTTCCTTAGAGGTTATTTCATTACCGTGCCAAATGTATTCCATCCTTGTGGAGATTTATTTCCCTCCAACTATTTTTACTTCCTCTTCAATGAGGAGTTCACTATTTTCACCATGGCTTGGCCCGATATTGGTCCAGTGAGAAAGTTTGCCTAAGGTCCTAATTCCAAGTCAGAAACGAATCCAATAGCCACCAATAATAGGCCATGATCACTCATGAAAGATTAAGGGAGTAAATTGGAGTTGATCTCAATTTTTTTAACCACATATGGGTGCAACAAATTCCTCATTCTAGTCGCTAAATGCCAAATTACCACTAGTAGTAGGGCTAAGGCTCAGGGATTTCCATTACAATCTGAGTTGGATGCCAAACTATGTTTAAATTCCATGTCAATGTCAAGACTACGTAATTGAATAATTGATTGTGCATATTCAATCTTCCTTGTATGTGTATGTGTCTTTTAATGTGCCTCCATGCTGGTAAGTGTATACTTTATTCTTTATTTTATAGCTCCACTACTTTGCTTCGTAGGTGAAGTGGGCACTCCGTTTCCATATTTATTGAGAATTAAAAGTTTCCTTATAGCATGTTGCCTAAGCTTAACATTAAATGTAAGCACTAAAATTATTATTAGTGTTGTAGATTGTTTATAACATGTAACCATACACACCACTGTCATGTGTTATGCCCATGTCATCCCTTTCTCCTAAGAATTGATTCATGTGGAACTTTGGTCTGCATCATCAATTATTCGAATTCACAATGGTGGATATTTGAACTTGTTTAAATATGTAGATCTTTAGTTCTTGAGAAGATGATACACATTGGTAATAGTGGATGATGTTTGATATTAGTAATATGAGAAACAACTAAGTGTAGAGGTAGTTCAAAACAAGGGTATGAATTAATGATGAACATAACCTACGTTTCCAATGTAGTATGTTATTCATTTCTTGTGTTAGGGAGCTTCTAATGGATTTTTTGCATGCATTGTCAAGAATTTTGCGATGTTGATATGGAATTTTAGACATTGGCATGTCCAATGCTCAAAGTTTTCAAGATGGAGATGGATTTTTTGGGATGAATTTATGAACTATTTTTTAAATACCTTAACAACTCCAATAGGCTCACGTGTCGAATGAAGTGTGAAATATGGTGTGCAAAATTGAGGAGCTAACACATAAATGGATTACCTGTTAAAGATATATTTGTGTGAACCTAAAACACTATCTTTTATATTAGATAAAACCTAAGATATTTTGGTCTAATTTAGAATGAGTAGACTTAAGGTTAGCAACAAACGGAGATTAGATCACAATGCTTAGTTTCTTGATTATGATTGCATCAAATCTTGCATGCTTCTTGATCACTTGGTAAAGTGAAAAGGGAAGGTATGTCCTGAATGATTGTGTAAGTCTTCTTTCAATCGGAAATAAGCTATTTAAATTTTTTAATGTTTAAAATTACCGTATGGTATAACATATTATCATTAGGCTATAAGCCTTTAATTCTTGTTAAAGAGAGACATACAGGTTGGTAGAATTTTATGCTTGTGGAAAAACCTGTGAACAATTTATGAAACCAACGTTTCGGACTAGCTTGGTGAGTCCATCATCAGGGCAATGAGATTTGTATTTTGAGAAGAGAGAGCGAGAAATTATGGAGCTATTAATAGTTATTCTAAAAATTATTTGAAATCTTTTTTATTTTTTATTTTTATTATTTTTTTAATGTCGGCCTAATTGATTCATAAAAATTGATATATATATATATATATATATATTTAATTAATTGATTTTATTTATATGTTTATTTAATAATATTATTATTATTATTATTAATTCATTTTTATTTTTATTTATTTATTTTATTTATTTTTTTAAGTTATTTATTTATTTATTTTTATTTTTATTTTTAATTTTATTATTATTATTAATTTTATTTTTATTTTTTTAAAATAAGTTCCTTGTTTTTTTTCCGAAGAAAGAGAATTCGTAATTTCCATTAATTTCAGAAAATTACATGTTGTAGATGCTGAACGCATATGCTGTAGTGTGGATAAACCACTTACAAAACAATACTTCAAGAGAAGTAATGCAGAAAAGCCCTCAAAAACAGGGCAGCAAGAAAAAGGTATGTAAACCCCAACAGGAGGATACCCCTACCCATCTCAAGCAAAATAACAAAAAATAAAAACAAAAAGCTCCTGTAGAATGAGCAGAAAGTTCGAAATGGCCGCCAAAGACAAGGAGAAGAGGCACGAAATGGAAGGGAGCAGCCAAGGTAGCCACCCCCCCACCCCCTCAAAAACTCTCCTCCCGAAACCGAAGAAGCCAGAAGAAGAATACCACCCATATCTCCAAAGAAGCCAGAAGAAACCAACCAGAAACAGCCATTGAAGAAGCGGCACGAATCGGTGCAGGGCAGACTCCACACCTCCGATCCCTCAACGCTCCCAATAACTGTAGTGGTAAGCCAGCTAAAGGCCAAAAAAAGGATCCAAAGCCTCAGCAAGGGAACCCATCAGTCCCCAACCAGAGCAGAGGCGTTCGGATCCGGGGGCAGAGGCGGCTAGGGCAGCCACCTCGCCCCCCCGAAGAGAAAAAACTCCCGCCCCCGCTCCGCGGCACAGCACCAACTAGAAGGGACCGTCAAAACAGAGAGACTGAAGAACCAAGACCGCAGAAGACCGGAAGAAAAAGGGCACGCTCCGCCGCCGCCCAAAACAAGGCCGGAACGCAGCCTTATCCGCCGAAAACCAGAAGTAAATGGGCACGCTCCGCCTCCGCCCAACTCAGTGCACAGAATAAGGCCGGAACTCTGCCAAAGATAAGCAGAGCAGGCCCCAACCCGGGAAACGTCCAACGAGGATGATTGATTCAGAGTCGCGCTGAGGAAAGGAGAAGAATCACGTCGCAAGGGAAGAGAAACCCCCGGAGAGAGGTGAGCCGAGTCCGAAATCCGCAGACCGCCAAAACCGACCAGACGCAGCGAATCCCGGCCTCAAAACAAGAAAGCTTTGCCGCACGCTGAAGAAAACAAAGCCCCAAGCGATGGCGATGGGTGGGCTCCCGGAAACCACCAGCGGCAAGCCCCGCCGCCGCAGGCGAAAATCTCAGCAACCAGAGCCGAGTAGAAACCCTAGTGCGCCCCCCTCCTTTGCTATTCCTCCTATTGCAGCCTGTATAAGTTCCTTGTTATGTATTAGTTTGAATTGAATTAATTTTTTTTTTTTTTTTTTTTTTTGACTTAATAAACTTTTATCAAAAGGAGAGTTATATAGATTTATTTATTTATTATTTTATTAGGTTTAATTTACTGCTTTTTTATTTTATTTAATAAGAGTTTCCACGTGCTACTTAATTTTAGTCCGTCATCCCTATTCATGTTGTTGGAGGATTTCTCAATTTCAATTGCCTCTTTCACCCTTTTTTTTAAATAATGCTCTTCCTTGTGAATTAATTTTGCTTGTTCCATACATATATAGTGTGAGGAAGAACATGCATGCTCTGCCAGACTTGATTTTTCTGACCTGTTTCTTGTAATATCATTAATGTGTTCTTTTAATCTTATGCCAAAGGATCTCCCACCTCAGCGTACCCAGGCTTCGCTCCTCCTATTATACATGCGCTGGATATCGGTGTTATACAGAGCAATAATACGCAGGCCAGAAACACGCAAAACACCATGGATCTACAGGATCTGCATCCCCTCACGCAGCTAGACAGGACTACACACCCAGGCAACGCTGTCTCCAATAGCCCTGCGCAGAAAAAATTCGAGGATATTCAGCATGATAAGATGTTAAAGGATATTCAATATGAGTTAAACGATATCTTAGATACGCAAACCAAACATACGCATGAATACACTGATTACACCACGCAGAAGGATCTCAGGTATACGCAGTCAAACTATGATTACATGGATCCTCTTGAGACAACGCAGATTGTATCAGCTCCACGTAATCCAGAAAACTCCACCTCCGCTGCTACCTACAACAATTACCTCCCATCCAGCGCCCATTTAAATAACTCAACACAACAAACTAATGAAGCTCCCCACGCAGCTGCCTCTGACTACAACTCGACGAATTCGGTCAGCAAATCAATTAAAAAATCAATAGTAATTAATCTCTCACAGCTAGCATTAGATGATAACCTGAAATTGCTTCTAGAAAAAGGTTTAAATTTCGCTTTATCTCCAGCCAAAATTCCTATAAATGACATCATAAGCAACATTGAAGTCATTATAAAAAACACTGATCAAAATGTTGCAGAAGAAATAAGACAGGATGTTTCCAGAATTCTTAGAAATGCCAGACCTCCTCCTAGCAAGATATCCAAAGAAGAAGCCAAAGCTTTAAAAAACATCAAGAATAACGAAAACATTATTATCTTAAAAGCTGACAAAGGAAATGCCACTGTTATTATGGATAGGACAGATTATGATTATAAAATGAAAGAACATCTAAACAAGAGTGGCTGTCACAGAGTTCTTAACAAGGACCCTAGCAGCAAAATCCTTCGCCAAGTAAGTAACAAAATTAAAAACTCCTCTCTTGATTCCACTATTAAGAATAGATTAATACCTAATAATGCCATTATCCCTAGAATTTATGGAGTGCCAAAAATCCATAAAACTGGAGTTCCATTAAGACCTATAGTAAACACTATAGGATCACCCACTTACTGGTTAGCGAAATACCTTGCCAACAAACTCAGACCTTTATCTGGTAACACTCCCTCTTACATCAAAGATTCCGCTTCCTTCATAGAATGGATTAAAAACCTAGAAATTAGTGACAATGACCTAATGGTTAGCTTTGACGTAGTGTCTCTCTACACTATGATTCCAGTGGATGAAGCCATAGAAGTATTGAAGAAAATCACAGACCTTGAAACTGTGGAACTAATAGGCATTTGCCTTAAATCTTCATACTTCAGTTTCAAAGGAAAAATCTATGAGCAAACACATGGTGTTGCAATGGGCTCTCTGTTATCACCATTGATTGCCAACTTATACATGGAACACTTTGAGCAAATGGCCCTTAGGTCTTTCCCCTTTACCCCTGAAGAATGGAAAAGATATGTAGATGACATTTTCGCTAAATGGAGCCATGGTTTAGATAAACTTAATGAATTTTTATCTCATATAAACAACCTCTCTAAACACATAAAATTCACTATTGAAATTGAAAAAGACAACCAGCTCCCCTTCTTAGACGTCCTCCTTACCAAGAAAAATGGCAAACTAAGCCACCAGGTCTTTAGGAAACAGACACACACTGACAAATATCTGCATTCAAACTCCCACCACCATCCGAAACAAAAAGTAGGTGTCATCAAAACCCTAGCCACCAGAGCTTCCAGAATCTCTGACCCTGAACATCTAGAAGAAGAACTTAACCATCTCCATAAGGTCTTCATAAACAATGGCTATCAGAAACACATTATCCAAAAAATAATTAAAGAACCCACAACCAATACCCAAAAAAGAAAAACTCTTGAAAACCCTAGAATCTCCTTACCCTATATTAAAGGAACCACAGATAAAATTGCCAGAATTCTCGCCAAACATAACATCATGGTTGCCTTTACGCCCCCTAACACCCTAAAAAACATGCTTGATTCTGCTAAGGACTTAATAGACCCAAAAAATCACAAAGGAGTATACTCGATTCCCTGCTCATGCGGAAAAGTTTATATAGGTGAAACAGGGAGATCCTTTGGCATAAGATTAAAAGAACACATTAATGATATTACAAGAAACAGGTCAGAAAAATCAAGTCTGGCAGAGCATGCATGTTCTTCCTCACACTATATCTGTATGGAACAAGCAAAATTAATTCACAAGGAAGAGCATTATTTAAAAAGAAGGGTGAAAGAGGCAATTGAAATTGAGAAATCCTCCAACAACATGAATAGGGATGACGGACTAAAATTAAGTAGCACGTGGAAACCCTTATTAAATAAAATAAAAAAGCAGTAAATTAAACCTAATAAAATAATAAATAAATAAATCTATCTAACTCTCCTTTTAATAAAATTTTAATAAGTCAAAATAAAATAAAATAAACAAATAAATAAATAAATTAAAAAAAAAAAAAATTAAATTGAATTCAATTCAAACTAATACATAACAAGGAACTTATTTAAAAAAAAATAATAATATAAAATTAAAAATAAAAATAAAATAAATAAATAAATAACTTAAATAAATAAATAAATAAAAATAAAAATGAATTAATAATAATTCTAAAATAATAATAATAATAATAATAATAATAATAATTAAATAAATAAGTAAATAAATAAATTAAATAAATAAATATAAACCAAATAAATACATTCAAATATAATCAATCATTAACTAAACCTGTCACTTAAAAAAAATTATACTAAATTACATTATAATAATAATAATAATAAATAAACATATAAATAAAATCAATTAATTAAAAATATATATATATATATATATATATATATATATATATATATATGAATCAATTAGGCCGACATTAAAAAAATAATAAAAATAAAAAATAAAAAAGATTTCAAATAATTTTTAGAATAACTATTAATAGCTCCATAATTTCTCGCTCTCTCTTCTCAAAATACAAATCTCATTGCCCTGATGATGGACTCACCAAGCTAGTCCGAAACCTTTAATTCTTGTTCATGCACCCTCTTCCCATTGAAACAATAGATGCAAAAGTGGAAGTCATTTAGTACTAAGAAGAAGAAATAGGCGTGAACCAACAAATAAAAGTTGGCATGTTACATGATGATTACAATAGACATTATGAAGACCAAACCTAGTTACATATTTCAACACTCCCTCTTAACTAGAGAGGTATTCATAATCCATACATGGTACTTGGACATTCTCATACTGAAGAATTGCTATAAGAAGAGTCAGATCGGTAAGCCATCTCATAAGCTATTTTATTAGCTTATATTTTTGCATCTCATCATACCAACCAACATTGTCACTTAGCAAGGCCTTGACTAACAACTCTATGTCTCCACAAGATCAAGGCACAATGCTAGAAAAACAATGGCTCATAGACAACATCATCACTATCTCTTAAGGCACATACCCCACTGAGATGTTCACAAGGTATGTCCTTCTAGGATAATTCCTTTCTTGGAATAACACATCCTCAAGGAATTTCCTCTTTGTCTACTCTTATCTATTTGATGCTCTACCACATCCTCAAAGAGTGTTAGAAACCAGATGATTAACCAATCCTCCATTCTTTCTTCATAACATGAAGACAAGAATGATGTGTCTATCTCTCCCTCTCAACTAGGGAGGATATACTCATTCCTATAAAAGGAATATACCCAAGTTCCTTCTTACCTAGGAACTTTCCCAAGCTCCCTCTTAACTAGGGACTTGTTTCCAACATCAGCTATCAACTCTTTGGTGGAGATCATGGTACTATCAGTTGCTAGTAGGGATCCTCCTTTCGATGTCATGAACTTCAACTTATTCATCACGAAGCCTTCATATTCTATATATTCTTCGTAGGGCATAAACCATCTTCTCCATTACTTTCCTTCAACGAACCATAGGGTTGAACCAATAGTCATGTCATCCTTTTCTTCATCGAAAAGTGATCTTCTAGTCCACATATGGATTTTCCTTCATACAACTACCTCTTCCAAGTTATGTTTCTTTCAGGATCTTCCATCCAATCTCATGAGTATTAGTTGTAGATGTTGGCTCCAATGGGGATAGAAGCCTCCTAGTGAGGTGCCAAGAACACCACAGACTAGTAGCCTTAACCATTGGGCTTATTGAATCCTTGAATGAAATTGAAACTGACTAAAAACTGATTATATTTATTACAAAGCTCAAAACTTATAAAGGAAATTGACAACAAATCACCAAAGCCTTAGGGCCTTCTCCTCGGCCTTCAAACTTTGATGATTGCTATCCACACCTGCTGCAGATAAATATACAACCATGTGTAATGATCCTTCTAATGTAACCAATCAAGCAAATGAACACTGGATTGATGTTTGTATTAAGCTCCACCAGGCATAAATAAAAATTCAGAAAATGGCAACTCAAACTGTAATTGAGACTGATAACCATAGTCCATAAATACAAGAAAATCCATCTTCCTTGATGACTGCAACAGATTGGCCAAAGGTTCTTGGAGATCATGAAGTCCTTGATTTGTTTGATCCTTCTCAAATTGCAATGCAACAATTTGTTCTTTCCTATCATCCAGATGAGAGACAAGGCGTGCATGATTTTTCAAATCTTCAAATGAGGCACTGTATCTTGAATAACAAAAGTTTATACATCCATGAGGTCTATAACAACATGCTCTTCTTCATTATCTACTTGCAATGTTTCATAATTATTTTCTTCCATAATTACATTATCTGAAACTTCCACACATGCCAATTCGAAATTTTGATTTACACAAATCCTCTCTGAAATAATGCTTCAGAAAATGGATGAGTTGGAGAGACATATGAGTGATGAATGTCCATAGATCCTTGTTCATGCATTTCATCAGAAACCTCATCTTGGTCTTCACAAACCTGGTCTTGAAATAAAAACCCAGAAAAAGAACAATCTAAAAAAACAAATGAATGACTATCTTCATACCTTTGATCATACAAAGACTTACAAGCCTGCTGCAAATTTTCATCAATTTCATAAAATAGAACTTGACTATCATCATTTAAATCCTTCTTAGTTTCCCTTTCATCCAATATATCAACCACCATTTCTTCTTGGTAATGGAAAGGTTTCTCGTTCAAAGCTTCCAGAATTTCTTCATCCATGAATTCTTCCTCACCATATGTATTTTCTAGATTTTGGATAAAACCCTCAAAGTGTTCACAACAATTCTCAACCAAAGACAAAGAAGGATGAGATTCTCTATATTTTTCAAAAAATGTTGAATGAAAATCTTTAAGAGAATAAATACTAGCAGATGGAAAACCTTCATACCAATATCTTGCTTTTTCCTCCAAGGTAGCCATGAACATTTTCATCAGGCGGTCTTAAGAATTTGAACCTTAAGTCTACGCACATGCATGTGAAACTTGACCAAATGAAGAGCAACATCATCTCCTTTCTGATCTCTGAATTTTGGCAAATAAGTTTTCCAATCTACACAAGGCATGAGATTTGGAAAGCCTAGAATATGAATGCGATGCATTGGAGCATACCTTGTAGACCTGTGATCCATCTTGAACCAATATAGTTTCTAGTGAAAACCTAATTTCTAGATCCTGCAGTCAGCGGAGTCTTTGGACCAGGTTGAAATTTGATTGTAGTCGTCAGATGAATGGTTCAGCCTTCATATATCTGACTCTCGTCCACCATCAAAAACCAAACCTGAAACTTTGATGATATTTCCTGGAGAAGATGGAACCTTTAATTCCTCGACAATGGTGCCACTATGTTAGCACTCCATAAAATTTTCCAGGCTAAGGAGAGAAATCCCAGAGGTAACGACAAACTACTTTTAGGTTAAGGTCCCTTCCCGCTAGCCTTGGAGAGGTCTCTCTTGTTATCTTCTTCTATCAAGCAATTGAATGACTGAAGGGATTTGGGTTTTAGGCTGGTTATGATAATCAAAGTGAAAAAGTTTTTAAAATTGTGGCTATAAGGTAAAAGAGAGATTCCATTGGGCATGGATTCAAAATAATATTTCAGTAAACAATCACAATCAACAGAGCAGTTTGAATTAGGGCGAGGTAGGTAGAATTCTGGATCTACAAAATTTGTTGTAGTATGGATGAGATGAAATGAGAGTAAGGATCCATTAAATATAAAGCATGTATAAATGAATCTTATATCTAACTTCAGAAGAAAACACTGAAATTGTTTGACAACCATGATACGGTTACCAATGTAAAATCTACAGCATAATTTTCTTGCAAACAATTAAGAAGGAAAGGCACATGTGAAAACTACAAGGGAAGGCAAATCACAAAGAGAGGCACATCACCATTATGTCTAACACAAGAATCTTGGAACAAAACAGTCCCTGTGTTGATGTATTCATCACTGCTTTATAACTTTCTCCATAGTTTACAAAGTTTTCTCTTTTCACTCCCGAATTCCTTTTTTCATCCCTTTACATCGTTAAATACAATAAGGAATTCGAAATTACCACTCTATGTGGTCGAATTCACTTCACAAAAGTAGAATAGTCTAGATGCAATGCATCTGCAGAAAAGCAGGAACTACTATATCGAAGTTTAACAATTTGAAATATCACTGATTTAAAACTTAAAATAGTTTAGAAACATCGTGAAAACTCAACTAAACTAAATTTTCTACACTTATCAAACCAACAAAATCAATTCTAGAAAGTCCCAAAATACAAATTTACGAAAATCCAGGCTAAGGAGAGAAATCCCATAGGTAACCACATACCACTTTTAGGTTAAGTTCTAGTCCCCTAGCCTTGGAGAGGGCTCTCTCGCTATGTTCTTCTATTAAGCAATTGAATGACTGAAGGGATTTGGGTTTTAGGCTGGTTATCACAATCAAAGTGAAAAAGTTTTAAAAATTATGGCTACAAGGTGAAAGAGAGATTCCATTGGGCATGGAGTCAAAATAATATTTCAATAACCAATCACAATCAATAGAGAAGTTTGAACTAGGGAGAGGTAGGAAGACTTCTGGATCTACAAAATTTGCTATAGTATGGATGAGATGAAATGAGAGTAAAGATCCATTAAAAATAAAGCATGTATAAATGAATCTTATATCTAACTTCAGAAGAAAACACTGAAATTGTTTGACAAGCATGAGCAGGTTACCAATATAAAATCTGTAGCATAATTTTCTTTCAAACAATTAAGAAGAAAAGGCATCTGTGAAAACTACAAGGGAAGAAAAATCACAAAGAGAGGCACATCACCATTATGTCTGACACAATAATCCTGGAACAAAACAGTGCCTGCGTTGATGAATTGATCACTACTTTAAAACTTTCTCCATTGTTTACAAAGTTTTCTCTTTTCACTCCCGAATTCCTTTTTGCATGTCTTTAAATCATTAAATACAATAAGGAATTTGAAATTACCACTTTATGCGGTCGAATTCACTTCACAAAAGTAGAATAGTCTAGATGCAATGCATTTGCAGAAAAGCAGGAACTACTATATCAAAGTTATCACAATTTAGAAACATCACTGATTTAAAACTTAAAATAGTCTAGAAACATAAAGTCTGGAAACTCAACTAAACTAACTTATCCACACTTATCCAACCAAAAAAATCACCTCTAGAAGGTCCCAAAATACAAATTTACGAAAATAAGTATGATTGATAAACTTGCGTAGCTGCAGAGGGCATTGATATGCTTGCACAGCAGAGGGGACCGAATTTATGGAAAAATACGGTTCAAAGACAAGCTCATATATCTTGAATCCTCACATATTTTACAAAACCAAAAGAGGTTTTTGTAGATGAGGGTGTCCTCGAGAGAAACCTCTCTCCGTTTCTAAATATTCTTCTGTTAGCACTCCGTAAATTTCTCTAGGTTAATGAGAGAAATCCCAAAGGTAGCCACTAACCACTTGTAGGTTAAGTTCCAGTCCCCCTAGCCTTGCAGAGGGCTCTTTCACTATGTTATTCTATCAAGCAATTGAATGACTGAAGGGATTTGGGTTTTAGGTTGGTTATGATAATCAAAGTGAATTTTTTTTTATTTATTTATTTTTTTTTTTTTTTTAAATTGTGGCTACAAGGTGAAAGAGAGATTCCACTGGGCATGGAGTCAAAATAATATTTCAGTGACCAATCACAATCAACATAGCAGTTTGAACTAAGGTAAGGTAGGCAGACTTCAGGATCTACAAAATTTGTTGTAGTATGGCTGAGATGAAATGAGAGTAAGGATCCATTAAATATAAAGCATGTATAAATGAATATTATATCTAATTTAAGATGAAAACATTGAAATTGTTTGACAAGCATGAGTAGGTTACCAATGTAAAATTTGCAGCATAATTTTCTTTCAAACAATTAAGAAGAAAAGGTGCATGTGAAAACTAAAAGGGAAGACAAATAAAAAAGAGAGGCACATCCCCATTATGTCTGACACAAGAATACTTGAACAAAATAATCCCTATTTTGATGTATTTATCACTGCTTTAAAAGTTTCTCCACTATTTACAAAGTTTTCCCTTTTCACTCTCGAATTTCTTTTTTCACGTATTTAGATTGTTAAATACAATAAAGAATTTGAAATTACCACTCCATGTGTTCGAATTCACTTCACAAAAGTAGAATAGTCTAGATTCAATGCATATGCACAAAAGCAGGAACTACTATATCGAAGTTATCACAATTTAGAAACATCACTGATTTAAAACTTAAAAAAGTTTAGAAACATCATGTATGGAAACTAAACTAAACTAAATTATCCACACTTATCCAACCAACAAAATCATTTCTAGAAGGTCCCAAAATACAAATTTAATAAAATAACCATGATTGATAAACTTGCACAACAGAGGGGACTGATATGTTTGCGCAGCAGACGGGACTGAATTTTTGGAAAAATAGGGTTCAAAGACGAGCTCACATATCCCGAATCCTTATAGATTTTGTAAAACTGAAAGAGGTTTTTGTAGATGAGGGTGTCCTTGATAGAAAATGTCTCAATTTCCAAATATTCTTCTGTTAGCACTTGGTAAATTTCTCCAGGCTCAGGAGATAAATCCCAGAGGTAACCACAAACCACTTTTAGGTTAAGGTCCAGTCCCCTAGGCTTGGAGAGGGCTCTCTCACTATGTTCTTCTATCAAGCAATTGATGACTGAAGGGATTTAGGTTTTAGGATGGTTATGATAATCAAGGTGAAAAAGATTTTAAAATTGTGGCTACAAGGTGAAAGAGAGATTCCATTGGGCATGGAGCCAAAATAATATTTCAATAACCAATCACAATCAACAAAGAAGTTTGAACTAGGGCAAGGTAGGCAGACTTCTGGATCTACAAAATTTGTTGTAGTATGGATGAGATTAAATGAGAGTAAGGATCCATTAAATATAAAGCATGTATAAATGAATCTTATATCTAATTTCAGAAGAAAACACTGAAAATATTTGACAAGCATGAGTAGGTTACCAATGTAAAATTTGCAGCATAATTTTCTTTCAAACAATTAAGAAGAAAAGGCACATGTGAAAACTAAAAGGGAAGACAAATAAAAAAGAGAGGCACATCACCATTATGTCTGACACAAGAATACTGGAACAAAATAATCCTTGTGTTGATGTACTGATCATTGCTTTAAAATTTTCTCTAATGTTTACAAAGTTTTCTCTTTTCACTCCTGGATTCCCTTTTTCATGTTTTTAGATCGTTAAATACAATAACGAATTCAAAATTACCACTCTATGTGGTCGAATTCACTTCACAAAAGTAGAATAGTCTAGATGCAATGCATCTGCACAAAAGCATTAACTACTATATCAAAGTTATCACAATTTAGAAACATCACTGATTTAAAACTTAAAATAGTTTAGAAACATCATGTCTGGAAACTCAAATAAACTAACTTATCCACACTTATCCAACCAACAAAATCACTTCTAGAAGGTCCACAAATTCAAATTTATGAAAATAACCATGATTGATAAAATTGCGCAGCAGAGGGGACTGATTGGGTAGCAAAGGGGACCAAATTTTTGGAAAACTAGGGTTCAAAGACGAGCTCACATATCTCGAATACTTACAGATTTTGCAAAACCGAAAGTGGTTTTTGTAGATGAGGGTTTCCTTGAGAGAAATTTATCTTAGTTTCCAAATATTCTTCTGTTATCACTCTGTAATTTTCTCCAGGCCGAGGAGAGAAATCCTAGAGGTAACCACAAACCACTTAGTGCCCCTAGCCTTGGAGAGGGCTCTCTCGCTATGTTCTTCTATCAAGAAAATGATGACTGAAGGGATTTGGGTTTTAGGCTAGTTATGATAATCAAAGTGATAAAGTTTTTAAAATTGTGGCTACAAGGTGAAAGAGAGATTCCATTGGGCATGGAGTCAAAATAATATTTCAGTAACCAATAACAATCAACATAGCAATTTGAACTAGGGCGAGGTAGGCAGACTTCTGAATCTACAAATTTTTTAATCGTATGGCTGAGATGAAATGAGAGTAAGGATTCATTAAATATAAAGCATGTATAATCCAATCTTATATCTAATTTCAGAAGAAAACCCTGAAATTGTTTGACAAGCATGAGTAGGTTACCAATGTAAAATTTGCAGCATAATTTTCTTTCAAACAATTAAGAAGAAAAGGCACACGTGAAAACTGCAAGGGAAGAGAAATAAAAAAGAGAGGCACATCACCATTATGTTTGACACAAGAATCCTAGAACAAAACAATCCCCGTGTTGATGTACTAATCACTGCTTTAAAATTTTCTCCACTATTTACAAAGTTTTATCTTTTCACTCCCGAATTCCTTTTTTCATGTCTTTACATCCTTAGATACAATAAGGAATTAAAAATTACCACTCGATGTGGTCGAATTCACTTCACAAAAGTAGAATAGTCTAGATGCAATGCATCTGCACAAAAGTAGGAACTACTATATCAAAGTTATCAAAATTTAGAAACATCACTAATTTAAAACTTAAAATAGTTTAGAAACATCATGTCTGGAAACTCAACTAAACTAACTTATCCACACTTATCCAACCAACAAAATCACTTCTAGAATGTCCCAAAATACAAATTTATGAAAATAACCATGATTGATAAACTTGCGCAACAGAGGGGAATGATATGTTTGCGTAGCAGAGGGGACTGAATTTTTGGAAAAATAAGGTTCAAAGACGAGCTCACATATCTCGAATCCTCACATATTTTGAAAAACTGAAAGTGGTTTTTGTAGATGAGGGTGTCCTTGAGAGAAACCTATCTCATTTTCCAAATATTCTTCTATTAGCACTCCGTAAATTTCTCCAGGTTGAGGAGAGAAATCCCAGAGGTAACCACAAACCACTTTTAGGTTAAGGTCTATTCCCCCTAGCCTTGGAGAGGGCTCTCTCGCTATGTTCTTCTACCAAGAAATTGATGGCTGAAGGGATTTGGGTTTTAGGGTAGTTATTATAATCAAAGTGAAAATAGTTTTTAAACTTGTGGCTATAAGGTGAAAGAGAGATTCTATTGGGCATGGAGTCAAAATACTATTTCAGTAACCAATCACAATCAACAAAGCAGTTTGAACTAGGGCGAGGTAGGAAAACTTATAGATCTACAAAATTTGTTGTAGTATGGCCAAGATGAAATGAGAGTAAGGATCCGTTATATATAAAGCATGTATAAATCAATCTTATATCTAACTTAAGAAGAAAACACTAAAATTGTTTGACTTTGAAAAACATGAGCAGGTGACCAATGTAAAATTTGCAGCATAATTTTCTTTCAAACAATTAAGAAGCAAAGGCACATGTGAAAACTACAGGGGAAGACATATCACAAACATAGGCACATCACCATGATGTCAGACACAAGAATCCTAGAACAAAACAATCCTTGTGTTGATGTACTGATCATTGCTTTAAAACTTTCTCCACTGTTTACAAAGTTTTATCTTTTCACTCTCGAATCCCTTTTTTCATGTATTTAGATCATTAAATACAATAAGGAATTCGAAATTACCACTCTTTGTGGTCGATATCACTTCACAAAGGTAGAATAGTCTAGATGCATTGCATCTGTAGAAAAGCTGGGACTACTATATCGAAGTTATCACAATTTAGAAACATCACTAATTTAAAACTTAAAATAGTTTAGAAAGATCATGTATGAAAAATCAACTAAACTAAATTATCCACACTTATCCAACCAATAAAATCACTTCTAGAAGGTCCCAAAATACAAATTTACGAAAATAACCATGATTGATAAACTTGCGCAGCAGAGGGGACTGATATGTTTGCGCAACAGAGGGGACTAAATTTATGGAAAAATAGGGTTCAAAGATGAGATCATATATCCAAAATCCTCATAGATTTTACAAAACCGAAAGACATTTTGTAGACGAGGGATTCCTTGAGAGAAACCTCTCTCAATTTCCAAATATTCTTCTCCAGCGCTTCAGAATCTCCACCCAAACATCATAACTAAAACTGGAAAAGCCAAAACCTGAAAAATAGACTATAAACATGCATTTGAATCTTCAAATATATGACACATGTGTAGAAACTGAAGGAGGTTTTCGTTCTTTGGCCCGTTATTGGAAAAAACCTCTTTCAAGTTTCCAAAATTCAGGTCCATTTCATCGAAAACATCTTTTTAAAATGATGACAAAAACATTCAGTTTTGCAGCAAATTCACAGTGACTGTTTGAACTCGATCTAAAACCACTCCTTCGGCTTTCTCAATGACATCTTTCACTTTCAAATTGCTCCAGAGCTCAAACTAGACTTTGGATGAGATAAACTGAGAGAAGTTTCAAACAATTTTGAATTTTTACGCCACCCAAAGCCCTCTCATGTCATGATGATGAAATTTGAAATCAGGGAGGTATGAGAAATATAAACCACTAACATACCCATGACATGACCCCTTCCACTCTAATAATGACCCCTCATGGACTATTAAACCTTTACAAATTCTAACTTTGCAAAGTTTTTGAGCTTTTTATACAAGGGACTCTTTAGACTATGACACATAGTGACTCATAGGCTAAAATTGACAAAGATACCTCCAAAATGAAATAATAAGATAAGCAAAGAGTTTGATTGCTAGACTATAGGACCCTAACATGTGACATCTACAACTCCCTTTCGGTAGCCCTATTTCAATGCAACCATATGTTTTCGAAAAATCAAAATATGCATCAAATCAAAGTTACCTTTTAATGATGGCCTTTCACCATGACATCTGCTTCTCACAACCTCAACATCCTGCACATATATGAACCCATCTCCAAGACATTCATTACCAAGATCTTTTCTTTTGCAGTATCCATATCAGGGTCTTCATACCTTCTTCTTCCATGGAGATGTCATAGCTAATTCTTCTAGTTATTGGATGTTGATCACATATCTTATCTTACATGACTATAGTTGCATCTTTCACGAACTCTTCTCCTTTTCTTCACATATTGCTTCCCCGGGAATTTCTATACATAGTTCCTTCATCATAGGAACCATAATTTTCAACCACCTCATATTCCATATGAGGTCATATTATGTTGATTTCATCTTATCAATATGTAGAAGAGTTTAAGGCACATTGTCTTCGTGGCTTCATGCATCATTCTAATGGAAGAGATCCTTCTTCTTTGGTCATGCTCATGAGATAGAGCATTCAACCATGTTATCTACAATTATATGATGACATGACTTTATCTATCAAATATATACATACCTCTCCTTCTTCTTTGGTCATGCTCATGAGATAGAGCATTCAACCATGTTATCTACAATTATATGATGACATGACTTTATCTATCAAATATATACATACCTCTTCCTCCTTTTGTTCATCCATAATTCCATTCAGTAACTTACTTTCCTTGCTTGAAGATGAAAGTAATTCAACCAAATTGATATGTTGCACCCCTTTGTCACCATACCATCATCCTTCTCAACAATGGATCTCATAAAAAGTGGAATTTAGACAATCAGCAAGACACTTGCTTCTTCCAAGTAGAGGTGAACCTTCTTATAAATATTCTAGTGGAGGATCTCGATCATCCTCATTCTGCAAATGCTCCTTTCTAATAATGATGATGTACTATGATGACCTTCCTTTATCTTTTATCTTGCTAGATGACTTTCCTTTAACCATATATACTTCTACTTGGTTGTCCTTATTTTATTTTAATGGAAATGTCATTTCTATCATGATGACTGCTATAGCCATGTAGACTTTCTACTTCAACTATCCTTCCATGCTTCTATGATGTTGTCATCTCTATCTTTCTTTAATGGATCCTATCATACTTGTGATGCTTCCTATCATTTTCTATAACTGAAAAGAACTAAGTGAAGGAGATTATCTCAAGCATAGTAAAGATCTTTGACTTCCTCCTTCTTTGTCTTCTTCGGTGATATGGGATTCATTTATTTCCTTTCTCTTCTTGTTGTCCTTATTGAGTTTGGGACAATTCCTCTTAAAGTTACCATATTCATTACACTCATTGCATTGTACCTTTGACATTTCAATCTTCTTCTTTTTCCGAGGATCAAAATTTCCTTTTCTCTTGGCCATGGCAACATATTCTTGAACTTGTTCATTTGATCCAACATCTCTCTTAGCCTTCAACCTGGTTTCTTCAATCTTACATAATGACTAAAGTTCAATGAACGGAGTGGATTATTTCCTTCCATAGATACTTGATACAAAGTTGACCCATTCATCAGGTAGTGCATTTAGCACAATGGTGGTCATTTCTTTAGCGGACATTATTTATCCTAATTCTTGTAGTTGATCTCTTATTTGTGACACCCTCATAAGGTATGAGGCTTGTTATCACTCCAGGAAGCTCTCCTATGGTTGTGGCTTGGAGATGCCTGGTAACATATAATCTTCGATATTGTTCTCGGAACTATCGAAATGGATGATGGTTTGGATCAAGCCAAATAACCGTTTCGACTATGTTTAACCCAAGACATGCATGAACACCCTCAATCTACAAGGATTTAGACCACTAATGCTCAATAGTTTGTAGATTAAGTGAATGAATGGAGAATACTAACCATACCAGCAGATACATACATAAACATATGATGGCCAGCTACAGAAAGCAAATGAAGCTTACAAATCTAATACATCAACGTCGAGATAAGATGACAGTTATCTGGCATTAGACACAAAATAAACTTGAACAACCCGTTCAAGTGCAGGCTTAGAACGACAGGGAAATTGGGATATTGAAGATATAACAATAAAATAAGCATGTATTACTGATGAATGAAGATGAGAAGCTTGAGTGGCAGAGTCTTAACAGTCTCTGGAAGTTGAACCCTGATTACATATTACTTTCAACTATTTATAACTCTTTACAATGCTCTCGAGCTTTTTAGGGCTTGAGGTGTCTTAATCTATCCCCACTATCTTTAACTGCCTGATTGCGTACAAGGATACAATTCTCCTTCCATCAAGAAAACGGTAATTAATTCTGGTACAACGCTACCCTGTTAGGTGGCTGGCTTGATTGTGCCAGTGAGGCTCCATGACTGTTTAATTCTGTTTTCTTGTATCGTGTTGTGTCCTTCCTCCTTCGGCCATACTTTTTGTTAATTCAGTTTAGCGGCCTGACTGTCATGATACTGATAGATTCAACCACCTTCCTCCTCGGGTAACTCATAGGAAGTAGAGTACGAGGTGCATGGGTGGCTAGACGTGCTAAATAAGAAGAACAGAGTAATGGCAGGGTGGCGGAGGACAAGTGGGTAGCTGTTGGATGAATTAAATCGGATAGACATAGTAATGGCGGGGTGGTGAAGGACAAGCGGGAGCAGTCATGGACGAGGGTCGTTGGATCGGAAGAAATGGACGGAGGAGATTTATTGCATGAGGCTTGTAGTCTTTGGTGGGGGCAGAAAAGGTTTGGGCCGTTGGATCTCGGTGGACAGATCAGACGGCTATCAGGCGGAGGAGGTGTTCGGACGATAGCACCCTGGGGGTGGTTTTATTTGGGTGGTTATGGTTTCTATCGGGCGCTCATCAGGTGGTAAGTGGTATAGGGTGGAGTCCGCCCGATGCCACTCACTACATGCCACGTAGCAGAGGGGGGATAGAGAAAACCGCCTTTATCGGGCGGGTAATCCTCTCATTAGTTGCCCGCGTGATAAGAGTGACAACTGTTAGATCTAGCGGGAATGATCTAACAGCGGGGATTGATCGAGCATGTCTCGTCGATCAGGTAAAACGTGGGCCATCAGATCGATGGGGAGATCGACGACGGAGGGCGCGCATGACGGGAAGGTAAGGTTTTTCAGGGGTTTTTGGGTTAATTTA
This sequence comes from Pinus tabuliformis, assembly GCA_031772625.1. NCBI lineage: Eukaryota > Viridiplantae > Streptophyta > Pinopsida > Pinales > Pinaceae > Pinus > Pinus tabuliformis. The sequence goes on from CM062807.1 coordinate 734,511,764, forward strand.
TTTAAGGTTAAGGCGGAAGAGGGTTTCATTATGGAGTGAGGGTCGGGTTAAACTATGAGAAGAATAGAATGTAAGTGGGAGAGTGGGGAAAGCAGAGTTATGGCTCGTGTGGGGCCCCTTCCAGGACAGCAAAGCAGACCCTCTTCTTCCTTTAGTCTTCAAACTAGCAGTGCTACACCTCAGGGCTAACACTGGCTCCTTCTGGGGATGAAAGCCTCCCTGTGAGGTTTCAAGAACTGTAGACCACTGCCTTTCCAGTAAAACCAAAATCAAATCTTCCTCCTAGTGTTCCATTGGGCATGGAGTCAATTTTGCATAAAAATAAAAACAAAGACAAAACCTATTTACAATCCTAAGGCCTTTACAACCTTAAACAAAATAAAGCTTGAGAAAACGCCCATTGATTGGGCCATCGAAAACACTTTCCCCCTCCAGATTGTGAAGGACGAAGGTGTTGTTTGTGTGAGCCTGAGTAATGACAAAAGGTCCTGTCCACAAGGCGTCGAATTTGCCATGATTACCCTTCTTTTCCTTGAATGCATCCCACTTGAGGACCCAGTCACCAACCTGAAAACTGTCCATATTTGCCTTTTTATCAAAGACTTCCTTGATCTTCTTTTGATGCATTGCTGACTTCTCAATTAGTTGTTCCCTGATCTGCTGGACTTCAACCAAGTCACTCATCCTCCTTGCCATGTCATCTCCTTCATCCAGCTCCTCTTGCAAGAACTTGGCCATAGGGAGGGTCAATTGGATAGGAAAAATAGCCTCAGTACCATACACTAGCTTGAATGGAGAGTTCCCAATGGATTTCTTGGTGGTAACTCTGTCAGCCCACAGTGCAAACTTCAGCTTGGAATCCCAGCTCCTTTTGTTGTCTTCCAGTAGTTTTTTTATTATCCTTACCAGGCTCTTATTTGATGATTCAGCCAAGCCATTGCCTTGAGGATAATATGAGGTAGAATTCACTAATTGAATGCCCATTGATTCACACATGTCCACCAATTCCCTCGCTCTGAAAGCTACTGCATTATTAGTGACTAGCTTGGTTGGGCAGCCAAATCTAGTGAAAATATTCTCGATTAGGAACTTCATGACAACCTGGTGATCAGCCTTCTTAGTGGGTATAGCTTCAATCCATTTGGTAAAATAGTCAGTGGCTACTAAAATCCACCTGTGCTGGCCACTAGAATGTGGATTAATCTCCCCTATGAAATCTAAACCCCACTGTTGGAAGGGACCATTGGTGTGTATGGGCTTCAAGGGCAGAGATTTCAGCTGTTGTCTTCCTGTAAACCTCTGGCATTTGTCACAAGATTTCACAAATGAAAACACATCAGAGAACAGAGCAGGCCAATAATACCCAACCCTCAGGATCTTGTGGGCTGTGGTTTTCCAATAATGATGCCCTCCACAGATGCTAGAATGAAACTGGTGCATAACTTCCACAGATTGTTCTTTGTCTAGACATCTCAAGAGGATTCTAGATGGGTCCCTCCAATAAAGCAGGTTCTTATTAATACAAAACTTAGCTGATCTAAGCTTAATGGTCCTGGCCTGACCTGAGCTAAGCCCTGGAGGGACTTCTAGCTTCAATAAGAAATGAACTATACTGGAATACCACTCACAAGTGGCCAAATTCTCAGCCAAAGACTGGTTCTGTTCGTGCTTTCCTGCTGCTTCCTCTGTTTGTTCTCCATCTGAATTTAAGCTCATGCAATTTATGTCTAGCAGACTACAATTTTCCTCGGCCATAAGCTTAGCCAAGCCTTGGCCTTTGACAAGCTTGGTGGGCTTCACCTCTATATTGAATTCTATGAGTTTTGCAATCCATTTGGCTCTTCTTCCATCAACATCTGGCTGGGTTAGGACATCCTTTATTGAAGCTAAAGGCACATAGGCAACCACCTTGGAGTGCAGAATGTAAATTTGGAATGCCTTTAAGGACTTTATAAGAGCATATGCCTGCTTTTCAATAAGGTCATACCTTAATTCAGCATCCCTCAATGTTTTGCTGAAGAAGGCCACTGGGTGCTCTACATCTTCACCATTTTTCTGCAACAAGACTGCTGCAAGTGTATCATAAGAGGCAAAAGAGAAGATATAAAACTCCTTGGTGTAGTCTGGGCTGATTAAAGTGGGAGCTTCCATGATAGCTCTTTTGATGGCTTCGAAAGATCTTCTTGTAGCCTCTGTCCATTTTATCTCTGACCCCTTTTTTAGCATGGAAGTGATGTGCTTCACTAGCTCTGCAAAGTTTGGAATAAATCTCCTCACAAAGTTAATTCTACCTAGAAAGGATTGAATGTCCCTTTTTGACCTTGGGATGGACAATGTCTATATTTCTTGAACTCTTTCTGGATCAATTTTGACACCTGCAGTAGAAACACTATGCCCTAAAATTTTGCCTTCTTCAAGAGCAAACTGTGACTTCTTTGAATTTACTGAAATTCCAAACCTTCTACACTTTAGGAACACCTTCCTCAAATGCTGTAAATGATCCTTGTGACTGCTGGAGAAAGTTGTTATGTCATCAAGATAAATGAGGACAAACTTGTCCTTATCTCCCACGAAGGCTATGTCCATGGCCCTCTGGAAAGTAGCCCCAGCATTCATCAGTCCAAAAGGCATTTTAGAGTACATGAAAGTGCCCCAAGGAGTAGTGAATGCAGTCTTCTCTTGATCTTCTGGGTGGACGAAAATCTGATTGTAACCTGAGAAACCATTTAGGAAAGACATGACCCTAGCCCCCGAGACTTTTTGCAGCAATTGTTCCATCTTGGGCAGGGGGTAGTTGTCTTTTTTAGAGCACTTGTTCAAATTCCTGAAATCAACACAAACCCTGATTTCTCCATTTTTCTTTCTTACTACCACCAGGTTAGCTATCCATTTTGAATACCTTAGGGGGACTATGATCTTGGCAACCAACAGTTTCTTAATTTCTTTTTCAATCAAAGGTAGTAATAGAGGGTTGATGGGTCTTAGCTTCTGCTTAAAAGGGATGGTGTTCTTCTCTAGTGGAATCTTATGCTGGATGATGTTTGTGTCATAAGTCTTAAGGTCACTGTACTCCCAGGCAAAAATATCAGCAAATTGTTTCATCAGGGTGCAATACTCAGAACTTTGGGCGGCAAACAAGTGAGTGGACAGATTTATGTCCTTTAGATGGTCTGGACTCCCTACATTATGTCTATGAACTGCAGACTCATCTTCTTTTTTGGTAGGCTTATAAGGTACATCATTATGATCAAACAACTTCTCTAGAGGCACCAACCCTTTGGGTATATGATTACTAGGCAGCTGTACAATGTTGTCTTGACCAATTTTGTCTCTCAGCTTGGACTGGTTACATTCCTCAATGGCTTCATTCTCTTGGTCAATTTGCATTTCAGAGAATTCATCAATGACTTGTAGAAACCTGTTTACTTCATCATCATCTTCAAAGACTTTCCAATACTTGACATTGTCAAGCAAAGACGGTCTATATTTCACTTGGATTTCATAAGCCAACTTAGGAGGCAAAGGAGGGATGAAAGTGCTGGCAAACACAGTAAGGGAATCAACAAGCTGATTCTTAGCTCTACGGATGTACGGAATACTAAAGCTAACGAAAGAATCCTTGAGCTTCCATACCTCATCTCTGTATGCCTTTAGCTTGGGATGCTTCGCTTGGAATGTCTTGTTCACCTGTTGAATAATAAGGTATGCATCTCCAAACACTTTCTGATATTTGATGCCCATTTCTTTAGCAGCATTTAAACCTAACATCAAGGCTTTGTATTTTGCTATGTTATTGGTGACCTGAAAAATTAGCTTGAAAGATAAATGTATGCATCCTTGTGTGGGAGATACCAGAACTACACCTGCTCCTGTAGCTTCCTTAGAGAAAGCTCCATCAAAGAACATATCCCAGATTTGTGGGCTTCCTTCCTCTATGATATGGCAAACCAGCTTTCTAAGTTGCATGGAGGCCAACTGGGATTCTTCTACTTGGAGGATACAGGCCCCAAAATCAGTATCAATAGCATAGATGGGATGATTAGCAGGATTCCTTTCATCACTGATGATATAAGCTAACTGAGCCTCTCTGTATAATCTCCTGCTTTCACCTCCAAAGACTAGGATAGTGGCATAGGACAGGTCATTCTGCAATGTCCCACCTAACCTCTTAATCCATCCTCTGGAAAGTAACATGCCAAACTTAGGGGGGACATCTGCTACCACAATATCCATCATCATGCTCTTCATGGGCAACTGAGACAAGGTGATGGCTAGGTCTTTGATTAACCCCAAACATTTCACCTTTCTAGAATCAAAAGAAAACAAGTCATGATACGGCCTAGTGATGTCAAGGCCCAACTCATCCATGACAGCCTTAGGCATTAGATTATGGCTGGCACCTGTGTCCAATAGACAATTGTGAAGGATTTTGTCATGAATGGTCAAGGAGACATAGAATGATGGGGAATTGTCATCAGGATGTTCAATCATTGGGCTGAGGACAATGGCTGGCTTGTCATCTTGCAAATTCACATAGTCATTGGATGCTCGTGTGGCTTTAAGCTCAAGGGCCTCAAAGATGGGTCTCTTAAAGGATTCATTCTTTACTAGTTCAATCAAAGGTATAGATATTTTCAGCTTCTGGATTTCTGATTCAAAACTGAAGGGAGAAGGGGGCTTGTCAGGGCCTCTTACCTCTTGAGCTGGAGCTTTGAGAATGATGGGATCAGCTGCTGGTCATTTTTTCTTGTTAGTTTGTTGCATTGTAGGGATGGTAGCCCTCTGAACAGGGGTTTGCTGGGCAGTATTCACCTTGGACCTTAGATTGTATCTGTGTTGGTCATTAGTTTGCAAAACAGCCCCACCATCCCACTCTTGGCTGTTTTGGTCCTCAGATAGTGACTCTTCATATGCAGCTAGGGTCAAAAAAGAGGCACTACCCTTGTCTTCCAGACAATGGATCTCATCGTCTTCCTCATACTGATCTTCATCCATGACTGCATTTTGCAAGGGGGTCTTCATTTGCATCTTTATTTCTTTGAGGAACCGGCAACTGCTCATTAGCTCTTCTGTATGGGTTGGGATGTCTAAAAGCAAAGGCATTAGGAGCTCTTCCTTTCCTAGAGTGTTGTTCCATCTTTAGCTTAGATATTCAGAGGCTAATGACTCTATTATCTTAGTCATCTTATCTAACTTGGAATCTGAAGATGATGATGATTCACCCCTCTGTCTTCTTTGATCAACATGTCCCTTGAGTTTCTTTGCAGCCACGATGTTGGATTCTACCTCCAAGGTTGCATCCTGCATCTCAGCCAAAGTGGCACATCTTCTCTCTCTCAATAGTAGACAGAAGTCAGAATCAAAAGCATTGGCATAGGTGAGTTTAGCAGAGGTAGGGGTGGGTTTCACTTCAGCTAGTATCTTGCTGTACATGCGGTTAAACCTTTTATTGAAATCAGATAGTGACTCACCATTTTCCCTTTTCAGGTTCCCAAACTCAGTATGGTAGTAGAGAAGATCTTTCTTATCCCCCCAATGCTTTAAGAATACATCATCTAATGCTTCAATATCTGTTATAGACCTCAGGGTCAATTCTCTAAACCATTTCCTAGCCTCTCCATCTAGGCTTTGGACAAATACTCTCATCCATACATCATCTTCACTAATGTCTAGATTATCAGCATAGCTATAGAATGATTCAAGATGTTCTTTAGCTGTAACCCCTTCTGTCCCAGTAAACTTAGGCATGTATTTCTGATATTCTCCAGTGGGCATAGCATTTAAAGGAACAGGCAGTACTAGAGGTCCATACCTAGCAACTATAATTATCTCCATTGTGGTGGGTGCTTGTGGACCTGCCATAGCTGTGGTGGCTAGAAGGGTACTGGGAGTCTGAATGATAGAGGGATGAGGAGTGACTGATAATACTAAAGGGATATGATGAGTAGGAGGTGAGGCTTCCTTTGGGCTTAAAGAAAAAGGAGAACCTAAAGAATAAGGAGCTTTATGAATCTCCGAAAGTTTTTCTTCACTGCTAGCACTAGAGGCTATACTCTCAACATGTATTTGTTCTATTACAAGCCTTTCTTGCAGAGATATAGAAGATTGTTTAGGTTTACTTGATCCTGATGCTCCTTTCTGTGATACCTTTCTTTCTTTGATGATCTTTTCAGGGTCAGGTACTGGGCCGGCTGGTAAGTTTTGAGGATTTCTCCGAGTATGCCTCACAAACTGAGCCAGAACTATGATGTGGAGTCGCCAAGAGGTTCGGCCTCCAGTAGAGTCACCAGATAGATGATTACAACCAAAAATGTGCCCAGACTTTGTCTATCATCAAAGCTGGATCTATGTTGTTTCCCATGGAAGCTGAGCTTCAATTTCCTCTCCCCGGCAACGGTGCCAATTATGTTATCACTCTAGGAAACTCTCCTATGGTTGTGGCTCGGAGATGCCTGGTAACATATAATCTTCGATATTGTTCTCGGAACTATCAGAATGGATGATGGTTTGGATCAAGCCAGATAACCGTTTCGACTATGTTTAACCCAAGACATGCATGAACACCCTCAGCCTACAAGGCTTTAGACCACTAATGCTCAATAGTTTGTAGATTAAGTGAATGAATGGAGAATACTAACCATACCAGCAGATACATACATAAACATATGATGGCCAGCTACAGAAAGCAAATGAAGCTTACAAATCTAATACATCAACATAGAGATAAGATGACAATTATCTTGCATTAGACACAAAAGAAACCTGAACAACCTGTTCAAGTGCAAGCTTAGAACAACAGGGAAATTGGGATATTGAACATATAACAACAAAAGAAGCTTGTATTACTAATGAATGAAGATGAGAAGCTTGAGTGGCAGAGTCTTAATAGTCTCCAGAAGTTGAACCCTGATTACATCTTACTTTCAGCTATTTATAGCTCTTTACAATGCTCTCGAGCTTTTTAGGGCTTGAGGTGTCTTAATCTATCTCCACTGTCTTTAACTGCCTGATTGCGTACAAGGACACAATTCTCCTTCCATCATGAAAACGGTAATTAATTCTGGTACAATGCTGCCCTGTTAGGTGGCTGGCTTGATTGTGCCAGTGAGGCTCCATGACTATTTAATTCTGTTTGCTTGTATCGTGCTGTGTCCTTCCTCTTTTGGCCATACTTTCTATTAATTCAGTTCAGCGGCCTGACTGTCATGATACTGACAGAGTCAACCACCTTCCTCCTCGAGTAACTGATATGAAGTAGAGTACGAGGTGCATGGGTGGTTGGACGTTATAAATAGGAAGAACAAAGTAATGGCAGGGTGGCGAAGGACAAGCGGGTAACTGTTGCATGAATTAAATCAGACAGACATAGTAATGGCAGGGTGGCGAAGGACAAATGGGAGAAGTCATGGACGAGGGCTGTTGGATCGGAAGAAATGGACGGAGGAGATTGATTGCATGAGGCTTGCAGTCTTTGGTGGGGGGTAGAAAAGGTCTGGGCCATTGGATCTCGGTGGACAGATCGGACGGCTATCGGGCGGAGGAGGTGCTCAGACGATAGCGCCCCGGGGGTGGTTTTGTTTGGGTGGTTATGGTTTCTATCGAGCGCTCATCGAGCGGTAAGTGGTAAAGGGTGGAGTCCGCCCGATGCCACTCACTGCACGCCACGTAGTGGAGGGGGGAGAGAGAAAACCGCCTTTATCGGGCGGGTACTCCTCTCGTTAGTTGCCCGCGCGATAAGAGCGACAACCGTTAGATCTAGCGGGAGTGATCTAACGGCGGAGATCGATCGAGCATGTCTCGTGGATCGGGTAAAACATGGGCCGTCAGATCGGCGGGGAGATCGACGGCGGAGGGCGCGCATGACGGGAAGGTAAGGTTTTTCGGGGGTTTTTGAGTTAATTTATTTAAGGTTAAGGCAAAAGAGGGTTTCGTTATGGAGTGAGGGTCGAGTTAAGCTATGAGTGGAATAGAGTGTAAGTGGGAGAGTGGGGAAAGCAAAGTGATGGCCCGTGTGGGGCCCCTTCCAGGACAACAAAGCAGACCCTCTTCTTCCTTTAGTCTTCAAACTAGTAGCGCTGCACCTCAGGGCTAACAAGGCTATCCCTTCTTCCTTTGATACCTTCATTTTGTATAATTCAGTTCTCAATCATATAAATTATCTTGTAGTGCTTACAGAAAATAATTCTACCAACTTGTCATAGATATCTTTTGATTTCTCCAAATTTTCTACACAAGGGATGAGGGAATCTCTTATTGATTCTATGAGGATTCTATGAGCCCATATTTCGCCTTTCATGTACTTCGATAATGCTTGAGATTAATCTTATGACGGTCTAGAGATTGAACCCTTAACATATTCAATAACTTCATTCTTTATGAGGATCAAACCTATCCTCTTCTTTCATGCAAGGAAATTTGATGACCCAACCAGTTTATTGCTTTCCTTGCAGAATGAAGTCATCTTGATTTTATATTCAGACATAGATATAAATATACTTACTTGTAAAGTGAATATGATCCTTTGATGATGATATATTCAACTTGATGCCCTCTTGATTTTGATGATGATTGAAGATGTTTGCTTCCTTGAAGATGACAATACTTCTTCTAAAGACGTCTTTCTTTAAATATGCTTGAGATGTGATCCTTTCTTCAAAGAGAGGGAGATCAACTTGATTTCTTTGATGATTATGGAAATGCTTCTTCTTGCATCCTTGGGAAGTATAAACGTAGAATATGGAGACTTCAAGATGCTTCAAATGTGTACTCCTTCTTTCTTTGAGTGGAGGTAGGGTCCTTGAGATCTTCTTCTCCTTGTGATGATGTGATATTTTCAGATGAATACTCCTTCTCGGTGCTTCTTAGTACTCCTTAATGATTTCCTTGTGCTTGGCTCTTATGTATCCTTTTTCAATGATGTGATCTTGAAGTCGTATCTTCTTCTTGTTGTAGCCACCTTAGCTTTGATACCATGTTGAGAAATCTAGGGGCAACTAGATTAGGTGATTTCTCTTACTTTGTTAACGACTTGTGATGTATTTTCACTTAACTTGATTATATTTTTCTTCCACTTCATTGTCATTATGTTCTTATCATCAAACATCTACCAAAAAATGAGACAAGAGGACACAAAACGTAGGTTTCTAGCTAGGGCCAAAACCTCTCCTCTTGAGAAGAAAACCCACAATAATTATTCTCTTCTTATAGGATCTTCAAATGACGAATTCCAAAACCTAATACCCTTGAAAAATACCCCTCCAAGACCAAGTCAACCTTCCTTCTTGATGAGCTTTCCTTACATAGCTTCTAGTAACAACCTTTGACCTTCCATCAACAACTTAGACCCCAACAACTTTTCTAGCAATTTTGACCCCCAACAACTTTCCAGCAACTTCAACCTTCAACAAATTTCCAGTAACTTCTGCAATTTCAACTTTCCGAGCAACTTCTGCAATTTCAACTTGCCCAACAACTTCTGCAATTTCGACTTGACCAACAACTTCTGTAGTTTTGACTTTCCCAATAACTTCTGCAATTTCAACTTGCCTAACAACTTTAGAAACCCTAACACAAGAGAGAGAGAGAGAGATAGAGAGATCCAAAACTTTGATCTTACTCTTCTTTTTCTTATCCTTGATTTTTGTCCTTTTTCCAGCTTCATTCTTGAGCTTCACTTGCCTTAGGACTTCTTTCTTTTTAAATCGAATTCTTTTTATTGCTTCTTCATATGTGTTGTATGTCTTCTCCAAATGAGGTCGAATGCCTCTTATATATAGGCTTTCCAGGGGTATGAATTGTCTCCATGAGGTCGACTTGCTATTTCATGTAGGCCAACTTGTTGCAGCTTGTTGACAAGGTCTTGGAGGGTATTTTATGACTCAAATAAATTTATTTTACATTATAATTCCCAAAGGGGTCTTACATGTATGACAATGAATCTTTTGACTTCATAATTCTATGAAAAACCTAGAAGCGCTCAATGGGTGTTTTGACCTGTAAATAAATTTATCTTGCTCATGAAACCCATGCATCAAGAATGACAATAATATATTTTTTTTCTCTTTTCATCAAATACATAAAATCATGATTATGAAGCAACAAAATTGTAGCTTGTTGACTTAAATGTAAAATACAGAAATGTATTTTGTAAATAATATTTTATTAATATATATGAAAAATGTACAAGTATGAGAAATGTTACAATGAGGACGTGCTTATATACCTAGGCAGGTGTCCTTTCATGATTGGGCATGTCTTTTAGACATGTCTTTTCGCTTAACTAATGACTATTTAATATAATTATTATTTTCATGATTTATTATTTTTATTTATTTATTTTATAGAATTTATATTCATAACATTGCCTCTTCCTTAAAAAAGCTTTGTCCTCAAAGTTTTAATGCTGACGATTTTCTTCCTTGTGTTTGTCATCTCGATATGTATAATTTGTTAATCATCTCGGCATGTCTAGCTCGTCAGTAATATTCCCTTGGAATTGGTTTTTCTTTTTTATTAAATGAAAATAATATTATAATTATAAGTATTATTATTTATTTTTACATAATTAAATTATATATTGATTTATTATTATGTCACTATAGAGTATTCCCAACCGTATGTGTTTATACGGTGAAATGAATCGAGCTAACCGGAAGAGTTACGTCGTTTGACCATGGCTCAGAAAAGGATGACGGATGGGTTTTAATCGTGGTCGAACCAGAACTTGGCCAATATCCACGCATCTGTCTCCACGTCCAATACTGGCATCTGTCAACGTCCAATACTCATTTGTTGCATCGCATTCTGGTCTGGGATAACTCTGCCTTCAACTGGGACACTCAGCTGCGATTGAAAAGTGACTGAAGTCTACTAAGCTCCATACTTGCAACCATTTCCCTTCGGCGATTGCCCCTAGCCATAACCACCAATTTGAGAACGTATACCTATATGGAGGATAGATTTAATTAATGCGATTATAACTAGGATTGCCACTGAGAACAGGATTGACATTATATTTCGGTTTTGTTAGCCCACTTGACTACAATTGGTTACAACGAAGGTGTGTCGGCATGGTGAGTCGGGGTAGAGCAATGACAAATTGTAAAGCGAAAAAATTATTTGACCACACACAACAAATTATCTTTTCATTAGATGTGAACATTTCTTCAGTTCTTTCGTCATATGCGAGTGACAAGATTTGACCTGGCAATGCAACAATTCTGATTTGAGACCCATTCTCACTTGTAATCTTTGCCACACATTCTATAGTAATAATGCTGCTAATATTGATCATGCAATAACCAGACTCCTCATCACTGCAAATAGAAATAATAATATCCTACATGAATTTCTCATAGATAGGCCTTATTTCCTTTCTCATTGTGGTTGAAAACATCATGACCTGCTTGTCATGAAGGGTCATCTTGAAAATCATTTGTACATCTCTCCTCATGTCCAAAGATTCTAGCATTTTGTCACACTCATATAGAATAAAATGCCTAATATTTTTCAGACTGAGATCCTTATCTTTTTCCAATGCCAAATTTTCTGTAATAAAATCCAACACGTCTCCAGCTCCTGCTGAGCATGGGCCTCCCCCAGAACCAGTATTGTCCATTTTCATCAAAAGGTTCAGGCTAATGTTGAAGAAACTATTAGCACCAAATGCCCCTTGTACATTTGACTTGAGTTCTTGTGATGTATCAATTTCACTCATGGAAGTGGATGGTGTTTCCAAGGATTGAATACCCCCAAAAGGCAGGTTGTTCTCACTATGCCCAGAGCTCCCTAGCCAAGATGTTAAGGCAAGCACTGGTGACATAGAAAACGGTTGTGCTGGCTTAAAACTTGATTTCTCTGAAGAAATAGGAGACTCTAGAATTAAAATAGACATTGTGTTGAAAGAATCTATGGGCACAACTGAATGTGTTGGAGTATGAGATTGATTCTGCTCCGAGTTTTTAACATCAAACTCTAGTGAAGCAACAGAAAAGTTGAACGATTGTTCAGGGATATCTGTATCTAAAGCAATGATTTCATGATTAATTTCTTCTCTCAAAAACAACTTCCCTGACTTTGAAGGAGATGAATCAGTGTCATTCATCCCTTTACTTTCAGAAACATAATTTGGCATGCTAATTGCATCTTCAGAGCTTACACTTCTTTTCCCTTAAGCTGAGATTCCAATGCTTGTAGATGTCTTCCCTGATTTTTCCTCTTCATAATCATCAATGTATTCCTCACCATCTTCATCATTGTTATGATATTTTTCATCTTCTTGTTTCTCAAGATAGTCCTCATCCACATCATCTTCATTTGGATAATAATCTTGATATACATAATCTTCATACACATCAAGATCTACTTCATCTGGTTTCTTTTTTCACCATCTTTATCATCTTCCTTATTATGGATTTCTACATAACTTTTCTTTAGGCATGTTGTAATTTATTCACATGATTTTTCTTAAATTTTACTAAACTCCTCAATGAATTTAGGGCGAAAACTTAACAACATATTGTGTGACAGATAACGTTCAAAGACTCGCATGGATTTGATACCACTGAAGCAACAAAACTGTAGCTTCTTGACTTAAATGTATAATACACAAATGTATTTTGTAAATAATATTTTATTATTATATATGAAAAATGTACAAGTATGGGAAATGTTACAATGAGGACCTGCTTATATACCTAGGCAGGTGTCCTTTCATGATTATGCATGTCTTTCAGACATGCAATTTTGCTTAACTAATGACTATTTAAGATATTTATTATTTTGATTATTTAATATTTATATTTATTTATATTCATTTATTTCATAGAATTTATATTCGTAAAATATTACAATAGACATTATGAAGACCGAAGTTAGTTACATATTTCAACACTGCACTCCTTAGGTTCTCTTAGCACTAGAAACCAAAACACTTAAAAGCTCAAATGAAGATACACATCTCAAGTTTAGACAAATGACATATTGAATCGTAGTTGGCTATAAGTCAGTGGTGTAGAGAGGTATTAGAGTAATATTCCATGTGGAACCTTGTGGGGTCCACATGGGTGCCATGTGGCATGAAAATGTGCTTTAAGATAAAAGAGTAGGAAAACTTTGAATCAACCAAACTTTCTTCTTCAAAGTATTAATAGAGTGAAACTTTATATTGTTGAAAACGTCTTGATGAGACAAATATCATGGTTTGGGTAGTTTTCGTGAAAATAAAATATTTTTGCCCCTAATTTCTCGAACATACAAAACTTAAGTCGTTTGTTATCTTTGCGGAGATCTTTGACAGCATGTGTCAAAGGAAACATTGTTCCTAGGGTGTTTTTCTAGAGTTTAAGTACCTTTTGTCAGCAAGAAATCACTATCCTATGATTGATGCCCAACTAATCTTCACAAGAAAGATAGGGCAATGTATTATCAGTTCCAATTTCCATAGCATTGCATGATTAGTTTACAAAAAAAAAATCTTTATCACTAAGGTGTCACTTAAGGTTGTTTTGATTCCCATGCAGTGGGGCTTATGGATAAGTCTGATTACAATAATTAGATACATGAGTTTAATTGTAGGATATACACAATTTATAGGTTATTTTGATGTCCTATGCAATAGGGATTCCTCATACGTCTGACCACGAAAAGTAGAAATGTGAAGCCCATTATGAGAAGCTATGAGTAGTCTATGGTGGCATAGGAATGCATATTTTACAGTTTCTCCACTGAGAAAAAATAGAAGCATAAGGGAAAACATTGTGTCAAGATGTTGCATACTATGTTTATAATTAATTCTAAATAGGACAATCACATTTGACCAAATAATAATAACATTCTTTAACAACTATTAATAGAGAGACAATGACATGACTATTTGATGAAGTCTTCATGCATGCACAAAACTATGTGCATTCCCTATGTTTCCTTGTGATGATTACCATGGTTTTTGGGGTAATCCATAACCTAGAGCTCCCACAAATGCCCAACCAGTGTATCCACAACAAAATTCAGGAGGGAGAAATAACACAACATCCAATATTTCAGCCACATACTCCACTATTTTCTCACTCAAGAATTTCAACTTGATGATCTCTTTAGCTTGCTCCTCCAGTGCTTGTTGTTTCTATAGCTCTTTTCTTAAACTAAAATTTTATACTCTAAAATTTTATTAAAGAAATAGTATATTTTCTTGCAATGAGGAAATTACCTAGTAATGTTGTTGTAGTGTCAATTAACTCATTTGTCATGTTACTTCTTAATGGCCTTCCACTTTGGACTAAGTACTTTCCTAGCTCCTCCAGGTAGTGGAATAAAGCCTCTCATTCTCTTTAGCGAGTGTACTTGTGTTCTTATGTGGATTGACACCTCTGTAGCATTATTCCAACCTTCTCTTTCCTCATTTATGGGTAACCAAAGCTTGACAGAGATTCAGGTTCCACTATATCAGGGGACACCTAAGCTTGGACTGGAAAATCAATAACATGTAAAAATGTCAGACCATCTTTATCACTTCATGATACCTTAGCTATTGTTCACTATTATTGCCGAGTCATTCTTCACTTTATTATACTGATTTGTCCAAGCTTGTGCTTAGTTTTCCTCTTAGAAGTTAGGAGACCTTGCATCCTCCTCATTGTGCATGGTCTCATGTCTCAATTACCTGTAAAATATCCCCAAATCACCCAAGATATTTCCTTGATAAAACATCACTTACCAACAATATAATCAACCCATTTGTGCAAGGGAAATAACTTTACATTCTCCTATGGACTGGATCTAGGAAAAGGGTGTGCACCCCTCAAAGATACATGGCAATTATGTCATTTTTGTGTTGTGAAAAAGCTAATGTTGTTAATATAGCTTATAGGAGAGAGACTGAGACCTCTCTAGAAGGCATGCACCCCACCTAGCTAGATGTTTCAATATTTTATCATTTTTGCCTTCTAGATATTATTATTCTATTAAGTAAAGTTTTTGACTCATTTTCTAAATACGAAAAATCCATCTCTTTTGTAAAGAATGGGTGGAGTGAGGAATATAATGACTACTATTTTGTTTCATTTATGTCTCATGGACATTGAACAAGGCACCCATCTAGGGTTTTCTACTGCAATTCCTTCTTGAGTGTTGGGTATAGTGATGTATTTCCTTCTATCATGAGCATATTTTATCTTGGTAACATCATTTTTAATTCTTGTGGTTTTTTGTTAGAAATGTTTTGCAATGGTTTCTTTCTCAATAATTAGTTGCAAATTTGAAGAATAATTTATTGGACAAATTCAAGATCTTATGCTAAACTGAGGGTTATCTACTTTCATAGTCTTTTGAAACAATTTTCGGACCATAGGGTAATAAGATTTTTAAAATTTAAGCCCTACATGATGTGATTTTATGTCTAGAAGGATCCATGGTAGTGTCCCTACTTGATCCCATGAGCCGAGTGGATAAAAAAGGCATTGGAATAGTCCCTACAACCATATTAAATCCTTGTTTCAATTAAATTTTTGTTGGTAGCCAATCTAGAAATATCCTTTAAAATTATTCTTTGAGATATGTTGCCCCTCAAGTCAACACATTCTATCATTAATATATATTTGTAAATGCCAACATTTTCATCCACAAACTTGGAAATTTCATGGTAAAATCTATCATTGATCCATGTAGTTGACTTCACCCTCTTTCCATAACTGCAAATTATTAAGGGCTCCCACCTACAAGCAAGATCAATGAGATGTTGAAGACATGACATATGAGGAGCATATTGATGGAGAGAGCACAAAAGCTTCAATGCCACCATCTTATGAAGTCAAAGGCATGAAAATATATTGATATTTTGTGGTCATTTCCAGCCCTATGACAAATCAAAATAATGTTAAAATTCAAATATGAAATACACCATTTATTTATGAAAAGTAGCCCCTCATAGTTTTTGGACATCAATGCCTTCCATGAATGGACGATTTCAGGGATTTCCACCTCATTATGTAAGGGAATCAACCCCTATATGGTGATGATATTTTCAGATTTGATGTATGTCCTTGTTCATCCTGCACATTTTTATGAAGAGCAGTGAAAGTATATGGGGAAAATTGGTGGATCTACTTAAATTCTTTCTATTTGTGGGTGTAATGGATGTTGCATGGTTTGATAATGCTCACACTAACCCTATCTAGTGATTGATCGAACATTCTTGCAACAATATACACTCACTATGGCATCATTTTGGTGTTCTACCTGATTTCCATGAGCCCATTTCAGATTGTTTTGCCAAGTTATTGTGTAATTTCCAACATATATTATTATTCAATGGTTGATTGGTATATTCTTGTTTTGGTTGGGGACCAAACAAAGAAGAAAAATTCATGGCATTGATGAGGTCATCCAATGGTTGCATGGGGTTTTTTATTACACCTAACATATTTATTTTTCCTTGCTTAAGTAGTGTGGGATAAATAAGCTTTTGAGAGAAATAGATTAGAGTAGTTGCTTGCATTTACGTATCATCATGTGGCTCTATCCATACTTTTATCCATTTTTGACATCATGCAATTAAGGAGCCAGGGGCACTGATGAGGCCTTCATACTTATTACTAGATGCAACATGCAGCTAGGAAACACAATATCATCACATTGTAGTAACCCTAAACTTATATTTGTTAACATAGTTTTAACTTGTGCACATTTAGTATCTTTGCAACAAAGCAATGGAGAATCCAACTTATGTTCATGTAATGTTTAATGCATCCCTGTTTTATTGGGCTGCTAGTAAATTTACTGGTTTATCTTGGCATCAGATATGTTGTTATTGTTGGAGCCATTCTATTTTTGGTGTCCACTGTCATGTGGAGCTTTCTTAGATATATCAGAACCCCCAGCCCCTCCTCCACCCAACAATTTAACCTGAGATTAGCTGGATAAACCTTCAAGCCTGAGATTATTTTTCCCACAAGGATTATGTGCTAAATTGAGATTACATGCAAAGATTCAAGAATTGATGAATGCTAATGTGGCATGAGGTTGCAGGTACCATGACTATAGGCCTTAGTAAGAAGGTCAAATCTCTCAAAAGCATTTACAATCTAGGTTAAAAGGTAAATTGGATCTCGACAAACAGGATGATTATTAATTACCCTGTTAGCATGGATCTAACATTTTCAAATGCAGGATAATAGTTATGACCAATGTGCATATGTGTTCTTGAATTTGAAAGAAAACTTATGTACATGGGAAGACCCAGTGACAAAGATAGGGAAAGGAAGTTGATTTTGTTACACACATGCATGCATGGTATGATGGTGGAGAGTGCCATGATGCTGGATTTAGGACACCTAGTCATGTTTTGGGACTATTTTACTTCATGATTGGTGTGCTATGATTTTGAACTTTAATTATGTGATTTTATTTATAGATATCCATGGCCATGCTCTTTTTTTTTGCATTTGATTTTACCACTTGCATTTCCTATTGATTTTATAATTATCCCTTGATTTACATACTTGGAGGCCTTGGGGAAAGATGGTCGGGTGGCAAGAAAGCCACATATTTTTTAGGAAGAGGTAATGTATGATTTTCATGGATAAGAAAATGTTGAGGAAAAGGTAACATGGAACACCATGAGGCAAATTGGAAGGAATATGATAACCAACATATGGGAAAGGAAAAGGTAAAAGGGGAATTCTAGAAAAAAGATTCCATTAAATAATGCATGCTTGATTATTCTTAGGAGTAATATCTAGACCCTAGACCTTAGACCTTTGCATAATATTTGCGACAAGAAAGATTAATTATGGCAACCAAATAGGCTAGTTGGGTCCATGAAAATGATGGACAATATAATGGTAAAAGGGAGTCCTCTTAACCCTGACCTTATTTGCACATGTGCTTATATATTGTATACATGATTATGTTGATGCATATGTATATATGAAAATTCCATTTTGACTAACAAGTTTTGTTAGGAGTCATTCTTGTGGAAGAATGATGGTATATAGTCATTTAATGCAAATATGGATGCACACAGACAACGAGGAAAAGACACACAGGTGGAGCAAGTGCTTTGGACTCTTGCTGTCTATCAGGTGGAGCTCGAACAGAGTTCTGGCTACCCTTATTGATTTTAGGGTGGAAGTATAAGCCTCTAGATTCCCTTATTCTTTTTGTATATGTGCATGTGTTTCACATGTGTAAATTTGTATATGTTGTACCATGTCATATGTGCGTTTGTGCTATGTGCACGTGGCATCATGTTATGTGTATGTGGTATAGTGCCACATGTATATGTACATGTGTCTGTTACTTGTTTCGGACATGCAAGTATGAGATTGTCTAGGCCCGCGTGCTATGTATTATTTTTGGGTGGAGGTAGGATAGCCTCTGGATTCCCAATGAAAATATTCCTGTGGGCAAAAGGCTATCAGGTTTGCTAGTGTCTACCTGGTTTGGTAGTGACCATAGTCGCGAATGGGATTATATATATAATCATCATTGGTTGGAGGTATAAACCTATAGATTCCCTTGATGATTCAGGGTGGAGGTGAGCTTATGGATTCCCTTGTTGCTTTGGCAATTGATCCAACATGACTATGGGGTTGGTACCTTGGCAGTTAGCCTAGAGGGTACGTGGGGCCTTGAGGTAGCATGAATGTTGAGTTGATATCTTGACAAATAATCTATAGGGCACCTAAATCCTTGGAGTGGCCACTTCAGGTTGGAACTTTGGCCATGGAGGGCATGTCACTATCTAAGTGCTTGCTAAGATAGGCAATTGACCTTGTGTGTGTACGGAAAAGAGGATGCCATCAAATCGACATAAGTACCAATGCTTTATTAATTTTCTGAACCTTTAAATTATGAACATTAATTATGATAGCTTAGATTCTTTAGGTTAATTGATGATATGTTTTAGTTTATGATGATTTGATTTATGCATTATCTTGGGTTGTTGTAGGAATTATGGAAAATTCCAAGTTCTCTGTAAGGATAAACTGCGATTAAGGTATAATTTACATTTATTGCATTTTCCTGTATGATGAGTCTCATGGGATATGTGTGTTTATGATGCAAGAATAGACATGAGACTGCTTACTTTAGATGAACAAAGCTGACCACAAGATGGAACAACAATAGTGTGCAAAAGCCAAATATTTCATGAATAGGGTAATTGTGGGACACTAGCACCAATGGTGCCAACTTATTTCCATAAAGCATGCTATGATCAATATGATAGTTTTGAAGCAGGGATATGCCTTGGTTTTGAGACCCCTCTGATGTGAGGAAGCCTTGCCAGGAATGGATTGCTTGAGGGATTGGGAAGTGATGCATGAAAGGGATGCGAGAAAGGGATGCATGAACTTGGAAGGTGAGTAGCTGCATGGAAGTGGGGGGCGACTGGATTTCCTAAGGGAATTGGAAGCAGAGAAGGGAATGTTAGAAAATAATTTGGTTTTTGGTCATGATAATAGCTTATTGGAATCAAAAGTACATTGGGGTGTTCCCAGAATAATGCGTTGGGAATTGCTCATTGAAGGAACGAGGAGAACATGGTAGCAACGTCAAATATTAGAGGAAGGAAGAACTCCAAAGAAAGGGAACAATCTAGGTTAGATTAAATATATCGAGCACCAAAAGAATGCAAAAAGGAGCCATTGAAAAATGGCTAAATTTATAAAGTAATGATTATTGAGTGGTTGGGTGAGCCACTGTGCATATAAATTCTATTGTCAAAGCTAAAACGAGTTATACATATAAATCCCCATATCATATGTGTTAAAGCTCCATATCATTTTTGTTTAGTATTTTAAGAAGTTGATCTTATTGTATATGGTCATTGAACATCGAGGATGGTGTTCCCCTAAGGAGGAGGGGTTTGTGATAGCCCCGATAAATTTTAGATATTGTAGTATTATATGTATATATGCACATGGGTTGAGTCAAAGGGACAACTAATTCCAGGGAAGAGGAAGACATTTTGCTTGGAACAAATGGAAAGAAAAGGGGCAAGAGATAATGTGGCATTTAGTTGATTGGCCTGCAAGGATTGGTAGGTAGACCCAAAAACCAAATAGGTATGACTAGGCCAACTAATAAAAAAAAATTGGAATTGGAGGGATGGATAGAGGAAGGTTGATTGGTCCAGAGGATTGTACAAGATGAATAAATTAAAACCCGCCCAGAACAAAGATCATAAAGTTGAGGAGAAGGCAACAAGAAGATGGACTGTTGTGGGGGGAAGAAGGGAGTATATGATGAGATGGTGCATCTCCAACGAAGAAGGGGGGTTAGTGGCCCTTACATCTTTCCTAAGACAACATGAGTTTTGAGGAGAGTAGGGGAAAGGGATCAACGTGGGATCAACATAGACAAAGAGGAGACCTAATCACTACGAGGATCATGGATAAGGCAACATATGCATCACGTAGATACAAGAGTAAAGAGGTGGATCAAACCTACTGTGCAACCTCTCTGGCATCTGGAACTCTCTGACCCAACTGATAGTATTTTGTTGGCCTTGAGTAGTCCCCTTACACCCTAGAATCTGGCTTGGGGGAGACAACTGCATAAGAGGTTTGATTACAGTTAGTTTGTAGTTGGGAGGTGAGTATTGTCCCAAACTCAATTTCCCATCTGCGTGCATGACAATGTGTACAATAAGTTTCCTTGCTAAATGAGATCACCCTTATCCATTATGAATATTGGGTTACTCATGTTGTGTGTGTCATGGTCATATATAACTATGATATATCTTGTTTGTTATGCATGTTTGGAACCTGATTACTCGGTCAAGTAATGTGATGTTGAAATAACAAGGTACATAGGTTATAATGTTCTGTATGTAGTGTTATGTCCATGAAACTGTGTATGATATATGTTATGGATTATGGTGAAGAATATGAGTTGGAAACTAGTCTGTGGGTCTGACCCTACCTTGAGGGAGTAACACATTCCTAAGTTAAGAATATATAACTTTCAACATTAGGACAAATCTCATAGGATAGTTGTTTGTACCCTCTCTATTACAGAGATTTTTTTTAAAACAAAGTCCAGCAAGGTGGTTGTACCATCCTCTATACACTTTATGTTCTTCATTTGTTCAATGAAATTGGATTCCTTGGGGAACGAGAATAACTTCATAATGTTATATCCTAGGCCTCACACTTTCTTCCAGTGGACATATGTCTCTGGATCCACACTATATATAATGGTGAAATTTTCTGCACCAAAATGGACAATATTTGACATTGTTGAAAGACTAGTTGAACTGACCAATTATCCCAGGATAGCTAGGAAAGTTGTTGACAACAACTCCCCTCGCAACATGGAATTTTCCTAGAAGTATTTAAATAATACAACTCTCCATTGTCTGAAACATTGAGGGAATTAAATGATGACCTATATTGCAGTGGCCCTCTGACATAGTATTTTTCCTCCTTCCAAAAATATGAGGCATATATCCGTAATCATTCAACTATTCATGTGCTAATGGGGAAATCAAAACTTCTGCAAGGAACAATTAAATAAGGCCTCCCATGTTTAGGTCACAAAAAAGATTAATACATTTACCTATGGACTCACTCATGGTGCCAAAGTTAACAATCAATGCAGTTTCATTCCTCGAGCTTAATCGAACACAATGCTCAGGCCGTCGTGCCATTACCTCGTAAGCCATAACTGGTTGGGCACAAATGTGCCATGGAACTCTTTACGAATAGAGCACAATGATTTCCTATCAGGCGCTTAGGACGAAGCAGGGCATCAAGGAAAGAAAGTAGTTTGCTCTAGCTCAAATTGTATTTAATTTTGCTTCTTGGGCTTGATAGATTTTGGAAAAAGAACTAGAATGTGTCTAAATCATCTTATACAACTAAAAGTCTCGTTGAAATGTGGATAATATTGGTGAGGTGTGATTTAATTTTGGAAAGACCTATCTTGACCTTCTCATGATAAGTTTTTGGGAATTATCATTGCATAATTCCATGCCCTTGCTAAGTCCAAAAGAAACCAGTGAACCACTAATTTTGTGTCCATAGTTTTAATGCATTATATTTTTGCCATGGTTTTGATTTTAAGTTTTGCTTTTACGACCCTCCATTTCTTTTAGGTGAAGAGATATGATGAAACTTGTTAATATATTCATTCTACTCTAGTTTAATTTCTCCTATGTAATGTACATAATACATTTTGTCTTGATCTCTCATGATATACTATATAATCCATGAAATTTTTCTCATATGTACTAAGTATTTACATTGTGATATTAGATTGTTCCAATTAGAATTACTATATACACTAAGGTCTAAAGCTGCCCCATTATTATTACATGTAGTTGAGTTGCTACATTCTCTGTTTTGTATTCAATTAGTCCAGGTGTAATTCCAAGGCCTTTGTGACTTATGCTTCTTGAGTGCTAATGCTCTCTTAGAAAAATTGAAATTTATTAATTTAAATACATTCTTTCTCCTTCTTCTCTAGATTCTAACTTTGTATCTTCCATTTTCTATAATTTTGAAATATTTACCTTGTAAGATGCTCAACACTTCATACCAAGACCATGCTCTGTTTATGAGAACAACTTAGAGTAAATTAAATGCATACTCCACTCTTTGTATACTTGTCTTGCAAATTCTCTAGTGGTGCTATAAGTCTTTGATTGCCTTCAAACCTTCTATTCCTATTCTCTCCGTAAAATCATTGTTGTTTCGATTTGTGTTGTGAGCAGAAAAGGAAGTTGTGGATTCCAAACCAAGTTTTATGTAATTTAATCATATTATCTACATTTAGCAAAATTACAATATTTTAGAATTATCAATTACATGTTTAGGACTAAAACAAAAAAATACTATCCTAATGTTGTAACTGCACGATGAGAGTTGGGTATCACGGTAGCCACCTATAGCTAAACAAAGGGGTGTGTTACATTTACATTGTATGCAAAGGGAGATTAACGAGGTTAGAAACAATCTAGAGGGGTGGATTTTTCATCCTTGATTATTCAAAAAATTGTCAGTGCCCACATGGTGTATACTCCTCCAAATGCACCTCTTGAACTAAAGGGGAACACATTGCTTCCTTTCTAGATTGATTTGCATTTTGAGAGAGATTACTACTCCCTGAAATTTGTCTCCTGAAGTACAAGGATTTGGGGATTTTTTGACCTGATTAACTTGTTATTTCTGTTCCCTATTTTTCACTTCTCATCCCTCTAAAATTCCAGGAGATTATATTCCTTATTTACTGAAGGATTTGGATTGCCCTCTTGTATTGGTGGGGCACTACCTTGCTTCTTTAGATTCCTTATATTTTTAAGCATTGGAGCATTAATCACAAGTTTGGTTCCTCTTTCTTTATCCCTTTCATCCTATTCTATTCTCACTTTCCTATTTGTTCTTCTTCCCACATTTCTTCCTGCTTTTGGTTGTTCCACCTCTTCTTCCATTTCATTCTCAGATCTCTTATCTATTAAGGAAAAGGATTCTAAGATGTGCTTCCCAGATGAGGGAGATAGGAAATATTCATATTCATATAATCCTTCCCCTTCTTTTGGATCATTTTGCATGGGGTCATCTTCCAATTCCAACATATTTTCATCTTAAGGAGAAGGATATTTCCTCTCTTCCTCTAGGATTTGATCAAATTCTTCCATTATAACATTTCCATTTCTTCCACCTCATTTTATAAGGTTGCATACTTTTTCTAATTTTGACTGCGCACCATGCCTTTTCCATATGTTGAATCCTACGCTTTATGGGGATTCCTAGGTGGGGTAGGGGAGCCTTTTGTCGAAAGGCCTTGTGTTCACTTGTTGGGGCCTGACCTAGGTTTAGAGATGATTTAGCCAAACAAATCCCGATACTACTAGCCCTTTCAACAACAGTCCGCAGAGCGCAGACTGAGGTCTCACCCGAAGTAGTATGGGAGGGTGCTAGAACCAGGTTTCCACACCTTGGAGATGTCTGATGATTTCAAGTGGTCCGCGGTTCGATCTTGCACGCACATCGCTATGCGCGCTTATCCGTACCTTGCAGCCCGAGATGTTGTCTTCGCGCAGCCCTACCCGGGGCTCAAACAATGTTATTACCCAAGTCCCTCCTCATAGCCAATATTAGGTGATTAACTGAACTTATTTATACACTTTTAGTTATTCTTAACAATATTCACAATTCATGTAAGTGTGCACAATAAATAAATAGTATAATTGCCAGTAATATCAAACTTGTAATAGCTCATAATAGATAAACAGGATTCAGATAAAACTTCTCTTTATTATTTTCTTCCTTTTGTTACAGACTCAACACTACCCTGTGCACTCAGCTACAGGGGTTTGCGCACTCAGCTGCAAACTCTACTAGGCCTCTGCGCACTCAGTTGCAGAGCCTCTTCCTACTACTATGACCCAAGACACTTAGACTCTTGCTCTACGCTTCACTATCTTTTAGACTCCATCCGTTGGTTCTCTTACTTCTTTACAACTTAGAGCCTCGCTCTATTTATACAATCCCATGGTCCGCGGACCATGGGTAGGCCAATACTACATGCAAAACTTAGGGCAGACACCCTACGACTTTAGCATATAATTCACGCTCCGCGCCCGCAATTCACGGAATTTTTACAATAATAACAACTCAAAACTTGGGCTTTGAGCCCCAAAACATGCTGTGGGGGGATTCCATGCCCAACAGGCCCCCAACACAAACATCATGACTCGCCCTTGAGTCACTCTGTTGGCGCGGTGATCTTGGCGCGGAGTCCCTCCAGCTGGTCCCGAACGGTCTTGATGTCTGCAGCGCACTGAGCTGCTGCTTGCTGAACCTGCTACATTCTCCCTTCTGAGACCTCTGTTTCTGGCGTGCTGTGCTACATCTGTGCATGCATCCCCTGAATCTGTGCGAGCTTTCCTTCAATATTTACCATGATTGTGAAGGCTTCATCAATCCATGGTTGGACATGCGCTTTGAGAACTGCTTCCTTATGGCGCGTCGCGTCCACCTGCTCCTTTAATGCCTTGGCTTGCTGCATCCTTGCAAGCCATTGAGTAAGGACTACTGTCTGCGCAATCCCTCTGATGTTGTCATACTGTTGCTGGAGTTCGCATGCCTCTGTCTCCAGCCGCTAGATGTTGGGGTCCTCCTGCAACGTCATGAGGACCTCAAGCACTTGTTCCAACATGTTGGTACAATTGCGCACTGCACCTCCAATCTCTTCCAACCCTGTTGTAATGGCGCCGGCGCGCTGTTCTTTGATCTCTAGGGGAAGTGGAAGGTTGTGCCTTCAACCGCAGCTCGACAATCTGAAGGTTCAATTCCAGCTGACCTTTGTTGTCCCTTCTCTCACATCGCGGACTCCACTTGCCAAACTGTGAATCCGCACTTCTACTGGTAGATTTGTTGTGATAGCCAACTCTGGGACGCGTCAGCAAGCGTCATCTACTGTTTGCACCAACCTTTGGTTCTACGACACCAACTCGTTGCGTTGCAAGTTGAGATGATCCATATTGATCTTCTATTCACTAAGAACTTGGATCATGCGATTCTCCCTAACGCGCAGCTCTGCTGTTATTCCATCCTGTAGCTGATAGAGCGTTTCCTGGGGAAGGACAGCTAGATTAAGGCGAAGGCCTTTCATCATGCTAATCTTCATTCGGTCCATCACATCTGATGATACTAACGCTCCCTCTGGCAACACTATTGTGTTGTCCATCCTCGCGCGCAACATCTGCTCTGCTGTTGAAGTGCCTGCTGCGACGTGGGTAGACATGATACCTTCCTGAGGGGGCCGCACCTTTAACTCCTGCGACTACATCCTAAGGCCCCCCAACACACTCTGGTGCTCCGTCATAAACTCTTCGAGTGCTTAAATGGTGACATCGCGGACTGTCTCACCGATGTCATGGAGATCACCTTCAGTGAAGGTGATTGGGTCAATGGCCAGCTTCGAGGCCTTGACCTTCTTTCTTGGACCTGATCATTCTAGGATGCACGACCGTTTGAGCTGTGTGGACGCGGTCCCTGGGTCCGCACTCCCTTCTGCTATTTCCATGTCCTTTACCCCCTGCCCTAAGTACACTGCTTAGCCCTCCACTGCCTGTACTGTTGCGGCCTCTGCTATCTGCGCTGTTGCTGCTGCTTCTGCGGCCTTCTTCTGCTCCGCGGCTTCCTATGCCACTTCGCGGACTGCCCTTACCTCGGTTTCCGCTTTTTCATTTCGCCTTCTCTCGGCTAGTTGGGTGACGCACAACTTGGCATCATCCTTCTTTTTCTGTGCTGTCGCCTTCTCCAGTTCCGCCAAATCTGGGGCGTGCCACTCAGGAGGCCATGTCTCTAATACATTAAATATCGCGTCGCTGGTGGCTATAAATGGTAACTTTGTCCACTGCTGCGCCGAATCCTTTCGCGCCCTGATGTATATGTTGTGCATATCCGCCTTGAAGTCTACAAAACTTTGCAGACTATTGTGCACCGTAGGTGACAGGCGCGACCTCCTGTTGATCCACATTTGGATGCTCGCCTCCATGAGCACCCAAAAAAATTTTGTATCGTGAATCTGTTTTGCGTCCTTGGTGGCCCAGAGCAAAGCGTACTTCGCGGCCTCTGGTAAGTCTCGGTCAATGTTCGAGAACTGACTATCCTCCGACAGTTCTCCCGCTACCAGCAATATGGATAAGAGCAACCATGCGTAGTGGAAGGTCTTACCCTGCTCCTGGGCCTTACGACAGTTTAACAAAAACTCCTCGCAGAGGAACTCGGCCCAGTTGAACTGGACCCCCTCCACGCATTGTTCAGCCAACGCGACCACCGGCACTGGTACCTCATCGGCGTGGCATTTTCTCATCACTTTACCGGCCAGGAGTTGGGTGGCTACGCACACCCCTTTGTCCTTGATATTGGTGATAGCGTAGCCCCTCTTTTTCTTCTCTAGCTTATACTTTGCCTTCATGGCCTTTGCGAGATCCAAATCGCTACTTTTCCCGGCTATCGTCACGGGGTCCTTTTGTTTACAAGGAAGCCGAGAAATTCGACAGATGAGGTTTGCCGTGATGGGAATAAGCTCCTCCAGCCATAGATACCCATCATGCACCAGGTAGAGCAGCTGCCTGATGACAAAAATGGTGATGGGCGCGTGGTGGAAATGTGGTATCCATAACAAATGTAGCAACTCGGCCTTTTCCACACTGCGCAGCCATTTTCACGGCTCTAACAGTATCGCCAGCCCCTCTATGTTCTGCTTCATCAGATTTTCCGTCTCTAAGTCCAAGAACTTCTCGCTGTCCACGAGGTCCCAATCTTAAAATTTCATGGTGGGCACGCGGCCTAGGTGCGAGCCCTCAAATACAATGCCATCGAGGAGGAGCGGGGTCTGGAGTGAACTCTTTGTTGCATCCAGATCCTTTGGTACTTTGGCTTTTCCTTTCTGCGGAGGGACATATGTGGGTAGTTTCACTGCAGAGCGCAACAGTTGGATGTCCTCCTCCACATCTTCTTCTTCTTCTGCGGCGGCAATCAGGGCCTACAAATCTTCTTCCTCTTTATATGTTTCAATCGTGATTGCTTCCCTTTTTCTTCCATTGATAGCTTGTTGTGCCGCGAATTCCTTGGGGACATGCGCACTGGTCCCATTGCCTGCTTATCCTTCTTTGGCCTCGGCGTCTGCAGTGATTTGGGGATTTCTGTCACAACCCTAGCACCTTTGGGAACATGCTATACCATGGGGTTCGGCACGGCCTCGCCGATGGTTTCTTCTTCAATTCCCAACCCCTCCTTAGTGGCTGTCATCATCTCTACATAGTATTTTGTCTCTCGCGTACGTAGGGGCTCAATTATTGCTCGACTCTCAACACTTTGTGCTCTGCTCAAGGGCTCAATTCTCAAATGACTATGAGTTGTTCATTGGCCAGCCCTTTGAGTTTTATAGTACCTTTTGAATTCAAATTCAACCGTTCCCCCCAATTCCATGCCATCAATGCGTCCTTGGCGGTAGATTTTCCCAAATATTGCCCATAAATCTCGTCTTAAATTCCTGTCGCCCGCTCCAATTGGCCTCAACTCGGACATCTCGTCATGAACAGTGACACTAACGGTCACTTCCCAGCCAACTTGTGCGGCAGCGCAGCCCTCCATGCGCGGTCGCGAACCTTGTGACCTTCTACTCCTGCTCGTACCTCTCAGAGCGCGCAGCTTCCAGGTAGAATAATTTATAGTCTTGTGCTCCCTTTCAACTGCCTGGAGCACTAAGACTATCCTTCCTACAGCTAGTCAGGTGGTCGCACCACCTGTGCGGGGCTCCATCCTGTCCTTTTCCGTGGTTCGCGGAGAATCCTCATCTGCCATTGTGGTGATCAGCACCGCGCGCTCTACTTTTTGCAATGCACTTCCTTGGTTACTGCGTTTGGCAATATGTAGTCCTAGCCACGACAGCATATTAACCACTTCTCGACGATAGTCCTCTAATTTGTTAGTATGATTGTTCGCACCTTGCCTTGCCATCCTTGGTTTATTGACGAGACATGCTCCCTTTATTTCGTTTTCCAGCCTCTTGACCTCTGCATCCATTAAAGCGCCTTTCTTCCTTAGCCATACCCGGTCCTTTTCAAGTTTGTGAAGTCTAAAGTTTCCCTGTCGAATTGCTTCCTGAAGTCTTATATGTTCTGCTTCGCGTAGCTGTGTGATTTCTTCATCTCGGGCTTCGCGCACTGTCGAATCTATGGGTGTTGTTACATGCAGATTCATCTTTACATGCTCCTCAGAGATTACGGTCCCTACTTCATTCCGCAGCCTTGGAATTGCTCTCGCGGTCAAGGTTTTGCACATGGTCCTATAGGCCCATCAAACCGCTGGTACGCGCAGGTCCCAGTCAGTGCGTCTCACCTGGTGGACCCTGTTCAACACTTCGCACACCCTGTCAAATGCTTCCCCGTAGATAATCTTTGGCGTGCTTCGTCTTTCCTACCGCTGCATTTTGTTCCTGTTTTCTATCCTGGGAGTGGTGTGCATTTGTGCGGGCTGCGTGCCATACGTCTGTACCCATTTGGAAAGGTGGGCGTGCAAGCTGTTTCACCCCTCATAACTGGCTCTCATTTGTAACTAGGGTTTTCTGAATCATATAAGCATCTCCCTTCTGCATTTGTGCCAATCCTTGAAACTCTGTTGGTGCGTACCTCACCATCTTGCAGGCGTAGCGTGAAGTGCCCATTTCAGAGCGTCAAAATGCTGTTGTTCTGGTACTTCGCTCTCAAATTTGTTCAGAAATTCATCCACTACTTTTATACCTAGGCAAATCCCTTATCTCTGTTGTCACACAATGCAGTGATCTTACCATCATGTTGCAATTGAGCATTATTACTTCGTGTAGCCGATTTTTCCATCGTTCTATTTTTTTTGTTTGAATCCGAAGTGCAGGAGCTTTCACGCTCCCACGAAATCCTACCATTTGCTGTTGGATTCACCCAATCCTACTCACACGATTATCTTATAAATACAATTTAGATCGTCATCACTATCATCGTCACGCACCAGTTTAGTGTATCGTGCTCCTTCGACAAGATCTAGCGGTACTACTACACATAGTGACTTTTTCTCAAAAATCATTTTGCGCTTCTTCAGATTTATGACTCCGTTCATATCAGTGGCCCAGTCTATTCCTAGTAGCATGGGATAGGGATTGTTATCATCGACAATCTCTATCACTTCGAAATCCGCCAGCGCGCTCGCACCTTCAATATCCACCATTACTCCTTGCAATCTTCCCATGGGTAAGATCTTCTGCTGGTTCGCCATTCACAATTGAATAGGAGACCATTGTAGCGTGGGTCTGCCCATGCGTTCCCATGTTTGTTTCGGCAGTACATTCGCGTCCGATCCGAGATCCAGAATTACTTGATCCATTTCATACTCTCCGATTTGCGCAGTCAATCTCATTTCCCTTCCTGTTCGCAATGCATGCTTTCCAAGTTTCCGACCTACACACGGTTCTCCTGACCCCGCACACCTAGTGATAAGTTCCTATAGTCCTTTTATAGCCTTGTTGTCACGCAACAGTTTCATGCATGTCTCCAGAAAGGTAGTGAGCATTGAAGGATCCATCCCTGATTCTATTTGATCCTTACTACCTGAAGTGGAGGCCTCCATGAAGCTCTTCTTAGCTTCCATGAATGTCTCCTTCGTGCGCTCCAAATAAAATTTAGGGTCCTTTATAGGAGCCTTGTGAACCCACGCACTTTCTTCTGGCTGCTTACCTTTGTCATCTCCGGTTGTGATACCACTTCGAAGCACTATGTTTACATTTGGGTCCTCTTCACGCAGCTCAGACCTCATCATTTGTAGGTTCTGAGTCGGGGGAGGCTAGAGTACTCCTTTATCGCGCAACCTCGCTATCAGTGTAGGGTAGTCCTCCATCTCATGATCAAATTGGGTACAGTATAAACATGATGCTCTCGTCAGATTTGTACAATCACGGGCATAGTGCCCTGGCCCTTCGCAATTGTAACAGATTAGTTGTCCGCGACCCCTTCCTGGTCCCATTCCACCTCGACCTCATCCGCGCCCCTGAAATCCAGCACGTGCCATCCCTACATTCGGATCGAGGGCTCGTGTTTTAGTCTGCACTCTATAGGCAGGGGTCCGATCCATCATCAGCTCGTAACTTTTGTAAGTGCGCTCATCATGGCCTACCGACCTGCAGAAATTACAGAACAATTGCTAGGACGTCTGCGTATACTTCTGCAATAGGTGGTAGTTATCCATAGTGTGTTTTCCTCCTGTATGAAAAATCATGCACCATAATGCAGGCGTTGCGCTTGGGCCTGCTTGTGCCTCTGGTCTTAACGGAATCGGCCCTCCTCCCACCAAGTAATTCGCTAAAACTGGACAATGGTCCTTGTCATGCCCTTGGCCTTTGCATTTTATGCACCATACCTCCTCGCGCACCTCTGGCCGAGTTGTCCTATCCTGTTTTAAACTCTGCATTTCCAGACACAAATTTTGCAGTTGCACATGGATTTGTTGGACTCCCAGACCAAGATCTTGTATAGGGGTCTCGTGCAATCTCCAAAGCTTCGGCCTGGGTGGATAGCTTTTGTTGTGACAGCGTCGTCCTTAAATGCGGTGTTAGTGACGCTACAAACCATGCGCAGTGTTGTCCATCCGTCAAGGTCATGTTGGCTTCGCGAATCATACTCTTCAGTCTTTGGTCCAGATCCCATGGGGTCTCGCCCGGAAGCATCGTGATTTCCTTAAACCCGATAATCAATTGTGTCTCTGATTTTGGCCTGCTAAATTCCCTGTTCAGCGCGGCCTAGATATCTGTGATCCCTGCGTTTGGATGGTCATTAGAATGCTTAATGTACCACGTTAGTGCGTGATCCTGCAACGCGCTTACCAGCGTAGCCTTCTTTATATTGTCATCCATGACTCCTTGTGCTTCCCATACCGCCCTTACTACGAACCAAAATTGGTCCAGATCTTCGTTCCCTACTCCTCTGAATACCGGCAGTTTGATCGCGCTTGCCATATTGAACTGTGGTGGTGGCAAAGGTGGTGTGGGTGGAGATGGGGGTGACGATGGTGAAACTAGTGGTGGTGTAGGTGGGGGTGGTATGCGCGGAATTCACTGCCTTATCAGACTGATCACGCTTCTCAGAGAAACTTTCGTGAGCTCCTCCTCGCTCTCCCACGAGGGTGAAATTAAGGGACTAGTTTCTAATTCTTCACTACTTCCATTTCTGTAGATCTTCCCACTTCGCGTAGTCCCAAACATTAATTTATTTGCATAACCCGCTTTTCACACAGTAGCATTTTAATCCAGGTATTCAAAGATTTAATGTACTTACCTCGCGGTCCCTTGAGGAAGCGACGTTCCACCTCGCTGTAGCTGACGGTCGTATCTACCACAAACTCGGTGATAAATCCCCCTATAATTCGATCGAGCCAATGGTCCATAGCACGCGCGATCTTATCTTCTGACGCTTCTAGTCTGCACACTAATTCCGAAGTCCACACAATCGGTTTGTCGAGCCTACACCTTCCCTGACTGTCTGCTAGCTTTGCGATCCACTTATACAGCTCAGAGGGGAAGGATTTGTTATGCTCCTCTACCAATAGGTGTCATATTTCATGATTGACTGATGAAATGCCAAATATGTTCACCTTTTCCAT
This sequence comes from Pinus tabuliformis, assembly GCA_031772625.1. Classification (NCBI taxonomy): domain Eukaryota; kingdom Viridiplantae; phylum Streptophyta; class Pinopsida; order Pinales; family Pinaceae; genus Pinus; species Pinus tabuliformis. The sequence goes on from CM062807.1 coordinate 734,543,905, forward strand.
GCTGCAAAGGTTCCATATTTTGAAAAAAAAAAAAAAAAAAAAGGAGAAATGCCCTAAAAGAAAGATCAAAGGGCAAAAAGAATAAATAGTCAAAAAAGAAAGAAAATGAACCCCAAAAAAAGGACCAGGAAAGTGTGCTAGTCCAAAATGCCACTACTATTCTATTTTTGCAAAGAAGTTCAATGTGTGCAATCAGTTAGTTCTTGCCACACTTGGTGGATGGCCAAACAGCTTAATCTTGGCCAGTTCATGTTTAAATTTCTTGCTTTAGAAATAGAGAATAAAACCTGTCCAAACAGTTCAAGCTTGGTAGGTAAGTAGCTAGGTAGAGAAACAAAGGAGCTCAACAGTTAAATATGAGCCCCTGGGAGAAATAAGAACAAACTTAAATAGGATGGCAGTTAAAAGAAAAGAAGAGAGTAAGGGTTTGCTAGTTTAAATGCACCCATGGAAAGAGGAAGAAAAATTGTTAGGTGTAATAGGCTGGGTAGGCAGTATTGATGTTGCAGAAGCAGGTTTATAAGCAATTTTGTCTTTTGAAGATAATTCATCTCATGGAAATCATAAGTATCATGGCAGCTATCTGGTCACAAAACAGATGAAGCATGTCTAACTTCCCTTCACTCTTCTCCAAGAAACACTTACTAACCTCCCCTCCAAAGATGTTGGGATCTGCTCAATGTTCTCAAAAACACTTCATTTCATGAAAAACCCAAGAAGTATAACATTTTTGCTTTGAAGCCACATTTCTTGTGTAAAATGTTTTCCTTCCATTATGCTAAGTTTTCCCAACTTCATAGCTTGGCGCCCTTTCATCTCCCAAAGCCTAAGTTTTTCACTTTTAAACTTAGTGCTTTTGTTTAAACATATTTTTCATATTAACATATTAACTTTATATTATAATTCCTACATAAATATTTTCCCCATGCCCGTATTATATAACTATATGAAAAGCCCCAAAAAGAGTTTAAATATCCTGACCCCCGACTAATTATAGCCATATATTATTGTTTTATTGGGAGTTAATGGTTCATTCGGGGCCATTAAAGACCCTTCGCATACACAGCCCTGGAATTTATTTAAACTTTGGTTAAATAAATAAACCAGACTTGCTCGATAACCAAAGGAAATACCCCGCAAAATGTTTAAATTCATTGTTTTATTGCACGGGTCCCACGCCGTAGCCTCCGCCATATCCCAATCGCCGCCAGCCGTCGGATCATAACCCACAGATCGAACGGCCCACATCAATATCACGAGCCCTCCGCTGCCTGCACTTTAGCGCCCGGGGGATGGTGGTTTTGCCGCCGTACCTTGGGACAGGTGGCAGCCTCCCGCACTGCTCGCTGCCCCCCCCTCCAATACCACCTCTGTCCAAAAGCGGTGCGGGGGCCAAACCGCTTACCGCCCCCCGCTGCCTCCCTGCTGACATCATCCTCGCGTCATCAGCTGACGTCACAACTACGTCAGAGCCATGTCAGCGCCACATCATCCCGCTACACGACAAATTGCTCCGTCATGCTGACGTCACCCGACCGAAACACGCCAAAAGCCCGCCAAAATCAATTTTTTGTTAAAAAAAGGCGTGAAAGTGTTATTTTCACTCATTTTTGCTTATTTTCTCTGCGCGACCTGTGCATGCCATTTACGTTCAAACCAGTGTTCGACCACATAGTCTGCCACCAGGCCAAATCAAGCCCGCAGTCCGGTCTTCCAGCTCGTTCCGCCACCTGCAAATCGCACAGTGCACTGATTAAAGCAGGTATTTACCTAAATTTCGTTCCCAAACCCTGTTCTTTTTAGCTTTCCTCTGCAAATTCTCAAAAAATGCCCAAATTTGAGTTAAATTCGCTATACTACCTTCAACAAGCTCACCTGAACCACTATTTTTGCCCATTTTTACCAAACAAACCCCACAGACTTCGTTTTCCTCTGCAAAATTCACCCACCGAGCTAAATACAAGTCAGCTTCGGTCTGCAATTCCTAGAGAAAAGCCCCAGAGTTGTCATTTTACCTATTTGGCTACAAAATCCCAAATTTCAATTGAAAAATCATAGAGAAGTGAGCAATGGAAGCTCCAGTGGCCCTGAACATTGCTCCCCTTAATGCACCTCATAAGGACTTAGAATGGTTGCCCTTGGCTGATAGGGATTTTCAAATACAGGACTTAACTGGTGACAAAAACCACCTCCAAGCATTCTGTGAAATCAGGAACAATCACCTAAACAAAACTGATCTCTATGGGATATGGGAATCCAATCTGCCCAGATACTATCTCCCCTCAGTAAATGTATTCCCAGATGTAATCCGCCTGTGCTGTGCCAATTATGAGCCTACTCAAAGAGCAGTCATGTCTCCAACTGGAACTGTCCTTTTTCATATAACTCCTGAGTCAATCAATGAAATGCTACACTTCAAACCTAGTCAGCCTCTGGCTCCTCTTTCCATGGGACATTTGTTGGATGAAGGCTCTAAACTATCCACTGCAGAAATAGGCCGAATTGCCAAGTTATTCATGAGACCAGATTGCCAGCCCAGAGAGCCACCTCCTTTTCACCATGTCTGGTTCAATGAAGCTGGAAGATTCATTATTGACATGATATCCTATGTCCTGGGATTTAAGACAAGTGAATATGTTGATGAGACCATTTTAGCTCTGATGTCCATGTTTATTCCAGGACATCCTCCTGCTGTCAAATTTGACTTTGCTACTTTCATTACCAACAAAATCCATGAACAATTCATAAATCTAGACAGAGAGGGAGTCTTCAAGTACACATCATATATATATCATCTGTTTTTGTACTATCAAACAGACAGTTTTCAGTTTCCTATCAGAAAGTTGGATACTAAAGGAGAAAGGAGGTCTGTGATATTTTGGACCTCAGTCTTCCATCAAGTCCATAGCTCTCCTTACACTTACTGTGAATTCATTGATCTATTTATACATCCAGTCTCCTCTCTGCTGATGAGAACTCCTCCTCCCAGACTCTCTGGTGACATGCAGAAAATTTTACAGCTCTCCAAAAGCTACAAAATAGGTGACTGGTACTTCTACCAGAATCACACTGAGATCAGGATATATGGCTGTGAGCTATGCCCCTATAAACTGCCAAAATATGTGCCTATGAGACTGTTTGCTCTTGAATACTTCAGGCAATTTATCAACTCAAACTTGACACATTTTTATGGTGCCCTTTCATCATTAACAAAAAGGAAGGATGGCAAGATGCTGAAAAGATATTGGGTGAACAACTCGAATTAAAAGGAGCTTTTGGTGGGTACCCTATGACCCAAATGGATTCATCTATGATAGAAAGGTAAAAAATAGGCTATCAGTCTATAATCATTGTAGGATTCCTGAAATAGAGCAGTATGCTAATCAAGATGAGTGGGTAGAGGGCACATTGATAGAAGAACTCACTGAGGAAGAAAAGATGGAAAAAGCAATGAAAAATCTTGAAAAGACTCTTGACCTGGACTCTTTTGGACAGGTGTCTTTCAAATTGCCTCAACAAACCGGAGTGGGCACATCATCTGCTGGAACTTCACAACAACCTGCCCAAGGAAGCACTACACCAGCTGCAGGGACATCTAAAGGCAAAGAAGTGTTGGATTCAGAGCAGCACATAATGACAGATCAGCCAGCATCATCAAAACAACAGGGCCAAGGGAAAATTCCTCCTATCCAGACCAAAGCACCAGAGGTACCAGTATTACAAACTCCTCTAAATGAGGAAAAGGGCAGAAAAAGGGACCGAGAAGAGACCACACCTGTAAATGGGCTAGCAGAGCAACCAGGGGCAAATAGGCAAAGAATAAATCCTCTACCTGAAGGGGAAATTGCTAAGGAAATCATAGAAAGTCCAAGAGACGAGAGGGAAACTAGCACACAGACATCTCCAGTGATAGAAACATCCACCAGCTCTCATGGGCAGCAATTGGAGAAACAACATAGTGCGGAAGTTTCCTCCTTAAGGCCACAAAGCAAGCAGGGTTCTAATATCAAAAGAACATTCACGGACATCAAAGCCCAGAATGAGCCAATAAGACTGCAACTTTATGATTAATTTCTCAAGATGACCCCCGCCAAACAGCAAAGGTTAATGTCTGCATATGATATTAAAGAAGGAAAAATGATCTTGAGCCACTTCAAGCCTAAAGTGCAGCAGCCACAGTCAGCAGTTGATTATATTAGAACAAATCTGGAGGCCCTTGCCAAAGACATTCACCCTTTGGACCAGATTGAGTTGCACAAGAAAACTGGAGAGATGGTCTACTCCACATTGGCAGACAAGGCAATGTTAGCTCAGAAATTGCAGAACTCATTGAACAACACATCTGCCCAACTAGATTTGGAAAAGGCATCTTCTTTAGCCAAGGACAACAGGATAAAGTCCTTGGAAGAAATTATCATTGAGCTGGGACATGATCCCAAGGATGCCAAGGGAATAAAAGCATTGATAAAGAAAAAGGAAGAGGACATTGCTGCCCTCAGGAAACAATTGAAGTTGCCAATTACTATGCATCCACAAACCACAGAGGTTGTGCAAGAAAAAGCAGAAGAAGACATGATGGATTTGCTAATGAAAATGAATCAAAGATTAAACGAGAAAGAGCAGGAATTGGAGAAGGCATTACAGGAAAAGCAGGGAGTGTCAACCTCCGAACCATCTCAAATAGCTCCAACAATTACAACTGCTCCTCCTACAGCCACAACAACAGTGCCTCCCACTGACCCAGCATCATCAGCAGGTACTCCAACAACAACAGCAACACTACCATGACCACTGAGGAATTGATAAAGGCTATGGAGGATTTAAAACTCCTAGTATCAGAATTAAAAGAGGCCAAGGAAAAATTGGCAAAGTTATAAATAAGTTACGACAAATCTAAAATGAATGTGGCAGAAAAGACAAAAGAGGTAAAGGCATTAGAGAATAAGGTAAAGGCATTGGAAAAGGACCTCTCTTTAGATAATCCTCTGGGAGAAATCAAGGTTATTTTATGGGCTAATATCAGTGAATCCATTAGTAATATCTGGAGATCTATTCAAATTATATATGAACAGATTGACTTGATAGCGGCAGCCCAAGTGGAAATTCAAAAGGCTAGAAATATATTGGGACATATACCCGAACAGGCCAATAGGCTAATCCATTTTTTGAACACTAAAACCAAGGAAGAACTAGCAGCATTGGACATCAGAGACAGGACAGGCACCATCCTAACAATCAAAAGAGTTCTGACCATGAGAACCCTGATGCAGAATTTGGAGAGGAAAAGCCAAGACATGCAAGTGGAGGTAAATTCTTTTTTAGAAAAATTTGCAGTTTTGCAGGAAAGGGGCTTGCCAAGTCTGGTGGGAAACAATGAACGCCTGTTGAGACAAGCTGAGTACCAGCTCAGGTTGAATAGACATGCTGTTGATCAACAAAATGCATCATCATCAAGTACTCCAGCAGAGAAGACCCTTCCATCTGGCCAATCTCTTTACAGCAACTTGGAAAATCTGTTTTATATTGAGCATGAAGTACAACATCTTTTTATAGTCCAGCCTAACTTCTACAGGTATACAGACGCTGATGAGACTTTGATAAAGCTGCAAAGACATCAGTTGCCAGAAGAGCAGTGGTGGCAAAGCATGTTGGAAATTTTGTAGGCGGGTTTCAAATTTTTGTTTTTCCCAGAAAACAACAGATATCAAAAGAGCAGATAAAAGGAACGGGTGAGAGTCTTGCGGGGTTGCAGTCTATTAAATCAAAATTAAATGCCCCGAAAAAGCTAAGCCAGTCATGCACAATATCAGTGAAGCATCCACCGGCCGACTCACCGAGCAAACAGTCAATGCATCTCACCAACTGAGCGGCCAGCACAACAACATTTACTTCTGCATTTATTCCTTCCTGTTCCCAAAATCATTTACTTCTCCTGTAAAGTAGGTGGAAGAAGTTATTACTAGATATTATCTCTTTGAGATATTTTGTGAACATTTTTGTACAAATACCTCCCCAGGCGAAGTATTAGGGGTTGATGATTCATTTCTGGAATTGCACTGTAACTCTAAAAACTCTTCTGAATAAAAGGTTGCTGGAATGCGTTGTTGCTGAACTCTCTGGTTGTGGAATTGATGGCAGAGGACTATGTTACAGAATTCTCGAATTATTTCATGGATCAATAAGTCTTTTTAACTCATGTTTAACAGTTTCTGTGTTTTATATATCATCTATGTTCATGATCTGAATAACAGGGAAAAAGAATAACCCAGAACTTGCTTAACTGCACTCTGTGTTCAATCTCTGTTATTATTTATGTTTTCTTCAGAATTAGCATAAGCAGGAATTCTTAACTGCTCCTGTTTCCCCTGGTTCTTGCATCTTGAATATAGCTAAGGAATTCTTAACTGCTCCCTAGCAATATTCATCCACTTTCCCTCTGTCAATATGATGAAGGATTCTTAATTGCCCTTCACCCCCTGACTCCATCCCACCTGATTTCAGTTTACAATTTGTTCCATGGTTGATTACCTTGCTCTGTAGTACCCCCTTCTGTCAAAGAAACCATGTCCAGCAGTTCATCCTCATAGACTCCATTAGCCCAATGGACTGAACTTCTCATATTTACACCCCTGTTCTATTGAATGTCACCATCCAAAAATCAAACAAACCCCTGTACTTCATAACTAGCCTAATATACCCCAAAACAAAGCTAAACCATAAAGAGAGAGCCCTCTCTAGATGCAGATTGGCTAGAACCTGCATCTAAAAGATTGGTCTGTGGTTACCTCGGCCGTATTCCCTTTTCTTACAACTTTTGGGGAACAACCTGAGTGATAACATCATTGGCGACTCCGCTGGGGACCTGAATGATTCTTTGTTACTGCTGTCTATTTTCTAAAGCTACAGATGGAGCCTGAAGTTAGCCAGGTAGCCTTTGAAACTGTTTTTGCTATGCAATTACAGGAGTAAATAAAAGCTGCTTCAGTCAATCTCCAGCCTAGTTTTAGGCTTTGAACAGCTGTCTCAAAGACTTGATCAGTTTCCTTGTTTCAAACATATCTGAAGGAAAATTCAAAGCCTCCTATATTTCAAAAGCTTCCTTCAAAATATTGTCAAAACTTGTATTCTTAAAATATTTCAAGGAAAACCAAAAAATAGATTTAGAAGCTGGCTCCAAAGAAGAAAATCCGTTACACTAGATCAAATCCAGATCCAAATCCTCCAGCTATCTTTGAAAATCCTAATTTGATCCCAAAGAACCTTAGAAGCCGAGATAATCAAGAAAATTCTGTTGATTTAAACCTTGACACACCTCAACAGAACTCTATTCAAACTGAGCTTACTATTGGGAAAACACAAGTTCTTTCTTCCATTACTGCTGCTTCTCCTAGTTCACCATTAGTACTTCAGAGCATCTTTTCCACTCCCCCATCCACAACACATATTTCCACTGTTATCCCTGTTCTTCCAGCTGTTACATTTATCCCTGTAAATATGGCAAATTGATATGCTCCCTTGCAGTTACCTGCAAATCCAGGGGCTATGCCTCAGGATTATCAAAGCAAAATTATCTATTTTGATGGTACTGGCACCTACACAACTCAACAACATACTAAGAAAATGACAGATTATTTCGAGAACTATGAAATTGATGTTGATGATGTCAGAATGAAAATATTTGTCCAGAGTTTAACAGGTGATGTTAGGACCTGGTTTAGGGCACTCCCTGTAAACACTATTGCTGACCCAGATGCCCTTTATCAAACTTTCTTGAACAGATGGGAAAAAAAGAAGGACCCATTACACATCCTATCAGAATATGAAAGCTTGAAAAGAGGCCCACAAGAAACTGTTCAAGATTACTATGCCAGATTTAATAATGTCTATAATGCTATTCCTCAGAATCTTAGACCTCCACCAGACTTGGCCTTGATAAAATTCCCTGATGGATTTGATTCTGACATGGCTTACCAGCTCAGGGAAAGAGCTCCTCCAAGCTTAGAAGACATGCAGAGCATAGCTGTCAGTGTAGAGGCCAATCTGATTTCTAAACGAGCTCGGGCTAGAGCTGAAAGGAGAACACCTTTCAAAGAGGAACCTTCTGCATTTGAACAAAAACTAGATGCAATTATTAAAGGAATGGATAGACTAGGTGATAGAGTAGAAACAATTGAGAGGAAATCCTCTTGGGAGGGTCTTGACCAAAACATCAGGCCTCCATTCCAAGAGAACTATGCTGAAACTTCAACTTCTAGTGAACCAACAGAGGACACTCAAATTAATTTAATGGGTCTGAACAGTGAACATCAAATCTTTTTGACCTAGGATGATCAAGAGGCCCACACCTTTAATCAATTTCAAACCAAATCGGGGAAATCATTTGATTTCAGAGAGAGATATGATGCAGTTGTCTATGAGGTTCACAAGCAATATAAGTTGAGAAGCAGAACGATAGATGTTCCTGAACCCAATAAGCAAAAAGATGCTAAGCAGCCTAAAAAAGCAAAGGTTAATACTTCCCCTATACAACTCCCTGCTAGAACAGACTTCAACCCAAAAGAACCAACGGTTGAGGACATATCAGACTTACAGCCATCAAACAGTCAGCCATCCACCTCCTTTCCTCCCAAAGAAAATGCAAAGAAATCTCCTGAAATTGGTTTTAAAACAGATTCAGTTCATAACAACACTCTTGATAAAGGAAAAAACATTGAAAACACAGCAGAAAAAGAAAATCTTGCTGCCCGAAATGCAAAAATTCAAATGGAAAAACCTTTCAACCTTGAAACCGAAATAGGCAAGTTAAAAATAGCAATTCCATTGTCCGAATTGGCTAAACATGATGTCTATAGAGAACAAATCAACAGATCACTTCAAATTTCAGAAAACCGAGATGCAGTAAATGTCCTTGATGACCAGCCAGAATTAATTTTTGGCCCTGAAGTAAATGGCAAATCAGTAGATGGAGGAGTTCCTCCATTCTATGTAAGTCTAAACATTCATGACAAAGTACTTCACAATGCAATGTTTGATTCGGGAGCTTCCCATAATCTAATGCCTAAATCTGTGATGGAAAAGTTGGACCTAGATATCACAAGGCCATATAAAGACCTGTTCTCTTTCGATTCTAGCCAGGTCAGGTGTCTAGGCCTAATCAAAGATTTATGTGTATCTCTAGTGCAATACCCTGCCAAGACAATTTTAATGGATGTAGTGGTAGCCGATATCCCACCAAAATATGGTATGTTATTGTCCAGATCTTGGGGTGCAAAGCTCCAGGGATCTTTACAGTTGGATATGTCCTATGCCACCATCTCAGTCTTTGGCCAGCCAAAGAGATTGTACAGGGAAACTTTGATGAAATATGTGGTCAGCAGCCAAGAGAAACCCCAAAATTTTCCTATCTATTCCATGCATTCTGATATGGACTCTTTCATCCTATACAATGCTCAAGTTTCCCCCCCAATTGATGTCAAAGTTTTGGCATCAGCACAAGGAAGAAGCATAAATGAAGAATCTATTGCCCAAACTCTAGAAATTACTGAGAAAATTGATATAACAGACACACAAGGGAAACCACATAAAACTGAGAATCCAAATCTGCCCACTAAGCAAGTTTCTAAAACTCCTGATGCCAGCTGTAATCAAGAAATCCTATGGTACTTAGAGTTTGATGGATCAGTGAATAAACTAGGAGCAGGGGCAGGGATTTGGATACATAACATGCAAAATGATCATGTTGAAGGACATGCATATAGGTTGAATTTTAGATGCACAAATAACATGGCTGAATATGAAGCCCTCCTGCTAGGACTCAAATTGATCAAAAGTCTAGGGGCAGTCAGGATATCAATTTTAGGAGACTCTGATTTGGTTATTCAACAAATGAAAGGCAACTTTCTCACCAATGACCTCAGGTTAAGAGCTTATAGAGGGGCAGCAACTGAAATACTCAATACCTTCCTAGAATCACAGCTTGCCAAAATTTCAAGGAACCACAATTTGCATGCTCACAGTTTGGAAACATTTGCTAGCACTTGTAAACTGTCGTTTGAGCCTAATCATCATTTTACTGCTGAAATTAAACACAGACCAGTTGTTCCAGACAATGTAAAAAATTGGCAGGTGTTTGACAATGACACTCAGATCAATAATTTCTTGACATTAAAAGAGGAATTTTCCAGCACAAACATAGACACAAGCACCATTTGTGAAACTGATCAAATAGACAGAATTGAAACTCCTATTTCAGCTGAAACAGTAAATCAAATATTACATCCAACAAAATTTACCAGCAAAGAGTTGCAAGAGCTGAAAGAAATAAACTTTGATGAAATTGCTGAAGGAGAGTCTGAAGTGATTGATTTAAAGGATAATTTTTTACCCACAGGCTTGACTCCTTTGGAGGATATTTTTTACTCTAATGATATTCCAAGAAAACCCAAAATGTAGCCATTAAATGCCGAAATTGAGGACTGTAATATAGGAACTGCAGAAAATCCTAAGATGATAAAATTGTCCAAAGCCTTGCCTCCTGACCAAAAGCTGAAATATATTGAATTGTTCAAAGAATTTCAAGATGTTTTTGCATGGAGCTATGAAGACCTTAAGTCCTATGATACTTCTGTGATCCAGCATACAATACCCCTAAAAGAAAATAAAAAACCGTTCAAACAAAAACTTAGAAGGGTCAATCTTGTACTCCTTCCCCTCATTGAAAAAGAAGTCAAAAGAATGTACGAAGCTGGAATAATTGCACCCATTAGATTTTCAGAATGGATCTCAAATTTAGTGCCCACTAGAAAGAAAACAGGAGAAATAAGGTTGTGTGTTGATTTGAGAAATCTGAATAAAGTTCTTTAAAAGACCACTACCCCTTACCTAAGATGGACCACATTTTGCAAAGGGTAGTGGGAGCCTCTAGAATTTCACTGCTAGATGGATTCTCAGGCTTTAATCAGATCTTAGTTCACCCTAATGATCAAGATAAAACTGCTTTTACAACACCTTGGGGAACCTTCAAATATGTAAAAATGCCTTTTGGACTTAAGAACGCAAGGGCAAATTTTCAACTAACCATGGATATAGCTTTTGCTAAAGAAATTCATGATTTCCTGGTCATATACCTAGATGATCTCACTGCCTTTTCCAAATCAGATCAGGAACATTTAGAACATTTAAGACAGGTGTTTTTAATCTGCAGAAAATATGGTATATCACTGAACCCAAAGAAATCATTATTTGGCCTAGAAGAGGGCAAATTGTTAGGTCACATAATCTCAAAAGATGGCATTAGAATTGACCCAGACAGAATACAAGCCATTCTACAAGTTCCTCACCCTAGAAATATCAAAGAACTTCAAGCTTTCCTAGGGAAAATCAATTTTCTAAGAAGATTCATACCCAACTTGGCTGAACTGATAAGATTGTTGAACAACATGCTGAAAAAAGATTCCAAAGTAAAGTGGACAGTAGAAGCCAAGCAAGCCTTTGAAGAAATCAAAATAGCTTTAACTAAAACACCAGTCCTTACAAGCCCAAAATTTGACAGAGACTTTATAATCTTTTCCTTTGCATCTGAACATACTATTGCTGCTGTTTTACTACAAAAAGATGATCAGGGGTGTGAAAAGCCCATAGCTTTTTTCAGCAAAGCGCTTAGAGATGCACCTTTAAAATATCAAATCATGGAAAAATAGGCCTATGCTCTTGTAAAAGCTATTAAGGACTTCAGAGTTTATATCTTATACTCTCATGTAATAGCTTATGTACCAAATACTGTGGTCAAGGATATTCTAACTCAAGAAGGAATTGAAGGCAAAAGAGGCAAATGGATAGCTAACATTTTGGAATATGACATTGAAATTAAACCAACAAAGCTGATAAAAGGACAAGGATTAGCTAAACTTATGACTGAAACCAACTTTCAAGCCCTTGACATCAATGAACTGGATAATGAATAGGAGATGGTGACTCCACAGATCAATCAAGCCTTTTTACAATCACCTTGGTATGCTGATATAATTTATGTATTGTTAAACCTGCAGGCTCCTCCAGGGTTATCCAGAACTAAAAAGAGATTTCTGAAAATGAAAGCTTCAAAATTCTATATTGTAGATAATGTTTTATTTTGGAAAAATCATGAAGGCATTTTACTAAGCTGCTTAACAAAGGATGAAACTGACAAAGTGCTTAAAGAATTTCATGCAGGGGACTGTGGTGGACATTTGTATTGGAAATCAACTGCTGATAAAATCCTAAGAGCTGGATTTTATTGGCCCTCCCTGTTTGTTGATGTAAAGAAATTTGTAGTTTCTTGCCATAAATGTCAAATCTTTGAAGGCAAGAGAAAGCTTTTACCTCTACCCCTCAAACCAATTTCCACTGAAAGACCATTTCAACAATGGGGTTTAGATTTCATTGGGGAAATTCACCCTCCCTCTTCTGGCCAGCATAAATGGATTTTGACTGCCACAGACTACTTCACCAAGTGGATAGAAGCCATCCCTTGTAGACAAGCCAATGATTCAGTAATCATGCAATTCCTAGAAACCAATATCCTATCTAGATTTGGCTGTCCGGAAAAGATTATAACTGACAATGCTGCTGCTTTTAAATCCAAAAGAATGATCAATTTTTGTCACAAATACCATATTACCTTAGGCCACTCCACAGCCTATTACCCTCAAGGTAATGGTCTAGCCGAATCATCCAACAAAAGCTTGATCAATATCATTAAGAAGATATTGGAGGAAAACAAGAAAAACTGGCATAAGAAGCTTATCAATGCACTTTGGGTAGACATATTGACTACAAAAAGATCCATTGGAACAAGCCCCTATGAATTGGTTTATGGCATGGAGGCTGTATTCCCTTCATCTTTGGGAATCCCTGTGATAAAATTGCTGCAAGAAGTACAGGCAGAACCCAATGACATTCAGAGAAGAATCAATCAGACTATTCATTTGCAGCAGACTAGAGAAGAAGTGTATCAAAGATCTCAGGTTCTACATGAAAATGTCAAAAATATTTTTGACAAGAGGACAAAGGCAGAGGATTTTTTCATAGGAGACAAAGTACTGAAATGGGATTCCAGAAGGGAAGATAAAGGAAAACATGGGAAGTTTGACTTCCTATGGAAAGGACCTTTTGCTATTCAGGCTTCACAAGGAAACAACACCTACTTTTTGAAAAGCCTGGGGGGTACAGAAGCAGAAGATGGGCCAGTCAATGGTCAGATGCTCAAGCATTATTTTGATCCACTTTGTTGAGATGTCAGGACTCTAACTTGTACATAAGAATATTTACTTTCTGCAGTTTATTACAGCAATAAGATAGGAAGGAATATGTAGCAAATTTTGAGAAAAAGGCAAGGAAATGTGCCACCTTTTGGTGTTACCTTTTCAGTTTATCAGAAGAATTGAAGAAGAAGACTTGGGAGCTAAAAATATGATGGCAAACATTCAGACAAACTATCAAAACAGGGCTGCAATTGTTTGAATGAGCTTATGAAAATGTAGATATGTTGCAGAGGTACAGTTTTATTTATTTGCAGCAAAGGGAAAATTTCAGGTTGCAACAAGAATTGAATGTAAGGCCATCTGACCTGCTGTTCTTGGCTTTTCACCAGAAAAAGCCATCCCCAAGTGGAGCCAGTGTTATGCTCCTATACCAATAGGTGTCATATTTCATGATTGACTGATGAAATGCCAAATATGTTCATCTTTTCCATGCTGCAAAGGTTCCATATTTTGAATATATATATATATATATATATATATATATATATATATATATATATATATTATTAAAAAATGAAAAGAGGGTATGCCCTAAAAGAAAGATCAAAGGGCAAAAAGAATAAATGGTCAAAAAAGAAAGAAAATGAACCCCAAAGAAAGGACCAGGAAAGTGTGCTAGTCCAAAATGCCACTACTATCCTATTTTTGCAAAGAAGTTCAATGTGTGCAATCAGTTGGTTCTTGCCACACTTGATGGATGGCCAAACAGCTTAATCTTGGCCAGTTCATGTTTAAATTTCTTGCTTTAGAAATAGAGAATAAAACCTGTCCAAACAGTTCAAGCTTGGCAGGTAAGTAGCTAGGTAGAGAAACAAAGGAGCTCAACAGTTAAATCTGAGCCCCTGGAAGAAATAAGGGCAGACTTAAATAGGATGGCAGTTAAAAGAAAAGAAGAGAGTAAGGGTTTGCTAGTTTAAATGCACCCAAGGAAAAAGGAAGAAAAAATGTTAGGTGTAATAGGCTGGGTAGGCAGTATTGATGTTGCAGAAGCAGGTTTATAAGCAATTTTGTCTTTTGAAGATAATTCATCTCATGGAAATCATAAGTATCATGGCAACTATCTGGTCACAAAACAGATGAAGCATGTCTAACTTCCCCTCACTCTTCTCCAAGAAACACTTACTAACCTCCCCTCCAAAGATGTTGGGATCTGCTCAATGTTCTAAAAAACACTCCATTTCATGAAAAACCCAAGAAGTATAACATTCTTGCTTTGAAGCCACATTTCTTGTGTAAAATGTTTTTCTTCCATTATGCTAAGTTTTCCCAACTTCATAGCTTGGCGCCCTTTCATCTCCCTAAGCCTAAGTTTTTCACTTTTAAACTTAGTGCTTTTGTTTAAACATATTTTTCATATTAACATATTAACTTTATATTATAATTCCTACATCAATATTTTCCCCGTGCCCGTATTATATAACTATATGAAAAGCCCCAAAAAGAGTTTAAATATCCCAACCCCGGCTAATTATAGCCATATATTATTGTTTTATCAGGAGTTAATGGTTCATTCGGGGCCATTAACAACCCTCCACATACACAACCCTGGAATTTATTTAAACTTTGGTTAAATAAATAAACCAAACCCGCCCGATAACCAAAGGAAATACCCCGCAAAACGTTTAAATTCATTGTTTTATTGCGCGGGTCCCACGCCGTAGCCTCTGCCATATCCCAATCACCGCCAGCCATCGGATCATAACCCACAGATCGGACGGCCCACATCAATATCGCGAGCCCTCCGCTGCCTGCACTTTAGCACCCGAGGGATGGTGGTTTTGCTGCCGTACCTTGGGACAGGTGGCAGCCTCTCGCACTGCTCGCTGCCCCCCCCCCCCCCCTCCTCCAATACCACCCTTGTCCAAAAGCGGTGCGGGGGCCAAACCGCTTACCGCACCCCGCTGCCTCCCTGCTGACATCATCCTCGCATCATCAGCTGACGTCACAACTACGTCAGAGCCATGTCAGCACCATGTCATCCCACTACATGACAAATTGCTCCGTCATGCTGACGTCACCCGACCGAAACGCGCCAAAAGCCCGCCAAAATCAATTTTTTGTTTAAAAAAGGCGTGAAAGCGTTATTTTCACTCATTTTTGCTTATTTTCTCTGCGCGACCTATGCATGCCGTTTACGTTCAAACCAGTGTTCGACCACATAGTCCGCCACCAGGCCAAATCAAGCCCGCAGTCCGGTCTTCCAGCTCGTTCCGCCACCTGCAAATCGCACAGTGCGCTGATTAAAGCAGGTATTTACCTAAATTTCGTTCCCAAACCCTGTTATTTTTAGCTTTCCTCTGCAAATTCTCCAAAAACGCCCAAATTTGAGTTAAATTCGCTATACTGCCTTCAACAAGCTCACCAGAACCACTGTTTTTGCCCATTTTTACCAAAAAAACCCCGCAGACTTCGTTTTCCTCTGCAAAATTCACCCACTGAGCTAAATACAAGTCGGCTTCGGTCTGCAATTCCCGGAGAAAAGCCCCAGAGTTGTCATTTTACCTATTTGGCTACAAAAACCCAAATTTCAATTGAAAAATCACAGAGAAGTGAGCAATGGAAGCTCCAGTGGCCCTGAACATTACTCCCCTTAATGCACCTCATAAGGACTTAGAATGGTTTCCCTTGGCTGATAGGGATTTTCAAATACAGGACTTAATTGGTGACAAAAACCACCTCCAAGCATTCTGTGAAATCAGGAACAGTCACCTAAACAAAATTGATCTCTATGGGATATGGGAATCCAATCTGCCCATATACTATTTCCCCTCAGTAAATGTATTCCCAGATGTAATCCGCCTGTGTTGTGCCAATTATGAGCCTACTCAAAGGGCAGTCATGTCTCCAACTGGAACTGTCCATTTTCATATAACTCCTGAGTCAATTAATGAAATGCTACACTTCAAACCTAGTCAGCCTTTGGCTCCTCTTTCCATGGGACATTTGTTGGATGAAGGCTCTAAAATATCCACTGCAGAAATAGGCCGAATTTCCAAGTTATTCATGAGACCAGATTACCAGCCCGAAGAGCCACCTCCTTTTCACCATGTCTGGTTCAAAGAAGCTGGAAGATTCATTATTGACATGATATCCTATGTCCTGGGATTTAAGACAAGTGAATATGTTGATGAGACCATTTTAGCTCTGATGTCCATGTTTATTCCAGGACATCCTCCTGCTGTCAAATTTGACTTTGCTACTTTCATTACCAACAAAATCCATGAACAATTCATAAATCTAGAGAGAGAGGGAGTCTTCAAGTACACATCATATATATATCATCTGTTTTTGTACTATCAAACAGACAGTTTTTAGTTTCCTATTAGAAAGTTGGATACCAAAGGAGAAAGGAGGTATGTGATATTTTGGTCCTCAGTCTTCCATCAAGTCCATAGCTCTCCTTACACTTACTGTGAATTCATCGATCTATTTATACATCCAGTCTCCTCTCTGCTGATGAGAACTCCTTCTCCCAGAATCTCTGGTGACATGCAGAAAATTTTACAGCTCTCCAAAAACTACAAAATAGGTGACTGGTACTTCTACCAGAATCATACTGAGATTAGGATATATGGCTGTGAGGTGTGCCCCTATAAACTGCCAAAGTATTTGCCTATGATACTGTTTGCTCTTGAATACTTCAGGCAATTTATCAGCTCAGATTTGACTCGTTTTTATGATGTCAAGAAAAAAGCTCAGCTGAAATTAAGAAACCAATTAGGCCCTTTCATCATTAACAAAAAGGAAGGATGGCAAGATGCTGAAAAGATATTGGGTGAACAACTCAAATTAAAAAGGAGCTTTTGGTGGGTACTGGTGAGCTCCAGTATTGTAGCAATAATGCTACAACTCCTGGAGCTTCCTTCTCTAATTTTATCAACCCGGTAGTTTGTAACAAACTTGGAAGCGACGGTGCTGTATGCACAAGTACTAGCTCTTGTCGCAGCTGTCACTTGGTCCGCTGGCACAAGTCCGCTAGGGCTCAAGCCAACTTCTATATGCTCTCAAAAGAAGCTTTATAAGTGATGAACGAAAGCTATCTCAAAGGAAATTAACCTACTTTGCAAGAATGTACTGAAAGCCAACAAAACATGGAAACCCTAGTAAACCCTAATTTGACTAGCTTAACCCTTACGATGCAATGGTGGGAATGCAACTTCTAAAAATGATGCCATTACTTCTAGTGAGTTGAGATGCATGAGTCTAAGCTACTTTCATCTGAAAAGAACACGTTTTTGTATTTTTTCTCAAGTGGTTGGAGTTATTATGACTGTGCTGCTTACTAGGTCTTGACTGTGCAGGGGTAGTGAAAGGGGAGGAAGGCTTGGAAAAGGTCAGGAGGACTCTGAGAGGTTCCAGGGGATCCCTAACATCATTCCACAGAAGTTCCCAACGTTCAGATGCCTAGCAACCGTGTTGGCACGCTTCTACAGGATGTCTGCAGGGGATCCTACAGGAAACTCGGGATTTCTACAGGAAGTCTGCTAACTTCTACAGGATGTGCTGTAAGTGGAATTTTGGGTGATGGAGGAGTGAATGAGCTGGATGGGTGGATAGGTAGGATGAGAGGGGAGCTTGTGATGGTTTATGGATAGAGAGATAAGATGGAGAGGAGGTGTGTAAAGCTGGTTGGTCGATAGAAGGGTAGAGGTAATGAAAGGCCGAAAATGGTAAAACAACGTGGATAACAGAAGAGTTGGTGGGCAAATGATCGAGCTGAGAGGTAAGGAGATGGCTTAGGCACGGCTGAGAAAGATAAGGGAGTGATAGAGTGATGCTGCGCAGTGTAAATGGAACAAATTACCTCTGTCTTGCACAAAACCGAGAATTCATCAACCTATTCTAACCACTTCATTGAAAACCAAAGAATAGCAACGTAGTTCTAGAGAGAAAACGTGCATGGTGCTGAAATAAGGAATTATTGCTCAAGATCTAATTGCATGGACATTTCTACCAATGAAAAGATTATGTTAAAACTTGCATGAACCTATGAAACTGCGTTTTTTGGTGGTTGGCACGGTCTACACTCCCAATCTCTAAACAGAGGTGGAAGTGAGTGTACGATCAACCTTTTCTTGGAATTCTGATGAATGCTAATCTTCCTATCCTAATCTAAACTACTGAAAGCACTTGATCCATAAAATTAACCTACTTACTCACAATAAGAAATTCGAATCAGCAAACTGTATTTTTCAATGCATGTAAAGAAAACGAAATGAAATGCTGAGAGGAAAGACAAGTAACAGTACAAGGAAAGGAGGCCTATTGCTCTCAGGTTGGGCCCAAACCTGAGAGCTATAGCTCCTCTAAGAACTCAGGATTGGACTCAAATCTGTCTGCCTTTTATTAAAAGATCATAGTCGAAAATCTAACAACATGCCAAAAATGGCTTACAAGGAGCAAAACAGAGCTATAGCTCGAAATCCAAATCTGCAACAAAGGTTCAAAAGTTCCTATCGAAGGCTACAGCCTCAATACTTATACATTATGAGGTCCAAGCTGGCCTCCTAAATTAGTGGGGCTTGGCTGTCCAACAAAAAGTAAACTGCTGTTCTTGTAGAATCCGTTGGCTGCCTTCTAGCTCGGTGGTGATAGCTATTGGGGGCTCGGAGTTGGGGTGGAGATCACGAGGAAGGTCATTCAAGGCTGTGGACAACCTTCCTATAAACCTGCAATGCCACCTTGGCTGTCTCCTTGCCTCCATCTACGTGGTTTTGCTCCATTTAATGCCAAAAAGTCCTGAAATAAACATGTATTAGCCACATAGGCATAATGACTGCCCTCCTTCCTACGAATAACACAAATATACTAAGAAATGATGCATAAGTGATAAAAAATGAAGGGTTGAGCAAGGTGAGTAGGCCAAATGAGCCCAAAATGTTACCAAAATTTGGGGCTCATCATCACCCCCCAGCTAAAATATTTGCTCATCCTTGAGCAATTTTGCTCCAGCTCCTTGTCCTTGGCCGAGAACTAGGCCCCGGAATATGCTCTTTCTTTCCTACTCTTGGTGGCTCTGCCTCTTCTGCCCCTGGTGGTGACGAGGGTGGCGCTCCTTCCCTCTTCTCTGTTTCCTTGAGCCGGGCTTTTGAAGCCGATTGGCCTATCCTTCGTTTCCAAGTAGTTGTTTTTGGGCTTCCCCTCTCGTAGGTGACCGATATTTTCGAGGGGGACCTCTCACTGGGTGAAGTAGGGGCATCCCCTATAGTGATTTGGCTGCTGGATGGAGGCTGCGGCTTGCCCGTTTTTATTCTCATACTTCTCCTAGCTTCAAAATGTAGAGGGGTCTCCCTCTTTCTTTTCTCCTTTGGCTTAGGAGGTGTACTGAGGGCGGCCAGCACAGCTGCTGCCTCCCTTTCAAGAATGTCAGCCTTCTTCTCCTTGGGTTTTGCTTTTTCAGGGCTTCCTGTAGAAGACCCTGTTTTAGTCAATTTCGGGCTTCCTGTAGAAGACCCTGTTTTAGTCAATTTCGGGCTTCCTGTAGAAGACCCTTTCTCAGCTGATTTCGGGCTTCCTGTAGAAGCCGGCTTTGGTTTTCCTGTAGGAACAGGGGGCACCACCTTAGTTTGTTTTGCTGCATGTGTTTCACCTTGTGGCTTGGTTGAGGTTGCTGTCGAGGCACTTTTGCTGATGTGGATCTTCTCAGCCTTGTCCACTCTGCTTTGCAATCTTTTCTCCCTAGCTGTCAACATGAGGGTGGCACCCTCTTTTTCTTGCTTCTTCTCTTGCTTTTTCTTCTGCTCCGTGGTCGTGGTCTTCTGGCCTTTGTCTTTCTTCCCCGCAGGCACGGACTCCTTCTCCTCACTGCTAGATGAACCGAGCTCTTCGGTCAGCATTTTTATATCCCCATCCCTGGTCAAATTTCTAAAGGCTTTCCATGAGAGAGGAACCTTGTATGTGTGGAGTGCATCCTCCACAAGGAGTTTGATGAGTCCATGGTGGGCTACCTGGTGTGGTATGCCTTCTTTCAGCTTGGTGGCACACTCAATCAGAGACTGTAGTAGAAAGTAGGGGAGACTGAGCTTGTTTTCTACAGGCAGGTCCATCTGGTGCCTTAATTCCGTGAGTAACCAAATATGGTACCCATAGACAATGCTAAAACGACCTTCGCAGGTGATGTACCTCATAATCTGCAGGCTAACTTCATTCCACGGTGGCAGTAAACTGATTCTACGAACCCCATTTTTATCTTCTGAGAATTCCTCCTCTGGTGGAAAGAATGCTTTCTTAGCCTGTTGGCTCAATTTCCTTTCTTCTTTATCCCATGGTAATCCCATTGGGAGCCCAGTAACTCGACTGATAAATTGTGGCGTGACTTTAAGACTCAAACCCCTGAAGTTAACAGTGGCTAATGTTTTGGATTTCGGCCTTAGAGCTTGCAAAAACTCCTCTGCCACATCATCGTCATAGCCCTGCAATTTATCACAGAATGATATCCATTGCGCTCGCGTGAAGAGCTCCAACACCTCCGGATTTTCTCTTAGATTGGTGGAGTCGGTTGGTTCCCTTCTGATGAACCCACCCGTCATGATGAAAAATCTGCAACGTTAACTGGAGGTGGCGGGTGTGGAAGAAAATTGACTAACTGGGACAGAGCGTAGAATTACGCCTCTGTCATGCATACAACTCACGACACTTATCCCCCGAGGACCTTAACACCGCTTGATTATACTGACATCCTGTAGGACGACAATTCATGCACCAGCAGACAATATTTGCAAAAGATTTCTACGACCAGACTGTAGACGTCGATTCTGCCACCCTCAAAACCAATTGCATGGAAGGTTCAGGCTTACCTTTTGAATCTGCCACCTTTTGACGTGAGGAACCCGATTTCCTGTAGAAACAGCTTTCCTGTAGAAGCCGCCTTCCTGTAGAAGCAGCGCGCGAATTCCGGAAGATACTGCAGTGGGTCTGCGCTCTCTGGGCTGCTTAACAGGCGTTCAGATGGCCAAAGACTCGGAGTTTCGAGCTGCAGAGGGATTCGAATGATCACTCGAGTTTCAAACGGTGGATGATAAATGCATGGGGTGGCAATCTAGCCGATTAGATTTGAATTCGGCGGAATCCGTGGCGCGGGGGTGAGCTGTCCCTGCCGGACCATTGGACGACGTCACCTCATTATTTTTCTGCAAGTTCCCTTACTGCCGCATCATTCCCCGCAGATCCGCCGCCGTCATTTCTGTTAAACCCGTTTCTCTGCGACTGGATGGCTCTCACGTGTGCACTGCCCGTTCCTTTTTGCCACGACCACCGTTCAAACATCCGACTAGACCACTGACTGGTCGACGTGGCCAGTCGAATGGCCATACAACCGCTCAACCCATTCACTTTTCACTTGCAAACATTTCAAAGTAAAATTCATGCAATTCGACGGAAGAAAGGGTCAAGGCACTTACCTGTGCAGCCGCAACACGTTTTTCAGTCTTTTGGACAACGATGAGTGGATTTATTTGCTGCTGGTGGTTCTACATAGGCTCGGAGGTTCATATTCGCAGGCCGCTGACGATAAATTTGAAGCTTCGGCTGCATGCGCCCGCGCGATCTTTGCATGTTGCAGGCGGTGGAATGGTGTGCACTCTAGTTGGCCTAACTGCTACGGGACTTCTGCAGGATGTCCTGTAGCAGTTTTTCCTCCTCGGGTGCATGCTGCACGCCGAAGGCTGGGGCCTCACGGTCACGCTCACAGAGCTCATGGCTGGCTGGGATGGATATGGTATGACATCTCAGCGTTTTTTTTTTATTTCAAAAAAAAAAAAATTTGCTTTCTCTTGATACTCAATGATCTGCTTTGATGGTGCAGGTATCTTCATTGCATGTCGACAGGGGTGGTAGAACGAGGTGACAGCAGTGTGGACGGGTGAAAATAGTAGTTTGCATGCGTCCAAACCGATCCTTGGTCGTTAGATCTCCTCGTATAATCAGTTCTGGGCCGTCAAAAACCTCTACAGGAAGTTTCCTGTAGAAATACAGAACTTTCCTGTAGAAAGTCTGTGCTTCCTGTAGAAAGTCTGCAATTTCCTGTAGAAGGTCTGTAACTTCCTGTAGAAGACTAGGCTGTGATGAAATCGTGCCCATACCTTGGAGAAGATGAGTATTCTTTGAGGAAGTGCTGGTGAGGTCTCCTGGCAGCATGATAAGGATCCTTGACTCTGAGTTGAGAGACCTCCTCTCCTTCATAGAACACCTGCAACCTGCATGCATAAACATATTATAAACTTGTTGTCCCTATCTTCTTTTGCATATTGTTTTTTTTTCTTTCTTTTTTTTTTTTTTTTTTTGAAAGATAGCAGGGGCGCCTTAATAAGGTTTTCACCCTTGCCATCTGCCTTAAGCGCCTCAGAGAGGTTTTCACTCAAGGATATTTTTCAAATCTTTTTTTTTTTTTTTTGAAAGACAATAGGGGCGCCTCAATGAGGTTTTCACCCCTACCACCTGCCTTGGGAGCCTCAGAAAGGTTTTCACCCAAGGATCTTTATTATTTTTTCCTTTTTTTTTCTTTTTTTTTAGATCTTTCAGGGTATGCCCAAAGCAGAGGCAGAACCCTTCTCTATGACCAACACTGACTTCTCCATGGTTTTGATGAACTCTTGTCTTGAGAGAGGTTTCCTGTAGATCTTCAGTCGATGCCCATTGACAAGCATGGGGATGGCCTCCTCATCAATGGTCCGAATAAAAACAGATCCATTGTCATGACATTTTTCCACTGCATATGGTCCCAGCCATCTGGTTCTCAGCTTCCCCTTGAAATCTTTGTGCCTGGAGTCATACAACAATGCCCAATCTCCTGGCTGGAATTGCTTGTCATTGAGGTGTTGGTCATGCCACACCTTTCTCTGAAGTTGAACCACTTCTGAGTGAAGGAGGGCCTGCATTTGGTGCTCGTCCAGTCCATTCAGCTGCAATAACCTTTCTTGCTGTGCATGGCTGAGATCTAGGTCCAGCTGAGCTGCCATCCTCAACGTGTTATATTCAAATTCAATGGACAGCAAAGCTTTCTTCCCATAGACCAGCTCATAAGGTGTGAAGCCGGTGGTGGTCTTCCAAGTGGTGTTGTAAGCCCAGGTGGCTTCAACCAGGCGATCTGCCCAATCTTTCCTACTTCTGCTCACCACCTTAGTCAAAATCCCTTCCAATGCTCTGTTGGTGACTTCCACTTGCCCATTTGCCTGTGGATGATAGGGGGTGGAAGCCCTATGCTTGATTTTGTGATGAGCCAGTAGGTCTTCAATTAAGTTGGATGTGAACTGGCTTCCTTGATCAGTGACCAGCTCTCTTGGGTAGCCAAATTTGTAGAAGATGTTCTCTCTTAAGAACTCAGCCACCTTTTCTTCTATTGCTGCTTTGATTGCTTTAGTCTCTGCCCACTTTGTCAGGTAGTCAGTGCACACAATGATGTAAGACCTTTGCCTCGAAGGAGGGTTGATTGGACCTACAAACTCCATACCCCACTTCTCAAATGGCTCAAGAGTCACTTGAGGTTGGAGAGGCATCTCATCCCTTTGAGTCGATTTCCCCATTCTTTGGCATTGGTCACATTGGCTGATATACCTTCTGACATCTTGATGAAGTGTGGGCCAATAGTAGCCTGCCTGCAGGATTTTGAAGGCAGTCCTTTTTGCTGCAAAATGTCCTCCACAAGGCCCATCATGACAGGTGAGGAGGATATCAAAGATTTCCTCCTCCCTTACACAACGCCTTAAGATCTGATCAGGGCCAAGCTTGAACAGGTTGCCCCCGATCCAAGTAAATGAGGCACTTTTTCTGATGATTCTGCTCTTCTCTCTTGAAGAGAGGTGCGCAGGGAACTGTGTTGAAACAAGGTAGTTTGCTATATCAGCAAACCATGGAGAGAGTACTGAGATAGCAAACAGATGTTCATCGGGCATCTGGTCATCCACTGTTCCATCCTCACCTGTAGACAAATCCAATCTAGATAAAAAGTCAGCAACAACATTTTCTTTACCTGGTTTGTCAACAATGGTAAAATCAAACTGCTGCAACAAAAGTAACCATCTAATAATACGAGCATTCACATC
Organism: Pinus tabuliformis; assembly: GCA_031772625.1. NCBI lineage: Eukaryota > Viridiplantae > Streptophyta > Pinopsida > Pinales > Pinaceae > Pinus > Pinus tabuliformis. Next base: position 734,568,245 of record CM062807.1, read on the forward strand.
TGGTTTATTCATTAAATATCTAATTGCAGCATGATCCGTATGTACAAAGGTTTGATAGCCAGTGATATAATGTCGGAACTTGTTCAGTGCATGGACCACAGCCAAGAATTCTTTCTCGGTTACAGTGTAATTCAGTTCAGCTTTGGATAAGTTCTTGCTAACAAAGTAAATGGCATATGGAAGTTTTTGTTCAACTTGTCCTAAAGCTGCCCCTATGGCTTTGTTTGAGACATCAGTGTGGATGTGGAAAGGTAGGGCCCAGTTTGGACCTCTCAAGATTGGGGCAGACACTAACTTGTCCTTTAATTCGTTCAGAGCCCTCTGACAATCGTCAGTCCATTTAAACTCCACATCTTTTGCCAATAGGCCAAACAATGGTGAGGCTAGCTTGCTGAAGTCTTTAATGAATCTCCTGTAGTACCCTTCTAATCCTAAGAAACTCCGAATATCCCTTACCTTTTGGGGAGGTGGAACCTTCTTGATGAGAGCAATTTTGTTAGGATCCACTTGTAACCCTTGGCAAGAAATGGTATGGCCTAGCACGGTCCCTTCAGTCATCAAGAATTCACATTTTTCAGGACTAAGGGACAGGTTCATCTCAATGCATTTGGTTAGGACTTTTCCCAGATTGGACAATGCTTCCTGGAAGTTGGACCCATAAGGAGTGAAGTCATCCATATAGATTTCCACCGCATCATGGACCAGCTCAGAAAAGATGCTCAAGACAGCTCTCTGGAAAGTAGCAGGAGCATTGCATAGCCCAAAGGGAAGAACTCGGTAGGCAAAGGTACCCCAAGGACAAGTGAAGGTGGTCTTATCTTGGTCTTCTGGGCTGATTTGGATTTGTTTGTACCCGCTAAACCCATCTAGGAAAGAGAAGAACTTCTTTCCTGCCAGTCCATCCAACACTTGATCTATGAAAGGTAGAGGGAAATGGTCTTTCTTGGTAGCTTTGTTCAGTTCTCGGTAGTCCACACAAATTCTCCACTTCCCATTTTTCTTGGGAACCAACACCAGAGGGGATACCCATTCACTATCTGAGATGGGGTAAATGAATCCGGCATCCAACAGTTTTTGCAATTCTTCCTTGACAATGTCCTTAAGGGCTGGATTCATTCTCCTCTGGGGCTACCTAACTGGTTTACAATCCTCTTTGATGTATATGTGATGGGTACAGACCGAAGGATGGACTCCTTTCATCTCCCTATAGCTCCAAGCAAAAGCATCTAGATGACTGGCCAACAGGTTACACAGCTCCTTTTCCTGGGAAGGAGATAGGGAGGAGCTGATCTTTAACGTTCTCTCAGGACCGAACTCTACATTCTTGACTCTGGGAGTGACAGGGTCAGTTGCACAAAGGTCCACTAAGGTGCTGGCTTGGGCATCCTCCACCAATTTCTCTAAGGATAGTGCACTGGGAGGTGGATTCTGGATCAAGGTCTCAATCAAGTCATCCTCGGTTGGGGGGTCTCTTCTAGTGGTGTCTAGGGTGCACAAAGGTGCTGAGTACACCTCGTCTTCTTCTCCTTCCTCCAACCAAAGTGGTAAGTCATGCTCTAAAGAGGGTTGGGCAGGAGGGTATAGGACTAGTTACTTGGACATAGGACCATTTTTTATGGTCATGTTTCCTGCACGACAACTTATGTATGCATCTGCAGTGGCTAACCAAGGCCTTCCCAAAATGAGAGGATATCCAATAAGCTTTGCCTTTGGTTGCAGCACCAAGAAATCTACAGGGTATTCCCAAGAGTCGATAGAGACCAAGACATCCTCCACAATCCCTTCGGGAGTCATGGTGGAGCGATCTGCTAGTTGTAGGACTGTCGAGGTCTTCCTCAGGGAACCCTGAAGATTGAGTTTGAGCATGGTATCCCTGGTCATCACATTAATGGCAGCCCCCAGATCAATCAAGTTGTGAGGTATAATGGTGCCATTGATGTGGACATCTACTACAGGACTTCCAGGATCTAGGTACTTTGGGCAGATGATTTGTCCTAACATAAGGTCAGACAGTTGTCCTATGACATTGATGGTTGAAGCATCTCTCTTCCGCCTGCCTGGGTGTTTGAAACACTTTTCCTTAACCAGTTTGTTGTATATTGGCACATCCTTAATGGCTTGAAGAAGTGGAATTTTCACACACAACTGCTTGAGCTCTCCCAGAAGCTCATCCTCCTCTGGGTTGGGTTGTGTGGTGGCTGCTAGTCTCTCAGGAAAGGGTGGAATAGCCTTTGGTTCACTTTTCTGTTTGTCTTCCTCGTCTTCTGGGGGAGGAGGTTGGCGATCCGGAAGAGTCTTTCCAGATCGAAGATTGATCTCCTGGATCTCCACAGCATAGGTAGGGCATGATGTTTCCCCAGTATATACCTGCTGGGCCTGTCTATTGTTGGGGTTCGGGTTCGGTTGAGCAGGCATTTGAGGTTGCCTTGGAGGGGCAGGAGGTAATGGTTGTGGTTGAACTGGTGGTGGAGGCAAAATGGCGGGAGGAGTGTTGTACTGGGGCCTCCACCCCGACTGAGGTGCATTCCACTGAGGCTGTGGCTGGGCATGTGAGTGATATGAATGAGTAGTGGGCTGAGTAGGGTACTGAGGTGGATAAGACCATGGAGGGGGCATGGACCAGGAAGGATGAGTAGGGGGACCCCAGGAAGGCATAGGAGTAGATTGGTTGGGGCTGTAATAAGCTTGGGGTGCCCCTTGCATCCCCTGCTGATAAGGTCTAGGTCCTTGCGGCCTCCTTTGGTTGAGGAAATAAAGAGGTTCAGTGGGGGCTTCTGTCCCTTGGTACATGGCTTTAAACCCAGGTAAGGTTGGACATTGATTTGTGGGATGGTCCTCCTCACAAATGAAACACACTTCAACCGAATGCAATGGGCATTCGTTCTTGGGGTGTCTCCTTGTGCACCTAGGGCAGAAGATAGCCAAGGCCCTCTCAGCTTCTTCCTTCTTCTGCTGGATCCTGAATGTGTCAAGTTGCATGGCAATGGTCTGTCTCACCTCACTCTTGAGATCTTCTAATTGATTTGCAAACTCATGTTTGGAAAAAGGAACACCAGCTAAGAGGAGGTTTCCTCTACCTCGTTTCCGGGCTGCCCTAGAATGGTTTCTAAACATAGTCTTTATGTCCTCATAAGGCAGTTGGTAAATATCTCCTCCAGCTAACATGTGAAGGGTATCTAAGAGGTATTCAGGGACTCCTCGGAGCAGGACCAACTTGAGGGATTCAGGGTCAATTGTGCACCTGGCCCGCTTATAGCTAAGTTGGAACCTTTCCTCATAATCCTCTAAGGACTCATCAGCTCCCATGGTCATCCGAAAGATTTCTCCCTTGGTTTCCTTGGACCTACAGTAGTCCCGGTACTTGGTATTGAAAGCTTGCTGCATCTGAGCCCAAGTAGTGATACTGTTCCCAGGTAAGCCCATGAACCAGCATAATGCTGCATCCTTAAGGGTTGAAGGGAAGAGTTTCAGCATCTGCTCATCTTCAGTATAATCATAGGTTCAGCAAAGGACAACAAACTCAAACAGGAAGGTGTCAGGATCTTCGGTAGTCAGTCCATGGAAATGAGGTAAAGCGGAGGGGCTAATATTCTTCATTTTCATGTCTCCATTGGTTTCTCGGATGGGGAAAGCACCTTCTATTCTCTCATCTTCTTCCCTATTGTCAGCCATAGCTTCAGATGGAGTGGTCTCTAACTCTTCTTCTGCTATAGGATCTTCGTATATCTCAGGAGGTTCACCTATAGGTTCTTCTGGATCACTGTCACCAAAGAAGAGAGAAGGGTGACTTCGTGATGTGGTGGGGGTGTTGGGTAAGAATTTGCCTGTTTTATCACGGTTCCTACGAGGCATGAAATGGACAGACTTCTTTTTGATTGCTTTTGTTTTTTTTTCTTTGGTACCTGCAAAAACTGAAACAGATTGATCTACAACTAACTATCTTTGCTGAAATGAAAATGCAGAATTGAAATGAAAGCAGGAAAGAACTAGTCTACTTTGCTCAAATGGAATTGCAGGAATGGAAATGCTAGTTTACGCTTGCAAAATTGAAATGCTAATCTATGCTTGCAAAAATGAAATTGCGGAATTGAAATGTTAAGCTATGAAAGCAGGAAATGTCTATGCTACTTTTGCAGAATGGAAATGAAATAAACTACTTAGCAGAAGACAAGAGTAGGAAAATAGAAGAAAAGCAACAATTACTAATACTCTGACGCTTCCCCGGCAACGGCGCCAAAAAAGATGGTGAGCTCCAGTATTGTAGCAATAATGCTACAACTCCTGGAGCTTCCTTCTCTAATTTTATCAACCCGGTAGTTCGTAACAAACTTGGAAGCGACGGTGCTGTATGCACAAGTACTAGCTCTTGTCGCAGCTGTCACTTGGTCAGCTGGCACAAGTCCGCTAGGGCTCAAGCCAACTTCTATATGCTCTCAGAAGAAGCTTTATAAGTGATGAACGAAAGCTATCTCAAAGGAAATTAACCTACTTTGCAAGAATGTACTGAAAGCCAACAAAACATGGAAACCCTAGTAAACCCTAATTTGACTAGCTTAACCCTTACGATGCAATGGTGGGAATGCAACTTCTAAAAATGATGCCATTACTTCTAGTGAGTTGAGATGCATGAGTCTAAGCTACTTTCATCTGAAAAGAACATGTTTTTGTATTTTTGCTCAAGTGGTTGGAGTTATTATGACTGTGCTGCTTACTAGGTCTTGACTGTGCAGGGGTAGTGAAAGGGGAGGAAGGCTTGGAAAAGGTCAGGAGGACTCTGAGAGGTTCCAGGGGATCTCTAACATCTTTCCACAGAAGTTCCCAACGTTCAGATGCCTAGCAACCGTGTTGGCACGCTTCTACAGGATGTCTGCAGGGGATCCTACAGGAAACTCGAGATTTCTACAAGAAGTTTGCTAACTTCTATAGGATGTGCTGTAAGTGGAATTTTGGGTGATGGAGGAGTGAATGAGCTGGATGGGTGGATAGGTAGGATGAGAGGGGAGATTGTGATGGTTTATGGACAGAGAGATAAGATGGAGAAGAGGTGTGTAAAGCTGGTTGGTCGATAGAAGGGTAGAGGTAATGAAAGGCCGAAAATGGTAAAACAACGTGGATAACAGAAGAGTTGGTGGGCAAATGATCGAGCTGAGAGGTAAGGAGATGGCTTAGGCACGGCTGAGAAAGATAAGGGAGTGATAGAGTGATGCTGCGCAGTGTAAATGGAACAAATTACCTCTGTCTTGCACAAAACCGAGAATTCATCAACCTATTCTAACCACTTTATTGAAAACCAAAGAATAGCAATGTAGTTCTAGAGAGAAAACGTGCATGGTGCTGAAACAAGGAATTATTGCTCAAGATCTAATTGCATGGACACTTCTACCAATGGAAATATTATGTTAAAACTTGCATGAACCTATGAAACTGCGTTTTTTGGTGGTTGGCACGGTCTACACTCCCAATCTCTAAACAGAGGTGGAAGTGAGTGTACAATCAACCTTTTCTTGGAATTCTGATGAATGCTAATCCTCCTATTCTAATCTAAACTACTGAAAGCACTTGATCCATAAAACTAACCTACTTACTCACAACAAGAAATTCGAATCAGCAAACTGTATTTTTCAGTGCATGTAAAGAAAACGAAATGAAATGCTGAGAGGAAAGACAAGTAACAGTACAAGGAAAGGAGGCCTATTGCTCTCAGGTTGGGCCCAAACCTGAGAGCTATAGCTCCTCTAAGAACTCAGGATTGGACTCAAATCTGTCTGCCTTTTATTAAAAGATCATAGTCAAAAATCTAACAACATGCCAAAAATGGCTTACAAGGAGCAAAACAGAGCTATAGCTCGAAATCCAAATCTGCAACAAAGGTTCAAAAGTTCCTATCGAAGGCTACAGCCTCAATACTTATACATTATGAGGGCCAAGCTGGCCTCCTAAATTAGTGGGGCTTGGCTGTCCAACAAAAAGTAAACTGTTGTTCCTGTAGAATCCGTTGGCTGCCTTCTAGCTCGGTGGTGATAGCTGTTGGGGGCTCGGAGTTGGGGTGGAGATCACGAGGAAGGTCATTCAAGGCTGTGGACAACCTTCCTATAAACCTGCAATGCCACCTTGGCTGTCTCCTTGCCTCCATCTACGTGGTTTTGCTCCATTTAATGCCAAAAAGTCCTGAAATAAACATGTATTAGCCACATAGGCATAATGACTGCCCTCCTTCCTACGAATAACACAAATATACTAAGAAATGATGCATAAGTGATAAAAAATGAAGGGTTGAGCAAGGTGAGTAGGCCAAATGAGCCCAAAATGTTACCAAAATTTGGGGCTCATCAGGTACCTTATGACCCAAATGGATTCATCTGTGATAGAAAGGTAAAAAATAGGCTATCAGCCTATAATCATTGTAGGATCCCTGAAATAGAGCAGTATGCTAATCAAGATGAGTGGGTAGAGGGCACATTGATAGAAGAACTCACTGAGGAAGAAAAGATGGAACAAGCAATGAAAAATCTTGAAAAGACTCTTGACCTGGACTCTTTTGGATAGGTGTCTTTCAAATTGCCTCAGCAAACCGGAGTGGGCACATCATCTGCTGGAACTTCACAGCAACCTGCCCAAGGAAGCACTACACCAGCTGCAGGGACATCTAAAGGCAAAATAAGTGCTGGATTCAGAGCAGCACATAATGACAGATCAGCCAGCATCATCAAAACAACAGGGCCAAGGGCAAATTCCTCCTGTCCATACCAAAGCACCAGAGGTACCAGCATTGCAGACTCCTCTAAATTAGGAAAAGGGCATAAAAAGGGACCGAGAAGAGACCATACCTGTAAGTGGGCCAGCAGAGCAACTAGGGGCAAAAAGGCAAAGAATAAATCATCTACCTGAAGAGGAAATTGGTGAGGAAATCATAGAAAGTCCGAGAGGCGAGAGGGAAACTAGCCCATAGACATCTCCAGTGGTAGAAACATCCACCAGCTCTCATGGGCAGCAATTGGAGAAACAGCATAGCACAAAAGTTTCCTCCTTAAGGCCACAAAGCAAGTAGGGTTATGATATCAAAAGAACATTCACGGACATCAAAGCCCAGAATGAGCCAATAAGACTGCAACTTTATGATTAATTTCTCAAGATGACCCCCACCAAACAGCAAAGGTTAATGTCTGCATATGATATTAAAGAAGGAAAAATGATCTTGAGCCACTTCAAGCCTAAAGTGCAGCAGCCACAGTCAGCAGCTGATTATATTAGAACAAATCTGGAGGCCCTTGCCAAAGACATTCACCCTTTGGACCAGATTGAGTTGCACAAGCAAACTGGAGAGATGGTCTACTCCACATTGGCAGACAAGGCAATGTTAGCTCAGAAATTGTAGAACTCATTAAACAACACATTTGCCCAACAACATTTGGAAAAGGCATCTTCTTTAGCCAAGGACAACAAGATAAAGTCCTTGGAAGAAATTATCATTGAGCTGGGACATGATCCCAAGGATGCCAAGGGAATAAAAGCATTGATAAAGAAAAAGGAAGAGGACATTGCTGCCCTCAAGAAACAATTGAAGTTGCCAATTACTATGCATCCACAAACCACAAAGGTTGTGCAAGAAAAAGCAGAAGAAGACATGATGGATTTGCTAATGAAAATGAATCAAAGATTAAATGAGACAAAGCAGGAATTGGAGAAGGCATTACAGGAAAAGCAGGGAGTGTCAACCTCCCAACCATCTCAAATAGCTCCAACAGTTACAACTGCTCCTCCTACAACCACAACAGCAGTGCCTCCCACTGACCCAGCATCAACAGCAGGTACTCCAACAACAACAGCAGCAGGCAGCAGCACTACCATGACCACTGAGGAATTGATAAAGGCTATGGAGGATTTAAAACTCCAAGTATCAGAATTAAAAGAGGCCAAGAGAAAATTGGCAAAGTTAGAAATAAGTTATGACAAATCTAAAATGACTGTGGCAGCAAAGACAAGAGAGGTAAAGGCATTGGAAAAGGACCTCTCTTTAGATAAGCCTCTGGGAGAAATCAAGGACATTTTATGGGCTAATATCAGTGAATCCATTAGTAATATCTGGAGATCTATTCAAATTATATATGAACAGATTGACTTGATAGCGGCAGCTCAGGTGGAAATTCAAAAGGCCGGAAATTTATTGGGACATAAGCCCGACCAGGCCAACAGGCTAATCTATTTTTTTAACACTAAAACCAAGGAAGAACTAGCAGCATTAGACATCAGAGAGAGGATAGGCACCATCCTAACAATCAAAAGAGTTCTAACCATGAGAACCCTGATGCAGAATTTAGAGAGGAAAAGCCAAGACATGCAAGTGGAGGTAAATTCTTTTTTAGAAAAATTTACAGTTTTGCAGGAAAGGGGCTTGCCAAGTCTGGTGGGAAACAATGAACGCCTGTTGAGACAAGCTGAGTACCAGCTCAGGTTGAATAGACATGCTGCTGATCAACAAAATGCATCATCATCAAGTACTCCAGCAGAGAAGACCCTTCCATCTGGCCAATCTCTTTACAGCAACTTGGAAAATCTGTTTTATATTGAGCATGAAGTACAACATCTTTTTACAGTCCAGCCTAACTTCTACAAGTATACAGACGCTGATGAGACTTTGATAAATCTGCAAAGACATCAGTTGCCAGAAGAGCAGTGGTGGCAAAGCATGTTGGAAATTTTGTAGGTGGGTTTCAAATTTTTGTTTTTCCCAGAAAACAACAGATATCAAAAGAGCAGATAAAAGGAACGGGTGAGAGTCTTGTGGGGTTGCAGTCTATTAAATAAAAAATTAAATGCCCCAAAAAAGCTAAACCAGCCGCGCGGAATATCAGTGAAGTATCCATCGGCTGACTCACCAAGCAAACATTCAATGCATATCACCAACTGAGCGGCCAGCGCAGCAACATTTACTTCTGCATTTATTCCTTCCCGTTCCCAAAATCATTTACTTCTCCTGTAAAGTAGGTGGAAGAAGTTATTACTAGATATTATCTCTTTGAGATATTTTGTGAACATTTTTGTACAAATATCTCCTCAAGCGAAGTATTAGGGGTTGGTGATTCATTTCTGGAACTGCGCTGTAACTCTAAAAACTCTTCTGAATAAAAGGTTGTTGGAATGCGTTGTTGCTGAACTCTCTGGTTGTGGAATTGATGGCAAAGGACTATGTTATAGAATTCTCGAATTATTTCATGGATCAATAAGTCTTTTTAACTCATGTTTAACAATTTCTGTGTTTTATATATCATCTATGCTCATGATCTGAATAATAGGGAAAAAGAATAAACCAGAACTTGCTTAAACTGCACTCTGTGTTCAATCTCTGTTATTATTTATGTTTTCTTCATAATTAGCATAAGCAGGAATTCTTAACTGCTCTTGTTTCCCCTGGTTCTTGCATTTTGAATATAGCTAAGGAATTCTTAACTGCTCCCTGGCAATATTCATCCACTTTCCCTCTGTCAATATGATGAAGGATTCTTAATTGCCCTTCACCCCTTGACTCCATACCACCTGATTTCAGTTTACAATTTGTTCCATGGTTGATTACCTTGCTCTGTAGTACCCCCTTCTATCAAAGAAACCATGTCCAGCAGTTCATCCTCATAGACTCTATTAGCCCAATGGACTGAACTTCTCATATTTACACCCCTCTTCTATTGAATGTCACCATCCAAAAATCAAACAAACCCCTGTACTTCATAACTAGCCTAATATACCCCAAAACAAAGCTAAACCATAAAGAGAGAGCCCACTCTGGATACAGATTGGCTAGAACCTGCATCTAAAATATTGGTCTGTGGTTACCTCGGCTGTATTCCCTTTTCTTACAACTTTTGGGGAACAACCTGAGTGATAACAGGATGCAAAGAAAATTTCGTGGATTTCCCTATATAAGTAGCGCTCTAAGCACTGTTCCTTTGATACTCGCGGATTCCTATTTTCCTACGCCGCGAACTCATGAATCTTCTTGTCCAACCACCCTTCAATTTCTTTCTTTGTTGGATTTCAGTCACACGACATCAGACATCCCTTATGTAGATCTCGGTCTCGGCAACAGAACCATTTTTTGGCTTGTTGGGGCCTGACCCAGGTTCAGAGATGATTTAGCCAAACAAATCCCGGTACTACTTGCCCTTTCGGCAACAGTCCACGAAGTGCAGACTAAGGTCTCACCCGAAGTAGTATGGGAGGGTGCTAGAACCAGGTTTTCGCACCCTAGAGATGTCTGATGATTTCAAGTGGTCTGCGGTTCGATCCTATGCGCATGTCACTATACGCGCTTATCCGTACCTCACATCTCGAGATGATGTCTTCGCACAGCCCTACCTGGGGCTCAAACAGTGTTATTACCCAAGTCCCTCCTCGCAGCCGATATTAGGTGATTAACTGAACTTATTTATACACTTTTAGTTATTCTTAACAATATTCACAATTCATGTAAGTGCGCGCAGTAAATAAACAGTATAATTGCAAGTAATATCAAACATGTAATAACTCAGAATAGATACACAGGATTCAGATAAAACTTCTCTTTATTATTTTCTTCCTTCTGTTACAGACTTGACACTACCCTGCGCACTCAACTGGAGACTCTACTAGGTCTCTGCGCACTTAGCTGCAGAGCCTCTTCCTACTACTACGACCCAAGACACTTAGACTCTTGCTCTACGCTTCGCTATCGTTTAGACTCCATCCGTTGGTTCTCTTACTTCTTTACAACTTAGAGCCTCGCTCTATTTATATAATCCCATGGTCCGCGGACCATGGGTAGGTCGACACTACATTCAAAACTTAGGGCGGAAAACCCTATGACTTTAGCATACAATTCGCGCTCCGCGCCCGCAATTCGCTGAGTTTTTACAACAATAACAACTCAAAACTTGGGCTTTGAGCCCCAAAACATGCTGTGGGGGGATTCCATGCCCAGCACCTTGTTTTTTTTTTTATTAGATTACTTGTTTTGTGCCTTATGCCTCTTTAGGGCCTGTCATTTCCATCCATATTCTTTCTACTTATGGATCTCTTTTACCTTAGGGAAATTCTTAGCAAAATGTTTGTACTCATGGAATTTCTTACATTTAAATGGAATCTAATCATAATCAACATGATGAATAAATGCTCAATTGTCTAGTGAGAGTTGAAATACCTCTGGGAGACCTTTGTCTAGGTCTAATTCTACACAGATCCTTTCACATACAAACATGGATTCTATGGTTATGCTCTATCGATGTATTTCCAAAGAAAATTCCCTATACTTCGAAGGGTTTCATTGTTCTAGCAATGTAGTGGAAGATGCAAGAGTTTTACCCATATAGGCGTTGTAGAAGTTAGATCATTCTCTAGGTTAAATTTTGGATTCCATTGATCTATGTACAAACCCTTAACTCCCATGAAATATGTCCCACTTTTGAATATCAAATCTCTATCTTGTTTTTCTTCAAAGATGAAAGTGAAGATCCCTTTTTAGCAAAAGAAACAATTGATCCGCCCTTTCATCATTGAGCATTAGTTTTTTTCTACCCAGTATATTAATGTTCTTGGTGATGGAAAAATTCCCATAAATTGACCCAAAATACCTTTCTCTACCAAGAAAGGAGCCATGGATATGGATTTCCTAGGATTTACTTGGAAATTTGGGATGTTGTCCAATTTCCTAAGAAACTTGGAGGGTTTGGATTTTTGAAACTTTGGTAGAGCATTTACCAAAGTTATGAATGTGAAGTCATCCAGAGTCATGGGCGGAGGATTTGGGGGGGCGGGGGAGGGGGGGTAATTCCCCGACGATCCTACAACCATTGTTCGATTCAGTTATTGTTGAAGATAACTCATAGGATTAGGATTGTGCATGCAATATCAACATATCTATGCGGGTGTTGAATTGTTGGAGAGTCATCATTATTATACATGTCTACAAAAAACTATCACTACAACAAATCCCTGTGATTAGCTTCCTTTTTTGTTTCCAAGGACCGTTTTACTGTATTTTTCTCCAATTTTTTGTGCCAAAACATTTAGGTGCTAAAATAGGCGATAATAGCGTCAGAAAAGAACTAGAAATAACGTTGAAATTAGTGTCGTAAATAGTGTCAACAATAGCGCCATAAATTTCCCCATAAAAAGCGCCAGTGATAGCACCAAAATTATCTCCCTTTTTGGCACCTAAATTATTGCCTTGGTTAGCTCTCTTTTTAGTGTCGAATTTAGTGCCAGATGTGCCCAAATGGTTAATTAATTGAGTTGTTTGGGGTTAACTAGATAAGGGATTTGATGATTATGGGATTTATGGATTTGGGGTACAGGGATTAAGGGTTAAGAGATTAGGGGTTAGGGTTTAAGGGATTAAGGGTCAAGAGCTAAGGGATTTGGTACTTACGAGTTAGGTAGTTTAATGGTTAATGACTTAGGGATTATGGGTTAAGGGATTAATGTTTAAGTCATGCTTAGGGAATAAAGGTTTATGGATTAAGGGATTAGGGATTAGGGCTTAAGTGTTTAAGGGTCAATGGCTTAGGGGTTAGGGGATTTAGGGATTTTGCATTAAGGGATTAGTGATTAACTAAGGTTGATGGATTAAGGGTACTTTAGGAATTAGGGATTAATTATTTAAAGGTCAATGCAGGATTAGGGGTTAGGGGATTTAGGGCTTTATTGGAACTCTTGAAATGTAATGGAATGTCTTCTAACACGCCCATCACCAATGTCATCCACCAACGTAGCACGGTGAGTAATGAATGGGGCCAACGTTGAAATTTCTTCAAACTATTATTATATAAGTCAAAATTTGACATGGTTAGACTAGACACATGCCTTGACAGTATGCGAGGGTTTGAAGAATCAAGGATGCTTGATGTCCCCACATAATCTTTGAGATTGTCCATGTTTGCATCAACGTTCATCATGTAGTCTCATTGTCATCATTTTTCATTCCCATCTATGGAATCTTTGTCGAAACTCTCTTGAAATGTCATGGAACATCTTCCAACATGCCCATCACCAATGTCATCCATCGACGTCGCACCAATGAAATTTCTTCAAAATGTTCTTGTATGCATTGAAATTTGACATGGTTAGAGTAGACACATGCCTTGATAGTATGTAGGGGTTTCAATTAGACTTTAGGATGCGTGATGTCCTCACATAATCTTTGATATCGTCCACGTTTGCATCAACATTCATCAAACATTCTCATTTCCATCTTTCCTCATTCCCATGTATGGAAGCTTTGTTGAAACTCTCTTGAAATTTCAACATGGAATTTCTTCCAACATGCCCATCACCAATGTCATCCACCGACGTTGTATGGTGAGAAGTGAATGGAGCCAATGTTGAAATTTGTTTAAATTGTTCTTGTATGCATCGAAATTTGACATGGTTAGACTAGGCACATGCCTTAACAATATGTGAGGGTTTCAACACTCAAGGATGCATGCCATCCCAACATAATCTTTGAGATTGTCAACGTTTAAATCAACGTTAATCATGTAGTCTCGTTGATATCATTCCTCATTCCCATATATGGAATCTTTGTCAAAAATATCTTGAAATGTCATGGAACGTCTTCCAACATGCCCATCACTAATGTCATCCACTAATGTCGCATGATGAGCAATGAATGGGGCCAACATTCAGATTTAGTGAGTATGGGGATTAAGGATTGTGGGTTAGTTATTAAGGTTTATAAGGGATAAGGATAAGGTTTATAAGGTCACACAATGGGGTTTATTAGGATTTATATATGTTTGGGGCTATGGGATAGAGGGATTAAGGATTATGTGGGTTAGAAACTATGGGTTTTGAATTATGTGTTAGGGTTTATTAGGGCTATTTGTTAAGGGTTAGGGGTTTTGTTTAAGGGTTTATAAGGTGAGGATTTATAGGGGTCGATAGTTTTCAAAGTGTTAAGGATTATAAGTTAATATAGTAGTTATCAACTATAATGGATATAATAATTTAGGAATTTTGGTTATTAATGCCAAGTCCAAAGGATATATGCATTTAGGGATAGGGGTTATTTGGTTTAAGGTTTAAAAATGAAAAGGGTTTGGACGTGTCATATAGGTTATGGGTTAGGGCATATAGGAGTTAGAGAATATGTTTGTATATGGGATTAGGTTATGGATCATATATGTTACTAGTTAACAAGTATAGTTGTTATGACTGAGAGTTTATTAGTGATAATGGTTACATTTCAAGAGTTAAGGGTGATAGGGTTATGCTTTTTGGGATATATTTGTTATGGTTACAAGCTATATTAGATAATAGATGTTAGGGGTCAAAATTAGTAGGTGTTAAGGGTTATAGGGGCTTGGGATTATAGTTGTTATGTGTTATACAATTTAGGGGTGATAAGGCTTGGACATTGTTGGGTCACAGAATTGTCATCTTTTTCCTACTTATTTTCCTATTTCTTTTATCCCTTTTTGACCAACAAGACCATGTCTTATTACTGTAACAACCCTTATTCACCTAAGTATGTCCTTTTTCACTCTTCACTTTCTTAGCCTAATTCTACGTATAATTTGAGATTAGAACTACTGTCTTGGGTTGTTTTTAATCATAAAACTAATTTATGGGATGTTTCAGGCTTATATGGTCTGTCGAATCTTGTTGTTACATGATTACATTTCAGTTCCTTTACCGATTTGGATTAATTAAGGTTACAGGAGTTGTTGTTGTTACATAGATAATTGCTTAAGCACATTCTGCCTTTCCTAATCAGACTAGATTTAGGAAATCCAATTATTCGTCCAATTAATACATACCTCACCCTGCCATAATAATGCATGATTAGACCGTTTTGACACCATTACTTTTTATAATTAAACCAATGCTATTAGTACCATTATTTCTTTATCATTATTACTTTTTTTCTTCATTATTCGTGTTGTTACATCCACAGACCAGTGCAATCGTTCAGAAAGTCCCTTTTATTTAAAATTTTTGAATTGGTAATAAGGAGTAACCACTAAAAATTTCAACACCTTGACATTCTCCCCTGAGAAAGCATCTGTGTGCGCTGAAGAAGCTCTATAACAGGTTCCTAGAATTGTTGAGTGGTATTTTTGTGAGCAACTATGGGTGGAGCAACGGTTAGACATAAACCTAACTCTGTTAATGTGTTGTTACAACATCCGGAAGCATTGGAAATTTTTTGAAGGGTTGGATGGCTGAGTTATTTTGAAAAATTACAAGGTTTTAGTGAATTGGTCACTTTAGAATTTTCCCAAGCCTTAGTTAAATAACACTCTGTGGTTAGGGGCTTCAGAATTTTTACTACAGAAGAATTTATCGCAAAAGTGACAGGGCTTCCTAGGACAGGAGAATGGTGGTTCTCAAGGAAAGTGGCCAATCTTGAAGCTAAGGCCATATTCTTATAGGAGGGAGAAGAATTGATGACCAAGGGCAAGGGTTTTGATAGAACAACTCTTCCTCACCCTCGGGAAGATGTAGCCCTTTTCATCCAAAAATTTATTACCTATGAAGGTCGTTTTGGGATTATTTTCAATTATCACTTTCAATTGCTCACACAGTTGAGGGAGAGGTAGTTGATTAATTTACCATACTACTTCCCGAAGTCATTATGACACATGGAAAAGGTTTTGAAAGGGGGGAAATATCCAGAATGAACTCATTAAACTAATCATCATGAATTCATTACAGAGACAGGGGAGCTTTTGGCATGGTTTGATAATGATACCTTGTGCTGCTGCGAATGAAGATCATGAAGAGAGTGTTGAAGCAACACCCAACATTGAAACATTTCCAAGTACTGAAGAAACACCCATCGTGGAAACAACACTAAGTATAAAAGCAACACCTAGCATTGAAATAACACTTGTTTCTAAAATAGCTCTAGGAGAAAGACAACCACAACCTCTAAGTGGAGTAGGGATGACACATCCTATTGTTGGTCGATGAAACCCTAAGAGGTGGAGTTCCATTAGAACGACCCCTAGTTCATCGTCGTGAGGAAAGGAGACATGGATAGAAGAACTTGTGGTGGTGTCTAGTAATTCATCAAAGGAAAGATGAGGTGAGTTCCTGATTATAGAGGAAGTGCAGGAGGAAGAAACTGCTGGAACAACAACTATGCCTAAAACTGGAGCTGAGGAAGTGAAGACCCCTGAAGGGACCACAAGAGTATCAAAAAGGTAATAGTGCATAAAAGGAAACTAAAAATTCCAATTGGTGGAAGAACCCCTAGGAAAAGGGTATGAGTAGTTGTTATACGAGAAGAGACTCAAAAACCTATTGTTATAACTAAGGGGGAATGTGCTAATACAACTGGACCTGTTGGGTTTGAGGAGAAATGGAACAAAGAAAAGTAATATAAGTCTATAGAAGAAAGCCCCTCTACATCTGAAATCTCGACTGTTACACCAAAGCTTGAATAAGATTTAGAGAAACAACATGATACAAAAGGACCAGTAATAAAAGAGCAGACAAAAGAACAAGAGGTTGTTACTTCACAAGGTAAGACGAAAATTGACCTCTCGTTCAAATTGAAAATCTAAGAAAGGAAAATGAGGAGTTAAAGAAACAAATTTCCTTAGTTAGATAAAAAATTCATTTTAAGAATGAAACTAGAGTGGATATGTTGGTAGAGGCCGTAGAAATGGCATTATCTAGTATCTCAGAAAAACTTTGTAAGGGTTTCCAAGAAATCCTTGAGGAGGCTGAAATCATGGAAACTATTACTACTTCAGTTGGAGTATAAGTTTGGAAACATGACAAAGAATTTCGACTTGCTATTCCGCAAGAACTTCTTGATGATGTTGTTGTTACACAAGAACCAAAAATCAAATCAGAGTAGGACGAAGAAAAATAATATGCTAATCCACAAGAACATGTTTACGATGTTGTTGTTACACAAGAACCAACAGTTGAAACAGAGTAGACAGAAAATAAAAATACTATTGTACCACAAGAACCTATCAATGATGCTGCTATTACACAATAACCAACAGTTGAGATAGAGCAACAAGAGAAGAAAATGGATCAGAAGGAGGATGCTGGAACAACTCACATTAAATTTGAATATTTGATGAGGGTAGCAAAGCAATGGGAAAAATTAGCACTCTTTCCCAAAGATGAAGTCATCTTCTTAATGCAACACGAGGAAATGGTCAATAAGATTAAGCAGGAGTGCGTTGAAAAATTAAGGCAATGAAACATGTGAAGGAATTACAAGGAGAGGTTGAACTGCAAGGAGAGGTTAAGTTATTATATCAATAAAAGGAGCTCATCTATGAGCTCATTAATGGCTTATTGTGCAGTAGGCTTCCTTCTCCTTCTTATCCTTTATATTTGCAAGAAAAGAAATATCTCTTCCAATTAACAACCTTGAATGAAAAATGACCATATATGACAAGGAAAATACAAGGCTTTTTGGAAACATTTCAAAGTGCTAATTTCTCAGAACAACATTTGTTGTGCAAGTTGTACCTGCATGATCTCGCTTTCTTTGTGGAACAATCATTCAATCTGACACCCTATGTGGGAGATGTAGAACTCAGGGCTTTTGTTTCTTTTATGCAAAATTAGATAGGCTAGAAAGCTTCCCATGATACTATAACAACTAATGAAGAATGAGTAAAATTGTTTATTAGAGGAGAACCCTGTTAAACTGAACCCGTTGCACACAAATACAATCAAATATGGCAGTTCCCATCCATTAAGACACTGCTAATGGACCATCGAGAATCATTTCTACGGAGATGCTAGAGAAATATACAAGGAATGAGAACTGGTGCCTTGGAAGGAAGCAAGTTGAGATGGGATATTTCCCGACAAGAATTGAAGAAGGGAGACCCCTATTGTTATCATAATTTTGAGCAATCACTTTCCAGATTTCATCAATATGTTGATTGTATTAGGAGGAGTGGTTCAGGATGGATAGGACTTAGATTCAAGTTCTCTCTTGTTTGGTTACCCAGCTATCAGTATCGACATCCATATAGGATTACTGATAAGATTTAGGAGGAAGAATTGGTTATTTCTCAAGGATACATGGTTAGAGGTGAAGACATGGAAAGAAATTACAACCTCACACAACTTCACTCTCAGCATTTCAAGCATCAACGATATGAGTTTACATGAGGACACGCAGAATCTTAAGATGGGGAGAGATGCTGGGTCACGAAATTGTCATATTTTTCCTAATTGTTTTCCTAATTATTTTATCCCTTTTTTTAAAACAGAAACGGTTGAATTTTATTGATAAGAAGAGGTTGGGCATGCCAAACAACCTCGATTATAGTCAATTGAGAGAAATCTGGTTCTATAGAGTCCTCAAATTCTGGTTTTTGTAACAGAGATTAGCTATTGCTTTTACGCAACAGGCATGGCTGAGAGACGCTTGCTATTCTTTTGGCGTCTTAGAGTCATGTCTTACATTTCCTCTTTTTATTTCTTTTTTCTTTTTTTGCTTTGGTACTTTCCTGGGTTTAGCTAATTCCCGAATAAACTTTAATTCACGGTCCAATTATACAAAACCCACATATATTAAACTGTATTAATATATAACCTGTCCCCACCTCCGATATACCAAGGCTCACATCCAAACCCGACCCCACTTCAAGGTTAAAACCCAACCATGATCAGCTTGCGATTACCGCCAGATATTCCTCCGTCCAGATCTGACACTTATCGCGTTCCTCACCGTCCGACCCTTAACACCCTAGGAGCAATCGAAATGGCCGGTTTTGTCCTGCAACGCGACAGCCACAAAGTTGCATCGCGTTCGTTTCATAGAAAACTGCCCAGCAGCCTAGAGCGGTGCGATGAAGACCACTTACCGCTCCTGGCGGAGTTAACACCCTGTTGTGGTAAAACACAACCCCCCCAATTTTCACTTTTAAATCTCACATGGGGACCCTTTTAACTGATCATTTGGTAATATTATTATTGGATTTTGAGAATGTGAATGGCCTAAATGAGTTCAACGTCTCTTTATCTGTCTATCTCAATTTGTTTGACCTCATTTGGATTAATTATTTGTGAATTCCGTTTGTTTGAAGATTGGATGTATTTTAGCCACTTGACTTTTTGTTTTCTTTTATGGGTTGATCATGTCTTGGTTGTTGCAATAAGCGCCTTGTATGATTGGTGATTAGCTTTTATAACAACATTCTCTTATTGGTCACAAGAAGGTGATGTGGCATCTTAAGTTGCTAATTCACCTCACTTTTTGCTTAGAGCTACACATGTTGTTTGTTTCCTCCACATGGCATTGTAAATATTAACATATGAAACATCATATTGTAAATATAATATATAATAAATTAGAGCTTTTTGTAAATAATATAAATTGAATTTATTGTAATATAATATATATAATAAATCGAACTTAAAATAAAGAATAACAAAGTTATTGTTAAAGTGTATATATATTCAAACATATATTTAAAATAAATAAATAAAACAATTAAATTCACCTTATAAATAACTTATATTTTTTGTACATACTTTAACTTAATGTATTATATATATATATATATATATATTAGCTTCTCACACATTTTATTTTCACCAAAGGGAGGCAGTACACAACACATTTATTATAAACATGGTTCTTTAATTTTGAAGTTTGGTTTGACTTTTTCGTATGCATCAAAATTTGGTAATGTCAAAGCAAGTTTGTTCAACCAAACTCTTAAAACAAAATCCTGAGGCATTGTTGTGGAACGTATTAAAAGCATGCATTAAAACAAAATACCACAATTTTGGCAAACAATATCGTGCCATTCATGTATCCATCACATTTTTCTTCACACAAATGCACATTAAATCACATGGAGCGCAATCTAAACTAACCCATGACAGGTCATATAGGTATCGCCCAGTCCATCTTATGCAGCCCACATGGCAATTCTGCATTCATTCCAAATAGCATCAAATGCCAATTTACCGCCAAACTAGATCTCAGGGATGCATTTTAAATACCGATTGCATTCATTTATTGCCACATGATTTTGAGTGATGCTAAATTTTTCTAAGCTGTTGAATGATGATTAGTTTTGTTATATTGCAGGTCTGAGGATAAGAGCGATTTTTCCAATCAAAAAGGCATAGCAGCAAATTATCGCACCACATACATTGAAACTACCTCATACAAGAACAAAGATTCTGGCAACTTCTAGTTTCAAAACTGACGTGAAATGCGTAGTGGAAGGTGCAAGGTGCGTCATTTGGAATGGGATTTGGCACACAATTCTGGATTTTGAAACAAACTCATGCCAAATGTTCCACCTGCAACCATGCAAGACCCACGTAAACACGAGGATCAATGGCACACTCCAGTTTCATTCTTGAACGGGAGTCTCATGATGAATGCCTAATTGACAGAACGCCGATGGCAAGGATTTTCATGACATAATCTCTGATCTGCCCCAATAATCGGATCCCATGAAATAAGCAACAACTATTGTCAGTTGGAAACGAAATCGATCAGTTTTCCATACACAATATGCATCGCATCAAAACAATCCGTTTACAAGTCCGAACGATGTGGAATTGGAGAGAAAAGAATGCAGGAATGGATGTTGACCCAACGAGAGTAGCACAAATGGCTGCCAATGGAAATGTGACAATGCGATGAAATTAAGACGCCTTCGACATTCTTACAGGAACAATTTCAATCTTGGGATACAAGAAGATAATTTAACCGCAACAGAACTCAAATATATCGCTGGGAGGTGAATTCTTGGCATGACAGATCAAGCTTTGGAAGCGGCCTTCATACTTTTCAAAGAGAGCTATAAATTTAATGATGAAAACGAGCGGCTCGACATGTCAAATACACCCTTTTCAATCCACTTTTATTTTTGTTTTTGTTTTTAAACTTAATTTTAAATTAGAATTTATCTTCCTTATTATTATATTAGTTCTAGAATTTAATTCAATATAGTTATTTAAATTTAGTTTATATATCAGATTTGGATTCTATTTGATTTAATTAAATCATTTTTATTTAAAAAAGAAGAAGATTTGTTGGTTTGAATTATAGGTGGAATGGAGGATTTGAAGCCTAAGCTCAAGGAGAAAGAAACAAACTTATATGGCTATATAAGAAGCATGGATACAACAGCAGAGGGGGTCGCGATCCAGCATAGGGGATTCTCTACTATGATTCAATTTGTGCTTATGCACTTCTGTTTTGCACAGAGAAAGTGATTGTAGAGATTGAAAGAGGGTTTTTGGCCCTGTTTTATTGCTTAGCACTATTGCATGCAGTAAGATCATTGGTCTCAAATTCTCAAGGACTGTGTATTTTGTAAAAAGCTTTGGCATTGTTTAAATGAATTTCCATTCATGTGTACTATTACCGGAACGCTGAATTTTTATTTTTATTTTTGTCCAAGTTTTGTAATTGATTTCGATCTTTATTCTAAATAGTATTTGTTGTAGATATCTAACACTATTGTTGGTTTAATTTTGATATGTTATTGAAGCTTTACAGGAGCTATCTCCAAGAGGCAGAATGAGATCGAATCTATAATGAATTCATTGAAGTATATATGAGATAAATGATAACTATTTATCATTTAATCGCAAATGTATTTTGCTTTTTATTCCATTAATTAATATGAAATATTTATTTTATTTAATGGAAATCACATGGTGAATTTGCTCATAAACCAGTCCTTCCCCCTGTTTTATTTCATTTGCTCTCGGATTAGGAGAGGGCTATCCCGTTCTAGTTCGAGATAGGATTTTCGTTTTAAATTAGTTTTGCATTTGTAAATTAATTCTGCATAAAGTCCTCTTTCGTTAGAGGCAAACATCTTGGTTCTCAGTGGCAAGATTGAGCCCTTATATTAGTCAACCTTCTTGATTGATTTTAATCTTTATTCAAAACACTAAAAAATCAATCATAAGGATTAATGTAATATATTGTATATTAAGTTATTTATTTTTAATCAATAACACTTAACATTTGAAATTACTTTTCTTTTCTTTTTTAGAGTTAACTTTAGCATACTAATTATTAATTAGTTTCTAACATTAACTTTCAATAAATAATAATAACCTAAAAGAATTAGAATAATTTTAATTTTACTTAGGTAGTGTATTTAATTAGATCTTATTTTAATTAAATGTTTCCTTAGAATAATAATAACAATATTTAATCCGGATGCGGGTGTATAAAACTGAGAATAGTTCGACGGCAGCATGTAAGGGAGGCGCGTGGCCCCTCACTAATGCCAACCGGCTTCGCATGAGGTTTGATTTAATATCTCAGTACTTCGAATTAATTGTGGCATTAACGCAGCACACCACCACCTTCCAGTTCAACAGTATAATGGTCATGGCGCTTTGTTGGCTTCTCATTCTGGTCGCATCCTTGTGCTTAAGTCGTTCCAGCGAGAATGTCGCTCCTAGCTCTCGAATAAGTTCAGTCCACTGTCAAGCTCCGGTTCGTAACGTTGTCATTCACCAGTGCATCCATCTTCCTTTTAATCCTTCCTGCACCTCCCTTTGCAGCTCCCTTTCTATCTCCTCCATTGTGGTTTGTTCGGCTCCTCCTGCCATCCTCAAAATGCCCAGAACTCGCTCCAGGATGAGCTGCAGGAGGGGCAGCTCCCGTGGTCATGTCTCCCGCCAGCCATCCTCCACGACCTCTGAGCCTTTGTCGGATGCTTCGAAATTCAGCTTGGATAGATACCCTGCAACCAGAAATGGCCGTGGCAGAGGAAGAGGGCAATTTAGCTCCGAAGCTTGCTCTCACCACTCCCAATCCCACACTGCGCACTTTCGCTTCCCCTGCTCCCTCGGAAACTCTTCCTTTATTGCGTCAGTTACCATTGAGCTGAGTGAAGATGCTATGGGTTCAGGAGCTGTTGGTTCGGAGGCAGTTGGTCCAGGCGCTCCCTTGGAGCCGACGACGGCAGACAGGAACGCTTCCACGCAGACTAAGGCTACTCAGCGAAAGGATCCAAGCGGCCCAGCAAATCAGGAAACCACCACTCACGCTGGTCCTAGCGCTCCTGCAGAGGTTGGCTCTTCAGGCAATAAAGGCAAATCCTCTTAGCCTGAAGATTCTGATCAATTCGGCTGCCACATTATTGAGGAATCACCACCCACCTCGCTCAATGATTGAACAGGTCCGCACCTTCTGTTTTTGCTCCGCTGTGGTAAGAAGACATCCTATCCTCTCAGAATACACAATTATTTCTTGTCTCACAATTCTCAGTATCAGGTTTTTTGCTAATATAGATTCGTCGATTTCCCCTGCATGGGCGGCCCTCTCCAGTTTTTTAGTCACTGTCATAACCAATGTCTTACGGTCTCTGTCCTCCTGGATTTTGTACTGGGTCAATAGGTTTATAGGTTCTCTTTCGGTCATGGAAAGGCCGCGCAGTTTTGAGATTTTGTCTGGTTCCAAACACTCTGTTCCAGCTTTCAGTTACAGTTTCAAAACTCATCAAGTCTCAAAGCAAGTCACTATGAAGGATTTCTGGTCAGGTTTCCAAGTGATTTTTGTAAGCATGCCTTCTTCAAGGCTAGAACTCTAGGGGCCCTTGTCCCTCTGTAATTTTATTATGTATCAATATAGAAGTAGCTAAATTCAGGAAAAAAAACAAAAACAAAAACAAAAACAAAAACAAAAAAAACAAAACAAAAAACAAAAAAACAAAACAAAACAAAACCAAAAACAAAAAAAAACAAAGAAACAAAAAAAAACAAAAAACATTATTTAGTTTAATTAACATTTATTTTATATTTTATCATAGATATATTATAATCTTGTAATAAACTAGATTAAATATTTAGTTTTATTGTTAGAACTATATTAGTAATATTTAGGATATATTATAGTATAGTTATTTTATTATAAAATAGTATTAGTATAGTATAAGGTATATTTATTTATATAGTATAGTTAGTTAATTAGTATAATATCATATGATATATTAGTTTAGATTTGGCATATGAGATAAATAGGAGTACTTTAGTACCTAACAAGACTTTAATGATAGTGTAGTATTAACATTGTGTTACTTTAGGATTAATAAATAGTATTAAACTAACAAGTTTCATAGGGATAACATTATCATAGTATCATATAGGATTAACAATTAATATTAACTTAATACCATAGAGTTAGTTAGGTTAGAATAAGTTAGGTCATAACTTAGTTGTGGCTTAGCTGAGCCCCAGATCAGCTTAAGGATCACTTTCCTGCCTAATGAGCAAGAGGGATGATCTGATGTCTCTTCTCCATTGATGGATGAAAGTCATATTTTGAGTCATCGGAGATTGAGAGAAGGTAACTGGACCTAGTTAAACCAATCGGAGCCACTAATCCAAACGGATAAGGGACGGTATTCAAGTCCCCGACCAGGTGGTTTATCCCCCATATTGTTGAAGCGATTTTTTAGGCATCAACACACCCTTCCTTTTGCAAAGTGCAATGACCATCAGATCAACCCCGCCCAGATCTGACACTTGTCGTGTCCCTCACTGACCGGTCCTTTACCTGAACCTACCTCCATACCCGACCCCACAACAAGGATGATACCCTGCCAAGTCCAACGCGCGATAACCGTCTGATCTTCCCCCGCCCAAATCCGACGCTTATTGCGTCCCTCGCTGTCTGACCCTTAACACCACAGGAGCGCGCGATATGGGCGGTTTTGACCAGCCATGCGTCAAGCCCTAAGGTACATCGCGTCCGATTCATGAAATACTGCCCAATAGCCAGAAGCGGTGCGATGTAAACCACTTACCACTCCTCGCGACTTTAAAACCCCACATTTTCCAGCACGCAATGACCATCAAATCATCCCCCGCCCAGATCCTATGCATCACATCCTTCAAAACTGTCCTCTGATTGAATACAATTCTGCGCCCTGTTAAAACACCCAAAAACTGTTGGCCCATGTGAAAACCTATAGCCTGTCGAGGAGTGGCCCACTCTTTCTCGATAGTGAAAGTCTGTCTATGCCAGCCTTTGTTCTGTGGAATTTTATCCTTGATCAACTCTCCTTGTCTATTAAGGAATTGGGTGCCTTTCAAGTTCTTCATCATTTTTTAGCACCATACCTTGAGCTAGAAGACATCCTTTGTTATCCATTATATCAGCTTCCTTGTTCAAAGCTCGTAGGATATGGTAGAATGAGCAGGATGTGAAGTTTTGAGCCATCTTTCTTATTATTTCAAGGGTCTTGTTTAGAGCAGAGCTATTGAATTGGTCGCCCATGTTAAGGATTTTAATCAGGATTTCAGAATCCCAAAAGATTTGAAGGTTTTCCCCTCTATTCCCCTGGGCCAGCTGACATGCTTTGAGAATCTGAGGATCTCGGCCTACTTGTTGTTGCTCTGACCAAGACCCCAACTGAAGCTGTATTGCTTTTGCCCATCTGTGGAGTAAATTGTTCCCCCTGCCCCTGATATCCCCGAGTTTCCTTTGGCGGATCACTCAAAGAAAACCATGACTTTTCCCTGATTTATCCACCATTTTTTAAATTCTGCCTCAGAGATTCGGAGACGCCACTCTGGATTATGTCTAGACAAGAAGGTATTATTCTTTATGTCGGCCCATCTAAGGGGATCACCTAGCCAGCTGAGCTCTTCAGTGAGAAGGGAGTTTTCTATCTTATAATGTCTATTTTCAAAAGTTTCCAACAGTAAAGCTTTGGCCTTGGCAGCCACTGTGTTGGGGGATTGAAGTCTGTTGTTGAAGATGGCTTCATTGATAGCCAACTAGATTCCCCAACAGATATATTTTGTTATTGCATTCCAGATTTTAGTCCATTTTGAGTTGCTATTCAAAGAGCGAGGATAGCACTATTTCTAGGTTGTGAAAAGACTAACAATTGTAGACTGCTGAGGGATTTGGGCGTTGAGTCCCATAGTTGCTTGCAACCAGATCTCTTGAGAAAAGGGGCAGTCTATGAATAGGTGATTGATAGTTTCCTGATCCTTGCGGCAAAGAGGGAATCTGTGTGGACCCATGATTCCTCTTTTCTCTAAGTTGTCCCCAGTGAGGGTCCTTCTGTGCATGAGACTCCAGTAGAAGAAGTTGCTTTTTGGGAGACCAAATGGGTCCCAAACATGCTGCCAAAGCTTTGTAGTATGGATTTGATGTTGTCGTTATTGTAGGGCTGCAAAACCCAGCCGAGCTGAGTAAACTCCAGACTTCCCCCAGCCCCACTTGTCCCTCGAATGGAAATGCACAAGAGCCAAACTAGTGAGTTTAGCTAATAATTGATGGAGTTGAGGGAGCATCCAATCAGGGGTGCGATGGAGGGCCCAGTTACTCTAGCTCCCTGTTGAATCCCATGTGCATATGTCAGCAAGTTTGTGGATACCTTTTTGGATGAGCCAGTTACGCAAATCCGTTATTTCCCATGCAAGATTTAAGGGATGGAGTCCCATGATCTTGTCATCCCACAACCTAATTCTTTTCCCATTACCTGGAATTCTATAGAGTTGTTCTTTGAAGAATTTCCAGCCTTGGTTGCATAACTTCCACAGTGTGGTTCCTTTGTGGGAAGCTCCTTCTTCCATATTCTTTATTGAGAGTATGTGCAGATATTTTTTAATTAGAACTTTACTTACAGGGTTTCTTTGGTTTGAGAAGATTTTCCAGAGGATCTTCCCTCCCATCGCCAGATTGGCCAACACAGGATCTCTTACGTATAGTCCACCTTCAGATATTGACCTTTTCACTATGTCCCAGCTTACTAAATGGATTTTTTTATGGTTCCCCTTTCCTCCTTGCCATAGAAAATTTTGAATCAACTTTGCTAACTATTCGGTGATCATTTTTGGAGCCAAAGGGAAAGAATCCTGGTAGATAGGAAGGGATGAGAGCACTGACTTGACCAAAGTGAGCTTCCCGGTTGAGGTAAGCCATTGTCCGCCCCAAGCAATCATTTTAGCCTTTATTTTTCTGATAATTTCCATCCAGTGAGGGGCCTTAGTGATACGCAAGGTTAAAGGCAGGCCAAGATAATTGACTTTTTCCCAAGAGGCATATCCGGTGAAGCCCAGGGATTAGGCATTCCTGAGTATAGATTACTGGTCTACCGCCCAGCCGTACACTGCACTTTTTCTATTGTTGACCATAGCTCTAGAGACTTTGTAGAAGCTTTGGATTACTCCACTGAAGGCTCTTGCTATTTTAATGGAGGCTCCTCCCATAAGGATAGAGTCATCGACGAACAAGGCATGGTTGATTGGGTTTGTTCCGGGTATCAGCCTAATGCTAGGAAGAGTCCCATTGAGCTTCTCATCTGTGAGATTTCGGCTAAGAGAGTCTGCCATTAGAATATACAGGAAGGGGGACAGAGCGCAACCTTGCCTGATTCCCATTGAAGATTTGAAGTATTTTGTCGGTGTACCATTTACTAGAGGGGCTATCCAAGGTTCTCCAATGCATGCTTTAATCATTTTTACAAATTCAAAGCTGAAGCCTAATGTAGAAAGGACTTGGAGGAGGAATGAGGGTCTTACTCTATCGAAGGTGTTCACCATGTCCAGTTTGATGACCATACCTTTCTCTTTGCATTGATGGCTGGAATGGATGATTTCCTGCACCAATATCACATTGTCTAGGATGTGCCTGCCTTTGACAAACCCTCCTTGATTGGGAGAGATGAGTTTGTCCAACAGAGGCTTTATTCTATTAGCAAGTAACTTGGTGAGTATTTTGTAGGACGCATTGCAAAGTGAGATTGGTCTGAATCTGTCGAATGTCTCTGGGTTGGCTTCTTTGGGAATTAGGGCTAGGAAGGTGGAGTTTGTGCTTCCTCCCACTTTGGCTTTTCGTAGGAATCCTTTGATCATTCAGTACAAATCAGCTTTGATGATGTCCCAACAGAGTCTATAGAAGTGTATTAAGAATCCATCAGGTCTTGGGCTTTGTTTGGTTCCATCTTCCATATGACATTGCTAATTTCTTCTTCAGTGAATGGCTTCAGGAGAGTTTCATTGTCCTCCACGTTAACCATCCTTGGAACGTGCTTGAGGAAGTTGTGAGCTTCCTCATCATCCTCTGCGCCTTCTTCTTTGAACAGCTGCTTAAAATGAGAGGTTTCCGCCTCTTTTATCAGAGTTGTGCCTTTAAGAATAGTCCCTTCTAGCGAGGTGATATTGACAATATGGTTTCTGGAGAGGCGGGTTTGAATTTGCTTGTGGAAGAAGGTTGTGTTTTTGTCTCCAGAAGCAAGACAGAGATTGCGTGAGTTGAGCCTCAAATATTCTTCCTCTTCTCTAAAAGTTAGGAGGGTGCTGATTTGGTGTTCTTGCTCCCTATGAATTTTTGCTCTGGTTATGTCTTAAGTCTCCAGGCCTATTTGGAGATCTAGCAGCTGCTTTGTGCTCTGTTTTCGTTGTGTAGTGGGAGAGACTGTAGGATTCTTTATCCATTACTTCAGGGTTGTTTTGGTGGCTTTTATCTTTCACTCCCAAACATAGCTGGGTGATCCAAGAACATGGATGGACCATGCCTTATTCACTATGTCCAAAAAACCTTCCCTGTTTGCCCATAGAGGGTAGAACCGAAAGGGGATTGGTCCCAGGTTTTCTTCTTCTTCCAACAGAAGGAGGTTGGTTTTATGGTCTAAGTTCCACTTTGGCAGAATTTTTGTGGAGATGATCATCTTCTTGGAGAGAAAGGAACTCTGGAGAAAGAATCTATCCAGCCTAGCTGTGATATGCTCCTCCCCTGTTCTATTATTAGTCCATGTGTAAAGTCCTTTTTTTGGCTTGAAATCCATTAAATCCCATTGTTGAATCAGGTTTTCCACTAAGGGAAGGAAGCGATCCCTGTTGTTGGTTCCTCCTCTTTTTTCCTTTGGGTCTAGGATTAGATTGAAGTCTCCGGCAATAATTATATTATTGAGGGAGTATGCTTCCAAAAAATCACTCAAAGTTTTCCAACATTGTTCCTTTTCTGCATAGAGGACATAGAGATTAAAGAGTGCAATGTTTATCTTACTTGATAGGTGTCGGAGTTCGGTGTAAATCCAGTGCTGCGTCTGAAAGGAGCTCTCAAGCAGGAATTTGTTAGACTCCTAGAGAGTGGCTAACCCGCCGCATGTACCTCTAGCACTTACCGCTTTTCCAGCTTTTGTTTTCCATTTTGATTTGCTGAGTTCCAGAAGGGCTTCGCCTTCTATTTTAGTCTCTTGGAGCATGAAAGTCTCGAGAAGTTCTGATTTTAATAGGCTCTTGACTACTTCAGCTTTTGATGGGTTCCCTAGTCCTCTACAATTCCAAGAGACTAATCACATTATTTACTAGTAGTGGTTGGGGCAGCACCTCCCTTGGGAGGCCTGGTTATAGTATTTCTGCTGATAGACATTTCTATAATGACCTGGTTGCCTTGCATTTTTTGTCTCTCTGCTTCCTCTTCTTTAGCCTCTCTATGAGATTTCCTCCCCACTCTTTTCAAGGGCCTCTCAGATGTTTCATCTTTCAAGGATCCTGATATCTCAAGGGTCTTCTTTCTTGTCATATCTGCATAGGTTGGAGAGCTAGAGGCACCTTTTGGGGATGTGATTTGAACTGATTCCTCTTGCCTTTTGTTTTCTTCCATGTTATTTGCCTGTTGTTCATCCTCTTTATCTGTTGGGTCTTGGAGATTTTCTGGTGTGTTGAGTATATCAAAGGGGTTTGTTGATATGTCTACTATTGGAGGGACTGAGCTTCCTTCTGCTTGGGTTTCAGGAGGAGCAACCCTCCCAGTGGATACAGCTTTCCCTTTATTCTTATTGCTCTCCCTAGTTGGCCCTGATTTATGAACCTGAGTCCATTGATCTCCTTTCTCCTTCTCAGCTCCGTCCTCTGATTTCTTTTTGCAATGCTTGGCAAAATTCCCATAGCCATGGCAGTGCCGACATTTAAATGGGAGTTGCTCATAGTCTAGGACTTGTATGTGTGTCCAGTCAGCCACTGTGAGTTTAATGGCTTCAGGGAGACCTTCCTCTAGGTCTACTTCTACATAGATTCTTGCATGGGCATACTAGTCTCTTATTTCTTCTTGGTCGATGTATTTGCCTAGCTTGTTGCATATGGTTTCTAAGTATTTAAGGTTCCAGCAGTGTAGAGGAAGGTGGGGCAATCCCACCCAGACTGGAACGGCCGAGGGCACATCCTGAGTCAGGTCGAAGTCTGGAGTCCATTGATTTAGATAGAGACCCTAAGGCCCCATGAAATATGGATCGTTTCTGAATATGAAGTTCATGTCTTCTG
Organism: Pinus tabuliformis; assembly: GCA_031772625.1. NCBI lineage: Eukaryota > Viridiplantae > Streptophyta > Pinopsida > Pinales > Pinaceae > Pinus > Pinus tabuliformis. The sequence continues at coordinate 734,598,473 of CM062807.1, forward strand.
TTGCTTCAAATACGAATACAAAGAATCCTTTGCCAACTAAATGGCTTTTTGTTCCTTCTTTGACCAGTGAACACCAGTTCCTTTGCACCCAGGCTTCTATCGCTTTAGGCGAGGGCCATAAGCCTGTGAACTGGCCAATAAGCCCTCGTTCTGCTAGGTTTAATGTTGCTTTGCGGGGTTCTTCAATCGACAGAGTGACTGTGGGATGGATTCCATTTTTTTACAAACTTCTGTTGGTTTTCAGTTGCTGGCCACTTATTGCATGTTGCAACTAGATTCCGGAATGTAGCTAGCTCAAGTGGCAAGGGAGTTTCCTTTTCGCGGCCCCCTCCTAGGGCCATGACTCTGGAGCTTCGCGCAGACTCGTGGATGGTTGTGTATCTTTACGTGCTCCCCGGGATTCCTCCTACCGGCTCGGAGGCTACATGACCATATCTTATTACTGTAACAACCCTTATTCGCCTAAGTATGTCCTTTTTTACTTGTCATTTTCTTAGTCCAATTATAATTATAATTTGACATTAGAACTCCTGCCTTCAGCTGCTTTTTATCATAAAACTAATGTATGGGTTGTTTCAGGTTTGGATGGCCTGTTGAAGCTTTTTGTTACATGATTGCATTTCAGTTCCTTTACCGATTTGGATTAATTATGGTCTCGGGGCTATTATTATTACACAAAAAAGTTACTTAAGAGAGTGCTACCTTTCCTAATCAGATTGGATCTAGGAGCGCGTCAAAGTCAAAATAAACAACTCAACACTTGGAGATATTAGTGGAGCATCCATATCATTTGGTTGAGATATTTTATAACTCTATTTGTAATTAAAGGAAACTATTATAGTTTTACGAATTTAATGGAAATCATTGAGAGATTTTTTTAGCTCAAGTTCTACATTTTTTGAATTGAAGAACGCGCGCCTTCTAGCTCCCGAGGTCCCCTGCTCCAGGCGGGCTCAGCCTCGGCCTTCTTCCTCAATGGTCCCTTCGGAGCTCCTCTAGACGACGACCCCCCTGTTCCTTCACAAGCAGCTCAAAATCCCGATGAAAATGATGTGGCTTTCGCTTCCTTGTTATCTTCCATTGGCCCTCCTCAGACTAGACCCTCAGTCTCCAAGTTCATAAAAAAATAGAAGACATTCATGAAATCATACTATCTCCCTCTCTCCCTCGTCGTTCTACTCTCTCTCTCTCTCTTAGCATGGTCTGGTTGGACAGTTCATAGGAATATGACCTTCCCCCAGCTTTGTCCAGAAGTGGGTAGAATGGAACTAGTCCTCCACTATCAGTGGAAAAATCTCAATCAGGTTCTGTGGAAGAGGCTACTACACATTCCACTTTGAAACAAAAGAAGACAAATATTTTATATTTAGGAATGGACCATATTTCATGGACACTAGGGGTCTCTATTTAAACAGGTGGACTCCGGACTTCGATCCAGAGTTGGATGTGCCAAATGTTGTGCCAGTCTGGGTGCGACTCCCTCACCTCCCCCTCCATTGTTGGGGAGACGAATCAGTCAAAGCAATAGGAAATGCAGTGGGTAAATACATCGACATAAGCGAGCCAAAGGAGAATATGCATGTGTGTGCAAGAATATGTGTTGAAGTCGACCTAGGAAAAGGACTCTCAAAAGCAGTAAAGTTCAAAGTTGATAATTGGATGCACATTCAGCAACTGGACTATGAACAAATCCCATTCAAATGTAAGGTATGTCACGAATACGGTCATTTTGCTAATAGATGTCCGAAAAAACAAGAAAATGAAGAAGTAGAAGTTCAGGATCCAAAATGGGAACAAGTTAAAAAGAAAAAGGCTGCAAATAAACCATCTTCCCAACCCTCTTAATTTCCTAAAAATTCATCTCTCTCAGCGCCTATTCTCTCAGCTCCTCTCCCATCCCCCTCTTCTCCTTTTCCCCCTCTCATTCCTCCCCCACCCTCCTCCAACCTTTTGGTCTCTAATCCCTTCAATCCTCTTGAAGATCTAGTCATTCCCTACTCTCCTCTCCTCCCCTTACCTCCCTTTCCCACCCCCTCCTCCCCCATCCGCTCCCTAAGCCCCCCCCCCCCCCCCACCCTTAATTTGATCGAATCATTACAAGGAATCAGTCTAAAGATTCTCTTTCTTCCCTTAATAATAAAAATAAACCTGGAGGAAGATCAAATAAAGAAATAAGAGATGAAGTTGCTGCAAAGGAGATGGCTATGGGTACTCAATAGCCTATGGATTCCTTTCTAGAAAAGAACACAGGGAATAAGGAGAAAACCCCCCATCCTTCCAGAGGGAAAGGCCCCTCTACCCCCAATCAAAATAAATAATGAATCTGGTCTCTTGGAACTGTCGAGGAATGGGAAGCCCACTGAAACTCAATGCAATTAAAGATCTAATAGCAATGGAAAATCCAGACATCCTCATGGTCCAAGAGACCAAAATAAATGAACAAGACTCAGGGAAAATGATCCAAAAAATAAGGAACTATGAAGGCACAAATATCCAAGCTTCGGGGCATCGGGAGGTATTTGCACTCTTTGGAGGAAAGGGAAATGGGAATTAGTTCATCAGCTAAAAGATCAACATTGGATTAAAACATATCTAAGAAACAAAATCACTGAAGAGAAATACTGCATAATAAATGTCTATGTGCCAAATCATTATAGAGAGAAGGAAGTCTATTGGAATTCCCTGAAAAATTTTCTTCCCCAGGTTCAAAACAACAACATCATAGTTGGAGGAGACTTCAACTTAGTCTTGAACGCTGATGAGAAGTTTGGAGGATCTTATCATGCTGATCCATCAAGGGATTCCATTGATCTCATTATGGAATCCTATAACCTATTGGATATTCCTCCCAACAATGGAAAATACACATGGAGCAATAAAAGAATAGGCAAAAGCAACATCAAAGAAAGGTTAGATCACATCCTAGTTCAGGAGTTCAGGACAAAATATCAAACAACTTCAACTCAATCATCTCAAGAATAATCCATACCTCAACCTCTGATCACAAGCCAGTGGTTATCTCTCTTGGGACTCTGGGGAATTTAGGCCCAACTCCATTTCGATATAGCCCATTATGGAACAACAGTGAGGAAGTTAAAAAAATAACAGCAAAGGTCTGGTCTCAAAAGATTATAGGTTCTCCAAACTTTGTTTGGGAAACCAAACTAAAAACATTGAGGAAGGAAATGAAAATTTGGGCCAAGAACAACCATAAAGAAACACAAAAAAGGAAGGCAAAGTTAACAAAAAAAATGGAGACAACCCAAGAAACAAAAGAACAACAGGAAGAAACAAAAGAAAGTCAACTCCAGGAAAAGCAAATTTATTGGGAAATATATAGAGAAAACAGAGTTGAGGAAGAGGAATGGAGATTAAAATCTCGCAACCTTTGGTTGAAGGCAGGAGATAAAAACACAACCTTATTTCATAACTCAACAAAGATGGGAAGAATTATTAATGAGATGGACAACATAAAGGTTGATCAATTCAGAGAAATCATAGGAAAATAGGAGTTGAAAAAGGAAGTGCATAGTCATTTCAAAAATATCCTAACAACATACTCAACAAATCCTGATTATGAGACCTTCACCCAACATATTCCCAATAAAATAAGTGAAGAAATAAACCATGAACTCACTAAAGAAGTACATGAGAATGAGAATTATTCTTCTGTGTGGGATCTCCATCTGGACAAAGCTCTAGGCCCTGATGGATTTTCCATTTCTTTTTATCATAACAATTGGAACTTACTTAAAAATATTTGATAAGAATGAGAAGGAATTTTTCAGGAAAAAGAAGCTAGGAGGATTTACAAATTCTTCTTATCTAGCTCTTGTCCCAAAAGAGGCAAGGCCCTCTACTTTCAACAGATTTCGTCTGATATCCTTGTGTAACTCCTCCTACAAAATCATCACTAAAATATTAGCAAATAGAATAAAGCCTATCCTCCCCAATCTAATTTCAAAAAACCAAGGAGGATTTGTGCCCAACAGACAGATCCTCGACAACATTATGATAGTTCAAGAAGCCCTACACTCTAGTATAATGAGGAAAGAGCAGGGTATCATTATAAAGTTAGATATGGAAAATGCATTCGATAGAGTAAATCTATCCTTCCTTTCAGTTGTCCTCAAGAAATTTGGATTCTCAAATGAGATAATTGATATAATCAAAGCTTGCACAGTAGGCCCATGGATCACTTCATTGATCAATGGCAAGCCAAGTGAGTTTTTCCAAAGTTCTTGGGGTTTGAGACAAGGTTTTCCTCTATCACCCTTTCTTTATATAATCATGGTAGATTCATTGAGTAGATATCTAGAAAAGTGCAAGAGAGATCACATATTAACATGCCTCACTATCTCCCCTGGAGTCAAAAGCATCAACTACTCATTATTTTTAGATGACACTCTTGTCATGGGAGGTGCATCCTGCATAGTAGCTAAAAGGATAAAAAAAATTCTCAACAACTTCATGGAGGTTTCAGGAGGACTCCTAAACAACAAAAAATGCATAATATATGGATGGAATACCCCTCCTCGCACTCTTCAAAGAATATCTCAGATTTTGGATATCCCCTTCCAAGCAAGATGGAGCCATTTCCTCTATCTCAACCTTCCGATATCTAAAGAAAAACTGAAGACATAATTGTGGAATAATCATATTGAGAAAATTAAAAAAAATTATTCAAAATTGGGGGATGAATTGGCTCAACTTAGCAAGCAGAGTGATCTTAATCAAATCTATGCTCATAACTCTTCCAATCTATCAATTCACGGCTATTTTAGCTCCAGCAAGCATCCATAAGCAAATCGAGTTAATAATAAGGGGATTTCTCTGGCAAGGAGGGAAAGCTGATTCAAAAAAGTACAGCTTAGTAAAAGTAGATCAACTTACATTACCTTATGAAAAAGGAGGCATGTCCATAAGACTCCCTGCTCATATGAACTAGGCTCTAGGGTCAAAAATAACATGGAGGTTTATCATAGGGAAGGACTATTGGTGGAAGAAAGTCCTGGAATCTAAATATATGAATCATGCTCGATCTCTCCTTCTAGAAGAAGGCTTCCCGATCAGGCCATGCACTCAAGTTTGGAATCTAGTCAAAAAATCCCTTCCTCTCATCAAGGAGCACTCATCCAAACTCCTTGGGAATGGTAAAGGCATTAAATTTTGGGAAGATAGTATAATGGGGAACCCTCCCCTAGCCACCCAAATAAATCTCCAAAACTTAAGAAGATGGATTATCACTCTGGAAGATATCTCTCTATGGAAAAATGGTAATTGGGCAGACTGGAAGACCCCCAACCTTCCTCGAAATCTCAAAACTCAATGGAACTCATTAATAATCCTTCTAAAGGGAGCTACTCCACTTAGCCTTGATTCCAAAGACTCATTTAGATGGGACCCTAATAGTGTAGAGTATTTGGTGAAATCTAAATATCTAACCATTCAAGCACAACAAGATAAACAAGATTGGGTTCCTTAGAGAACAGTGTGGAAATCTGAAAGTTTGCCAAAGGTTAAAATATTCATTTAGACACTTCTAAAAGGAAAAGTCCTAATTGCTGACAATCTAAATAAAATGGATTCTCAGGTTCTTCCAAATGTCCAATGTGCTTAATGGTGGAAGAAAGCATTCAACATCTTTTTCTTGACTGCTCCTTCGCAAAAGAATGTTGGCATCTACTAGTAAGTCCCCTGGAGGTCAATCTGAATCTATCTCGGTCTTTCAATGAATTCTTTACAGCTTGGAAAAGGGAATACCCTTACTCTCTTAAAAAAAGGATACCATCAAAAGGTATTGGAATAGTCTCCCTTCTTGTGCTGACAACTCTGGTTAGCAAGAAATCAACAAATCTTCAATGACCAACCTCCAACCATCAGTAATGTATTGTCAAGGACTTGGGGCTTGACAACTGAATTCCTATCTTCAAAAGGAGTAAAACCAATAGACATCAATCAGATTCAACAAGAGGAGAGAAACTGGATCAGATATGCAATGAGCAGGCCTAATTGGCCAAGCATCACCAAATTAAATCCAAATATTCAGAATTGGAAAATAAGGCTAAAAAATGAAGAATCCTCATAGAACCAGGTGGAAATAACCCAATTACTTATGAATGGGGTCTTGGGGAAAATTCAAACAACGGGGTAGAGGCTTACGATCTGTTGTTGGGCACAATGATTTAAAAAAAAATAAAAAATATAGAATTTAGTAATATTGGGTGACTCAACCATAATAATTCAAGTGATGGTGGAAAGAAGTAACCCAACAAACATGGCATTGAGTCAAATCATAAGAAGAATAAAAAAAAAATTGGTTAATCTGGGTAAAGTCTGCTTCAAACATATTTTGAGAGAGAATAACAAATCAATTGACATTCAGGCCAACATGGTAGTGCCTCAGTCTCCTGGTGAAACTTGATTTTTTCATGACACTTCTCAAAGCCCAATACCTTAATTCTCCCTGCAGATTAATCCTGCCAATGTCACTTCATCATATGGATTGTAGTTTGACTAAATCCATAAATCCACCTTATTCTCTGAATCCAAATCTCCCTCAAATCCTCCTCATGTTTTTTTCTTGCACCTGCTCAAATCCCAAGCCTGTCGTGCTCCTTGAGACTCCTCGTGATCTCTTTGCTTCTCTCCTTTTTTTATTTATTTTCCTCCCTATCGCTCCCTTCATCATCTCTTGTCATGGCCTAATATTTCCTATCCACCCCACGCTCTCCCCTCCCTCTATGTTTATCTTCTCGCCTCTGTCTTTCTATGTTTTTTGGTTAGCCTTTCCTCTCCTTTGTTGCAAGCATGTTCCCCCACTCCCCTTCTTCCTTCATGATTCTAAGTCTCTTTGCCACCATGCTGCACTCTATCTTATTTTTGGGCACAACTTCATCTTCCTGCGATCTGCTCCATCTTCTTGCGCGTGGTCCTTTCTTCCTCCCTTTCTTCACTCTTCCTCCTTCTCGTTGTTGGGTTTCCCATCCATTGTTCTCTCTTCCTCCCCTCTGTCGCAGCAGTATTGTATAATCTTTTGTCATCAAAGAAGAGTTCGGGCTGCTCTCAGCGCAACTATGGATATGAATCCATTAGACAAAGCCTCCCAAAATGATAAATGTGTTGTTTGCAGGGCAAACAAATTCATGATTGATCAACTTTGTGAGACAGTTAAGGACTATAGGCTTTAGTCCAAGTCTGAGAATGCTCTCTTGAAAAAACAGCTCAATGACCAGAACTCTGAAATGGCAACACTCAAGGACAAGTGCTAACACATGTAGGACTCTTTCAACTATCTGAAGGGTCTTATAATCTATCAAACGAGTGAGAACTCTAACTACCAGGGCAGTAGGATCTGGTCTCAGCAAGAACCTTCAATCAACTAGTTTTAGATGATCTCTGACGAGATTCTACTCCAACATTTTTGGCATTGTTTTAAAGCTTTCATATGTTTTGTAAATGTAAATATTTGCTCAATTAGTTTGTAAGGCTCTATAAGCAGAATGTAGTAGTAAATCCAGGTAATTTTGGATGTAAGACTTGGGGAACCCGAGACTACGCTCCCTCTTTTTCCTATATCAGTGAGATATACTCCAAAAAATCTTCTATAATGGGAGCTTGCTCCTTTTTTCTTTTGGAATAGAAATCACAATAGCCAATCCTGTTAAAAAAATAAATGGAAATCATTGTGTAATTTCTAAGATATCATTTTATTTTAAGATCACATGAGAATCAAAATATTCTCATGATGATCTTCTCATTGTAATTAAGATCTATAAAAGAGAAGATTGTTTGCCCTCAATGTCTAGAGAGAAGAATTGGAGAATATGATTGGATAGGGGAAACACCAGACCACTGTAATCCTGATACTTTTATTAGTGCAAATCTCAACATTGTGGTTCAATAATTTCCTTTGAGTAGTTTTTGTGATTTTTAGTAAAACAACCCCTGTTGAGGAGGAAGGGCCCTCCTTCTTAGCAGGGATCGCTGATTAGTTAGACTGGAATAATTAATTGCATAAATATTTCTCATTTATGTGATTGTTGTTATTGTTAATTATGTGTGTAATTTAATTAATTGTAGTAATATTTGGATGGTGTGACATCTTAAGTCCTGGATCGGCTTAGTTTAGTGTGGCAGTGAATTATTTGCTTTGATGTTACATGTTGGATTGCACTTCCTTTTATGTGTGAAGATTGAATGAGTGATGGTTTTTAGGAGTGTTGTGAGAGTGGTTGAATGACAAATTGGATAAACATTTCTCAGTTATATGATTGTTGTTACTACTACTGTTATAGTTAATTCTGTGTGTAATTTAATTAATTGTAGTAAGCTTTGGATGGTGTGATAGTTTAAGTCATGACCCGGTCCCTCAGTTTAGTGTGGTAGTGAATTACTTTCTTTGTTGTTATAGTTTAGATTGAACTTCCTTTTATGTGTGCAGATTGAATGAGTGATGGTGTTCAGGAGCGTTGCGAGAGTGGTTGAATAAGGGATTGTATAAATATTTCTCAGTTATGTGATTGTTTTTATTGTTCTCGTTACAATTAATTTTGTGTGTTATTTAATTATATGTAGTAATCTTTGGATGGTGTGACAACTTAAGTCCTGGACCGATCCCTCAGTTTAATGTGGTAGTGAATTATTTGCTTTATTGTTACATTTTGGATTGCACTTCCTTTTATGTGTGTAGATTGAATGAGCGATGGTTTTCAGGAGTGTTGCAAGAGTTGTTGAATGACATATTGCATAATGTTTTCTTAGTTATGTGATTTTTGTTACTGCCGCTGTTATAATTAATTTGTATTTAATTTAATTAATTGTAGTAAGATTTGGATGATGTGACAACTTATGTCCTGGATTGGTCCCTCAGTTTAGCGTGGCAATGAAATATTTTCTTTGTTGTTATAGTTTGGATTGCACTTCCTTTTACGTGTCTAGATTGAACGAGTGATGGTTTTCAAGAGTGTTGTGAGAGTGGTTTAATGACATAGTAGCTTATTCTCTAGTATTTATTTGCATTGAACTTATGTGGAGTGTGTAACAACTTTGTTGATTGTTGAGAGTGTGTGTGCAACAAGTTTGGGTTGAGAATAACTTATTATGTAGTATTTATTTGCATTGAATTTGTGAGGAGTGTGTAACAACTTTGTTGATTGCTGAGAGTGTGTGTGCAATGACTTTGGGTTGACATTATTTTATACTAGTCATCATCTTTCTTAACATAGAATTTGAGCGACAATCTTGTAAAAATTATATCCTCTCTGGATCGATAATTAAATGTAAGAGCAGGTTGACCAACATTAAAATGTGAATAATATAAACATAATGAAGTTAACAAAGTTGCTTATTCAAATCATTGTGAGATAAGTGCATTAATATTTTATTAACTTTTATGTCTTCACGAACATGCGTTGTTACAAAATGAATGGAAGAAGCATTCAAGTTGTAATTTTTAAGGCAGTTCTAGGATCGGGAACCGTGCCAAAGAATATATGTAAGGGATTTCATTTAATTTGATGAACAATCAACCAAACCATTAACACTTTTACAACCTAAAATATTTTGATACTTTCAAAGTGTTGATTTTCACTCTGTTAGTGTCAGTCTTTCCAGCCTTCCTACAGTGATCAAATATGCTCTTACAAAGTGATTTAGAAGTGTCAAGGTCAAATTTTGTCATTTCAGTGAGTCTTCAAGCAAAATTTGGTCACTAGGCATTAGGTCTAGGGTTTGCCCAAATGTCAGTCCATGTCATCATTCAGCTGAGCCTATCATCATTCAGAGGGTTGTCATTATCATGTCAGTGTCTAATGAGTCATTTTACATCTTGTTCATGCTTCAGTTGTGCTTTGGCAAGTTCATTTCCCTCTCCTAGGGTTTTGAAGCCAATTTCTCTTGGGCGGCTAAATAATCGGCAAAACTTGTTTCCTAATGTTCATACACCTTCCCCTATCCTTAAAGTACCTTATCAAACACTTCCCATCCCTTAGATCCGCCAAATTCCTCATTTTTGCACAAACCCCAGTTTCTAGCTACAACCTGGCAATTTTCTAGGTTGGGCCTGTGTTTTGCCCTTTTGGACCCCTTCCCCTCACTCAATCTCTGAGATTCCACTTTCCCCTGCTTCCTAACATCCCTCCCCACTCCCCAAAATTTCCCCAAGAATTTAGAAGCCCCTTATCCCCTTCATTTCGCTTCATTTCGACAAAATTCCTTGTTTCACACATCGGGACAAGTTTCACTCAAATGATGTTTCAGAGCAATCAAAGATGAATTTTGGGAAACTGAGAGAGGTTTTTGTCCAAAACATGCCAAGGAAGAGAAAATTCCTTCACTTTTTTCACAAGTGTCGTGGTTTGAGAGAAATGTCAAGAATACCGTTTCCTCAGAAGAATCAAAGACACCTCTAAAGTGACCTTGGGAAAATCAAGTTTTCTCCTAGCTTGGTTGGCCAAATGATTTGCTTGATGGGTAAAATGATAACTAGACACAAAGAGCTTTCTAATGAGCTATCATGATCTCAATTTGGGGTTGAGGAAGGCATTCAAAAGTTGACTGCAACAGCACTCTTCCTTGAGGCAGCCTCATTTGGCACTTTTTGACCAGTCTTGGGAGATTTGATTTTTGACAGGTCAAATAAACTCAAAATTGAAAAATTATAGTTGGGTTGGAAATTAGACTCAAAGACCTTTCCAACGAGCTATCATGCGCCCGATTCCGACATCAGGAAGGCCTCCAAAAGCCTCCTGCAAAAGCGCGACCCGTTGAGAGCTCTTCCGCAGTTCAGAAAAGCAACGTGCGCGACCCGTTGGGAGGGGCGCGACCCGTTGGGGATTTCTCCACATAAATTTGCCAGTAAGCTGCCAAATGACCCCAAATCTTTTCAAGGTTGCAGGTAGGCCTCTGATCATCAAAGTATTTTGCTTGATAGAGAAACATGAGCATGGGAAATGTGTTTTAATGCCATCAAGTTGAAATGAGAAGTTCATGTATATTTGCTTTAAAAATGTCAAAATGCAAGTAGAGATAGGGTTTTGTTTTGCTGCTCTCAAGGTTATCCCTTTCACCCCCTGAGGTTGTTCATGAGGAGGGAAGGCCATCACAGTAGCATGATATTCTTGAGACCAGACATGTCAGCTCTCCTCCATTGGTCACTTATCAGAGAGGCCCAAGGGCCTTATTTGCAGCAGCTAGGCGAGTACTATCTCCACAGCAGGTGGAAGGGGTCTCACCTTCATCTTCAGCTCAGCGAGTGTTATCTCCACATCAGGTGGAAGGGGCCTCGCTTTCTTCACCAGCACAGGTACTACAGAGGGGCAAAGAGCCCATGATTCATGAGGATCCGGTGATTGATCTTGAGGCCAGTTCTCCTAGCCAAAAGGCAAAGGAGATCATTCAGCATCTCAGAGCTGAGAATGATGCCTTGCAGAGGAAGTTAGAGGGAGCACAATGGACCATCACCTACCTTGAGCAGCGCAACAAGCAGTTGGAGGAGGAAAAAGTCCTCGATGAGCTATGGAGGATTCGTAGTGACCGAACATTGAACCGAAGAAGGCCCGGTGACCTATTGCCTAAGGAGAGGGAGTCTACGCTCATCTGGGTCAATGCACACTTAGAGAAGCTGTTGGCAAAGGCCAACCAAGAGAAAAAGCTGCTAAGAAACATGAAGAATCACTATTGGGCGAGGATGCATGTATGCAAAGCCAAGATGAAAATGTTCCAAAGGAGGTTGTCCGAGGCTCTTAGGCGGAGGAAGAAGACCAATCCACTCCGTATCTTGGCTGAGGCATCCCTCAAAGATCATGGAACTCACTAGCATCAGCCACAGCACAAATCCCAAAATTTTTTGAGAATTTTGGGTAATTTTGGAATTTTTTGGAAATTTACAGGTTTTGGCTCCTCAATGGGTCTCACCCCCATTGAGCTCCTTTTTGCAAAAACTCAGCATTTCTAGATTTTTCATGCAAAGTTACATATGCCTATGGATGGACTTGAGTTTTTATGAAGTTTTGGGCCTCCAAAAGGTCAAAATACATGCAAAATTTGACTTTCTGCCCCTTTTTTGAGTTGCAGAAAGTAGTCTTGGGAGAATTGAGTTTTGACTAGGCAAATGACCTCCAAATTCAAAAATTCTAGTTGGGTTGGAAAGTAGACTCAAAGACCTTTCCAACGAGCTATCCTGCACCCAATTCTGATACCGGGAAGGCCTCCAAACAGAGCTGCCAATGTGCACGACCCGTTGAGAAAATGTGCGCGACCCGTTGAGGAAATTTTGCCAGATTTGACCAGTTCAGCCCAGAAAACGCAGTTTGGCTCCAATTTGACTTTTTGAGGTTGATGGTGGTCCTCTTGGATGTAATTGTGACACTTTTTGGATACTTTTACTCTTGTTTAACTCTTCTAGAAGATTCTCTCATGTAAAGGGTAAAAATTGAATGTATGAACTGGTTTCCAAGTTTATAGAGGCAAGTTGTTTTGACTGCCTATTTTGTAGTGCTTAGTTTAGAAGTGGTTCAAACAGCTCCTAGGATAGTGAGATCGACCCATGAAGGCAGGGAAAGAAGTTAGATCATCTATATTATGTACTTTCTTGCTCATTTTCATGGTTGGACTCTTGAGGGAGAAGCTATCATTGTATTATCACTTGTATCTCTGCAATTTTTGGCTAAGGAAGACCAGGGTTTTGCAGTCATCTTTGGGATTCTTGTGGACTCATGTGTTGATGGTGTGTTTCTTCATGTTCTTGTAAGCTTTGTTATGTGATTCATTTCCTTTCTTTACTGTTGCACATTAAACAAATGAAGTGATAAAGTATGAATTCATGCTAGCCATGCTCTGCTTTTAAATTTGTTTAATTTCAATGTTTTCTTCTATCTAAAGAGAATTTAAAGTGATTGTTTGCTCTCTTTAGCTCCTCATCTTTCATTCCTGACCATTCATTTCAGTTAAAGGCATCAATACAGGCTCCTACCTCGCCCTAAAGACCTCCCTGCAGAAACTGTGTCAAATCCCCGCACCCAAAATTGCATTTCCTCAATTTGCCACCAAAAACCCTAATAACCCCAAATCAACCTTTTTAATCAGTTTACTAGCCTAATATCAGTGTTACCTTGTTGGTCATCTCATCCCATTGAAGATCTACCAAGATTGACCGGAGAGAGCCTTCTCCTGCCCCGTAGGGCTAGCTACGAGGCTGAATGGTTTGATGTAGCTTTGAGGTTTGCCTTTTCAGCCTGAGGTGAAATTTCAAGTGCTAACATACTGGCGACCATACTGGGGAGAACAAACTTGTTTGTGGATTGATGTGTTTGTTTCACAAGTCTTAGATGGAGTCTGAAGTTACGCCAGGTAGCCTTCGAAAACGCTCTTGTTTTACATCAGTGTTAGTAGATAAACGCTGCTTCAGTCAATCTCCGTGAGCTTGTGAATACAGCACTTCGATTGCATTTTACCCCAGTACATGTATCAAGTTTAGATCTGATTGTTGATGGTGGACAACGATCAGACACTTGAAAGGCTGAAATCATTCACTTGGCGACTCTAAATCAGTTTTGAGATCAGATCCAAAGACTCCACTGGAGGATGATCCCGACCAGCAGAAACATGAAAGGAGAATATGGCAAGATCAGGTACTCAAGTTGGAATTTCATCCAGGACATTTTGTTCTTTGTCATAAATTATTTCTTCTCTTTTCCCAAGAATGTCAAGAAGGCTTTGCAAAGTATACTATGCTTGAGAAAAGATCCCAGGCCGGCAGTTGATTCTTTCCCTTTGAAGATTGTGAATACCAAAGATTTGCATGCCTTTGAGCTTGATCAAGATCCTTTTTCCGAATTTTGTGATGGCTATCTTCAAGTTGATGAACCTCAAGTGACCAAAACTAATTCTATACCTGCTGTACATACTCCTATACCTTGTAAAATTCCAGATCGGTATAAACCTCTTGTTTTACCTTCTGTTCTCCATGCTTTCCCTAAAAACTATGATCTATACTTGCCGAGGTTTGATGGTGAATGTAAGAATGTCAACGCTGAGCACCATGTCCAGAATTTTGAGAATTTTCTAGATCTTTTTGAAGTTGATGATGAAGATGTCAGTATTAGGCTTTTTGCTCTTTCTTTGCAAGCTGAAGTGAAGAGTTGGTTCAAAGCCCTGCCTGATGCGAGCATCTCAGATTTCCAGCAGTTCGTCAAAGTTTTTCTCGACAGGTGGATGATCGGGCAGAACCTTTTCTTGATTGTAGAAGAGTATAACCAGCTGAAAAGACTGCCAGGTGAGACAGTACAACAGTTTTCGGCCAGATTTAATCAAGTTTATTATTCGATGCCAGTTGATATAAGACCTTCTCCTAGATCTGCTCTCTTGCACTATCCGGGTGCCTTTGATCCGGAGATGGAGTTTCAGCTGAGAGAAAAGAATATTGCAACACTTCATGAGATGCAGAACAATGCAGTAGATGTAGAGGCTCATTTGCTGATCCGAAGGGCAAGAATGAAGGAAGAAGAGATGAAAAACATAGATCTGGCCGAATCAACATCTTTAGAGGTGAAACTTGACATTTTGGTAAGTGCCGTGGAAAAGATGATGGACAAGATCGCCGCAAGAAATGCTTATGATGTTCAAACTCATGGCTCGCTGATTGAAGAAGAACAAGTTGCTGACCCAAAACATTTTGTTTCTGATCCCAGTTGTCATAGTGATTGTTTTATAGATCATTGTGAAGAAGAAAGAACTGTTGATATGACCTGCATGCTTGATGATGTGTTTTATAGTGATGATTTGCCTCATTTTGATCAGTATGATGATGATTATGTTCTCCAAACAGAAGCTAATCTTGCAATCAAACAAGCAGCTAGTTTGTGGGAGGAAGAATTTCATTTTCAGCAGCTCGAATACAATGTTCAGCCATCACATATCAGCTATGACATTGACGAGGAAAGTGCAGCAAAGTTTGAAGTAAGTGGAGGATCTTTGCCTTTTTGCTTTGATTCATTTCAGTTCATCAGAGATAACTACCATGCAATCAGAAATCAAATGTCAACAAGTCTTGATTTGGACCATCTTGAGAGCAATGAAAATTTTGTTCAAGACTTCTCATATTCAGATTTGCAACCCCCGAAAGCCATTGATTGTCAAGTTGCAGATGAAGGCATGGAAGTTGACATATTTGATCAAATGATACAAGAAGGTTCCCTACCTTTTTGTTTCGAATCATTTCAGTTTTTGAAGGGTAGGTTGTATAGTGAATCTTTAAATGGACAGCCTATAACAAATCAGCAATCTCTCAGTGTTAATGTTGAGGACGAGACAAATAAAAAAATTCTTGAGCAGCCTGTAGCATCAGATTTGCAGCCACCAAATGAAATTGAAGGGCAGATTACAGATGAAGCTGTGGAAGATGATTTGATGATGCTGGAAGATTCTATACCCTTTTGTTTCGAAGCATTTCAATTTATAAGGCAGAATCTTCATAAAATCTCTCAAGAAAAAGATGAACAGCTAGAAGGATGTCATACATTTTCAATGGATACATTGCAGCAGTCTTTTCAAGTTTTTCATGATCCAATAGCTGATGTTTTGGATGAGGTTTGCAGTCAAAGTCTTTCTCCATTAACTACATGTGAGCTTGAAACATGTGCTGATATGAATTTGATCCGGCAGCCAGTTTCTTTGTCATTTTTAGCAGAGGTCTCGTCACAAGACTCAGATCAAAGTTTGCATTCATGGTATGAGGAAACGAGAAGTAATCTATTAGATGAGCTAAGTTCCAGTGTGCTTGAATTTCATGATCCTTATGCAGTGTTTTTGGAGGCGGATAGAGAATTTATATCATTCAATGGATCTGTTTCTAAGTTGTCATGGGAGTTGCCTTTCAGTAGTTCTCTCTTGTTGGTAATAAGTGAGAACTTGCGGAGATTTCAAACAGCAGATGAGATACTTACTTGGTTGCATTGGTTGTTTCATTTCACTTGATCAGGTGATGAATGAAACTGTTAGAGTAGGTTTTGATGAATAAGCTCCACTTTGAGCATCATTTTCAGTTGGTCGATTGTGTTTAAGTATCGAGTCAGTTTTTAGTTGAGTCATGAGTCCTTTGTGAGTCAATTTTCAGTCTTGTTGTTAAGATTGTGTTGGTTTTCAGTCATGCATTTCAGCTTGAGTTTTTGACTCCATTGCCCAATGGCTGAAAGCACTGGTCTGCTCTCCCAGAGATCTAAGGTTCTTGGTACCTCCAAGGAGCTACCATCCCCATTGGAGCCAATGTTAGTGTCAGTCTTTCCAGCCTTCCTACAGTGATCAAATATGCTCTTACAAAGTGATTTAGAAGTGTCAAGGTCAAATTTTGTCATTTCAGTGAGTCTTCAAGCAAAATTTGGTCACTAGGTATTAGGTCTAGGGTTTGCCCAAATGTCAGTCCATGTCATCATTCAGCTGAGCCTATCATCATTCAGATGGTTGTCATTATCATGTTAGTGTCTAATGAGTCATTTTACATCTTGTTCATGCTTCAGTTGTGCTTTGGCAAGTTCATTTCCCTCTCCTAGGGTTTTGAAGCCAATTTCTCTTGGGCGGCTAAATAATCGGAAAAACTTGTTTCCTGATGTTCATACACCTTCCCCTATCCTTAAAGTACCTTATCAAACACTTCCCATCCCTTAGATCCGCCAAATTCCTCATTTTTGCACAAACCCTAGTTTCTAGCTACAACCTGGCAATTTTCTAGGTTGGGCCTGTGTTTTGCCCTTTTGGACCCCTTCCCCTCACTCAATCTCTAAGATTCCACTTTCCCCTGCTTCCTAACACCCCTCCCCACTCCCCAAAATTTTCCCAAGAATTTAGAAGCCCCTTATCCCCTTCATTTCGCTTCATTTCGACAAAATTCCTTGTTTCACACATCGGGACAAGTTTCACTCAAATGATGTTTCAGAGCAATCAAAGATGAATTTTGGGAAACTGAGAGAGGTTTTTGTCCAAAACATGCCAAGGAAGAAAAACCTCCTTCACTTTTTTCACAGGTGTCATGGTTTGAGAGAAATGTCAAGAATACCGTTGCCTCAGGAGAATCAAAGACACCTCTAAAGTGACCTTGGGAAAATCAAGTTTTCTCCTAGCTTGGTTGGCCAAATGATTTGCTTGATGGGTAAAATGATAACTAGACACAAAGATATTTCCAATGAGCTATCATGATCTCAATTTTGGGTTGAGGAAGGCATTCAAAAGTTGACTGCAACAGCACTCTTCCTTGAGGCAGCCTCATTTGGCACTTTTTGACCAGTCTTGGGAGATTTGATTTTTGACAGGTCAAATAAACTCCAAATTGAAAAATTCTAGTTGGGTTGGAAAGTAGACTCAAAGACCTTTCCAACGAGCTATCATGCGCCCAATTCCGACACCAGGAAGGCCTCCAAAAGCCTCCTGCAAAAGCGCGACCCGTTGAGAGCTCTTCCGCAGTTCAGAAAAGCAACGTGCGCGACCCGTTGGGAGGGGCGCGACCCGTTGGGGATTTCTCCACAGAAATTTGCCAGTAAGCTGCCAAATGACCCCAAATCTCTTCAAGGTTGCAGGTAGGCCTCTGATCATCAAAGTATTTTGCTTGATAGAGAAACATGAGCATGGGAAATGTGTTTTAATGCCATCAAGTTGAAATGAGAAGTTCATGTATATTTGCTTTAAAAATGTCAAAATGCAAGTAGAGATAGGGTTTTGTTTTGCTGCTCTCAAGGTTATCCCTTTCACCCCCTGAGGTTGTTCATGAGGAGGGAAGGCCATCACAGTAGCATGATATTCTTGAGACCAGACATGTCAGCTCTCCTCCATTGGTCACTTATCAGAGAGGCCCAAGGGCCTTATTTGCAGCAGCTAGGCGAGTACTATCTCCACAGAAGGTGGAAGGGGTCTCGCCTTCATCTTCAGCTCAGCGAGTGTTATCTCCACATCAGGTGGAAGGGGCCTCGCTTTCTTCACCAGCACAGGTACTACAGAGGGGCAAAGAGCCCATGATTCATGAGGATCCGGTGATTGATCTTGAGGCCAGTTCTCCTAGCCAAGAGGCAAAGGAGATCATTCAGCATCTCAGAGCTGAGAATGATGCCTTGCAGAGGAAGTTAGAGGGAGCACAATGGACCATCACCTACCTTGAGCAGCGCAACAAGCAGTTGGAGGAGGAAAAAGTCCTCGATGAGCTATGGAGGATTCGTAGTGACCGAACCTTGAACCGAAGAAGGCCCGGTGACCTATTGCCTAAGGAGAGGGAGTCTACGCTCATCCGGGTCAATGCACACTTAGAGAAGCTGTTGGCAAAGGCCAACCAAGAGAAAAAGCTGCTAAGAAACATGAAGAATCACTATTGGGCGAGGATGCATGTATGCAAAGCCAAGATGAAAATGTTCCAAAGGAGGTTGTCCGAGGCTCTTAGGCGGAGGAAGAAGACCAATCCACTCCGTATCTTGGCTGAGGCATCCCTCAAAGATCATGGCACTCACTAGCATCAGTCACAGCACAAATCCCAAATTTTTTTGAGAATTTTGGGTAATTTTGGAATTTTTTGGAAATTTACAGGTTTTGGCTCCTCAATGGGTCTCACCCCCATTGAGCTCCTTTTTGCAAAAACTTAGCATTTCTAGATTTTTCATGCAAAGTTACATATGCCTATGGATGGACTTGAGTTTTTATGGAGTTTTGGGCCTCCAAAAGGTCAAAATACATGCAAAATTTGACTTTCTGCCCCTTTTTTGAGTTGCAGAAAGCAGTCTTGGGAGAATTGAGTTTTGACTGGGCAAATGACCTCCAAATTCAAAAATTCCAGTTGGGTTGGAAAGTAGACTCACAGACCTTTCCAACGAGCTATCCTGCACCCAATTCTGATACCGGGAAGGCATACAAAACAGAGCTGCCAATGTGCGCGACCCGTTGAGAAAATGTGCGCGACTCGTTGAGGAAATTTTGCCAGATTTGACCAGTTCAGCCCAGAAAACATAGTTTGGCTCCAGTTTGACTTTTTGAGGTTGATGGTGGTCCTCTTGGATGTAATTGTGACACTTTTTGGATACTTTTACTCTTGTTTAACTCTTCTAGAAGATTCTCTCATGTAAAGGGTAAAAATTGAATGTATGAACTGGTTTCCAAGTTTATAGAGGCAAGTTGTTTTGACTGCCTATTTTGTAGTGCTTAGTTTAGAAGTGGTTCAAACAGCTCCTAGGATAGTGAGCTCGAGCCATGAAGGCAGGGAAAGAGGTTAGATCATCTATATTATGTACTTTCTTGCTCATTTTCATGGTTGGACTCTTGAGGGAGAAGCTATCATTGTATTATCACTTGTATCTCTGCAATTTTTGGCTAAGGAAGACTAGGGTTTTGCAGTCATCTTTGGGATTCTTGTGGACTCATGTGTTGATGGTGTGTTTCTTCATGTTCTTGTCAGCTTTGTTATGTGATTCATTTCCTTTCTTTACTGCTGCACATTAAACAAATGAAGTGATAAAGTATGAATTCATGCTAGCCATGCTCTGCTTTTAAATTTGTTTAATTTCAATGTTTTCTTCTGTCTAAAGAGAATTCAAAGTGATTGTTTGCTCTCTTTAGCTCCTCATCTTTCATTCCTGACCATTCATTTCAGTTCAAGGCATCAATACAGGCTCCTACCTCGCCCCAAAGACCTCCCTGCAGAAACTGTGTCAAATCCCCGCACCCAAAATTGCATTTCCTCAATTTGCCACCAAAAACCCTAATAACCCCAAATCAACCTTTTTAATCAGTTTACTAGCCTAATATCAGTGTTACCTTGTTGGTCATCTCATCCCATTGAAGATCTACCGAGATTGACCGGAGAGAGCCTTCTCCTGCCCCGTAGGGCTAGCTACGAGGCTGAATGGTTTGATGTAGCTTTGAGGTTTGCCTTTTCAGCCTGAGGTGAAATTTCAAGTGCTAACACACTCCTAACAAGATATAATCCTTCAAGTGATTTTGACAGAGGAAAGGAGAAGATATATGATAATTAAACATTCATTCTGAATACTTAATCAATCAGATATAGTAGATGTGTGTAGAAAAACATATATAGCCAACACGTATATATATTCAAGAGATGACATAAGGAAATAATTAAATGATGCAGATGTACTAATTTAAATAACCTATTCAATTAGCTAGTCTCAGTTATGATGATAATTTTGCAGCGGGATGTCAGGGAAGTTAATATTTAACTTATTCTTACCCTAAATCCTATGTTACCTTGAACATATGATGAAAAACATAAATGAATACACCAGAAAAACTCACATGAACACAATGTTGTTAAAATTGAAGTCAGAATCCTTTGATTATCTTCAAAAAACTTCCAGAGAAGTACAATGATGTTTCTTGGATATCACAAAGGTTCAACCCTATTTACTTCGAATTAAAATGTATATATAGAGTGTAATTCAAAAATATATAATTTATGCAATACTTTACAAAAATTAAAGTCTTATAAAAAATAATTTGGATATATATGATTAATACAATTTAAAAATAACAATCTGAAACTGAATCTCAAAAATCAGGACACTATTCGAGGATGTTGTTTGCAACAACTGCCTCGAAATATGTATCTGCTTTTTCTGCTTCTGTCTTTGTTGTACTGACACCTAAAAAAACGCATGATGTTCGTGTTTTTTTTCTCTACTTCGTGAAATAGTGCATTTGGTTCACTCCAGAAGTTCAAGGAACTTATCCCATTTGTCATTAGATGGACATGAAAATTTAATCACCTTCCTGTAGGCTTCATCGACTTCTGTATACTTCTCAAAAGTTGGATTAGTAATGAATAAGTGATGGACTTCATGCAAGATAAATAAGTCATATTCTAAACCTTCTATGAAGGATTTACCACTTATGATTCCTTTTACCTTAGAAAATATTAACTTATCTGATGCTATGTCATGTAATTTATATTAGTAATTCTCAAGTGGAATCAATTGGCCACTAGAATCCCTTAAAGATGGAAGTCATTTTTGCTGGAGGATAGTAAATTTTCTATGGAACTTTTTAATTTGAGCTTCCAAGTTCTGACATTTATTTTCCAGTTGCAACATTATTCTGACCTCTAGGACTGTGTTTGTCCTATCTTCGATTCCCAACTCTTCAAGTTCATCTTTGGTCTTTGAATTCAGCAATTTAATGATTCTTTGTGCTTCTCCTAGTTTGTGATCCAATTCTTCTTTGATTTATGTTATGGTTGCCTTTTCTTTCTGTACTAGCTGCTCCTATTCAAAAATTATTTCAATGGATGTCCACATCTCTGGAATAGTTGAATTAATATTTATCCAGATTTTCTCCTTTGCTTCGTATAATGTCTATGCACTAATTGCATCATCCATGTATTTTTCAAGTTGTTTAGTTAGCTTTAAATTCTTCTACACCTCTAAAATATATGCATTATCTGCCTTAATTTTTTTTATTCCATTCTCTGCAAGGATGCTTTCAATTTCTCTATTTCCACATTTCTTAAGGATAAATCTCCCATGGCATTTGATAACTTCTCAGTGGCTTCTTCACTAGTTGATTCTATCTGCACTGTAGAGGTTCCTGCACTGAGTTGTTGTTCCTTCTCTTTTAAGAGATTTTCCAAATCTACCTCCATTTTCTGAATCTGAATATTTTGTTCAACTATCATCTTCAACATGTTTTCTTTCTCTTTCTCTAGCTGCCCCACTTCCTAAGTTTGGGGATGTTCTGTTGTTGGTAATTTCAACTGCTTTCTGAGTGCTTGAATGTCTACATTCCTATTTTTTATGATCTCTTTGGAAGCATTAACATCATTAGGATCTAATCCTAATTTTATTACCAAATATTCTAATGCTTTTATTCTAGTATCTTTAGCTAGGGAAGACATATTTTCTAGCTTGAGCTATGAATGAATATTGTTTAAGGAAGCCTGTAATTTTGATGCAGCCATAACAGAGCTTGTCAATGTGGAATAGATCATCTCACCTACTTTCTTATGAAGATCAATTTGATCTATTGGATGAATCTTCTTTGTGTCAAAATAAAATACAGAAGTCTTGTAGTCCTCTGCACTTTTAGGCACTGGAACCTTTGGCTCAAGGAATGCTAATTGAAACTTCCCTCTGTCAGGGTCAAGTGCAGATAACAATCTAGTTTGAGTAGTGGAAGACTGTTTCCAAAACTCAGAATATGTAGAAGTCTTCAATGCCTCATTTTTCTTCTTCATCTCTCTAAATCTTGCAAAAATACTATGTTGATATGAAGAAGGAGAAGCAGGGGAATCTAGAATTGTTTCTTCGGCTTGTTGTAGAGAATACACATGCTCGCTTGATAGTATTACTGTAGTAGGTTCCTCTGGATTCCTAACCTTTGATGACTCTTCTTCTACATTAATTGTTTTCCTCCTTTTGAAAACTTTAAATCCTACTATTCTATGACTTGAACCTGTAGGAGACACACTTTTACTGGGTCTTTTCAATTATTTTTCTTTCAACCATGGGGTCTAAAGAGCTATCTGATTGGAAATTTTCTCCTCCATCTCCTGCAAGGTGTTTTCTTCCCATATATTTTGATTTGAATACTGCTCAATTTATGGTTTAGATATGTGGGTATAAGGTGTTGATTTCTGTTCAAATATGATAGATGAAACTATTCATAGAGGTTCATAAGGCCAACTAAAACTCAACTTAAATTTCATCTATTTGAGTAAATTGTCAACTTCCTTTTCTGTTGCTCTGGTATTAACTATAAATGGACCCACTTGTGCCTTTAACTTAAATTGAGCCTTTTGCTTCCTAGAAACAAAATGAATTTCATCCATATTCATCCTCTATCTAATAAATTAAAGAGAAAAAATTCTCATAGGCACAAAAAATGGCAGCTTGTATGGAGGCAACTCACAAACATAAACTTGTATTTGTGTAAAATTTTGGTAAAGATACCAATATCCTACTTTAGATTGTTCACTGAGATGTAAAATCCTTTTGATTTCAGTTGATATCCTGGGAACTACATCACTACTAAGAAGACACAATGATATATATAAAAATTGATCAACAAAATCGCTGAAAGAATACTCCTCTGAATTTTTCCTGACCAATGAGGTCTAATGAATAATTGATTGTGGCCTTCCCTGTGAATCCAACTTTTGCAATGGAATTTTGAATCTTTCTGACTGGTGATACAGGAATAGATATACCAAAATAGACTGATGTTTGAAAGACCCCTCAACACTAAACTTCAGAAATTGTTCATGGATAATATCTGATAAAAACTGACTAAAATTAAAGAAAACTGAGGGATTTTTTCCAGATGAAAATACTGAGAGGAATCCTAAAATGACTTCATCCACCCACTGATCATTTTGGTATCCTAAAAGACAACAAACCATGGAAACAACCTGTCTAGACATTTCTGGAAAAATGGTAGAAGAATATGGTGGATTTGTCCAAGGTAATTCGAAATTTTCAGGAAGAAAGGACTCAAAAATATGGGCTCACTGTTGAAAGGTAAGTTTCTGATAAATTTCCATCAAAGAGTCAGCTGAAAAAGGATGAAGAGGACTCTGAGGGTTTATCTGCAAGGCTTGACAAATTGACTCTGGGGTTATAGAAAATAAGATTTCATTGTTTTGGGAAACTATGGCCCTTTGACTTGGTAAATATTTTCTTTCACACCAGGTGATGAATTCAGGGAAGTGATGGGTTTGAGGAAAACAAAATTGGGGCAACATGGAATCCCAGAAGTAGAATTCATAGCTGGCATCTTAAATTTTTTAAAATGCCCAGTTATGAACTTCATAAAGGTCGAATTCACACTGGGTTTCTGCAATCTTAAACTAGGTATCAATAAGGGGAAATTCATCTAAATTGGGTACGGGGGGTAGAATTGGACTTTCAACAATTACTTTGGATTTCCCTTTTTGACTCGCCATTTTAGAAAATGAAAGAAGAAAGGATGATTAAAGAAATTACTCGGTGAATCTGTGGCTGGTAGAACTGGTAATTGTTGCAATTGGTTGATTTGGCATCACTGAGTGCTTTGGTGGAGGATAGAAGACTGAGGAACAATGGACTTGGTAGAAGTTGTTTTGAATTTACAAATGGTTTTAATTTGGTTTTATTCAAATAACCATTATTGGCGCGTCAACAATAAATGATCGGAACATTGGCGGGAAGTAATTTAATAATCTAATGGCTAAATGTTAAATTATCGGATGATTTGGTGGTGGTTATCTTTGGAGGAATTGGTGGTAGCGAGATAAAATGGTGAAAACGTTTAGTGAAGGGCAAAGGCGGTTTGCGGGGGGGCAGTGACAGCGATAAGAAATATATGGAGGAGGGGGTCCCATAATTGATGCGACAATGACACATTAGCTCAAGCAGTAAGCTCAAAACGATTTTGTGTACCCCCACCCCCCTTCGTTAACCGTGAGGAGTGTGGGGAGTCCCGCAATTGTCCACTGTCTGTTGATTGGAGTGGCTTTCATCTGAAGTGTCCGAAGCTACCCAAACTTTAACTTCTTTGGCAACAATATTTATTTAAATAAAAATAATTATTTATACATTATTTATTCGTGCCATAATAAAATCTAAAGTGACATTTAATTTAGCGCACTTTATTACAAAGTGCATAAAGAAAATTAATTTAACTCTTTTTTTTTTTTTTTAAATATATGCAATTTACAAAATAAATGTGTAGAGAAAAAGAAGTTACAACATTGGCTCCATCTGGGGACTGCTTCCCCTACGGGATGTAGAGAACATGAAAATCCATGTGCCTTCTCCTCAGGCTATGGAGTCATTGTTGTAGAAAATCACACTTGCTTTTGGAAATGTAAATAAAACTGTATATATACAATGATTATGAGAAAAACTCACTTAGTACTAGATGTAATGCTTTAAATATTGCCCATTGACTAGCAATGAGAAATATTCTCCCTCCAAATTCCGAAGAATGAAGGTATTATTTCCTTTGACTTTTGCAATACTAAAAGGTCCTAGCCAAATGTTGTCAAACTTTCCATGCTTTCCTCTTTCTTCTCTTCTTGCATCCCATCTGAGAACTAAATCTCCTTGTCTGAAATCCCTTTCTCTAGATTTTCTGTCAAACAAACTTTTCATTTTGTCTTGATATTGTAGAAGTTTGTGTTGTACTTCTTCTCTGTCCTGATTGAGTTCAATGATTTGATTTATTCTTTTTGAGAAACCATCATTGTCCTCATATGAATCTTGTAAAAGTTTCATGACTGGAAATGCTAATTGAGTGGGGAAAATAGCTTATGTTCCATAAACAAGTTGAAATGGAGATTTACCAGTAGACCTCTTGGGTGAAACTCTATTTTCCCATACTACATATTTCAAATGATTGTCCCAGTTTCTTTTGTGATCTGCTAACACTTTTTTGATGACTTTAATCATACTTTTGTTTGATGATTCTGCCAATCCATTCCCTTGTGGATAATAAGGTGTAGAGTGATGTAATGAAATATGATATTTTTGACAAAATTCAATCATTTTAATGCTACTAAAATCTTGAGCATTATCTATGACTATTGTATTGGACAACCAAATCTAGACAGAATATTTTCCTCAATAAATTTCATGACTACAAAATTGGTTGCATTTTTCACAGGAATAGCCTCTACCCACTTTGTAAAGTAATCAGTTGTTGTAAGTATCCACTTAAGGAAGGAACTATTTCACCAATAAATTCAAGTCCCCACTGTAAAAAGGGAGCTTCAACTAAAACTGGAATGAGAGGGAGGGAAGCTAATCTATGTTTTCCTGCAAAAATATGACAAGGGATACAACTTCGTACCTTTGAACCAACTTGTGAAAACAACTTTGGCCAATAGAATCCTGCTCTGAGTATTTTATGTGTTGTTGCTTTCCAAGCATAATGACCTCCACAAACTCCTTCATGAAACTATTTAATCACTCCTTTTGTTTCACTTTCAGTCAAACACAATAAGAGAATATTCAATGGGTCCTTCCAATACAAATTTGCATTTACTATACAATATTTCATTGCTTTCAGCTTAAGAGATCTACATTGATTCTTTGTGAATTCCAAAGGATATTCAAAATCACGCAGAAAATGTACAATGTCTTTATACCAATCTGATGATAAAAAAATTTCATCAATATGCAAAGGAAGTGGTACCAATGCTAAACTGGGAGAAGGTTTTTGTGGATTCTTCTCCTCTGAAGCAGAAGAAGGTTCTTGTGGATTCTTCTCCTCTAAAGGATCTGAAACCTGCATGATTGAGTTGATACCCAAAATCTTACAATTTGATTCTTCCAATAGCTTAGCAAGACCTTGCCCCTTAACCAATTTTTTTGGTTTGATATCCAAATCAAACACTAATATCTTCCCAATCTGTCTTCCCCTTTTCCCATTTGTATCAGGTTCAGTCAACAATGTTTTCACTGCATTATTAGGTACATAAGCAATTATAGGGGAATGCAACACATAGATTCTAAAAGCTTTCAAGGCTTGAACTAAAGCATAAGCCTATTTTTCAATTATGTCATATTTCATTTATGTATCCCTCATAACCTTGCTAAAGAAAGTAATTGGTTTCTCATGAAGGTCTTCATTTCTCTGCAATAAAACTGTTGCAATAGTGGTGTCTAAAGAAAATGAGAAAATGCTAAAGAGTTTTGAATAATCAGGACTAGCAAGTACTGGTGCTTCTGAAATTTCTTTCTTAATCTGAGAAAATGAGAATCTAGCTTGTTGGGTCCATTTAACTTCATGATTTTTCTTCAGCATATCAGTAATGTCTTTAATAATCTCAGCATAATTTGGTATGAACCTTCTTAAAAAAAATATTTTCCCTAAGAATGATTGAATTTATTTCTTAGTTTGAGGTAGGTTGATTAACTGAATAGCTGAAACTCTTTTAGGATCAATTGTGACTCCCTCTTTTGAAATGATGCCCTAACAATTTCCCTTCCATCATAGCAAATAATGATTTTTTGGGGTTCAAAGAAATCCCAAATTTTCTACATCTCTGAAATACTTTCCTCAAATGTTTGATATGTTTTGCATCAAACTCTAAAAATACAGTTAAATCATCAAGGTAAATGACTATGAATTTATTTACCTTTGTAACAAATTCCAAATTCATAACTCTCTGAAATGTTGTGCCAACATTAATTAGACCGAAAGGCATTTTAGCATACATGAAGGTACGCCATGGTGTTGTGAAAGTTGTCTTTTCTCCGTCTCCTTGGATAACTAAAATCTGATTATATCCATAAAACCCATCTAGCATTGAAATCCTGTCAAAACCTGTTACTCTTTGAAGTAATTGATCCATCTTTGGCAGTGGATAATTATCTTTCAATGACAATTTGTTCAGGTTTCTAAAATCAACACACAATCTTATTTCTCCATTCTTTTTCCTAACAGGAACTAGATTAGCTATCCATTCAGAATATCTCAAAGGAACAATTATCTTTGCATCTAACAACTTCCTTATTTCTTTCTCAATAATTGGCAATAGAATGGGATTAATTCTTCTGAGTTTTTGCTAAAATGGCTTAGCTCCTAGTTTCAAGGGAATTTTGTGCTCAATAATAGTTGTATCATAAGTTTTCAGATCTTCATATGACCATGCAAATACATCTTTATATTCTTTGAACAAATTGATATATTTCTCTCTGATATCCTGTGGCAAAATTGTTGAGATTTTGACATTTCTTACTTCTTCTGTGGTACCAATATTGCAATCATGTATGTTTTCTTGTTGAGAATTTGACAATGAAGATCTTGCTACATCATTTTGATCAAACAATTTTTCAAGAGGGACTAATCCTTTAGGAATATAATTGTTAGGAAATTGTATAATGTCATGATCAACTATTTTTTGTTTCAGATTTGTATCTAAATCAACAACATTTTCTTTTATCACATCATTGTTTTCTTCTTCAACATGTGAGCAAGAAAACTCCTCAATGGTTTGCAATTTGTTTTTTCAATTGTTTATCATACTCAAAAACTTTCCAGTGTTTTAAGTTATCAGGAATAGAAGGCATGTACTTAATAACAATTTGATATTGTTGCTGTAAGGAATCTGGTATTTTGAAAATAGTTGCAGAAACTGCCAAGGAATCTGCGTACGTGTTATCTTCCCATAGAATGGCTAAAATGATAATAGCTTGAAACCAATTTTCCACACGTTTCCATACTTCATTTTCGTAAGCTCGTAATCTAGTATGTTTTTTTTGACAAACATTTCTAACCTGTTTCATTATCAATTTTGAATCACCAAAAATGGCCATATTTTGTACTTTCATTTTCTTTGCTAACTCTAATCCCAAAATTAAAGCTTCATATTCTGCCACATTATTGGTGACTTCAAAATCTAATTTAAAGGATTGAGTAATATTCTTGTTTTTAGGGGAAATCAAAACAATCCCAACTCGAGCTCCATCAAAATACAATTTCCAAACATCATTCTTTGAGGATTGAGGAAGATTTATAGTGTCTTCAATTCTGTTTTGTGGATTGCACTAATCATTTGAAACCAAGATAAAACACCCTAAATCTTGATCAATGTCATATATAGGATGATTTGCTAATTGATTTGCATTACAGACAATATTTAAAAATCTCACTTCCCTATACAATCTTAGGTGTTCACCTCCATAAACATTAATGGTATCCATTTGTAAGCTTCCTCCAAGATTAGCACAACAAGATCTTGATAATAACATACCAAATTTAGGAGGAATGTCTGTCACTACTATATCCATCACTATGCTCTTCACAGGAATCTGGGCAAGGGTGACAACTAAATCTTTGATTAACCCCAAACATGGTACCTTCTTTGAATCAAATGTATATAAGTCATGATAGGGTCGAGTGATTTGCAACTAAAGCTGGTCCATAACAAATTTAGGCATTAAATTGTGAGAAGCACCAAAATCAAGCATACAATTGTACAAAAGGAAATCATGAACCTTTAATGTGACATAAAAAGGTGGAACACTTTCATCTACCATATCCAAACTAGGCCCAAAAACCATAGAAGGCTTCTCATATTTTAAGATAATCACATCCCCTTCAGCATCTACACTTGAAGATTGCATCCATTTGAAAACCTGCTACTTATAACCTGGATTTATTGAAAGTTCGGAGAAAGGAATTGGAATTTTGACCCTTTCTAATTCTTTTTCCACATTAAAAATAGGAGGAACAAATTTTTCTGCAGTCGATTGGTCTTTTAACTGGCTTTGAGGTTGAATAGATGGAGTTTCAACAAATTTCTTGTGGGACATCAAAGTTACCTTTTTTACAGGTCTACTTGGGCCTTGTCTAGGTCTCAAGTCATATCTTCTATTAAATTTAACAATCAAAAGTTCAGAAAAAAAAGATTGATATTTAGACAATTTAGAGGATTCTTTATTCTGAACCAGAGACTGAATTTGATTGATAGGGACAATAGCATTTTCAGATGGTTGGTCAATAAAATAATTGATATCATTGGTCACAACTGGCATTACTTCATCAAGATCATGATCATCAATCATTAATGGAGGTTGAATTTGTTGGTCATTATTTGGCCTCTCTCTCTGCAAAATTTGTGGCTGAAAAGGTCTCCTGTATTGTCTTGGAGGTCTATTTACATTCTGTTGGGCTACTCTTGGTTGAGTTTCCATCCTTGAAATTCGATTGGAAAAATTTCTCAATAATGAAGTTATTTCATCAATTTTATGTTCCTCTTCTTTATTCTTTGATGATGAACCACTTTCTTCTTTAGATTTCAATTTCCTCTCTGCTTTTTCTACCTTGGCTTTCAATTTACTTGATGCTGCCCTATTAGCTTCTACCTCAATTGCATTAGTTTGCATATATGCTAAAGTTTCATATTTTCTTTCTCTTAACATTAAAGCAAAATCATCATCAAATCCTTTAGAAAATCTAACTTTAGCTGCAGTAACTGGAGGCTTACAATCTGGTGGCATCTTATTGTAAATCTTATTAAACCTTTTAATAAATTCTGCAATAGGTTCACCAGGATTCCTTTTTAAATCTTCAAATTCTGTTAGGTAATAAACAAGATCTTTTTTAATTCCCCATTGGTTTATGAATATGGTTGTTAATTCTGCCCATGAATTTATAGAATTTGGATGTAACTGCCTGAACCAAATTCTGACATTTCCCTCTAGTGATTGGACAAACAGTCTCATATAAACATCTTCATGCTCTATGTTCATATTGTTTGCAAAATCAAGAAATACAGACAAATGATCTTCTACTGGTGGTCTTGTTTCTACATTAAATCTTGGTAGATGTTTCAAATATCCTTCTGGAAAGTCATGAATTTGATTTGTTGGTGGAAGTACTAGTGTTGCATACCGAGCTGTCACAATTGGTCTAAATTGTGCCATTTGTTGTTGTGGAAAAAATGTCTTTATGGGAGATAAATATTTACTAGGAGATGACTAATCTAGGATTAAATAATTTTTGGAAACCGAGGATAAATAATTAACTTTTGGACTTCAGGAACAATCTTTTCTTGGTCTTCAAAAGCTAAAGGATTTGTGTATATTTTAAGTTCCTCTTCAGGCTTGGCAGAAGTAGAAGGATAAGTATGTATGACAAAGGAAATAAAATCAATAGGCTTAATTTTAGGAAACTCAAGGTCAAGCTCTGCTCCTATGTCAAATGAATCTGAAAGGGGAAACTGGAGCTCAAAAGACTCAAGTTGACTTAGATGATCTGGCATCTAAACTTTGATGAGATGACTTAGTTGATGTGATTGTACAATATTGATTTATGTGAGGCTGAGCATATTGGTTTGGAAAACTATTATATTTCCAAAGAGAACTATATGAAGCAAGCTCCTCGATCTTGATATGTCTACATTGACAGTTATTTGGTGAAGTCAAGAAGATGTGTTGATCCAAACCTCTTCTTTAGAAGTGTTCCAACGTATGACTTTGATCTTGGTGTTGGTTTTGTAAACTAATGATCTACTATTGACAGGTAATGAGCCGCTCATGGTCAAAGTAAGAGGGAGATGGCTTCTAAAGCTCAAAATAATAAATCATGGCATGATGAATCAATTTCTAAAGTCGGGAAAATATAATCTATATTGTGAAGCTATTGAGTAAGTATTGGAAAGTAGAAATGCAAATCCTTGGACACTCTGATTGAATTTCAAGATGTTGGGAAGAAATATTGTTGAACTCAAATTGGCAACCGACAATTGATTGGAGCATTAATGTTCTATTTTGAACACTCATATATATATATATATAACTGAATGAGTTCTCACATAGAGTTTCCATCGAGCACCCTTCAAAATATTTGCATGGGATGATCAATTTTTGATCTGGGATATTATTCCTATGATATGTGAGTGCATGGATGTATTTTCAATATTTGGGATTATGATTAATGAGTGCATCTAGGTGCTACCTTAGTATGAGATCCGCCATGATATTTTTGGATGAGAGATCCATAACTTTATGCGTGAATGAGGTTGAGAACGATGTTGCTAGCATGGCTAGCTATGAGACAAGATGAAGAAGATTTTTGAAGAAATGTTTGAGAAAGTTCTGAATATGACATGGATACATTGCGATGACAATGAGTGGGATCCGATTGGTAGAGAATCCCATATATAGCTGGGACTGAGATACCTACATATATTGAGACAGTACTACTATACGAGACAAGCATAGACTTGTGATTGACACCTCCTTAAGAGGGAGGATGAATATGGTATACTATTTGTGATATATCTATATATATATATATATATGATTATTTGTGTTCTAATATCAAATGTGATATGATGTCTTGTATGGACAGAAGGCAACTACTTTCGAGACATCGTGATTACCAGATATGAGTACGATGATATGTTGTTGATCTATAGAGAGCATCGTTGATTGAGGACACTGAATCAACTCTTCCTCCTTGTTGATATTCCAGGCTGAGGAATTGAGATAGAGGACTCCTGGGGTTGAGGAAGATCTGGATAATAGGGTATCACCCCTATCTGTTACCCGTAGGGTTGGAGTAGTAGCTCACCCTGTCTTAGTCTTTGTAGAGTATACCCCAATTGGCATCATACCCACAAGTTGGGCTTGTTGGGAATACCGCTCCCTGTTTAGACAACGGGTTGAGAGTGTACTTTGGGTGTAAAACCTAAGTCGATTATGATGTAGGTGTTCTACCACATGAATGCTTAGAGTCATCGATGGGAAGATCGGCATGCAATAGGATCAGGTTGAGATTTTCTCTCCTATGCGATTTCGAGTTAAGAATGAGCTCCTCAATGTGATTCTAGGGTTGAGGTGTGCTCCCATGTGCATTTGGATATTCCATTGTTTGATATGGGGTCATAGTAGTATCTCCCCCATGAGATTCTGGGTTGAGATTGAACTCCCTGATGTGGCTCCAGGTTGAGATGTTCTCTTGATGGTATGCTTTCTAATGATGATACAGATCACAGATTCAGCTCCCCGGCGATATCCCCGGGTAGTAGCCTGATTGATAGAGTGGTAGATTGAGCTCCCTTCCGATGTCAAAATTCTTTTTCTTTTAGATTCGAGAATGTTCAACACATGAGAAGGAACAATCAAGATATAAGAAGGAATAAGAAAGAGATGAATTGAGATGAATAGTGATGATACAGGATAATGATATAATTGATATTGGATGGGATATTATGACAGGATGACATGTTGATCGATGATCAGATATTGACAGGTGTAATTATCCCTAGTTGAGAGGGAGTGTTAAAAATATGCAATTGCAGTCAAATTCCACTTTGGACAGCTCCCTTGATGGAAATAATGATTGCATTGAATTTATCTTTTCTAGAGGACCAAAATCGACCTAAATAAGACTCAAATTGGATAAGGGAAAGCTTACTTATGAAGAAAATCCCACATGTGCACATTTGTCAAAGTTGGCCCTAAAGGAAAGTGGACACCCTTGAAAATATATAAATACAAGTGACCTCTACCTCATTTGGACACAATGACGAGACACTCTTCTATCTTGTTTTTGGCTCGCACAGGTCTGGGGCTCGTTTGCGAAGGATCAAGTTCGCTCTTAGTTGAAATTGTAGGGTTCGAAGCTTGCATTTCAGATCTAGGATTTTTGGGCCACATTCGCAAGCACAACATTAAAGGATTCCGAGTATAGTATATCTATCAGAGCCTCATGCGTGCGACTGGAGCCTTCCAGTAGCATGAACAACTCACTATGCATGCGACTGGGGATTAGGGTTTTTGCAGTCCAGATCTGACCCCAGTCGCTCGCTTGCCAAGATTAAGGGAGAAATTGGGAAACCATAGTCGCTCGCATAACTCCTCCTCCATGCGACCAGGAGATAAAAGATGAAATATCAATCTTCCAAATATTTTGCTTAATGATCGCAGGATTTAGTTGTTGACTGCAAATAGTGGAAATTCATTACAGGCTTTAGAATCAGATTTTGAGTATAAGCGTTATTGGGTTCAATTCATGGATGATGTAGTTGTTTTGTTGGATAGCTGCATATATGAAGATATGGATCATTGTAATCTTTTTTGCTTAATCATTTGATGATAATATAAGAAGAAGAATTTGCAAGGGTTTCCCCATGGTGGGTTTTTCCCTAGTCTCCAACCAATCCTGGTGTCTCTATGTGTGAATGTTTTTGTTCTATTGTTCCTTTATGTTCCGCTACATTGATGATATTGTTTTTTCTACATAATTTCATATGATCATGAATAATGACGTAAATCTAAATAATGTTATGATGTTAGGGGGTGAACTTAATGTGTTAATGAAGAAATGTAATTATCAAAGCAAAGAACAATATATCCCTATGAAAAAATAATTCCTTGTAAGCAAAGTGTACATTGTGGACCTTAATAACTTTAATTAGCTTAGATAAAATTTGACCAAGGTTGTTATAAAGTACCAGGGGAAGGTTGGGGGAGGTACTACCTGAGTTGTTGGGCAACAAATTTCTACTTGTGGGAGACATCATTCTTGAAAAACAATCTTCTCATAGTGAAGTGCATGTCATCATCTGGGATTTCCTTAGAGTCTGTAGGGTCCGATCTATCTGGCATTCCCATCTCAATTGGCAGGGTAAAATATCTACTGCTTCTCTAAACCTCTGTCATAGTGATAGTATTTGCCTCTCCTATTGGACCATGTTTCACTCTAGCATCATCCCCATTGCTTCGCAACTTCAGTTGACTTCTTTCTCCTTCTCGCACCTTTGGAATGCTCAACACCGCTCCTGCTTGGCGTAGCTCCTTTTTTCGTCTATAGATCTCGTGAAAATGTTTATCTCGCCATTCTTTAGCTATTTGTGCTCTCCTCTATCCTCGCAGATCTCTAG
The DNA here is from genome assembly GCA_031772625.1 of Pinus tabuliformis. NCBI lineage: Eukaryota > Viridiplantae > Streptophyta > Pinopsida > Pinales > Pinaceae > Pinus > Pinus tabuliformis. Next base: position 734,632,827 of record CM062807.1, read on the forward strand.
CCTTCCATAAGTCATCCACATCCATTTCTCCAATATTTTCATAACTCCCAAATAGGTAGTGTTCCCCCCTTTGGGCCCTTCCCGCAGTATCAAGGCTTCAAGATACCATAGGTGGCTTCTGGAACACCAACAAGTTTTCTTCTACCATTAGAACCTTACTCCACAACTAGATTTCCTTCAGTAGTCTCCCTCGCAGCCCTAAGTTGAATACAACCTCAACCTTAGAGAAATATTGATGATCCTCTATAGCAAACTCAATAATATACCCCTCTAGAGTGGTCTATACCCAGAAGTCGACAACTCGAGTCAAGTCCATGTCGAGTCGATGTAATTTGGAAAGATTAACTTGTGTCCAGGTATGAGGAGATCAACTATGGTTTCTAGTATTTTATTTTATATGCAACCTCTACAATCAATTGTAGAGCTCCTCCGGGAACTTGCACCAAAATATCTCGTACTGATCGCTTGCAAGCTCCTCGTACAAAATTTATTCCTTCAACTACTTCGCACTTCAATGACAGAGTTGTGCTTGTTGAAAGGCAAACCTCTCTACTTGTTCATGCCACCAATCCTAAAAATCCTTCTTAAAGATCCTCGACACCATATTCCAGACCCCTTTGGAATATTTCAAGGTCTTGGCAACATAACCATTTGTTGGCGAAAAATGGTGAATAGGTTGACACCTTGGGTTTAGACATAGGTCCAACAAAGGGTTTGTCATAGTATAGCGTAACGCTGACATTTTCACCTTACCCCAGAAGATTAAGGTGTCTCACCCGAGGCATGTCACGACCTTACTTAGTTTACGGGATGGAACCAGGCATCAGAAGAAATCACAGGAAAGCTACCAATACTCATTAAACCGAGAACCAAGATATCGAATATACAATCGTAACAACTTAAGCATTCAAAAGGACATGTAATATGCATATGCATTCATACTAAAAATTTTAGAAGGGGACACGTAAAGTCAGACAAGAAGACTCTTAAACATCCCTACAACTTCCTCTTTCATTATTTTCGGCAACATTACAAAAATAAATTTAGATTAGAGGCCTCTTCAACATAACAAAGATTATCTATATAAGATAATACATGACCAAGAGAATACATAATCATACGTGCTCAAGAGGGTCTGCGACAACATTTCAGTATGTTTCTCTCTCTCTCTCTCTCGCTCTCGCTCTCTCTCTCTCTCTTTTATGGCTTTTTCCCTGGCCTTTTAACCACTCTACTCACTTGGACTGTTGTTTTTCTCCTCAAATGCTTTGCACTTTCCTTTTCGGCTGCCTTTGTTGCTCGACTATAATTGCATGTGCCCTGATTTCGTTGGTTGATCTTCCACAACCGCCAAACTTCCATAGATTCCTTCTCCGCACCTTCCCATCAGTCACCTTTGGTCAAAATATGGTAAACCATCAATACATGACAAAACCTTGTCTCCAAAATGAAGGACCCAACAATTATCTTGAGTTGGCAACTATCATTCATTCCTTGAATATGTGGAGTCATTATCTCCTTGGCAGGAGGTTTGTTTTGATGAGGGATCATAGTGGACTGAGGTACTTATTTGACTAACCTAATCTAAATGTCGGGCAAGCTAGATAGTTGGCTACCCTCAGTGAGTTTGACTTTGAGATCAGGTACATTAAGGGCAAGGAGAGAAGGGTTGCAGATGCTCTCAGTAGGAGAGTGCAGGTGAACCATATTTTCAGTTGTGAGATATTATGGGACATATTTGTAGGAGAAGGTCTTCCATGTAGGGCAACATGATGAGTAGTACCAAAAACTAAATCAAACATTTCAACAGTAGGGTGCAGGTGATAGGAATGAGGAGTATCACCTCATGGTCTATGTCTTGGTTAGATTTAAGAGCAAGATTTATGTGCTAGATAGTAGTGAGCTCAAGAATCTTACCTTGAGGGAGATTTATGTCAAGCCATATTTAGGCCACCCATGATACCAAAATACTTTCATAGTTGTTAAGAAGTTATATCATTAGCCGAACTTGAAGAAAGAGGTGGTTGATTTTTTTGCAAGATGCTTGGATTGTCAGCAGAAAAAAGTTGAGTGTAAGAACTTAGTTGATCTATTGCAACCCATTCCAATTCCAGATTGGAAATGGGAGGTCATTTCCATGGACTTCATTACAAGTTTTCTGAGGACATCGAAGCAGCATGATTCCATCATGGTTGTGGTTGACAGGTTGAGCAAGGCAACTCACTTCATTGTAATGAAGTCTACTAATTCAGCTAGTGAGGTAGCTCAAATCTTCATCAAAGAGATAGTGAGGTTGCATGGAGTTCCAAAGAATATTATATTAGATAGAGATGCTAAGTTCACTTCCAACTTTTGGAAGGAGTTGTTTTCAGGCTTGGGGATGGAGTTAGCTTTCAGTATAGCTTATCATCTGCAGATAGATGGACAGAAAAAGAGGATTAACAAGATTCTCGAGGATATGTTGAGGATGTATGTAATGCATCAACAGAGGAAGTGGAAGGAGTATCTTCCACTGGTAGGGTTTGCATATAACAATGGGTATCAGTAATCCTTGAGGATGATTCCATTTGAGGATTTTTATGGGTGGAGTTATACTACTCATATCAACTGTAATGATCTAGTGAAAAGGGTGTTGATTGGACCAGATATGTTGGTTGAGATGGAGCAAGAAATGCAGGTTATTAGAAGGAATTTGAAGGCAATGCAGGACAAGCCGAAGAGTTATGCATATCAACATAGAGAATTCAAGGAGTTTCAGGTTGGGGAGCATGTGTATCTTCACTTCGATCCTAAGAGGATCTCCTTGACGATCGGGTCATGTGCCAAGTGGCACCTCCATATTGTGGGCCTTTTGAGATCCTGAAGAGGATTGGACTAGTGGCCTACAAACTTGCATTGTCACCAACAATGAAAGTCCACGATGTTTTCTTTGTTTCGTTGCTTAAGAGATATATGCAGGATGTTGATCATGTGATTGATTGGTTTGTATTGCAGGTGGAACCAAAGGGAGAGTTCCAGCCATAGCCATAATGCATATTGTAGCCGAAACAACTCATGCTCTGGAACCGAGAAATATAGCAAGTTGAAGTGCAATGGAAGCACTTTGGGCTCAATGAAGCTACATGGGAGATGGTTGATCAGATGGAGGCTTTGTATCCTTATTTGTTTGTTGAGAAGATGTGCTTGGTATATGAGTTTTTTTCTATATATAATACCACATCGAGTTGTGTTATAAAACTCCAATAAATGGTATGTTTGTCATGTTGGTCATGGTTTTCAGCAGTTGTTTATTGTAAATATTGCATCGAGATGTGTTATAAAGCTCCATGGGAAATATGTTTTGTTGGTCATAAGTGTCATTGAACACCGAGGATGGTGTTCCCCCAAGGGGGAGGGGTTTGAAAAAACCCCTGGTTTATTTTCCATGTAAATAAAATAAGACCGAGGTCATGGGACACGTATTCCAAGCTGAATGGTGGGAAAACATTATAGTGGGAATCACTTTTGGTTTAATAAAGGCAAAGGAAAAGAGGCAATAAATGGAATTTAATTAAGGAAATAAAGGAAAATAGGAGAAAACGAAGGTGAGGAGACACAAATATGCATGCAAGGGAAAATAGAGAGAAAATGAAGGAAAATGTAAGAAATTAGAAAAAAGAAACGAAGAGACTGGACATCAATGATAAAAAGGCATAAGGGAAACATTTCATAGCTTTTTCCAGTTTAGATTTTGGCTCTCTCCTTCCATACTCTTACACACTTGGAGCATTGTTGGAACATCCTAACATTCAATTGGACTTGGAGAGAGGCAAGCAAAGAACAAACAAGAAATTGGAGGACAGCAAAAAAAGAAGGTTGGATCAGCAGCTGCAACTGGAGTTTATTGCAGGTAACAAGTTGCATGTGTGATTTCCTTGTAGAGATTTGGATGCATGGTACATGCATGTGGTTTTTTTGTTATTTTGTTATCATTGTCATGGGATTTTTCTATATTGAAAGTGGTTTCAGCCTTGCCTTTCCATTTCCTGGTTAGCCATGATGTAGTGGGTTCTCTATTTGATTTAGATTTGGATGGCTGGTAGACTTGGATCTTGGTTGAGGTGGTCTCAAGAAAATTCCCAAGAGTCAAGCGTGGAGATGGGATTTCTCCTGGAACTCTTGACAAATGGGTGGAGACAAGAAAAAATCTTCTAGAGTTGGTGAAGGAAGTCGGAGGCATCCAAACTTATTTTGGTATTAGTGATTTCTAGATCAGTTAGGTGAAATCATTGTGGTTGAGGGTTGAGATGGTTTGGCTTCTAGAAGCCCTGATTGGTTCTATTTTGGTTTAACCCATATGATCCCACATTCATGCTTGGAATATGACACAGGGGTGATTGGATGAAAGAGAGATTTGGTTTAGCCCAATCTATGGTCAAGTGGTATGTGGATGTCCCTGACTTGGTTGGATTTTGCATATGTTAATATAAGTTATTTTCTTATTATGATTGATGAGCACTTGTACTGGTTATTATGTTGATCTTATGGTTTGTTTGTCATGGATTCTATGTTGTGCTCTTGCTATGGATCTTGTTCATGATTGATAAGTTATTGAATGGTTGATGAATGTATAGGCTAACAAGTGTTGTTGTAACTACCTTGAGAGGGCATTGGACCTTCTTGATAATTCTTTGATGAAGTTCAGAAGTTTATGATCATGTATGCATTCCTGACCTGTAGCTTCTATGTTTACTGTCTATTTAATGAAATGTGTATCATGTATTAGGGACGTCTTGGTTAAGATCTTGCTTGAGTATTGGTTGTTTAGACTTTCTAGCACCTTAGACCTGATTTTAGAGAGTTATGGGCATTTCTGGGCAGTGGCTTGTAGGCCATCCCTAAAAAAGTGGCATAGATCTTGCCACCGCATGCACAAAACTAGGAAAATTTGGTCATAACCACATGGAGGCATGCTAATGCATGCAGTTGGAGCCTTTCAACCACATGCACAATTTGTCAAGGGTGTGGTTGGGGTGTCAAGCCTTAGAGAAACAAGTTCCAGCTCAGGGATTGATCACCAGGGGTGGTTGTTAGACACCTGGGTGATATGTGGTCCCTAAGGAATGGAAATATGTTTCCGGTTAGTAGGTCCCACTTCCACAACTCGAACTTGGAGGTCGGATCATATCATAGTGACACTTAGCTCATGTTTACCCTGGAGAGATTGTAAAAGTGGGCAAATGTGGGAGGAGGCGTTACATGCCCCACCCAAACAACACTATAGGAATCCTAGAGTTCCAAACATCTTCACCCGCATACACTTCAGGAATCCAGAACGACAGTGCCTCCACTTGTCTCTTGTAGGAATCGAGAGCATACTATGAATTCCACCTAATAGTCTCCATGGGAATCCAGTGATATTGGCCTCCACCTATTAACCAATACTCAAGAATTTACAGCCTTGTTTAAGACTCCACCTAAATGAGAACATAGGAATCCAAAGCACTCTGCTCCACCTGCTATTTTTTTTCTTCAAAACATTCCTTACCTCCTTTTTATATGCCTTTTTTGCTCAACACCCTCCTTTCTATGTTATTTCCCCACATATCCATTTTTCCAGCATGTTGTTTAATGGTGTGTTGACCAGAGCCAACCCTGCCATGGCAATGGGATGACTCATCCTTTTTTTCAAAACACCCATACATGGCCTTAATTTCTTGTACATTCATGCCTTCAGTCAGAAAGGCACTCATATGTAGTCTTGAATGATTGTCCATTTGCACTATTACTTCAATAAAAAATGTTGGTGGCTAATTAAATGTAGGTTAAAAACTTATCTTCTTTCCCAAGAAATATTCCCACAACTTATCCTCCACATGCTCTAAATCTGTGTCCACTCTTAGTCCAATCATAATTTACAATTCATATTAATTTACATCAATTTTCACAACAGTGTATGAAATAATATTTACAGCAGGGTGAAAAAGGGACTGTTACAGACCCCACCCCCTTAGAGGAATATCGTCCTCGGTGTTCTACATCCAACACACACAATTTATGACAATCCTTATATAGACACAACTTTGTTCACAATTACAATTATAGATGCTTACTTAGTAAGAAAAAATGGGTATGACACCTGCATTTGATTAGTCATCTCCCATGTGGCCTCATCTAGTCCAAAGTGCCTCCCCTGCAACACAACCTACTTTATGACTCGATTCTAGAGCACGTTCTAAATGCATAGTGGATCTAGATGGAATTCTTGCCAAATTTCACGTGTATCATAGACTAGTCAACAACATGATTAACATCATGTACATAATTTTTAAGTAAAGATATATGGAAAACATTATGATCTTTCACTGTGGGAGGTAATGCCAATCTATAGGCTACTGGTCCCACTCTTTTTAGGATCTAAAATGGCCCATAAAACCGTGGTTCCAACTTGGCACAAGACCTAATACTTAAAGAACTTTTTCTTGGTTCGATACAGAGATACACATGATCTCCCACTTGAAATTTCTTGTGCATACTTTGTTGATATGCATAGCTCTTTTGCATGTCTTGAGATATCTTTAATTGATGTTTAATAGCAATCAGTTCCTATTCCAACTCCTTCATCATATCAAGTCCAATATGAACCTTGTTTACTAGATCATTCCAGCTGATAGGAGTGTTGCATTTCCTACCATAAAGAGCCTCAAATGGACTCATATTTAATGACTCTTGGTACCCATTATTACAGTCAAACTCAACCAGAGGAAGAAATTCTTCCCACCTCCTAGGCTGATGCATAACATGTGTTCTTATCATGTCTTCCAACACTTTGCTTACCCTTTCAGTCTACCCATCTGTCTGAGGATGGTATGTTGTACTAAATGCTAATTTTGTCCCAAAACTAGCAAATAGTGCCTTCTAAAATTTGGATATGAACTTAGCACCCCTGTCAAAGTTAATATTCTTGGGTACACCATGCAATATCACAATTTCTTTTATGAAAATATGGGCAATGTCACTTGCCTTATTGTTGGATTTAACAACTAAAGTGAGCTACCTTGCTCAACTTATCCACCACCACCATTATGACATCATGTAATCTAGTTGTAATTGGAAGTCCAGTAATGAAGTCCATTGAAATGACTTTCCACTTCCATTCTAGAATGGGGATTGGTTGTAGAAATCCCACTGGGTGTTTACATTCCACCTTTACTTGTCGGCATTTCAAGTACTTGTCCATGCACTATGCCACATCCATTTTCATGCATGGCCAATAATATGATTCCTCATCACTGTTTTCGATTTTTGATAACTAGGATGACCAAAATATGGTCATCTATGGAATTCATCCAAGTTGAGCTTCTCTAAGTCGCCCATGCGAGTTATATATGACCATCCTTTAAAATTTACCCATCTACCCTTCGTGATAGATTATTCATTTCTCAACGCCCCTTTAGGTTCTTGTTGTAATCACTCTTTGATTTTCTAATAATATTCATCTTGACGTTCTTCCTCTTTAACCTTTCCTTGAATATAAATTTCATAAGAACTTGGAGCTTCTATATGAACTACCTATAATATTTTGTTGAGTGCATCTTCTACCTTCTTTTCCTTTCCCTTGATGTATTTGATTTCAAAATAAGACTCACTAATCAGGGCCAACCATCTTGCTCGTTTGGCATTTATCTTGGATCGATCAAACAAATACCTTAACTCTCCATATTTTGACATTAATACAAATTTTATTCCAAGGAGATAGTGTTTCCACGTATTAAGTGCATGGACTATTGTTACTAATTCCAAGTCATGAGTGGCATAGTTCCACCCATGTTAATTCAACTTCCTAGACTCATAACATACCACTGGCCCTTCTTGGATCAAGACTCCACCAATCCCTTCCTTGCATGTGTCCGTGCACACAAAAAAATATTTTTTTGGGTCTGTTAACCTTAATATCGATGCATGTGTGAGTACGTATTTCAGTTGTTCAAAGTTTTCTTCACATTCCGGTGTCCATTGAAGTTTTACTCCTTTTCTTTGCAGCATTGTGATTGGATGCCCAACATTTGAGAAATTTCGGATAAACCTATGATAATAATTGGCTAACCCTATGAAGGATATTACTTTAGACACATTATGAGGAGTTGGCCACTTTGTGATTGCCTTAATATTTTCGGGGTCTATTGCCACTCCTTCCTTTGAGATAATGTGTCCCAGAAACTAAACTTGGGAATGAAAGAATTCACACCTTCTAATTTCATAGTAGTGCTTGTGCTCTCTCAGCCATTGTAGCATTTCTATAATATGTTCCTCATTCTCCTCATCGGTTTTGGAATAGACAAGGATATCATCAACAAAAACTAGAAAAAACTTGTCCAAATATAGATTTAAAATGTTATCCATTAAGCACATAAAGGTTGTTAGTCTGTTTATGAGTCCAAACGATACAACGTTAAATTCGTAGTGTTGATACCTAGCACTAAATGTTGTTTTATGAATGTCTTCATCCTTGATGCATACCTGATGGTACCCATATCTCAAGTCAATCTTTGATAAGACCACAACTCCTCTCAGTTGGTTAAATAGATCATCAATCCTCGGCAAGGGACATATGTTCTTGATTGTGGCGTTATTGAGTTGTCTATAATCTATGCACAACCTCAACATGTCATCCTTTTTCTTCACAAACAATACAAGTGCTCCCAAGGGTGACACATTGGGCATGAAATGCCTTTAATCCAACATTTCTTTCATCTGCAATTTCAACTCTACTAGTTATGGGGTACTCATTCGATATGGGGCTTTGGATACTGGCGTTGATCCCAGCAATAGATCAATTGAGAAATCAATCTCTCTCCTTGGTGGAAATCCTGGAATTTCTTCAGGGAATACGCCACAGAAATTATTCAAAATGGGGTGTTCTTCCTAGTTGATGTTGTCTTCAAGATTGTTGGTCACTTAGACAACAAATAATTCACACCCATTTTTTATGCGCCACTTTAGTTGCAGCATGGTGATTTGCCAAACTGTCACTACCTTCTTTGTCCCTTGCAGTATTACTGTTACTCCTGTAACAACCCCGGGTTAAAAATCCATGTAATAAAGTTAATAAAGGCAAAATAAGACCAAGGACATGGGACACGTATTCCAAGCTGAATGTTGGGAAAAACATCCTAGTGGGTGTTCATTTGGTTTATTATGGCTAAGGCAATGGCAAAGGCAAAGAGGCATTAATCGACATTTATTTATGAAAATAATGGAAAATAGGAGAAAAAGAAGGTGAAAGGTCACAAGTTGCATTGTTATCACCCTAAGAAACTCTCCTAGGTTGTAGCTCGGAGATGCTCGGGAACATTACAAACTCAACTTAATGTTGGAAATGGATGAATGGAAGGAATGATGCATGTTCAAGCCAGATAACCACTCCTACTTTGCTTGACTCCAGACATGCGTGAACACCCCCAGACTACAAGGCTTTAGACCACCAATTACTCACAGCTTAAGGATTGGGTGAATATGGAGAATACTAACCACACCAGCAGATGCATAGGACCCTGTGATGGCCGGCTGCAACTAGTAAAAAGGTCTGCAAATCTAATTCCCTAGTGCACAGACAGGATGACAGCTCTCTGTCACTAAGTGAAAAGAAACCTGATTAACAGATTCACTGATACATGCAAGATTCAAACACAGAGGTAGGATGATAGCTCCTCTAATGCTATACATCAAGAGTTCAGGAAAAAATGCATATCAAGCACAACCTAGAACAGAAAAGAGATGGAAAGTGAGCAATTAACAGCAAAAGAAGCTTGTATTAGCTGAAAATGAAGACGAGACGCTGCAAGTATCAAAGTAGTTACAGTCTCTAGAAGTTGAACCTTACATCAAAACAACAACCATCAACCCTGATTACATCTTCTTTCTGGGTATATATAGGATCTCATTACAAAGGCACTTGGCCGGTTTAGGAATGGAGGGGTCATAATTGACCACCAACCCCTTTAACTGTCTGATGGAGTCTTTGGTGCAATCTGCCTACTTCAATGAATGAATTTGATATTCTCAGGTGCTCTGTTGTCCTTCTCGGGCAGGTGGAATGTCGTATGGATGAAATTCCATAACTGCTGAATGCATTTATCTACTCGAGGCTGGTCCTTGTCCTTCTCGGCCGTCCTTCCTGTTGAATGCGATTGTTGAGGAGTAACTGCGCAGAGTACTGAATACTGGCCACCTTCGTCCTTTCGAGAGTATGGAATGGTTGTGGACGAGAGGAGTGCATGGCGGATGTATGAGCAGGACGGGGAATGGATATCAGTCGTTGGATCAAACGAATGAACGGCGGAGATCTCTCGGCGGGAGGTATCAGGAAGAAACGAGAGCAAAGATGATCGCGAGCCATTGGATCTCGGGTGGGAAGATCCAATGGCTATCGGGCGAAGGAGACACACGGGGGTTAACAAGCGGGAACGGTTGGATGGGTGGTAAGTTGTTTTGGTCACACCACTTTTGGACATAGGGTGGTAAACGTATGAGGGCGTGCAATCCCACACAATGCATGGCGCGTGGCGGAGGGGAACGGGCGAAAACAGCTTTTAGCGCGAGTTAACGTGCGGTCGTTTTGCGGGCGCGGGGAGAGCGAATGTCGTCCGATCGTGGCGGAGATGATCGGACGGTGGGGGTTAACCATGCGGGTTTTGTTTGATGTGACAGGGAAACGACGGGTTGGGGTTTTGCGAAAGCGCGCGGTTATATGGGTTTTGGGGTCTTTAAAGGCCCGGGGCTTAAGAAAAGCACTTTATGTGATTTTAAACAGGAGCATAAGCAAAGGAGGTAAAAGGGGAATGGAGAAAGGCGAGGATAACCGGTGCAGACCCTTTTTGAGCAGAAAACTAAGGACCGAGCTTACTTCTGCTCCTCGAAAATCAACAACATGCAGCAGAGCTAACACTGGCTCCTTCTGGGGATGAGATCCTCCCTGTGAGGTCTCAAGAACTTGCAGATCAATGCCTTTCCTGTGAAAACAAATTAGCAAAATTTCCTAGTGTTCCATTGGGCATGGAGTCTAACTGAGCTTACACTAAACTGATAAAACAACATATTTACAATTTTAAGGCCAAAAGACCTTAAATAACATAAATTTTCAGAAAACGCCCATTAACTGGGCCATCAAAAACTGCTTCTCCTCCCATACTTTTCAGCATGAAGGTATTGTTCCCTTGGATCTGAGAAATGATAAAAGGCCCTGTCCAAAAAGCATCAAACTTCCCATGGTTGCCTTTCTTCTCTTTCAGTGCATCCCACTTCAGAACCAAGTCTCCAACCTGAAAATTATTTGTTTTTGTCCTTCTGTCAAAGACTTCCTTGACCTTCTTCTGATGTGCTACAGACTTTTCAACCAGTTGTTCTCTGATTTGATGTACCTCTGCTAAATCAGTGATTCTTTTTGCCATATCTTCTTCCTCATTCTGTGCTTCCTGTAAGAACTTTGCCACAGGGAGAGTTAACTGAATTGGGAATACAGCCTCAGTGCCATATACCAGCTTGAATGGAGAATTCCCTGTGGATTTCTTGGTGGTTACTCTGTCAGCCCACAGTGCATATTTGAGCTTAGAATCCCAATTCTTTTTGTTGTCTTCCAACAACTTTTTAATTATCCTTATCAGGCTTTTGTTGGAAGATTTTGCTAAGCCATTGCCTTGAGGGTAGTATGAGGTGGAATGAACTAGCTTAATGCCCATTGAGTCACACATATCCACCAACTCTTTTTCTCTGAAGGCTGTTGCATTATCTGTGATTATTTTATGTGGACAACCAAACCTGGTTAAGATATGCTCTGCCAAAAACTTCATGACCACATTATGATCAGCCTTCCTGGTAGGGATTGCTTCGATCCACTTGGTGAAATAATCAGTGGCTACTAAGATCCATGTGTGTTGGCCACTGGAATGTGGATTGATTTCTCCAATGAAATCCAAGCCCCATAACTGAAAAGGACCATTTGCATGTATTGGTTTTAGGGGCAGGGACTTCAATTGTTGTTTTCCTTAAAATATTTGGCCCCTGTCACATGATTTAACAAATGAGAAGACATCAGAAAATAAGGTGGGCCAAAAGTACCTAGCTCTAAGGATTTTGTGGGCTGTATTTTTCCAATAATGATGTCCTCCACACATGCTGGAATGAAACTGCTGCATAACCTCCATTGATTGTTCTTTGTCCAGACACCTCAAAAGCATTCCAAATGGGTCCCTCCAATAGAGCAGATTTTCATGAATGCAATATTTTGCTGCCCTGAGCTTAATAGTTCTGGCTTGGCTTGCACTAAAGTCTGGAGGGATTTCTAGCTTCAGCAAGAATTTAGCTATTGCAAAGTACCAATCACAAGAAGCTAGATTTTCTGCTAATGACTATTCTTTCCCTGGTTCAGCTTCTTCTTCTTCTTCTGTTTGACCATTTTCTGCAATTGTGCCCATGAAATCTATGTCCAATGATCTACAATTTTCTTCAGCCAATAACTTGGCAAGACCCTGAACTCTGACAAGCTTGGTGGGCTTCAATTCTATATCAAATTCAATTAACTTTGCAATCCATTTAACCCTTCTTTCATCAGCATCAGGCTGCATTAGCACATCTTTTATTGAAGCAGAGGGCACATATGCAATTATCTTGGAATGCAGGATGTAAATTCTGAAAGCCTTCAAAGATTTGATAAGAGCATATGCTTGTTTCTCCATAATATCATACCTCAGCTCAGCATCCCTTAAGGTTTTGCTGAAAAAAGCCACTGGATGCTCTGAGCCTTCTTCATCTGCTTGCAATAAAACTGCTGCAAGGGTGTCTTCAGAGGCAAATGAAAATATGTGGAACTCCTTGCTGTAATCTGGGCTTATTAAAGTAGGAGCTTCCATAATAGCTTTCTTAATGGACTCAAAGGATCTTCTTGCTGCATCAGTCCATTTTATCTCCGACCCCTTTCTCAACATGGAGGTAATGTGCTTTACGAGTTCTGCAAAATTTGGGATAAACCTCCTCACAAAATTTATTTTGCCCAGAAAGGACTGGATGTCTTTCTTTGATCTCGGGACAGACAAGGTCTGTATTGCTCTTACTCTTTCTGGGTCAATTTTGACACCTGCAGCAGAAACAACATGTCCTAACAGCTTGCCCTCCTCTAAAGCAAACTGTGACTTTTTAGGATTGACTGAAATCCCAAACCTTCTGCACTTCAGGAACACTTTCTTTAAATGCTGCAAATGGTCATGATGGCTGCTGGAGTATACTGTTATATCATCAAGGTAAATAAGGACAAACTTGTCCTTCTCTCCCACAAATGCTATATCCATAGCTCTCTGAAAGGTGGCTCCAGCATTCATCAATCCAAAAGGCATCTTGGAATACATAAAAGTGCCCCAAGGAGTGGTGAATGCAGTCTTCTCTTGGTCATCTGGATGTACAACAACCTAGTTATAGCCTGAAAATCCATCCAGGAAAGACATCACTTTGGCTCCTGAGACCTTCTGCAACAGATGCTCCATCTTGGGCAGAGGATAGTTGTCTTTTTTAGAGCATTTGTTCAAGTTTCTGAAATCAACACAGAGTCTGATTTCTCCACTTTTCTTCCTCACTACCACTAAGTTGGCTACCCATTTTGAGTATCTGAGAGGGACTATGATTTTGGCAGCCAGTAACTTTTTTATTTCTTTTTCAATCAAAGGGAGGAGCAAAGGATTTATTGGTCTCAGCTTCTGCTTGAAAGGGATGGTGTCTTTCTCTAAAGGGATTTTATGCTGGATAATCTTTTTGTCATATGTTTTCAGGTCACTATATTCCCAGGAAAAGACATCAGCAAATTGCTTCATTAAGTTGCAGTACTCAAAACTTTGGGCAGCAGATAGATGAGTGGACATATTTATGTATCTAGGCTGATCTGAACTCCCTATATCGTGCTTACAGACTGCAGATTGGTCTTCTTTTTGGGCAGCCTTATAAGGCACATCATTTTGGTCAAAAAGAATCTCTAAAGGAACTAGTCCCCTAGGTATATGATTGCTGGGCAGTTGGACAATGCTTTCTTTGCCAATTTTTTTTCTAAGCTGGGACTAGGGATTTTCTTCCAAGGCTTCATTCCCTTGGTCAATTTGCATTTCAAAGAATTCATCAATGACTTGGAGAAACCTATTTACTTCATCATCATCTTCAAATACTTTCCAATGCTAGACATTATCAGGAAAGGATGGTCTATATTTCATTTGGACTTAATAAACTAGTTTGGGAGGCATGGGAGGGATAAACATGCTAGCAGACACGGTAAGGGAATCAGCAAGCTGATTTTTGGCTCTAGGGACATATGAGATGCAAAAATTATCAAAAGAGTCTTTAAGTCTCCATACCTCATCTCCGTATGCTTTCAGCCTTGGGTGCTTTGCTTGGAATGTTCTGTTTACTTGCTGAATGATAAGATTAGCATCTCCAAACACTTTTATTTTCCTGATTCCTCTGTCTTTGGCTGTGTTAAGGCCCAATATCAAAGCCTCATATTCTGCTATATTGTTGGTGACTTGGAAAGCCAGCTTAAAATACAGATGCGTGATTTCTTGTTCTGGAGATATCAGCACCACCCTTGCTCTTGCGGTCTCCTTGGAACATGCTCCATCAAAGAACATATCCCAAACCTAACTTCCTTGCTCTCCCTCGGCCTGATCGACTAGTTTCTTGATCTGCATTAAGGCCTTCTGGGATTATTCAATTTGGAGAATACAAGCTCCAATGTCAGTGTCCACAGCATATATGGGATGATTAGAAGGGTTCTTCTCATCGCTGATGATGTAGGCCAGTTGTGCTTCTCTGTACAATCTCCTGCTTTCTCCTCCAAAAACTGGGACAGTGGCATAAGATAAATCATTATGTAGTGTCCCACCTAATCTCTTAATCCATCCTCTAGACAGCAGCATGCCAAACTTGGGAGGGACATCTACTACCACAATATCCATCATCATGCTCTTCATGGGCAACTGAGTTAGGGTAATGGCCAAGTCTTTGATCAATCCTAGGCATTTTACTTTCCTTGAATCAAATGAGAATAAGTCATGATATGGTCTAGTAATATCAAGGCCTAACTCTTCCATGACAGCTTTAGGCATCAAATTGTGGCTGGCCCCTGTGTCTAGCAGACAATTGTGGAGGATTTTGTCATGAATGGTCAAGGAGACATAAAATGATGGAGAATTATTATCAGTAGGTTCGATCATAGGACTAAGCACAACTGGAGGCTCGTCATCTTGCAAATTGACATAGTCAGTAGGGGTTTGTGTGGCTTTTAGCTCAAGAGCATCAAGGATATGCTTTCTAAAAACTTCACTCTTTACAATTTCTAACAGAGGCAAAGATATTTTTAACTTCTGGACTTCTGATTCCAAACTGAAAGCGTAAGGGGGATTATCAAGACATCTTACCTCTTGAGTTGGTGCTTTGAGGATGACTGGATCAGCTGTTAGCTTCTTCTGTCTGATATTTTGTTGCTCTGTTTGGACAATAGCTCTATGGGCAGGATTCTCCTTGACATTATTTGCTTTTGACCTCAGATTATATCTTTGCTGCTCACTATTCTGCAAAACGGCCTCTTTGTCCCACTCTTGACTAGCTTGGTCTTGTAGTAATGATTCTTCATATGCAGTCAATGTCAAAAAGGCAACACTGCCTTTGTCTTCCATGCAATGGATTTCATCCTCCTCTTCAAACTGCTCCTCCTCCATGACTACATTTTGGAAAGGAGCCTTAACCTTTTGTTCTTCATTTGCTTCTTTACCCCTTTGAAGGATTTGTAGTTGTTCATTTTATCTTCTGAATGGATTTGGATTTTTTGGAGCAAATGTGTTTTGAAACCTTGCTTTCCCAGAACTCTGCTCAACTTTCAGCTTGGATATCTCAGCAGCCAATGACTCTATCATTTTAGTCATTTTATCTAGTTTAGGTTCTGAAGATGAAGCAGAGGAAGAAGAAGCCTCACCTCTCTACCTTCTTCTATCAACATGACTTTTAAGCTTTTATGCAGCCATGATATTTGATTCCACCTCTAGTGCTGCATCTTGCATATCAGCTAGAGTGGCACATCTTCTTTCTCTCAAAAGCAGGCAGAAATCTGAGTCAAAAGCATTGGCATAAGTGAGTTTGGCAGAGGTGGGGGTAGGCTTTACTTCAGCTGGTATCTTACTATACATACGGTTAAATCTTTTATTAAAATCAGGTAATCATTCATCATTTTCCCTCTTTAGGTTTCCAAATTATGTATGGTAATAGAGCAGATCTTTCCTATCTCCCCATTGTTTCAGGAATGCATCATCTAAGGCTTCAATGTTAGCAATAGACCTATGGGGCAATTCTCTGAACCACTTTCTAGCCTCTCCATCAAGGCTCTGGACAAACACTCTCATCCACACATCATCTTCACTGATATCTAAGCTATCAACATAACTATAAAAAGACTCAAGGTGTTCTTCAGCTATTACTCCCTCTGTACCAGTGAACTTGGGCATATATTTTTGATATTCTCCTGCAGGCATGGCATTCAAAGGAACAGGCAAGACCAGAGGTTCATACCTAGCAGCTATAATTCTTTCCATCTTCGTGGGAGCTTGATGACCTGCCATGACTGGGCTAGGTGGAAAGATACTGGCAGATTGAATGGTAGGAAGTAAGGAAATAGATCATAGACACAAAGGAATATGATGGATTGTATGGGAGGCTTTCTTTGGACTGAGATCCAAAGGGGAACTGAATGAACAAGGAGATTTATGAATCTCTGAAGGTAGTTCTTCACTAACAATGCTAGGCTCTAAATCTTCAAACTGTATATCCTCAGCTATTACCTTCTCCTTCAAAAATACATAAGACTTCTTGGGCTTACCTGATCCTGATGCTCCTTTCTATGATGTTTTCTTCTGCTTAGCAATCTTCTTAGGGTCAGGCACTGGGTCAGCTGGTGATTTCTGAGGATTTCTTTGGGTATGCCTCACAAACTGAGCCAGAACTAAAATGTGAAGTCACCACCAGGTAGGTTCTCCAGTAGAGTCGCCAGATAGATGATTACAACCAAAAATGTGTCTAGACTTTGTCTATTATCAAAGCATGGAACTGTGTCATTTTCCCAGGGAAGTTCAGCCTCAATCTCCTCTCCTCGGCAGCGGCGCCAATCAATGTTATCACCCCAAGAAACTCTCCTAGGTTGTAGCTCGGAGATGCTCGGGAACATTACAAACTCAACTTAATGTTCGAAATGGATGAATGGAAGGAATGATGCATGTTCAAGACAGATAACCACTCCTACTTTGCTTGACTCCAGACATGCGTGAACACCCCCAGACTACAAGGCTTTAGACCACCAATTACTCACAGCTTAAGGATTGGGTGAATATGGAGAATACTGACCACACCAGCAGATGCACAGGACCCTGTGATGGCTAGCTGGAACCAGTAAAAAGGTCTACAAATCTAATTCCCTAGTGCACAGACAAGATGACAGCTCTCCGTCACTAAGTGAAAAGAAACCTGATTAATAGATTCACTGATACATGCAAGATTCAAACACAGAGGTAGGATGACAGCTCCTCTAATGCTATACATCAAGAGTTCAGGAAAAAATGCATATCAAGCACAGCCTAGAACAGAAAAGAGATGGAAAGTGAGCAATTAACAGCAAAAGAAGCTTGTATTAGCTGAAAATGAAGATGAGACGCTGCAAGTATCAAAGCAGTTACAGTCTCCAGAAGTTGAACCTTACATCAAAACAACAACCATCAACCCTGATTACATCTTCTTTCTGGGTATATATAGGATCTCATTACAAAGGCACTTGGCCGGTTTAGGAATGGAGGGGTCATAATTGACCACCAATCGCTTTCAATGTCTGATGGAGTCTCTGGTGCAATCTGCCTGCTTCAATGAATGAATTTGATCTTCTCGGGTGCTCTGTTGTCCTTCTTGGGCAGGTGGAGTGTCGTATGGATGAAATTCCATAACTGTTGAATGCATTTATCTACTCGAGGCTGGTCCTTTTCCTTCTCGGCCGTCCTTCCTATTGAATGCGGTTGTTGAGGAGTAACTGCGCAGAGTACTGAACACTGGCCACCTTCGTCCTTTCGGGAGTATGGAATGGTTGTGGATGAGAGGACTGCATGGCGGACGTATGAGCAGGATGGGGAATGGATATCAGTCGTTGGATCAAACGAATGGACGGCGGAGATCTCTCGGCGGGAGGTATCGGGAAGAAACGAGAGCAAAGATGATCGCGAGCCGTTGGATCTCGGGTGGGAAGATCCAACTGCTATCGGGCAGAGGAGATGCACGGGGGTTAATGAGCGAGAATGGTTGGACGGGCCATAAGCTGTTTTGGTCACACGGCTTTTGGACACAAGGCGGTAAACGTACGAGGGCGCGCGATCCCACACAATGCATGATGCGTGGCAGAGGGGAACGGACGAAAACCACTTTTATCACGAGTTAACGAATGGTCGGTTTGCAGGCGCGGGGAGAGCGAATGCCGTCTGATCGCAACGGAGATGATCGGATGGTGGGGGTTAACCATGCGAGTTTCGTTTGATGTGACAGGGAAACGACGAGTTGGGGTTTGGCGAAAGAGCGCGGTTATATGGGTTTTGGGGTCTTTAAAGGTTCGAGCTTTAAGAAAAGCACTTTATGTGATTTTAAACAGGAGCATAAGCAAAGGAGGTAAAAGGGGAATGGAGAAAGGCGAGGATAACTGGTGCAGACCCTTTCTGAGCAGAAAACTAAGGACCGAGCTTACTTCTACTCCTCGAAAATCAGCAACATGCAGCAGAGCTAACATGCATGTGAGGAGGAAATTGAAGGAAAAGATAAGGAAAATGAAGAAATTAGAGGCCTCAATGATAAAAAGGCTTCTGAGGTTCAATTCATGGCTTTTGTAGGTTAGGCTTTTTTAAGTATTAAGTCTTTTGACAGTTTTAGCTTGGTGCTCTCTCTCTACTCTTGCACACTTAGAGTTTCTTGGAGTATTCTTGGAGAATGATGGCATACTTTGGATTTGGAGCAAGAAGACAAAGAAAGAGCAGGAAAGTGCAAGGGAACATTGAGATCAGCAGCTACATCAAGATTTCTTTGCAGGTATCGAGTTGCATGTATGATGTCCTTGCTAGTTTTGGTATGCATGGTACATGCATGTGGTTTCTTGGTTATGAGTTGTCACTGGCATGGAGGATTGCATGGATTGACAGTGGTTTTGCCTAGCCTTGCCATTTCCTATATAGCCATGGTGTTGTGGGTTTTCCCATTTGTATTTTGATTGGTGCTCATGTTCCTTATGGATGTGGGTTGAGTTACTAGTTCCTGGACAGTTGGTTGGAAAAACACTTTGGAAGTCGTGTAATAGCTTGGGTTGAGTTACTAGTCTTGGAAGCCTTGGTTTGACAAACGCTCTAGAGCCCTTGGTGGGTTGAGTTTCTAGCCTTGGAAGCCTTGATTGGAAAAACACTCTAGAGCTTGATGACAACTGTGGGTTGAATTACTAATCCTGGAAGTCAGTTTGGAACAAACTCTTTGAAGCCCTTGACAGCCTGGATGGAGACCGATTTGGTGATGGTTAGTGATGTCCGACCTGAGGTGGAATC
The DNA here is from genome assembly GCA_031772625.1 of Pinus tabuliformis. Classification (NCBI taxonomy): domain Eukaryota; kingdom Viridiplantae; phylum Streptophyta; class Pinopsida; order Pinales; family Pinaceae; genus Pinus; species Pinus tabuliformis. Next base: position 734,652,446 of record CM062807.1, read on the forward strand.
ACTGGATGAGGATTGAGGTGGTATGGCCTTTGGAAGCCCTAGTTTGGTTTTGGTCGATTTATTTCATGAGATCCCACATTCATGCTTGGAATATGGAACGGGGGTGACTGGATGAAAGAAAGATTTGGTTCATCCTAGTCTATGGTCAGGTGGTACGTGGAAGTCCTTGACTTGGTTGGCATTTTCATATGTTGATGAGAGCTATTTTCTATTGTGATCTATGATCATATGTATTGATTATGACGGTGATATTATGGTTGAGTTTCCATGGTTTACATGTTGGTTATTGTTGGTTTATATGTTGGTTATTAGATGGTTATATGTTGGTTATATGATGTATATTGTTTATGGATCTTGACATGTTTGATGAATACATGACCTAACAGATGTTATTGCAACTAATATGAGAGGGCATTAAACCTTCTTGACGATTCTTAGATAAGTATGAGACGCCTATGTACAGATGTGAATTTATGACCTATAGATTTCATGTTCATGTATTTGATGGAATGTATGTCCTGGTTAGGCTTGGTTAGTTTAAATCCTTGATCAAGTTTTGTGTTAGAGGCTTTGTGTCATTTCTTGTCTTGGAAAGTCTCATCAAGTTCTGGGCAATGGTTTGGATACTAGCCCTAAAAAAGTGGCTCAAATCTCGAAGTAGCAGGCATAGAACTAGGTGAAAAAGACAACAGTCTCTCCCTTACAAGCTTATGGGAGCGACTGAAGGCCTACAATTGCATGCATGCAGGATTGTGCATGTGACTAGGAGTTTTTTTAGTGAAAAAGCAATCTGACTCAGGGTTTGGGCACCTGGAGGGGTAGTTTAGCTCTTGTGAGTCTTGTAGCTCTTGAGGAAGGTCAGTAAGGTTTTGGTTTGTCGATTCCACTTCCTTAAGGTGATCTAGGAGGTTGAGTCATATCATAGTAACTCTTCATCACATATTTACCCCAGTGGACCGGTAAGCTTGGGTAAGTGTGGGAGGAGGGTGTTACAACTCCTGTGTCACAGGGGCATTCAACTGACTTGTTAAAACATTCTACCTTGGATCTATGGTCAACCAACCAGTGCATACTGACCACGATGTCACATGAACCCAATGATAGTAAATTTAGGTTCACAGTCATGGGCATGTAGCCCATTATGGCTAGGCATGATTCCACCACCTGCTCAACCCATCTCTTGGTCCCCATAGCCAATTGGACTAGCCACAATCTATCATGGGCTATGTTTAGCAACTTGCACTTCTCTGAAATCCTGGGACTAATGTAACTAAGGTTGGAGCTTGGATCTATGAGAATTGAAACCAACAAGGCTTGAATTATACCTTCCATCTTGATCATAAACGCCTAGTGATCGACTTGCCTATCATCCAATGTAGCATAAATATGTGGCATGCTTTGAGCTACGTCCTTCATTGTCTCGGCCTCTTGCAAGTTGTATTCTCTTTAGCCATCCCACTGCCACTGTGGGCAACCTCTTTGTCATTGGTTTTCTCCACACGTCCAACACTACATGGGACCTCCTTTGAACCTCTTGGCCTTAACTCCAGTGGGTTTAGTGAACCAATCTTTGGTTGCAACAATATGCTTCTGCTGATACTTAATCTGTAAACTGTCGTGGATATTCCACTGGACAATTCGTCACAACAGATATGATAATATTATAATTAAAAATGATATTCTACACTATTACAGTTTTATTAGATTTGTAGATTTTTACTGTAAATAGTGTATGCATACAAATAAAACTTATGCAGAAAATAGAGAATGAAAAAATAAAATATCACACACACATTAGACACAATATTTTCTCTAGGAAACCCTTTCAAGAGAAAAACCTAGCTCGAAGGTGAGGCCACTCTGCTCTCTTTCTATGTCTGTAAATAAGGTTGCAAATACAAAGAAGTATGGATTGTGGCTTGTGGGTGACCACAATGCACAAATCATCTGTGTGTGCTCTATCTCCTATCCCTCTTGGCTATTTTTGCTTAGCTATGGAACAAATGCACTCGAAAGAATGGAATGCCTCTTCCTCCTAGTGGCCTGGTTATAACCTACTAGTGATTAAGTTTGACTACCTCAACCCTTAACCAAGGTTACAATATAGACTCTTATAGAATATTTTACATCATAATCACGTGGCTAACCCCTTTTCCATGAATAATGGGCATTGACGCGGAATACTCCCCAAATAATGGGTGTGAAAACAGGAAGGTCAACTTCTGAGTGGCATAATTTTTGCATATGGACTCTGATTGACACACTTCTTGCATCATTGGAAAGGTCTTTATGTGTAGAATAGCATGAAAAGGTGGCACATTTAAGCAGTAAAGTCTTACCCCCAAAAAATGTCGTTTGATGTCTCAAAATGCTCCCAGAAGGTTTCAGACCCTGTTTTGCCAAATTGGGTCCTGCTAATAAAAATGATCCTGTGAGTTGATTCCTCCACCTTTTCCACTTTGAATGCATCAAGATGGATGAAAAACAATAATGATATAATATGGATCACCCCTCCCCATTTTGGGAGTCTTTTGGTCCCCAAAAGCTTCTACTAAATGAGGTGAGGAAAATTTTCATCCACCTTCTCTCTGGTATACCATTTAGCTTTTCCTTGAGGTTGTCCTTTCAACCCAATCTGCCAAAGGTCACGTTGTCTTTGTCTTGTAGTTTTGGACCTCTTATACAAAATTTTATCTTTTTTCAACTCTTCTTGAGCATCTAGTGTTAAATTTTCCATAAAAGGTAGGATTTGTTTCTCTTCTTAATCTAGCATGGAAGGCTCATAGTGTTTCAAATTCTCCACATTCACAACAATTAAATGCACATGTATGGTGGTAAACTGAGTCAATATGCATTGTCTGTTAGGCCCCTATACTACTAGTGTAACCCCCTATTTTTGTTAGTATAACCCACTTATTATATTGATGTACCCATGTAGTGCCCATATTGTTACTATTGTGCCACATAGAAGCCCACTATTGTTATTATTGTGCCCTTACATTATTATTGTTATGTCGGCTCTGATTATGTTATAACCCCTTAGACTCCTATATATAGAAAGGAGGTCTTTTCATTTGTATCATCCAAGAATTGTTCATTTATGTAATGTAAAGGACTTTGCCCCCTCGAAGAGGTTGAATTCTAAGGCGTTGATCTATCTTTTCTATCTTTTCTTGAGATGGTTTCATAACATTTGGTATCAGAGCTTTGGATTCTAGGGTTTCACTGCTCCAAACAGGTCATCGTGGCATTTTCGCTATAACTTTGTTTCTGTGACGTTTCAGAAGTCGCAAAAAAACCCATTTGAGAAGAAATCGTGCTGAACCGTGGGTCCAAATTTCAGATCTTTTGGCGCGATATTTTCGGAGATATGATCTGAGGAAGTTGGTCTTTTTGCAGACTCCTGAATTACACTCAAAACAGGTGACCTGGGGAAAATCGTCATAACTTTCTTTCTGAGCATCGGATTGAAATTTCGTAACAAGCTACAGAAAGAGGACGGATAGTAGTTTTCTTTTATATATTTTCCAGAGTCAAAGGTTGAAACAGTGACACGTGGCACTTCATACAAATTCGCTCTACTGAACTAGTCTATAATCAAGTCACTGTGGGAGATTTCGCATAACTCTTCCTTGGAGAATCCAATTTGGGTCAGACTTGTGGCATTGGAAAGAGGACACAGAGGGCTACTGCAGGTCACAAATTCAGAACTAGGTGATTGAAAAGTACAGAGTTACAGTCGTTTCAAGGTCGAGCTCCTAAAATCAAGAAAAAGCAAGATGAGGAAGTTTGATGGCAAGGATCCAGTAAATTGGATACTTCAAATGGAGCAATATTTTGATCTACATGGTGTACAACTATTACAAAAGGTATGTATTGCATCTTCATATTTAGAACCAGATCAATTTTTATGGTATGAAGGGCTTTGTTCTCGTAAAAAACTTGTTACGTGGTCAATTTTCACGGAGGAAATGATAGCACATTATGAGGATACAAAGAGCAACACCTTCTTTAGAGCAACACCACAACAATTGGAAAGAGTAAAAGGGCTTTGTGACATAATGGAAAGAAAAATTATGGAAACCAGGAAGCATACCCCTCACAACTATAAAGATGGAAGTGTTGTTTCTCCCAGCCTTCCACAACCTACAAGGGTTACACCACAACAATTGGAAGAAAAAAGAGAAAAAGGGCTTTGTTACAATTGTGATAGCGAATGCACTAAAGGTCATAGGTGTGCTGAGAAGAAATTATTTTACATAGAATATGAAGAGGAGGAAGAAAAGGATCAAGAAACATCAAAAGAAGAGGATATATGCCAGGACACCACCCCAGAGAAAGAAGAAATGAATCAGACCATATCTTGTAAAGCATTGGAAAGAATTACCACTCCTCAAACTCTCAAGATAGAAGGACATATCAAGAAGAAAAAGGTGCAAGTAGTGAAAGATCACATCGAGAAAGAAGAAATGAATCCAACCATATCTTGTAATTCAATGGAAGAAATTACCACTCCTCAAAAGATAGAAGGACATATCAAGAAGAAAAAGGTTCAAGCAGAGAAAGATCACATCGAGCATCAACAACAAGTTCTCCAACTTTTAAAGGATAACGCCACTTCGGTGCAAAATCAAACGAAACAACAGGTAGATCAACATCGTAGTGAAAAATGTTTTGATGTAGGTGATTGGGTATTTTTACTGCTACATCTCAAGCAAGCTATTTATGAGAAGGAAATGTTGGCAATACTACATGCACTTAAAAAATGGCGACCTTACCGAATGAGAATACTCTTCAAGGATGAGGATGTGGAAGCATTGTTTTTTGCTATTTATATTATCCAACCAAATTGGATAAACGAAGCAAGGGATGAATGGAAGAAGGATGAAGAAGTATGGCCACTTATTCAAAAGTTGCAAAAGATCCCAATTCAAGCAATATTGTTAGAAATTGAAGAGGAAGGAAAAATCATATTGGAACCTGGAGCAGTCACGGAAATAAGAACCCGACAGCTACGAAATTGATCAATTTCAGAGTATTTCATCAAGTGGAAGAACTTACCCGCTGAATATTCCACATGGGAGGACAAGAATTTTATACAGAAGCATCAAGAACTACTCAAGCGTTGAGGACAACGCTTTTTGAAGGAGAGGGGCATGTTAGGCCCCTATACTACTAGTGTAACCCCCTATTTTTGTTAGTATAACCCACTTATTATATTGATGTACCCATGTAGTGCCCATATTGTTACTATTGTGCCACATAGAAGCCCACTATTGTTATTATTGTGCCCTTACATTATTATTGTTATGTCGGCTCTGATTATGTTATAACCCCTTAGACTCCTATATATAGAAAGGAGGTCTTTTCATTTGTATCATCCAAGAATTGTTCATTTATGTAATGTAAAGGAGGTTGCCCCCTCGAAGAGGCTGAATTCTAAGGCGTTGATCTATCTTTTCTATCTTTTCTTGAGCTGGTTTCATAACATTGTCACCCACATTTTCTTGTATCTCAAAGGGAAAGTACCTCAGAACCTTGATTTTCTTACCAGGACCTTGTAGCCTCTCCTTGTTCAATTGTAGCCATACTCTATCTCCCACCTTTAAATATTTCTCTGTCCTATGTTAATCATGCCTAGCCTTATATTTATCCCGCAAATTATGCAGTGTCTCTTGTACATATAGATGGATCTACCTAATCATTTCTACAAACTTTTCAACCCTCAAGGCATCTCCTGTAAGATCTTCCCTTACTCCTCCTTGTTGCCCATATGCAATATCTAAAGGCGAATGTGGCAAATATCCAAAACAATTTTCAAATGGGGACTTTCCTGTAGAAGTATGGACTGGTATGTTCTAATAATGTTGTATATATGTCGTCTTTTCATCCCAGGTCTTCAGATATTGCTGGTTGTATCCCCTCAGAAGCTACACCAAAATCTTGTTGATTAATTTTATCTATCCATCTGTATGTGGATGGAATGTTGCAGATCTCTTCAACTTCGTGTCCATCTTCTCCCAAAACGTATTCCATAATGCACTGAGAAATCTTGTATCCCTATCTAAAATTATGCTCCTTGGTATCCCAAAGTGCACCCATACCTATCCAAAGAACAAGTTCGTTGCTTCTTTCCCACTGATGGTCTTTTTACCAGGCATCATATTACACATCTTGTTGAACCTATCAACTACCACGAACAAGTAGTCATGTCCCTTCCTGGTTGTTGGTAAACCTCCCAAAAAGTCCATGGAAATTCTCTCCCATGGACAATTGGGTATAGGTAACCGATGATATAGACCTTGTTTCCTGTTGCTAGGCTTGTTGGTACAACAAAGCGTGCACCCTCTTATGAACCTAGTTACCCGCTCTTGCATCTTGGGCCAATACACATACCTTTGCAAGTTGGAAATGGTCTTCCCTACACCAAAGTGTCATGCAACCTTGGAGGTGTGAGCCTATCTAATCAACAACAGTCACTCACCTTTACGAATGTGTAAGCTATCCAGCCTGCAGAGTAACCCATCTTGGAGATGGTAGTCAACAGTGTTGTCGCCACCATCCACATGACTTTGAATTTGCAACTGTTGATACACCTCTTTGAATTCCTCATCCTCTAAATATCCCTCTCTATATGCATCATGGGTGAACGACTCCATGTGCATAATAGTTACCAAAGATGTGATCTTTCGTGTGGGTGTCCTTGAAAGCATGTCAACCAACTTGTTTGTGTTTCCCTTATTGTACTTGATCACCAAATAAAATTGTTGTAGAAACCCCATCCACTTGTAATGTTTGGTATGTTGTAGCTTACTCTGGGCCTATAAGTATTGTAGTGGCTGGTGATTTGTGTGGATTACTATATCCTTTCCCATGAGAGTGTGCTTCCACTTCTTCACAGCTTGCACTAAGGCATATAGCTCCTTGTTGTAGGTAGGGTAGTTAAGAACTACCCCATGAAATACTTTAGAATGGTAGCATATATGCCTTCCTCCTTGCATCAAGACCACTCCCATATCATACCCACTCACACTTGTCTCCACTTCAAAGGGTTGTTGCAAGTTTGGTAATTCCAGAACTGGTGCTTGATTAATCTTCTTCTTTAGCTCCACGAAATCCCTCTACTAACCCTTTCCCCACTAGAAACTCTTGCCACTTATTGTTATGGCATGGAGTGGTGCTGCTACTACTAAAAATGAGGCTATGAACTTCCTCAGGTATTGTGTTACCCCAATGGAACTTCTGACCTTAGAAACATTAGTTGGCACGAACCATTTCATGATGGCCTCTTTCTTTGTAGGATCTATCTTCAGCTCTCCTCCACCTATCACATACCCCATATACACCAAAGACTATTGCGCAAACTCACACTTCTTGAGATTTTTTAGTAGTTGGTGCATCTTTAATGTCTCCAGCACCTGCGTCAAATGAGAGATGTGCTCTTCCAACGTAGCACTGTATACCAATATATCATCCAAATATAAAATAACAAATGAATCTATAAAAGGGCATAATACATCATTCATTAATCTCGTAAATGTAGTTGGTGCATTACATAGGCCAAATTCCATGACTAACAACTCATACAAACATTACGTGGTTTTGAAGGTGGTCTTCCAGGTATCTTCTTCTTTGACTCGAACCTGGTGATACCCAGACTTCAAGTCCATGGTGAAGCATTTTGATTGTTGCATCTAATTCAATATATCATCTATTCTGGGCAGGGGGTACCTATTCTTGAGCATGATTTTATTCAACGCCTTGTAATCTATACACATCCACCAAGTCCCATCCTTCTTTGGCACAATGATGATGGGTGACCCACATGGTGATGTACTTGGTTGAATGACACCCTGTTCCAGTAACTGTTGCAATTGTTTCTTCACCTCACTTGCTTCTATAATAAACTACCTATATAGCCCAATATTTGGCAATGGGGAGTCCGAAAATAATTAGATCTCATGCTCCAATTCCCTCTTAGGTGGTAACCCTTTAGGCTCTGGGAACACATCCATATATGCCTGTAAAAACTCCTCCAATTGATGTTTCTATTTCTTAGTACACCCGTCCAGGGATTCCTTTTACTGACTCATCTTCAGAATGGTTTTCCCTTAAAAACAATAAAACATACTTCTTGTTGGGACTGATCAATTTCCTGGCTTGGTTGGCACTTACTAGCGAGATTTTTGACTTGTATTTGTGCACGTTCATGATGAACGATTTTCCATCCTTGACAAGATGATATTTGTAGGCTCTCGACATGAATATTTCATATCGCATGTACATGTAGGGACTCCCAAACATGACTCCACGTACATCAAGGAGAACAACATCTAGTTCTACTTCATCAATAAAATTATCATTGATAGCAAATCTAATTGTACATTGCTTTGTTACCTTCAACTCTACATCCTTATTTATCCATCCTAGTGGATATGGATTTAGATGATCATGAACTTCCACCCCAACTTCTTTACCAACTCTATTGTAATTAGATTTTCCTACGATCCTGAGTCAAACAGAGCATCAATCTCGACCTTCTTGACCTATATCTTTATATGGAAGAGTTTGGTCATTTCTTTCTCTTCCTGTTGCTGAAGACTACTCAGATTCACCTTCTTCTACATTGATGTATATACGATATTCTCATCCACGTCCGACCTGCTTTCAACTTGGTTGCTCGAATCTATGGCCATGAGATTCTTCTTCTTATTGTCTTTATTCTTACTCTTTGGGTTTAAATTTGGATGCAACTTCTAACACTTCTCCTCTATATGGTCATCAATGTTGCAATGGTTGTTGGGATCTTTGCACTGATGTGTTGTGGCTACCATATTTTTATCTTTTGCCCATTTTTTCTTCTTCTTCCCCTCCTTAAAAGCATTTGGTTGCTCCTTTTGGTTCGATGCACTTGATTTTTCTCTCTTCGGGCCTATGTTCTCTAGGTACTGCACTTGTACACAAGCCTCATCCACCAATTTAGGCTTGAACAACTCACTTGCTCCCGCAGATGGCGGTGTACACCCCCATATACTCGAGGAGTACATACAGGTTCTTCGAGGAGATACCCAACATTATGGCCATCTTTTTGAACTTTGTGGTGTACTCCTACATGCTTTGGCCCAACTTTTGCTTGAAGTAGTGCCATCATATCCATTGGTCCTCTACGTACCCAATAGGGTAAAACTGTGACTTAATGAGGGTTTTGAAGTCCTCCCACTTAGTCACTAAAGGCTCTCCCTCCAACCTCAAGATATTTGTGTGTCTCTCCCACCAATTCAATGCATGGCTCTCTAATTTCAGACGCACAAATGAGATCTTTTGTCCTTCCTCAATTTGATGAATGCTAAAATAAACTTCCAGTTGTTGCAACCAGTGATTCAACTTCTAGCATCAATCTCACTGTGGTACTGCTTGATATCTACTTTTGCTTCCATTTTAAATAGGGACTGTGATTGATTCATGGCACTCGAATTAGGTTTATCTTTCTTAGGTTTTTTCTTTGGATGGTTCTTCGTCTCTTCCCAATCTCCTGATCCCCCTTCTGAGTTATCCTCTACATTTGAACCCCCATCTTCTCCAAATATCCCAATCTTATTTCTCAAGGTTGTCATGAGGAGGTTTACATTGTGATTTTTATCTGTGACTTGTTGTTCCAACTACAAAAATCTCACCTCTGTAGGATCATGAAGGTCATTCACAGATTCGTTGACTGTGATTAGGGTTTTATGATTTTCGTCCCTACCGATTTAGATCCCTTAAAAATCTCCACAAAATACCCAAAGAAACCTGCTCTAATACCAATATGATCCATAAACTACTGTGGATATTCCACTAGACAATTTGTCACAATAGATCTGATAATATTATACTTAAAATATGATATTCTACACGATTAGAGTTTTATTAAATTCCTAATTTTGTATATTTTTACTTTAAATAATGTATGCATGCAAATAAAACTTATGAAAAAAATAGATAACGACAAAATAAAAGATCACACACTCATTAGACACAAGATTTTCTCTAGGAAACCCTTTTGGGAGAAAAACCCAACTGGAAGGTGAGGTCACTCTACTTTATTTCTCTGTCTAGAAATATGGCTACAAATACAAAGAAGTATGGCATGTGGCCCATGGACTGCTACAGTGCACAAATCCTCTGTGTGTGCTCTATCTCCTATCCCTCTTGTCATTTTTTTCTCAGCTATGGAATAAATGCACTCGAAAGAATGGAATGCCTCTTCCTCCTAACGGCCCAGATATAACACAACCCGATAGCCTACTAGTGGTTAAGTTTGACTACCTCAACCCTTAACCAGAGTTACAATATATACTCTTATAGAGTCTTTTACATCATAATCATATGGCTAGACCCTTTTCCATGAATAATGGGGGTTGACGCGACATCCTCCAGAATTATGGGTGTGAAAACAGGAAGGTCAACTTATGAGTGGCATAACTTTTGCATACAAACTCCAATTGACGCGCTTCTTGCGTCGCTGGAAAGGTATTTCTGTGTAGAATAATATAAAAATGTTATATGCTAAAGTGACAAATTTTTACCCCCAAAAAACGTTGTTTGATTCCTCAAAACGCTCCTAAGAGGTTTCAGACCCTCTTTTGCCAAAGTGGGTCCTGCCGATAAAAATGGTCTAGTGAGTTGATTTCTCCACTTTGTCCACTCTGAATGCATCGAGATGGATGAAAAAAATATATTGATCCAATTAGAATCAATACTCTTCCTTAGCATGAGTGGCCAACCTTGTGTTTCCTCCTACAGACTTATGTCCTTTCTCTTTAAAGCCAGGGTTGCCCTTTACCTTCAAATCAGTTATTAACTCAAAGTTATGCTTTGATTTTTCATAGAAGTGCTTCATTTTCTTGATGAAATCATCTAATGTGTTTTCTTCATTGAACTCTATTTTGTCACTAATTTTTTGAGGTATCCCACTGAGATATCTCTAATCATTGTCTTCTCCTCTTTGATGTAAGGCATGTATCTTAACAACTCCAAGAATCTGGTAGTATATGCATCATCTATTAACTTCCTGAGTTTATGCTCATAGAACTCTTTGGAATTTTTATCATAATACTCTTCAAATATATACTTCTTCTTGAAGTATCTCTCAAACCATTCCCAAGACAAATCCTTCTCTCTGATATCCTTCACATTCCTTAGATATTCCCACCAGATATCAACCTTTCCCTTTAGACTAAAAATGGCTACTCTTGATTTCATGTTCTCAAAGTAATTATGGACTCTAAAATACTTCTTCATCCTGAGAAACCATGCCTTTGCTTCTCTAGCCTTCTTCACCTCTCCATCAAATGTAGGAGGCTTTGTCTTCTTGATACCTTCTGTCATAAAATACTTTCCCCTCCTTCTTTGTTGGGAACTTATTTTTGTTTCAATGTTAGATAACTGCTCATAATTGTCCATCTTCCTCTCTAGAGTACTTAGAGGAGTTCCACCACTCACTATGTCTTCACTTCCCCTCATGTGTATTTTCTAGGATCTGCTACCATCTGCACCATCAACCTTTAATTTTTGTCTTCCAAGTCCTGATGGACTCTACTTAAACTTGTAATTAGCTCCTAGATCATGTTGTTTTTGTCTCTATAGATCTGATAAGATTTGTAGTATAATTAATTCACTTTTTCCTACTTTTATTGGGCCCTAAAAATATTCTCATTGTTATCCTTGTAGCTCCTTAGATCCAACCTTAGACTTCTTAGAGTATCCATCCAATCAAGATAGCCCTCTTCTCTCATTTTCTCTACTGACTCCTCTTCCTGACCATGTTGGGACCTATCAGTACTATATTTCACCACTCTACTACTTGTCTCTTGTTCTTTACTATCCTTAGTGTCTTCTTATGTGTTATCATACACATTCAATTATTAGACAATCCAAAACATAATTACATATTCTTACCCATCACCTTGGTATACTACTATAAGTCTACTAGTGTAAAGTTATTTGAAACATCACACCTCAAGTTAGCATGTATGTTAGAACGTTAATCATGTCAAAACCAATACTCACACCACACATGCTACAATCATCACACAACATCAATCAATATGAGTATCACACTCTGTGACAAATCCTAACACGCTATCATGTTGTGTTAGAGTCCCTACTTATCTCTAGAGGTCTAGTATTGAACCTAATGCTCTGATACCACTTTGTAATGCTCCCTCCCACCCCATCTGACCCTGCAAGATGGATATGATGTGTTACTTTGCACTAACCCAAATTCCATGGTCTCACCATGGAAATGGGGTTGCAAAATTTTTCCTTACCCTAAAGTTAATTTCGCTAAGTTTGGGGAAAGGAGAAATTTTGTAACCACAATTCCATGATGAGATTATGGAAGTTGGGTTAGGGAAAAGTAACACCTCCCATCTAGCTTGGAGGCTCTGAGGGGGTGGGAGGGAGTGTTACAAGGTATTTTTTCCCTACTACTAGATGTACATCTATATCTTTCTTCAGAAAATGCATATGAACATCTAGGAGATAGATGACCCATTCTCCTACAGTTACAACGGAACAACAAATTACTTGTAGATTGCTCTTCATTAGAATTTTCTTTATCTCCAACTTTGTCTTCTGAATGATGATCAATAGCCTACGCATTAGAGAGATGACCCTCAATCTTTTGAGTATCTTAATTATGGGATTCCTTCTTCTTATTCTTGTTTTTATCTTCAATAACAACATTTATGATAAGAGGATCTTCTTCGGTGTGTTCAAACTGAGATTAAGCACGACTTGTTGAACTATAATTGTGTGTTCCACAAAGACAAAGGTTGATTAAGGTTATACGTGGTTGCACAAGTGTATAGGAAGGCCAAAAGATCAATGGGTTGAGTGAGTGAAAGAGCCCGAGTAAGAGGAACAAGTGGAAGAGATTATCCAAGGGAAGAGAGAGCTTGTAGCAAGATGAGGAGGTATGAGTTGTAAAGAAGAACTTAATGAGCCTATTTGTATGAAGATTTGAGAGGCCATTGCATACAAAAAACTAATAAGGCATATCTAAAAATCTGTGATCAAATCTAAATGTGAGGGGAGATGCAGAGCGGAGGTAGAGTCGGAGGATGATGAGTTGTATTGGTTGATATCAGGTTGAGAGAGAGCTAAATCATAAATAATAAAAATATTAAATGAACATAGCATCTGTGGATCCAAGCTTGAAAATGGATGAAATAGGGGTTTGCATGCTCCGGTAGGTTGGTGCCTATACATCAGGGAGTCGATTCTTCCTTTTTATGGTTGCTGTAGAAACGAATAGGAGGTCAATTCCCCCTGTAAGTGGGTGCTTGAAAATAAGGAATTGGTGCTTCCTGGTGGTTGATGATTGTGCAACTAGGGGGCCAACGCCTCCTATAAGTGAGTGCTTGCGAATTAGGGAGTTGGTGCTTCCTATTAGTTGGGCCTAGAAAAAAAAAAAATAGAGAGTTAGTGCTTCCTATGAGTGGGTGCTCACAAACTTGATGTAATCAAAAGTGGTAGCTTTAGATTTAAATCATAGCAAAACAAGATTGATGTTTTTCTCCCTTTATGATTTTCCATGTAAAAATCTTTATGTCACATGCATGTGTTGGCCCTCATTTTCCATCAAATTTTGCTTATTAAAATACACCTAATTTCCATCATTTTCAACCACATACCATCCATATACACCTCATTTTGACCAATTTATGCATATTCAGGTATATAAATTATGTTTTTCAATTTTTAGATATTTTTGCAAAAATTGGGTTTTTAGTGTATTTTTGGACAAAACTGAAAATTCCTGTAATGGCTCCATTGAAGTCATACTTGCAGGACACCTAGGCACGAGATGAGCATAGATATGGAAAGCTTGGGAACCAAGGATGGACGTGTACCTATTGGTTTGGTCAAACCGAGCTAAAATAGGCCCGGTCAACTCTGGTCAAACATGACCTGTTGTTCAGAAAATCCCTAGGAAATAGGTCAAATTTAGTATTTTTTGGGATTTTCCAAATTTTGTGTAACTGAATGGATGGATTCGACCAAGATAGATGGGATTAGGATAGATATGACTGTTAGAGACATTTTAGTCAAGTTTTTTTATTATTTCTCTATTTAAGCCAAGACTATTGAAGGCTTGAGCATGTAGAATTTTATGTAATCTGATTTTGAGACTCTTTGAAGACTGAAAGTTAATTGAAGAACCTGTTTCATTTCATTTGATGTTTATGCTTGAGTGAGTAACTAAGTTTGTTGTAGCCGAGATCACTTCAAGCGTGCAAGGCAAGGGTGGAGGGCCCCCTCACCAAGCTAAGTGCATTTCTTGGTTAATTTAGCATAATTTTTATCAACTATTTTTTGCTTCAAACGTATGAAGATTTATTATGATTGTTGAATGAATATTGATTTAATTCTAATATGCATATGAAGGGACAAACAAGAATTCAAGTTAAATTCTCCTTCTATTTGATTATGAGCTATAATTGAAATTCATTCTCATTTCCTTGTTGAGTTATTTTTGAATTCTAGTTTCAATGCAATAGTAATAATGATGGAATAAGATTGTAAGGAAGGACAATCTGGACCTCCTTAGTTAGGAGCCACTTATCTCTACGTTTTATGCATCATAAACTATTGTTAATCAGTTAATTTTTGTTTCTCTTAATGAAAGTAATATTGCAAGAAAGGACAACCTGGATCTCCTTAGTTAGGAGCCTCTTTCCTCATTTACTATATATTGAATCAGAAACTATTAAGTTAGATTTTATATTTGTAATATGCACTTCCATCAATCTTTATATTTCATTTTCTAAAATTGATTGCAACTAAAATCCTTATACTTTGGACATGATTCCAAGCTTACAAGCCCGAATTGATAATTAAATACTTGTGTTAATTTACGTAATAAATTGACCAAACATCGTGTATGTTGATTATGGTGTTTTTGTGTAGTTCGCGTATTGATTTATGTTTCTTCTTACATGATATTTTGTTTAATGGTTAAATGGTTAAATATGGTAATGATTTTTAAAGTTGGCCTTAATACTGATTAACCCCCCAGTATTAACCTGGTTTCCAACATAATTTGTGCATGTAAATCCACAAGGACATGTGCATGCCAACAAATCGAGTCACATGAAAACCCCCCTAGAACCTAATTTCATCTTCTAGTGAAATTCCCTTATAGATTATCCTAGGCTTTAATACAATTTGAGATTTGACCATTGAACCAAGATCTATAGCTTGGCTACAAAGCCACCCAAGATGCAAAGTTTGAAGAGAAGAATCAAAGATCAAAAAGAGAAAAGCACAAACCTATATGAGGTATTGCCAATGCTCATTAGTTAACTAAACCAACCAATGAATTAAGGCCAAACCCATGCAAATGCAATGCCTACTAGGGCAATATTTGGGAAAGAAGACCATGCAATGGTATGCCATGAATCCTACCTCAAAGCAAGGAAAATGCAAACAAATAAGTAAGCTTAATTGTTGCATGTGCATTAAAGTGCTAAAGTTGAACCAAAGTAAACTAAAGCAAACAACTAGCTAAACATGAATAACAAGTGCATTGTATGTTAGAAATATGCATGCACTATGCTCACCAACATTTTTATGGAGTTTGTGAGGGAACCCTAGGGATTTATGGAGTAGAGGGGATTCTTTTCACATCGAATTCTCATTATGTGAGTTTCAAAGGTACCTTGGGTGATGGATCTAATAATTTGGATGAGTTTTGGTCTTTAATGTTTCATATGAGACTATCTTTATAATTAAATATTTCTCAACTTTAAAATTATGGAGACTCAAAGCTAATTGCGTATTGCATGAAAGGAAATGCATTGCTTCAAAATCAACTTTTTCCTTCTCTTTAATCAAGTTAAGGCATTACTTCAAAATCTAAAGTTATCCCATCTCTTTACGAAAGTTAAGATTTTCGAATCCAAGTTCAATCTAATAGTATCCTTCACATATTCTTAGGGAATATTATATTATAAAATAACCTCTCGTAATAGGGTAAGGTCTTGGTAGTTGGCATTTTGAGCACTTCGAAATTGTAACAACCCCGGGTTAAAAGTTCATGTAATAAAGTTAATAAAGGAAAAATAAGACCAAGGTCATGGGACACGTATTCCAAGCTGAATGTTGGGCAAAACATCTTAGTGAGCATTCATTTCGGCTTATTATGGCTAAAGAAATTGACAAAGGCATTGGTGAAGGCAAAGAGGCATTAATTGGTATTTTATTTATGAAAATAAAGGAAATTAGGATGAAAGGTCGCAAGTTTGCATGAGAGGAGAATTGAAGGAAAATAAAGGGAATTGAAGAAAATAGAGGCCTCAATAATAAAAGGGCTTTTGAGGAACAATTCATGGCTTTTTGAAAGTTCAGTTTTGGATCTCTCTCTATTCTCTCTATTCTCTCTCACACTTAGAGAATTCTTGGACCACTCTAGCATTTGGGAAAGAAAGCAAAGGAATCCAAAGGAAGGACAAGGAAAGCAAAGGAAAAGCAAGGAAAAGTTGGATCAAGCAGTTTCAACGGGAAGACTTGCAGGTAACAGGTTGCATGTGTGATTTCCTAGCTAGTTTGTGAATGCATGGTACATGCATATATGTATTTGGTTCTCTTGTTGTCATTGGAATGGGTTTTTCCAAGTGTGACAACGGTTTCAGCCTTGCATTTCCATTTCCGGATAGCCATGGCGTGATGGGTTTTGTCATTTAGTTGAGCTTTGGATTACCGGATGGTTTTGGAGCTCGGTGAGGTGGTCTCAAGAAAATTCCCAAGGGCCTAGGAATCCCTTGATTGGTTTTGGCAAGATTACAGTAAATCCGAAGGGTGGAGACAAACAAATTCCTCAAGGTATTGGTGAAGAAACCTGGAGGCATCCAAGCTTGTTTTGTGCCTAGGAATCCCTTGACCAGTTTTGGTGAGATTGTTGTAAATCCTGGTGGTTTATGTCTTGTTTTGGGCCTAATGGTCCCTTCATCGGTTTTGCGGGGTTGCAGTAAAAACTAAGGGTGGAGGTGGTTTAATCTCTGAGGAAACCTGGTTGTTTTTGTCTTAAGTCCCACATTCATGCTTGGAATATGACACAGGGGTGATTGGCTGAAAGAAAGATTTGGTTCAACTCAATGTTGATTTGGGGTAGCATCGGATGTGCTCTAGCCATGAAAATTGGTGGAGAGGCTAAGGCACATGAAATATCCAATACCTAGAAAGGGTTTGGGCAGATTCTAAATAGTTTGGGAGATATCAAAATAATTAATATTTTTAATGAATTCCCTAAGTCTAAACTTAGGGAAAATAAAATATTAATGTGAATTAATATAAAATTGTGTTAGAATGGTCCAAAAGTCATGGAGCAAGCCAGATCTTATCTTAGCCGTTGATTAGGGACTTAATCTCTGCCGTTGATTTGTCAATGAGAAAAGTATAAGAGGAAGCTTGAGGGTCACTTGGAGAACACACTAAGGGACACCAATCAATTCAATTTCTGGAGCAGGGTTAGCTGAGAAATTGAACCAGTGGTCTGGTGAGTAGTCATGAGGCAGCAAGTACAGAGTAGAGAGCCGAGATTAGTCAATGGAGATCAGTGTTGAGGCAGGAGAGGCAGACACAGAGGCAACAAAAGACTGCGCAATCACTAGCTGGGCCTGCATGGGTGACACAGAGAGGCCCAGGGCTGACGTAGAAGGTTTGAGAGCCACGTAGAGGTCGGATGGACTAACGCTGGGATTGGGAGAAGTGCTGGAGAATTATTTCTCTCTGTGGGTAAGCCAGTTTGGCACCCTGTTGTACTAAAGAATTGCTGAATAATAAAATCCTCCCTTGCTGCACTGGTTTTCCCACATTGGGTTTTTCCGGGGACTGTTGTCCAAAATATCTGTGTCAATGTGTTAATGCTTGTGCATATGTTTGTTTCTATATTACGGTGTGATATCTGCAACAGTATTTATTTTAATATTTATTGAAGTAATTTCATAAATAACTTATTGTGGAATAAGTATGAAAAAAAATCAATAGCTGCAGTGATAGAATTTTCACATGGTATCGGAGCAAGTAATCAGAGACAGAAACAGAAAATCAATTATGGTTCAAGACCACGATGCAGAGGCATCCACATTAGGGGACTCACATAGATTTTCAGAAGATTGCACAAGAGAAAGAGATTTCGATTTATCTATGTTGGCTTCCAGGCTGGAAGAAGAAGTGGCGTGTATGACTAGTGCTACATCATCAGAAGTATGGCATATAGACAGTGGAGCTTCATGGCATATGATGGGAATCAGGGAGTGTTTCTCAGAATATCGAGAAGAGAAGATGAACTTTTAGATCACCATGAGAAACAAGGCAAAGTGTACTCCAGTAGGGAAGGGTACCATAGTTTTTCAAACAGAATCGGGAGAACGGTTCCGTGCTACAAATTTTCTGCATGTACCAGGATTGGTGGTGAACTTACTTTCCGTGTCACAACTACAAGGCAAGGGCTATGACGTCTACTTCATCAAGGAGAAGGTATACATCAAACACCCGAGCTGGAAAAAGAAAGTGCAGATCGGGATCAAAAGTAATCGGTTATATAGATTGCAACTAGAATCACCAATGACACTAATAGGCAGTCATGGAGACAAGGACTTGAATGAACTATGGCATAGAAGAACGGGTCACTTGCACCATGGAGCTCTGAGAATTCTCAGGAGCACTATAACAAGAGTTATGAATCTGAGTACGGAATGAGATGATGTATGCAGGGGATGTGCTCTAGGAAAGTATGCCAAGGCAACATTTGCTAGGAGCAAACACAGGGCCAAGAGTGTACTAGGATTGATACACTCTGATATCTGCAGACATATGTCCATCAAAGCTCTCAGTGGTGTCGAGTATTTCCTTACCTTCATTGATGACCATTCAAGGAAAACTTGGATTTATTTTCTGAAAACAAGGATGAGGTTTTTTGTCGATTCAAGGAGTTCAAGGCTCTAGTGGAGAATTTGACTGGGAAGAAATAAAAGTTTTGCGCTCAGATAATGGTGGAGAATATGTCGATAAGGACTTCACTAATTTTTGTGCTAAGGAGGGCATCAAAAGAGAGTGGACAACTCCATATAATCCGGAGCAGAATGGGGTAGCAGAAAGAAAGAACAAGCATATTGTAGAAGCAGCTAGGGCCATGATGTATGATCAGGATATGCCAAAATTCCAGTGGGAAAAAGCATGCAACACAGTAGTCTATGTTCAGATTAGGACTCCTCATCGAGCAGTGGGCAAGATTACTCCAGAGAAAGTCTTCACAGGGAAGACACCCGAAGTCAGTCATTTCAGGATATTTGGGAGTCTAGCATATTGCCGCATACCTAAAGAAAAGAGGAAGAAGCTGGATCAGACTGCAGAAAAGGGATATCTGGTAGGATATAGCGAGAACTCTAAGGCATACAACATCTATCTTCTAGGGAGCAGGAAAGTAATATTATGACGAGATGTAAAGTTCATGGAGGACAGGGCTTTCGGAAGATCTCGCGAGATGCCTTTCGAGGAGCAGTCGAAAGAGGAGCCATTGTTTAAGCCTCTTCAACCAACATAAGTAAAGAATTCTTCCTCAAGATAAAAAGATTCTTTGGATGAGGAGGAGGAGCGAACATAAGCACTTGCTGGTAGAGGAAGAACTAGCAGGGAACTTTGTCAGATTCTGCGAGATGCAAAGGACTTCATCAATGTGCCAAGAAACAATAAGAGGGAGCGAAATCAACTAGGTAGATGTCAAGCATTAGTAGCTGAGGATGGAGAGCTTGCCAGTTTCAAGGAGGCAGCTCAACATCAGGTTTGGCTAGATGCGATGGTAGAGGAATACAAATCCATAATGGTAAACAATGTCTGGGCGGTGGTGCCAAGACCTCAAGACAAATCAATGGTAGTTTCAAGATGGATCTACAAGATCAAATACCCTACAGATAGCAGTGTTGAGAAATACAAGGCCAGGTTTGTGGCTAAGGGGTATGCTAAAAAAGAAGGGATTGACTATGAAGAGACCTTCACCCCAGTAGCCAGGTATACATCTATTAGGACTGTGATATCTCTTGCAGCCCAGATGGGATGGGAGATCCATCAGATGGATGTCAAAATTACATTTCTGAATGGGGTAATAGAAGAGGAGGTATACATTGAACAAATATAGGGCTTTGAAACTCATGAGAAGAAGTCTCGTGTATGCAGATTGAAGAAAGCCTTGTATGGACTGAAACAGGCACCGAGAGCATGGTATGGTTGAATAGATGGCTACTTGCAAAAGATGGGGTTTGTTAAGAGTGACGCAGATCTGAATCTCTACTATCTGTTTGTAGAAAATGAGTCGCTAATCTTAGTATTGTATGTGGATGATCTCTTTTTGACAGGATCATCCAGACTCATTGGGGACTGCAAGAAGAATCTAGTCACAGAATTCGATATGAAGGATTTGGGACAAATGAACTACTTCCTAGGGTTGGAAGTTTGGCAGCAGAAGGGAGAAATCTTCCTTGGGCAAGGGAGGTATACTACAAAAATCCTGAAAAGATTCAGGATGGAGGACTGTAGACCTATGGCTACGCCAATGATCACCAATTGGAAGAAGATTGATGCATCAGAAGAGAAGGATGTCGATCCCACCCTATATAGGCAGCTCATAGGGTCCCTGATGTATTTGGTCAATACCAAGCCAGACATTTGCTACGCTGTCAACACCCTCAGTCAGTTCATGGTGGAACCAAAGAGGGCGCACTAGGAAGAATCCAAACAAGTTCTCAGGTTTTTATAGGGAACAATCGATTATGGACTCTTGTACACCAGGAGTAAGGATATCAGATTGATTGGATTTACTAATGTAGATTGGGCAGGAAGTTCAGTGGGTTGGAAAAGTACCTCTGGGTACTGTCACAACATTAGATCAAGAATGACCTCCTGGTGCAGTAGAAAAGAGAAGTCTGTGGCTCTGAGATCATCTGAGGCAGAATATATGGCGGCAAGCACAACTTCGTGTGAGGCCATATGGCTTAGAAAACTGCATGTGAACCTATTCAGAAGGAATATGGAGGCGACTAGGACCATGTGCGATAATCAGAGTTGCATCAAGCTCTCTGAGAATCCAATGTTTCATGATAGGTTGAAGCATATTGATATCCAATGTCACTTTGTCAGGGACTGTGTCCAACGAGGAGTTGTACATTTGGGCTACACTCCTATAGGAGAACAGGTGGCAGACATCCTCACCAAGGCCCTTGGAAGGACAAAGTTTGAATACTTTACGGAAAAGATGGGGATGGTAAAGAACCCGTTTCAGTAGCAGAAATGGGAGTGATAACAACAAGGATGTAGAGGGAGTTGCAGTGCAGATGCAGTGTTGGGAGAAAGGACCAGTAGCAACACGGATGCTGAGAGAGTTGTTGTACAAATGCAGCAGTGGCAGTAGCAGAGCCATGGGCAGCAGTATAGTATGCAATAGTGCAGAGGATGTTGGGCAGGGAGGCTTAGCATCAGCACAGGGAACGATGTCGGATGATCAGGGTGATACTCAGTGAGGAGTATTGCTAGAGCACAGTCCTCGCTAAGAGGGAGTGTTGATTTGGGGTAGCATCGGATGTGCTCTAGCCACGAAAATTGGTGGAGATGCTAAAGCACATGAGATATCCAATACCTAGAAAGGGTTTGGGCAGATTCTAAACAGTTTGGGAGATATTAAAATAATTAATTTTTAATGAAGTCCCTGAGTCTAAACTTAGGGAAAATAAAATATTAATGTGAATTAATATAAAATTGTGTTAGAATGGTCCAAAATTCATGGATCAAGCCAGATCTTATCTTAGTCGTTGATTAGGGACTTAATCTCAGTCGTTGATTTGTCAATGAGAAAAGTATAAGAGGAGGCTTGAGGGTCACTTGGAGAACACACTAAGGGAGACCAGTCGGTTCAATTTCTGGAACGGAGTTAGCTGAGAAATTGAACCAATGGTTTGGTGAGAAGTCAGGAGGCAAAAAGTACGGAGCAGAGAGGCGAGATAAGCCACTGGAGATCAGCGTTGAGGCGGGAGAGGCAGATGCAGAGGTAGCAGAAGACTGCGCAGTCACTCGTTGGGCCTGCGTGGGTGACGCAGAGAGGCCTAGGGCTGACACAGAGGGTTTGAGAGCCATGTAGAGGTTAGTCGGGATGACACTAGGATTTGGAGAAGTGTTGGACAATTATTTCTCTCTATGGGTAAGCCAGTTTGGCACCCTGTTGTACTGAAGAATTGCTGAATAATAAAATCCTCCCTTGCTGCACCGATTTTCCCACATTGAGTTTTTCCAGGGACTGTTGTCCAAAATATTTGTGTCAATGTGTTAATGCTTGTGCATATGTTTGTTTCTGTATTACGGTGTGATATCTATAGCAGTATTTATTTTAATATTTATTGAAGTAATTTCATAAATAACTTATTGTAGAATAAGTAGGAAAAATAAATTAGTTGCTGCAGTGATAGAATTTTCACACTCAATCTATGGTCGGGTGGTACATGGAAGTCCCTTACTTGGTTGGCTTTTGCATATGTTAATAAGAACTTTGTTCCTCTTGTATTTCATAAGCAATGGTACTTGTTATTATGTGGCCTTGATGGCTATTCTATCATGATTATTCTTCTGGTTATATGATGGTTATAAGCATGGTTTCATAACAAGTTCTAGCTACGACTCTTTTCATGTTTTGATTGGTTGATGGATGGTCATTGGATGCATGAGCTAATAAGTTTTATTTCAACTATTATGAGATGGCATTAGACCTTCTTGATGATTCTCAAATAAGTATCAAACTCCTATGTTCATATATGCATTCATGACCTGTAGATTACATGTTCTTAATATGTTTGAGGAAATGACTGTCATGGTTAGGCTTGGTTAGGTCAATTATTTGATCAAGTTTTGTATGAGTGGCTTTGTCTTGATGTCATTTATCATTATAGAAAGTCTCACCAAGTTATGAGGAGTGGTCTCGAGGCTTACTTGGAATTTAGGCTCAAAATATGGGACCGCACCCTCTGAAATAAACATTTTAGGTCACAACTGCTACTTATTAGGTTTATTCATGCAGTTGGAGAACCTCAATCACATGGAGGCCTTGTCATGCATGCAACTAGGAGGCCAAGTTAGTAAAAAGGCATTCCAGCTCAAGATTTTGGCACTGAGAGTGGATGTTTAGCTTTTGGGTGTCTTGTAACTCCTGAGGAAGGTGAGTAAAGTTCCAGATTGTCGATTATGCTTCCTTAATTGTACTTAGGAGGTTGATTCATGCCATAGTAGCCCTAAGATCATGTTTACCTCGACAGGGCAGTGAAGGTGGGTAAATGTGGGAGGGGTGGTTACGGGGTGGTATCAAAGCATGGTTCAATACATGGACTGGATGGGTGGAACATGTTTGTCATGCATGCATGTCAGTGTCTATGTGGTTGTTATGCATGAATTTGTCATGGTTATGGGTGTCGTGCATGAGGTCATATTATACAATTGGTGTTATCATGCATGGTGTCAGTATATTGATATGATTATGTATAACATGTATCGTGCTAATTTGGATTGATTTTGCATACGAGATAACCTTCCCTAAACTTCACTGAGGTATGTTAGTTATGTTTATATTTGGTTTATCTGACATGATATGTTTGTAGGAAAAAGAGGATCAAAGATCACTAGAAAAATGGTGGATTACAGTTTACGAGACTCCCCTTACAGATCATATGAGCATCCAAGAGAAGGGTACTCTCCTGACATAACATACACCTTGAGACGTTTAAAGGCAGAGATCAAAAGTTTAAAAGAAGATAATGACACGATCATTCAGTCACACGAAAGACTTGCTAGGGAACATGAAAAACAAGCAGAGGCCAATGCAATTATCATTCAAAGTTTGTCAAACTTGCAGAGACATGGAAAACCACATATTGATTATGGACAAGAAGACAAGACTAATGGAGCATATGGTAATAGGTATCATGGTGGACACAACTCAAATAGGGATGACACAATTAGAGATGGCAAGTTCTTGGATACACCTGATAGGAGAGGCAGTGGAAATGGGTTCTACTATAGTTCTGGTTCTTACAGGTACCATGGTCATCATCGTTATAGGAAGAGTGACAGGGGATATTTTCCAGATGAGTTCAAGAAAGCCAAGCCACATACATTTGATAGAGAGTTGAAGAAGCTGAAAGATGCATAGGCATGGTTACTTGGAATGAAGAAGTTCTTTAAGCTGCATGACTATATAGAGAACATGAAGGCCATGATAGTTATTTTTAGTCTCAAAGAGAAAGCATACATCTGGTGGGAAGATGTGAAGCGTGTCAGAGATATCAGGATAGAGGAGTTGAGTTGGCATGAATTCAAGAGACTCTTTAGGAAGAAGTATTTGTCAGAGAGATACTGTGACGAAAAATCCAAGGCGTTCAATGAGTTGAAGATGGGATTGATGGCAGATGAGGAGTATACGACTAAGTTCCTGGAATTGTTGAGGTATGTGTCGTATCCTAAGGATGAGAAGAAAAAAATTCATAGATTTATCAGTGGATTGCCATTATCATTTAAGGATCAGATTGAGTATGATGAGCCTTCGTCATTGGAGGAAGCACTTGGAATTTGAAGCACTGTTATGAGCAATCGAAGCATAAGACCGAGTCCAAGTAGGGTTGGAAAGGTAATTACAAGACTAAGGGTAAATGGCCATCGAAGTGAATAAGACCTCAAGATGTAGGTGATAAATAAAATGTTGTTCCTTATAAGAAATTAAATGCAATTCAGAAGGGACATGGGTCGCAACCTGGAGAGTAGCATCATAGAGGTGATGGTAGGAAACAATTGTAGTGTTGGATATGTGGCAAGGAGCATCCCAAGAAGGATTTTTTGTCGTATAAGGGTGGTAGGCCTCATATATATAGTGCTCGGGAGGCACAAACAGTTAGGGATGTTGGACAAAGCATTCCTCGGATCTATGCAACATTGGATAACAGGCGGGCATATCATTAGACATCTATCATTGAGATGGAAGGTAAGCTCTATGATCGAGTTGTTTCTATTTTGATTGACCCTGGATAAGTGTGGTTTGAGAAAATAAGTGCATGTAGAGTCTTGGTTGGTGCAGTTGGCTATAGGTACTAATAAGAGAGTTCATCATTGGGTAAGATCTTGTACATTTGAGTTGAATTGTATGCCTACATCAACGAATCTAAATGTGCTTCCATTGGGTTTGTACAATATGCTTCTGGGTATGGATTGGTTGTACCTTCATAGGACTAAGGTGGATTGTTATGAAAAGGCTATTGAGTTCTTGGATGAAAATGGGGAACAAAGAATCTTGCAGGGAAAGAAGAAGCCTACATCAGTTAGAATGGTCACAACTATGTAGGCAAAGTGTAGTTGTAGGAAAGGGTGTGTTATTTGCAGTGCTTGTTTCTAGTGATAAAGGTAAGGATGTTGAGGATGCAGAAGTCTTGAAGAGATATCCGATTGTACAGTAGTTTCAAGATGTATTCCAACAAAGATTCCAGAGTTGTCACCTATGAGGGAAGTATACTTTTTTAATGAGTTGATACCAAGGGCAACAGCAACATCAAACACACCTTACATGATGAGCACTCTAGAGATGGTTGAATTGAAGTTGTAGTTGAAGGAAATGCTTGATAAGGGATACATTAGGCCAAGTGTGTCTCCTTGGGGTGCACTAGTGTTGTTTGTGAAGAATAAGGATGGTACTCTCAGGTTATGCATTGACTACAGGTAGTTGAACAAGGTGACGATTAATAACATGTACCCTTTGTCAAGGATCAATGACTTGTTTGATTAGTTGAAGGGAGAAACGATGTTCTCAAAGATTGATTTGAGATCAGGATATCATTAGGTACACATCAAAGAAGAGGACATCTACAAGACTTATTTCCGGACCAAGTATGGGCATTATGAGTTTGTTGTGGTTCCTTTTGGTTTGACTATTTCTCCAACTACTTTCATTTGTTTGATGAATAATGTATTGCATCCTTATCTGGACACGTTTGTGATTGTATTCATTGATGATATATTGATATATTCTAAAAATGAGGAAGAGCATGCCAAACACTTAACAACAACATTGAGATTGCTAAGAGAGCATCACTTGTATGCCAAGCTTAGTAAATGAAATTTTCAGACATAGGTACATTACTTGGGACATGTAATGGGCAATTTCAAGGAACGTGGATGATGTTAGATCATTCATGGGGTTAACAGGTTATTACAGGAGGTTCATCATGAACTTCTAAGGGATTGCCTATCCTATTTCATCGTTGCAAAGGAAAGGAAAGAAGTTTGAATGGACAAAGGAATGTGCAACTAGTTTTGAGTAGTTGAAGCAGTTGCTTACAAACGCTCCAGTTCTAAAGATTGCAGATCCAGATAAAGAGTTCATGGTGTGTACAGATTTTTGCAAAAGAGGATTTGGTGGAGTTTTAATGAAGGAGAGACAGGCGGTATGCTATGAGTTAAGGAAACTGAATGAGCATGAGCAAAACTATGTGATGCATGATTTTGAGTTGCCAGCAATCATCCATGCATTGAAGATGTGGATACACTATCTTCTTGGCAAGAGGTTCATCGTGATGAGTGATCATAGTGGACTGAGATACTTGTTTGACCAATCTAATCTGAATGCGAGGCAAGCTAGATGGTTGGCCACACTTAGTGAGTTTGATTTTGAGATCAGGGACATCAAGGGTAAAAAGAATCGGGTTTCATATGCTCTTAGTAGGAGAGTATAGATAAATCATATAGAAACCATGAGTTCATATGGGACAAATTTACAAGATCAGGTCTTACATGCAATACAACAGGATGACATGTACAAGAATCTTAGGCACATGTTACAACAACAAGATACAGGTGAAAAGAATGTGGACTATCATCTCACGATAAACAGTTTGGTCAGATTTAGGGACAAGATCTATGTGTTAGACAACACTGAGCTCAGGAACCTTATCTCGAGGGAATTTCATGTTAATCCATATTCAGGTCATCCGGGATATCATAATACTTTGACAACTGTGAAGAAGTTTTACTATTGGTTGAATTTGAAGAAAGAGGTAGCTAAGTTCGTTGCAATGTGTTAAGATTTTCAACAGGTAAAAGAAGAGTGTAAGCATCCATGTAGGTTACTACATTTGATTATTATTCCAGAATGGAAATGGGAAGTCATTTCTATGGATTTAATCATAGGTTTTCTGAGGACATCTAGACAACATGATTCCATCATGGTTGTGATTGACAAGTTGCCCAAGGTAGCTCACTTCATAACGGTTAAGTCTACTCATTCAGATAGTGAGGTAACTTAGGTCTTCATTAGGGAGATAGTGAGGTTGCATGGTATTCCTAAGAATATTGTATCAGACAGAGATGCGAAGTTCACTTCCAGGTTTTGGAAGGAGTTATTTGCAGGTTTGGGCATAGATTTTGCCTTTAGTATAACTTATCATCTGCAAATAGATGGACAGACGAAGAGGGTAAACATGATTCTGGAAGACATGTTGAGAATGTAAGTTATGCACCAATAGAGGAGGTGGAAGGAATATCTTCCATTAGTTGAGTTTTCTTACAAAAATGGGTATCAAGTGTCACCGAGGATGAGCCCATTTGAGGCACTTTATGGGTGAAGTTGTAATACTCCTATCAGTTGGAGTGATCTAATTAATAGGGTACTGACAAGACTAAACATGTTGGGAGAACTGGAATAGGAAATGCAAGTTATCAAGAAGAATCTAAAGGCATCACAGGACAGACAAAAGAGTTATGTAGATCAACACAAGACACTTAAGGAGTTTCAGTTTGAGGAGCACATGTATTTGCACATCAAGCCCAAGAGGAGATCCTTGAGGATTAGATCATGTACCAAGTTGGCACCTCGGTATTGTGGGCCTTTTGAGATCCTTGAGAGGATTGGAACAATCCCCTACAAACTTGCATTGCCTCTGACAGTGAATGCCCATGATATTTTCCATGTGTGATTGCTTAAGAAGTATGTGAAAGATGTTGATCATGTGATTGACTGGTTTGTATTGTAGGTGGATCCAAAAGGAGAATTCCAACCAGAAACTTAGTGCATTTTGCAGCGGAAACAACTCATGCTCCATAATCAAGAAATCGAGCAAGTTAAAGTGCAGTGGAAGCACTTTGGGCCCGATGAAGCTACATGGGAGATGACTGATCAAATGCAGGCTATGTATCCTTCATTGTTTTCCGGTTGAGGCAAAGGAGTTTTGGTATATGTACATATTTATGTATGGTTTTTATTGTAAATATCGCAATGAACTGTGTTATAAAGCTCCAATAAGCGGTATGGTTGTCATGTTGGTTTTTCTTTTCAACAGATTGTTCATTGTAAATAATACATTGAACTAAGTTATAAAGCTCTATGGGAAATATGCTTTAGTTTTCAATGATTTTGCTAGTTATAGGTGTCATAGAACATATAGGACGGTGTTCCCTGAAGGGAGAGGGGTTTCTAACAACCCCAGGTTAAAAGTTCATGTAATAAAGTTAATAAAGGCAAAATAAGACCAAGGTAACGGGACATGTATTCCAAGTTGAATGTTGGGAAAAACATCCTAGTGAGTGTTCATTTTGGTTTATTATGGCTAAGGAAATTGGCAAAGGCATTTGTAAATGCAAAGAGACATTAATTGATATTTATTTATGCAAATAAAGGAAATTAGGAGAAAAGGAAGATGAAAGATCATAGGTTTGCATGAGAGGAACATAGAGGAAATTGAAGAAAATAAAGGCCTCAATACTAAAAAGGCTCATGAGGACTAGTTCATGGCTTTTTTATAGTTCAATTTTGGAGCTCTCTCTACTCTCTCTCACACTTAGAGAATTCTTGGATCGCTCTAGCATTTGGGAAAGAAAGCAGAGGGAGGCAAAGGAAGGACAAGGAAAGCAAAGGACAAGCAAGGAAAAGTTGGATCAAGCAGTTTCAACGGGAATACTTGTAGGTAATAGGTTGCATGTGTGATTTCCTAACTGGTTTGTGAATGCATGGTACATGCATGTATGTATTTGGTTCTCTTGTTGTCATTGCCATCGGTTTTGCCAGATGTGACAATGCTTTCAACCTTGCCCTACCATTTTCAGATAGCATTGTGTGATGGGATTTTGTCATTCGGTTGAGCTTTGGATTTCCAGATGGTTTTGGAGTCAATTGAAGTGGTCTCAGGAAAATTCCCAAGGGCCTAGGGATCCCTTGACTAGTTTTGGAGGGATTGCGGTAAAGGTTGAGGGTGGAGACAGGAAAATTTCTCAAGGTATTGGTGAAGAAATCCACAGGCATCCAAGCTTGTTTCAGGCCTAGGAATCCCTTGACCGATTTTGGCAAGATTGCGGTAAAGCCTAGTGGTTTATGTATTGTTTTGGGCCTAGTAATCCCTTTACCGATTTTGGCGGGATTGTAGTAAATCTTGAGGGTGGAGGTGGTTTCATCTTCGGGAAGCCCTGGTTGTTTTTGTCTTAAGTCCCACATTCATGCTTGGAATATGACATAGGGGTGATTCGCTGAAAGAAAGATTTGGTTCAACTCAATCTATGGTTGGGTAGTACATGGAATTCCCTGACTTGGTTGGCTTTTGCATATGTTAATAAGAGCTCTTTTCCTCTTGTATTTCACGAGTAATGGTACTTGTTATTATGTGGCTTTGATGGCTATTCTATCATGGTTATTCTTATGGTTATACGATGGTTATAAGCATGGTTTCATAACATGTTCTAGCTACATGTTTTGATTGTTTGATGAATGGTTATTGGATGCATGAGTTAATAAGTGTTATTGTAGTTATTATTAGACGGAATTAGACCTTCTTGATGATTCTTAGATAAGTATCATACCCCTATGTTTAGATATGGATTCGTGACCTGTAGATTACATGTTCTCAATATGTTGACGAAATGACTGTCATGGTTAGGAATGGTTAGGTCAAGTCTTTGATCAATTTTTGTATGAATGGCTTTGTCTTTATGTCATTTATCATTCTAGAAAGTCTCATTGAGCTCGAGGTAGTGGTCTGGAGGCTAACATGGAATTTAGCCTCATAATCTAGGACCACACACTTTGAACTAAACATTTTAGGTCACAAAAGCTACTTGGTAGACGTATGCATGCCGCTGGAGGCCCTCAACCGCATGGAGGCCTTGTCATGCATGCGAATGGTAGTCCATGTAAGTAAAAAGGCATTCCAGCTCAGGATTCGGGCACTGGGAGTGGTTGTTTAGCTCCTGGGTGTCTTGTATCTCTTGAGGAAGGTCAGTGATGTTCCAGTTTGTCGATTTCGCTTCCTTAACTGTACTTAGGAGGTTGAGTCATGTCATAGTAGCCCTCAACTCATGTCTACCCCTATAGGCCAGTGAAGGTGGGTAAATGTGGGAGGGGTGATTACAAAAATCCATGGTTAAGACTCTGAATCCAACTATTCAAAGATATTTATAAGATTCACTTTCAATATTGTAGCATGAATGTTTCAAAGAAATTGTAGTTTATGAAGTTTAAGTATTTATGTGTGATTTATATATGTTTTGATTGTAGAAATTTAGCTTTCAAAGTTTCATGTTATTTAGGCACAACATATACTTGGATTTGAGGAATGCTTTATGAAGATAACATTTGGATTGACTAGTAGTCGCCAAGAGTTTATAGTTCAATTTGAAGACTTTCAAGCTTTAATACCACTTAGATAGATCATATTTCAATTTTTTGGTGCAAACAATCTTTTTGTTGGTTTATCAAACTTCCATGGGGGATAGTTTATTGTGTCGCAATAATTTTATTTTTTTTACATTTTTTAATAACATTGTTGTAGTTTAAGCAAAACCCTCTCTCTATATATGTGTGTGTCCGTGGCTTTTTCCTTTTTCTTGTTTTTTTTTAATTGGGCTAGAAACTATTTTCTTATGTACATATTGGAAAACTATAAACCTATAGGGTTTGGACATTTTTTTGTATGCGAATTCCATTTTTTGTCCACTTTATGATAAGATTTTGTTATGCTCTTGACCTGCGAGAAGATGCCAAAATACCAAATATGTGAAGAAATACAACCCAAAACACATAACAAAATGAGAAATAATAGCATGTATTTTATTATTCAGAGATGAAAGCAATGTTCACTTGCCTCTTCGAGGGGGCAACCTCCAATAGAGCAGGGCTCGATTACAGAATAAGACATGACACTCCTCAATGGGGAGTCTCTATCCTTTATATAGGATTCATACATGCAATACCATGGGTCAGTACCATGGTTCTATTAATACCATCTATCTAATACCATGGCCCATTTGCAACTAACTGTGGTCCCTTTCTTTAAATGTGGGTCAACCACTTACAATTATTAATATGGGCTTTATTTACTCTTTAACTAACTATAACTATGACTTGACCCTATTACATAAATAAGGGGGTTAGGGTTGGACCCTAACATGCCCTCCCCCATAAAAACAACCTTGTCCTCAAGGCTGACACTGCGGAAACTGCTGAAGAATAGTGGCTGGTTCCCAGGTTGTATCTTCTGGAGAGGTGTCTTTCCACTTGACGAGGACTTCCTTGATCGTGTGGCCACGCAGGTGTTGTTCTCGCGTGTCAAGAACCTGGTCAGGTTGGAGCCAAATTGAACCTTCTTCATCCAATTCCGGTAGACTGGTTTGAATTCTGCAATTGTTCCCTACCACTTTCTTTAGGCACGAGACATGGAAGACGGGATGGATTTTTGCAGTGGGTGGCAAGGCTAGCTTGCAGGCTACTTCTCCAATGCAATGAAGTATTTGATACGGTCCGTAAAATTTTGGGGATAATTTCTGATGACCCTTGTCTTTGAGTGATGTTTGCTTGTATGGTTGCAGCCTCAAGAATACCTTATCCCCTTCTTGAATTGTACGCTCTGAATGATGTTGGTCTGCCTGTTGCTTCATGCGATTCTAAGCTTGATGGAGATTATCTTTGAGGTGGGCGAGCATGGTTTCATGGTCCTATAGGAGTTGATCCACTGCTTGTACCTTAGAGCATCTAGGGATATAAGAAGCAGGTGAAGGGGGGAGTTGACCATAAACTACTTCATATGGATTCATCTTGGTGGCGGCATGATAGTTAGTATTATACCACCATTCGGCTAGAGGTAACCACTGTACCCATAAATGTTGCTTTTCTGAAGTGAAACACCTGAGGTAGGTCTCCAGACATTTGTTGACTGCTTCAGTTTGTCCATTAGTTTGGGGATGATAGGAAGTACTGAGTTGGAGTTGGGTGCCTTGTAGCTTGAAAAGTTCCTGCCAAAAGTTACTGGTGAATATCGGGTCACGATCAGACACAATGGAAGTGGGCATGCCATGCAATTTGAAGATTTGGTCCATGAAAGATTGAGCCACCAAAGTGGGTGTAAAAGGGTGGGGTAGGGCGCAAAAATGAGCATACTTAGAAAGTCTGTCCACAACCACCATGATGACTGACTTGTTGCCTGACTTCGGAAGACCAATAATGAAATCCATAGAAACATCCATCCAGATTGAGGCAAGTATGGGCAATGGTTGTAAAGTGCCTGGGGACTTGACTGTTTCTCCTTTGTGGCGCTGACACACATCACATTCAGCTACAAAAGTAAGAATGTCCTTTTTCATGCCTGTCCAAAAGAAGGAACGATGAGTGTGAGCATAAGTCTTCTGAAAGCCTGAATGGCCTGCAGTGGGAGATGAGTGCAACTCTGCCAAAATGTGCCTTTTGAGGGTGGATGTTGGTGATATCACTACTTTGTCCTTATAGCGAAGAATCTCATCCTTCCAAGAGTAGCCCGCTGTGGAATTTGGATCTGCTTGCAAGTTATGAATGAGTTGGGAGAGCGAAGGATGTGAAAACCATTCCTTGTGAGCTTCTTCAATCCACTCTGGAATGGGAAGAGAGATTGCTAGCAGGGTGTTGTCCTCCTCAAATTGGCATGATAAAGCATCCGCTATGACATTTTCACGCCCTTTCTTGTAAATTATCTCATAATCATATCCCAACATTTCGGCTAGCCATTTATTTTGATGTGGTGAGGATAGGCATTGCTCCAAAAAATATTTAAGACTTTGATGGTCTGTGTGAATTTGGAAACGCCACCCCAGTAAGTATGATCACCAGGTATCCACTGCATGTAAGATGGCCATCATCTCCTTCTCATAGGTAGATTGTCCCAGATGTTCCCCACTTAGTTGTTGGCTAGTGAAGGCCAAGGGTCGACCTTTTTGCATTAAGACAGCCACAATACCCGTACCTGAAGCATCACATTCAATCACAAAAGATTTGGTGAAGTCGGGTAGTGCCAATACGGGAGTGGAACACATGGCATGTTTGAGAGCTATAAATGCCTATTGTGCTTCATCATTCCAGAGGAATGAATTTTTCTTAAGAAGGTGAGTGAGGGGTCTAGCAATGCGACCATAATTGCGGACAAATTTGTGATAGTAGCCGGTGAGACCCAAGAATCCTCTCAAACTCTTCAAGGTCTTTGGTTGGGGCCAATCCTGCATTGCCTGGATCTTTTTGGGATCCACCTTGACACCTTCATGCCCCACAATGTGGCCCAAATACTCGACTTCTTTCATGCCAAAAGAGAACTTGGACAATTTGAAAAATAATTTATGCTTCTCGAGCAGTTGTAAGAGCAGGTCTACATGTTGAAGATGTTTTTCCCAGGTGAGGCTATAGATGAGAATGTCATCAAAGAAAACAAGGACAAATTTTCTGAGATATGGTTTGAGCAGGTGATTCATGAGGCTTTGAAAAGTGGATGGCGCATTACAGAGACCAAATGGCATGACCAGGAATTCATAATGGCCTTCATGAGTTCGGAAAGCAGTCTTTGGAACATCTACTTCTTTCATGTGAATTTGGTGATAGCCCGAACGAAGGTCTAGCTTAGTAAAGAATTGAGCCCCATTTAGTTCATCTAGTAAATCATCAACAACTGGGATGGGAATTTATCTTTGACCATCAGCTTGTTGAGGGCCCTGAAGTCTAGACACATACGCCATTCCCCATCTTTCTTGAGCACCATGACCACATGCGATGAATAAGGACTAATGCTAGGACGAATGACACCGACTTCCATGAGTTCCTTGATGATTTTTTCAATTTCATTATTTTGGGCGAAAGGGTATCTATATGGGCGCACATTCGGTGGTTGTGCCCCTGGGACCAAAGTAATGCTATGATCATGTTCCCCTCTCGATGGTGGAAGCTCATGAGGTTTGTCAAAGACCTGCAGATGGTTGTTTAAGACCTGTTGCATCTCAGGATGAATATGAAGAGTAGGGGGCTCGAAGGCCTGAATGGCATTAAATTGGGCGATAACTCCATGGTGGCCCTTTTTTAACAACTTTTCCATCCGATGCGAGCTGATGATAGAAGGAGTACCTGCTTGGAGTCCGCGAAGGGTATGCGTGTGGTCATTCTGCTTAAAGCTCATATATAACTCCTAGAAATCCATTGTGATTGGGCCAAGTGTGTGGATCCATTCAACACCCAAGAAAATGTCACACCCACCCATGTTGATGGCAAACATGTGGGTCTTTAGGTGGTAATCTCCCATTTGAATTTTGATATTTTCATAGCGGTCGTCACATTTCATTGTCCCCCCATCAACAATCTGTACTTGGAAATTAGAGACTGCTCTGACAAAACAATGCACAGCTTCTGCGACTCTCTGATGGATAAAGT
This sequence comes from Pinus tabuliformis, assembly GCA_031772625.1. Classification (NCBI taxonomy): domain Eukaryota; kingdom Viridiplantae; phylum Streptophyta; class Pinopsida; order Pinales; family Pinaceae; genus Pinus; species Pinus tabuliformis. Next base: position 734,687,202 of record CM062807.1, read on the forward strand.
TATGTGTGCTGCCACTATCAATCAAGACTACTACAGGGCGATGTTTAATAAAACCTCTAATTTTGAGAGTTTGGGGAGAAGAAATGCCTGCCAAAGCATGGAGCGAGATAACTGGTTCTTCTGGTGTAGCTGGGAGCTCATTGTCCTGCTGGTTGTCCTCATCTTCCTCCTCTGGTCCCTCAAAGGATGGGGCTTCCTCAGATGAACTGTGATCAGTAGCATCAATTTGAAATAATTTTGGTTCCTTGCATTTATGCCCCGGGGAGTATTTGTCATCACAGTAGTAACACAATCCTTGCTTTCTTCTTTCCGCCATTTTTGCTGGTGACACCTTTTCGACCTTAAGTGTTTGGGTAGTGCCCGGAGCTTGGGTGGGGCGTCCCTTGGCTATGAAATTTGGACGAGGCGACTGGGCCACTAAATCGTATTCCACTTTGCGAGCCATTGTGCAAGCTTCCAGCCATGTGGGTGGGTGATGCATCCAAACATGAGCTTGGATGGCGTCTTTGAGACCACTGATAAAACATTCCAAGTAGAATTCATTTGCCAGACCTCCTGTGCGGAAGGCTAATGCCTCAAAGGCTATAATACAGTCATTTACGATGCCTGTCTATCTAAGCTTAGTAAGACGACCCAAAAAATTGGATTCACGTTCAAAGCGGTCACAAAGGGATTTTGAGAACGCCTGCCAAGTAATTGGCCTTGCATAGCATTTTTGATGTCGCTACCACCATTGGCATCTTTCTTGGTCCAAGTAAAGGCCTCCCATATGTAGCTTAGTCTCATCATCTATGATGTGATTCAACGTGAAATATTGGTCCATTTGTGATAGCCATATTGCCAGATTAGAGCCATCAAATTTGTACATGTCCAACTTGGGTGGTCGAGGGTGGGAATGTTGGTGGTTTCCATGGAAGTGAAGAGAATGGCTAGATTCTCCTTCATGGTCTTCATTAAAAGAGTGTTGTTCTTGGTGTACTGTAGCAGCAAGACAGCCGACGATTTATCTACGGCGAGGTTTCAGGTGAGCCTAGGGGGCTTCCAATATACCCAGAGGGTACGTGGAAGACAGTCTGTGCGCGGTTCTGTCTAATACGCTACTACTCGAAGGGGTACCCACAGGGGTTACAAGGGAGTCCAACAAGCATGACCACCTCTTGTATTTCCTGCATGCATGCCTCCCCAAATCCGCAGGTTTATGCGCTCAACGACAAATCCCGTGGTTTAAAGATGTCGAAACACGTCTCTAGCCAAAAAAACAATCTGCTACAAATGGAGATACCACGGTCCTGAAAAGCACTCTGATACCACTTGTTATGCTCTTGACCTGCGAGAAGATGCCAGAATACCAAATATGCGAAGAAATACAACCCAAAACACATAACAAAATGAGAAATAACAACATGTATTTTATTATTTAGAGATGAAAGCAATGTTCACTTGCCTCTTCGAGGGGGCAACCTCCAATAGAGCAGGGCTCGATTACAAAATAAGACATGACGCTCCTCAATGGGAAGTCTCTATCCTTTATATAGGATTCATACATGCAATACCATGCGTCAGTACCATGATTCTATTAATACCATCTATCTAATACCATGGCCCATTTGCAACTAACTGTGGTCCCTTTCCTTAAATGCGGGTCAACCACTTACAATTATTAATATGGGCTTTATTGACTCTTTAACTAACTATAACTACGACTCGACCCTATTACATAAATAAGGGGGTTAGGGTTGGACCCTAACAGATTTTATGTGCAATATCACTTTAAAAAATCTCCTTTTTCTCTATGGAATAGAAATATATATTTTTCCCTTTCAATAAAAATATTAAAATATAATAATAAATAAATATCACATTTCAAAGGATTCTCTCTTCTTTAGTTGAAATTTTAAAATGAAGGGTGTTATCAATTTACAATCACAAATAACATAGGAAAACTCTAAGGAATTGATCCCATGACCTCTTGATAACTTTTGCATTGGAAATTTGAGTTTTCATTGAGCTCTCTCTCTGTATCCCAAGTGGTCGTGGAATGGAGTGTTATCCTCTCCATCCAAGTTCTATTGTTGTAAATGACATGCTGAGACAATAATAAGTATAGGATTTGAGCTATGTTGTCGACTTGACCTTTGCCCTAAAGACTCTGATGCTTACCTTGGGTATCGACCTCAAAATGAGGAGAAGTATGGGGGTATTTCTTTGGGTTAGACGTTTAAGGAGTTAAGGGTTTAGAATAAAGGGTGATTTATGTTATGTGGCTATAAAGATTATGGTTTATACATGTTACATGTTTAAGGTTATAGTGGTCAGGGACACAAGGGTTAGAAATTTAGAGTTAATGGTTAAAGTATATCCAATCAAATTCATGTCTTATTGAGGTCAGTTGTGGGTTTCCAAATACCATGCTTAGCTCAACTTAGCATTCAAAATTTTTACCATCCACAAGGTATATAAATACTCAAGTATACCTCACTTATTTCATTTAGTTTGTTGAGTAGAAGCTTCCATCTGCAATTTTAATTTGCAAAACAATCACTCTTTTGTTGAGAGACATACCACATCATTGGATCTCCAAGTTGCATGAGTAATTTATAGATCCACATCAACGTTGGTATTCATTCTTGTTTCTTTGCACTTAACCAATTTTCCTTAAAATATCTCAGTTAAGTTCTATTCCACCCTACCACATCATCTTGTACTAGTTACAACATCTATAGTTTCAATACCAACTCAAAATCATAGTGGCAACTGCCAAATTTCTTTTTGACTGAGTAATCATGCCAATAACTCTAAACCTAAATTATAGCATACTTTAAACTATGAAATTTTGACTGAATAAGTGATCTTTTTTATGCACATTGTATCTTGACAGTAGCCTTAATCTTATTCATATTGAAACCCAATCTATTGTCTTATAATTACTAACAATAACTTCAATTGTGTCCAAATTTCATATTAAACAATGATAGATCTTGGCCACATACATGTCAAGCATATAAACCATAAAGTTACAACCAAGTCAAAGTTAAATTTTCTCCATCAAAGCCATGATAACAATTATTGCACATATATCACTCTCATATGAAAGAAAAATATGTGATTAAGATAATTACTCCAATTTGGGGCCACTAGGTAAGTCCTAAAGTACATCATCATGGTTGTTCATGAATGACTATCCATACCTTATTCAACTTCACTCCTCATTTGGTGTTATTCTCTTGACCTGCGAGAAGATACTAGAATACCAAATATGTGAAGAAATATAACCCTGTACACAGAACAATGAGAAATAACAACATGTATTTTATTATTTAGAAAGGAAAGCAATGTTCACTTGCCTCTTCAAGGGGGCAACCTCCAATAGAGCAGGGCTCGATTACAAAATAAGACACGACGCTCCTCAATAGGGAGTCTCTATCCTTTATATAGAATTCATACATGCAATACCATGGGTCAGTACCATGGTTCTTATTAATACCATCTATCTAATACCATGGCCCATTTGCAACTAAATGTGGTCCCTTCTTTAAATGCGGGTCAACCACTTACAATTATTAATATGGGCTTTATTGAATCTTTAACTAACTATAACTATGACTCGACCCTATTACATAAATAAGGGGGTTAGGGTTGGACCCTAACATGCCCTCCCCCATAAAAACAGCCTTGTCCTCAAGGCTGAAGCTACGGAAACTGCTGAAGAATAGTGGCTGGTTCCCAGGTCGCATCTTCTGGAGAGGTGTCTTTCCATTTGACAAGGACTTCCTTGATCGTGCGGTCGTGCAGGTGTCGTTCTCGCGTGTCAAGAACCTATTCAAGTTGGAGCCAGATTGAACATTCTTCATCCAATTCGGGTAGACTGGTTTGAATTCTGCAATTGTTCCCAACCACTTTCTTGAGGCATGAGACATGGAAGACGGGATGGATTTTTGCAGTGGGTGGAAAGGCTAGCTTGTAGGCTACTTTTCTGATGCGTCGAAGCATTTGATACGATTCGTAGAATTTTGGAGATAATTTCTGACAACCCTTGTCTTTAAGTGATGTTTGCTTATATGGTTATAGCCTCAAGAATACCTGATCCCCTTCTTGAAATGTGTGCTCTGAATGATGTTGTTCTGCCTATTGCTTCATGCGATTTTGAGCTTGATGGAGATTATCTTTGAGGTGGGCAAGCATGGTTGCACGGTTCTGTAGGAGTTGATCCACTACTTGTACCTTAGATCATCTCGGGATATAAGAAGTAGGTGAAGGGGGAAGTTGACCATAAACTGCTTCATATGGAGTCATCTTGGTGGTGGCATGATAGTTAGTATTATACCACCATTCGGCTAGAGGTAACCACTGTACCCATAGATGTTGCTTTTCTAAAGTGAAACACCTGAGGTAGGTCTCCAGACATTTGTTGACTACTTCAGTTTGACCATTAGTTTGGGGATGATAGGAAGTACTGAGTTGGAGTTGGGTACCTTGTAGCTTGAAGAGTTCTTGCCAAAAGTTACTGGTGAAGATTAGGTCACGATCAGACACAATGGAAGTGGGCATGCCATGCAATTTGAAGATCTGGTCCATGAAAGATTGAGCCACCAAAGCGGGTGTAAAAGGGTGGGGTAGGGCGCAAAAATGAGCATACTTAGAAAGTCTGTCCACAACCACCATGATGACTGACTTGTTGCCTGACTTCGAAAGACCAGTAATGAAATCCATAGAAACATCTGTCCAGATTGAGGCAGGGATGGGCAATGGTTGTAAAGTGCTTGGGGATTTGACTATTTCTCCTTTGTGGCGCTGACACACATCACATTCAGCTACAAAAGTAAGAATGTCCTTTTTCATGCTTGTCCAAAAGAATGAACGCCGAGTGCGAGCATAAGTCTTCTGAAAGCCTGAATGGCCTGCAGTGGGAGATGAGTGCAACTCTGCCAAAATGCGACTTTTGAGGGTGGATGTTTGTGATATCACTACTTTGTCCTTGTAGCGAAAAATCTCACCCTGCCAAGAGTAGCCTGCTGTGGAATTTGGATCTGCTTGCAATTTATTAATGAGTTGGGAGAGTGAAGGATGTGAAAACCATTCCTTACGAGCCTCTTCAATCCACTCTGGAATGGGAAGAGAGATTGCTAGCAGGGTGCTTTCCTCCTCAAATTGGCGTGATAAAGCATCCACTATGACATTTTCATGCCCTTTCTTGTAAATTATCTCATAATCATATCCCAACATTTTGGCTAGCCATTTATTTTGTTGTGGCGAGGATAGGCGTTGCTCCAAAAAATATTTAAGGCTTTGATGGTCTGTGCGGATTTGGAACCGCCACCCCAATAAGTATGGTCGCCAGGTATCCACTGCATGTAAGATGGCCATCATCTTCTTCTCATAGGTAGATTTTCCCAAATTTGTCTCACTTAGTTATTGGCTAGTGAAGGCCAAGGGTCGACCTTCCTGCATTAAGGCAGCCCCAATACCCGTACCTGAAGCATCACATTTAATCACAAAAGATTTGGTGAAGTCGGGTAGTGCCAATATGGGAGTGGAACACATGGCATGTTTGGGAGCTATAAATGCTTGTTGCGCTTCATCATTCCAGAGGAATGAATTTTTCTTGAGAAGGTGAGTGAGGGGTTTAGCAATGCGACCATAATTGTGAACAAATTTGTGATAGTAGCCGGTGAGACCCAAAAATCCTCTCAAACTCTTCAAGGCCTTTAGTTGGGTCCAATCCTACATTGCCTGGATCTTTTTGGGATCCACCCTAACACCTTCATGCCCCCCAAATACTCGACTTCTTTCATGCCAAAAGAGCACTTGGACAATTTGACAAATAATTTATGCTTCCAGAGCAGTTGCAAGAGCAGGTCTACATGCTGAAGATGTTTTTTTGAGGTGAGGCTATAGATGAGGATGTCATCAAAGAAAACAAGGACAAATTTTTTGAGATATGGTTTGAGCAGGTGTTTCATGAGGCTCTGAAAAGTGGATGGGGCATTACAGAGACTAAATGGCATTACCAGGAATTCATAATGGCCTTCATGAGTTCGGAAAGCAGTCTTTGGAATGTCTATTTCTTTCATGCAAATTTGGTGATAGCCCGAGCGAAGGTCTAGCTTAGTAAATAATTGAGCCCCATTTAGTTCATCTAGCAAATCATCAACAACTGTGATGGGAAATTTATCTTTGACCATCAGCTTGTTGACAACCCTGAAGTCTGGACACATACGCCATTCCCCATCTTTCTTGAGCACCATGACCACAGACGATGAATAAGGACCAATGCTAGGACGAATGACACCGGCTTCCAAGAGTTCCTTGATGATTATTTCAATTTCATTCTTTTGGGCGAAAGGGTATCTATATGGGCGCACATTTGATGGTTGTGCCCCTCGGACCAAAGTAATGCTATGATCATGTTCCCCTCTCGAGGGTGGAAGCTCATGAGGTTTGTCAAAGACCTGCAGATGGTTGTTTAAGACCTGTTGCATCTCAGGATGAATATGAAGAGAAGTGGGCTCGAAGGCCTGGATGGCATTAAATTGGGCGATAACTCCATGGTGGCCCTTTTTTAACAACTTTTCCATCCGATGCGAGCTGATGATAGAAGGAGCACCTGCCTGGAGTCCGCAGAGGGTATGCGTGTGGTCATTCTGCTTAAAGCTCATATATAACTCCTGGAAATCCATTGTGATTGGGCTGAGTGTGCGGAGCCATTCAGCCCCCAAGACAATGTCACACCCACCCATGTTGATGGCAAACATGTGGGTCTTTAGGTGGTAATCCCCCATCTGAAGTTTGACATTTTCACAACAGCCGTCACATTTCATTGTCCCCCCATCAGCCATATGGACCTAGAAATTAGAGACTGCACTGACAAAAGAATGCAATGCTGCTGTGACTCTTTGATGGATAAAGTTATGTGTGCTGCCACTATCAATCAAGACTACTATAGGGTGATGTTTAACAAAACCTCTGATTTTAAGAGTTTGGGGAGGAGAAATGCCTGCCAATGCATGGAGCGAGATAACTGGTTCTTCTGGTGTAGCTGGGAGCTCATTATCCTGCTGGTTGTCCTCATCTTCCTCCTTTGGTCCCTCAAAGTGTGGGGCTTCCTCAGTAGCGTCAATTTGAAAGAATTTGGGTTCCTTGCATTTATGCCTCGGGGAGTATTTGTCATCACAATAGTAACACAATCCTTGCGTTCTTCTTTCCGCCATTTCTGCTGGTGACACCTTTTGAACCTTAAGTGTTTGGGTAGTGCTTGGAGCCTGGGTGGGGTGTCCCTTGGCTATGAAATATGGACGAGGTGATTGGGCCGCTAACGGGCGTTCCACTTCACGAGTCGTCGTGCAAGCTGCCAGCCATGTGGCTGGGTGGTGCATCTGGATGTGGGCTTGTATGGTGTCTTTGAGACCACTGATAAAACATTCTAAGTAGAATTCATCTGCTAGACCTCCTGTGCAGAAGGCTAATGCTTCAAAGGCTTTAATATATTCTTGTACTGTGCCTATCTATCTAAACTTAGTAAGACGACCCAAAAAGTTAGATTCATGTTCAAAGCGATCAGAAAGGGCTTTTGAGAATATCTGCCAAGTCAGTGGCCTTGCATAGCATCGTTGATGCCACTTCCACCATTGCCATCTTTCTTGGTCCAAGTAAAGGCTTCCCACACTTAGCTTAGTCTCATCATCTCTGATGTGATTCAATGTGAAATATTGCTCCATTTGTGATAGCCATATGACCGGATGAGAGCCATCAAATATATACATGTCTAGCTTGGGTGGTCGAGGGTGGGACTGTTGGTGGTTTCCATAGAGGTGAAGAGAATGGCTAGATTCACTCTCATGGTTTTCATTAAAAGCATATGCTTCTGATTGTAACCTCGACTTGCCCTTTGTGATTGCGTCATTTAAGGACTGGATCTGCTTCGTTAAGTCCTCCAAATTTTGTTCAAGGGTGTCTATCTTTTCATTGGCCATAGCTTGAGCTCTGGTTTGTACCATCCATAGATCCGATGCACTTGTTGTTACTGTGAAATTTTTTTTGGGATCACCCGAAAATTTGAAGTTGACAAGTGAATGGTACCACCTTGCTCAACCCGTCGTCCTGAATCTTATGGGCTAAGTCTCCTATAAGCGTCCAAGGTATAGGAGCCACAAGCCTCCCTGCACAAATAGTCAGATCTGTCTACGAAACCCTTAACTGCAGAGTGTAAGTAGGAATGTGGCATCGACCGAACCCCTGCTGCTAGATTTGAATGGCGGATCTGATTGTTACGATTGCGACAAAACCCAACCTGCTAGATCTCATCTAGCAAAGAAGATGATGGGCGATCTGTAGAGAGACAAGGGAACTATGGTCTCAAGGAGTGTCAGGTGCTACAAATCGCAATATACATAAGGGTCCAACAGTGGTACTCGACCCAATCTTTCAGGGCACTAACTAAGGAGGATAAACCGTACCCTTAGCCGTACTACCCGACTACCCTATCGTACGCGCGAGTAATCTCCCCAAGTGTTGTTATCGGTGTGCTGTAGCAGCAAGACAACCGAAGGTTTATCTACGACAAGGTTTTAGGTGAGCCTAGGGGGCTTCTAATATACCCAGAGGGTACGTGGAAGACAGTCCGTGCGCAGTTCTGTCTAATGCGCTACTACTCGAAGGGGTACCCATAGGGGTTACAAGGGAGTCCAACAAGCATGACCACCTCTTGTATTTCCTGCATGCATGCCTCCCCAAATCCGCAGGTTTATGCGCTCAACGACAGATCCCGTGGTTTAAAGACGCCGAAACATGTCTCTAGCCAAAAAAAATTCTGCTAAAAATGGAGATCCCACCAGCCTTGGAAAGTGCTCTAATACCACTTGTTATGCTCTTGACCTGTGAGAAGATACTAGAATACCAAATATGTGAAGAAATATAACCTAGAACACAAAACAATGAGAAATAACAACATGTATTTTATTATTCAGAAAGGAAAGCAATGTTCACTTGCCTCTTCGAGGGGGCAACCTCCAATAGAGCAGGGCTCGATTACAAAATAAGACACGACACTCCTCAATGGGGAGTCTCTATCCTTTATATAGGATTCATACATGCAATACCATGGGTCAGTACCATGGTTCTTATTAATACCATCTATCTAATACCATGGCCCATTTGCAACTAACTGTGGTCCCTTCTTTAAATGCGGGTCAACCACTTACAATTATTAATATGGGCTTTATTGACTCTTTAACTAACTATAACTATGACTCAACCCTATTACATAAATAAGGGGGTTAGGGTTGGACCCTAACATTTGGTATCACAATAAGTGTCTTCATCATGCTTTTAAAATATCTCTAAGACACCCTTACGGTTACCCAACAAGATTGTGGGTAACATTTTAGCTTCACTCTGGGGACAAGAGTCCTTAGGGGCACTTGAGAACCCCAAAATCTCAAGATGTTAAGAATAGAGTTGCAAAGACAAAATCAAGGATCTAATGTAACCATTTCATCATCTCAAGGGTACAATGTCCCTTTGCCCTATGTTTAATTGCCAAGTTAAACAAGAACAGATTAAAGCAAGGGCCGTTTTGCTAGGATCTTCATAGCGGATGGTCTATCTCTCAAGTTGAAGCAATGAATGGATACTTGTGACTAGAGAATGACCTTAGGTGAGTAGGGAAATTGCCCAATACTGGCCATGTTTATCCAGATTTGAAGAGAGCTATCACAAAACCTTCGAGGCCATAAATAAACTTCCAAAGCAACAATCCTCATACTATAGTCATTTGGGTATAAATAATGGTGGTTTTTCTCATAGAAATATGGTTTTTTTGCATAGAATTGTTGCACATAGATTTTTTCACTTTCCAGACTAAAAATTAGTTGAACTATTCCCTTTGGAATAGTTTCAATTTCATACCACCAACAAGATACCCATTGTTATCACATTCAAGGAATAAAAAAGCAACTCATGTTATTGGACTATATAGTACATATTGCATTACCGGTTTGCTCGGGACTAGATGGTAGGTTTGGATTGAAAACTCTGTCAGTTTTAATCCTTAAATCCTCATTCAAAGTTGTGTTGTGATCATCAACTTCAACAATGGAGCCATACATACTATTTTTAGGAAGAGTATGTGTAAAAAGGTCTCTCGTGACAAACCAAGCTTCATTTATAACTTTATTTTCATAAATTTTCCTTCATCCCATACGTCATAGAAAGACTCTCTTGGGACATCAAATATCCCATTATAAACAGATCTCAAGCCTACATAATGTTGTTCACTAGCTCGAGGACTAAAATAATTAATGCCATCAACTTTCATGATCTCTTGGTAATTAATACATTTTTTAGATTGTTTCTTTTGGATAGAATTCATACCACATACATCAATTGTTGTGAAAAAACCTCACCCTCAGAAAAGGTTTCATCATGTGTTCCCAACTCTAATGAGTAATTTGATACAATTAGGTCATCTTTGGGCTCAACTCCATTTCCAATCTGCTTCTTTACATGATGCCTTTGACAATTTCCATTATCAAATGATCCAATCAACCTTGCATTTGGTTCAAACTTATTTAGAAACAGATTAAAAAACCAAATATAACCTTCATAATTTTGAATCAATTAACATTACTTCTTATATTAAATGCTTAACCATCATTCAAATTCACGTGTTTCGATCCATGTCACCAAACACTACATGTACAATTTGATCTTGAATCTCTAATGTTTGAAGTCGAAAGTGTTCTCATAACATTTATAAATGTTGGATAACAAGTTCAAAAGTTTCAATTTGATCTTGAATCTCTAATGCTTGAAGTCAAGAGTATTCTCATAACATTTATAAGTGTAGGATAACAAGTTCAAATGTTATGAATGTTAGATAACAAGTTCAAATGTTTCCTTTTTCTATCTTGTGTAAGTTAGGGACACATATGATTGTGATTCAAAATGTTATCCACAAGCTAGGATAACATATGGCTTCTACTAAGGGACAAGTGCCTCTTTTAGGGAACTTGAGAATCCCAGATGAATGTAACATGTGCAAGAAACTGTTCACTAACATGTTACATGTTATAATTAGGTGTTCATGTGCAAGACACTGTTCACTAACATGTTACATGTTATAATTAGGTGTTGGCCACTATGGTGGTGATTTGCCTAAATAAACATTTTGTTGCAGAAACCTGAACATTTTTTTTTCAAAAATTCAAACGTAAAAAATATTTAAATTATTTTTTTATTATAACGAAAATAAATTCAACACCATTAAAAACTTTTTAAACACCCAAAATCCCAAATCAATTTCCAAAACTTTTCATATAACCCTCCCTGCATTTCCATGAAAACGTTGCTCCTCACAGTACCGCGTTATGATTATTTGTTAACGTATCAAAAGATAGAACATGGGAGTGGGAGAGGGATTCACTGGGCACTGTGCCATAAACAGCACCGGTGTCAGCGTAGGTGTACTTGGGAGTGGGCAAAAAAGCACCGGTGTCAGCGTAAAAGGCGGACGTGGTAGTGGGAAAAGCAGCGTGGAAGGTAGACGTGGCAGAGGGAGACGACGTGCACTGTGCCAAGAAAAGCAGTGGCGCGGGAGAGAAGACGACCCATTCAAACTTTAAAGCCAAATGTGTTCCAGGCATGGTCCCGAGCCACCCTGTAGGTTCCTGGAACTAAACGCTAGTATGATTGTTAAGGTTTTGCTTGAGCTGGTAAGCGCTATGTACTAATATGTATCATAATATATAGGTACTGTCAGGTAACATAACATAAATTTGAATTTCTGCCAATGTGATTTGTTTTTTTTCAATGTCTTGCAGAAACAAATGACTCGCAGGGCTGGAATTCGAAATCTCCTAAAGAATTTCCTCGTTACAAGAAATGACTCGCAGGGCTGGAATTCGAAATCTCCTTCAGAATTTCCTGGTTACAAGAAATGACTCGCAGGGCTGGAATTCGAAATCTCCTTGAAATCCAAATTCGTTGCAAGAAATTCTGAAGGTTCTGCTTGCACCTATGGGCTCTCGATACTGACAGGTAATTCCCTGCTCAATGAATTCCTTGGGCTCTTTTACGATTCTGATGATTGAATTCCTCGGGCTCTTTTACAATTCTCGTGACTGAATTCCTTTGGTTCTTTTACGATTCTGGTGACTGGCTTGGTTTGCATTCATTCACATTTTACATGTCCATTGTCATCCTTAATAAGGCTTGGATTATAGGTTTGAATTTATGCAATTTTAATTCATGCATGTTTAGTGTTTCATATATATTTTTACAGAAACGGATGACTTCTTCTATCTTCTGGCAGATTGTTGTGCTTGCACTTTGTGGTTAAGTAGGGAGTGAAGCCCTCTACAACTTCTGCAGACTCTGTTGTTGCTTGATCATCTCACTAATCATGGGATACCCATTACGTTAAATGTAATTGCAGGACACCACTCTGTTTTAGAAGAAATTCGATTTTGCAAGCCTCAGATATACTTCCTCCACATTTACCTCGTTCTAGTTCTCAATTTGTGATGGCCACAACATTCAGGTAATGACTTCTACCATCTTCTGGCATACTGTTGTGCTTGCACTTTGTGGTTAAGTGGGGAGTGAAGCCCTCTACAACTTCTGCAGACTCTGTTGCTTGATAATCTCACTAATCGTGGGATACCCATTACGTTAAATGAAATTGCAGGACACCTCTCTGTTTTAGAAGAAATTCGACTTTGCAAGCCTCAGATATACTTCCTCCTCCATATTTACCTCGTTCTAGTTCTCAATTTGTGATGGCCACAACATTCAGGTACTCATGCTTTTATATGTATAGATATATATCAATTTTTGATAATTCCATAGTGGTAAAAGAATTAGTCACAGTAGTTGTAGCATCTCCTACTGGTAAAAGAATTAGTCACAGTAGTTGTAGCATCTTCTGGTGGATTTTTTCGCTTGCACTTTGTTGGTAAGTGGGGAGTGAAGCCATCTACAACTGCTGCAGATTATTGCTTGATTATCTCACTAATTATGGGATACCCATTGTAACTCTGTTTCAGAATTCTGCAGGACAACTCTGTTTCAGAAATTATACTTTGCAAGCCTAGGATACACTTCTTCGACATTTACTTTTGCAATGTTGAACCTCTTTCCAGTTCTCAATTTGTAATAGGCCACAACATTCAGGTACTCATGCTTTTACATATCAGGTCACAACATTCAGGTACTCATGCTTTTATATATCAATTTTTGATAATTCAATACTGGTAAGAGAATTAGTCACTGTAGCTGATGAGTAATTTAGGGCTCATTCCTTCGTTTTCTCTTTTGTGATAGAATAATGTGAATACATTTATTTTTAGCGAATAGATCAAGAGTTGAATCCAAACTAAAATTGATGACCAACGCAAAGCCCATTGCGTCAATCATCCACCATCCCTCAGACCTTTGCCTAGACCACGTTAGACACCTAGCTGTTAATACTTGTTCCTACCTTGAGATAAAAAATGTGCACCTTCGCTGCCCTGGCATTGTGGCACGTCATTCCCTTCCCTCATGTAATGCCATATATAGATTATTAAACAATATAATAAACAATATATTTATATTAGGCACCCATGAGAAGATCTGGAGAAAACCTCAGACAGTCCGTCACAATTGATACTTTATTTTTGTGCCGAACCGAGCTTTCTACATATAGGGTTGGTTACATAAAACATTTTGTGCATCCATGTACAAAATCCGGCATTTAGCAATGGTAACAATAACAAATTCAAAGCCCAAAGGCCATAACAACAACCATATGTACAAGTAAAAACAGAGGACTGTGTAGAGTAGAGCAAAAGAGGGCTAATTCTGTGATTTTGTCTCCTGGAGCTTGTCCTTCATGAATATCATTCTTCTCCTCCTATCAAATCCGGTCAAATCTGCCCACCATCCTCCTCCTTCAACTACGTTATACTGGGGGAGGTCTACCCAATATGAGAGCGCTTGACAAAGCTGGATCCTATAAAACTCCAATGGGCAAAGGATGGGGTTAACAGATTAGAATGCCACACTGGTCCAGGTTCTAATCTCCTCGGCTTTACAAAACGAGCCAAGAAAGCACTCGTCGAGGGCTCGAGTTCCATAAAGAGTTGTACACCTCTTAAATTGAATAAATATTAACTATTTTTATATTTTATTTTATTAATATTTTTAATCACAATTTAATATTTATTATTATTTTTAATCAAAAAATAAATTTAATATTTATATATTGTTTTTAACAAAAAATATTTATTTATTTATTTTATGCTTAAGGAATCTGCAATTGGGTCAGCTTCATACTCAAAAATGAAATTATATTTTAAGGTCCACGAGACTAAAATAGTCTATGAGACCATTAGTTCCCTCTTTTTCGCCTTTCGCAATTTAATCCTTTTCTTATTCAAATTGATGATGCGCTGGCCCAACCTTCCAACAATCCCTTCGCTGAAAAGACAATGCCAAGAAACTGATGCTAACATATTCCCATAATTTTGTCTGATGTCTTTGAATGCATCACATTCCAAAATGAAATCTTTTTCCGATTCCACTGCTTCTTCCCAAGCTTCTTTAGGTCTTTTCCACCGTCCCGTTTCACACCGAAGTTGATGTGAGTTGGTCCTTAATTGAGCAATAAGAACCTTTGCCCTCCACAAAATGTTAGCTCCAATGAACTCTTTTTGTTGTAGATCACACGTAGGGTTGAATTCCTCAATGTAGTACTTCTTCTTTTTACCCAACTCTTTTCCCCATACCCTTTTACGAAACTTCTCCATAACAAAATCCTTTAGCTCCTTGCTATTTGTGGGATAGGCATTGAAGTAGATATTCCATTTTTGCATCCATGTGTAGTTTTGTTTCATCCATGTTTTCTTTCTTTCACTCATGCCTTCATTGAAGATAACATTAGGCCATCTACCTACTCCCATTTGCTCAATTCTTTTTAGATATCTTATGAGCCGCACCATAGCAATTTCTTCGATGGGAGTTTCTCCTGTTTCACTCAGCTTTATCTCATAAGGTATCGAACTTTTTATTTTGAACTTGCTCATGATCAAGCCTTTTTGGATTTTTTCAATTTGTTTCCATTTTGAGATGGGGGTGCTGTTAGCCCACATTTCACACCCATATAGTATCACTGGATAAACTAGGAGTCTAAAAATCACTTTAATCGTTTTCCAATCCCATAACTCTGCCTCTCTACATTTGTTTTGAAGAGCATATAATGCTTTCCACCCTCCTAAAATTCTCTTCTTTCTGCAGTCCTCCCAATTAAGTTTGTTGTTGAAATCAATCCCGAGGTACTTGTACTCATTTACTTCTTCAAGAATGTTGCCTTCAAAGAAGAAAGTATGCTAACTTTGCTTCCTTTTATTAGAGAAAATCATTATTTTGGTCTTGCTAGTATTGACTTGCATCCCCACTGCTCTACAAAAATGCTCAAGGGCATATAGGTGCATTTGCAATCCATGGGCCGATTTAGAAATCAATACAATATCATCAGCATATAAAAGAAGCTTTATCACAAACTCCCCCAACCAAACACCATCTCCACCTTGCAAATTCAACCACTCTTCTAGTTTATCAATATATAAACCAAAAAGAGTAGGGGATAAAGGGCAATCTTGCTCGACTCCAATGTCACTTCTAAAGCATTCTGAAATACCCGCTGAGGTTCTAATTTTGATTTTCACCTCTTCATAAAGTCTATGGACAACAACTCTATAATGCAAAAGAATTTCAAGTTCTTCCATTCTACGCCACAAGTTATCTCTAGGGACTGTGTCAAATTCCTTTTTGAAGTCAACAAAGCAGCGTAATACTTCTTCTTTGTTCTCCCAAACCTTTTCAACAATGTGTCTCAACGTGATACTATGATCCACTGTAGAATATGAAATAGGTCGATTTTGGCTGCTACCACTATAACCACCTAGATGCAGTGTCCCTACCCCCACGCAAATGGCACATAGTTTGACACTTCGGGTGATTGAACATGAGACCTTTCACTCACATTTACTTTATATTTTTCACAGGCTTGCCAAGTGAGCTACCCGAGGGGGCTATCAAAATATAATGTTAAATGTTATTGAGGATTTGATAATTTTTTAACCCCTTTCCAAATTTTAACTTAAATTTATATTTTTTTCATCTTTTTTTAAATTTTGTGATTTTTAATTTTATGATTAGTTTTTAATAATTAATTTTTTGATATTTACCGTTCTTTATTTTTAGCTTAATTTTATTAGTAGGTTTAATTTGTATAATTTATTTGATTATATTAATAAGATATTTATTATTATTATTAACATGAATATATGTTTTAATTTTGTGCTTTGCAAGTTTGTTTGCTATTAGGGTTTTGAAGAATTTTGAGCCATGTCGGATGCCCCAAAATATCATTGTTTCGTTGGAGGCTTGTCGTGGATCACATCTGGCAAGACTTTGGGAGATGCTTTTCATAAGTTTGGTCATCTCATTGAGGCCAAGGGATGAATGATGGTGGCCGCTAGGGTTCCAAACTGTGTCACTATCAAGAAAACCCATTGGACTAGATTTGCAACTGGAAGGGACAACTGCATTGTGGCTCTTGCCATAGCTGTTAAGTGCCCTCACAGTAATCTCAATCTTGTGCAATCTAGAAGCAGTTATGGGCTTGGTTTGGCAACTATGCACCAGAGTTTAGAAGAGAGAACCGTTGCTGCTCAGGTATGCCCTAGCTTGGGTAGTGGCAGGTCAGGGAATCTCCACGACTATCCTTGCTCACGCACAACCAGGAGACCCTTTGTTGGTTCCTTGAAACTTTTTTTTCTTCAGATTTTTGTTAAGCTTTTCTCTGGGCGTTCGTTGCTCCTTGGGGTTTGTTCCATAGATCTGGTATGTGACCTCAAGATTTCCCTGGTGCTCTGGGTGGGTATTCCCTCTACCACGCAACGCCTACCTTTCGAAGGTAAGCAACTGGATGATTCTTCCCCTCTTTCTATCTATAATATTGGTAAAGATGCCATTGTTTTTATGGCCCTTCATTTAAGGGGGGTAGGGGAGCTGTGGGAAAGCCTTCCTTTTTTCGGGATTTTTCTTACAAAGATGTTGCCCATGCTCAACCCTCACCAAAGGCAGCTCAATCCCAAGTGGTTCTTGGTTGTTTCTGGTCAAAAAATCGGAGGAAGTTCCCTTCTTAGAAATCTCTCACCCTAGTCTTGAGGATCTCTATTAGCTCTATGTAGAGTGAACCCTTATATGTCGTTTCAACAGTTTATGGCACCGTTCGGTTGTTCTTTAACAATGAATCCATTCTTTTTTTTAAAAGGAACTAGTATTGAGCTTTGTATATTAAAAATGCTGGAATTTGGGCCAGGACCCTTATAATATTCTTTGCTAACCAAATATTCAATGTTTTCATTGATCCACAAAGTGGAGAGTCTGATCTTATGACAATTTTTCCTTCCTATTCTAAAAACATGCTTACTATAGACTCGATAAAAGACCCCTAATATCAGGATGTATTTACATAACTTAATGCTATATCACAAGGACAGTGCTACTGCAACCGGTTAACAGTTTCAGACAAAATACCAGGCTGAGGACTTAGCTATCCAAAATTGCAACTAGCATGAGTTCGACGATGTCTCTTATCTTAGGTCCTCGCCGTTATCACGTTTTGTAGATCATCTCTAGTATTTCGTTCTTCTAATTCCGAGACTCTTAACTCCAACGACGTGATATTTGATCGAGTTTAGGCCCTGAAGTGCTCCAAATTGCTCTGCTGCAATGCCACCTTTGTCTCCATTAGCAACTAGAAGCACTGTCGTTGTCACTTCTGTCTCACCCTATTGCTGTATTACCATCATGAGCCCTTCAACAAACTCCAGAGGTCTTTCCAGTAGAAGATTTGTTTTAGTTTGATCCGAATTGGATGGAGAATTTTCCATTGAAGATGCGATCCTTGCTTTGCCACAAATTGCCAAGAGAAAATCCACTACAATATTCCATAATTTTCTTGAGCCAATTGTGCATTGTGGCATGGAATGCGGAGACTGTTCCTTATATAAATACGCCATGGCCATCACATATACTCAAGTGATGTGAATTCACCGTATCGAAGCCAAGATCTTGTTGACGACAATGTAGGGATAGTTGAGGAGTATGATGGGATCTCAAAATTAACTCCATTAGCTTGCAAAGAGAATAGAATTTCATAATCAATGTCCTTTGTATTATCACTCGATCCTAATTGCTTGTTGCTAATTTCCACTTGCTAGAAGTGTTAGTTGCATGAGATTGCCATCTATTGCAATGTTTAATGCTATGCATCAACTTCTAGAGTCTTCATAACTGATGATTAAATGTGCACTTTATACTGGCATGCCTGTGCTCCAATTTGCGAGCTGAACTCCAAGAGAGAAGTGGAGTGCGAGCTAGGTCCGCCATACTATTTTGGTCATTCTCTTTTTTCCCTAGGCCAACAAAGGCCATATTAAAACACTTTTGATTGTCCTTCATGGCTAAGGAATGAATGTATGGTCAATCATCCTAGAATCAAGTTCTATTTCCCCTTGTTCTAGTATTGCCCCTTTTTTTGCCTTTACATCTGCCATTGAATTAAAATGCCTATATATATGAAAAAATTCAATCTGATCAAACTGTTGTGAGAACTAAATAATCCATTGGAGAATAGGTGGGTGATCTCAGCTTGGATTTACCTTAGCCCTTACTAATTGATTAATGACTAACATTGAGTGAGTTTACAGATGTTCTTGGTAAGTGCCAATTCCATACCCTTCCAAAGTGCTAAATACTCAACTTGATTGTTGGTCCCAATGCCTAATCCCCAAGCATATTGAGACTCGATTTTTTCATCGGGGTGAAGAATAACCCCTCTTGCTCCTACCTCCCCTACTGGATCCATTCTTCAAGGACCAAGAATTGCAAGGTTATTTTCTGCTCCAAAGGCTTCTTCATTGTGTTGTTTCCTGAATTGGAAGACTACCTATATCTAAAGGGCCTTCATTCTGGGGCAATGCTAGAATTTTCCTAACTCTTCTTTGGTTTCCAGATTTTGACCCTTCTATAATAGTGATTACCAAGCTGCCAATTTGGGTCTGGCTTTCTAATTTGCCTGCTCACTTGTGGCACTCCTCAGTCTTTGAGGGCATTGGAAACTTCCTGGGATGCTTCCTTACAACATATGCTTCTCGTGGGATCTTGCAATTTACACCTTTGGCAGAATCTGCATTGAAATCGATATCAGTAAAGGGTTGTGAGATTAGATCAATTTAAAAATACAGGATTTTCATTGGACCCAGGCTCTGGACTATGATAATATTGCTTTTTGTTGCCACTTTTGTCATCAAATAGGTCACTTACAAAATTCTTGCTCTCTGCTCAAATTTCACCAGAAGTGGAATATTCGTAATTGCAGAGATAAAAGCTGGAAGCCTTATGACCTGCCTACCATGGAGAGCGAGGCTTCCCTTGATTCAAACAAGGATGATGAAAGATTCGATGATGAAATGCATTTGATGGACAAGGTTCAAAAGTCTCTAGAGGATCTTGTTGTGAACCATGCTCCCTCGGCAAGCACAAAGATAGTAAATATTAGTGCTTCTTTTGGCGCATTGAAGCGAGCGCATGACTCAACTCCTTCTGATTTTGACAAGTATTCTCCTTCAACATGCAAAAATAATCTTCAGATTGCTTTGATAAACCCACCTTCGGAAGGTTGGGTCAAGGTTTCAAAAAAGAAAGGAAAGAAAGGTCGCTCCAGGGACCTACCCCAAATTGGGTGATTCTCTTTTGTAATTGTTTCTTATGCTCCTCTATGTCTCCTTTGCTATTCCCAGTCTCATACATCTTAGCTATGCTCTTGTTAGTATATGGCACACAGTGACAAAGAAAGAGCCATGATTGTATATGATGTACTTCATTTCTAATTGATCAATAAAAGCTTTAAAAGTTACAAAAAAATTATTATATTTTATAGCAAGTGCTACCTTGGGTATTGATCAACTTCAATCATTGGAGCACCCTCCCTACCCCCAAGAAAATGGCACTCGGGTTAACACTCGAGGGGATTGAACATTGGACCTTTCACTCACATTTACTTCACATTTTCACGGGCTTGCAAAGTGAGCTACTCCGTGGGGCAGCCAAAATTTAATGATAATGTTTATTGAGGATTTGATAAAGTTTTTTACCCCTTTCTAATTTTAACTTGAATTTATATTTTTTCCATTTAATTTTTATATTTGTGATTTTAATTTTATAATAAGTTTTTAATAATTACATTTTTGATATTTAAAATTCTTTATTTTTAACTTAATTTTATAATATAGTAGGTTTATTTGAATATATTAACATGATTTTTTTTTTTTTAATTTATTATTTTTTATAGCAAGTGCTATCTTGGGTATGGATCAACTTCAATCATTGAAGCAGAGGCATTACACCCAATTATATGATTCGATAATTGAATTTAAGGCATTACACCCAATTATATGATTCGATAACTCACTCTCACATGTAGTGATCCACTCCATACACAGCTTGGAAGATTTAAAATGCACAAATTTGAGGCTATGTTAATTTTTCATGATGTGGTGTGTAGACATGAGCTCGTAAAACAAACTCCTTTTTTGAAAACAAATTAACCTATTAAAATAATGGGTGAATGAATGCTAATTTGACAAACACAATGAGTAGAATTTGGAACACTCAATTGTATAATTACTCTAAAAAGATAGAATAACAAGGAAATATTCCACCAAAACCATTTATCTAAAATCACAATGAATCACCCTAAAGATCTTTTATAAAATAGGAGACGAAGGGGAAATATAATGTATCTAGACATCTAGTGATGCGATCGAGTTGATGGAGGCAACCCTTACCATAATGTGTTTAAGGATAAGTGCACCGCATTGCATGGATAACTCTCCTTGTAATAGTGCACCCTACTGGAGAAGATTGGATGCGTGAATGCATGGATTGCACCTCCAAATTGGATACAAAGCATTCATGTGCCTCCCAGGGATTTGTGCCTTCCTATAATAGTCCTTGCACACACCTTCACCTCAAGCATTGAGGTTGGTGCTTACACATCTATAAATAGTAAGTTTAAAGATGGTGCATGCATGTAATCTCCATGGATGTGCCTCACTCACTCTTGGATACCTAGTAACTATTGTTGCATCCCTAAAAGATTCTCTTGTGCACCCTTTCCTTATCATATACAACCTGTTGAACAAGGATTGAGGAATTCTTATTGCAGATGTTGCTATGTTAGATCTGCTCATCACGCTATGATATTGCTAAATGACAGTAGCTATTGAGCAATCAGGTAAACCATAACATGAAGACCATTGAAACTTTGAGGTCAGAAGCCATAGATATTGAATGTGACACATGCAAATCCATGAAACTTCGAGGAGAGGTTGTAGAAATGAATAGGAGATCCATAAAATCCCAAATCTAGGAGATTTGAAGACCATTGAAACTTTGAGGTCAGAACGCATAGATATTGAATGTGACACATGCAAATCCATGAAACTTTGAGGAGAGGTTGTAGAAATGAATAGGGGATCTATAAAATCCCAAATCTAAGAGATTTAATTGTAGAAGATGCTAGATGTCGTTGACTTGAATGTTTTAGTAGAGAGACATGGAAGTAAGGCATCTACCAGACTGCCACACATTTCAAGAGCAATATATAGAAAATGATCCTACCTAGTGTTGTTCCTAGCATGGAAACAATGCCAAGGCATCCTATGGAGGCTCTGGAAAACCTTCCTACTTTTGGTCTCAAACTATCTCTTGGACCAGGGGGTAACCCGCAAACTATCACAAAGGTAGCTATTCAGAATCACCTCAGGCAAACTCTTTCAAGCATCCTCAAATGCTAGATTCAAAGATTGATAAATGAATGACCAGAGATGATAGTCGACTCCTGCTATATTTTCAGACTATGGCCCTTCCACTAGACACCTTTATCACACAATGCTGATACAAAAAAATGTGTTATTGGAACATGCAGAAGAATGTCTTAGATACCAATGAGACTAGCATGACAATCCTTGGCATTGAGGAACAAGTATCAAGATGGTTATTGAGGGTGGAAGTCCTTAAACTTCTTGATAAAAAGGAAAGCATATTGGGTAAATCTGGACAAACTAATCTTCACGTAGCTCAGAAACACCTATAAACCCTTGAAGAATATTGATTTTTGAGAAATGAAATCTTCATTACTAATAGGCAGCAATGAATGTTATACGCATTGTTAAAACTTTTAAAGACAAATACTCGCTCAAAGCATTGAATATCAGCCAATACAAGCACAGGAGAAAATGTATATTTCATTGGTTATTGCTTGATAAAATATTCAAGAAAGTCATAAAGAAAGTAATGAGAATGGGTTTGCAATACAATTATTTATGGCTGAAACAAAACAATAGAAGAGTTTGCAGCTGCTTAGAAAAGAGGAGTTTGTGATTTACAAGTGAAGAATACATCAACAGAGAAGAATATAGAATCTGCAAAATGGGTGATGAATGCAATGGTTGGTTTCTTGATCTATTGCAAAAATAATGGCCCTGTATTCTCTTGAACACTTCAGCCTCTCTAATGCACAAACTCAAACCCCTTAATCCTCTTGCCTTTTATCCTTTTACCTAATATTGATCCTCTTGCCTTTTTATCCTTTTACCTAATATTGATTTCTTGCCTCCTGTTGCACAACTGAATTCTAAACTTAGATTAGGGTTGAGGTAGCTTGAAGTAGTTTGACCTCTTTAAGTCCTCATAAACTTATTTTAATAAAATAAAAATATTACTATCTTTCCTACTAATCTTTGTTATCAAGGTAACCTGCCAGTTGTCCTTTCTCCAAAGATAAATTATTTTATGCTTATCTCACTTTCTTTATCAAGCCTTCATGAATCACTTTTTATAACCAAGTGAAAAACCACTTGCAGACTATGACACTCTCAACTGTTATACTAGCATATTATACTAGGTGTAGTGGTAGTTGATCTCTTATTTGTGAAGAAATTTATCATTAACGTAGCGTATTCATTTGGACTTGAAAATTGAGTCTTAGCTTTGACTCCCAAGTGAATTCAATTGTAGAGGTTTATGTTCTCTCTAATTCTAGAGCCACCAATTGTCTCTAATATAGTCAAATAGGTGAGACCTCCCTCTCTTTTTGTAGAGTCTCCAAGCATATCATTACGACAGAAGCAACAAATATTTTGATGAAGCTCTAGAGATCTGAAAATGCATCTCATGAGAATCCTTTTCATGTGAGACAACAACCCCCACAAACCATATAGAGAAACTGGCCAGTCAAAGGGATCCACAAAGCTATATCCAACATAATTGCAGCTCAAATAATTCCCATTCCCAACTTTTGATTGAAAAGCAAACTGAAGAATACATGGATTAACAAGGTTACTTCAGAAAATAAGGAAATCATTGAGTTCTTCAATTGTGATTGTATATATTTATGAGAAGGTAGAGGGAACACATATTCAAAATGTTGAGGGATCACGCAGATTGTAAGTGTGCTAGAGAGCTGAGATATTTTAGTAGTCTAGCAGCTGGCTCATTGATCAGGTGATCAAAATTAGGCTCAAAACTAAAAGTGTCAGAATCTTGATAAACTTAGCTTCAGATCGAAGAGCTCATCATTCTGATTCCAACGGTGCAAACGACACTCGAATCCGAGCTCGTATGAAGAAGTTAGAGCAAGTCAAAGTTTAGGTTTGATTTGGACAGATGGTAGGAAAAGATGATGTGGCAAGGCCCTTCAGCGAATGGGGCAGCGCCAAGTGGCAGGCGGGTTGTGTTAAACAATCGGCCCCAAGTAAGGTCAGGGTTGCAATGCGATAAATCGCAATCGCACTTTGCAACAGGGAAGGCATTGTAGAAATCGGCCTCTAGCGTGCCCGGGTTGCGATTTGATAATCACAATCACACACCACAGAAGGCAGAGTCCTGCATTATGTTACCCGCCAGTTCTTTGCCGATTGCGATTTGCAAAAGGATCTCGGATGCGATGCGACTAAGCGTTACAGTTAATAGTACCATCGGGTTTGCCATATTGCAATCGCACATCGCCCCGTCGCATTCATAGACCATAAGACTGCCGGTTTTCCGCCGATTGCGATTTGCGATGGGACAGTCGGTGCCGACAGATTATGGATCGTTGTGCGGCGAAATTTTCACTCAGTTAGTGCTTTTGGGAGCTAATTTGTAGGATCATGCCGAAAATGGGGCAATTTGTGGAGTGAATATTGGGAAAACAAAGAGAAATCATAACTTTTTCATTTTTCCACCAAATTGGATGTAAAAAGAGGTTGGATAGACATTTTTGGACATTCTGGACTGATTGGAGCAGGTTTCAGAAGCATTCGAGTATTGTAAACACATTTTTTACATTTTGAAATTTGTGCATAATAGAGAGGCCCAAGCCATTGGAAGCTCGACCAAGGAGACGTAGCCCAGGAGGGGTGAACTCCTTTATCATGTTCTTGTTGTAATGTGTTTTTGATGATGTTTTGTACATGTTTATGCTGTTGTTCAGTTTCTTATTTATGTTAAATTGCTCATAAAATTAACATAAAAAACTCATCATTTCACTCTAAAAAATTCATGAATCCTTAAGCACAATGAAAACATTTTGTTTCTAATCTGAGGAGGATCTTAGCACAAGTATCTAATATTCTAAATCATATCAATTTGGTATCAGAGCACCAGGTTTGCTTTGTGAAAGAAGGATTTAATTGTTTGCAAGTTTATGTCATGCTTACAAGGTTAAAACTCAAAAGAGGTGAAGGAAAGCTGATTGATCAATGATTCTGGATTATGGCTGGAGGTGGAACCCCATAAGTTAAATGAGCTCATGCCTAATCAAGAACAAATTTTTGAACCAAGCCCTACTAGAAATGATTATACTTAAGGAAAATCCTTCAACAAATAGATCAACTATGATTCAAAATAAACCGAATCCCTTGGTGAGGAGCACTAGGACATGGCCCAACAAGAAGAAACAAACTCTACCTTACATGAACAAGAGAGATGTGCGAGTGAAACCCTAGACATCCCTTAGCAAGTGACAAAGCTTCCTTTCAAATGGGCTGATCTAGTTAGTTTTGTAGTATTCTTAAGTTATCCACAAATCCCCTTAACAAATATGTGAAATCAACCAAGAAATATAATTCATGATAAACACCAAAGATTTCATGAAAATGTTTCACATTATGGAAAACTGATCTCAACAATTCACAATGATTTGCAAACGAGGGAGATTTCTTTATTTATAGGTTAGGATCTCAACATCTTTTCTCATTTTGATTGAAAAAACAAGTGAGTTTTCATCCACAATATACTTGACGATTAAGTCAAACTACAAGTTATTTCATTACATTACCTAGAACTCAAAATAGGTGAGACATCCAACCAATTAGAGGTTAGATTTGACAAAAGGAGGTCTAAATTGACCTAAGGGTGCAAGTTGCAACGTTCCAGATTGAATAGCTTGACATTGCTTGTAAAATTAACTTGAGTGCTTAGGAAGTAAAAATTTCCATTCCATAAAGAATATCTTGACATCCTTGAAAAATTAACTTGAGTGCTTAGGAATTAAAAAATTCCACTTTGTTTGCACAATGTTGCTTGAACGAGGACATTGTCCTTTCCAACGGCTAGTATAATGTGGACAACGTACCTTTGCTTGGTGCAAAGATGATTAAAACCATGCTTTTAGGCTCCTTGCTTGATTTTGACTCGAAATGTCCCTTGGATTACTTGGAGACTTAAATGGCCTTCGGTTTTGTCTCAACATTCCTCCGAATTGAACTTTACATGGTCCAATGGGGAGAAAGGGCGGAGGATACTCCTTGTCTGAGTCCATTTGCCTGCTTTTTTGTGTGGTTTAAAGCTTGAACTTTCCTGCACATGAGTTGCCCTTAGTCTATGATTTGTCCTTGACTTGCTTTTATATCTTTCTTACTCAACACATTTTCCATGTTACGTCTTTTAACCTCATGCTTGCACCAGGGGAAGTCACCTCGTTTTGAAGGTACCTCAAAGATGCAAATGGGACATTAAAGGGGGTGTTGAGAGTGCCTTAACTTGGATTTGATTACTCTTGACTTGGAGGTCGCAAGATATCTTTCCACTGCATTGGAGGATGTCGTTCACTACATTAGGGAGCTCAAATGCATCACAAACTTTGAGACTTCCATGAAGAATGATGGTGATAGCCAAAGATGTGTGCATATATATGGATATGGTTGATTTGGAGAACAAAGATTGCATTGAGATAATGGGAAAGTGAGGGGAAAAGTACAATAAGTGATCACCTTTATAGGGCTACTCAACAAGTGCTCCCATAAATCATCAGTCATAGTAGATCCACCTCTTAATGTTTGGATATCACTGTAAGAGATAAGAATGTTGCATGATGCTTTCTTTCCCATACTATTCTTCTCTTTTCCTGACCCATCGAATGTTGAATGAAATCCTTTCCTTTTAGTACTAACCTTTCTCTAGTGGCTTGTGGATTAGACTAGCCTCATAAGGTTTCCATTATTAATATGCTCTTCCAAGTTGAGTGATGCTCTATTTTTGGGAGGGACCATTGTGAGAGAAACCTAGGCCTTATGTGGTGAGGGTTGATCAAAAAAATAATAACACCCCCATTCAAACTTTTAATAATGAATCCTTTTTCCTATCTCTCTCTCTATTTTTTTTGCTTGCCCCTTTCCTTGGCTACATCACCACTAATGGGTCTCTCTGGGTCGTCTTCTTAGGTAGAGCCTGACTTGAGATGGCTTCTTCTTAGATGGGACCAATCACCATGCCTCTCCATTGCCGATTAGGGACTTTGGTCTTGGTTGTCGCATCTTATAGACTGCAGCTATGGGATCACATCTCTAACCATTGCTCCAATGCTTTGTTCCACTCGTCTATTGCATTCTCTAGTTCAACACTAAGATTGTCAACTTTTTCTTCTTTCCTTCTTACTTCTTGGCTTCAATTGTTCATCTCTATTGTTGTCCCATCTTGTGTATTTGGTTCAGTTTTTTGGTTCCGGCTTCAATAAATTTGATTTCTCTTTCCTCCACTAGTTGATCCCTACCTTTGCCACCTGTCCTTCCTTGTCCTCTTCTCACCTTTGTTGATTTGGGGTAGCATCGGATGTGCTCTAGCCACGAAAATTTGTGGAGAGGCTAAAGCACATGAGATATCCAATACCTAGAAATGGTTTGGGCAGAATCTAACCAGTTTGGGAGATATTAAAATAATTAATATTTTTAATGAAGTTCCTAAGTCTAAACTTAGGGAAAATAAAATATTAATGTGAATTAATATAAAACTGAGTTAGAATGGTCCAAAAGTCATGGATCAAGCTAGATCTAATCTTAGCCGTTGATTAGGGACTTAATCTTGGCCGTTGAATTGTCAACGAGAAAAGTGTAAGAGGAGGCTTAAGGGTCATTTGGAGAACATACCGAGTTGATCAAGAATTCGATTTTCTGGGGCAGGGCTTGCTGAGGAAATCGAAGGAGTGATCAGAGTTGCAGCTGAGGGGCAGTGAATGCATTAGCAAAGAGGCAAAGATAGTACCGGGAGCATCAGCGCAGGAGCCGCAAGAGGGTTGACATAGAGCCAGCCAGAGGCCACGCCGAAGCAACCAGAGGCCACGCAGAGGCAGCAAGGAGCTGCGCAGAGCCTGAGGAGGGCCAGCGTGGGAGACACAGAGGCTGATGCAGAGCCTAGAGAGGCTGATGCTGGGCTAGTTGGGTTGACGCTGGGCTAGTTGGGCTAACGCTGGGCTAGTTGGGCTGACGCTGGGCTAGAGAGGCTGACGCAGACCCTAGAGGCTGACGCTGGGAGATTTCGTGGGGCAGATTGGGGCTGAAATTTGTCTCCAACTAAGAGGTACTACTGCCGAGGGCATTCTCTATTGGGTGAGCCATTTCTGGCACCTAGACTGTATTCTAAAATTGCTTAATAATAAAACCCTCAGATAGCTGCATCGGTTTTCCTGCATTGGGTTTTTCCGAGGATATTAGTCCAAAAATAACAGTGTCACTTGTGTGCTTGTTTTTCCTTTAGTTGATGATCTGTATGTGTTGAGACTGTACTTGTATTTATTTTTAGTATTTACATGGTAAATAACTTGTTAATTAACAGAACAAGTAGGAAGAAATAAATCAGAAAGTACAAGAAGGATTTCTAAGGGATAGACTTAGAAATTCCAACAACCTTCACTCGCTTCTCAACTTCATTGAGATTTTCTATTGTTATCATCTCCTTCGTCTGCTTGTATGTGGCAAGACATTTACTTTTATGTTGTAGGCTGTTAACAGAATCTAGTAGGCCCTAAGGAGGGAAAGGATATTGGTCAAAGAGGTAACCTAAGTGATAACAATGGGACGATGTCCCATAGTCACAATGACCAGTGTCCCCTGCTCTTTATGGACTTTTCATGATGTGAGGAGTCCCAGTAGATAAACAATCATCTTTAATTGATGTTCTAGGGTTTGAGGTACTAGGTGATGAGGTAGGACTTCTTAAGGGAAGCTCAATGTGATAATATGGCACTTCAGAAGGGTTTTAACTCCTTATAAGAGACCTAGAAGAAACTTGCACGTGATCTAGGGTTTTGTGAATTATCATGGTTAAAGGTACTCTCGAGATCAAGGCAATGGGAAGAAATGGCTTCTTATGATTTATTCCAATGAATACTAAACTCATACAACCCTTGAAGAAGTCCCCAAGCCAAGGAAATGCAAAGTAGGGTTTCTCTTCTAAGGCACACCTCTGGCAAGGATTTTTATGGATGAAAACACAAGAGATGCTTGTGAAACTTTGAGGTATTGTAGCTAAGTCCTTAAGCTTGAAGTCTATGATCCCAATATCCACCCTTTCACTCTCTATAGAATATCGCTCTATGCCCTAACCTGGCCGTCCAAGAATAGAGGATCAGAATTTTGGGAGAAGAAAATATTCCGAAAGGATTTGATTACGAAAAGCAAAATTTTATGTAGGGAAAGCAAAATTTCATCGACTAGAAACATGCATCACATGTCATGCTATGAGTAACATGTGCAATTGCCAACCAAATAGCTTTTGAAATAAATTTTCAACAATCAGGGCACAATATAGCATTAATCTAGTTGCAACAATTCCATACATTATACATTTTTCAAGAAGAAAACTTCAACAAGGGACACTTACAAGATGACGATATGATATATCCATCCACAAATCAAGAGATAGCTCCAAAGAAAATCGAATTTTTGCTCCAAATATCGAAATGCATCCATGGCATTTAGTAGCTAATCCAAAGAAAAAGTTCGGATTTGCCGAGAATGACAAAATTCCCAAGTGTGTTGATGATCCAGTATAAATGAAGTTGAGTTTTATTTATATGAGACCTAGTAGGTCGAATTATTATCTCAAGGACCCTAACGTTATAAAAATGTGCAAAATACAAGCCTTGGTCACAAGCCGACCAAGTATCTTTTACAAATCACAAGATAACCATCCAACTGCTAGCCGCATTAATGACATCATGCTGAAGTAGGGTTGTTGGAGGGCCACATTGATTCCTCTTGGTGCCAATGTATGTGAGAGGGCTCCATAAATCATAAACAAGGGGATGGCTCCTTACTCCCCATACAAGTCATCATGTGGGGCCGCAAATTGATTTTGGGGCACGAAAATTGGTCTCATGGGTCTCTCGATGATAAAATAGCTTGTGATGCTCCAATACTAGGGGCTCTGACAATGTTCCTTTCCCTCCCATGTCTCAAGGGAGGAGACAAACCACCCTTGGGCCTTGTATTAGCTACCATATAATCCTAAGCTGATCGGGGCACACTAGTCCAAGCACTTCATCTCATGAATAATGTAGGTCAATGAGCAGACTGTTGAAGGTGTTGAGGGTGCCCATGACATCGAATGATGCTCTACACATGATGGGAGTCCCACGACTCTCAATGCTTCAACCAAGAGTGTCAATATGATGCTATTGTGGACATGGGCCCTACTTAAGTTGCCCAACCCATGATGAAACCACCTACCAATTACATATAATATCCAATGCACATCCTCACAATTAGGTATAATAATTCATTGGTACATCTAAGTGAACCAAACTTTTTTATCAAGGGCACATTGGGACTTCATAGTGGGATTCCTTTACAAATTTAGTGTTACCTCCCTAGGTAGGAGTTGGTAATAAACAACCCTATTAGGTGTTCACAGTCCGTAAGGGGAAAGATAGGGCCCTGGTACATCCTTTAATTGATAGGTGTCATGTGAATGATGATGAATGGATGGGGACATGGGGGTACCAAAGCCAAATGCCATGGGTTCAAGGATGGCAATGATGATTATTTGGGCGTATAGATGTAGGAGGGAGCAATCGTGGATACATGAGTTACCATACCGTTTGTTTTGCCACCCTTCTTCGTTGATTTGTGGTAGCATCAAATGTGCTCGAAGCCTAGAATTTCGCAGGGAGGCTTGGGCACAGGTATTCCAAAGAACCCATAAAGCGTTTTGGGAAATTCCACCCAAAAATGGTTTTATTAAAATAATTAATATTTTTAATGGGGTTCTTAAGTCTAAACTTAGCAACATTAAAATATTAATGGGTATTATTCTAATCAAGGGTGGAACTTCTAGAAAAAGCCACGGATCAAGCCAAAACGATCTGAGCCTTTGATTAAGATGTAATCTAGGCCGTTGGTTGTCCAACAGGAAGATACAAGAAGGGGCTTGAGGGTCATTTGGAAAACACACAGAGAGATTGAGAAAATTGATTTTTTGAAGTAAGAATTTCTCAGGAGGAAAATCGATTGAGGAGATCTTGCAGCAGAGGAGTAGTGAGAATCCGAGAGAAGGAATTTTTGGAGAGTACGAGTGAGAGAGAGGACAGAAAGACGTCCAGAGGAAGGTTGACGCTGGCGTACGCAGTGCTAACGCAGAAGAAGCATAATCATTGAGGGGAAGTCGAGTTCCTGTTGAGGGAAGGCGAAGTTCAGTTGCTGTAAGCCGAGATGTGAGTTTGGGAGGCAGAAAGTTAATTTCTTAGCAAGTAGAGGATCTAGAGGAGAGGTAGCGTAATACCTAGGAGGGGTGACACAAAAGCTTCTCAAGGTGACAGAGTTCTGCGCAGTGGCCACAAAGAAAGTGACACAAAGCCTCTAGAGCAGCAGGATCAGTCACTGATTCTCCAGTGACAGGGTGAGATCATTTCACTAGTCTTTTGTTCAGTATTCTCTCTGTATCGGATTTCTAGTTGAGCATCCGAGAAATGTACTCAAGATTTCTCTTGCATAATAATAAACCCTCAGAGCTGCTGCACTGGTTTTCTCGCATTGGGCTTTTCCGGGGACTATTTGTCTAAAAATAATTGTCCTATGTGTTGTATTTTTCTTTCTTGCTCAGTATTTTGTTTCCGCATATATGTAAATTAAGTGAAGGCTGCAGTTGTATTTGCTTCAAAATTTACCGTAGAAGACAATAAATAACTTGCATGATTTAATCAAGTAGAAGAAGTAACATCAGTTTGCTGCAATAGGGATTCCGGGTTAGGAATTTTCACATGGTATCGGAGCTAGTGCAGGTGAGACAAGTAGAGAAGAACCAGAAACCCTAGTGCTGAGCAGAAGGGGAAATCAAAACGCTGCAGGAGGTAGCACGACAAAACCCTAGTGGGTTTGCGCAGTTCTAGCCGGAGGGTCGAAAATTCGAGGTACTCTCTCTTCGAGTGAGTTGACGGAGAAAAAGAGCTTACAGTTCGAATTTTGTCGTGGAAAAGGGAGCAACGCTGAGCCTCAGCGTGAGGAGCAGTTGGTGGACGTAGATTTTTTAGTGGGCAACTTTGACCGGCTGAAAAGATGTTAGAAGAGAGTAGCAACAGAGCATAGTGAGGGAATACTTCCTCAGTGATTTCTTGTCGAGGAAATCAACATTTCTCAATTGCTGAGCAGTAGAGGAGCAGCAGCTTACCAACTCCATCAGGGAGTGCTTAAGTCAGCCTAGGAGCTATGCCATAGGGAGAAAGAGGAAGTTGTCCTCCAGTTTTTGGGAGGAGGTGGAAACCAGTTGCTTGAGGGATCAGGACAAGTTGGATGGGGCTTCCAACTATGCCATCTGGAAGGATAGGATGATCTTCCTGCTAGATGAGCATGCCCTCAAGATGTACGTTGATAATGTGGTGGCTGAACCTGCGAATGCAGATCCGTTGAAGAAGTACAAGGCTGAGATGGCTAAGGCGAAGAGGATGATCCTGGATGGAGTCAAGGATCATGTGGTGTGCCACGTTGCAAGCAAAGGGACCACTAAGGAGATGTGGGATGCCTTGGCCACATTGTATCAGGGAACTTCCGAGCAGCGGAAGGTCTACTTAGAGCAGAAGCTGAGATCTGTTAAGATGCAGAAGGGGGAGCGAGTGGATTTGTTCCTTACGAAACTGAAGGAGACCTTTGATGAGCTGTCAGTTGAAGGAAATACATCTCAAGACTCGGAGTTAGTGAGACTAGCTCTACAAATGATTGGCAGATCTTTGTCCGGAGTATCCTGGGCAGAGCAACATTGCCAAATTGGGACGAAATGTGGGCATCTCTAAAACAAGAAGAGCTGAGGAGAGACCTACTCAAGGTAAAACTTGATGGGAGCAGTAGCAACAGTGAGTCGAAGCCCAAAGTAGAGGAGGAGGATAACGCAGCCCTTGCATCGAAGGGACACCAGGGGCAACATAGACGAAAAAAGCACTTCTCCAAGGTGAAGTGCTTCAGATGTGCTGAGATGGGCCACTATGCATCGCAATGCCCTTTGAAGAAAAAGGACAAGGATGAGAAGCATGATCCCAAGGTTGCAGCTGCGAAGATCGACGAGGAGGAGTTTTCCATGACAACCGAGATATCTCCAGGAGGGAGGTGGGTTGATATAGTGTTGTAGTCAGGAGGACTACATATGGGCAGGATCCTTGAGGAGCCCACCTCCTGGATCATCACCTTTCTACGGGAGCCCATGATCAGTAGTAGCGGGATGGAGGAGTATCAGTTGGTGCCATGGAGTGTTGATTTGACAGATGCAGTGGCTAGGAGAGCCAGAGACTAAGCAACGCAGAGTAGTGAGGCAATAGTGCAAGGAGGCACAATAAAGAGATTCAACAACGCAATGGCTTCAGAGGCAGAATGGGACTAGCAACAGTCATGATTTCAACACCGAGGAGTATCCATTGGATACGTGTCCAGTATTAGGTGTTTTCAGTTGCTTCTCTCAGCAACTGAGTTGTAGTACAGATGCAGTGTTAGTAGTGGCAGTGCTAGCAGCATAGCAGATGCAACATTTGAGAGGGAGCTGCAGTACAGATGTACCATTGGAAGTGGCAGTGCCAAAGGCAGCAGTACAATAACAGCAGCATTGCAGTAGTTGGTGGATAGCAGGTCAGACATCAGCAGTGCAAAGACGATGCTTTAGAGTTAGAGCAATATGCAGAGTAGCAGTGTATTGCTAGAGCACATTCCTTGCTAAGAGGGAGTGTTGATTTTGGGTCTCATCGGATGTGCTCTAAGTTTCAAATTTTGCAAGGAGGATTGGGCACGGGTATTCCAAAGGACCCAGAAATCGTTTTGGGAAATTCCACCGAGAAGTGATTTCTTTAAAATAATTAATATTTTTAATGGGGTTTCTAAGTCTAAACTTAGGAAAAGTAAAATATTAATGGGTATTAATCTAATCACGGGTGAAACTTCTATAAAAAGCCACAAATCAAGGTAAAACGATCTGAGCCTTTGCTTAAGATGTAATCTAGGCCGTTGGTTGTCCAACAGGAAGATATAAGAAGGGGCTTGGGGGTCATTTGGAGAACACATAGAGATCTTGCAGCAGAGGGGTAGTGAGAATTCGAGAGAAGGAATTTCCGGAGAGTACGAGGCAGAGAGAGGACAGAAAGACGTCTAGAGGAAGGCTGACGTTGACCTACGCAGTGCTGATGCAGATGCAACGCAGTCATTGAGGGGAAGTCGAGTTCCTGTTGAGGGAAGTCGAAGTTCAGTTGCCAGAAGCCAGGGTGTGAGTCTGGGAGGCAGAAAGTTGATTTCTCAACCAGCAGAGGATCCAGAGGAGAGGCAGCGTAATACCAAGGAGGAGCGACACAGACGCTGCCCAGGGTGACGCAGTTCTGCGTAGAGGCCACGAAGAGGGTGATGCAGAGCCTCCAGATCAGCAGGATCAATCACTGATTCTCTAGTGACAAGGTGAGATCATTTCACCAGTCTTTTGTTTAATATTCTCTGTGTATCGGATTGCTAGTTGAGCATCCTAGAATTGTAATTAGAATTTCTCCTATATAATAACTATAATAATAAACCCTCAGGGTTGCTGCATTGGTTTTCCCGCATTGGGTTTTTTCGGGGACTATTTGTCCAAAAATAACTGTGTCCTATGTGTTGTATTTTTCTTTCTTGCTCAGTATTTTTTTTCCTCATATATGTAAATTAAGTGAAGGCTGCAATTGTATTTGCTTCAAAATTTACCGTAGAAGACAATAAATAACTTGCATGATTTAATAAAGTAGGAGAAGTAACATCAGTTTGCTGCAGTAGGGATTTCAGGTTAGGAATTTTCACATTCTTTATGTTCCTTTTGCTTTTTCTTGATTTTTCTTTGTATTGTTAGTCGCGGCTCTAGGAAATGAGAGCATGTTGTGTAAGATATAAGCAGTTATTACCCACTTAAGGTGGCGCAATTCATCGTTCACCAGGGGTTGGGACGTGCATGGGTTTGTCAATGATTTGGGGGCACTCATAGCGCCCTCAGAACTAGGGTGATGGCCATAATAAGGGGTAAATCTCATGCTTAGATTTTGCCCATGTGCTATATTAATGTCCCGACCATCTCTTGCATTTTATAATCATGTTTTTCTTTTGTTTCTTGCTTGTGGCCATAATAATATTTTAACATTCTTTTAACTACATCAACCTCTGAGGAAACATTTCTATGGCCGACTGTTAAATTTTAGGTATGTTCTATGATTAGAGCAATTTATTTCAATTTTCACAGTTAGCCCAATATCTTTTCCAGATTAGCAATCACATCAACATAATAGTAAATTGCAGATAGAACATAAACATAAATCGCAGAAGACAAGCCAAGACAAGAGGACACAAGATGTGGTGCTAGCTAGGGACAAACCCCAATGTGGGGAAACCCTTGATCAATTTTTCTTATATGTTCTTCAATAGTTCAACAGAGAGAGAGAGAGATAGTACATTTACAACAGAAGTCAACACTTTGACTTATCTAAATAAGAGCATAGATCATCTCTAAGTAGATGATACATGAGGTAGCTGAACTCAATTGAAGACATGCTGCTTCAACTGATTCTCCCAGGGGACTCCATCACCATGCTGCACCTATCATTGTGCTGCTCCTCATCATCATGCTGCACCTCACTGTGCTGCACCATGCTGCACCCATCATCACTATGCTGCATCTCATCATGCTTCATCAATCATGACTATACCCATCGCTGTACTGCATCATGTACCATCATGTGCCATTGCTGCACCATGTTTGCCATACTGTCCCATGTGCTCGCTGCACCATGCTTGCCACACTACTAGCATTGTTGTCCCACTGTTAGTGACATTGCCATTCCATGTTGTCGCACTACTAGCATTGCTGTCCCATTGTTAGTGACATTGCCATTCCATGTTTGCACACTATTGCTGTCCCACTGTTAGTGACATTGCCCTTCCATGTTGTCACACTACTAGCATTGCTGTCCCACTGTTAGTGACATTGCCATTCCTTGTTTTCCCACTATTGCTGTCCCATTGTTAGTGACATTTCCATTTTATGTTTGCACATTATTGTTGTCCCACTGTTAGTGACATTGCCACTCCATGTTTTCCATACTAACCCAATTGTATTGCTGCTGTTTCAGTTGTATTGCTGTAGCATGTCATCATTGCTATCATGCTGTCCATGCATCTTGTTGCACTATCATGCATTCAAACTTCATGGGTCACTTTGCTGTCACATTCCTAGCACAGCTGTCCACGTCCTTCTTGGCAAGTTGATCTAGGGCTGTAAAGACACCTTATTGCTGCCCTCCAATGAACCTTCAAGAAGTCCTTCAAATCTGTCCTAAAACTAGGACTCTCTATCCACTAGCAAAAGCATCAAAACAATAGAACAACCATACCTTGCTTATCAACAATCTGCTGTCCTCCTTGTCCTTGAATTCTGTACCTTCCTCTGTAATCTCGGCCCTCTGGTTAGGGCTGACTGTAACCACTGTTACAGCCCTAAAACTTGGCCATCTAAGCTTCCAGGACTGCGGATTTTCTTCCCAAACAAATCCTCCCTACTCGTTGTCCATTACACCACTTACAACCCTCCTGTTTAGGCTTTCGGTCCCTCAAACAACCAACGTTCTTGGCAAGCTGATCTAGGGCTTCGTAGGCCTGCATCTAGGGCATCATAGGCCTGCATCTAGGGCATCATAGCCCAGTGTATAAGGCAACGTATATCTTGTTGAGGTTTCCTCCATAGCTGCGTTAGAATGACTGCGTTAGAGGTAAGGGCTCCTCTAGGTTAGCGTATCTACCATAGCTGTGATTTGACTTCCATTAGGGCAGCATAGAGGTCCCTTCCATGGCTGTGATCTAATCTCCATTAGGGCAACGTAGAGCCTTTTCCTTTTGACTGCTACTAGGGCTTCATCCTCCTAGATTTATCTTCCACTAAAATCCAAAACAAGTGGAGAGAAATCAAGAGTGAAGTGTGTGTAAAATGACTCTCAAGTTATTTCCTTTTATACTAAAACGTTGAGCACATGTGGGTGTTATTTAGTTGCTGGCCGACCTTGACGAATTGTCTTATAACATAAATAAATTCATAACGCCACGAATACTTATTGGAATTAGATGATCTTTAGATCAATCCTACACGTCTCGATGAAAGGGATCCAAGAAAAATATCAACGGCCATAAATAAGATGACCCACATGGAGTTTGGCCCTGGTTGCAATTTTAACACCCAAACATGTGGACAAGGGGAGGGGGTGTGCCAACGCCTTGTGGATCCAGAGAAGGAATATGAATAAATCGGGGTTGTAATGCGTGGAGGGGAGTGAAAAATGTGGATTAGGGGTTGTAATGTGTGGAGGGTGTGAAAATTTCTGAATCTAGCACATCTGAAACCCCTATTGTATTTTCTGGTTTACTATTTCCTACTTGTTCTTTGCATTAACAAGTTATTTAAATACATAAATATCGAAGTAAACACAAATGTAGCCTTCACAAATGTACAGATCAATAACTGAAATAAACTGAGACAACACAAGGGACACCGTTATTTTTGGACAATCGTCCCCGGAAAAACCCAAGGCGGGAAAACCAGTGTAGCATATATGAGGGTTTTATTATTAAGTAGACTCTGAATACAACTCGGGTGCCAGAAATGGATCACCCTTTAAAGAATATCCTTGGCAGCAATACCTCTATCCAGAGACAGATATTTTGGCTGATCATCAACCGGATGAACAATTCCATAGTGACTCTGGCAGTTCCTTGTGCTGGACAACGAAAGATGCTCCACGCACTCCTCTGGAATTGTGTCACCCTCTTCGGAACTGCGTCACCCTCTCTGGCTCTGCGTCAACCAATCAACTCTCAGTCTGTCCCATTGAATCACCTCAGCGCAGCCTTTGAAGCTCACTGTGTCCTCTGCGTCAGCCTCTATGGCCTCTGCGTCAGCTTCTTTGGCCCTTTGCGTCCTCTGCGCTGGCCTCCTTAGCATCCACATCAACCCTTGCTGCCTCTGCGTCAGCCCTCCTAGGCTCTGTGATGCCTCTTCCGACAATCTGTTGCCTCTCTGATATGTATCCTTCAGCCTTGGATCAAAATCCTCTTGCGCAACTGCCCCTCACTTTAACTGATCACTCACTCGATTTCCTCAGCAAACCCAGCCCCAAAAAATCGAATTCTTGATCTCTCTTAGTGTGTCTCCAACTGACCCTCAAGCCTCCTCTTATACTTTTCCCACTGATGATTCAACGACCGAGATTAAGTCCCTAATCAACAGATAAGATTAGATCTGGCTTGATCCTCGTTATTTAGAACTTTCTCACCCATTTTATATATTTTTTTTTCTCGGTAAAAACTAAGTCTATTAAGAGAAAGTATAATACAGCCAGAAGTTACAGCCAAGAGAAGCAAGAACACAGGCAGCCGGAAAGGATAGGCTATCCACCTCGGCTCCTAGAAGAAGAGAGAAGAGAGTAGAGCTGAGCAGGAAGTAACTGGAAGAACAGGGGAGCAGAAGCCAAGCATAGGATTCTACCCAACATGGGAAGAGTCAACTATGCGACATTTTTTCCCTTTCTTTTTACCAACTTTGACCCATTCAGGAGGGCACTGCTGAGCTGGCATGATTTGCAAACTGAGCTGGGCAGACTGAGAGATTTCCTTGTCTGAATCCGAGGTAGAGGATTCATGATTTCTTTTCTGAGAGATTGGCTGGACAGACAAATTTTCAGGCTCAGCCGAGGGCGGATCCTGTGCCATCTTTGCTGCCACTCCTTCCTCACTCTCCTCCTCTTCATCCGAGCTGAAATCAAAATCGTCCATGGGGGGAGGGTCATGAGGCTTCCAGCTTTTGGATTTCTGCTTAGGACTGGCTTTCTTCTTTTGGGCAGGCATCGAAGGACAAGAGCTCTGAAGGTGCCCTGTGTGATGGCAGTTGCGGCAGCGGAAGGCTGTGTTCTCGTAATCCAGGTTCTGAGTCCAATGGAAGTCTCCAATTTTGAGATTGATCTTGTCAGGGAGACCTTTGCTCATGTCTATTTCTGCACAGATTCTGGCAAAGGTGTATAGACCCTTTTCCCCTCTAGAAGTGTCTGTGTCTAGAAAGCGGCCTAGAGAGTTGCCGATCCCTTGGAATACAACAAAGTGCCATAGATGCGCCGGGAGATTAGGAAGTCTGACCCAGATTGGGAGCTTGGTGATGATTGCTGTAGATGGATCAAAGTCTGGGAACCAGGGGGTGAGGAATAAACCTGCTGAGCCCCAAAACCATGGCCCTGCTTTTAAGGCTTTTTGGTAGTCCTCCTCAAAAGCAAACACTGTAATGAAAAAGCCCTTTGAGCATAACAGAACCTGACAATTGTTGGTCCAGTTAGAGTGAATCCACTGGTAGAGGTCTGCTGTGCGTGGCCATAGCCCATTGAACCTGCAAATAATGCCATGCTCTGCATACTTTTGGGTTTGCTCATCCAGCGTTGGATGCATTATTTCAATGGAGGGGGTTTCCTCCAGTTTTGATCCAGGTGGATATTGGTGGCCACCCGCTAATTCCACTTGGATCCCCTCTAGTGCTTCTTACAGTTTTTTCAGTTTCCTTAATTATAGCACAATTTACCATTTTTAGCAGTTTTTCGGGTCCTAAACTTCCAGAGCCGTTTTGAGGCCCTAAACGACGTTTTTTGGGAAATCTACCTTTCAGCGATTTTTCTGTCTAAAAATCGTCTTTTCCGTCGTAGTCCTCGGAGAGATCTTTCCAACGGGCTATCATGCACGTCAAACGGAGATAGTACGACCAATTCGCGACCCCGGGAAGTTGATGTACCAACTTACCCAAAAACGGGGCCCACAATTTGGCGTTTCATCTTCTAGGGTTAGGTTTTGGAATGTGAAGGGTTTTCCATTGTTTCTCAACAATAAATAGGCCTTCGACCCTCATTGTAAGACAGTTCAGAGGCATGTAGCCACCACATCTCTTCTCAGAGATAAGCTACCATCGCCCTAGCTGGTTTATTTCCATTTCTGTTTGTATGCATATTTCAGTATTTTACAGTAATGAAATGAGGTATTATTTCCGCTGCATATCTGTCTTTATGGTTATCTCTGTATTTTATTGCGTTCCTGTTTAAATCCGGATCAAGTTTGTCCACCAGGAAAGGTTTGGGAGCCTGAGCTGGTGGAACTGTTTTCTCCTGCTTCTGTGCATGGACAACATCTTTGTATGAAAATGCCTTGGCTGAGGATGACTGTCCTACAGCTCCCCCTCTCAAACGAAGGGCAAGAATAATGGAGGCATTTCTCTTAATGCTGTAAAAAGAAAGGGGGTAGAGATCCTCAAGTTGTTTACCTTCGTGGAGGAGTCGTTGAGCTGCAGAGGGTATCCCCAGCTTGAGTTCCAGAGCATGCTTGAGGTTCTGCACTAAATCCGATGAGCTCACCCACTGTAGCAGGGTTTTGCCCGAGATGAGCCTGATTTGGATCTGAAATGAGGCAGAGAGGTCAGAGATCCGCTTTCCTCTGCAGATTTGAGATGAGAGGAGGCAGGGGCTCTGAAGGGCTGTCTTTCCCTGAACTTGCCGCAGGGGCTTGTGAGGAGATAATGGGAGCATCCTGACGTCATTGAGCTTGTTGTTGCTTTCTGCATCAAAGAGCTTCCGGTTACTCCATCCAGGCAAATCCAGGGAGCGGAAGGAGTTCTGATGATAAAAAGCAGAGCATTCTTCCAGAATAAAATATGTCCTTCCAAGAACCACCGCGTGAGGAGAACCAGGAATAAAATCTGCGTGATCACCCTTGGCTGATGCGTCTTCAAACTGAAGGGGGCGGCAGGTGCGTGAAACAACATCCGAGGGCCGAGAACTGGCAGCCCCAAAGTCCCAAGCAGAGCATAAAAGAGTGCTGGGGGCGCTCAGAGGAGATTGGAAAACAAGCTGTTCAATAATGACGGAGGAAACCCGCGTTCCATGACTAAGGCACACATTACCATCATTCGCCAGGCCGAGCAGGAACCCGAGAGCGGCCGAAGGCAGAGAGCCGAGAGTGGCCAAGAGCATGGAGGCGGCGGCAGGTCTGCTATGGTTCCTCGAGGAAACCCGCGTTCCATGACTAAGGCACACATTACCATCATTCGCCAGGCCGAGCAGGAGCCCGAGAGCGACCGAAGGCAGGGAGCCGAGAGCGGCCGAAGGCATGGAGGCGGCGGCAGGTCTGCTAGGGTTCGCCATTCGGAGAAAAAATGATACAACCGTATTCATGACCCTCGAGTGTTAGGCCACAAAACAAATGTCATTAATATCCACCCATTTTATATTAATACACATTAATATTTTAATTTTCTGAAGTTTAGACTTAGGGTCTCATTAAAAATATTAATTATTTTAATATCTCTTCATCCGGGTGGAATTCTCCAAACGATTTTTGGGTTTTGGAGATCTCATGTGCCTTAGCCTCTCCACCAAATTTCAAGGCTAGAGTACATCCGATGATACCAAAAATCAAGAGAGGGGAGTGAAAACTGTGGATGGGGAAAGCGAGACCGCACTACCAAATTCAGGGTTTCCCAAGTAGTGCCCTTCCCAAAGCCATAGGGAAATTTGGCAGATCCCAGGAGACTAGGATTAAGGATTAACGCCCCCCCCAATTTGAGGTGAGGGAACAAAACTACGGTCAAAGCCATTACTTTTTTCCATTCCTTTGTTTGCACAATGTTGCTTGAATGAGGACGTTGTCCTTTCCAATGGCTAGTATAATGTTGACAACCTCCCTTTGCTTGGTGCAAAGATGATTCAAACCATGCTTTTAGGCTCCTTGCTTCATTTTGGCTCGAAATGTCCCTTGGATTGCTTGGAGACTTGAATGGCCTTCTGTTTTTCCTCAACATGTTAATTTGGGGGTAGCATTAGATGTGCTCTAGGCCTGAAATTTTGCAGAGAGGCTTGGGCATATGTATTCCAAAGAACCCATAAAGTGTTTTCGGAAATTCCACTTAGAGACAATTTTATTAAAATAATTAATATTTATTAATGACACCATAAGTCTAAACTTAGGAAATTAAAAATATTAATTGGCATTAATCTAATTGTGGGTGTAACTTCTAGAAGAAGACATAGATCAAGCCAAAATGATCTGAGCCTTTGATTAGAAGTTAATTTAGGCCGTTGGTTGTCCAACATAAAGATATGATTAGTAGTTAATCTAGATCGTTGGTTGTCCAACAGAAAGATATAAGAAGAGGCTTGAGGGTCATTTGGAAAACACACTGAGAGATCAAGAGATCGTATTTATGAAGTGAGAAGTTCTCAGGAGGAAGTTCTCATCGAGGAGATTTCTTGTAGTTGAGGGGCAGGGATAACATCCGGAGAGAGAGATTTTCTCAGCTGGAGAATCATTAGCAGAGAGACACAAAGAATTATCCAGTAGCCTAGACGCAGAGGCTGACACAGGGCCATGAAGGGCCACGCAGAGACAGTGCAGAGGGTCAGAGAGAGTTCGAGATTTTGCTGAGGAGAGCCAGTTTCAGAAGCCAGGATTCGGGTTGTGAGACCGGGAGGTTGAGAGTAGAGACTATGGGTAGCAAATTGATCAACAAATTACGTGATGCAGAGCCTAGAGAGGTTGATGCAGAGACTGCGTGAGGATTGCGCAGAGCAGTGTAGGGCTCGCCAAAGGCACTTCATTCAGTATCTGGATCAACTGGGATTTTCTCAGTGATTGTGAGGTAATATCACAAATCTTTCTGCTAGTATTTCTCTCTCTGTAAATGAATAACCTGAGAGGTATTCAGAGATGTATTCAAAATTTGCTACTGCTTAATAATAATAAACCCTCAGAACTGTTGCACCGGTTTTCCCACATTGGGTTGTTTGGGGATTTTTGTCCAAAAATAACGGTGTCTATTGTGTTGTATTTTCGTTCTTGCTTAGTCTCTTGTTTTCACATAATATTTAATTAATTGAAGGCTGCAGTGTATGTATTACAATATTTGCCGTAGGAAATTGCAAGCAATTTGTTTAAAGGAATTTAACAAATAGGAGTAATATCATCAGTTGCTGCAGTAGGGGTTCTTGTTAAGGAATTTTCAAACAACATTCCTCCAAATTGACCTTTACATGGTCGAGTGGGTAGAAAGAGTAGATGACACTCCTTGTATGGGTCCATTTGCCTGCTTTTTGTGTGGTTTAAGGCTTGAACTTTCCTGCACATGAGTTGCCCTTAGTCTATGATGTGTCCTTGACTTGCTTTTACATCTTTCTTACTCAACACATTTTCCATTTTACCTCTTTTAAGCTCATGCCTGCAGTAGGGGAAGTCACCTCGTTTTGAAGGTACCTAAAAGATGCAAATGGGACATTAAAGGGGGCGTTAAGAGTGCCTTGACTTGGATTTGATTACTCTTGAGTTGGAGGTCGCAAGATATTTTTCCACTGCCTTGGAGGATGTGGGTCACTGCATTAGGGATCTCTAATGCATCACAAACTTTGAGACTTCCATGAAGAATGATGGTCATAGCCAAAGAGGTGTGCATACATATGGATATGGTTGATTTGGGGAACAAAGATTGCATTGAGATAATGGGAAAGTGAGGGGAAAAGTACAATAAGTGATCACCTTTATAGGGCTACTCAACAAGTGCTCCCATAAATCATTCGTCAAAGTAGCTCCACCTCTTGATGTTCGCATATCACCGTAAGAGATAAGAATGTTGCATGATGCTTTCTTTTCCATACTATTCTTCTCTTTTCTTGACCCATCGAATGCTGAATGAAATCCTTTCCTTCTAGTACTAACCTTTCTCTAGTGGCTTGTGGATTAGACTAGCCTCATAAGGTTTCCATAATTAATATGCTCTTCCAGGTTGAGTGATGCTCTGTTTTTGGGAAGGACCATTGTGAGAGAAACCCAAGCCTTATGTGGTGAGGTTTTCTCAAAAAAATAATAGCACCGCCGTTCATACTTTTAATAATGAACCCCTTTTTCGATATCGTCTCTCCTTGTTTTTTTTGCATGCCCCTTTCCTTGGCTACATCACCACTAATGGGTCTCTCTAGGTCGTTTTCTCAGGTAGGGCCCGACTTGAGATGGCTTCTTCTTAGATGGGACCAATGACCGTGCCTCTCCATTGCCTATTAAGGAATTTGGTCTTGGTTGTCGCATCCTATAGACTGCAGCTATGGGATCACATCTCTAACCATTGCTCCAATGCTTTCTTCCACTCGTCTATTGCATTCCCTAGTTCAACACTAATATTGTCAACTTTTTCATCTTTCCTTCTTTATTTGTGCTCCAGAGTTCTCAATTCTCACCTCTTTCATTTGCTATCTCAAATAATGTTGCCACCTCTTACTTCTTGGCTTCAATTGTTCATCTCTATTGTTGTCCCCTCTTGCGTATTTGGTTCAGTTTTTTGGTCCTGGCTTCAATAAATTTTATCTCTTTCCTCCACTAGCTGATCCCTACCTTTGCCACCTGTCCTTCCTTGTCCTCTTCTCACCTTCACTCGCTTCTCAACCTCATTGAGATTTTCTATTGTTATCGTCTCCTTGTATGTGGCAAGCCATTTACTTTTATGTTGTAGGCTCTGTTACCAAAATCTAGCAGGCCCTAAGGAGGGAAAGGCTATGGGTCAA
Source organism: Pinus tabuliformis (assembly GCA_031772625.1). Classification (NCBI taxonomy): domain Eukaryota; kingdom Viridiplantae; phylum Streptophyta; class Pinopsida; order Pinales; family Pinaceae; genus Pinus; species Pinus tabuliformis. The sequence goes on from CM062807.1 coordinate 734,731,666, forward strand.
AGAGGTAAACTTAGTGATAACAATGGGACATGGTGGTACCAAGTCCAAATGCCATCAGTTCAAGGATGGCAATGATGATTATTTGGGTGTATAGATGTAGGAGTGAGCAATCGTTGATACATGAGTTACCCTGTCGTTATTTTTGCCACCGTTTTTATGTTCCTTTTGCCCTTTCTTGATTTTTTTTTTATATTGTTGACTGTGGCTCCAGGAAATGAGAGCATGTTGTGTAAGATATAAGCAGTTATTACCCCCTTAAGGTGGGGTAGTTCATCGTCCACCAGGGGTTGGGATGTGCATGGGTTCTGATTTGGGGGCACACATAGCGCTCTTGGAACAAGGGTGATGGCCATAATAAGGGGTAGATCTCATGCTCAGATTTTCCCATGTGCTATTTTAAATGTCCCGACCATCTTTTTGATTTTATAATGTTCTTTTTCTTTTGTTTCTTGCTTGTGGCCATGATAATATTTAACATTCCTTTAACTACATCAACCACCGTGGAAACATTTCTAGGCCCGACCCAAACATGTGGACAAAGGGAGCGGGTGTGCCAATGCCTTATGGACCTAGAGAAGGAATATGAATAAATAGGGGAGTGAGAAATGTGGATGGGGAAAACGGGACCACACTACCAAATTCAGGGTTTCCCAAGTAGTGCCCTTCCCAAAGCCATAGGGCAATAGGGGAGATCCCACGAGAAAAGGATTGAGGATCAACCCCCACCCCCCATTTGAGGTGAGAGTACAAAACTACTATCAAAGCCATCCCTTTTTTCCAAGTTCTAGGCCCGACCCAAACATGGGGACAAAGGGAGCGGGTGTGCCAATGCCTTGTGGACCTAGAGAAGGAATATGAATAAATAGGGGAGTGAGAAATGTGGATGGGGAAAACCGGACCGCACTACCAAATTCAGGGTTTCCCAAGTAGTGCCCTTCCCAAAGCCATAGGGAAATAGGGGAGATCCCACGAGAAAAGGATTGAGGATTAACCCCCACCCCCCATTTGAGGTGAGTACAAAACTACTGTCAAAGCCATTCCTTTTTTCCAAGTCACTCAATAATCCATACCCAGGATGCCCAAGGAAAAGCAAGCATAACCACTCGATTGCACAATGAAAAACGTACCTTTTGGGTAGGATAGCCCACCTTCAAACCTATGTTCTCGAAAGATGGGCGATGGGACATATGATTGATGCAAAGGAGCAGAGATCAAATGGATCAATGTATCAACTACATTGGTGGTTTTCAGTGGCTACATGTTGTTGAGTGAGGAGATATCTAGGAGAATTTTTTCTCCAATGGGGTCAGACACTTTTGATGGGTAACATGCTTTTTTTGCACTGAGATTACCACACTCGCATCTTTTGCATGTCCCAACAAGCTCCTACATCATCAACTACCATCTACAAGTATGGATCTTCTAATTCTTCTCTCTTTCTTTCTATTTTTATTTATTTTTTTGATATTTCGCACTCTAGTTATGGCTTTGTAATACCACCCAAAACCCTCCCTTTAAATCTCAATGCCTTATATATACAAGTAAGACCCTAGGGCTAATGGAAGTTACAAGATAGACCCTAGGGTAATGGAAGAGTCATACCTAGTGTAACACTAGTATATTCAATATTGTTCACATGTTATAGGCCAATTGTTCTTAGGCATAGGGGCAAATAAATAAAAGAAACTAAGTTTAATGAATGATAATAATTTCAAAGTGTTTTAGACTCTGGACTAATATGATTTGTGATATTTCATGATCTATATTGTAGAGTTATGCAAATAGAAAATAAAAGAATGAGATTTTTATTTTATTTTTGAGAGTGGTTGAAAGGAAACAATAATGTTTAAACTAGAATTATGACTATGGGGTCTAAAAGACAATTTTGGAGGGATATTTGTTTAAGAATGATTGGGACCAACAAAGTTGCAAATTGCATATTGTATCCAACCCTATCTTGTTATGAATTGTTGCAAAATTTTTCTTTGAAAAGGCCTGTTACAGTAAAATTTTGTAGGCCTAGTGTATATCCTCACTAGGAAGATCCAGACCTCGTAGCAACAAGGGATTGGGCACCACTATCACCTCAACAACTTTTCTCCAGCTATAGAGTGGTATATTGCACCGCAAGAAAGAATTCCCTGTATGTGGATCACCTAGAGTATATTCAACAAGGAAGGTTTAAATGTTGTGACATGCTTTCGTAGAAATGAGTCTAGAATCAAAATGTAATTCGCCAAATCTTATATAAACATATAAGTGAAGAAACTCACTGGTTTACTTTTTATTTTTGATGGTTATATTTTTCTATTTTTAGGGTTGTTTGAATAATAAAAATTAAGGACAATTGCAGAATATAGGAAAAAGAGATGGTTGTTTAGTGGAATAAGGACTGTGCCTTATTTCCACTAGGGCTATGGGGTCAAAACGATTCCCCTCTTGAGTTGGTTGATCAATGATTGTGGATTATGGCCGGAGGTGGAACCCCATAATTTAAATGAGCTCACGCCTAATCAAGACCAAGTTTTGAAACCAAGCCCTACTAGAAAGGATTATACTAAGGGGAAATCCTTCAACAAATAGATCAACTATGATGCAAAATAAATTAAATCCCTTGGTGAGGAGCACTAGGGCATGGCCCAATAAGAAGAAACAAACTCTACCTTAAATCAACAAGAGAGATTTGTGAGTAAAACCCTAGACATCCCTCAACAAGTGACAAAGCTTCCATTCAAATGGGTTGATCTACTTATTTAAACAACCCTATTAGTAGCTATGTAGGAATTTACAGGGTAAGTTCCTCAGACAGAACACCAAAGGACACCGCTCACAACCAGATCGCAGATCAATACACCAGTATTTTTGACGTGGTTAAAGCCCTCAAAGAGGGAAACAGTCCACGGCCTGAGCCAACGCGGCCATTTCAGGCAATTTATTAATAAAAGAATGAAAATTTACATATGTTTCTCTCATGCACGGATTACCCTACAAATGACCCTCCATGCGCTTTAAATAGAAATCATGGACCAATCGGGTGTCAAGCCACGGATCAAGTGTCGGTAATACCGAGGAGAGAATGAACCGTCGGATCACTACATATCGTGACCGTCGGATTGTAAGTTACAAAATGTACAACGGTAAAGAAACACACTTTACCTAACTCTATACCTAACTCTATACTAGACCAAGTTGTACTTAACTATTTCCTATGTGTCGGAATATCCTAACATCCCCCCTTAAGAACAACTTGGGATAGGATTGAAGGATTTACAAATATGACACAATAGGAGAAGGAAGGAGGCACTAGAGCCTATCCCCCCTTAGTGACAACTTCCTGAACTCCAACCATAAATCGAAGTTTAGTGAACTTCGCCTCTGTGAGAGCCTTTGTGAAGATGTCTGCAACTTGATCATCTGTTGAACAATATTGCACTTCAAGAACATGGTCATGGATGAGCTTTTTGATGAAGTGCATGTGCAGTTCAATGTGTTTGCTGCGCTGATGTTGGACTGGATCTTTGCATAGTTGAATGGCACTTTGATTATCACACTAAAGTGTAGTCGGATGCTGCTGCTCAAAGCCAAACTCTGATAGGATCTGACGAAGCCACAAGGCTTCCTTACTAGCTTCTACGGCGCCACGATACTTTACTTCTGCTGACGAAAGAGAAATGGCACCCTTTTTCTTGCAAGCCCATGTAATAGGTCCTGAACCAAGAGTGAACACATAACCGGCAGTAGACTTCCGATCATCAGGGTCACCAGCCCAATCAGAATCAGTGAAACCAACCAATAGAGGAACTGCTTCGGCACTGTAATGAATCCCAAACTGAACTGTACCTCGTACATAACGAAGTATTCTTTTAGTTGCTTTCCAATGACTTTCACGTGGGTTTTGCATAAACCGAGCAACAAGGCCAACAACAAAGGAAAGGTCAGGACGAGTATGAGTTAGATACAAGAGTTTTCCTACAAGTTGACGGTATAAGGTAGCATCAACTTCAGGAGAAGTACAAGTGACTGAAAGTTTGACTCCAGACTGAAAGGGAGAAGGGGCTGGCTTACAGTCTTCCATGTGAAAATGACGTAGAATATCACAAGCATACTTGGACTAGGAAAGGGAAATACCCTGCTTGGATTGCAAGACTTGAAGACCGAGAAAATAGTGTAAGTGTCCTAAGTCTGTCATTTCAAATTTCCTTTTAAGGCTAGACTTCACATGGTTTATAAGGTTGGGATCACTACCAGTAAGGATGAGATCATCAACATAAAGAACAAGGATGATAAGAGAGTTGCCCACTTTCTTGGTGTAGACAGTATTGTCAGAATGACACCTAGAAAAACCAGATTCTAAAAGAAAGCTATCCATTTTGGCATACCAAGCTCGTGGAGCTTGCTTCAGACCATAAAGGGATTTCTTAAGCCGACATACAAGGCTGGACTCTGTTTTTATGAAGCCAATGGGTTGTTCCATGTAGATTTCTTTATGCAAGTCCCCATGCAAGAAGGCAGATTTAACATCCATCTGATGGACTTCCCATTTGAACGAGGCAGGAAGGGAAAGAACAAGGCGGATAGAGTTCATTTTGGCAACAGGGGAGAAGGTTTCAGTGTAGTCAATGCCTTCAACCTGTGAAAAACCTTTAGCAACAAGACGAGCTTTATGTTTATCAACTTTCCCATCTGGTCCATACTTGGTTCTGTAAACCCATTTGCATCTAACATGTTTTCGTCCCTTTGGTAGAGGAACAAGATCCCATGTATCATTTGCCAACAATGAATGATATTCTTCATTCATAGCTGCTTCCCAATCTGGATGGCCTGAAGCTTCTGCAAAGGTGTCAGGATCATAATTTACTGGAGCTTGAGCCAGTAAAGAAGAGGCTCTCTCAAACTGAGAACGTGTGCGTCGCTGATCTGTAGGATCACCGGCAAGATCACCTGCTGCATCTCGAGTAGCACGAACCCATTTTGGAAGATAAGGAGCTGAAGGAGGATCCTGACATGGTGGGGGAGGATTGTCATCCTCACTTTCATCATCTGAAGAAGAAATGTTTTCAAAAGTAGAAGAGATAGGGAGAGGTGGCACATCCGCCGGACTAGGCTCGCAGGCCGATATATTTTCATCAAATTTTACATCTCTTCTAATGATAACATTTTTGGACTTAAATGGAATAAGTCTATAGCCTTTGACATCTTCAGAATATCCAACAAAAGTACATTTTTCACTCTTAGGTTCTAAAGCTTTATGCTTTTCATCTGGAATATGGGCCCACGCTTCACTTCCAAAAACACGAAAGTGACTTACATCTGGTTTGATTGAGCTCCATGCTTCTTCTGGAGTGATATTCTTTAAAGCCTTAGTAGGAGTGCGATTTATTATGTAATTTGCACAGTTAATTGCTTCTGCCCAAAAACTAAGACCAAGTCCTTTAGATTGTAGCATACAATTAGCCATTTCCTTTAAGGTGCGATTCTTCCTTTCAGCTACACCATTTTGTTGTGGAGTATATGGAACAGTATGTTGCATTTGTATTCCATTCTCAGTGCAAAAGTTGATGAATGTGTTTTTAACATATTCTCCGCCATTATCAGATCTTAGCTTAAGAATTTGATGTCCAGATTGTTTTTCAACAAAGGCTTTGAAGGCCAAGAATGTGTTAAATACTTCACTCTTGAGTTTTAAGAAGTATACCCAAGTGCGTCTGGAGAAATCATCAATGAAAGTTAAGAAATACTTGCAGCCAGAGAATGAAACAACAGGAAGTGGACCACATAAATCACTATGCACAAGCTGTAAAGGGGCTGAGGCGTGCCAAGAGGCACGTTTTTCAAAACTGTCCCGATGATGTTTTCCGAGTACACATCCGGAACAAACACCATCTCTGCAAGATACCATAGGAAGACCTGTCACCATATTTTCTTTACATAGATGCTGAAGGGAGCGATAGTTTAAGTGACCAAATCGCTCATGCCAAAGTTTGCTCACTTCATCGTTATGAGCAACAAATATTGAGGGAAGATTTGATGACCCAAAGTTGTGAAACTTATACAACCTTGTAGAATCATCAGCAATGCCAGTAGCTAAAATCTTTTTAGGATCTCTTAGGTCCATGATTACAACATCATGAGGTGAAAATTCAACGATTTTACCTTCACCTGAATGAGTTATCTGATATACAGATAGAAGGTTGCAGGATAAGGTTGGAACACATAATACATCATTAAACTGACCATTGTCTAGATGAACAGTTACAGTCCCTACAACACTAAGAGATCTATCATCACCAACATATATATTTTTGGTGTTACAATCATTTAAAGAAGAAAACATGGCTTTGTTTTTGGCCATGTGATAAGAAGCTCCAGAATCAATGAGCCACTCATGAGAATGAGAAGAAGAAGATACATTTAATGCATAGCCAGACCAAGATGCTTGACAACCACATGCAGAAAGTGCCATTCCTGAAGATGAAGTTGAAGTTGAAGATTGCCCCAAATGGATGTTATGCTTCTTCATTGCTGCTTCCAAGGCTTCCATCTTCTTAAAGCATTTTGATTCTAAGTGGCCATCTCGATTACAAAAATTGCAATGTCTATCAGTCTTCTTCCCTTTGTTTTTATTTGTCTTATCATTTTGTTGAAATGATTTTTCATTTTGGGGCTGAAATTGCTTTAGGACCATTCTTTTTAGGATATGACTTCTTAGGATTCTTTGAATTTGGTTGCTGCTGGGCAGCTAACGCTTTCTTGGAAGAGTTTCCAAGATTAAGAAGACCAAGGTGTAAGAGTTTTTCTTGTTCTCTTATTAAAGAATCACAAAAAGAGTCAAAGGAAGGGGGCTTGTAGTCTGTTCCTTGAGAAATGAAGGCTTCTCTTGTAGAATGGAAGGTGGAAACAAACACAGAGTAGGCTGGTCCCAACTTAGTAAGAATGGAATAGATAAGGTTACTATCTTCTTTCTTAACTTTAACACCTTCCAAGAGATATCTAAGGGCCTTGAATTTGGACAAGAAATCTTCAATGCAAGAAAAATTATTAGGGTCCAATGTAAGCAACTCATTTTCAAGTTGATGGGCTCTAAGTTCATTTTTAATCCCAAAAACTTTATTGATTTGTTTCATTGCTTCATCAGGAGTATCAAGTTTTGCAATATGGAATCTAAGATCTGGAGAAATAGACATCCCTTTCAATCCACGTGCTTGATCTTGCCTATTTTCCCATTTAGCAGCCTTATTTTCATCCTTTGGTTTCTTTTCTTGGCCTGAGGCTATTCGGTAGAGACCTTTACTTCTAAGTAAATCCTCAATGTAGGACAACCATTGGAAGTAGTTGGTGCTGTCAAGGGTAACTTGGTATTGACTTTCCATTTCAACGGAAACTGAAGCTAAAGATGCTGAAAATAAGTGTTCCAATGGATAGATCTCGAAAAATTAGGCTGGTTTAAAAAAAACGGCTCTGAAAACGGCTTCCGGATGAAGAAGTTATGGCTTTTTGAAAAAAGTTGATGAAGTCGCCGACGAAGTGCGGGAATGAAAAAATCCGCCCCCAAAAAATGGAGACTTGAACCCAAGACCTCTACTCTCTTAGAATAGCTTTGAACCAATTGAGCTATACAAAAAATTTGAGAGAGAGAGAGAGAGGGGGGGGTTGATGCTTTGGTTTGCGTGCTTGTTTTGAGAAAGCTCTTTTTCCCTACAAAACAAAAAACACAAAACCCAACACGGACATGCAAAGAAAACGAACCTTACGGCTCGAAGTTAGCTTTAGCCGAAAAACTAAATATTTTCAAAAATGAACCTTGCGGCTCAAAGTTAGCTTTGGCCGGAAACTAAATATTTTCCTCAATGTTTCTGATTTTCCGAGATCACCCTAAGGCGCAGGGAAAAGAGCATACGCATGAGAAAAATCCTTCCTTTCTGTTTCTGATTTGCCCAGATCGCACAGAGTCGCAGGGCAAAGAGCATACGCAGAAATGAAAGGTATAGATCCGGTAATAAAAAAGCTAAATAAACCGAAACCGAAATAAACAGAGAGAAAATAGCAGTAAACTGCAAATAAACACTGTATACCTCCAGATCTTAAAAAAGACGCAGCTAGGGCTACCGGAAACCTTTTCGCGTGAAACGAAAGGGGTTCCTCACTGGAGCAGATGCTCCCAACACAACAGAGTAGTCCTCTCGGCCCGAAAGCAGTCAGAAACAGCAGATCTAGGAAACAGCAGTCGGATGCAGTTCTACCGGCTTTAGATTTGGATCACCAACGGACGCGGCCCTCAAATAGCTCTGATACCATGTAGGAATTTACAGGGTAAGTTCCTCAGACAGAACACCAAAGGACACTGCTCACAAGCAGATCGCAGATCAATACACCAGTATTTTTGACGTGGTTAAAACCCTCAAAGAGGGAAACAGTCCACGGCCTGAGCCAACGCGGCCACTTCAGGCAATTTATTAATAAAAGAATGAAAATTTACATATGTTTCTCTCATGCACGGATTACCCTGCAAATGACCCTCCATGCGCTTTAAATAGAAATCATGGACCAATCGGGGGTCAAGCCACGGATCAAGTGTCGGTAATACCGAGGAGAGAATGAACCGTCGGATCACTACATATCGTGACCGTCGGATTGTAAGTTACAAAATGTACAACGGTAAAGAAACACACTTTACCTAACTCTATACTAGACCAAGTTGTACTTAACTATTTCCTATGTGTCGGAATATCCTAACATTAATCCAAAGAAAAAGTTCGGATTTGCCAAGAATGCCAAAATTCCCATGTGTGTTGATGATCCAATATAAATGAAGTTGAGTTTTATTTATACGAGACCTAGTAGGTCGAATTATTATCTCAAGGACCCTAACATTATAAAAATGTGCAAACTCCAAGCCTTTGTCACAAGCCGACCAAGTAGCTTTTACAAATTATGAGATAACCATCCAACTGCTAGCCGTATTGATGGCATCATGCTGAAGTAGGGTCGATGGTGGGCCACATTGAGTCCTCCTGGTGCCAATTTAGTGTTACCTCCCTAGGTAGGAGTTGGTAATAAAAAACCCTATTAGTAGCTAATCCAAAGAAAAAGTTCGGATTTGCCAAGAATGCCAAAATTCCCATGTGTGTTGATGATCCAATATAAATGAAGTTGAGTTTTATTTATATGAGACCTAGTAGGCCGAATTATTATCTCAAGGACCCTAACATTATAAAAATGTGCAAACTCCAAGCCTTTGTCATAAGCCGACCAAGTAGATTTTACAAATTATGAGATAACCATCCAACTGCTAGCCGTATTGATGGCATCATGCTGAAGTAGGGTCGTTAGTGGGATTCCTTTCCCAATTTAGTGTTACCTCCCTAGGTAGGAGTTGGTAATAAACAACCCTATTAGTAGCTAATCCAAAGAAAAAGTTCGGATTTGCCAAGAATGCCAAAATTCCCATGTGTGTTGATGATCCAATATAAATGAAGTTGAGTTTTATTTATATGAGACCTAGTAGGTCGAATTATTATCTCAAGGACCCTAACATTATAAAAATGTGCAAACTCCAAGCCTTTGTTACAAGTCGACCAAGTAGCTTTTACAAATTATGAGATAACCATCCAACTGCTAGCTGTATTGATGGCATCATGCTGAAGTAGGGTCGTCGGTGGGCCACATTGAGTCCTCTTGGTGCCAACATGTGTGAGAGGGCTCCATAGATCATGAACAAGGGGATGGCTCCTTACTCTCCATACAAGTCATCATGTCGAGCTGCAAATTGATTTTGGGGCACGAAAATTGGTCTCATGGGTCTCTTGGTGATAGAATAATCTCTGATGCTCCAATACTAAGGGATCTGACAATGGTCCTTTCCCTCCCATGTTTCAAGGGAGGAGAAAAACCACCTTTGGGCCTTGGATTAGTTGCCATATAATGCTAAGCCGATCGGGGCACACTAGTCCAAACGCATCATCTCGTGAATAATGTAGGGCAATGAGTTGACTACTAAAGGTGTTGAGAGTGCCCATGTCATGGAATGTTGTTCTACACATGATGGGAGTCCCATGATTCTCAATGCTTCAACCAGGAGTGTCAACATGATCCTATTATGGACATGGGCTCTACTTAAGTTGCCCAACCCATGTTGAAACCACCTACCAATTACATATAATATCCTCACAATTAGGTACAATAATTCATTGGTACATCTAAGTGAACCAAATTTTTTTATTAAGGGCACATTGAGACTTCATAGTGGGATTCCTTTCCCAATTTAGTGTTACCTCCCTAGGTAGGAGTTGGTAATAAACAACCCTATTAGGTGTCCCCAGTCCCTAAGGGGAAAGATAGGTCCTTGGTACATCCTTTAATTGATAGGTGTCATGTGAATGAGGATGAATAATGGATGGGGCATATGAATAAATAGGGGTTGTAATGTGTTGAGGGGAGTGAAAAATGTGGATGGGGAAAACAGGGCCGCACTACCAAATTCAGGGTTTCCCAAGTAGTGCCCTTCCCAAAGTCATAGGGCAATAGGGGAGATCCAACTAGACTAGGATTGAGTATTAACCCCCCCCCTCATTTGAGGTGAGCGAACAAAACTACGGTCAAAGACATTCCTTTTTTCCAAGTCACTCAATAATCCATAAACAGGATGCCCAAGGAGAAACAAGCATAAGCACTCGATTGCACAATGAAAAACGTACCTTTTGGGTAGGACAACCCACCTTCAAACCTATGTTCTCGAAATATGGGCGATCGAGCATATAACTGATGCAGGGAGCAAAGATCAAATGGTTCAATGTCCTTTTTTCCAAGTCACTCAATAATCCATAAACAGGATGCCCAAGGAGAAACAAGCATAAGCACTCGATTGCACAATGAAAAACGTACCTTTTGGGTAGGACAACCCACCTTCAAACCTATGTTCTCGAAATATGGGCGATCGGGCATATAACTGATGCAGGGAGCAAAGATCAAATGGTTCAATGTATTAACTACATTGGTGGTTTTCAGTGGCTACATGTTGTTGAGTGAGGAGATATCTAGGAATTTTTTTTCTCCAATGGGGTCAGACACTTTTGATGGGTAACATGCTTTTTTTGCACTGAGATTACCCCACTCGCATCTTTTGCATGTCTCAACAAGCTCCTACATCATCAATTACCATCAAGTACAAGTATGGATCTTCTAATTCTTCTCTCTTTCTTTCTATTTTCATTTATCTTTTTGATATTTCGCAGTCTAGTTATGGCTTTGTATTACCACCCAAGACCCTCCCTTTAAATCTCAATGCCTTATATATACAAGCAAGACCTTAGGTCTAATGGAAGGTACAAGATAAACCCTAGGGAGAATGGAAGAGTCATACCTAGTGTAACCCTAGTATCTTGTTCACACATTGTAGGCCGATTTTTTCATAGACACAGGGGCAAATAAATAAAAGAAACGAAGTCTAATGAATGATAGTAATTTCAAAGTGTTTTAGACTTGGGACTAATATGATTTGTGATATTTCATGATCTATATTGCAGATTTACGCAAATAGAAAATAAAAGAACGAGATTTTTTTTTAATTTTTGAAAGTGGTTGAAAGGAAACAATAATGTTTAAACTAGAATTACAACTATGGGGTCTAAAAGCCAAATTTGTAGGGCTATTTGTTTAGGAATGATTGGGACCAACAAAGTTGCAAATTGCATATTGTATCCAACCCTATCTTGTTATCAATTGTTGTAAAAAATTTCTTTGAAAGGGCCTTTTATAGTAAAATTTTGCAATCCTAGTGCAAATCCTCACTAGGAAGATCCAAACCTCATGGAAACAAGAGATTGGGCACCACTATCACCTCAACAGCCTTTCTACATCTATATAGTGGTATATTTAACCACACGAAAGAATTCCTTGTATTTGGATCACCTAGAGTATATTCAAGAAGAAAGGTTTAAACGATGTGGCATGCTTTCTTAGAAATGAGTCTAGAATCAAAATCTCATTCGTCAAATCTTATATAAACATAAAAATGAAGAAACTCACTAGTTTACTTTTTATATTTGATGGTAATTTTTTTCTATTCTTAGGGCTTTATGAATAATAAAATCTAAGGACAATTGCAGAATTTAGTAAAAAGAGATGGTTGTTTGGTGGAATAAGGAGTGTGCCTTATTTCCATTAGGGCTATAGGGTCAAATCGATGTCGCCCCTCTTGAGTTAGTTGATCAATGATGGTGGATTATGGCTGGAGGTGGAACCCCATAAGTTAAATAAGCTCACGCCTAATCAAGAACAAGTTTTGAAACCAAGCCCTACTAGAAAAATATTATACTTAGGGAAAATCCTTCAACAAATACATCAACTATGATGCAAAATAAACCAAATCCCTTGTTGAGGAGCACTAGGGCATGGCCCAACAAGAGGAAACAAACTCTATCTTACATCAACAAGAGATATGTGCGAGTAAAACCCTAGACATCCCTTAGCAAGTGACAAAGCTTCCTTTCAAATGGGTTGATCTAGTTGGTTTTTGTAGTATTCTTTAGTTATCCACAAATCCCCTTTAGAAATATGTGAAATCAACCGAGAAATATACTTCATGATGAACACCAAAGATTTCATGAAAATGTTTCACATTATGGAAAACCGATCTCAACAATTCACAGTGATCTGCAAACGAGGGAGATTTCTCTATTTATAGGTTAGGATCTCAACATCTTTCCTCCTTTTTATTGAAACAACAAGTGTATTTTTATCCACAATATGGTTGACGATTAAGTCAAACTGCAAGTTATTTCATTACATTACCTAAAACTGAAAATAGGTGAGACATCCCACCAATTAGAGGTTAGATTTGACAAAAGGAGGTCTGAATTGACCCAAGGGTACAACGTTCCATCAAGAATGGCTTGACATTGTTGATTTGGCGTAGCATCAGATGTGCTCTAGGTCTCAAATTTTGCAGGGAGGCTTGGGAAGATGTATTCCAAAGAACCCAGAGAGCGTTTTGGGAAATTCCACCAGAATCAATTTTATTAAAATAATTCATATTTTAATAGGCCCTTAAGTCTAAACTTAGGAAATTAAAAATATTAATGGGCATTAATCTAATTGTGGGTCTAACTTCTAGAAGAAGATGAGGATCAAGCTAAAATGATCTTAGCCATTGATTAGCTTTTAATTAGGGCCATTGAATGTCAATGAGAAGATTATTTAAGGAAGCTTGAGGGTCATTTGGAAAACGCACCAAAAGATCAAGATATCAAATTTATGAAGTGAGAAGTTTTCAAGAGGAAATTATGATTGATGAGATTTCTTGCAGAGAGGCGTAGTGAGTATCTGGAAAAGGGAAGCTTTCCTGAGCTAGAGAGTACGATGCAGAGAGAGGGCATAACATAATCTAGAGAGAGGTAGATGTTGGCCGACGCAGTGGCAGCGTAGGCCTTAGAGGGAGATCAAATTCCTGCTGAGGAAATCGAGTTTCAGTGGTTGGGAGCCAGGGTGTGAGATTGAGAGGCAGAGATACGGATTTTCCAGCCAACAGAGGGTCCAGAGAAGGAGCATCGTGATACCCAGTAGGGGTGACGCAGGCACTGCGTAGGAGTGACGCAGTTCCGCGCAGAGGCTACGCAGACTTGGGCTGTTTTATGGAGCGTTGACCAAGGGCTGACCTGCGTTGACTTTTGGGGGCTGCATTGACTTGAAAGTTGACCAACGTTGACTGGTTAAGGTTGACCGCAGATTGCTGAACTTTGACTGCTGTTTGACTGAGTATTGTGGACTGTTTTGGGCTGCTGAAGATAGCGGTTGAAGGCCGAGTTCTTCAAGTTGACTAAAAGTCAATCCGGGGCTGTTTTGACCAAGTTTGACTTTGCTGATTTAGGTTTTGCTGTTGCTATTATAAAATTACAGAATTCCTAATTGTACTATTTCTCTCTGTTGAACTATTGAAGATTAAAGAAGAATTGATCAAAGGGTTTCCCCACATTGGGGTTTGCCCCTGGCTAGCCACCACATCTTGTTCCTCTTGTCTTGGCTTGTTTTCTTTCAATTGTTTAATGTTCTATCTGCACTTTACTTTATGTTTATGTGATTGCTAAACAGTGGCTAATAAAAAGATTTGAAGTAAACTGCTCTAAGCATAGAACATACCATAATTTAACATGTTCTCCATGACAACCGAGATTCCTCGAGGAGGGAGGTGGGCTGATTTGGAGTTGTAGTTCAAAAGAGCTACAGATGGGGAGGATCCTTGAGGAGTCCACCTCTTGGATCAATACCTTGTTACGGGAGCCCAGTTTTGCAGTAGCAAGATGGGCAAGTGTCGGATGGTGTCGAGGAATGTTGGAGAGACAGTTGTAGTGGCTAGGAGCGCCAGAAACTGAACAACGCATAGCAGAGTTGGCAGCAGTGCAGATAGGCACAGAGTAGAGGTCTGCAGCAACACAGTAGCTAACCAGACTTCAAAATTCACGTGGTATCATACTGAACACAATCAGTTCAGTAATTTGGGATGTTTTCCCATTGCTGATGGAGTAGCAACAATAGTTTGCAGTGCAGAGACAGTTGGCAGTGGCAGTGCCAGCAGTGGCATGGATGCAAAATTTCAGAGGGCGTTGCAGTTGAGATGCAGTGTTGACAGTGGCAGGATCAGTAGCAGTACAAATGCAACATTTGCGCAGTAGTTGGTGGACAGCATGTCAGACATCAGCAACGCAGAGGATGATGCTTCAGAGTCAGAGAAGTATGTAACAACGTATATTGCTAGAGCACATTCCTTGTTAAAAGGGAGTGTTGATTTGGGGTAGCATCACAGGTGCTTTAGGCCTAAAATTTCGCAAGGAGGCTTGGGCACATGTATTCCAAGGAACCTAGAAATCGTTTTGGGAAATTCCACCCAGAATGAATTTTATTAAAATAATTGATATTTTTTAATGGGCCCCTAAGTCTAAACTTAGGAAATTAAAAATATTAATGGGAATTAATTTAATTGTGGGTGTAACTTCTAGAAGAAGACGAGGATCAAGCTAAAATGATCTTAGCCATTGATTAGCTTTTAATATGGGCCGTTGAATGTCAACGAGAAGATTATTTAAGGAAGCTTGAGGGTCATTTGGAAAACACACCGAGAGATCAAGATATTAAATTTCTGAAATGAGAAGTTCTCAGGAGGAAATTCTGATCGAGGAGATTTCTTGTAGAGAGAGGGGCAGTGAGTATCCAGAAAAAGGAAGTTTTCCTGGGCCGGAGAGTACAAGGCAAAGAGAGGGCAGAACAACGTCTAGAGAGAGGTAGACGTTGGCCCAGACAAAGCTGACGCAGTGGCAACGTAGGCCTTAAAGGGAGATCAAATTCTTGCTGAGGAAATCGAGTTTCAGTGGCCGGGAGCCGGGATGTGAGATCGAGAGGCAGAGATACGGATTTTCCAGCTAGCAAAGGGTCCAGAGAAGGAGTAGCATGATACCCAGCAGGTGTGATGCAAGAACTGTGTAGGAGTGACGCAGTTCTCAACAAAGGCTACGTAGAGGCTCCAGTTCAGTGTGATTAGACTTAGATTCTCCTAGTGACAGGGTGAGATGATTTCACCATTCATTTTGTCCAGTTTCTCTCTGTATCAGATTGCTAGTTGTTCATCCAAGAATTGTACTCAAATTTTCTCCCGCATAATAATAAAACCCTCAGATCTGCTGCACCAGTTTTCCCGCATTGGGTTTTTCTGGGGACATTTGTCTAAAAATAACAGTGTCATTTGTGTTGTATTTTCTTTCTTGCTCAGTCTCTTGTTTCTGCATATAATTTAATTAAGTGAAGGCTGTAGTGTATGTATTACGATATTTGCCATTGGAAACTGCAAATACTTTGGTTGATTAATTTAACAAATAGGAGTAATATCATCAAGTGCTGCAGTAGGGATTTCGGTTGAGGAATTTTCGCAGACATTGCTTGAAAAATTAACTTGAGTGCTTAGGATGTAAAAACTTCCACTTTGTTTGCACAATGTTTCTTGAATTAGGACGTTATCCTTTCCAACGACTAGTATAATGTTGACAACCTCCCTTTGCTTGGTGCAAAGATGATTCAAACCATGCTTTTAGGCTCTTTGCTTGATTTTGACTTGAAATGTCCCTTGGATTGCTTGGAGACTTAAATAGCGTTCTGTTTTGCCTCAACATTCCTCCAAATTGACCTTTACATGATCTAGTGGGTAGAAAGGGCGGAGACACTCCTTGTCTGGGTCCATTTGCCTACTTTTTGTGTGGTTTAAGGCTTGAACTTTCTTGCACATGAGTTGCCCTTAGTCTATGATGTGTCCTTGACTTGCTTTTATATCTCGCTTACTCAACACATTTTCCATGTTACCTCTTTTAACCTCATGCCTGCACCAGGGGAAGTCACCTCGTTTTGAAGGTACCTCAAAGATGAAAATGGGAAATTAAAGGGGGCGTTAAGAGTGCCACGACATGGATTTGATTACTCTTGACTTGGAGGTTGCAAGATATCTTTCCACTGCCTTAGAAGATGTGGGTCACTGCATTAGGGAGCTCAAATGCATCACAAACTATGAGACTTCCATGAAGAATGATGGTCATAACCAAAGAGGTGGGCATAAATATGGATATGGTTGATTTGGGGAACAAAGATTGCATTGAGATAATGGGAAAGTGAGGGGAAAAGTACAATAAGTGATCACCTTTATAGGGCTACTCAACAAGTGCTCCCATAAATCATTAGTCATAGTAGATCCACTTCCTGATGTTCGCATATCATCGTAAGAGATAAGAATGTTTTATGGTGCTTTCTTTCCCATACTATTCTTCTCTTTTCCTGACCCATCGAATCTTGAATTAAATCTTTTCCTTCTAGAACTAACCTTTCTCTAGTGGCTTGTGGATTAGACTAGCCTCATAAGGTTTCCATAATTAATATGCTCTTCCAAGTTGAGTGATGCTCTGTTTTTGGGAGGGACCATTATGAGAGAAACCTACGCGTTATGTGGTGAGGGTTTCTCAAAAAAATAATAGCACCCCCATTCATACTTTTAATAATGAACCCTTTTTCCTATATCCTCTCTCTTTGTTTTTTTTGCTTGCCCCTTTCCTTGGCTACATCACCACTAATGGGTCTCTCTAGGCTGTCTTTTCAGGTAGGGCTCGACTTGAGACGGCTTCTTCTTAGATGGGACCAATCACTGTGCCTCTCCATTGCCTATTAAGGACTTTGGTCTTGTTTGTTGCATCCTATAGACTGCAGCTATGGGATCACATCTCTAACCATTGCTCCAATGCCTTCTTGCACTCGTCTATTGCATTCCCTAGTTCAACACTAAGATTGTTAACTTTTTCTTCTTTCCTTCACTATTTGTGTTCCAAAGTTCTCAATTCTCCCCTCTTTCATTTTCTATCTCAAATAATGTTGCCACCTCTTACTTCTTGGCTTCAATTGTTCATCTCTATTGTTGTCCCTTCTTGTGTATTTGGTTCAGTTTTTTGGTCCTGGCATCAGTAAAATTGATCTTTCTTTCCTCCACTAGTTGATCCCTACCTTTGGCACTTGTCCTTCCTTGTCCTATTCTCACCTTCACGCGCTTCTCAATCTCATGGAGATTTTCTGTTATTATTGTCTCCTTGTATGTGGCAAGCCATTTACTTTTATATTGTAGGTTGTGTTACCAGAATCTAGCAGGCCCTAACGAGGGAAAGGATATGGGTCAAAGAGGTAAACTAAGTGATAACAATGGAACAGTGTCCCACAACCACAACAACCAGTGTCTCATACTCTTTATGGACTTTTCATGATGTGAGGAGTCCCAGTAGATACACAATCATCTTTAATTGATGTTCTAGGGTTTGAGGTACTAGCTAATGAGGTAGGATTTCTTAAGGGAAGCTCAATGTGATAATATGGCACTTCAGAAGGGTTTTAGCTCCCTATAGGAGACCTAGAAGAAACTTGCATGTGATCTAGGGTTTTGTAAATTATCGTGGTTAAAGGTACTCCCCAGATCAAGGCAAGGGGAAGAAAGGGCTTCTTATGATTTATTCGAGTGAATATTAAGCTCATACAACCCTCTACAAAGTCCCCAAGCCAAGGAAATGCAAACTAGGGTTTCCCTTCTAAGGCACACCTCAGGCAAGGATTTTTATGGATGAAAACACGAGATGCTTGTGAAACTCTGCAGTCTTGTAGCTTAGTCCCTAAGCTTGAAGTCTATGATCCCAGTATCAGACCAAGTAGCTTTTGCAAATTATGAGATAACCATCTAACTACTAGACGTATTGATGGCATCATGCTAAAGTAGGGTCGTTGGACGACCACATTGAGTCCTCTTGGTGCCGACGTGTGTGAGAGGCCTCCATAAATCATGAACAAGGGGATGGCTCCTTACTGTCCATACAAGTCATCATGTGTGGCCGCAAATTGATTTTGGGGCACGAAAAATTGTCTTATGGGTCTTTTGATGATAGAATAGCCTGTGATGCTCCAATACTAAGGGCTCTGACAGTGGTCCTTTCCCTCCCATGTCTGAAGGGAGGAGACAAACCACCTCTGGGCCTTGGATTAGCTGCCATATAATGCTAAGCCGATCGGGGCACACTGGTCCAAGCGTATCATCTCGTGAATAATGTAGGGAAATGAGCAGCCTTCCAAATGTGTTGAGAGTGCCCATGTCATGGAATGAAGCTCTACACATGATGGGAGTCCCGTTACACTCAATGCTTCACCCATGAGTGTCAATATGATCCTATTGTGGACATGGGCCCTGCTTAAGTTGCCTAACCCATGATGAAACCACCTACCAATTACCTATAATATCCAATGCACATCCTCACAATTAGGTACATTAATTCATTGGTACATCTGAGTGAACCAAACTTTTTTATCAAGGGCACATTGAGACTTAATAGTGGGATTCCTTTTCAAATTTAGTGTTACCTCCTTAGGTAGGAGTTGGTAATAAACAACCCTATTAGTTGTTTGCAGTCCCTAAGGGGAAAGACAGGTCCTTGGTACATCCTTTAATTGATAGTTGTCATGTGAATGATGATGAATGATTTTTCTGTGTATTAGTGGTCGCGACTCTAGGAAATGAGAGCATGTTGTGTAAGCTATAAGCAGTTATTACCCCCTTAAGTTGGGGTAGTTCATCGCCCACTAGGGGTTGGGACGTGCATGGGTTCCTCAATTGTTTGGGGGCACTCATAGCGTCCTCAGAACTAGGGTGATGGCCATATTAAGGGGTAGATCTCATGCTCAGTTTTTGCCCATGTGCTATATTAAATGTCCCGGCCATCTTTTGCATTTTATAATGTTATTTTTCTTTTGTTTCTTGCTTGTGGCCATGATAATGTTTTAACATTCTTTTAACTACATCAACGTTCGAGGAAACATTTCCAGGCCTAACCCAGACATGTGGACAAGGGGAGGGGGTGTGTCAACGCCTTGTGGACCCAGAGAAGGAATATGAATAAATAGGGGTTGTAATGTGTGAAGGGGAGTGAAAAATGTGGATGGGGAAATGGGATTGCACTACCAAATACAAGGTTTCCCAAGTAGTGCCCTTCCCAAAGCCAGAGGGCGAGAGGGGGATCCCACGAGACTAAGAATTTGGATTAACCCCCCTCGCCCCCTCATTTGAGGTGAGGGAACATGTTAATTTTAGGTATGATCTATGTTGAGAGCAAATTTACTTAAATTTTCCATATTAGCTCAATATCAATTCCAGATTAGTAATCACATTTAGCATGATAGTAAAATGCAGATAGAACATAAACATAAATCACAGAAAACAAGCAAAGACACAAGGGCACAAGATGTGGCGCCAGCCATGGACAAACCCCAATGTGCGGAAACCCTTGATCAATTCTTCTTATGTTCTTCAATAGTTCAGCAGAGAGAGATAGTACATATACATTAGAAGTCAACATTTTGACTTGACAAAATAAGAGCAGAGATCTTCACTAAGAAGATAACACATGAGGTAGCTGATTTGAACACAGGTGATTCCATCACCATGCTCCACCCATCACTGTGCTGCACTTCATTACACCATGCTACACCATACTGCACTATTCATGCTGCACCATTCGTGATCACTATGCTGCATCCAACAGTGTGCTGCATTAACCATGCTGCATCCAACAGTGTGCTGCATTCATTGTCACCATGCTGCACCCAACAATTAGTGCATTCATTGTCCATGCTGCATCCATCCAAGCTGCACTCAACAGTGTGTTGCATTAACCATGCTGCATCCAACAGTGTGCTGCATTCATTGTCACCATGCTGCACCCAACAGTCAGTGCATTCATTGTCCATGCTGCATCCATCCAAGCTGCACCCAACACTGAGCTGTTCTCATTACGGTGCTGCTCCCATCACTGAGCTGCACTTTGCTGTACCCTTCATTGCACTATGCTGCACCCATCATACACTCAATGCATACTGCAATACATCATGCTGCTGCTATACATCCATGCCCATCATCATGCTGCATCCATTGTGCTGCACCATACTGCACCATGTTGCTCCATGCACCTTACTGCACCATGCTGTTCAATGCACCTTACTGCGCCATGCTTCCCATGCACCATGTTGCTCAATGCACCTTACTGCACCATGCTGTCACCTATCACACCATGTCCATCATCACTACACTGCAATACTGTATCCAATTACCAGCCTTAGCTGCTTCTATGGCTTGCAGCCTAGCAGAGCAGCTAAGTAGAGTTTCTTTATGACAGCGTGAAAGGTTTTTACAAGTAGCACGTAAGACCTCCTTCTGACTGCGCCTTTGACTCTTTCTAAATAGCGGATTATAACACCTTTGATGACTGTGTTTGGGGCAGCATAGAGTCCTTCTCTTGCTGCGGAATAGGGCCAGCCTTTAGGGTGCATTTGAACAGAGACTAGGGCACGCACATAATTGTGTCTAGGTTTCTTTGGAACAACATATAGACCTGTCTTTAGAACAACGGATTTAGGACCTTTTGAATAGCGTGTGAGAGCCAATATTATGACAACGGTTTTGGCTTGAACTGATTGCAGTTAGGGCATGTTGACCACTACTGGTCAACTTCCCATGCAGTACACCCTCTTTTCTTGGCAGAAAGGGGTAGCACCTGAACGACGTGTCCGTGCCAGCCTACAGTCATCAGCAGCTTGAGGATTTCAATTGTAAACCCAGTCTGCATATATGAATTGTAAATAATCTAAGCAGACATGAGTCAATGTATGTAATTTGCCTAGGTGGACCTAACTTTCTGTTGATAATCTACGTCCCGGAAGGTTTTTTGTCTCACCGATCCACGGATCGGCAGAGTTTTCCTTCAAACCTGACCCCAAAGCCGGGATGGATTTCGTCATCAGAAAGTTTGGGAGAGTCTTATATGTTAGTCTGCTAGATTATAGTTGTGTCGCAGAACTGGGTGTTCTATGAGGGTCTGTGTTAAGTGGGTTCATCCCTTTGAGATGTAAATTGTAAAAAATCATGATGTAATGTGTCCTGAGGGTTGAGAAATGTTTTAAATCCCCTCGTGAATCCTAAGTCCTAGGTCCTAGGTGATGTTTCCAATGGCTTAGTTCGATGATCCATTTAAAAAATGAAATAAAATAATAAACATTTAAAAATTTAATAAAGAATAATAATAAAAGATTAAAAATTTAAAAATTTAAAAAAATGAAATAAATAAAAAAATAATAAAAATTCAAAAATTCAAAAAATAATAATAAAAAATAATTAAAAAATTTAAAAAATAATAATAAAAAATTAATTGAATAAATCGACGGATGAGATCAAGAGATGTCTTGATCCTCATCAACGGTCGAGATCATTTTTACATGGATCAATCGAACTAGCCGTTGGAGCATTTCCTTTAAATAGGGTGCTAGGAGTCATTTTTAGATCATTCGATCTGTGAGTCAGTACTGAAAAAGCTCTCGTGTAATCTGATTTTCTGGTTAATAAAAGAAGACTTTGGGGTCCAAATTGTGCTGGTGTTACTCTCTGGAATTGCTGTGAGATCTTAAAATTTTCTGCATTATTTCAGTTTTCAGCCATTAATCATAGCTTGTTTTTTGAGTAGTGTGAGCACAGGTATCTTGTTCACCTGCTAGGGTTTGAAGGCTGCTAGGGTTTCTGAAATAATGGCAGGTATCTCCATTATTTACTGAGATCTAGCAGTTTTCCTTCTCTCTATGCTGATGGTTGCTTGAGATGTGCAGGAAAACCTGTTGACAGAGAATATTGGTGGGCGTTTGGGGAAGTTCTAGGCTGAACCAGCCGACTCCCACAGGCTTTTCTGTGCAGAGCCTAGCTGATTTTGGCCCTGGGTCACCGCCATGGCATGAGTGTGAGCAGGAGGGTTCTGTTTTCTCAGCTCGTGGTCTTGAATGCTGTAATGAGATATCAATTACCGGCCGACCTGCATACAAAACATACTTTGCGTGGATTCGATTTAAGTTCATATTGTTTAAACGCCAGCAAATTGAAAGCAGTGCTCAGGGAAATTTGCTTGATTTACACGTGATCAAATCTTTGCTGCCTTACGCACAGTCTCACCTTCTTGCCGCCGACATTTCTCCATCGAAATCTTGTGGATTTGCGCACGTCCTGAGTCGTCCTTCACGCAGATCAGGGTTTCTAGCACGCGTAAGTGAGTTTCGAAATTTTGAGAGGTGATTCGCCAGGGTTACGTCCTGTTTAAGGCCATAAAGCATGCGTCGAACTGCTCTCTGCGTGCACCTGAAGAGTTAAAACGTGACTGCGTTTTGCTGCGTGCACTCGAAAAATTGTTCTTTACTGCGTTTGAGCTTATGCCCTTCAGGTATGCGGACAGGTAAAACCGATTCGTTTTCTTTGCCCTCCTCCGTCTAATTGTGCTCTCGACTTTGCATTTTGCGTTTCAATTTGTCTGGCGGGGTCGGGATTTCCATATTAACGCAGTGAGTGGCATATAAATCAAGCTCTGGGTATAGCGAAAAGCCGTGACATTAAACTGGGATAGTGCGTGGGTTCGATTTATCCATCCTGTTACATCTGCACCGTTATCAAACAGGTAAATCGGAATTTTTTTTGCATTTCGTGGCCATATCCGTAGCTCAGAACCCTCAGGCCGCAATCGAATTTCCTGTCTTCTCTCTGCGTTGCGCATTTCTTGTTTTAGGGTCTAGATCATAGTTTCGATTTCTTTTTTTTTTGGATGCTAAATGTGTGTTCGATTTTTTTTAGATGCTAAATGTGTGTTAATAATTTTACGTAGGCTTTGTTAGATTAATCTTATGTTTAGGTTAGCGTAGTCTTTAAGTAGATATTGTTTTTCTTTTTAATTAGATTTTAATTAGATTACATTTTTGTTTTATTTTGTTCTTTTCTTTTTTAAATAAAAATAAAAATAAAATAAAATAATAAAAGATAGGGTTTCATTTTTTTTTTATTTTTTTTAGGTTCTTTCTTAGCTTAGTTTTAGATTTTAATTCATTTTAGTTTAAATTTTAATTAATCTTTGATTTAGTTTTTCTAAAAAAAAAAAAAAGAGAAGGAGATTTTTGGTTTAGATTAGTTTTAGATCTTTTTTTAGATTAAAAAAAAAAAAAAAAAAAAAAAAAATTTTGGAAAATTTTAGATCCAGTTATCTTCGGGAATTGTCATATCTTTCATGCTGAGATCTAAATTTTCAGGTCGAGATACAAATACGATATCTGGTTACTGATTCTTGTGGTGGTCTTAAAAATAGCAGTCTCATAAGGCACTGGATCTATCAAATTAATAAAATCATCTTAGTGCATCTCGTCTCCCGAACCAACTGGTTGACGGTTGGTCTTCATCAACCCACAGGGACTACCCCCCTTAGCCGCGGGAGACAGGCTTAAACGGAGGGATCGGGGATCGGAGTGACAGCCCCCGGTCCGAGCGTTGTCGTGTCAATCTGCGCGACAACATTTTTTGGCGCCGTTGCCGGGGATAGAGTTCTTCTGTCCTTGGTTCTTACATTTCAAGCTTTTCTGTGTCTAACTTCTTGTTCAAGTGGCGACTCCACTTCCTATATTATCTGCAAGAGTGTACACTAGAAGACATCCAAGCAGTCTGTGCAACCCCACTCCTGATCCTGAAAAGGTTTACAGGGTGCGATCACACAAACTTGCTTCTCGTACACTCCTTGCAAATCTTGGACAAGAAGCCCTTTCCGATATTCATTTGCTCTTTAAAGGTCAAGTTAGGCGCAGCATCATGAGTCTGTACGCCCCTTGTGATTTTTCTAACATTCCTGGAGCCCCCCATGCTATTCCATCTGTGGGGTTAGACAAATTGCCTAGTTTTCAAGGGGATAATGCCATTACTGTTAATTCCCACTTGCGAGATTTCAATATATGGATGGCTAAGTATGCTAGATCTCCTGATTTTGATCATGAAGATGTCAGGATGTCTCTTTTTGTCTTGACTCTAGCAGGTGATGCTTATGACTGGTTTACAGAAAAACCTCCAAATACATTTAACTCTTTACAATCAATCATAAATTCATTTAGAGAAAAATATGGAGATAAGAGAGAGGGAAGACATCTTGTAAGAGCTCTTACTCTGATAAAAAAGAGAGAGGATGAAACTGTTGAAGAATTTAATAGAAGGTTTAATGGTATTATTAAAGAATTACCTCAAGACTATAAACCTACAGATAAAACTCTCCTAGATTTTTACATTGATGCCTTCAGTCCTGAACCATCTTATGAGTTAAGGCGTGCTAAACTTACTGATTATCGAGATTGCCAAGCCTTAGCTGTAGAGCTTGAAAAGGATAAGGCAGCTTCTGGGAAGTCTGAAATCCCAGGTTTTGATAGGACTGCTACAAAACTAAAGGAACCTAAAGGAAAAGCAGTCCAAGAGCCAGAAAGTGAACTTGTTCTTAAATTGCTTCAAAAAATTGAAACTATGGAAATTAATCATAATAAGGAGATAAACACTTTGCAGAATAGATTGCTTCAGATGGAAAGGACGCAATCGCAAAATTTTCAGCCGCGAAATAATAATAACAGAAATAATAATTGGCAAAGAAGGGGTCAATCTAGTGAGCAGAGACCCCCTAACCCGCTTACTAATCTGGTAGATGATGCCCCTCCTTACTGTCGTGCTTGCGATGCTTTTCACGAAGAGTCCTCTTGTCCCACTATCAGAAGACTCTTGGATAATGGAATGCTTGGGACAGGTGAGCAAATAAACGTAGTAGGGAGCAAGTTTCCTGTGCCCATGAATGACTGGATAGAGGTTAAGGAAAGGAGCTATGATGTTGTGAACCCTCAATCTGCTTTTAGTATAAATAACCTTGAAAACGAAGATGACATTTTGGCCAGGCTATATGGTGAGAAACCCTCTCCTGAGAAAATTTTAGAAATTGCTAGAGATAGGGGTTTGACATACCAGAGAAGGGATAAAGATCAGAGCGGAAATCAAATTCCTCCTCGAACTTTAAACCCTGGTATAAACTCTGGAATAGATGTCGATTTGGGTAGTTGGTTTAATAATGCTAAAATTTGGGTTCCCGTATCTGAGATCGCTAAGATCCCTTCCCAAAGAGACAAGTTACTAAAGGCAATTCAGGGTCCTCCAGTCAACGCTTCTCAACAGAAGATCCGCGAGGTTGACTACCATGACGCTCCTATTTATCTGCAAAGCGTAGATGCTGATAACAAAGATCATCAACCCTTCTTTATCACCTTATTAGTCAACGGGTATAAATTGAATAACTGCATGTTGGATTCAGGCGCATCTGCTTGTGTTATGACTAAAAGGGTCATGGAACAGCTTAACTTAAGAGTTTCTAGACCCTACTATAATATATGTGCTATGGATTCTAAGAAAATCGAAGTACATGGTTTGATCAAGGATTTACAAGTTCACATTTCAGTTTACCCGGACATCATGGTTGTTATGGATATCGTTGTCGTTGATGTACCTGATGCTTGGGGTATGCTGTTATCTAGAAAGTGGGCCTCTGATCTAGGAGGAAGCATTCAGATGAATTGGTCATATGCTATGATTCCTTCTCCTAGCGGTGATGGTTTTGTTAGGCTAAATAGAGAGCCCGAAAGGAAATTTCATGTTGAAAATCCTAAGAAGCCTCATAACGAAATAATTAGGGAGCAATCTGACATCGGGAACTATTCTATCATGTCTAATTTCATAATTCCTCCCGATGATAAGATAAAAAATCTTAAAGATGAAGTCTGGTATATGTACTTCGATGGTGCGTTCTCTAGTCATGGTAAGGGTGCGGGAGTAGTGCTTAAATCTCCCCTTGGTCACATATTAAAGTTTGCCTATCGTTTAGAATTTGAAGCAACCAACAATGTCGCTGAGTACGAAGCTATATTGTTGGGTCTTGAATTGGCCAAAGCTTTGAGGATTAAATTGCTTAGCATCAAGGGGGATTCCGATCTGGTTATCATGCAACTTAAAAACAAATTCACATGTAGAAATCAGAGATTAAGAAACTATCGAAATGCTGTGTGGGATACTATGGAGCACTTCGATGCCCTTAACCTTGAAGCAATCCCTCGAGAACAAAATAGTTTGGCGGATGAGCTTGCCGTAGCTGCTACCACTTTCCAGTTGTTTGACGAGTTAATTAACGATAAAATTAAAATGGAAGTAATATTCAGACCATCTGTTCCAGACAACTCAGAGCATTGGCAAGTTTT
Source organism: Pinus tabuliformis (assembly GCA_031772625.1). Lineage (NCBI taxonomy): Eukaryota > Viridiplantae > Streptophyta > Pinopsida > Pinales > Pinaceae > Pinus > Pinus tabuliformis. The sequence continues at coordinate 734,758,336 of CM062807.1, forward strand.
TAATGATGAAAAACAAGTCGTTCGTTTTCTCAATAGTTTAGATGAGTTTGAGGATTTTCGCATAATTTCTCAGGAGGATGGATCTTTGAATCATGCACATATCATAAATCCTACTCCTAGAAATGTGGTTGCCTTGGAGCAACATTTTGATCGGCATGATGCCACGAAGCTTAGAGAAGAAAACAAGATGGACCCAGGTGAGTACCTCGAAATCAACATTGGTACTTCTGAAAATCCGAAAATAGTTAAAATTGGTAAAGGTACTAGTTTGGAGGAAAGGAAAAAGTTGACTGATTTACTTCATGAATATAGAGATGTTTTAGCTTTTTCCTATGATGAATTAAAAGGCTATAGGGAAGATGTTATGGAGCATACTATTCCTTTAAAGGACGAGAATGCTAAACCCTTTCGGCAGAAACTTAGGCAAATTAATCCGAAGTTAGCCCCCTTGGTCCAGAAAGAGCTTGCTAAGATGCTTTCAGCAGGGATCATCGCTCAAACTAGGCATTCGACATGGTGTTCGAATTTGGTGATTGTTAGGAAAAAGAACGGTTCAATAAGACTTTGTGTCGATTTTAGAAACCTTAATCTGGCATGCAAAAAGGATAATTACCCTTTACCAAACATGGAAACTTTGTTGCAAAGAGTAACTGGGTCTGGAATGATGTCATTGCTAGATGGCTTTTCTGGGTACAATCAAGTTTGGGTTAAAAAGGAAGATCGACACAAGACCACATTCACAACACCATGGGGCACTTTTGAATACATTAGAATGCCATTTGGGTTGACAAACGCTGGGGCTACTTTCCAGAGGGCCATGGATTATGCCTTCAAAGGGTTAATCGGGAAAATCATCGAAATTTACCAAGACGATCTTACTGTTTTCTCTAAAGATGGTATCAGCCATATAGATCATCTTAGGAAGGTTTTTGATAGATGCAGAGAATATGGAATTTCTTTGAATCCGGCTAAATCTGTCTTTGGGGTAACTGAAGGGAAACTTCTGGGTCATATCATTTCTAAGGAAGGAGTCAAGGTCGATCCTGAACGAGTTGAAGCAATTCAAAAGATTCCTCTCCCGCATAACCTCAAGTCCCTTCAGTCTTTCCTTGGAAAGATAAATTTTATTAGAAGATTTATCCCGAATTATGCGGAAATAGCTAAGCCCATTCAAAGTCTTCTGAAGAAAGATGTGAAATTTGTCTGGCAGGAAGAAGGCAAAAGGGCTTTCCAAGAAATCAAGTCTGCTATCGCGAAAGCTCCTGTCCTTGTTAGTCCTGATTACTCCAAAGATTTCATGATTTTTTCTTTCGCTTCTGAGGATACCATTGCCGGTGTCTTGCTTCAAAAGAATAAAGATGGTCACGAGCAGCCTATTGCTTTCATGAGTAGAGCACTTCAAAACTCTGAATTGAAGTACAATACCATGGAAAAGCAGGCTTATGCCTTGGTCAAGTCTCTTAAGCATTTTAAAACTTATGTGGGTTATTCTAAGATCATTGCTTTCGTCCCACATTCTGCTGTTAAAGACATATTGACTCAAACTGATTGCTTAGGGACTCGTGCTAGGTGGGTTACTAAGATACAGGAGTATGACTTAGAAATTAGACCCACCAAGCTGATCAAAGGCCAAGGTTTAGCTCAAATGTTAACTGAAAGTAATGAAAAGACTCTTGGTTTGTTCTGCCTTGACGATCTATCTTCGCCAGAGTTGAAAAGATTAGCTGAGCATGAATGGTATAAGGACATAATTTACTACTTAACCAATCTTGCATGTCCTAACCATTTAGTCGCTCATAAGAGAAGGGCTCTTAGACTAAAAGCCACTAAGTACTGCCTTATGAAGGATGGCCTTGGATGGAGAAATCCTGAGGGCATAGTGCTTAGGTGTGTTGACGATATTGAGTCCAAAAGATTAATCTCCGAATTTCATTCAGGATTTTGTGGTGGTCATTATGCCGCTAGAACTACCGCCCACAAAATCCTGAGAGCTGGCTATTACTGGCCTTCGATTTTTTCTGATGTGCACAAGTATGTTAGAACGTGTCAAGCCTGTCAACTGTTCACTGGGAAGCAGAAGCTTGCTGCCCTTCCTCTACAACCTGTTATCGTAGAGGCACCTTTTCAGCATTGGGGTCTGGACTTCATAGGGAAGTTCCATGAAAATTCTAGCAATGGCTACTCATGGATTTTAACTGCTACTGATTATTTCACTAAATGGGTCGAAGCCATTCCTGCTAAGAATGCCACTGAAAAGGTGATTATGGATTTCATTGAGAATAACATCATTACTAGATTTGGTGTCCCCGCTAAGATCACTACAGACAATGCCAAAGCTTTTAGTTCTTCAGAGTTTACATCTTTTTGCTTCAAATATGGCATTGTCTTATCTCATTCGTCGAATTACTATCCTCAGGGTAATGGTTTGGCCGAATCAAGTAATAAAAATCTCATAACCATTATCAAGAAGATAGTAGGAGATAACAAGAAGTCTTGGGACAACAAAATCAAGTATGCTTTGTGGGCAGACAGAATTACTAAGAAGAAGTCTACTGGTAAATCTCCCTTTGAATTAGTTTATGGCTTGGATGTCACCTTACCTGTGCACCTAAAATTGCCAGCATATCAACTTCTCCAAAATTTTTCCACCAATAAAGATGTTGTTCAGAATAGGATAGATCAGATTGTAGAATTAGATGAGGCTCGTCGGACAGCTTTTGAGGCTATATGTAAAAATCAATCTAATATTAAGAAAAGCTTTGATAAATGTTCTCGATCTAGATCTTTGCAGGTTGGAGATATGGTTTTACTCTGGGATCGCAAAAATGAAAAGCCGGGAAAACATAAGAAGTTTGATAGTTTATGGCTGGGACCATACATCATCAGAGATATAGCTGGGCCAAACTCATTCTACTTGAGCAGATTGGATGGCGAACCACTTGATCTACCAGTGAACGGCCAAATGCTCAAGCTGTTCTTCAGAGATGACATCTGATGCCATGGGGCATCTTCTGTATTATATTTCTATCCCTACTCCTTGTCTTTTCAGCATGTCATTTCTGTTTTTAGGATTAGATTTACTTTTCATGTTATTAGTTAGTTAATAAATGAAGAGCTTTTATCTTTCCTATGCTTAATGTATATGATGATTTTGGACGGACGCTACTTATATTTTGTTGTGTGTTGCATGGATGCAGATTCTGGATTCTCACATTCCTACAGAGCAGCAACGTGTCCCCAAGTAGAGCCAGATGTTGACCACTACTGGTCAACTTCCCATGCAGTACACCCTCTTTTCTTGGCAGAAAGGGGTAGCACCTGAACGACGTGTCCGTGCCAGCCTACAGTCATCAGCAGCTTGAGGATTTCAATTGTAAACCCAGTCTGCATATATGAATTGTAAATAATCTAAGCAGACATGAGTCAATGTATGTAATTTGCCTAGGTGGACCTAACTTTCTGTTGATAATCTACGTCCCGGAAGGTTTTTTGTCTCACCGATCCACGGATCGGCAGAGTTTTCCTTCAAACCTGACCCCAAAGCCGGGATGGATTTCGTCATCAGAAAGTTTGGGAGAGTCTTATATGTTAGTCTGCTAGATTATAGTTGTGTCGCAGAACTGGGTGTTCTATGAGGGTCTGTGTTAAGTGGGTTCATCCCTTTGAGATGTAAATTGTAAAAAATCATGATGTAATGTGTCCTGAGGGTTGAGAAATGTTTTAAATCCCCTCGTGAATCCTAAGTCCTAGGTCCTAGGTGATGTTTCCAATGGCTTAGTTCGATGATCCATTTAAAAAATGAAATAAAATAATAAACATTTAAAAATTTAATAAAGAATAATAATAAAAGATTAAAAATTTAAAAATTTAAAAAAATGAAATAAATAAAAAAATAATAAAAATTCAAAAATTCAAAAAATAATAATAAAAAATAATTAAAAAATTTAAAAAATAATAATAAAAAATTAATTGAATAAATCGACGGATGAGATCAAGAGATGTCTTGATCCTCATCAACGGTCGAGATCATTTTTACATGGATCAATCGAACTAGCCGTTGGAGCATTTCCTTTAAATAGGGTGCTAGGAGTCATTTTTAGATCATTCGATCTGTGAGTCAGTACTGAAAAAGCTCTCGTGTAATCTGATTTTCTGGTTAATAAAAGAAGACTTTGGGGTCCAAATTGTGCTGGTGTTACTCTCTGGAATTGCTGTGAGATCTTAAAATTTTCTGCATTATTTCAGTTTTCAGCCATTAATCATAGCTTGTTTTTTGAGTAGTGTGAGCACAGGTATCTTGTTCACCTGCTAGGGTTTGAAGGCTGCTAGGGTTTCTGAAATAATGGCAGGTATCTCCATTATTTACTGAGATCTAGCAGTTTTCCTTCTCTCTATGCTGATGGTTGCTTGAGATGTGCAGGAAAACCTGTTGACAGAGAATATTGGTGGGCGTTTGGGGAAGTTCTAGGCTGAACCAGCCGACTCCCACAGGCTTTTCTGTGCAGAGCCTAGCTGATTTTGGCCCTGGGTCACCGCCATGGCATGAGTGTGAGCAGGAGGGTTCTGTTTTCTCAGCTCGTGGTCTTGAATGCTGTGATGAGATATCAATTACCGGCCGACCTGCATACAAAACATACTTTGCGTGGATTCGATTTAAGTTCATATTGTTTAAACGCCAGCAAATTGAAAGCAGTGCTCAGGGAAATTTGCTTGATTTACACGTGATCAAATCTTTGCTGCCTTATGCAGTCTCAGCTTCTTGCCGCCGACATTTCTCCATCTAAATCTTGTGGATTTGCGCACGTCCTGAGTCGGCCTTCACGCAGTTCAAGGTTTCTAGCAGGCGTAAGTGAGTTTCGAAATTTTGAGAGGTGATTCGCCAGGGATACGTCTTGTTTGAGGCCATAAAACATGCGTCGAACTGCTCTCTGCGTGCACCTGAATAGTTAAAACGTGACTACGTTTTGCTGCATGTATTTGAAAAATTGTTCTTTACTGCGTTTGAGCTTATACCCTTCAGGTATGCGGACAGGTAAAACAGATCCGTTTTCTTTGCCCTCCTCCGTCTAATTGTCCTCTCGACTTTGCATTTTGCGTTTCAATTTGTCTGGCGGGGTCAGGATTTCCATATTGACGCAGTGAGTGGCATATAAATCAAGCTCTGGGTATAGCGAAAAGCCGTGACATTAAACTGGGATAGTGCGTGGGTTCGATTTATCCATCCTGTTACATCTGCACCGTTATCAAACAGGTAAATCGGAATTTTTTTTGCATTTCGTGGCCATATCCGTAGCTCAGAACCCTCAGGCCGCAATCGAATTTCCTGTCTTCTCTCTGCGTTGCGCATTTCTTGTTTTAGGGTCTAGATCATAGTTTCGATTTCTTTTTTTTTTTGGATGCTAAATGTGTGTTCGATTTTTTTTAGATGCTAAATGTGTGTTAATAATTTTACGTAGGCTTTGTTAGATTAATCTTATGTTTAGGTTAGCGTAGTCTTTAAGTAGATATTGTTTTTCTTTTTAATTAGATTTTAATTAGATTACATTTTTGTTTTATTTTGTTCTTTTCTTTTTTAAATAAAAATAAAAAAAAAATAAAATAATAAAAGATAGGGTTTCATTTATTTTTTATTTTTTTTAGGTTCTTTCTTAGCTTAGTTTTAGATTTTAATTCATTTTAGTTTAAATTTTAATTAATCTTTGATTTAGTTTTTCTAAAAAAAAAAAAGAGAAGGAGATTTTTGGTTTAGATTAGTTTTAGATCTTTTTTTAGATTAAAAAAAAAAAAAAAAAAAACAAAAATTTTGGAAAATTTTAGATCCAGTTATCTTCGGGAATTGTCATATCTTTCATGCTGAGATCTAAATTTTCAGGTCGAGATACAAATACGATATCTGGTTACTGATTCTTGTGGTGGTCTTAAAAATAGCAGTCTCATAAGGCACTGGATCTATCAAATTAATAAAATCATCTTAGTGCATCTCGTCTCCCGAACCAACTGGTTGACGGTTGGTCTTCATCAACCCACAGGGACTACCCCCCTTAGCCGCGGGAGACAGGCTTAAACGGAGGGATCGGGGATCGGAGTGACAGCCCCCGGTCCGAGCGTTGTCGTGTCAATCTGCGCGACAACAGGGCACATAAAACTGTGGCCTATACTCTTCAAAGTTAGGGCCAAGACTGCGGCCAAAATTTTGTGGCTAAAACACTTCCTTACTGCAGCTAGGGTAAGGATAGAGAGGTCTCTTCTAGACCAGCGTTTAGGCTTCTCCTTGCTGCGTTGTGGAAGCCACCTTCATCTTGACTACATATAAGACAATGTAGAGCCTTCTCCTTTTGACTGTAAGTAGGGCTAGGGTAACTCCTCTTGGGGCAGCGTATAGACTTTCATTAGATAGTGTCTAGAGTTAGGGCAAACCCTCTAGGGCAGCGTATTCTCTTAGTGACTCCTCTTTCCACCAAAACCCAAAGACAAGCGGAGACGAAGAGATCACAAGAAGAGTGTGTGTCCAAATGACTAGCAAGCCACCTCTTTGGGGCAATTTGGTTGCTGGCCGACCTTGACGAATCGTCCCATAACACAAATAAATTCATATCTCCATGAATACATTTTCGGAATCAGATGATATCTAGATCAATCCTACATGTCTCGACGAGAGGAATCCAAGAAAAATATCAATTGCCATGAATAAGTAGACCCACATGGAGTTTGGCCTTAGTTGCCAATTTTAACACTCCCTCTCAACTAGGGAGAACTCCATCTGCTAATCCATCTGCCAGACTGTACTATCTCTGCCATTAGTGCCCTGCACTGCTCTGCTGAACTATGAAGAAGAAGAAGTGATCGAGAATGTATCATACCATCCTCTACTGACCCGAAGTCAGTCCCATATAAATGAGAGTGTCTCATACCACTCTTACTGACCTGAAGTCAGTTCCAATAAAGAGAGTGTGTCATACCACTCTTACTGATCTGAAATCAGTTCCAAATAAAGAGAGTGTATCATACCACTCTTACTGATCCGAAATCAGTTCCAAAAGAGAGTGAGTTATATCACTCTTACTGACCCGAAGTCAGTTCCAATTGATCCTAGATCAATATCATCCTAGCATAGGGAGTACGGTAGTAACACGATGCATCCATCAGTACTACTATGGTCCCTATCCTCATTTCCCTACTCATTGGCCAGATGAGAGGTACTTCCCATGAGTCCCAAACTGCATGGGTAGGATGTCTCAGCAAGAGAAGGATGAACCACTCATCCTGCCTACATGTCGCCAGGGGTATCCCAGGGGAACGCTGAACCATTCACCCTGTACACAAAAAATCACTAGGGGAAGGCTGAACCACTTGCCCTATGAATTTGTCTCGGTAGGAGAAGGATGAACCCCACTCATTTGGCCTACATAGCAGACCACTAGGGGAAGGCTGAACCACTCACCCTATGGTTGCTCATCTTTCCAAGATGTACCCCGAAGTCCCCTAGAGCTCCCAGAGCTCAATGTACATATCATACAGGACCCTTAGGAGAGAGTCTCTCCACGACTCCTAGTCGTTCTCGGAAAGTCAAAAATTTGACCTTTGCTAGGGGCTTCGACATAATATCGGTGACCTGCACATTAGTCCCAATGCGATGGAGCCTTCTTGCTCCTCGATGTACCATATCCCAAATAAAGTGGTACCTGACGTCTATATGCTTGGAGCGATCATAGAACACGGGATTCATCAACAATCGAATCCCCCTCTGGTTGTCACAAAAGATCATGATGGTATCCAGCACATGTCCAAACATCTCACTTAAGAGCTTCCACAACCAAACAACTTCACAAGAGGCCATACTCATTGCTATGTATCTGGCCTCATCGGTGCTCAAAGCAATCGATTTCTGCTTCTTGCTCATCCAGGATATCGAAGCAGAACCCAAAGAGAACCAGCACCCAGAAGTGCTCTTGCGATCCTCCACATTCCTTGCCTAATCAACATCAGAATAATCATGCAGCTTCACATTTCTGGCAGTGTATCTCAATCCATTAGAGATTGTGCCCTGAAGATATATCAAATGATTCTTGGCACCAATCCAGTGAGGTTCAACCATATATGAGCTCAGAATGCTAACTATAAAACCTATATCCAGACGGGAATTCACCAAGAACATCAATGCTAGTATGAGTTTATGAAACTCAGAGGCATTTCCCAAATCAGGTGCGACATCACTACCGCATAACTTCTTAATGTTAGGCTTCATCGAGGTAGTCATGGGCTTGCAGTTCACCATTCCAAGTCTGAAATCGAACTCCCTCTTACTTTTACAAATGAGAGGGTCTGCCCCTGTCAGAAAGAGGTCGTCCTCATAAGGTACCTAGTATGAGAGGTCTATCATCCACAACCTTAAAGAAATGGTTTGGATCGACTTCACTCCTAGTGAATCTCAGCTTCATCAGATAGCTGTCAATCCTCTCATACCAAGCTCGGGGTGTTAGCTCTAAATCATAGAGAGCTTTCTTCAACCTGCATACATGAGATTGCTGATCATGAATCTCAAATCCCTTGGGTTGTTCCAAACCTGTGGACTTGCTACATGAGGGGAATGGTCCCCTTGTAAGATTTTCCTTCGGTACATCTCGGACATGTACCTTCATGAATTCAAGCATCCCTTTCACCATGTGACTCACATTGGGTAGGGCCTTATAATGGAGATGGGCAAACCTTCGGTGCCATTGAAGAGATGTGTCACATGACATGGTCCCCAATGGACTTCCTGCAACTTGATATAAATTGCCAACCCTGGACTCATGAGTAAAAGCATCTTTGAAAATTCCATTTTCAAACACGTACGTTTCCATCGATGAATGCCACCTTGAAACCTTTGACTTCCATTGCCAAAATGGACACCAAGTTCTTCTTGAGATTAGGTACATAAAGAACTTCTTGTAAATGAATCGTGTTACCCTCATTCAATTGAGGGGTAACATTCCCTACACCCTTTCCGAGATAGGTGGCATTGAATCCAAGTATAATCCCCACGATTGTTTCCATCTCTACCAAATTAGAGAGAGCTTCCTTCTATTCGATGAAGTGCCTTGAAGCACTACAATCAATAAGCTAGATTCCCAAAGAGTCTGGAGGAGTAGTGGAGAGGGCCAATATAAGATAATACTCCTCTAGCTTATCAGAAACAACATTTGATTCTTCATACCTGGAGTTCCTTGCTTTCTTTGAAGAGTCAGCCATTTCCTTGATGACCTGCATTCCTTTTTCCTTTGCCGTGGTACCTATTATTCCTTCGATCATTGAAGATGCTCTTGGAATGATTGTTATCATCATCAAGTGATGTGTCCCTTCTATTCAGACACTCCCTCGCATAATGGCCAAACTTATCACAACCAAGGCATCTGCCTTTCCTTCCACCCTTAGATTCGGACTTCCCATTGAAGTGATCTTTAGGTAGGCCATTAGATGCTTCCGCTACGCCACTCGGATAATATTCTCTGCTTCAACTTCACATTTGGTGAATTTGAAGTGGGATGAGGAACCCATTGAGCATTTTGTCCTTTCCAACTGTCTTCGATGATTGCTCTTTCACTCTTGCTTGGTGTTTGTCTTCACCTCAGCTCTGATACCATGTTAATTTTAGGTATGTTCCATGCTGAGAGCAAATTTACTTAAATTTTCCATATTAGCTCAATATCAATTCCAGATTAGTAATCACATTTAGCATGATAGTAAAACGCAGGTAGAACATAAACATAAATCACAAAAAACAAGCAAAGATAAGAGGACACAAGATGTGGCGCCAGCCAGGGACAAACCCCAATGTGCAGAAACACTTGATCAATTCTTCTTATGTTCTTCAATAGTTCAGCAGAGAGAGATAATACATATACATCATAAGTCAACATTTTGACTTGAGAAAATAAGAGCAGAGATCTCCACTAAGAAGATAACACATGAGGTAGCTGATCTGAACACAGGTGATTCCATCACCATGTTGCACCCATCACTGTGCTGCACTTCATTACACCATGCTGCACCATACTGCACTATTCATGCTGCACCATTCGTGATCACTATGCTGCATCCAACAATGTGCTGCATTAACCATGCTTCATCCAACAGTGTGTTGCATTCATTGTCACCATGTTGCACCCAACAGTCAGTGCATTCATTGTCCATGCTGCATCCATCCAAGCTGTACCCAACAATGTGCTGCATTAACCATGCTGCATCCAACAGTGTGCTGCAGTCATTGTCACTATGCTACACCCAACAGTGAGTGCATTCATTGTCCATGCTGCATCCATCCAAGCTGCACCCAACACTGAGCTGTTCTCATTACGGTGCTGCTCCCATAACCGAGATGCACTTTGATGTACCCTTCATTGCACTATGCTGCACCCATCATTCACTCAATGCATACTGCAATACATCATTCTGCTGCTATACATCCATGCCCATCATCATGCTGCATCCATTGCGCTGCACCATACTCCACCATGTTGCTCAATGCACCTTACTGCGCCATGCTGCCCATGCACCTTACTGCGCCATGCTGCCCAAGCACCATGTTGCGCCATGCTGCTCAATGCACCTTACTGCACCATGCTGCCCTTGCACCATGTTGTCACCTATCACACCATGTCCATCATCACTACACTGCAATACTGTATCCAGCCTTAGCTGCTTGCTATGGCTTGCAGCCTAGCAGAGCAGCTAGGTAGAGTTTCTTTATGACAACGTGAAAGGCTTTTACAAGTAGCACGTAAGACCTCCTTCTGACTGCGTCTTTGACTCTTTCTAAATAGCGGATTATAACACCTTTGATGACTGTGTTTGGGGTAGCATAGAGTCCTTCTCTTGTTGCGGAATAGGGCCAGCCTTTAGGGTGCATCTGAACAGAGACTAGGGCACACACATAACTGTGTCTAGGTCTCTTTGGAACAACCTATAGACCTGTCCTTAGGACCCTTTGAACAACGTATGAGAGCCAATATTATGACAACGGTTTTGGCTTGAACTGACTGCAGTTAGGGCACATAAAACTGCAGCCTATTCTCTTCAAAGTTAGGGCCAGGACTGCGGCCAGAATTCTGTGGCTAAAACACTTCCTTACTGCAGCTAGGGTAAGGATAGAAAGGTCTTTTCTAGACCAGCGTTTAGGCTTCTCCTCGCTGCGTTGTGGAAGCCACCTACATCTTGACTGCATATAAGACAGCGTAGATCCTTCTCCTTTTGATTGTAAGTAGGGCTAGGGTAACTCCTCTTAGGGCAGCGTATAGACTTTCATTAGATAGTGTCTAGAGTTAGGGAAAACCCTCTAGGGTAGCGTATTCTCTTAGTGACTCCTCTTTCCACCAAAACCCAAAGACAAGTGGAGAGGAAGAGATCACAAGAAGAGTGTGTGTCCAAATGACTAACAAGCCACCTCTTTTTATACTAAAACGTTGAGCACAAGTGGGGGCAATTTGGTTGCTGGCTGACCTTGACGAATTGTCCCATAACACAAATAAATTCATATCTCCATGAATACATGTTGGAATCAGATGATCTTTAGATCAATCCTACACCTCTCGACGAGAGGAATCCAAGAAAAATATCAGCTGCCATGAATAAGTAGATCCACATGGAGTTTGGCCCTAGTTGCCAATTTTAACAGAACAAAACTACAGTCAAAGCCATTCATTTTTTCCGAGTCACTCAATAATCCATACCCAGGATTCCCAAGGAAAAACAAGCATAAGCACCCGATTGCACAATGAAAAACGTACCTTTTGGGTAGGATAGCCCACCTTCAAACCTATGTTCTCGAAAGATGGACAATGGGACATATGACTGATGCAGGGAGCAAAGATCTAATGACTCAATGTATCAACTACACTGGTGGTTTTCAGGGGCTACATGTTGTTGAGTGAAGAGGTATGTCGGAGAAATTTTTCTCCGATGGGGTCATACACTTTTGATGGGTAACATGTTTTTTTGCATTGAGATTACCACACTCGCATCTTTTGCATGTCTCAACAATCTCCTACATCATCAACTACCATCAAGTACAAGTATGGATCTTCTAATTCTTCTCTCTTTCTTTCTATTTTCATTTATCTTTTTGATATTTCGCACTGTAGTTATGGCTTTGTATTACCACCCAAAACCCTCCCTTTAAATATCAATGCCTTATATATACAAGTAAGACCCTAGGGCTAATGGAAGGTACAAGATAGACCATAGGGAAAATGGAAGAGTCATACCTAGTGTAACCCTAGTATCTTGTTCACACATTGTAGACCAATTGTTCTCAGATACAGGGGCAAATAAATAAAAGAAACGAAGTCTAATGAATGATAATAATTTCAAGGTGTTTAAGACTTAGGACTAATATGATTTGTGATATTTCATGATCTATATTGCAGATTTATGCAAATAGAAAATAAAAGAATGAGATTTTTTATTTTTGAGAGTGGTTGAAAAGAAACAATAATGTTTGACCTAGAATTATGACTATGGGGTCTAAAAGCCAAATTTGGAGGGCTATTTGTTTAAGAATGACCGGGACCAACAAATTTGCAAATTGCATATTGTATCCAACCCTATCTTGTTATCAATTGCTGCAATTTTTTTTTTGAAAGCGCCTATTACAATAAAATTTTGCAGGCCTAGTGCAAATCCTCACTAGGAAGATCTAGACCTCATGGCAACAAGATATTGGGCACCATTATCACCTCAACAACCTTTCTCTTGCTAGATAATTGTATATTGCACCACGAAAAAGAATTCCCTGTATGTGGATCACCTAGAGTATATTCAACAAGGAAGGTTTAAACGATGTGGCATCCTTTCGTAGAAACACGTCTAGAATCAAAATGTAATTCGTCAAATCTTATATAAACATAAAAGTGAAGAAACTCATTGGTTTACTTGTTATTTTTTATGGTTATATTTTTCTATTCTTAGGGCTTTTTGAATAATGAAAATTAATGACAATTGCAGAATTTAGTAAAAAGAGATGGTTGTTTGGCGGAATAAGGAGTGTGCCTTATTTCCACTAGGGCTATGGGTCAAATTGATGCCCCTTTTGAGTTGGTTGATCAAAGATATTGGATTATTGCCGGAGGTGGAACCCCATAAGTTAAATGAGCTCGCATGTAATCAAGAACAAGTTTTGAAACCAAGCCCTACTATAAAGGATAATACTTAGGGAAAATCCTTCAACAAATAGATCAAATATGATGCAAAATAAACCGAATCCGTTGGTGAGGAGCACTAGGGCATGGCCCAACTAGAAGAAACAAACTCTACCTTACATCAAGAAGAGAGATGTGCGAGTAAAACCCTAGACATCCCTTAGCAAGTGACAAAGATTTCTTTGAAATGTGTTGATCTAGTTAGTTTTTGTAGTATTCTTTAGTTATCCACAAATACCCTACAGGTTATTCTTTAGTCAAACTACAAGTTATTTCATTACATTACCTAAAACTGAAAATAGGTGAGACATTCCAATAGTTAGAGGTTAGATTTGACAAAAGGAGGTCTGAATTGAACTAAGGGTACAACGTTCCATCAAGAATAGCTTGACATTGCTTGAAAAATTAACTTGGGTGCTTACGAAGTGAAAAATACCACTTTGTGTGCACAATGTTGCTTGAATGAGGACGTTGTCCTTGTCAACTTTTTCTTCTTTCCTTTAATATTTGTGCTCCAAAGTTCTCAATTCTCACCTCTTTCATTTGCTATCTCAAATAATGTTGCCACCTCTTACTTATTGGCTTCAATTGTTGTCCCCTCTTGCGTATTTGGTTCAGTTTTTTGGTCTTGGCTTCAATAAAATTGATCTCTCTTTCCTCCACTAGTTGATCCCTACCTTTTCCACCTGTCCTTCCTTGTCCTCTTCTCACCTTCACTCGCTTCTCAACCTCATTGAGATTGCTATTGTTATCATCTCCTTGTATGTGGAAAGCCATTTACTTTTATGTTGTAGGTTGTGTTACCAGAATCTAGCAGGTCCTAGGGAGGGAAAGGCTATGGGTCAAAGAGGTAAATTTAGTGATAACAATGGGACGATATCCCATAGTCACAACAACTAGTGTCCCCTGGTCTTTATGGACTTTTCATGATGTGAGGAGTCCCAGTAGATAAAAAATCATCTTTAATTGATGTTCTAGGGTTTGAGGTACTAGGGGATGAGGGATTTCTTAAGGGAAGCTCAATGTGATAATATGGCACTTCAGAAGGGTTTTAGCTCCCTATAAGGGACCTAGAAGAAACCTGCACATGATCTAGGGTTTTGTGAATTATCATGGTTAAAGGTACTCTCGAGATCAAGGCAAGGGGAAGAAAGGGCTTCTTATGATTTATTCCAATGAATTCTAAGCTGATACAACCCTCGAAGAAGTCCCTAAGCCAAGGAAATGCAAACTAGGGTTTCCCTTCTAAGCCACACCTCAGGTGAGGGTTTTTAGGGATGTAAACACAAGAGAAGCTTGTGAAACTTTGAGGTCTTGTAGATAAATCCCTAAGCTTGAAGTCTATGATTCGAGTATCCACCCTTTCACTATAGAGAATATCGCTTTATCCCCTAACCTAGCCGTCCAAGAATAGAGGATCAGAACTTGGGGAGAAGAAAATATTGAGAAAGAAGGATTTGATGACGAAAAGAAAAATTTATGTCGGGAAAGCCAAATTTCATTGATTAGAAACATGAATCACATGTATTGCTATGAGTAACATGTGCAATTGCCAACCAAATAGCCTTTGAAATAAATTTTCAACAATTAGGGCAAAATATAGCATTAATCTAGTTGTAACAATTCCATACATTTTACATTTTTCAAGAATAAAACTTAGTAAAAAGAGATGGTTGTTTGGTGGAATAAGGAGTGTGCCTTATTTCCACTAGGGCTATGGAGTCAAATCTATGCCCCTCTTGAGTCCTCTTGGTGCTAAGGTGTGTGAAAGGGCTCCATAAATCATGAAAAAGGGGATGGCTCCTTACTGTCCATACAAGTCATCATTTGGGGCCGCAAATTGATTTTGGTGCACGAGAATTGGTCTCATGGGTGTCTATGATATAATACCCTGTGATGCTCCAATACTAAGGGCTATGACAATGGTCCTTATTAATTTTTGGTAGCATCAGAAATGCTCTAGCCTTGAAAATGGGTGGAGAGGCTAAGGCACATGAGTTCTAAAGAACCCAAAAACTATTTCGTGAAATTCCACCTGATTGTATTTTATTAAAATAATTAATATTTTTAATGGAGTTCCTAAGTCTAAACTTAGGGAAATTAAAATATTAATGAGTATTAATCAAAATATGGGTGAGAATGATCTAGAAGGCGGATCAAGTCATATTTTAATCTTAGTTGTTGATTAGAGACTGGTGGTTTTCAGGGGCTACATGTTGTTGAGTGAAGAGATATGTAGGAGAAATTTTTTCCCGATGGGGTCAAACACTTTTGATGGGTAACATGTTTTTTTGCACTGAGATTACCACACTTGTATCTTTTGCATGTCTCAACAATCTTCTACATCAGCAACTGCCATCAAGTACTAGTATGGATCTTCTTGTTCTTCTATCTTTCTTTCTATTTTCATTTATCTTTTTGATATTTCGCACTCTAGTTATGGCTTTGTATTACCACCCAAAACCCTCCCTTTAAATATCAATGCCTTACATATACAAGTAAGACCCTAGGGCTAATGGAAGGTACAAGATAGACCCTAGGGATAATGGAAGAGTCATACCTAGTGTAACGCTAGTATCTTGTTCACACTTTGTAGGCCAATTGTTCTTAGACACAGGGGAAAATAAATAAAAGAAACTAAGTCTAATGAATGATAATAATTTCAAAGTGTTTTAGACTTGGGACTAACATGATTTGTGATATTTCATGATCTATATTGCAGATTTATGCAAATAGAAAATAAAAGAATGAGGTTTTTTTATTTTTGAGAGTGGTTGAAAGGAAACAATAATGTTTAACCTAGAATTACGACTATGGGGTCTAAAAGCGAAATTTGGAGGGCTATTTGTTTAAGAATGACCGGGACTAACAAATTTGCAAATTGCATGTTGTATCCAACCCTATGTTGTTATCAATTGTTGCATTTTTTTTTGAAAGGGCCTATTACAGTAAAATTTTGCAGGCCTAGTGCAAATCCTCACTAGGAAGATCCAGATCTTGTGGCAACAAGAGATTGGGTACCATTATCACCTCAACAACCTTTCTCTTGCTATATAGCGGTATATTGCACCACAAGAAAGAATTCCCTGTATGTGGATCACCTAGAGTATATTCAACAAGGAAGGTTTAAATGATGTGGCATCCTTTCGTAGAAACGAGTCTAGCATCAAAATGTAATTCGTCAAATCTTATATAAACATTAAAGTGAAGAAACTCACTAGTTTACTTTTTATTTTTGATAGTTATATTTTTCTATTCTTAAGGCTTTTTGAATAATGAAAATTAAGGACGATTGCAGAATTTAGTAAAAAGAGATGGAATAAGGAGTGTGCCTTATTTCCACTAGGGCTATGGGGTCAAATTGATGCCCCTTTTGAGTTGGTTGATCAAAGATTGTGGATTATGGCTGAAGGTGGAACCCCATAAGTTAAATGAGCTCGCGCATAATCAAGAACAAGTTTTGAAACCAAGCCTTAATATAAAGGATAATACTTAGGGAAAATCCTTCAACAAATAGGTCAACTATGATGCAAAATAAATCAAATCCCTTGGGGAGGAGCACTAGGGCATGGCCCAACAAGAAGAAGCAAACTCTACCTTACATCAACAAGAGAGATGTGCGAGTAAAACCCTAGACATCCCTTAGCAAGTGACAAAGATTTCTTTCAAATGGGTTGATCTAGTTAGTTTTTGTAGTATTTTTTTAGTTATCCACAAATCCCCTACAGTGTATTCTTTAGTCAAACTACAAGTTATTTCATTACATTACCTAAAACTCAAAATAGGTGAGACATCCCACCAGTTAGAGGTTAGATTTGAGAAAAGGAGGTTTGAATTGACCTAAGGGTACAACGTTCCATCAAGAATAGCTTGACATTGCTTGAAAAATTAACTTGAGTGGTTAGGAAGTAAAAAATTCCACTTTGTTTGCACAATGTTGCTTGAATAAGGACATTGTGCTTTCCAACGGCTAGTATAATGTGGACAACCTCCCTTTGCTTGGTGCAAAGATGATTCAAACCATGCTTTTAGGCTCCTTGCTTGATTTTGACTCGAAATGTCCCTTGGATTGCTTGGAGACTTAAATGACCTTCTGTTTTGCCTCAACATTCCTCCAAATTGACCTCTACATGGTCCAATGGGTAGAAAGGGCAGAGGAAACTCCTTGTCTGGATCCATTTGCCTGCTTTTTGTGTGGTTTAAGGCTTGAACTTTCTTGCACATTAGTTGCCCTTAGTCTATGATGTGTCCTTGACTTGCTTTTACATCTTGCTTACTCAACACATTTTCCATGTTACCTCTTTTAACCTCATTCCTGCACCAGGGGAAGTCACCTCGTTTTGAAGGTACCTAAAAGATGCAAATGGGACATTAAAGGGGGTGTGAAGAGTGCCTTGACTTGGATTTGATTAGTCTTTAATTGGAGGTCACAAGATATCTTTCCATTGCCTTGGAGGATGAAGTCACCTCGTTTTGAAAGTACCTCAAAGATGAAAATGGGACATTAAAGGGGGCGTGAAGAGTGCCTTGACTTGGATTTGATTAATCTTGACTTGGAGGTGGTAAGATATCTTTCCACTGCCTTGGAGGATGTGGGTCACTGCATTAGGGAGCTCAAATGTATCACAAATTTTCAGACTTCCGTGAAGAATGATGGTCCTAGCCAAAGAGATGTGCATACATATGGATATGGTCGATTTGGGGAACAAATATTGCATTGACATAAAGGGAAAGTGAGGGGAAAAGTACAATAAGTGATCACCTTTATAGGGCTACTCAACAATCCCATAAATCATCAGTCATAGTAGATCCACCTCCTAATGTTCGCATCTCACCGTAAGAGATAAGAATGTTGCATGATGCTTTCTTTCCCATACTATTCTTCTCTTTTCCTGACCCATCGAATGCTGAATGAAATCCTTTCCTTCTAGTACTAACCTTTCTCTAGTAGCTTGTGGATTAGACTAGCCGCATAAGGTTTCCATAATTAATATGCTCTTCCACGGTTAGTGATGCTCTATTTTTGGTAGGGACCATTGTGAGAAAAACCTAGGCCTTATGTGGTGAGGGTTTCTCAAAAAAATAATGGCACCCCCATTCATACTTTTAATATCCTTTCCCTGGCTACATCACCACTAATGGGTCTCTCTAGGTCGTCTTCTCAAGTAGGGCCCGACTTGAGATGGCTTCTTCTTAGACAGGACTAATCACCGTGCCTCTCCATTGCCTATTAAGGACTTTGGTCTTGGTTGTCGCATCCTATAGACTGTAGCTATGGGATCACATCTGTAACCATTGCTCCAATGCTTTCTTCCACTCGTCTATTGCATTCCCCAGTTCAACACTAAGATTGTCAACTTTTTCTTCTTTCCTTTACTATTTTTGCTTCAGAGTTCTTAGTTATCACCTCTTTCATTTGCTATCTCAAATAATGTTGCCACCTCTTACTTCTTGGCTTCAATTGTTCATCTCTATTGTTGTCCCCTCTTGTGTATTTGGTTTAGTTTTTTGGTCTTGGCTTCAATAAACTTGATCTCTCTTTCCTCCACTAGTTGATCCCTACCTTTGCCATCGGTCCTTCCTTGTCCTCTTCTCACCTTCACTCGCTTCTCAACCTCATTGAGATTGCTATTGTTATCGTCTCCTTGTATGTGGCAAGCCATTTATTTTATGTTGTAGGTTGTGTTACTAGAATCTAGCAGGCCCTAAGGAGGGAAAGGTTATGGGTCAAAGAGGTAAACTTAGTGATAACAATGGGACGATGTCCCACAGTCACAACAACTAGTGTCCCCTGGTCTTTATGGACTTTTCAAGATGTGAGGAGTTCCAGTAGATAAAAAATCATATTTAATTGATGTTCTAGGGTTTGAGGTACTAGGTGATGAGGTAGGACTTCTTAAGGGAAGCTCAATGTGATAATATGGAACTTTAGAAGGGTTTTAGCTCCCTATAAGGGACCTAGAAGAAACTTGCATGTGATCTAGGGTTTTGTGAATTATCATGGCTAAAGGTACTCCCGAGATCAAGGTAAGGGGAAGAAAGGGCTTCTTATGGTTTATTCAATGAATTCTAAGTTCATACAACCCTTGAAGAAGTCTCCAAGGCAAGGAAATGCAAACTAGGGTTTCCCTTTTAAGGCACACCTTAGGTGAGGGTTTTTAGGGATGAAAACACAAGAGATGCTTGTGAAACATTGAGGTCTTGTAGATAAGTCCCTAAGCTTGAAGTCTATGATCTGAGTATCCACCCTTTTACTATAGAGAATATCGCTCTATGCCCTAACCTAGCCGTCCAAGAATAGAGCATCAGAACTTTGGGAGAAGAAAATATTGAGAAAGAAGGATTTGACCACGAAAAGCAAAATTTTATATAGGGAAAGCCAAATTTCATCGACTAGAAACATGCATCACATGTAATGCTATGAGTAACATATGCAATAGCCAACCAAGTAGCTTTTGAAATAAATTTTCAACAATTAGGGCACAATATAGCATTAATCTAGTTGTAACAATTCCATACATTTTATATGTTTCAAGAATAAAACTTAGTAAAAAGAGATGGTTGTTTGGTGGAATAAAGAGTGTGACTTATTTCCACTAGGGCTATGGAGTCAAATCGATGCCCCTCTTGAGTTAGTTGATCTATGATTGTGGATTACGACCGGAGGTAGATCCCCAGAAATCAATTGAGCTCACTCCTAATAAAGAACAAGTTTTGAAACCAAGCCCTACAAGAAATGATTATACTTACAGAAAAGCCTTCAACAAATAGCTCAACTTTGATGCAAAAAAAACTGAAGCCCTTAGTGGAAGCACTAGGGCATGTCCCAAAAAGAAGAAACAAACTCTACCATACACCGACAAGAGGGATGTGTAAGTAAAACCCTAGACATCCCTGAACAAGTGACGAAGTTTCCTTTCAAATGGATTGATCTATTTAGTTCTTGTAGTATTCTTTAGTTATCCACATATCGCCTTCGGAAATATGTGTAATCAGATAAAGAAAGATAATTCATGATGAACACCAAAGATTTCATAAAAATAATTCACATTATGGAAAAACAATCTCAGCAATTCCCAACGATCTGCAAAGGATGGGGATTTCTCTATTTATAGATTGGAATCTCAAGATCTTTCCTCCTTTTGCTTGAAAAAACAAGTGACTTTTCATCCACAATATGCTTCACGATTAACTAAAACTACAAGTTGTTTTATTAGATTACTTAAATCTCAAAATAGGTGAGACATCCCAGCAATTAGAGGTTTGATTCGACAAAAGGAGGTCCGAATTGACCTATGGGTACAACCTTCCAACAAGAAATAGATAACTGTTGAGTTATGGTATGTTCTATGCTTAGAGCAATTTACTTCAATTTCTTCTTATTAGCCCAATGTCAATTCACGGTTTAGCAATCACATTAACATAAAGTAAAATGCTGATAGAATATAAATCGACAAAAGACAAGCCATGACAAGAAACACTAGATGTGGCGGTTAGCCAGGGACAAACCCCAATGTGGGGAAACCCTTTGATCAATTCTTCTATAGTCTTCAATAATTCAGTAGAGAGAGAAATACTACAATATCACAAATCGGATATTTATATCAGCAATAATATATTAGCAACCAACAAAGTCAAAGCTAGTCAAATCAGCCCCAATTTGACCTCAAGTCAACCTAGGAGAACTTGGCCTCTAACAACAATAGTAAGCAGTCCAAAACAATCCACAAAATGTGGTCAAACAGCAGTCAACGCACTGCAGCCCTGTGGTCAGCCCTAACCAATCAACGCTGGTAAAATCCATGGTCAAACAGGCCATCGTTTGGCTACCCAGCAATGAGGCTAGCCTAGGAGAGGCTGGCCAACCCAAAAACACAATCAAACCTTCCACTATACTGGTCAACGCATGCATAAACAGATATGTGTCCTCCACTTTCAACCCTAACTCAACGCTGCCCTAAACTTGATCTGCGTCCTCCTTCTTTAGCCACACGTGTGAGAGAGAGCCTCTTCTAATGCGTAGGGGATAGAGAAGATGTGTGTTGAGATGAGTGAATAATGCCACAAGGTATCTTCCTTTTATATGAATCATTGAGGTTAGGCTAGGCGTGTCCCACACACTTTATCTTGTTGGCCGACCTTGACAAATTGTCAAGTATATACAAATAAATTCATATCTCCATAAGTACATGTCGGAATCAGATGATCGTTAAATCAATCCTACACCTCTCGATGAGAGGAATCCAAGGAAAATATCGGCTGCCATAAATAAGATCACCCACATGGAGTTTCGCCCTAGTTGCCAATTTTAACATTAACATTCCTTGGAAAATTAACTTGAGTGCTTAGAAAGTCAAAATGCCCACTTCATTTGCACAATGTTGCTTGAATTAGGATGTTGGCCTTGCCAACGACTAGTATAATGGGTACGACCTCCCTTCGTTTGGTGCAAAGATGATTCAAACCATGGTTTTAGGCTCCTTGCTTTATTTTGACTCAGAATGTCCCTTGGATTGCTTGGAGACCTAAATGGCCTTCTATTTTGCCTCAACATTCCTCCAAATTGACCTTTACATGATCCAATGGGTAGAATGGGTGTAGAAAGGGTGGATGACACTCATTGTTGGGGTCCATTTGCCTCCTTTTATTTTAATATAATCGTCTCTAGGTGGAATTTCACAAAACGGTTTCTGGGTTCTTTGGAATGCATGTGCCCAAGCCTCCCTCAAAATTTGAGGCCTACAGCACATCCAATGCTACCCCAAATCAACATAGCTTCCATATAATGCTAAGCCGATCGGGGCACACTGGTCCAAGCACATGATATCGTGAATAACGTAGGGCAATGAGAACACTGCTGAAGGTGTTGAGGGTGCCCATGTAAGGAATGCTGCTCTACACATGATGGGAGTCCCATGACTCTCAATGCTTCACCCAGAAGTGTCAATATGATCCTATTGTGGACATGGGCCCTACTTAAGTTGCCCAACCCATGATGAAACCACCTACCAATTACATATAATATCTAATGCACATCCTCACAATTAGGTACAATAATTAATCAGGGGCACTTTTTTATCAAGGGCACATTGAGACTTCATAGTGGGATTCCTTTCCAAATTTAGTGTTACCTCCATAGGTAGGAGTTGGTAATAAATAACCCTATTAGGTGTTTGCAGTCCCCAAGGGGAAAGACAGGTCCCCAGTACATCCTTTAATTGATAGATGTCATGTGAATGATGATAAATGGATGGGGACATGGGGTACCAAGGCGAAATGCCATGGGTTCAAGGATGGCAATGAAGATTATTTGGGTGTATAGGTGTAGGAGGGAGCAATCATGGATACATGAGTTACCTTATCGTTTGTTTTGCAACTATTCTTTATGTTCCTTTTGCCTTTTTCTGATTTTTCTTTGTATTACTGGTCACGGCTCCAGGAAATGAGAGCATGTTGTGTAAGATATAAGTAATTATTACCCCCTTAAGGTGGGGCAGTTCAGCGCCCACCAGGGGTTGGGATGTGCATGGGTTCCTCAATGATTTGGGGGCACTCATAGCACCCTCGAAACTAGGGTGATGGCCATAATAAGGGGTAGATCTCATGCTCATATTTTGCTCATGTGCTATATTAAATGTCTCGACCATCTTTTGCATTTTATAATGTTATTTTTCTTTTCTTGCTTATGGCCATGAAAATATTTTAACATTCTTTTAACTACATCAACCTCCGAGGAAACATTTCCAGGCCCGACCCAGACATGTGGACAAGGGGAGGGGGTGTGATAACGCCTTGTGGACCCAAAGAAGGAATATGAATGTAATGTGTGGAGGGGATTGAAAAATGTGGATGGGGAAAACGGGACCGCACTACCAAATTCAGGGTTTCCCAAGTAGTACCCTTCCCAAAGCCATAGGGAAATAAGCGAGATCCCACGAGACTAGGATTGAGGATGGGGTCAGACACTTTTGATAGGTAACATGCTTTTTTGCAATGAGATTATCACAATCGCATCTTTTGCATGTCTCAAAAAGCTCCTACATCATCAGCTACCATCAAGTACAAATATTGAGAAAAAAGGATTTGATCACGAAAAGCAAAATTTTATATAGGAAAAGCAAAATTTCATTGACTAGAAACATGCATCACATGTGATGCTATGAGTAACATGTGCAATTGCTCGCCAAATAGCTTTTGAAATAAATTTTCAACAAATAGGGCACAATCTAGCATTATTCTAGTTGCAACAATTCCAGACATTATACATTTTTCAAGAATTAAACTTCAACAAGAGGCACTTACAAGATGACAGCATGATATATCCATCCACAAATCAAGAGATAGCTCCAAAGAAAATCGAATTTCAGCTCCAAATATCGAAATGCATCTGACCAACTCGACCAAGTAGATTTTACAAATTATGAGATAAACATCCAACTTCTTGCCGCATTGATGACATCATGCTGAAGTAGGGTCAGTGGAGGGCCACATTGAGTCCTCTTGGTGCTAAGGTCTGTCAAAGGGCTCCATAAATCATGAACAAGGGGATGGTTCCTTACTCTCCATACAAGTCATCATTTGGGGCCGCAAATTGATTTTGGGGCACAAAAATTGGTCTCATGGGTCTCTTGATGATATAATAGCCTGTGATGCTCCAATACTAAGGGCTATGACAGTGGTCCTGTTAGTTTTTGGTAGCGTCGAAAGTGCTCTAGCCTTGAAAACTGGTGGAACGGCTAAGGCACATGAGTTCAAAAGAACCAAGAAACCGTTTGGTGAAATTCCACCCAAATTGTATTTTATTAAAATAATTAATATTTTTAATGGAGTTCCTAAGTCTAAACTTAGGGAAATTAAAATATTAATGAGTATTAATCAAAATATGGGTGAGAATGATCTAGAAGGCGGATCAAGTCATATTTTAATCTTAACCGTTGATTAGAGACTTAATCTTGGCCGTTGAAGACACAACAGGAAAAGTATAAAATGGAGGCTTGGGGTTCTTTTGGAAAGACACACAGAGAGATTGAGGAAATCGATTTTTTGAGGTGAGAATTTCTCAGGAGGAAAATCGATTAGGGAGATCTTGCAACTGAGGGGCAAAGAGAATCCGGAAGAAGGACTTTCTGGAGAATACTGACACAGAGGCGGAGAGAGCTTGTAGAGAGGCAATGCAGTAGCCGGGAGAGTTGATGTAGAAATGATGCCTATCACGTAGACTCCAGAACTGCCGGAATAGCCGAAACTGCTGGGAACTACTGGAACAATGGGGAGAGATGATGCAGAGGGCAGAGAAGGTGACGTAGGGCCAACGCAGAAATAACCGGGGTTGGCCGGTCTTGTGCCGGATCAACCGGAATTCTGTCGGGTGAAGTGAGGTAAAACTCATTCAGATTTTCCGCTTGTATTTTTCTCTGTAAATGATTGCTAGATGAGCATCCTAGATTTGTATTCAGATATTTCTCCTGCATAATAATAAACCCTCAAAGCTGCTGCATCGGTTTTCACGCATTGGGTTTTTTCGGGGACTATTGTGTCCAAAAATAAGTGTGTCCTATGTATCTTGTTGTACTTTTCTCTGTTTTCTGTTTCATGAGATCAAATATTTAATTAGTGTAGGCTGCAGAAATAATTTGCTTCAGTATTCAGAAGAATAACTTGATGAATGCAATTGAAAAATCAAGTAGGTGAGGTAGTTTCAAATTTGCTACAGTAGGGGTTCCTAGAGTCTAGGAATTTTCACATGGTATGAGAGCGTTGATTTTGAAATAGGAAGAGCAGATCAAGTGCTAAGAAGTGAGGCCGAAAGTTGCACTTGGCAACAATTCGAATCCCCTTGAAGGGATTGCGCAGTCCTTGTCGGGAAGCAGATCCGAGGAAATCTCTCTCTGAGTGAGACGACAAAGAGGTATGATTTCTAGTTTGTGAGTTTGCAGAGGCAGAGGGAGTGACGCAGAGCCTCAACGTAGTGCTTGAAGGGCACAGTTTCTGCCAAGGCAGAAATCCATTAGAAAAAAACAAAGACACATAGAAGGGGAATTTTCTCCTCAGAGAACTTTCCGCTAGAAAGTTCAATTTTCTCACTTACTAAGCAACCGAGCAGTGCTAAGCAGTGAGTAGAGGAGTCAGTTCGACGCTGCAACACACCTCTAACGCTGCCCTAAAATGCAGTCATGGTCACAGCAAGGATTGGGCAAACATGTTATGCCCTAGCTGCATCAAAAGAGACAGCTTGAGGACAACGTGGAGGGCCTAATTAGAGGCCGAGTTGTTGTGGGGATGCGGGTTGGTTTGAGGGATGTTTAAGGGTGTAAACAGGCCCAAGAATAGGGCTGTCTCAAAGGAACAAGGAGCTGGAGATTAGGCCGATTAAGGAGGCTCCTCGAAGGCCTACCTTGACGGGCAATTCAAGAGCACCAAGATGCTGGAGTAAGGACAGTTAGGGCACTTCTATTTGAGCTGTAGAGAGAGGTTACTACTACGTGGGAAAGGAGGCTGCGTAGGAGCTGTGTGTAGGGCTGTTATGCCAAGTATCTATAGGAGCCTAATCAAGGTTGTTTGGACAACAATCAAGGTAAGGAAATATGTTTTTGGGTGAGCTGTAGATGACAGCTGAACTGTGGTAGGTAGCGGGTCAATCCATTAGGACTATTGCAACAATCCTAACTCAAACCACTTACATTGGCATTGCTAAGTGCTAGGCCGCAGGCCATAGCACCATAGCAAGCAACCTTGGTATCTTAGGATGAACGTTGTGATGCATAGTACAACAGTTCTATGAGACTCAGTGAAGGTGCAGCATGAAGGACAGCTGCAAGCTTAGTGACACATAGGGACAGCTGCAAGCATGAAGAATCATGGACAACAGTAGCATGGTAAAGCACGAACAACAGCAAGTCCAATGGGACAACAGTAAACATGGTGCAGCAGTGGCACTATGTACCGCAGTGCTAAACACCGGGACAATAGCAGCATGAGGTCCAACATTGTGATGATGGGTGCAGCATGGTGTAGCACGATGAGGTGCAACATGATGACGAGATGCAACACTATGATAGGTGAAGCAGTCACCTTGGAGAATCAGTTGAAGCAACATGTCTTCAACTGATCTCATGTATCATCATCCTAGGAGATGATCTATGCTCTTATCTAGATAAGTCAAAGTGTTGACTTTTGTTGTAAATGTACTATCTCTATCTCTCTCTCTCTCTGCTAAACTATTGAAGATCATATAAGAAGAATTGACGAAGGGTTTCCCCACATTGGGGTTTGTCCCTGGCTAGCGCCACATCTTGTGTCCTCTTGTCTTGGCTTGTCTTCTGCGATTTATATTTATGTTCTATCTACAGTTTACTTTAATGCTGATGTGATTGCTAATCTGGAAAAGATATTAAGCTAACTGTGAAAATTGAAATAAATTGCTCTAGCATAGAACATACCTAAACTTAACAAGAAAGGGGGTGCTTCAGAAACAGAGCAGCATGTAGGTAGACATTGTTGCAAGAGCACTTTCCTCGCTAAGAGGGAGTGTTAGTTTTTGGTAGCATCGGAAGTGATCTAGCCTTGAAATTTGGTGGAGAGGCTAAGACACATGAGTTCTAAAGAACTAGAAACCGTTTGGTGAAATTCTACCTGGATTGTATTTTATTAAAATAATTAATATTTTTAATGGAGTTCCAAATCTAAACTTACGGAAATTAAAATGTTAATGGGTATTGTTGTCGCACAGATTGTCACGACAACGCTCAGACCGGGGGCTGTCACTCTGATCCCCAATCTCTCCGTTTAAGCCTGTCTCCCGCGGCTAAGGGGGGTAGACCCTATGGGAAAATGAATGACCAACTGTGAAACAGTTGGGTTGGGAGACACGAGGGAAAACAAGCACTTAATTGATTTTTATTAAGTTAATAGACCAGTGCCTTATAAGATAAATGATTAAACGATTATTTGTCAAATGCTGCAGGAATATGGGCTCATTAACAATCGTTAACCATCAATCAACTCAAACAAAGCTTAACCTTTTCCAAATGTGAGATAATCAATAAATGCTTAATGGCTTAATTATACTCCAGCAATTAAAATTTCGGAAGATAAAGTGCGTTAAACAACCACGTAATTTCAAATGCTAACCAGATATCACATTCATATAGCTAGTCTTCAAAATGATCATTCAAGCATGTTTAAAAAAAGAATGATAAACATTAATTCCCACATCAAAATTTTAGCCTTAGCAAAAAAGATAAAACATACCAAATTCCTGAGCCATGACTGAAACTGGCAAACAATTTCCAAAAAATATTTTTTATATTTTTCAAATTAAAGACTAAATGAAACTTAAAAAAAAATCTAAATATTAAAATCTAAACTAAAAGAAAAGAGACTCTTTTTTGCTTTTTTATGAATTTTTTATTGTTATATTTCTAAATGAAAAAACTACACAAAATAACTTAAATCTTAATCCAAATCTAAAACTAAAAATTTATTAAAACTAAAACCTCAAAATAGTCAAAATCCTTTTTTTTTTTAATTTTTATTTTTAAATTTTTTAAAGATAAACTAAATTTTAAAATAAAACCTAAGGATAAAACACTTTATGCTTTTGAGATTTTTTTTTTTTTCTAAGTTTAAAATGAAGTTTAAATCTAAATGAAGTAAAAGATAAACAAAACTAAAAATGAAACCTGAAAGAAAGATTCTTTTAAGCCTTTTTTATATTTTATATATCTTATATTTTTTTTTTATATTTGGACAAAACCAAACTAAATTAAAAATAAAAAATAAAAATTAAACTAAAAACAAGCTAAAAACTAAGCCAAAATAAAACTTAATTTTAATCTGAATCTAACATTACTTTAAACTAAGAAAACTAAATAAAATATTCAACTGAAAATGTAAATACATAAGCCTACAAAAGATTAAGAGGAAAAATCGTGATTTTTTTTTTTTTGGTTATATGTGTGAACGCAGGTGTGTGAGGAGCTCGGTGCAGTTTGGGGAGCAAGACGACGGCAAAGGAATGAAATTGCAGGCTTATGGACAACGAGGCTAGTCGAGGAAGGAAGGCTTGAAGAGCTGAGGCTGGACAGAGGAGAGTGAAGGTATGGACTGCGGGTTTGCTGATCAAGGGTGAACGATGCGGCAGGAGAGATGGAAGAATGAAGCTACGTGAAGGTTG
Source organism: Pinus tabuliformis (assembly GCA_031772625.1). NCBI lineage: Eukaryota > Viridiplantae > Streptophyta > Pinopsida > Pinales > Pinaceae > Pinus > Pinus tabuliformis. Next base: position 734,786,686 of record CM062807.1, read on the forward strand.
AAAGTGACTGCGGGTTTCTATGGCAGCGTGAGCAGATAGCATAAGGGTTTGCAGGAGCTCGTGAGTGAGGGAAATGTAGCGTAGACAGATTGCTGAGGAGCTTAGGGAGGTTTTGAACACTGCTTGCAGAGCTGGTTGCGAAGGAGAGCGGATACATGATGTAGCAGGGGGTGCAACGCAAAGAGGAAAATGAGTTGCGTAAGGAGAATGGGGTTGCAGGTCAGCGTATTGCAGGGTATGCTTTGAGGAGAGGAAGGAAATGGACAGCGAGCAGCGGGTAGCTTGCTGTTGTAGGTGGACGGAAAGGGCTGCAGAAGATGCGTGGAACATGGAGGGGTTCGATGCAGGTAGAGAGGCTGCACTTACGCAACACGGAGGGTTTTGCAATTGTGGCAGCGTAAAGGCAGTGTGAAGCTGCGTGAGGGGTAGAAATGTGTTTTTGATAGCTGAGGGAAGAGCGACTTGAAGAGATGTGGGTTTTCTTTGCAATCCCACCAGGCAACCAACAATTAAAGAAAATACTTTCCAGGGACTCTGATAAAATTACTTGAGCCACTTATCTTCAGTTTTGTAGATGAAACCCTCTCAAAAGATTTCTAGATCTGAAAGTAACAGAAGTTGAAACCCTTGGACAGCCAAAACAGAGACCCTGCAAAGACTAATTTCTGGGCCAGATCTTACCCTCAAGGGCTTAGATCTGGTTTCCCACAAGATTTCTTCTCAGACCTGCAACCTGTAATGAAAAAACAAACACCCAGAGAATATATATATGCAAGGGTAAAGACTAAAACCCTGCAAACTGGTCAAAAATTACAATATTTACAGAATTATAGCTCTACAATAGCCAGATTTGTCAGTTATCATCAATAATATTTTCAGAAGTTCAATTTTACTATGAGATACTTTAGAAAAACTCTCATGCATTCATAAAATAAACTTAAATGATAAAACCAGGATCGAAACTGACTGGGCTCTGCAAGAAAATGCTTTGTGGGAGTTGGCTGGTTCAGCCGAGAACTTCCCCAAACGCCCACTGATTTCTTCAATAAGGGTTTCTTGCACAGCTCATTTCAACCATCAATAAAGAGGGAAAAAACAGTACTAGATTCCAGATGCAATGGAGATACCTGCCATTATTTCAGAAATACTACTACCATTCAAACCCTAGTAAGTGAACAAGATACCTGTGTTCAACAATACTCTAAATCAAGCTATTACTAATGGCTGAAAAATAAAAATATGCAGAAAATAAAACAGCTCACAGCACTTCAGGAGAGTAACACCAGCAAGATTTCAACCCCAAAGTCTTTCTTTATTAGCACCAGAAAAAGTTTACAAGAGAGCTTTCTTCAGCACAAGACTCACAGATCGAATGATCTCAAATGACCCCTAGCACCCTATTTAAAGGAAAAATTCCCAACGGCTAGTTCGAGTGATCCACGTCAAAATGATCTCGACCGTCGATGAGGATCAAGATATCTCTTAATCTCATCCGTCCTTAAAAAATTGAAATTCTGCATTTATTTACTCAAAAATATTATTATTTTATTATTTTTAAGTTTTTATTTTATTTTATTATTTTATTATTTTTATTTATTTATTTTTTAATTTTTCAATTTTTTAATTTGATTTGATTTATTTATTATTTATTTAATTATTTATATCTTTCATCATTTTTTATTTTTTATTATATATATATATATATTTTAATGGATCCTCGAACTCAGCCTTTGGAAAAATCACCTAGGACCTAGGACTTAGGACTTATGAGGGGATTAAAACATTTTCTAACCCTCCATCATGACTTTTACAATTTTACATTTCAGGGGGGAAAACCCATTTGACATAGACCCTCATAGACCACCTAGTTCTGCGACACAACTATAATCTAGCAGATCAACATACTAGGATTCTCCTAAGATTCTAATGACAAAATCCATTCCGGCTTTGGGGTTAGGCTGAAGGAAAACTTTGCCGATCATAGATCGGTGAGACAAAAAACCTTCCAGAACGTAGATTATCACTAGAAAATTAGGTCCACCTAGGCAATTAACATACATGACTCATATCTGCTAAGATTATTTACAATTTACACATGCAGACTGGGTTTACAACATAACACGATCAGGTTGATGATGGAAGTCGAATAGCACGGACACATCGCTGAAGCGCTATCCCTTTTGCGAAGAAAAAGGGGTGAACTGCTATGGGAAGTTGACACGTAGTGGTCAACATCTGGCTCTACTTGGGGACACTTTGCTGCACTGTAGGAATGTGAGAATCCAGAATCTGCATCCACGCAACACACAACAGAAATAAGTAGCGTCCATTCAAAAATCATCATATAACATTTAAGCACATGAAAGATAGAAGCTCTTCGTTTATTAACAAGGAAAGTAAATCTAATCCTAAATCAGAAATAAAATGCTGAAATAACGAGGAGTAGGGTTAGAAATACAATACAAAGGATGCCCTATGGCATTAGATATCATCTCTGAAGAACAGCTTGAGCATTTGGCCATTCGCAGGTAGATCAAGTGGTTCGCCATCCAATCTGCTCAAGTGGAATGAGTTTGGTCCAGCTATGTCTCGAATGATGTACGGTCCCAACCACAAACTGTCAAACTTCTTATGTTTTCCTGGTTTTTCATTCTTGCGGTCCCAAAGCAGTACCATATCTCCCACCTGCAAAGATCTAGATCGAGAGAATTTATCAAAGCTTTTCTTAATGTTAGATTGATTTTTACATATAGAATCAAATACTGTCCCACGAGCTTCATCTAACTCCACAATCTGATCTATTCTATTCTGAACAACATCTTTATTAGTAGAAAAATTCTGAAGGAGCTGATAAGCTGGCAATTTCAGGTGCACAGGTAAGGTTACATCCAAGCCATAAACTAATTCAAAGGGAGATTTACCAGTAGCTTTCTTCTTAGTGATTCTATCTGCCCATAAAGCATACTTGATTTTGCTATCCCATGATCTCTTATTATCTCCTACTATCTTCTTGATAATGGTTATGAGATTCTTGTTACTTGATTCAGCCAGACCATTACCTTGAGGATAGTAATTTGACGAATGAGATAAGACAATGCCATACTTGAAACAAAAAGATGAAAACTCTGAGGAACTAAAAGCTTTGGCATTGTCAGTAGTGATCTTAGCAGGGACACCAAATCTAGTAATGATATTATTTTCAATGAAATCCATAATAACCTTTTCAGTGGCATTCTTAGCAGGAATGGCTTCAACCCATTTAGTGAAATAATCCGTAGCAGTCAAAATCCATGAGTAGCCATTGCTAGAATTTTCATGGAACTTCCCTATGAAGTCCAGACCCCAATGCTGAAAAGGTGCCTCTACAATGACAGGATGTAGGGCCAGGGCAGCAAGCTTCTATTTCCCAGTGAATAGTTGACAGGCTTGACAATTTCTAACAAACTTATGCACATCAGAAAAAATTGAAGGCCAATAATAACCAGCTCTCAGGATTTTGTGGGCAGTAGTTCTAGCAGCATAATGACCACCACAAAATCCTGAATGAAACTCAGAGATTAATTTCTTGGACTCAATGTCATCAACACACCTAAGCACTATGCCCTCAGGATTTCTCCATCCAAGGCCATCCTTCATAAGGCAATACTTAGTGGCTTTTAGTCTAAGAGCCCTTCTCTTATGAGCAACTAAATGGTTAGGACATGCAAGATTCATCAAGTAATAAACTATGTCCTTGTACCACTCATGCTCTCCTAATCTTTGCAACTCAGGCGAAGATAGATTGCTAAGACAAAATAAACCAAGAGTCTTTTCGTTACCTTCAGTCAACATTTGAGCCAAACCTTGGCCTTTGACTAGCTTGGTGGGTCTGATCTCTAAATCATATTCTTGTATTTTAGTAACCCACCTAGCGCGAGTCCCTAAGCAATCGGTTTGAGTTAATATATCTTTAACAGTGGAATGTGGGACGAAAGCAATGATTTTAGAATAACCCACATAAGTTTTGAAGTGCTTAAGAGACTTGACCAAGGCATAAGCCTGCTTTTCCATGGTATTGTACTTCAATTCGGAATTTTGAAGTGCTCTACTCATGAAAGCAATAGGCTGCTCGTGACCATCTTTATTATTTTGTAGTAGGACACCAGCAATGGCATCTTCGGAAGCGAAAGAAAAAATCATGAAATCCTTGGAATAATTGGGACTAACTAAGACAGGAGCTTTTGCAACAGCACATTTGATTTCTTGAAAAGCCTTTTTGTCGTCTTCTTGCCAAACAAATTTTGCATCTTTCTTTAGAAGACTTTGAATAGGCTTAGCTATTTCTACGTAATTTGGAATAAACCTTCTAATAAAATTTGTCTTTCCAAGGAAAGACTGAAGGGATTTAAGATTATGAGGAAGAGGAATCTTTTGGATTGCTTCAATTCTTTCAGGATCAATCTTGATTCCATCCTTAGAAATGATATGGCCAAGTAATTTCCCTTCTGTTACTCCAAAAACAGACTTAGCTGGATTCAAAGAAATCCCGTATTCTCTACATCTATCGAAAACCTGCCTAAGATGATTTACATGACTGATACCATCTTTAGAAAAAACAGTAAGATCATCTTGGTAAATCTCAATAAATTTCTCGAGTAACCCCTTGAAGGCATAATCCATAGCCCTTTGGAATGTAGCCCCAACGTTTGTTAATCCAAATGGCATTCTGATGTATTCAAAGGTACCCCATGGTGTGGTGAATGTGGTTTTATGACGATCTTCCTTTTTAACCCATACCTGATTGTATCCAGAAAAACCATCTAGTAGCGACATCATTCCAGAACCGGTTACTCTTTGCAACAAAGTCTCCATGTTTGGCAAAGGGTAATTATCTTTCTTGCATGCTAGATTAAGGTTTCGAAAATCGACACAAAGCCTTATCGTACCATTCTTTTTCCTAACAATCACCAGATTTGAACACCATGTCGAATGCCTAGTTTGAGCGATAATTCCTGCTGCAAGCATTTTCGCAAGCTCTTTCTGAACCAAAGGGGCTAATTTAGGATTAATTTGCCTAAGTTTCTGGCGAAAGGGTTTAGCATTTTCATCTTTTAAGGGGATAATATGTTCCATGACATCTTCCCTATAGCCCTTTAATTCATCATAAGAAAAAGCTAAAACATCTCAATATTCGCGAAGTAAATTAGTTAACTTTTTTCTTTCCTCCACACTAGTACCTCTACCAATTTTAACAATCTTTGGGTTTTCAGAAGTACCAATGTTTATCTCGAGATATTCGCCTGGGTCCATCTTATTTTCTTCTCTCAACTTCGTGGCATCATGCCGATCAAAATGTTGCTCTAAGGCAACCACATTCCTAGGAGTTGGATTTATGATATGCTCATGATTTAAAGATCCATCCTCTTCAGAATCTATCCGGAAATCCTCAAACTCATCCAAACTATCAAGAAAATGAATGACTTGCTTTTCATCATTAAAGACTTGCCAATGCTCTGAATTATTTGGAACAGATGGTCTAAATATTACTTCCATTTTGATCTTATCATTAATTAGCTCATCAGATAACTGGAAAGTAGTAGCAGCTACGGCAAGTTCATCTGCCAAACTATTTTGCTCTCTTGGGATAGATTTGAGGTCAAGGGCATCAAAGTGCTCCATAGTATCCCACACAGCAATTCGGTAATTCCTTAGTCTTTGATTTTTGCATGTGAATTTATTTTTAAGCTGCATGATAATTAAATCAGAATCCCCCTTAATGCTAAGCAACTTAATCTTCAAAGATTTTGCCAATTCAAGACCCAACAATATAGCCTCATATTCAGCGACATTGTTGGTTGCTTCGAATTCTAATCGATAGGCAAACTTGAAAATGTGATCAAGGGGAGATTTAAGCACTATTCCAGCACCTTTACCATGCCTAGATGATGCACCATCGAAATACATGTACCAAACTTTATCATTGAGGTCCTTAATCTTATCATTAGGAGGAACTATGAAATTAGACATGATGGCATAGTTCCCAATGTCAGATTGCTCTTTGATTATCTCGTTGTGAGGTCTCTTAGGATCTTCGACATGAAATTTTCTTTCGGGCTCTCTATTTAGTCTTACAAAACCATCATCCCTAGGAGAAGGAATCATGGCATATGACCAATTCATTTGAATACTCCCTCCTAGATCAGAGGCCCACTTTCTGGATAAAAGCATACCCCAGGCATCAGGCACATCCACAACAACAATATCCATGACAATCATGATGTCTGGGTAAACTGATAGATGAACTTGCAAATCTTTGATCAAACCATGCACCTCAATTTTCTTAGAATCCATGGCACATATGTTATAGTAGGGTCTAGAAACTCTTAAGTTAAGTTGTTCCATGACCCTTTTAGTCATTACACAAGCTGATGCACCAGAATTCAACATGCAATTATTCAATTTATATCCATTAACTAACAAGGTGATAAAGAAAGGCTGGTGATCTTTGTTATCTGCATCTAAGCTTTGCAAATATATGGGAGCATCGTGATAGTCAACTTCCCAAATCTTCTTTTGAGAAGTATTTATTTGAGGACCTTGGATAGCTTTTAGTAACTTATCTCTTTGGGAAGGGATTTTAGCAATCTCGGAGACAGGAACCCAGATTTTTGCATTGTTAAACCAACTTCCCAAATCGACATCTAATCCAGAGTTTAAACCAGGGTTAAAAGTTCGAGGGGGAATTTGATTTCCGCTTTGATCTTTATCCCTTCTCTGATAGGTCAAACCTTTATCTCTAGCAATTTCCAAGTTTTGCTCGAGAGAGGGTTTTTCACCATATAACCTAGCCAAGATGTCATCTTCATTTTCAAGGTTATTTATACTAAAAGTTGATGAAGGATTCATAACATCATGACTATTTTCCTTGACCTCTATCCAATCATCCATAGACAAAGGAAACTTGCTACCTACCACATTTATTTGATCACCTGTCCCAAACATCCGTTATCTAAGATCCTTCTAACGATGGGGCAAGTGGCCTCTTCAGGAAGAGCATCACAAACCCGACAATAAGGAGGAGCATTATCAACCAAATTAGTTATCGGATTAGGAGGTCTTTGCTCACTAGATTGACCCTTCTTTTGCCAATTGTTATTTCTATTATTGTTATTTCGAGGTTGGGAATTTTGCGTTTGCGCTCTTTTCATTTGGATCAACCTATTCTGCAAAGTAGCTATCTCCTTATTATGATTAATTTCCATGGTTTCAATCTTTTGGAGTAATTTGAGAACAAGTTCGCTTTTAGGCTCTTGAACTGCTTTTCCTTTAGGTTCTTTTAGTTTCGTAGCATCCCTATCAAAACCTGGGATCTCAGACTTCCCAGATGCTGCCTTGTCCTTTTCAAGCTCGATAGCTAAAACCTGGCACCCCCTATAATCATTAAGTCTAGCACGCCTCAATTCATAGGATGGCTTAGGATTAAAGGCATCAATGTAAAAATCTCAAAGAGATTTGTCCGTAGGTTTATAGTCTTGAGGTAATTCTTTAATAATATTGTTAAACCTTTTATTAAATTCTTCAACGGTTTCATTTTCTCTCTTTTTGATTATGCTGATAGCTTTCACAAGGTGTCTTCCTTCTCTCTTATCTCCATACTTTTCCTTAAAGGCATTAACAATCGATTGTAAGGAATCAAATGAATTTTGAGGCTTTTCAGTAAACCAATCTAAAGCATCACCCTCCAAGGTCAGAACAAAAAGGGTCATTTTAACATCTTCATGATTAAAATCAGTGGCCCTTGCGTACTTCCCCAGCCATGAACTAAAAGCTTTCAGATGTGAATTAGCACTAATTGTGTTATCTCCTTGAAAGATAGGCAATTTATCCATTCCATGCTTTGGAGTATCATTAGGATAACCCTGAATGTTAGCAAAGTTACACGGGGCGAATATGTCCATGATGTCGTGCTCAACTGGACTAGTAAAAAGTAAATGGATATCAGAGAGGGCTTCTTGTCCGAGGTTAACAAGAAGTGTACGAGAAGAGAGTTTGTGTAATCGTACCCTGAGAGCCCTTTCAGGATCAGGAGCAGGATTGCACAGACTGCTTGGATGTTTTCTAGTATACACTCTTGTAGATAACATGTGAAGTGGAGTCGCCACCTGGACAAGAATTGAAACACGGAAAAGCTCGAAAGGAAAGGACCAAGGACAGAAAAACTCTGTCCCCGGCAACTGTGCCAAAAAATGTTGTCGCACAGATTGTCACGACAACGCTCAGACCGGGGGCTGTCACTCTGATTCCCAATCTCTCCGTTTAAGCCTGTCTCCCGCGACTAAGGGGGGTAGACCCTATGGGAAAATGAATGACCAACTGTGAAACAGTTGGGTTGGGAGACACAAGGGAAAACAAGCACTTAATTGATTTTTATTAAGTTAATAGACCGATGCCTTATAAGATAAATGATTAAACGATTATTTGTCAAATGCTGCAGGAATATGGGCTCATTAACAATTGTTAACCATCAATCAACTCAAACAAAGCTTAACCTTTACCAAATGCGAGATAATCAATAAATGCTTAATGGCTTAATTATACTCCAGCAATTAAAATTTCGGAAGATAAAGTGCGTTAAACAACCACGTAATTTCAAATGCTAATTAGATATCACATTCATATAGCTAGTCTTCAAAATGATCATTCAAGAATGTTTAAAAAAAAGAATGATAAACATTAATTCCCACATCAAAATTTTAGCCTTAGCAGAAAAGATAAAACATACCAAATTCCTGAGCCATGACTGAAACTGGCAAACAATTTCCAAAAAATATTTTTTATATTTTTCAAATTAAAGACTAAATGAAACTTAAAAAAAAATCTAAATATTAAAATCTAAACTAAAAGAAAAGAGACTCTTTTTTGCTTTTTTATGAATTTTTTATTGTTATATTTCTAAATGAAAAAACTACACAAAATAACTTAAATCTTAATCCAAATCTAAAACTAAAAATTTATTAAAACTAAAACCTCAAAATAGTCATTTTTTTCTTTTAAATTTTAAAGATAAACTAAATTTTAAAATAAAACCTAAGGATAAAACACTTTATGCTTTTGAGATATATATATATATATATATTTTTTTTTTCTAAGTTTAAAATGAAGTTTAAATCTAAATGAAGTAAAAGATAAACAAAACTAAAAATGAAACCTGAAAGAAAGATTCTTTTAAGCCTTTTTTATATTTTATATATCTTTTTTTTTTTTTTTATATTTGATTTTGGACAAAACCAAAACTAAATTAAAAATAAAAAATAAAAAATAAACTAAAAACAAGCTAAAAACTAAGCCAAAATAAAACTTAATTTTAATCTGAATCTAACATTACTTTAAACTAAGAAAACTAAATAAAATATTCAACTGAAAATGTAAATACATAAGCCTACAAAAGATTAAGAGAAAAAATCGTGATTTCCTTTTTTTTTTTGTTATATGTGTGAACGCAGGTGTGTGAGGAGCTCGATGCAGTTTGGGGAGCAAGACGGTGGCAAAGGAATGAACCTGCAGGCTTATGGACAGCGAGGCTGGTCGAGGAAGGAAGGCGAAGATATGGACTGCGGGTTTGCAGATCAAGGGTGAACGATGCAGCAGGAGAGATGGAAGAATGAAGCTGCGTGAAGGTTGAGAAGTGACTGCAGGTTTCTATGACAGCGTGAGTAGATAGCATAAGGGTTTGCAGGTGCTCGTGAGTGAGGGAAATGCAGCGTGGACAGATTGCTGAGGAGCGTAGGGAGGTTTTGAACGCTGCTTCCAGAGCTGATTGCAAAGGAGAGCGGATACCTGATGTAGCAGGGGGTGCAACGCAAAGAGGAAAATGAGTTGCGTAAGGAGAATGGGGTTGCAGGTCAGCGTATTGCAGGGTATGCTTTGAGGAGAGGAAGGAAATGGATAGCGAGCAGCGGGTAGCTTGCTGCTGTAGGTGGACGGAAAGGGCTGCGGAAGATGCGTGGAACGTGGAGGGGTTCGATGCAGGTAGAGAGGCTGCACGTACGCAACACGGAGGGTTTTGCAATTATGGCAGCGTACAGGCAGTGTGAAGCTGCGTGAGGGGTAGAAATGTGTTTTGGATAGTTGAGGGAAGAGCGACTTGAAGAGATGCGGGTTTTCTTTGCAATCCCACCAAGGAACCAACAATTAAATAAAATACTTTCCAGGGACTCTGATAAAATTACTTGAGCTACTTATCTTCAGTTTTGTAGATGAAACCCTCTCAAAAGATTTCCAAATCTGAAAGTAACAGAAGTTGAAACCCTTGGACAGCCAAAACAGAGACCCTGCAAAGACTAATTTCTGGGCCAGATCTTACCTCAAGGGCTTAGATTTGGTTTCCCACAAGATTTCTTCTCAGACCTGCAACCTGTAATGAAAAACAAACACCCAGAGAATATATATATGCAAGGGTAAAGACTAAAACCCTGCAAACTGGTAAAAAATTACAATATTTACAGAATTATAGCTCTACAACAACTAGATTTGTCAGTTACCTTCAATAATATTTTCAGAAGTTCAATTTTACTATGAGATACTTTAGAAAAACTCTCATGCATTCATAAAATAAACTTAAATGATAAAACCAGGATCGAAACTCGCTGGGCTCTGCAAGAAAATGCTTTGTGGGAGTTAGCTGGTTCAGCTGAGAACTTCCCCAAACACCCACTGATTTCTTCAATAAGGGTTTCCTGCACAGCTCATTTCAACCATCAATAAAGAGGGAAAAAACAGTACTAGATTCCAGATGCAATGGAGATCCCTGCCATTATTTCAGAAATACTACTACCATTCAAACCCTAGTAAGTGAACAAGATACCTGTGTTCAACAATACTCTAAATCAAGCTATTATTAATGGCTGAAAAATAAAAATATGCAGAAAATAAAACAGCTCACAGCACTTCAGGAGAGTAACACCAGCAAGATTTCAACCCCAAAGTCTTTCTTTATTAGCGCCAGAAAAAGTTTACAAGAGAGCTTTCTTCAGCACAAGACTCACAGATCGAATGATCTCAAATGACCCCTAGCACCCTATTTAAAGGAAAAAATCCCAACGGCTAGTTCGAGTGATCCACGTCAAAATGATCTCGACCGTCGATGAAGATCAAGATATCTCTTAATCTCATCCGTCGAATTTTTAATGCATTAAAAAATTGAAATTCTGCATTTATTTACTCAAAAATATTATTATTTTATTATTTTTAAGTTTTTATTTTATTTTATTATTTTATTATTATTTTTTAATTTTTCAATTTTTTAATTTTTTTATTTATTTATTATTATTTTTAATTATTTATATCTCTCATCATTTTTTATTTTTTATCATATATATATATTTTTAATGGATCCTCGAACTCAGCCTTTGGAAAAATCACCTAGGACCTAGGACTTGGGACTTATGAGGGGATTAAAACATTTTCTAACCCTCCATCATGACTTTTACAATTTTACATTTCAGGGGGGAAAACCCATTTGACATAAACCCTCATAGACCACCCAGTTCTGCGACACAACTATAATCTAGCAGATCAACATACTAGGATTCTCTTAAGATTCTAATGACAAAATCCATTCCGTCTTTGGGGTTAGGCTGAAGGAAAACTTTGCCGATCATAGATTGGTGAGACAAAAAACTTTCCGGAACGTACATTATCACTAGAAAATTAGGTCCACCTAGGCAATTAACATACATGATTCATATCTGCTAAGATTATTTACAATTTACACATGCAGACTGGGTTTACAACATAACACGATCAGGTTGATGATGGAAGTCGAATAGCATGGACACATCGTTGAAGCGCTATCCCTTTTGCGAAGAAAAGGGGGTGAACTACTATGGGAAGTTGACACGTAGTGGTCAACAGGTATTAATCAAAATATGGGTGAGAATGATATAGAAGGTGGATCAAGCCATATTTTAGTCTTGGCTGTTGATTAGAGACTTAATCTCGGTCGTTGAAGACTCAATAGGAAAAGTATAAAATGGAGGCTTGGGGTTCATTTGGAAAGACAAAGAGAGATTGAGGAAATCGATTTTCTGAGGTGAGAAGTTCTCAGGAGGAAAATCGATTGGGGAGATCTTGCGGCTGAGGGATAGAGAGAATCTGGAAGGACTTTCCGGAGAATATTGACAAAGAGGCGGAGAGAGCTTGCAGAGAGGCAGCACAATAGTCGGGAGAGCTGACGCAGAAAAGCTGCCTGTCACGCAGAATCCAGAATTGCCGGAACAGTCGAAATTGTCGAGAACTGTCGAAGCCGCCAGAATAGTTGGGAGAGCTAATGTAGAGGCAACGTAATAGCCGAGAGAGTTGATGCAGAAAAATTGTCTATCACGCAGAATCCAGAACTGCCAAAACAACCAGAATTGCCGTAACTGTCGGAACAGTAGAGAGAGTTGACGTAGAGGGTAGCGAAGGTGACGCAGAGCCTACGTAGGGCTAGTGCAGAATTAGTCGGGATTAGCCAATCTTGTGCTGGATCAGCCGGAATATTGCTCGATGAAGTGAGGTAAAACTCACTCAGATTTTCCACCAGTATTTTTCTCTGTAAAGTATTGCTAGATGAGCATCCTAGATTTGTATTCAGATATTTCTCTTGCATAAAAATAAACCCTTAGAGTTGTTGCATTGATTTTCCCGCATTGGGTTTTTCCGGGGACTATTGTGTCCAAAAATAAGTGTCCTATGTATCTTGTTCTTTACTCTGTTTGATGTTTCATGAGATCAAATATTTATTAGTGTAGGCTGCAAAAGTAATTTGCTTCAGAATTCAGAAGAATAACTTGATGAATGTAATTTAAAAATCAAGTAGTTGAAGTAGATTCAGATTTGCTGCAGTAGGGGTTCCTAGAGTAGGAATTTTCACAGTCCTTTCCCTCCCGTGCGTCAAGGGAGGAGACAAACCACCTCTGGGCTTGGATTAGCTGCCATATAATATTAAACCAATCGGGGCACACTGGTCCAAGCACATCATCTCGTGAATAATGTAGGGCAATGAGCAGAATGTTGAAGGTGTTGAGGGTGCCCATGTCATGGAATGATGCTTTACACATGATGGGAGTTCCATGACTCTCAATGCTTCACCCAGGAGTGTCAATATGATCCTATCGTGGACATGGGCCCTACTTAAGTTGCCCAACCCATGATGAAACCACCTACCAATTACATATAATAATCCAATGCACATCCTCACAATTCGGTACAATAATTCATTGGTACATCTAAGTGAACCAAACTTTTTTATCGAGGGCACATTGAGACTTCATAGTGGGATTCCTTTCCACATTTAATGTTACCTCCCTAGGTAGGAGTTGGTAATAAACAACCCTATTGGGTGTTTGCAGTCCCTAAGGGGAAAGACAGGTCCCTGGTACATCCTTTAAATGATAGGTGTCATGTGAGTGATGATGAATGGATGGGGACATGGGGGTACCAAGGCCAAATGCCATGGGTTCAAGGATGGAAATGATGATTATTTGGGTGTATAGATGTAGGAGGGAACAATCGTGGATACATGAGTTACCCTATTGTTTGTTTTGCCACCCTTCTTTATGTTCCTTCTACCTTTTCTTGATTTTTCTTTGCATTATTGGTCGCGGCTCTAGAAAATGAGAGCATGTTTTGTAAGATATAAGCAGTTATTACCCCCTTAAGGTGGGGCAGTTCATCGTGCACTAGGGGTTGGGACGTGCACGGGTTCCTCAATGATTTAGGGGTACTCATAGCGCCCTCAGAACTAGGGTGATGGCCATAATAAGGGGTAGATCTCATGCTCAGATTTTGCCCATGTGCTATATTAAATGTCCCGACCATCTTTTGCATTTTATAATGTTCTTTTTTTTTTTTTTCTCCTTGCGGCCATGATAATATTTTAACATTCTTTTAACTACATCAACATTCGAGGAAACATTTACAGGCTCGACCCATATATGTGGACAAGGGGAGGGGGTGTGCCAACGCCTTGTGAACCTAGAGAACGAGTATGAATAAATAGGGGTTGTGATGTGTGGAGGGGAGTGCAAAACGTGGATGGGGAAAACGGGACCGCACTACCAAATTCAGGGTTTCCCAAGTAGTGCCCTTCCCAAAGCCATAGGGCAATAAGGGAGATCCCACGAGACTAGGATTGAGGATTAACCCCCGCCCACCCCTCCCCCATTTGAGGTGAGGGATCAAAACTATGGTCAAAGCCATTCCGTTTTTCCAAGTCACTCAATAATCCATACCCAGGATGTCCAAGGAAAAACAAGCGTAAGCACCCAATTGCCCACCTTCAAACCTATGTTCTCGAAAGAAGGGCGATGGGGCATATGATTGATGCAGGGAGCAAAGGTCAAATGGCTCAATTGATCAACTACACTGGTGGTTTCCGGGTGCTACATGTTGTTGAGTGAGGAGATATCTAGGAGAAATTTTTATGCAATGGGATCAAACACTTTTGATGGGTAACATGTCTTTTTTGCATTGAGATTACCACACACATCTTTTGCATGTCTCAACAAGCTCCTACATCATCAACTACCATCAAGTACAAGTATGGATCTTCTAATTCTTCTCTCTTTCTTTCTATTTACATTTATATTTTTGATATTTCACACTCTAGTTATGGCTTTGTATTACCACCCAAAACCCTCCCTTTAAATCTCAATGCCTTAGATATACAAGTAAGACCCTAGGGCGAATGGAAGGTACAAGATAGATCCGAGGGAGAATGGAAGAGTCATACCTAGTGTAACCCTAGTATCTTGTTCACATGTTGTAGGCCAATTGTTCTCAGACACAACCGCAAATAAATAAAAGAAACTAAGTTTAATGAATGATAATAATTTCAAAGTGTTTTAGATTTAGGACTAATACGATATGTGATATTTCACAATCTATATTGCAGATTTATGCAAATAGAAAATAAAAGAATGAGATTTTATTTTTATTTTTGAGAGTGGTTGAAAGGAAACAATAATGTTTAAACTAGAATTACGTCTATGGGGTCTAAAAGCGAAATTTGGAGGGCTATTTGTTTAAGAATGATTGGGACCAACAAAGTTGCAAATTGCATATTGTATCCAACCCTATCTTGTTATGAATTGTTGTAAAAATTGTGTTTGAAAGGGTCTGTTACAGTAAAATTTTGCAGGTCTAGTGCAAATCCTCACTAGGAAGATCCAGACCTCGTGGCAACAATAGATTGGGCATCACTATCAACAACCTTTCGCCAGCTATATAGTGGTATATTGCACCACAAGAAATAATTCCCTCTACGTGGATCACCTAGAGCATATTCAACAAGGAAGGTTTAAACGATGTGGCATGCTTTCATATAAATGAGTCTAGAATCAAAATGTAATTCGTCAAATCTTATATAAACATAAAGGTGAAGAAACTCACCGGTTTACTTTTTATTTTTTATGGTTATATTTTTCTATTTTAGGGTTTTTTTTGAATAATAAAATTTAAGGACAATTGCAGAATTTAGTAAAAAGAGATGGTTGTTTGGTGGAATAAGGAGTGTGCCTTATTTCCTCTAGGGCTATGGGGTCAAATCGATGCTCCTCTTGAGTTGGTTGATCAATGTTTTTGGATTATGGCCGGAAATGGAAACCCATAAGCTAAATGAGCTCATGCCTAATCAAGAACGAGTTTTGAAACCAAGCCCTACTAGAAAGGATTATACTTAGGGAAAATCCTTCAACAAATAGATCAACTATGATGCAAAATAAACTAAATCCCTTGGTGAGGAGGACTAGGGCATGGCCCAACAAGAATGCAAAATAAACTAAATCCCTTGGTGAGGAGGACTAGGGCATGGCCCAACAAGAAGAAACAAACTCTACCTTACATCAACAAGAGATATGTGCGAGTAAAACCCTAGACATCCCTTAGCAAGTGACAAAGCTTCCTTTCAAATGGGTTGATCTAATTAGTTTTTGTATTATTATTTAGTTATCCACAAATCCCCTTAAGAAATATGTGAAATCAACCAAGAAATATAATTCATCATGAACACCAAAGATTTCATAAAAATGTTTCACATAATGGAAAACCGATCTCAATAATTCACAATGATCTGCAAACGAGGGAGATTTCTCTATTTATAGGTTAGGATCTCAACATCTTTCCTCCTTTTGATTGAAAAAACAAGTGAATTTTCATCCACAATATGCTTGATGATTAAGTCAAACTATAAGTTATTTCATTACATTACCTAAAACAGGAAATAGGTGAGACATCCCACCAATTAGAGGTTAGATTTCTCAAAAGGAGGTATGAATTGACCTAAGGGTACAACGTTTCATTAAGAATAGCTTGACATTGCTTGAGTGCACATGAAGTAAAAAATTACACTTTGTTTCCACAATGTTGCTTGAATGAGGATGTTGTCCTTTCCAACAGATAGTATAATGTGGACAACTTCCCTTTGCTTGGTGCAAAGATAATTAAAACCATGCTTTTAGGCTCCTTGCTTGATTTTGAATCGAAATGTCCCTTGGATTGATTGGAGAGATAAATGGCCTTCTGTTTTGCCTCAACATTCCTCCAAATTGACCTTTACATGGTCCAATGTGTAGAAGGGCGGAGGACACTTCTTTTCTGGGTCCATTTGCCTGCTTTTGGTGTGGTTTAAGGCTTGAAATTTCCTGCACATGAGTTGCCTTTAGTCTATGATGTGTCCTTGACCTGCTTTTACATCTTGCTTAGTCAACACATTTTCCATGTTACCTCTTTTAACCTCATGCCTGCACCAGGGGATGTCACCACGTTTTGAAGGTACCTTAAAGATGCAAATGGGTTAGTCTATGATGTGTCCTTGACTTGCTTTTACATCTTGTTTACTCAACACATTTTCCATGTTACCTCTTTTAACCTCATGCCTGCACCAAGGGAAGTCACCTCGTTTTGAAGGTACCTTGAAGTTGCAAATGGGACATTAAAGGGGGCGATAAGAGTGCCTTGACTTGGATTTGATTACCCTTGACTTGGAGCTCGCAAGATATCTTTCCATTGCCTTCGAGGATGTGGGTCACTGAATTAGGGAGCTCAAATGCATCACAAACTTTGAGACTTCCATGACGAATGATGGTCATAGCCGAAGAGGTGTGCATACATATGGATATGGTTGAGTTGGGGAACAAATATTGCATTGAGATAATGGGAAAGTGAGGGGAAAAGTACAATAAGTGATCACCTTTATAGGGTTACTCAACAAGTGCTCCCATAAATTATCAGCCATAGTAGATCCACCTCTTGATGTTCGCATATCACCGTAAGAGATAAGAATGTTGCATGATTCTTTCTTTCCCATACTATTTTTCTCTTTTCCTGACCCATCGAATACTGAATGAAATCCTTTCCCTCTAGTACTAACCTTTCTCTAGTGGCTTGTGGATTAGACTAGCCTCATAAGGTTTCCATAATTAAGATGCTCTTCCAAGTTGAGTGATGCTTTGTTTTTGGGAGGGACCATTGTGAGAGAAACCTAGGCCTTATGTGGTGAGGGTTTCTCAAAAAAATAATAGCACCCCCATTCATACTTTTAATAATGAACCCTTTTTCCTATATCCTCTCTCTCTGTTATTTTTGCTTGGTCATTTTGCTTGCCCATTTCCTTGGCTACATCACCACTAATGGGACTCTCTAGGTCATCTTCTCAGGTAGGGCTCGACTTGAGATGGCTTCTTCTTAGATGGGACCAATCACTGTGCCTCTCCATTTCCTATTAAGGACTTTGGTTTTGGTTGTCGCATCCTATAGGCTGCAGCTATGGGATCACATATCTAACCATTGCTCTAATGATTTCTTCCACTCGTCTATTGCATCCCTTAGTTCAACACTAAGATGGTCAAATTTTTGTTCTTTCCTTCACAATTTGTGCTCTGGAGTTCTCAATTCTTACCTCTTTCCTTTGGTATCTCAAATAATATTGTAACCTCTTATTTCTTGGCTTCAATTGTTAATCTCTATTGTTGTCCCCACTTGCATATTTGGTTCATTTTTTTGGTCCTGGCTTTAGTGGCTTCAGTAAATTTGATCTATCTTTCCTCCACTAGTTGATCCCTACCTTTGCCATTTGTCCTTCCTTGTCCTCTTGTCACCTTCACTCGCTTCTCAACCTCATTGAGATTTTCTATTGTTATCATTTCATTGTATGTGGCAAGCCATTTACTTTTATGTTGTAGGCTGTGTTAGCAGAATCTGGCAGGCCCTAAGGGGGGAAGGGCTATGGGTCAAAGAGGTAAACTAAGTGAGAACAATGGGACGATGTCCCACAGTCACAACAACCAGTGTCCCTTGCTCTTTTTTGATTTTTCATGATGTGAGGAGTCGCAGTAGATAAACAATCATCTTTAATTGGCGTTCTAGGGTTTGAGGTACTAGGTGATGAGGTAGGACTTCTTAAGGGAAGCACAATGTGATAATATGGCACTTCGAAAGGGTTTTTGCTCCCTATAAGAGACCTAGAAGAAACTTGCATGTGATCTAGGGTTTTCTGAATTATCGTGGTTAAAGGTACTCTCCAGATCAAGGCAAGGGGAAGAAAGGGATTCTTATGATTTATTCCAATGAATACTAAGCTCATACAACCGTCGAAGAAGTCCCCAAGCCACTGAATTGCAAACTAGGGTTTCCCTTCTAAGGCACACCTCGGGCAAGGGTTTTTATGGATGAAAACACAAGAGATGCTTGTGAAACTTTGAGGTCTTGTAGCTAAGTCCCTAAGCTTGAAACCTATGATCCCAGTATCCACCCTTTCACTCTCTAGAGAATATCGCTCTATGTCCTAACCTAGCCGTCCAATAACAGAGGATTGGAACTTTGGGAGAAGAAAATATTGAGAAAGAAGGATTTGATCGTGAAAAACAAAATTTTATGTAAGAAAAGAAAAATTTCATCGACTAGAAACATGCATCAGATGTCATGTTATGAGTAACATGTGCAATTTCCAACGAAATAGCTTTCGAAATAAATTTTCAACAATTAGGGCACAATATAGCATTAATCTAGTTGCAACAATTCCATACATTATACATTTTTCAAGACTAAAACTTCAACAAGAGGCACTTACAAGATGACAATATGATATATCCATCCACAAATCAAGAGACAGCTACAAAGAAAATCGAATTTCAGCTCCAAATATCGAAACATTGCCTGGATCTTTTTGGGATCCACCCTGACACCTTCATGCCCCACAATGTGGCCTAAATACTCGACTTCTTTCATGCCAAAAGAGCACTTGGACAATTTGACAAATAATTTATGCTTCCGGAGCAATTGCAAGAGCAGGTCTACATGCTGAAGATGTTTTTCCCAGGTGAGGCTGTAGATGAGGATGTCATCAAAGAAAACAAGGACAAATTTTCTGAGATATGGTTTGAGCAGGTGATTCATGAGGCTCTAAAAAGTGGGTGGGGCATTACAGAGACCAAATGGCATTACCAGGGATTCATAACGGCCTTCATGAGTTCGGAAAGCAGTCTTTGGAATGTCTACTTCTTTCATGCGAATTTGGTGATAGCCCGAGCGAAGGTCTAGCTTAGTAAAGAATTGAGCCCCATTTAGTTCATCCGACAAATCATCAACAACCGGGATGGGAAATTTATCTTTGACCGTCAGCTTGTTGAGGGCCCTGATGTCTGGACACATACGCCATTCCCCATCTTTCTTGAGCACCATGACCACAGACGATGAATAAGGACCAATGCTAGGACGAATGACACCGGCTTCCATGAGTTCCTTGATGATTTTTTCAATTTCATTCTTTTGGGTGAAAGGGTATCTATATGGGTGCACATTTGGTGGTTGTGCCCCTCGGACCAAAGTAATGCTATGATCATGTTCCCCTCTCGAGGGTGGAAGCTCATGAGGCTTGTCAAAGACCTGCAGATGGTTGTTTAAGACCTGTTGCATCTCGGGATGAATATGAAGAGAAGTGGGCTCGAAGGCCTGAATAGCATTAAATTGGGCGATAAATCCATGGTGGCCCTTTTTTAACAACTTTTCCATCCGATACAAGCTGATGATAGAAGGAGCACCTTTCTGGAGTCCGCAGAGGGTATGTGTGTGGTCATTTTGCTTAAAGCTCATATATAACTCCTGGAAATCCATTGTGATTGGGCCGAGCGTGTGGAGCCATTCAGCCCCCAAGACAATGTCACACCCACCCATGTTGATGGCAAACATGTGGGTCTTTAGGTGGTAATCGCCCATCTGAAGTTTGACATTTTCACAGCGGCTGTCACATTTCATTGTCCCGCCATCAGCCATCTGGACCTGGAAATTAGAGACTGCTCTGACAAAACAATGCACTGCTTCTGCGAATCTTTGATGGATAAATTTTTGCGTGCTGCCACTATCAATCAAGACTACTACAGGGTGATGTTTAACAAAACCTCTGATTTTGAGAGTTTGGGGAGGAGAAATGCCTGCCAATGCATGGAGCGAGGTAACTAGTTCTTCTGGTGTAGCTGGGAGCTCATTGTCCTGCTGGTTGTCCTCATCTTCCTCCTCTGGTCCCTCAAAGGGTGGGGCTTCCTCAGTAGCATCAATTTGAAAGAATTTGGGTTCCTTGCATTTATGCCCCGGGGAGTATTTGTCATCACAGTAGTAACACAATCCTTGCTTTCTTCTTTCCGCCATTTCTGCTGGTGACACCTTTTGAACCTTAAGTGTTTGGGTAGTGCTTGGAGCCTGGGTGGGGCATCCCTTGGCTATGAAATTTGGACGAGGCGACTGGGCCGCTAACGCGCGTTCCACTTCATGAGCCGTCGTGCAAGCTGCCAGCCATGTGGCTGGGTGGTGCATCCGGACGTGGGCTTGTATGGCGTCTTTGAGACCACTGATAAAACATTCCAAGTAGAATTCATCTGCTAGACCTCTTGTGCGGAAGGCAAATGCTTCAAAGGATTTAATATATTCTTGTACTATGCCTGTCTGTCTGAGCTTAGTAAGACGACCCAAAAAGTTAGATTCATGTTCAAAGCGATCAGAAAGGGTTTTTGAGAATATCTGCCAAGTCAATGGCCTTGCATAGCATCGTTGATGTCATTGCCACCATTGCCATCTTTCTTGGTCCAAGTAAAGGCTTCCCACACTTAGCTTAGTCTCATCATCTCTGATGTGATTCAATGTGAAATATTGCTCCATTTGTGATAGGCATATGGCTGGATGAGAGCCATCAAATTTATACATGTCCAACTTGGGTGGTCGAGGGTGGGACGGTTGGTGGTTTCCATAGAAGTGAAGAGAATGGCTAGATTCGCCCTCATGGTTTTCATTAAAAGCATATGCTTCCGATTGTAACGTCGACTTGCCCTTTGTGATTGCATCATTTAAGGACTGGATCTGTTTCATTAAGTCCTCCAACTTTTGTTCAAGGGTGTTTATCTTTTCATTGGCCATAGCTTGAGCTCTGGTTTGTATCATGCATAGATCCGGTGCACTTGTCGTCACTATGAAATTTTTTTTGGGACTACCCGAAAATTTGAAGCTGACAAGTGAATGGTACCACCTTGCTCAGCCCGTCATCCTGATTCTTATGGGCTAAGTCTCCTATAAGCGTCCAAGGTATAGGAGCCACAAGCCTCCCTGCACAAATAGTCAGATCTGTCTGCGAAACCCTCAACTGCAGAGTGTGAGTAGGAATGTGGCAGCGACTAAACCCCTGCTGCTAGATTTGAATGGTGGATCTGATTGTTGTGGCTGCAACAGAACCCAACCTGCTAGATCTGATCTGGCAAAGAAGATGATGGGCGATCTGTAGAGAGACAAGGGAACTATGGTCTCAAGGAGTGTCAGGTGCTACAAATCACAATATACATAAGGGTCCAACAGTGGTACTCGGCCCAATCTTTCAGGGCACTAAACAAGGAGGATCAACCGTACCCTTAGCCATACTACCCGACTACCCTATCGTATGCGCGAGTAATCTCCCCGAGTGCTGTTCTCAGTGTACTGTAGCAGCAAGACGACCGACGGTTTATCTACGACGAGGTTTCAGGTGAGCCTAGGGGGCTTCCGATATACCTAGAGGGTACGTGGAAGACAATCCGTGCGCGGTTCTGTCTAATGCGCTACTACTCAAAGGGGTACCCATAGGGGTTACAAGGGAGTCCAACAAGCATGACCACCTCTTGTATTTCTTGCGTGCATGCCTCCCCAAATCCGCAGGTTTATGTGCTCAACGACAGATCCCGTGGTTTAAAGATGCCGGAACACGTCTCTAGCCAAAAAAAATTCTGCTAAAAATGGAGATCCCACTGGCCTTGGAAAGTGCTCTGATACCACTTGTTATGCTCTTGACCTGCGAGAAGATACTAGAATACCAAATATGTGAAGAAATATAACCTAGAACACATAACAATGAGAAATAACAACATGTATATTATTTTTCAGAAAGGAAAGCAATGTTCACTTGCCTCTTCGAGGGGGCAACCTCCAATAGAGCAGGGCTTGATTACAAAATAAGACAGGACGCTCCCCAATGGGGAGGCTCTATCCTTTATATAGGATTCATACATGCAATGCCATGGGTCAGTACCATGGTTCTTATTAATACCATCTATCTAATACCATGGCCCATTTGCAACTAACTGTGGTCCCTTCTTTAAATGTGGGTCAACCACTTACATTTATTAATATGGGCTTTATTGACTCTTTAACTAACTATAACTATGACTTCACCCTATTACATAAATAAGGGGTTAGGGTTGGACCCTAACATTTGGTATCACAATAAGTGTCTTCATCATGCTTTTAAAATATCTCTAAAACACCCTTATGGTTACCCAACAAGATTGTGGGTAACATTTTAGCTTCACTCTGGGGACAAGAGTGCTTAGGGGCACTTGAGAACCCCAAAATCTCAACATGTTAAGAATAGAGTTGAAAAGACAAAATCAAGGATTTAGTGTAACCATTTCATCATCTCAAGGGTACAATGTCCCTTTCCCCTATGTTTAATTGCCAAGTTAAACAAGAACACATTAAAGCAAGGGCCATTTTGCTAGGATCTTCATAGTGGATGGTCTATCTCTCAAGTTGAAGCAATGAATGGATACTTGTGACTAAAGAATGACCTTAGGTGAGTAGGGAAATTGCCCAATACTAGCCATGTTTATCCAGATTTGAAGAGAGCTATCACAAAACCTTCGAGGCCATAAATAAACTTCCAAAGCAACAATCCTCATGCTATAGTCATTTGGGTATAAATAATGGTGGTTTTTCTCATAGAAATATGTTTTTTTTGCATAGAATTGTTGCACATAGATTTTTTCACTTTCCAGACTAAAAATTAGTTGAACTATTCCATTTGGAATAGTTTCAAATTCATACCATCAACAAGATACCCATTGTTATCACATTCAAGGAATAAAAAAGCAACTCATATTATTGGATTGTATAGTACATATTGCATTATCGGTTTGCTCAGGACTAGATGGTAGGTTTGGATTGAAAACTCTGGTCCTTAAATTTGTGATGGCCAGAACATCCAGGTAATGACTTCTACCATTTGCTGGCATACTGTTGTGCTCCCACTTTGTGGTTAAGTGGGGAATGGAGCCTTCTACAACTTCTGCAGACTCTGTTGCTTGATAATCTCACTAATCGTGGGATACCTATTACGTTAAATGAAATTGCGGGACACCTCTCTGTTTTAGAAGAAATTCGATTTTGCAAGCCTCAGATATACGTCCTCCTCCATATTTACCTCGTTCTAGTTCTCAATTTGTGATGGCCACAACATTTAGGTACTCATGCTTTTATATGTATAGATATATATCAATTTTTGATAATTCCATACTGGTTAAAGAATTAGTCACAGTAGTTGTAGCATCTCCTACTGGTAAAAGAATTAGTCACAGTAGTTGTAGCATCTTTTGGTGGATTTTTTCGCTTGCACTTTGTTGGTAAGTGGGGAGTGAAGCCATCTACAACTGCTGCAGATTATTGCTTGATTATCTCACTAATTATGGGATACCCATTGTAACTCTGTTTCAGAATTCTGCAGGACAACTCTGTTTCAGAAATTATACTTTGCAAGCCTAGGATACACTTCTTCGACATTTATTTTTGCAATGGTGAACCTCTTTCTAGTTCTCAATTTGTAAATAGGCCACAACATTCAGGTACTCATGCTTTTATATATCAATTTTTGATAATTCAATACTGGTAAGAGAATTAGTCACTGTAGCGAATGAGTAATTTAGGGCTCATTCCTTCATTTTCTCTTTTGTTATAGAATAATGTGAATACATTTATTTAGAGATATGGATATTCCAGCCAGCACAGGGTCTAGAGAAGGAGCAGCGTGGTACCCAACAGGGGTGACGCAAGAACTGCATAGGAGTGACGCAGTTCTGCGCAGAGGCTATGCAGACGATACACAGAGGCTCCAGTTCAGTGTGATCAGACTCAGATTCTCCCAGTGACAGGGTGACATTATTCCACCATTCATTTTGTCCAGTTTCTCTCTGTATCGGATTGCTAGTTGAGCATCCAAGAATTGTACTTAGATTTTCTCCTGCATTAATAATAAAACCCTCAAATCTGTTGCACCAGTTTTCCTGCATTTGGTTTTTCCTTGGACATTTGTCCAAAAATAACAGTGTCATTTGTGTTGTATTTTCTTTCTTTCTCAGTCTCCTTTTTCTTCATATAATTTAATTAAGTGAAGGTTGCAGTGTATGTCTTATGATATTTGCTGTAGGAAATTGCAAATAATTTGGTTGATTAATTTAACAAATAGGAGTAATGTCATCAATTGCTGCAGTAGGGATTCCGATTGAGGAATTTTCACAGGGAATTGGAGCTGCTGGTGAAGCAAGAAAAGCAGTGTCAGAGAACCCTGTGCTGAGCAGAAGAGGGAGATCGAAAAGCTGCAGGAGGTAGCAGTTTGTAACCCTAGAGGGTTTGCGTAGTTCTTATCCAGAACGCTGAAATTTCTAGGCAGTCTCTCTTCGAGAGTTGACGAAGAGGAGGGCTTCCAGATCGAATTTTTGCAGGGGCAGAGGGAGAAGCGCTGAAGCCTTAGCGTGAGGAGAGATGGTGGGACGTAGATTTTTTTTGTAGGTAGTTTGCTGGGCAGACAATCGTCATAAGAAAGAGAGAAGCACGGCTGAGGGAATTTCTTCCTCAGAGAATTCCTAGCCAAGGAATTCAAATTCTCTAGAGCTGAGCAGCAGCAAGGGGCAACAGTTTTACTAGCTCTAGCAGGGAGTACGTAGGCTAGCCCAACAACAACACAGAGGAGTGAGAAGGTCACTCGACTTTCTATTTTATGGCAGAAATGGAAACCAGTGGCTTGAGGGATCAGGACATGTTGGATGGAGCATCCAACTATGTCATCTAGAAGACTAGAATGTCATAACTTCTAGATGAGCATGCCCTTAAGAGTTACATCGACATCGTGGTGGCTATGCCTGCAGATGCAGATCCATTGAAGAAGTATAGATCAGAAATGGCGAAGGCCAAGAGGATGATCCTTGATGGAGTAAATGATCACGTAGTGTGTCATGTCGCTAGTAGAGGGACTGCTAAGGAGATGTGGGATGCCTTGGCTATGTTATATCAAGGATCTTCCGAGCAGCGGAAGATGTACTTGGAACAGAAACTGAGATCTGCTCAGATGTAGAAGGGGGAGTGTGTGGATCCATTCCTCATGAAACTTAAGGAGACCTATGATGAATTGTTTGCTGCGGGGCATACACCTTAGGATTCAAAGTTGGTTAGACTGGCCCTCAATTCTGTCTCAGATGAGTGTCAAGTCTTTTTCCAGAATATCTTAGGGAGAGCAACATTGTCGAATTGGGATGAGATGTGGGAAGCTCTAAAACAAGAGGAGCTGAGGAGAGACTTAGTCAAGGTAAAACTTGACGGAAGCAACAACAGTGGGTAGAAGACCAAGGAGGAGGAGGATAATGCAACCCTTGCATCGAAGGGACAACAGGAGCAGCGAAGATGTAACAAAGATGTCTCGAAGATCAAGTG
Source organism: Pinus tabuliformis (assembly GCA_031772625.1). NCBI lineage: Eukaryota > Viridiplantae > Streptophyta > Pinopsida > Pinales > Pinaceae > Pinus > Pinus tabuliformis. The sequence goes on from CM062807.1 coordinate 734,812,696, forward strand.
TTTCAGGTGTGGTGAGATGGGTCACTACGCTACTTAGTGTCCTCTCAAGAAGAAGGAAAAGGATCAGAAAAACGATTTGAAGGCTGCACCCGCGAAGATCGAGGAGGAGTTCGCCAGGACAACCGAGATTCCTCGAGGAGGGAGGTGCATTGATTTGGAGCTGTAGTTCGAAAGAGCTACAGATGGGGAGGATCCTTGAGGAGTCCACCTCTTGGATCAATACCTTGCTACGGAAGCCCAATTTTGTAGTAGCAAGATGGACTAGTGTTGGATGGTGTCGAGGAGTGTCAGAGAGACAGTTGTAGTGGCTAGGAGCACCAGAAACTGAACAATGCATAACATAGTTGGTAGTAGTGCAGATAGGCACAAACAAGAGGTCAACAACAACACAGTGGATTCAGAGGGTCAGCACTGAGACTAGCAACAATCAGACTTCACCATTCACATGGTATCATACTGAACACAGTTAGTTCAGTAATTTGGGATGTTTTTCCGTTGCTAATGGAGTAGCAACAACAGTTTGCAGTGCAGAGGCAGTTGGTAGTGGCAGTGCCAGCAACATCATGGATGCAAAATTTCAGAGGGAGTTGTAGTGTTGACAGTTGCAGGATCAACAAGAGTACAAATGCAATGTTTGTGCAGTAGTTGGTGGACAACATGTCAGACATCAGCAGTGCAGAGGACGATGCTTCAGAGTCAGAGAAGTATGTAGCAACGTATATTGCTAGAGCACATTCCTTTCTAAAAGTGAGTGTTGATTTGGGGTAGCATCGAATGTGCTTTAGGCCTCAAATTTTGTAGGGAGGCTTGGGCACATGTATTGCAAGGAACCCAGAAATCGTTTTGGGAAATTCCACCTAGAATCAATTTTATTAAAATAATTGCTATTTTTTTAATGGGCCCCTAAGTTTTAACTTAGGAAATTAAAAATATTAATGAGAATTAATCTAATTGTGGGTGGAACTTCTAGAAGAAGACGAGGATCAAGCTTAAATGATCTTTAGCCATTGATTAGCTTTTAATATGGGTCGTTGAATGTCAACGAGAAGATTATTTAAGGAAGCTTGAGGGTCATTTGGAAAACACACCGAGAGATCAAGAGATCAAATTTTTGAAGTGAGAAGTTCTCAGGAGGAAATTCTGATCGAGGAGATTTCTTTACAGAGAGAGGTGCAGTGAGTATCCGAAAAAAGGAAGTTTTCTTGGGCCAGAGAGTAAGAAGCAAAGAGAGGGCAGAAAGACGTCCAGAGAGAGGCAGACGCTGGCCCACACAAAGCTAACGCAGTCACAATAGTCCTTAGAGGGAGATCAAATTCCTGTTGAGGAAATCGAGTTCAGTGGCCGGGAGCCGGGGTGTGATATTGAGAGGCAGTGATATGGATTTTCCAACTAGCAGAGGGTCCAGAGAAGGAGCAGCGTGATACCTAGCAAGGGTGACGCAGGAACTTCGTAGGATAGACGTAGTTCTGCACAGAGGCTACGAAGAGGCTCCAGTTCAGTGTGATCAGACTTAGATTCTCCCAGTGACAGGGTGAGATGATTTCACCATTCATTTTGTCCAGTTTCTCTCTGTATCAGATTGCTAGTTGAGCATCCAAGAATTGTACTCAAATTTTCTCCTGCATAATAATAAAACCCTTAGATTTGCTGCACCAGTTTTCCTACATTGGGTTTTTCTAGGGACATTTGTCCAAAAGTAACGGTGTCCTTTGTGTTGTATTTTCTTTCTTGCTCAGTCTCTTGTTTCTACATATAATTTTATTAAGTGAAGGTTGCAGTTTATGTCTTATGATTTTTGCCATTGGAAACTGCAAATAATTTGGTTAATTAATTTAACAAATAGGAGTAATATCATCAATTGCTGCAGTAGGGATTTCGGTTGAGGAATTTTCATAGACATTGCTTGAAAAATTAACTTGAGTGCTTAGGAAGTAAAAACTTCCACTTTGTTTGCACAATGTTTCTTGAATGAGGACGTTGTCCTTTCCAACGGCTAGTATAATGTGGACAACCTTCCTTTGCTTGGTGCAAAGATGATTCGAGCCATGCTTTTAGGCTCTTTGCTTGATTTTGACTTGAAATATCCCTTAGATTGCTTGGAGACTTAAATGGTGTTCTGTTTTGCCTCAACATTCCTCCAAATTGACCTTTACATGGTCCAGTGGGTAGAAAGGGCGAAGACACTCCTCGTCTGGGTCCATTTGCCTACTTTTTGTGTGGTTTAAGGCTTGAACTTTCCTGCACATGAGTTGCCCTTAGTCTATGATGTGTCCTTGACTTGCTTTTATATCTTGCTTACTCAACACATTTTCCATGTTACCTCTTTTAACCTCATACCTGCACCAGGGGTAGTCACCTTGTTTTGAAGGTACCTCAAAGATGAAAATGGGACATTAAAGGGGGCGTTAAGAGTGCCTTGACATGGATTTGATTACTCTTGACTTGGAGGTCGCAAGATATCTTTCCACTGCCTTGGAAGATGTGGGTCACTGCATTAGGGAGCTCGAATGCATCACAAACTTTGAGACTTCCATGAAGAATAATGGACATAACCAAAGAGTTGGGCATAAATTTGGATATTGTTGATTTGGGGAACAAAGATTGCATTGAGATAATGGGAAAGTGAGGGGAAAAGTACAATAAGTGATCACCTTTATAGGGCTACTCAACTTGTGCTCCCATAAATCACCAGTCATAGTAGATCCACCTCCTGATGTTCGCATATCATCGTAAGAGATAAGAATGTTGCACGGTGCTTTCTTTCCCATACTATTCTTCTCTTTTCCTGACCCATCGAATTTTGAATGAAATCCTTTCCTTCTAGTACTAACCTTTCTCTAGTGGCTTGTGGATTAGACTAGCCTCATAAGGTTTCCATAATTAATATGCTCTTCCAAGTTGAGTGATGCTCTGTTTTTGGGAGGGACCATTGTGAGAGAAACCTAGGCCTTATGTGGTGAGGGTTTCTCAAAAAAATAATAGCACCCCCATTCATACTTTTAATAATGAACCCTTTTTCCTATATCCTCTCTCTTTGTTTTTTTTGCTTGCCCCTTTCCTTGGCTACATCACCACTAATGGGTCTCTCTAGGTCGTCTTCTCAGGTAGGGCTCGACTTGAGATGGCTTCTTCTTAGATGGGACCAATAACCGTGCCTCTCCATTGCCTATTAAGGACTTTGGTCTTCTTTGTCGCATCTTATAGACTGCAGCTATGGGATCACATCTCTAACCATTGCTCCAACGCCTTCTTCCACTCGTATATTGCATTACCCAGTTCAACGCTAAGATTGTCAACTTTTTCTTCTTTCCTTCACTATTTGTGCTACAAAGTTCTCAATTCTCCCCTCTTTCATTTGCTATCTCAAATAATGTTGCTGTTAGTGTCGGTATCTTCATCCCTTCGTTAGTGAACAAATTCTCTTGTTGCATTGCATATTAGGTGTCCTACTTAGTCAGCTGCATTCCATTAGGAGCATGGATCATTTGACGGTAGTGGCTTGTTGTACATTTTCCCTCATGTCCTTTACCTGCTGACCCATTTTTATTCATCAAGATCATCTGCAGTCACTTTTTGTCTTAAAAATTTCAAGAGTCATTCTTTTAGGGTTTCACTGTCATTAGGTCTAGGGTTTTATCAAAAAGGGTTTTAAAATGTCCAATAACAGTCAGCAGGCACATGAGGAGGTTCCAGTACCAATAAATTTCATAATCAATTGCTCAGAGATGTATTTTTCCTCAAAACTCTGTTTTGAGGAAAAACAGAGTATTTTAGATTTTATTGTATTAATTCATGTATTTTCAGTTCTCTTGTATGTAAAGCAGTTCAGAGGCAACCCTGGTCTCCTTCCCAAGCCTCAGTAGCTCCATCCCCTGCAAAGCAAACAGAAATCAAGACAAATTAAGTCATTCAGTTCATCAAAAGGTTCGAATAAAGTGAAAAGCTCAAAAAACAAAGTGAAAAAGTATGTCACAATGCAAACATTACAAAAGTGGGTTTTATGAATGAAAAATCAAAAGATCCTATATATAAATCATTTTTCATGATTCAAAAAGCTCATTTGCATTCAAAGAACAAAGTGTGAGTAAAGTTAAGGTCATTTTGAGCAAAAGGAGATAAACTTGGAGAAAACTGTGCAAAATCGGAGGCGCGAAGCATTGGGTGGAAGGCGCGCTCATAGAAGAGGTGCGGCGCATAGGGCTGCGATTTCCAGTGTAAAATTGTTCTGGTGCGGCGCACACAGAAGGCGCGGCACGTTGGGTTTGTGGCGCGGCGCATAGAGCTGCAAGCTCGATTTCACCATAAAACTCCCTCAAATTTCCAAAATTGCTCAATCCTATGGTGTGCAAGTAAGTCTAGAGTTCTTCCCTTGCCAGTGAATGAGTTTCTCTTAGAGTTTATGGTGATTTAATGAGAAAAACTTGAAACCCTACCTCCTTGCAATTTTTGCCAAAAAACAGTTGCATAGGGTTTACAATTTGTGTTTTTGCTGCCAATTCCACTCTATCACTCCCTCACTCTTTGATTCCCTCATTCATTTTCCAGTGCATCAACCCATTCCCTAATCCCCATATCCTTAAATTTAATATCTAGTGTAGGCTGTAGAAGTAATTTGCTTCAAAATTCATAAGAATAACTTAATGAATGTAATTTAAAAGTCAAGTAGGTGAACTAGATTCAGATTTGCTGCAGTAGGGTTCCTAGAGTCTAGGAATTTTCACAGTCCTTTCCCTCCCATGTCTCAAGGGAGGAGGCAAACCACCTCTGGGCTTGGATTAGCTTCCATATAATGCTAAGCCGATCGGGGTACACTGGTCAAAGCACATCATCTTGTGAATAATTTAGGGCAATGAGGAGAATGCTGAAGGTGTGTAGGGTGCCCATGTCACGGAATGATGCTTTACACATGATGGGAGTCCCATGAGTCTCAATGCTTCACCTAGGAGTGTCAATATGATCATATTGTGGACATGGGCCCTACTTAAGTTGCCAAACCCATGATGAAACCACCTACCAATTACATATAATATCCAATGCACATCCTCACAATTCGGTACAATAATTTATTGGTACATGTAAGCGAACCAAACTTTTTTATCAAGGGCGCATTGAGACTTCATAGTGGGATTCCTTTCCACATTTAGTGCTACCTCCCTAGGTAGGAGTTGGTAATAAATAACCCTATTAGGTGTTTGCAGTCCCTAAGCGGAAAGACAGGTCACTGGTACATCCTTTAAATGATAGGTGTCATGTGAGTGATGATGAATGGATGGGGACATGGGGGTACCAAGGCCAAATGCCATGGGTTCAAGGATGGAAATGATGATTATTTGGGTGTATAGATGTAGGAGGGAGCAATCCTGGATACATGAGTTACCCTATCGTTTGTTTTGCCACCCTTCTTTATGTTCCTTTTGCCTTTTCTTGTTTTTTCTTTGTATTATTGTTCGCGGCTCCAGGAAATGAGGGCATGTTGTGTAAGATATAAGCAGTTATTACCCCCTTAAGGTGGGGCAGTTCATCCCTCACTAGTTTTTGGGACGTGAACGAGTTCCTAAATGATTTGGGGGTACTCATATCGCCCTCAGAACTAGGGTGATGGCCATAATAAGGGGTAGATCTCATGCCTAGGTTTTTCCCATGTGCTATATTAAATGTCCCGACCATATTTTGCATTTTTTTTCCTGCTTGTGGCCATGATAATATTTTAACATTCTTTTAACTACATCAACATCCGAGGATACATTTACAGGCCCGACCTAGACATGTGGACTAGGGGAGGGGGTGTGCCAACGCCTTGTGAACCTAGAGAAGGAATATGAATAAATAGGGGTTGTGATGTGTGGAGGGGAGTGAAAAACGTGGATGGGGAAAATAGGACCACACTACGAAATTCAGGGTTTCCCAAGTAGTGCTGTTCCCAAAGGGATAGGGCAATAGGGGAGATCCCACGAGTCTAGGATTGAGGATTACCCCCCCCCCCCCATTTAAGGTGAGGGAACAAAACTACGGTCAAAGCCATTCCGTTTTTCCAAGTCACTCAATAATCCATACCCAAAATGCCCAAGGAAAAACAAGCATAAGCACCCGTTTGCCGACCTTCAAACCTATGTTCTCGAAAGATGGGCGATGGAACATATCATTGATTCAGGGAGCAAAGGTCAAATGGCTCAATCTATCAACTACATTGGTGGTTTTCAGGGGCTACATGTTGTTGAGTGAGGAGATATCTAGGAGAAATTTTTGTGCAATGGGATCAAACACTTTTGATGGGTAACATTTCTTTTTTGCATTGAGATTACCACACTCACATCTTTTAAATGTCTCAACAAGCTCCTACATTATCAACTACCATCAAGTACAAGTATGGATCGTCTAATTCTTCTCTCCTTCTTTCTATTTTCATTTATCTTTTTGATATTCAGACTCTAGTTATGGCTTTGTATTACCACCCAAAACCCTCCCTTTAAATCTCAATGCCTTATATATACATGTAAGACTCTAGGGAGAATGGAAGGTACAAGATAGATCCAAGGGATAATGGAAGAGTCATACCTGAGTCATACCTAGTGTAACCCTAGTATCTTGTTCACACGTTGTAGGCCAATTGTTCTCAGACACAACGACAAATAAATAAAAGAAACTAATTCTAATTAATGATAATGATTTCAAAGTATTTTAGATTTAGGACTAATATGATTTGTGATATTTCATGATCTATATTGCAGATTTATGCAAATAGAAAATCAAAGAATGAGATTTTTATTTTTATTTTTGAGAGTGGTTGAAAGGAAACAATAATGTTTAAACTAGAATTACGACTATGGGGTCTAAAAGCGAAATTTGGAGGGCTATTTGTTTAAGAATGATTGGGACCAACAAAGTTGCAAATTGCATATTGTATCCAACCCTATCTTGTTATGAATTGTTGCAAAAATTTTGTTTGAAAGGGCCTGATACAGTAAAATTTTGCAGGTCTAGTGCAAATCCTCACTAGGAAGATCCAGACCTTGTGGAAACAAGATATTGGGCACCACTATCACCTCAACAACCTTTCACCAAATATATAGTGGTATATTGCAACACAAGAAAGAATTTCCTGTATGTGGATCGCCTAGAGTATATTCAACAAGGAAGGTTTAAACGATGTGGCACGCTTTCATAGAAACAAGTCGAGAATCAAAATGTAATTCGTCAAACCTTATATAAACATAAAAGTGAAGAAACTCACTAGTTTACTTTTTATTTTTGATGGCTATATTTTTCTATTTTCAGGGTTTTTTTTGAATAATAAAAAATTGAGGACAATTGATGAATTTAGTAAAAAGACATGGTTGTTTGGTGGAATAAGGAGTGTGCCTTATTTCCTCTAGGGCTATGGGGTCAAATCGATGCCCCTCTTGAGTTGGTTGATCAATGATTGTGGATTATGGCTGGAGGTGGAACCCCATAAGCTAAATGAGCTCGCGTTTAATCAAGAACAAGTTTGGAAACCAAGCCCTACTAGAAAGGATTATACTTGGGGAAAATCCTTCAACAAATATATCAACTATGATGCAAAATAAATTGAATCCCTTGGTGAGGAGTACTAGGGCATGGCCCAACAAGAAGAAACAAACTCTACCTTACAAATAAGAGATATGTGCGAGTAAAACCCTAGACATCCCTTAGCAAGTGACAAAGCTTCCTTTCAAATGGGTTGACCTAGTTAGTTTTTGTAGTATTCTTTAGTTATCCACAAATCCCGTTAAGAAATATGTGAAATCAACCAAGAAATATAATTCATGATGAACACTAAAGGTTTCATGAAAACGTTTTACATTATGGAAAACCGATCTCACCAATTCACATTGATCTGCAAATGAGGAAGATTTCTCTATTTATAGGTTAGGATCTCAACATCTTTCCTCCTTTTGATTGAAAAAACAAGTGAATTTTCATCCACAATATGCTTGACGATTAAGTCAAACTATAAGTTATTTCATTACATTACCTAAAACTGAAAATAGGTGAGACATCCCACCAATTAGAGGTTAGATTTGTCAAAAGGATGTCTGAATTGACCTAAGGGTACAATGTTTCATCAAGAATAGCTTGACATTGCTTGAAAAATTAACTTGAGTGCTTAGGATTAAAAAAATTCCACTTTGTTTGCACAATCCTGCCTGAATGAGGGCGTTGTCCTTTCCAACGGCTAGTATAATGTGTACAACCTCCCTTCACTTGGTGCAAAGATGATTCAAACCATGCTTTTAGGATCCTTGCTTGATTTTGACTTGAAATGTCCCTTAGATTGCTTGGAGACTTAAATGGCCTTCTGTTTTGCCTCAACATTCCTCCAAATTGACCTTTACATGGTCTAATGGGTAGAAAGGGCGGAGGACACTTCTTTTCTGGGTCCATTTGCCTGCTTTTTGTGTGGTTTAAGGCTTGAACTTTCCTGCACATGAGTTGCCGTTAGTCTATGATGTGTCCTTGACTTACTTTTACATCTTGCTTACTCAACACATTTTCCATGTTACCTCTTTTAACCTCATGCGTGCACCAGGGGAAGTCAGCTCGTTTTGAAGGTACCTTCAAGATGCAAATAGGTTAGTCTATGATGTGGCCTTGACTTGCTTTTACATCTTGCTTACTCAACACATTTTCCATGTTACCTCTTTTAAGCTCATGCCTGCACTAGGGGAAGTCACCTCGTTTTGAAGGTATCTTAAAGATGCAAATGGGACATTAAAGGGGGCGTTAAGAGTGCCTTGACTTGGATTTGATTACTCTTGACTTGAAAGTCGCAAGATATCTTTCCAATGCCTTGGAGGATGTGGGTCACTGAATTAGGGAACTTAAATGCATCACAAACTTTGAGACTTCCATGAAGAATGATGGTCATAGCCAAAGAGGTGTGCATACATATGGATATGGTCGATTTGGGAAACAAAGATTGCATTGAGATAATGGGAAAGTGAGAGGAAATTTACAATAAGTGATCACCTTTATAGGGCTACTCAACAAGTGCTCCCATAAATCATTAGCCATAGTAGATCCACCTCTTGATGTTTGCATATCACCGTAAGAGATAAGAATGTTGCATGATGCTTTCTTTCCCATACTATTTTTCTCTTTTCTTGACCCATCGAATGTTGAATGAAATCCTTTTCTTTTTGTGCTAACCTTTCTCTAGTGGCTTGTGGATTAGACTAGCCTCATAAGGTTTCCATAATTAATATGCTCTTACAAGTTGAGTGATGCTCTGTTTTTGGGAGGGACCATTGTGAGAGAAACCTAGGCCTTATGTGGTGAGGGTTTCTAAAAAAATAATAGCAACCCCATTCATACTTTTAATAATGAACCCTTTTTCCTATATCCTCTCTCTATGTTTTTTTTGCTTGCCCATTTTGCTTGCCCATTTCCTTGGCTATATCACCACGAATGGGTCTCTCTAGGTCATCTTCTCAGGTAGGGCCCAACTTGAGATGGCTTCTTCTTAGATGGGACCAATCATGGTGCCTCTCCCTTGCCTATTAAGGACTTTGGTCTTGCTTGTCGCATCCTATAGACTGCAGCTATGGGATTACATATCTAGCCATTGCTCCAATGCTTTCTTCCACTCGTCTATTGCATCCCCTAGTTCAACACTAATATTGTCAACTTTTTGTTCTTTCCTTCACTATTTGTGCTCTAGAGTTCTCAATTCTCACATCTTTCCTTTGGTATCTCAAATAATATTGCAACCTCTTACTTCTTGACTTCAATTGTTCATCTCTATTGTTATCCCCAATTGCGTATTTGGTTCAATTTTTTGGTCCTGGCTTCAGTAAATTTGATCTATCTTTCCTCCACTAGTTGACCCCTACCTTTGCCAGCTGTCCTGCCTTGTCTTCTTCTCACCTTCACTCGCTTCTCAACCTCATTGAGATTTTCTATTGTTGTCATCCTCCTTGTATGTGGCAAGGCATTTTCTGTTATGTTGTAGGTTGTGTTAGCAGAATCTAGCAGGCCTTAAGGAGGGAAAGTTATGGGTCAAACAGGAAACTAAGTGATAACAATGGGATGATGTCCCACAGTCACGACAACCAGTGTCCCTTGCTCTTTTTTGATTTTTCATGATGTGAGGAGTTCCAGTAGATAAACAATCATCTTTAATTGATGTTCTAGGATTTAAGGTACTTGGAGATGAGGTAGGTCTTCTTAAGGGAAGCTCAATGTGATAATATGGCACTTCAAAAGGGTTTTAGCTCCCTACAAGAGACCTACAAGAAACTTGCACGTGATCTAGGGTTTTTTGAATTATCGTGGTTAAAGGTACTCCCGAGATCAAGGCAAGGGGAAGAAAGGGATTCTTATGATTTATTCCATTGAATACTAAGCTCATACAACCCTCGAAGAAGTCCCCAATCCAAGGAATTGCAAACTAGGGTTTCCCTTCTAAGGCACACCTCGAGCAAGGGTTTTTATGGATGAAAACACAAGAGATGCTTGTGAAACTTTGAGGTCTTGTAGCTAAGTCCCTAAGCTTGAAGTCAATGATCCCAGTATCCACCCTTTCACTCTCTAGAGAATATTGCTCTATGCCCTAACCTAGCTGTGCAATAATAGAGGAGTGGAACTTTGGGAGAAGAAAATATTGAGAGAGAAGGATTTGATCACGAAAAGAAAAATTTTATGTAAGAAAAGAAAAATTTCGTCGACTAGAAACATGCATAAGATGTCATGCTATGAGTAACATGTGCAATTTGCAACCAAATAGCTTTTGAAATAAATTTTCAACAATTAGGGCACAATATAACATTAATATAGTTGCAACAATTCCATACGTTATACATTTTTCAAGAATAAAACTTAAACAAGAGGCACTTACAAGATGACAATATGATATATCATCCACAAATCAAGAGATAACTACAAAAAAAAATCGAATTTCAGTTCCAAATATTGAAATGCATCCATGGGATTTAGTAATTAATCCAAAGAAAAAGTTCGGATTTGCCAAGAATGCCAAAATTCCCAAGTGTGTTGATGATCCAATATAAATGAAGTTGAGTTTTATTTATATGAGACCTAGTAGGTCAAATTATTATCTCAAGGACCCTAACATTATAAAAATGTGCAAAATACCAACCTTGGTCACAAGCCGCCCAAGTAGCTTTTACAAATTATGAGATAACCATCCAACTGCTAGCCGCATTGATGACATCATGGTCAAGTAGTGTCGTTGGAGTGCTACATTGAGTCCCCTTGGTGCCAACGTGTGTGAAACGGCTTCATAAATCACGAACAAGGGGATGGATCCTTATTCTCCATACAAGTCATGATGTGGGGCCGCAAATTGATTTTGGGGCACAAAAATTGGTCTCATGGGTCTTTTGATGATAGAATGGCCTGTGATGCTCCAATACATGGGTCTCTTGATGATAGAATAGCTTGTGATGCTCCAATACATGGGTTTCTTGATGATAGAATAGCCTGTGATGCTCCAATACTAAGGGCTCTGACAATGGTCCCCCTCCCATGTCTTAAGGGAGGAGAGGAACCACCTTTGGGCTTTGGATTAGCTGCTATATAATGCTGAGCCGATCGGGGCATATTGGTCCAAGCGCATCATCTCGTGAATAATGTAGGGAAATGAGCAAAATGCTGAAGGTGTTGAGGGTGCCCATGTTATTGAATGATGCTCTACACATGATGGGAGTCCCATGACTCTCAATGCTTCAAGTAGGAGTGTCAATATGATCCTATTGTGGACATGGGCCCTACTTAAGTCATCGAACCCATGATGAGGAAGTAGGTGATGAGGTAGGACTTCTTAAGGGAAGCTCAATGTGATAATATCGCACTTCAGAAGGGTTTTAGCTCCCTATAAGAGACCTAGAGGAAACTTGCACGTGATCTAGGGTTTTGTGAATTATCGTGGTTAAAGTTACTCCTGATATCAAGGCAAGGGGAAGAAATGGGTTCTTATGATTTATTCCAATGAATAATAAGCTCATACAACCCTCGAAGAAGTCCCCAAGCCAAGAAAAGGCAAACTAGGGTTTCCCTTCTAAGGCACACCTTGGGCAAGGGTTTTTATGGATGAAAACAGAAGAGATGCTTGTGAAACTTTGAGGTCTTGTAGCTAAGTCCCTAAGCTTGAAGTCTATGATCCCAGTATCCACCCTTTCACTGTCTAGAGAATATCGCTCTATGCCCTAACCTAGCCGTCGAAGAATAGAAGATCAAAACTTTGGAAGAAGAAAATATTGAGAAAGAAGGATTTGATCACGATAAGAAAAATACTATGTAGGAAAAGCAAAATTTCGTCGACTAGAAACATGCATCACACGTCATGCTATGAGTTACATGTGCAATTTCCAACCAAATAGCTTTTGAAATAAATTTTCAACAATTAGGGCACAATATAACATTAATCTAGTTGCAACAATTCCATACATTATACATTTTTCAAGAATAAACTTCAACAAGAGGCACTTACAAGATGACAATATGATATATCCATCCACAAATCAAGACATAGCTCCAAAGCAAATTGAATTTTGGTTCCAAATATCGAAATGCATCCATGCCATTTAGTAGCTAATGCAAAGAAAAAGTTCGGATTTGCCAAGAATGCCAAAATTCCCAAGTGCGTGATGATCCAATGTAAATGAAGTTGAGTTTTATTTATATGAGACCTAGTAGCTCATTATTATCTCAAGGACCCTAACATTATAAAAATGTGCAAAATACAAGCCTTGGTCACAAACTGAGCAAGTAGGTTTTACAAATTATGAGATAACCATCCAATTGCTAGCCGCATTGATGACATCATGCTGAAGTAGGGTCGTTGGAGGGCCACATTGAGTCCTCTTGGTGCCAACGTGTGTGAGAGGGCTCCATAAATCATGAAAAAGGGGATGGCTCCTCACTCTCCATACAAGTCATCATGTGGGGCCGCAAATTGATTTTGGGGCACAAAAATTGGTCTCATGGGTCTCTTGATGATAGAATAGCCTGTGATGCTCCAATACATGTGTCTCTTGATGATAGAATAGCATGTGATGCTCCAATACTAAGGGCTTTGACAATTATCCTTTCCCTCCCATGTCTCAAGGGAGGAGACAAACCACCTTTGGGCCTTGGATTAGCTGCCGTATAATGCTAAGCTGATCGGGGCACATTGGTCCAAGCACATCATCTTGTGAATAATGTAGGGCAATGAGAAGATTGCTATGCTGAAGGTTTTGAGGGTGCCGATGTCATGGAATGATGCTCTACACACGTGTCACTTGATGATAGAATAACATGTGATGCTCCAATACTAAGGGCTCTGACAATTGTCCTTTCCCTTACTAAGGGCTCTGACAATTGTCCTTTCCCTCCCATGTCTCAAGGGAGGAGACAAACCACCTTTGGGCCTTGGATTAGCTGCCGTATAATGCTAAGCTGATCAGGGCACACTGGTCCAAGCACATCATCTCGTGAACAATGTAGGGCAATGAGAAAACGATTGTGCTGAAGGTGTTGAGGGTGCCCATGTCATGGAATGATGCTCTACACATGATGGGAGTCCCATAACTCTCAATGCTTCACCCAGGAGTGTCAATATGATCCTATTGTGGACATGGGCCCTACTTAAGTTGCCCAACCCATGATGAAACCACCTACCAATGACATATAATATCCAATGCACATGCTCACAATTAGGTACAATAATTCATTGGTATATGTAAGTGAACGAAACTTTTTTATGAAGGGCAGATTGAGACTTCATAGTGGGATTCCTTTCCAAATTTAGTGTTACCTCCCTAGGTAGGAGTTGGTAATAAACAACCCTATTAGGTGTTTGCAGTCTGTAAGGGGAAAGGTAGGTCCTTGGTACATCCTTTAATTGATAGGTGTCATGTGAATGATGATGAATGGATGGGGACATGGGTGTACCAAGGTGAAATGCCATGGGTTCAAGGATGGCAATGATGATTATTTGGGTGTATAGATGTAGGAGGGATCAATCGTGAATACATGAGTTACTGTATCGTTTGTTTTGCCACCCTTCTTTATGTTCGTTTTGCATTTTCTTGATTTTTCTTTGTATTGCTGGTCGCTGCTCCAGGAAATGAGGGCATGTTGTGTAAGATATAAGCAGTTATTGTTGATTTGAGGTAGCATTGGATATGCTCTAAGGCTCAAATTTTGCAGGGAGGCTTGTGAAGAGGTATTCCAAAGAATCCTGAAAGCGTTTTGGGAAATTCCACACAAAAGTGATTTTATTAAAATAATTAATATTTTTAATGGGGTTCCTAAGTGAAAACTTAGGAAAATTAAAATATTAATGGGTATTAATCTAATTAGGGGTGAAACTTCTAGATAAAGCCATGCATCAAGTCAAAACGATCTGAGCCTTTGATTATGTTTTAATCTAGGCCGTTGATTGCTCAACAAGAAGATATAAGAAGGGACTTGAGGGTCATTTGGAAGATACTCCAGGGAGATACTCAGGCTCCCAAGAGAAATCGATTTTCTCATTGGTTGAAGTTCGGCAAGAGAAAATCGATTTAGAGTTAGAGTTGTAGGTGGAGGAGAGACAGAGAGGGTTCAACATTAGTGAGGGAGACGAGGAAAAAGAGACATAGCAGCGGAAGGAACAATGTTGGACAGATTGACGCTAGGAGAGGCAGCGCTGGCCTGAGTGACGCAGGCATTGCGCAGGCCAGTCCAAAGCCCAGAGAAATTGATGCTGGCAAGCCAGAGAGACACAGAGGTTCAAGGAACCTCTCTCTCGGGTCAGACACTTGTTCAGGAACGTCTGTAAATATTTCTCAGTTCTATACTGCTGGGTGAAATTTTTTACATGTTGATATTTGTTGAAGAATAATAAAACCCTCATCTGCTGTACCAGTTTTCCTGCTTTGGGTTTTTTCGGGGACAATTGTCCAAAAATAACTGTGTCATTGTTTTTGTATATTGCCGACATTTTACTTACTTTTAATTTCTACAATGTTTTAATTGTGAAGACTGCAGTAGAATATGTTTCGATATTTTCCGTAAGAATACAGTGGATAACTTATCTTTGAAGTAATAAGTAGAAGAAGTCATATTAATCATTGCAATAGGATTTCCATTTTAGAAATTTTCACATGGTATCAGAGCTACAGGGAAGCAGAAGAGAAAAGCCTGAAGATCCAATGCTGAGAAAGGAAGAGAATTTGAAATCCCTACAAGCACTGAAATTCGAATCTCCCAGAGGATTGAGCAGTTCAAACCAAAGAGATTGGATTTTGTGGGAAAACTCTCTCTGAGTGAGCCAACAAAGAGGTAAGTCTTTTCCAGTTGAAATTTATTAGTGGTAGAAGGAACAACGCAACAAAATATTGAGCAACGAAGACATAGTTGTTCCTACAACAGTTGCTGGGATATGTTAGCGTCAGAAATTGTCTCTTGTTGAAAATATGATAGGGAAAAAGATAAAGGTATTGCGTTTAGATAGCGTTGGAGAATATATAGACAAGGATTTCACAGATTTCTGCGCAAAGGAGGGCATCAAAAGAGAGTGGAAAACTCCATATAATGCGGAGCAGAATGGAGGAACTGAACTATTGTTGGGGCAGCCAAGGCCATGTTGTATGATTAGGATCTACCTAAGTATCTATGGGTAGAAGATTGCAACACGACAATGTATATTCAGAATAGAACTCCTCATAAAGCATCGGGGAAGAGAACGCCCGAAGGAGTATTCACAGGGAAGAAGCCGGAAGTTAGTTATCTCAGAATATTCAGAAGCGTGGCTTATTGCCACATTCCAGACGAGAAGCGTAGAAAATTGGATCAAACTGCAGAGAAGGGGTATCTCATAGGATATAGCGAGACCTCAAAGGCATATAGAATCTACATTCCAGGCAGCAGGAAGATTGTAGTAAGACTAGATGAAATTTCGTGGAAGATAGAGCTTTCAGGAAATATCGTAAAATCCCTGTAGAAGATCAGTTAAGAGATGTGTCGTTAGTCTAAGAGAAGCAGGGGCAGCAAGAAGGATAGGTAGGAGGGCATACACTTGGGACAAGTATAGTGACCAGTACCAGTATTTCCTTGGAGGAAATGGAGATGCTTCTCAACAGACAAAACAACAGAGTGAGGAGGAAGAAATTGTTGAACCTCCCACCCCCAGTGGTAGAACGAGAAGAGTATTTTGTTGGAGCTCCTAAAGACGAGTATAGGCAACGCATACAACCAGATAGATATCAAGCATTGGTAGCTCAAGTTGGAGAACCCTCTCGCTTTCAGGAAGCTGTTCAACACCAGGTGTGGGTGGATACCATGGTGGAGGAGTACAACTCCATCATGAAGAATGATGTCTAGGATGTAGTACTTAGACCGGAAAATAGATCAGTTGTAGGTTCGTGATGGATCTACAAGATCAAGTATGCTGCAGACAACAACATAGAGAAGTACAAGGCAAGGTTCGTGGCAAAGGGGTATGCTTAGAAATAAGGGATAGACTATGAAGAAATCTTTGCCCCAGTTGCTTTTTACACCTCTATTAGATCTGTTATATCCCTAGCAGCTCAAATGAGATGAGAGATTCACCAGATGGACGTCAAGACAACATTCTTGAATGGGGTGATAGAAGAAGAGGTGTATATAGAACAACCGGAAGGCTTTGAAACTCATGAGAAGAAATCTCATGTTTGCAGGTTAAAGAAATCCCTGTACGGGCTCAAGCAGGCACCTAGAGCATGGTATGGTCGAATCAATAGTTACTTGCAGCAGTTGGGATTTGTCAAGAGTGATGCTGATCCCAATCTCTACTATTTACTGGTGGAGAATGAGCGACTTATTTTGGTACTATATGTAGATGACCTGTTTCTAACTGGATCATCTAGGGTCATCTAGGATTGCAAGAAGAATCTTGAAGTCGAATTCGACATGAAGGACTTGGGAATGATGCATTATTTTATGGGGTTGGAAGTTTGGCAGAAGAATGGGGAGATCTTCCTTGGTCAAGGAAGATATGCTACAGAGATTCTGAAGAGATTCAAAATTCAGGATTGCCGACCCATGGCTACTCCCATGATCATCAACTGGAAGAAAATAGATGCATCAGAGGATAAAGAAGTAGATCCCACCTTGTACATACAGCTCATTGGGTCCATTATGTATTTGGTTAACACTACGCTAGGCATTTGTTTTTTGGTTAACATTCTTAGTCAGTTCATGGTGGAACCAAAAAGAGTGCTAGACACATGCTTAGGTATGTACGAGGAACAGTCGGATATGGGTTGAAGTACTCGCTAGGAGAGGATGTCAGCGTGAATGGGTTCACCGATGCAGATTTGGCAGGTAATTCAGTAGACCGAAAAAGTACCTTTGGGTATTGCTTCAGTGTTGGATCAGGGATGATATCCCTGGTGCAGCAGGAAGCAGAAATTGGTAGCATTGAGTTCAGCAGAAGCAGAATATATCGCAGCCAACACAGCTACGTGCGAAGCCATATGGCTCAGAAAATTGCTTTTGAGCCTATTCAGGAAAAGGATGGAGGCGACCAAGATTTACTGCGATAATCAGCGCTGCATCAAACTCTCTGAGAATCCAGTATTTCATGATCGGTTGAAACATATAGATATCCATTGTCACTTTATCGAAGACTGTGTTCAACGTGGGGCAGTGCAGCTGCAATATGTTCCCACAGGAGAGCAGGTGGCCGATATACTCACAAAGGCTCTTGGAAGAGCTAAGTTTACTCAGTTCAGAGAGTAGTTGGGTCTGATTGTAAATCCGTTTTAGTAGCAGGAGTAGAGTGCAGTGCAAATGCAGTGTTCGGTGGCAGAACCAACAACAACACAGATGCAGAGCGAGTTGTAGTACAGATGTAGCATTGACAATAGCAGTTTCAAAGGCAACAAAACAGTAGCAACAATAACGTAGTAGTTGATGGACAACATGTCAGGCATCAGCAACACAAAGACGATGCTTCAGAGTCAGAGCAATATGTAGAGAGGTAGTATATTGCTAGAGCACATTCCTCGCTAAGATGGAGTGTTGATTTGGGGCTGCATCCGATGTGCGCTAAGCCTCAAATTTTGCAGGGAGGCTTGAGCACAGGTATTCCAAAGAACCCAAAAAGCGTTTTGGGAAATTCCACCCAGAAGTGATTTTATTAAAATAATTAATATTTTTAATGGGGTTCCTAACTCTAAACTTAAGAAAATTAAAATATTAATGGGTATTAATCTAATCAGGGGTGAAACTTCTAGAAAATGCCATGGATCAAGTCAAAACTATCTGAGCCTTTGATTATGTTTTAATCTAGGCCGTTGATTTCTCAACAGGGAGATATAAGAAGGGACTTGAGGGTCATTTGAAAGATACACCAGGCAGATACTCAGTTGCCCAAGAGAAATCGATTTTCTCACTGGTCGAAGTTCGGCAAGAGAAAATCGATTTAGAGTTAGAGTTGCAGGTGGAGGAGAGACAGAGAGGGTTCAACATTAGTCAGGGAGACGAGGAAAAAGACACATTGCAACCGAAGGAACAATGCTGGACAGATTGATGCTGGGAGAGGTAGCGCTGGCCTGAGTGACGTAGGCATTGCGCAAACCAGTCCAAAGGCCAGAGAAATTGACGCTGGGCAAGCCAGAGAGACGTAGAGGGTCAAGGAATCTCTCTCTCTGGTCAGACACTTGTTCAGGAATGTTTGTAAATATTTCTCAGTTCTATATTGTTGGGTGAAATTGTGTACATGTTGATTTTTGTTGAAGAATAATAAAATGCTCATCTGCTACACCGGTTTTCCCGCATTGGGTTTTTCCGGGGACAATTGTCCAAAAATAACTGTCATTGTGTTTGTATATGCGTCGACATTTTACTTACATTTAGTTTCTGCAATGTTTTAATTGTGAAGGTTGCAGTAGAATATGTTTCGACATTTGCCGTAAGAATACATAGATAACTTATCTCTGAAGTAATAAGTAGAAGAAGTCATATTAATCATTGCAGTAGGATTTCCATTTTAGAAATTTTCATAGTTATTACCCCCTTATGGTGGGGCAGTTCATTGCCCACCAGGAGTTGGTACGTGCATGGGTTCCTCAATGATTTGGAGGCTCTCATAGTGCCCTCGGAACCAGGGTGATGGCCATAATACGAGGTAGATCTCATGCTCAGAGTTTCCCATGTGCTATATTAAATGTCCCGACCATCTTTTGCATTTTATAATGTTCTTTTCTTTTTTTTCTTGCTTGTGGCCATGATAATATTTTAACATTTTGTTAACTACATTAACCTCCGAGGAAACATTTCCAGGCTCAACCTAGACGTGTGGACAAGGGGAGGGTGTAAGGGCCCTTTCCCTATTTCACTTGACAATTCATACTTTCGTTCACATGTTTCCATTTAATAAGTGAAACAAGTCGGTCTTAAATCATTAGACATGAGACACTTATAAATTTCATTAATTCATAGAACTATTGCATGTACACTTCATCTCGTAACCCACCCATATTAATATTCGCCATACTGTCAATTTTTGGGAAAACATGGAAATTATTTACTTACAATATATTTTCACATAGTGTAACATGTCGACAATATATTATTATTATTTTCCAATTTTAAGGTCACAGCCAAGCTAGACACCAAATTGGTGTATGAGACTCCCTTGTTTGTGGGACAAGGGATCCACCTCCATGCAACGATTTCACTATCTACGAAGGCATACATACTTTACCCCCTCTGGTTTTGAACCTGTGACCTCTTAAAGGGGAACACATGGTCTTAATCATTAAGCCCACTCAAGTTGTATATATTATATTTATATTACATATTGTATTGAAAATATAAATAAGTTATATTATAGCTAAGGTACGAGTAATTGAATTTAACATATATATTAATTATAATTGGTGGTATTGTATCAAATACCCAAACTAATATGCAATACTGAATCGTACCTAATATACTATGCTCCAGGTGGGAGAGACTCGGGAGCGCGCTCCCAACCTAAAAAATTCGTTCCTTGGTTTTTTTGGGAGCGATGGAGGGAGCGTTGTACCCGTCGCTCTGGGAGCGATTTTTCCAACCGGGGAGCGGTCAGGGACCGATCGCTCCCAACCTCTCCCTGGTTGGAAAAATAGCTCCCGACCGGCAGAGAGCGACGCCTGCGCGACTGAGAAAGGGGCGACGACGACATGGAGAGGGAGGGAAGGGGAGGGAAAAAGGGAGACAGGGAAGTGGAGGGGGGGAATAAATAAACCCTCTCCCCTCTCATTATTCACTTCATCCTAAGTGAGAGAGAGCAAGAGAGTTTGGAGAGCAAGAGAGAGTTTGGAGAGCAAGGAGAGGAACTTGGAGGAGTTTGAAGAGCTTGCAAGGGGAGATTGGAGGCCAAAGAGTTAGGATCTACTCTTTAATCTAGCAATTTTTTTTTTTATATGTTCATTGCTAAATAAATAATTTTTTTTTTTCTCTATTTCCCAGGACCCATTCCCATTCCCATTCCGGTTTTTTGTAGATTCAAAACTTCAAATTTCAAACGTCATGGTTATATTGCTTGGCATTTTCTTCTTCTTGGTTCCTTTTTTGGTTATTATGGTGTCGGAGAGTAGAAAAAGGAGGGTTGAAAATGAAGAAGGGGATGAAGAAGTGGGTTATAGTGGATTCGATGAAAACCCTAGAGAGGAGTACCTTGGTGAGGAGAAGCTGGAGGAGAGTGAACATGAGTCAGCTCAAAAAACTAAACAAGACCAAACCCCATTGTGAAATATGTTAGTAGGCCTGAAGCAGGGAAACAGGGTGGAACCACTAAATTTCACTGCACCTCTGCGGGAAAAGGCAACCATGGGATGGAGATAAACAAATAGGAATCAAAACTTGTACAGGTGTGTCAGCAGCAGATAGAGCCAAATACATCAAGGAAGAGGAAGAAGCCCAATACAAATCTAAAAAATCAAAGGGTTTCTTTGAACCAAGCTCACAATCACATGCACAAAGAACTCCTTTAGCATCCTCCCATGACAGTGGATGTGGAGGCACAGGGTCAGCAAACATCTCTTTAAGGCGTAGAACCATATCAGATTTCCTTGATGAAGGGTTTAGGAATGACGTGGATTCAAAAGTTTACCGGTTTCTCTATGCATGTGGGATACCATTCAATGTTCTTCGCTCACCTTATTGGCATGAAACGATTTCTGCCATAAATTATGCCCCTAAAGGAAACAAGAGCCCTGGGTATGACAAGGCTAGAACCGTTGGACTTGGTCATGAAAAGCAAAAATTTCACATTCTTTGAGTAGAATGACAAATTCTTGGACTGAGCATGGGGTTTGTATCTGATGGATGGACAAATGTAAAAGGCAAGCCATGATAAGTGTTCTTGCTGTGTCTGTTAGTGGTGCCATCTTTCTTTCAGCATATGATTACTTAGACAAGTTCAAGACCATCATCAACATTGCAGAACCATTACTTGAAACAATTGAACGTATTGGGCCATACAATGTCATCCAAGTCATCACTGATAACACTCCTAATTGTAAGGTAGCGGGAGCAATTATTGAGGATAAACACCAACATATTTTGGTCTGGGTGTTTGGTTCACATAATGAACCTTTTGATGCATGATATTATTAAGAAAAAAAACCAACAATACAAATGGATTGGTGATTTGTACAAGAGAGGCAAAGAAATGATAAAATTTATTACAAATCATAGCAATACCCATCGCCTTTTCCATAATCACTCAAGATTGGAGCTGTTGAAGATTGCGATGACTAGATTTGCAAGCTATTACTTCACCTTCAGGCGCCTTTTGAAGGTAAGAGAGACATTGGCTAGCATGGTATCAAGTCCACACTGGCAGGTATTAAAGGAAAGGGCTACAAATGCAGCTAACAGACAAGGTTTTGAGCAAGTGGAGGAGACCGCTCTTGATGGTTAGTTTTGGGCACGTGTGAGGCAAGTATTGGAATTCACCAAGCCCATTTATCACATGATTCAGTTTGCAGATACAGATAAACCAGTGATTGGGGAGGTGTATGAGCAGATGGATACCATGTTGGGGCAAATAAAAGATATTGTTCAGAAAGATGATCCCAACTTGTATACACTGATTCACAATTGTGTGTGTACACGGTGGAATAAACTTAATGTTCCACTACATGCCTTGGTGTATATCCTTACGCCAAAATACTACTCTGCATCTTGGTTGGGCCAACCTGCACCTGGGGGTGGGGTTAGGGTCAAACCCCATATAGATGAAGAGGTATCTACAGGATATTTGCAAGCATTAGACAAGTTGATACTTGACAGGGAGGAATGTGCTAATCTGCGTCTTGAATTAGGCAGATACTTTAGTTGCACTGGTTTGTTTGGTTCCTTCCATGCAATGGAAGATAGAGACAGATTTGATGCTCTCACATGGTGGTTAGCATATGGCAGCCTAGGACTTTTGCCAAAATTGGCAAAAAAAG
Organism: Pinus tabuliformis; assembly: GCA_031772625.1. Lineage (NCBI taxonomy): Eukaryota > Viridiplantae > Streptophyta > Pinopsida > Pinales > Pinaceae > Pinus > Pinus tabuliformis. Next base: position 734,835,129 of record CM062807.1, read on the forward strand.
GTTCTCTCACAGGTTGTAAATACTTCTTCTGCAGAGAGTTGTTGGAGCACCTACAACTTCATACATAATGTGAGAAGAAATAGACTCAATGAAAACCAGGCAGAAAGATTGGTTTATGTGCACTACAACTTGAGGTTGTTGAGTCATTACTATGATCTGGCTTATGAGGATCCAACATATAAAATTTGGGACAATCACCCAGAGGACGATAATTTGGAGGATGGCACTATACATCTTGAAGAACTGGAAGCAACTTATGAGAGAGGAAGATGAAGCAACAACCATGCCACTCCCACCATCCAGTAGCAGTGCTCGAGTTCCGAGTCTTGTTCCTTTGCTGTCGCCACCTCCATGTACATCCTTACGTGGAGGGCATCTGCCTTTTGGTTCTGGTCGTGGGTCTGTGCGGGAGGAGACTCCTAGAAGACCAGCACGCCTGCTCAGAAATTAGACATTATTCGTGGTGGCAAGAGAAAGATGTAGATGATAGATTTACTTGTCTTTTCTAGTTTCTAGTAGTTTTTATAACTGTTGACTCTTTCATATTTATTATGATATTTTTGTAAAAAATATATGACAATTTAAGTTTGAAGTTGGCAATTATAACTCATTGGTAATGAATTATGAATATGATGCTTTGTGAAAGTTGAAAGTTGTTTCATTTCACTTCATTTCATGTTAGATATTATTTGTTGTAATGGTTAAACTTAGCTTACAAGTACAACTTTGGTGATCAATGATGATAAATGTTATATATTGAATTTTGAAAGCTTGAAACTTTATGATTGATGAATCATGATTCATGAGATTCAATATGTTGTATGTTACTAACTTGTGGACATCGTTGATGAAGATTATAACTTCTAGATGATTGTTGTTATATGGTTCAATCTATGTTTTTTTTATGTTTTTTATATCTAATTCATCATTCTACATGTTTTTGTTGACATATATGCATCAAAATATAAAATATATAAAAAATATATATATTATATAAAAAATGCTACAGGATTCGCTCCCAAACCGGGAGCTTCTGAAAATGTCACCCCCACTCCTGTTTTCGCTCTCGCTCCTTGCTTTTGCTCCCGCTCCCAAGTAACCCTCTTCTAGTGAATACTAAGTTCATACAACCCTCGAAGAAGTCCCCAAGCCAAGGAATTGAAAACTAGGTTTTCCCTTCTAAGGCACACCTTAGGCAAGCGTTTTTATGGATGAAAACATGAGATTCCTGTGAAACTCTGAAGTCTTGTAGCTAAGTCCCTGAGCATGAAGTCTATGAACCCACTATCAGACCAAGTAGCTTTTGCAAATTATGAGATAATCATCTAACTTCTAGCCGTATTGGTGGCATCATGCTGAAGTAGGGTCGTTGGAGGGCCACATTGAGTCCTCTTGGTGCGAATGTGTGTGAGAGGCCTCCATAAATCATGAACAAGGGGATGGCTCCTTACACTCCATACAAGTCATCATGTGTCGCCGCAAATTAGTTTTGGGGCACGAAAATTGGTCTCATGGGTCTCTTGATGATAGAATAGCTTGTCATGCTTCAATAATAAGGGCTCTGATAGTGGTCCTTTCCCTCCCATGTCTAAAGGGAGGAGATAAACCACCTCTAGGCCTTGGATTAGATGCCATATAATGCTAAGCCGATCGGGGCACAATGGTCCAAGCGCATCATCTCGTGAATAATGTAGGGCAATGAGCAGCCTGCTGAAGGTGTTGAGGGTGCCCATATCATGGAATGAAGCTCTACACATGATGGGAGTCCCGTTACACTCAATGCTTCACCCATGAGTGTCAATATGATCCTATTGTGGACATGGGCCCTACTTACGTTGCCCAACCCATGATGAAACCACCTACCAATTACCTTTAATATCCAATGCACATCCTCACAATTAGGTACATTAATTTATTGGTACATTTAAGTGAACCAAACTTTTTTATCAAGGGCACATTGAGACTTCATAGTGGGATTCCTTTTCAATTTTAGTGTTACCTCCCTAGGTAGGAGTTGGTAATAAACAACTCTATTAGGTGTTTGCAGTCCGTAAGGGGAAAGATAGGTTGTTGGTACATCCTTTAATTTATAGTTGTCATGTGAATGATGATGAATGATTTTTCTATGTATTACTGGTTGCGACTCTAGGAAATGAGAGCGCGTTGTGTAAGATATAAGCAGTTATTACCCCCTTAAGTTGGGGCAGTTCATCGCCCACCAGGGGTTGGGACATGCATGGGTTCCTCAATTGTTTTGGGGCACTCATGGCACCCTCAGAACCAGGCTGATGGCCATAATAAGGGGTAGGTCTCATGCTCAGTTTTTCCCAATGTGCTATATAAATGTCCTGACCATCTTTTGCATTTTATAATGTTGTTTTTCTTTTGTTTCTTGCTTGTGGCCATGATAATGTTTTAACATTATTTTAACTACATCAACCTCTGAGGAAACATTTCCAGGCTTGACCCAGACACGTGGACAAGGGGAGGGGGTGTGCCAATGCCTTGTGGACCCAGAGAAGGAATATGAATAAATAGGGGTTGTAATGTATGGAGGGAGTGAAAAATGTGGATGGGGAAAATGAGACTGCACTACCAAATTTAGGGTTTCCCAAGTAGTGCCCTTCCCAAAGACAGAGGGCAAGAGGGGAGATCCCACAAGACTAAGAATTTGAATTAACCCCCCCCCCCCCACTTGGATCTTTTGCATGTATCAACAATCTCCTAAATCAGCAACTACCGTCAAGTACAAGTATGGATCTTCTAATTCTTCTCTTTTTCTTTCTATTTTCATTTATCTTTTTGGTATTTCGCACTCTAGTTATGGCTTTGTATTACCACCCAAAACCCTCCCTTTAAATCTCAATGCCTTATATATACAAGTAAGACCCTAGGGCTAATGGAAGGTACAAGATAGACCCTAGGGATAATGGAAGAGTCATACCTAGTGTAACCCTAGTTCTAGGTTGGTCTATATTGCAGATTTATGCAAATAGAAAATAAAAGAATGAGATTTTTTATTTTATTTTTGAGAGTGGTTGAAAGAAAACAATAATGTTTAAATTAGAATTATGACTATGGGGTCTAAAAGCCAAATTTGGAGGGCTATCTGTTTAAGAATGACCGAGAATATGGATCACCTAGAGTATATTCAACAACGAAGGTTTAAATGATGTGGCATCCTTTCTTAGAAACGGGTCTAGAATCAAAATGTAATTTGTCAAATCTTATATAAATATAACAGTGAAGAAACTCGTTGGTTTACTTTTTATTTTTGATGGTTATATTTTTCTATGTTAGGGCTTTTTGAATAATGAAAATTAAGAACAATTGCAGAATTTAGTAAAAAGAGATGGTTGTTTGGCGGAATAAGGAGTGTGCCTTATTTCCACTAGGGCTATGGGGTCAAATTGATTCCCCTTTTGAGTTGGTTGATCAATGATTGTGGATTATGGCCGGAGGTGGAACCCCATAATTGAAATGAGCTCACGCCTAATCAAGAACAAATTTTGAAACCAAGCCCTACTATAAAGGATAATACTTAGGGAAAATCCTTCAACAAATAGATCAACTATGAGGCAAAATAAACCAAATCCCTTGGTGAGGAGCACTAGGGCATGGCCCAACAAGAAGAAACAAACTCTACCTTACATCAACAAAAGAGATGTGCGAGTAAAACCCTAGACATCCCTTAGCAAGTGACAAAGATTTCTTTCAAATGGGTTGATCTGGTTAGTTTTTGTAGTATTCTTTAGTTATGCACAAATCCCCTACAGGTTATTCTTTAGTCAAACTACAGGTTATTTCATTACATTACCTAAAATTGAAAGTAGGTGAGACATCCCACGAGTTCGAGGTTAGATTTGACAAAAGGAGGTTTGAATTGACCTAAGGGTACAACGTTCCATCAAGAATAGCTTGACATTGCTTGAAAAATTAACTTGAGTGGTTAGGAAGTAAAAAATTCCACTTTGTTTGCACAATGTTGCTTGAATGAGGACGTTGTGCTTTCCAACGGCTAGTATAATGTGGACAACCTCCCTTTGCTTGGTGCAAAGATGATTCAAACCATGCTTTTAGGCTTCTTGCTTGATTTTGACTCGAAATGTCCCTTGGATTGCTTGGAGACTTAAATGGCCTTCTGTTTTGCCTCAACATTCCTCCAAATTGACCTTTATATGGTCCAATGGGTAGAAAGGGCAAAGGACTCTCCTTGTCTGGGTCCATTTTCCTGATTTTTGTGTGGTTTAAGGCTTGAACTTTTCTGCACATGAGTTGCCCTTAGTCTATAATGTGTCCTTGACTTGCTTTTACATCTTGCTTACTCAACACATTTTCCATGTTACCTCCTTTAACCTCATGCCTGCACCAGGGGAAATCACCTTGTTTTGAAGGTACCTCAAAGATGCAAATGGAACATTAAAGGGGGCGTGAAGAGTGCCTTGACTTGGATTTGATTACTCTTGAATTGGAGGTGACAAGATATCTTTCCACTGCCTTGGAGGATGAAGTCACCTTGTTTTGAAGGTACCTCAAAGATGCAAATGGGACATTAAAGGGGGCGTAAAGAGTGCCTTGAGTTGGATTTGATTACTCTTGACTTGGAGGTCGCAAGATATCTGTCCACTGCCTTGGAGGATGTGGGTCACTGCATTAGGGAGCTCAAATGCATAACAAACTTTGAGACTTCCATGAAGAATGATGGTCCTAGCCAAAGAGGTGTGCATACATATGGATATGGTTGATTTGGGGAACAAACACTGCATTGAGATAATAGGAAAGTGAGGGGAAAAGTACGATAAGTGATCACTTTTATAGGGCTACTCAACAAGTGCTCCTATAAATCATCAGCCATAGTAGATCCACCTCTTGATGTTCGCATATCACCGTAAGAGATGAGAATGTTGCATGATGCTTTCTTTCCCATACTATTTTTCTCTTTTCTTGACCCATCGAACGCTGAATGAAATCCTTTCCTTCTAGTACTAACCTTTCTTTAGTGGCTTGTGGATTAGACTAGCCGCATAAGGTTTCCATAATTAATATGCTCTTCCAAGGTTAGTGATGCTCTGTTTTTGGGAGGGACCATTGTGAGAGAAACCTAGGCCTTATGTGGTGAGGTTTTCTCAAAAAAATAATAGCACCCCCATTCATACTTTTAATATCCTTTCCTTGGCTACATCACCACTAATGGGTCTCTCTAGGTCGTATTCTCAGGTAGGGCCCGACTTGAGATGGCTTCTTCTTAGATGGGACCAATCACCGTGCCTCTCCATTGCCTATTAAGGACTTTGGTCTTGGTTGTCGCATCCTATAGACTGCAGCTATGGGATCACATCTCTAACCATTGCTCCAATGCTTTCTTCCACTCGTCTATTGCATTCCCTAGTTCAACACTAAGATTGTCAACTTTTTCTTCTTTCCTTTACTATTTGTGTTCTAGAGTTCTCAATTCTCACCTCTTTCATTTGCTATCTCAAATTATGTTGCCAACTCTTACTTCTTGGCTTCAATTGGTCATCTCTATTGTTATCCCCTCTTGCGTATTTGGTTCAGTTTTTTGGTCCTGGCTTCAATAAAATTGATCTCTCTTTCCTCCATTAGTTGATCCCTACCTTTGCCACCTGTCCTTCCTTGTCCTATTCTCACCTTCACTCGCTTCTCAACCTCATTGAGATTTGGTATTGTTATTGTCTCCTTGTATGTGCCAAGCCATTTATTTTTATGTTGTAGGTTGTGTTACCAGAATCTAATTGGCCCTAAGGAGGGAAAGACTATGGGTCAAAGAGTTAAACTTAGTGATAACAATGGGACGATGTCCCATAGTCACAACAATTAGTGTCCCCTTGTCTTTATGGAGTTTTCATGATGTGAGGAGTCCCAATAGATAAAAAATCATCTTTAATTGATGTTCTAGGGTTTGAGGTACTAGGTGATGAGGTAGGACTTCTTAAGTTTCAGCTCAATGTGATAATATGGCACTTCAGAAGGGTTTTAGCTCCCTATAAGAGACCTAGAAGAAACCTGCACGTGATCTAGGGTTTTGTGAATTATCGTGGTTAAAGGTACTCTTGAGATCAAGGCAAGGGGAAGAAATGTCTTCTTATGATTTATTCCAATGAATTCTATGCTCACACAACCCTCAAAGAAGTCCCCAAGCCAAGGAAATGCAAACTAGGGTTTCCCTTCTAAGGCACACCTCAGGCGAGGGTTTTTAGGGATGAAAACACAAGAGATGCTTGTGAAACTTTGAGGTCTTGTAGATAAGTCCCTAAGCTTGAAGTCTATGATCCGAGTATCCACCCTTTCACTATAGAGAATATTGCTCTATGCCCTAACCTTGTCGTCCAAGAATAGAGGATTAGAACTTTGGGGGAAGAAGATATTGAGAAAGAAGGATTTGACCACGAAAAGCAAAATTTTATGTAGGGAAAGCAAAATTTCATCGACTAGAAACATGCATCACATGTAATGCTATGAGTAACATGTGCAATTGCCAACCAAATAGGTTTTGAAATAAATTTTCAACAATTAGGGCACATTATAGCATTAATCTAGTTGTAACAATTCCATACATTATACATTTTTCAAGAATAAAACTTCAACAGGAAAGAGACACAAAGAGATTGAAGAAATAGATTTTCGGAGGTGAGAAGTTCTCAGGAGGAAAATCGATTGGGGAGATCTTGCAGCTGAGGTGCAGAGAGAATACAGAAGGAGGACTTTCCGGAGAATACTGACAGAGAGGCGGAGAGAGCTTGCAAAGAGGCATCGCAGTAGCTAGGAGAGCTGACGCAGAAAAGCTACATGTCACGCAGAATCCAGAACTGTTGGAACAACCAAAACTGTTGGGAACTGCCGAAACTGTCGGAATAGCTGGGAGAGCTAACGCAGAGGCAACGTAGTAGTCGGGAGAGCTGATGTAGAAAAGTTGTCTGTCAGACAGAATCTAGAACTGCCGGAACAACCAAATTTGCCAGGAATTGTCAGAACTATCGCGAATTGCTGGAACAGCCGGGGGAGCTGACGCAAAAGGTAGAGAAGGTGACGCAGGGCCTATGTAGGGCCAACGCAGAATTAGCTGGGGTTAGCCAGTCTTGTGCTGGATCAACCGGAATTCTGGCGGGTGAAGTGAGGTATAACTCACTTAGATTTTCCGCCAGAATTTTTTTCCGCAAAGGATTGCTAGATGAGCATCCTAGATTTGTATTCAAATATTTTTCCTGCATAATTTTAAACCCTCGGATCTGCTGGACCGATTTTCCCGCATTGGGTTTTTTGGGGGACTATTGTGTCCAAAATTAAGTGTGTCCTATGTATCTTGTTCTTTGCTCTGTTTGATGTTTCATGAGATCAAATATTTAATTAGTGTAGGCTGCAGAAGTAATTTTCTTGAGTATTCAGAAGAATAACTTGATGAATGTAATTAAATATCAAGTAGGTGAAGTAGATTCAGATTTGCTGCAGTAGGGGTTCCTAGAGTCTAGGAATTTTCACAGTCCTTTCCCTCCCATGTCTCAAGGGAGGAGACAAACCACCTTTGGGCTTGGATTAGCTACCATATAATGCTAATCCGATCGGGGCACACTGTTCCAAGCACATCCTCTTGTGAATAATGTAGGGAAATGTGTAGAATGCTGAAGGTGTTGAGGGTGCCCATGTCATAGAATGATGCTTTACACATGATGGGAGTCCCATGTCTCCCAATGCTTCACCTAGGAGTGTCAATCTGATCCTATTATGGACATGGGTACTACTTAAGTTGCCCAACCCATGATAAAACCACCTACCAATTACATATAATATCCAATGCACATCTGTAATATTCCTAACCCAAAATATTCCTCAAACCCCAGCAAAAAATCCAACCAAATATGTGCAAATGATATAATAACCCAGAAGTGATAAAATAACAGTGGAACAACATATAATAATGTAAACCAGAAATATAAGCAGATACACAAGAAATGCAGCGAGAAATGCTAAGCCATTTTATTATACTGAGCAATAAATGAGTACAAGAGGTGATTAGACAAATGGCACCTCGACTTGCACAAGGCAAGTGAAGAAATACTCTCAGAATGACAAGAATGGCCTCTCTACATGGATGCTGCTGCTGTGCTACTGCTAGAAAACAAATGATGATTTGGGGCTGCTCCCCTCCTCGGAAAAAGCTGAAACTCTGGATTCGGGCTCTACTCAAGAAACCCAGAAAAACCCAGAAAGATTTTCTGAAATGGCCGACCCCTGAAAATCACCCCCTTGGGGTTCTGCGCAGTTCCTCAAAGACGCTGATGAAACTGCTGCTGAAATGCTGATGAAACTGCTGCTGAAATGCTGATGAATCTACTGTTGGAATGCCAATGGAAATACCTTGCCCGAGCAGGCACTCGAAGTCCCCCGGGGCTAAGGGTGAGATCTCCGAACGGAGACACTCAATGCACTAAACAGTGCTGCAGACTAGCTAAATAGCCAGCGTGCTCTAAGTCGAAATGACTATCACAAATGCTCATAACCGAATGATCCAAATGAGGGGGCTCCTCTCTCTTTTATAGCTTCTGCCTCTCTCAATCCCAATGCTCACCTTCTCCTGCGTGATTCCCCTTTTGCCACGTGTTCCTCCCCTCCTACGCAGTCCCTCCATGTGTCTTCGTGGGCTCCATTTCTGCGTCCCCCTTTTGGCCCCCTTTGCTCTCCCTTTAAGTCACAACGTTGTGCTACTAGAAAGTGACTTTTATTCTAAAAGTGAGTTATGTCCCCCTTTCTCACTTTTTTTTATTTACAAAATAACCTATAAAAGGCAAAATTTGGCAAAATCGAATATTCCAATTAGCTGGGGCTGATTAGGAATATTACAATCTCCCCCAGCAAAATGTTGCTTGTCCTCAAGCAACTGAAGTGATGGATGCTATAAGATCTTCTCATTCTCCCAAGTGGCATCCTCATCCGGCAAATTCTTCCACCTCACCAAGAATTCCCGGACCGTCCTGCTTCGTAGCTGCCTCTCCTTGGTATCAATGATAGCCTCCGGTTGCAATACCAAATGCCCCTCATCATCCATAGGTGGTAGCTCATCTGTCACTGTTACCTGCTGCCCCAATGCCTTTTTCAGGCATGATACATGAAAAATGTTATGAATCTTGCTGCCTTGGGGCAGCTCCAACTCATTTGCAACTTGTGCAATCCTGTGTATCACCCTGTATGGCCCATAAAAGCGGGGCTTGAGCTTTTCAGCCCCCTTCTGCTTCAGTGATGGCTGTCAGTATGGTTGTAATCATAGGTAGACCATGTCCCCCACCTCGAACTGCCTCTCTACCCGACCCCTGTTGGCATACAACTTCTGCTGGTTTTGCGCTGTAGCCATGTTATCCTTGAGAGCTCGGAGGATATCCTGACTCTCTTGGATCCAAATCTTGGCTCTAGGAGCCCTGCTGTCACCAAACATCACGTCAACAGAAGATAAAGGATGATACCCATATAAGGCATAGAATGGTGACATACCAATGGATATGTGATGTGAAATATTGTAGCAATACTCCCCCAGATGCAGCCACTTCAACCATGCTCGCTGCTGCCCACTGACATAGTTACGCAAGTAGCCCTCCAACCACTTGTTAACTATCTGTCTGCCCATCCGTCTGTGGGTGATAACTAGTACTCGGAGTCAATTCCGTCCCCACCAACCAGAAAAGCTCCTGCCAAAACCCGCCCATGAAACGGCTGTCCCTGCCACTGACGATGGTCTTAGGAAGACCATGTAGCCTAAAGATCTCCTTGAAGAACAGCTCAGCCACCTGTGCTGCTGTGTAGTGTGCGGATATGGCAAAGAAATGCACGTACTTTGTCAGTTGGTCAACGACAACAAAGATACAATCCTTGCCCTATGCCGTGGGCAATCTTGTGATGAAGTCCATCGAAATGCTCTCCCATTTCCCCTCCGGAATGGGTAGCGGCTGCAATAAACCCACGGGATGGCTCATCTCTCCCTTGTTCCACTGGCAAACATTGCACTCCCTGATATGCCGGAGTACGTCCTCCTTGAGGCCCTTCCAGGAGAACCTCTCTCTAATGGCCCTGTAGGTTTTGGTAAACCCCTGATGGCTTGCCAATGGTGAATCATGTGATGCCTGGAGTATCTTCTTCTTGAGCTTAGACCCCTCAGTCAAGAAGATCTGATCCCTGTAATAGATGATCTCATCGATCACCCTGAACCTGTCATCTGCCACCTGCCTGTCCAGAATCTCACATGCAAACCTGTCTTTGGAGTACTCTACTAAGAGTGGAGCCCTCCAGTCTGTATCCAAGCTCATAAGAGACAACGTGGTTGGTCTATGTGAAAGGGCATCTGCTACCACGTTGTTCTTACCCTTGACATACTCAATGTCAAAGTCATATGCTTGGATCTTACTGATCCACTTCTGCTGCCTCTCCTGCAACTGCTTCTGCTCCAAAAAGAACTTGAGGCTGTTGTGATCAGTGCTCACCCTGAACCTATTCCCCACCAAACACTGCCGATACTTAGCCAATGCATGCATGATGGCCAGCGTCTTCTTGTCGTATATAGAATACAACCTCTTGTGCGGAAGGAGCTTCCGGCTCTCAAAGGCTATAGGGTGATCTCCCTGCATCAATACTGCGTCGATCCCCTCTCCTGACGCATCACACTCCAAAACAAATGGCCGCGTAAAATCTGGCAATGCAAGCACTAGGCAGCTGCTCATAACCTCCTTGAGCCTGTCAAAGGCTCGTTGCGCTGTATCTGACCAACTGAATGCCCCTTTCCTCGTCAAATCTGTCAGGGGTGCAGCAAGTTGTGAGAAACCTTTGACGAACTTCCGGTAGTAAGTACAAATGCCAATGAATCCTCGAAGTTCCGTCACGTTTCTCGGCTCCGGCCAATCTCTGATGGCCCTAATCTTCTCCTCATGGACCCTCACTGCGTCCACTCCAATGATGTGTCCCAAGTATAACATCTCCGTCAACTCGAACTCACATTTGGAGAGCTTGGCATAGAACTGCTGCTCCTCCAAGATGTGTAATACTGTCTCAATATGATGGAGATGATCCTCCCACGTCCTGCTGTAAATGAGTATATCATCAAAGAACACCAACACAAACTTCCTCAGGTGACTACGGAAGATGTGATTCATGCAAGACTGGAATGTAGCTGGGGTGTTGGTTAGCTCGAAGGGCATCACCAAAAACTCAAAGTGCCCATAGTGACATCTGAAGGCGGTCTTGGGAATGTCTTGCTCCCTCACGCGAATCTGATGGTACCCTGATCTCAAATCAATCTTTGAGAAGAACCGTGCTCCTCTCAACTCATCCATCAACTCATCGATCCTGGGTATGGGGTACCTGTTCTTCAGTGTCCTCTTGTTCAGGGCCCTGTAGTCAATGCACATCCTCAATGTACTGTCCTTCTTCTTCACCAACACCACAGAAGAAGCAAAAGGACTCGTGCTCGGTCAGATGTGCCCAAGAGCCAACAACTCCTGAATGGCCCGCTCTATCTTGTCTCGATAGGCCTTGGGATGCCTATAGGGGGTAGTAATCACTGCCTGTATGCCCTGCTCAAGCTCAATAGTGTGCTCAAACCCCCGGTCCGGTGGTTGACCCGGCGGAATCTCCCCAAATACTATGGCATACTGGTCAAGGATGGACTATATCTCCGGGTGCATTGTCTGCCCTGTAGTCCCTGCCTCCGATGCACGCAGCTCTACTGCCCACTCTATGTCTCCCTTTCGGAAGACTGCCTCCATCCGATGAGCTGAAACAGTTTGAGGCGGATACTTATGTTGTCCCCGTATCTTCTCGTGCCTCCCTGTCTTCTCATCATCCCACTCCATCTCTAAGGTCTTCCAATCCGTTGTGACCTTCCCTAGAGTGATGAGCCATTGAACACCCAGTATCATGTTGGTGTTCGGAATATCGACCACAAAAAAGTGGTCAGTCAATGTGTAGGTGCCCATCGTTACTGAAAGCTCTGGAACATACCGAGCACACCTCATGGTCTGATCTCCTGGGACCAAGATTGAAACCCCATCGAAGCTCTCTGTTCGTATGCCTCTCTGCTCAACCATCTGTGCATCGATGAAGTTGTGGGTTGCCCCACTGTCAACCAAAACTGACACTCGCTGGCCATGTACCGTCCCTCGTATGCATAGCGTCAGATACTTGGGAACTCCTCGCAATGCGGCAAGGGCCCCTCCGGTGGGTGCAAAAGATGCACCACCTGCTACTGGCGGTGGAGGTGGCAAAGGTCCCCGTCCATCATGGCTATCTCCTGCCTCCACACCATCCTCGTCATCCTCTTCTCCACTGCTCTCGGAGAAAACCTCAATGAAATGTGCCTTGCCAGCAGCGCATCTATGCCCTGGTGCCCATGGCTCCTGACATGTGAAGCACAACCGCTTCTTCTTCAGCTCCCTCTTGACATCATCGTCAATCTGCACTCGTCCTGGATTCCCCTTGTGAGGTGGAATCCTCACATCCTTCCCCTTAGACTGGAAAGTTTGTCTCTGGGGGTAAGGTGTGCGGGTCCTGGGTAAGACATCTTGTAGGTCCCGGGTCCTGCTGATAGCATCCTGAAGGGTGGTCGGTCTAGCGGATCTGACTAGACCCCGAAGTGGCTCTACTAACCCCTCAACATACATATAGATCCTCCGTGCCGTGGATAGGTCTGGCACCATCACGGAGACCCTCAAGAAATTTGCAATGTAGGTCTCTGGGCTCCCTGTCTGTTTAAGCCTCGTCAGCGCAACGAAATGCTGCTCTGGATCCCTCCGATCAAATCGCTCCATCAGTCTCCTGGTAAACTCGGCATACGTCATCACTGTGGAGTGCCCCAGTGTAACCATCCCATGAAACCACCAATCCTGGGCCTCGCCATCCAAATGCAATGTTGCCACCTTGATGGCCTCTGCCTTCGACATCTCGTTAAGCTGGAAATTAATGTCCAGCTTCTCCACCCAAGACTTTGCCGAACTGTTTGATGAGCCATCAAACATACGCAAGTGGAATCTACTCGCTGCATGGTGGGTGTTGCCATCATGGTAATGCCGGTACCCTTTGTGATGGTCGCGGGGTCTGCTATCCCGCTGGCACTGAACAAAATCTTTGAATGAGAGGGCTTCCCTGAACTCCTGCCCATAGGCCTGGTACTCTGCAAAATAATCGCCCATATGTCCGGGCTCTGCCTTCTGCTGGGCTACGGCCCCCGTGTCTGCTCCTGAGAAAGTGGGCATTTTAGAGCGTGTAGGGGCATGTGAGGCCACTTGCTGCGCAGTATCATGATGCTCTGGCAAGTGATGGGATGCACCTGATCCCTCACCAATCTGAAAAACTCGTGGGCTCTCATGCTGTCTGGCCTCTACTGCCGTGAATCTCTGCCCCATCACCTCAATCTGCCTCGACAGATCCTGCACTGATTTGAGGAGCATATCCGCAAATCTCTTCCCGTCCTTGTTGGCCATCTGTTCTGCGTCCACTACTGGCTCTCTCTGTTCTGTGTCTACCACAGGCTCCACCTGTTCTGCGTCCACCACAGGAACACAGTGTCCCTCCCTGTAGGTATTCTCCAACCTACGTCCAGTGTCTCTGTACCTCCTACCTCTGTAACAAATGTAGGGTTTTTCCCCTTGTGTCATAGATTGCTAGCTCCACAGGCTGAGCCAGATCTATGCTTTGATACCACTGTAATATTCCTAACCCAGAATATTCCTCAAACCCTAGCAAAAACTCCAACCAAATATGTGCAAATGATATAATAACCCAGAAGTGATAAAATAACAGTGGAACAACATATATTAATGTAAACCGGAAATATAAGAAAATACACAAGAAATGCAGCGAGAAATGCTAAAGCCATTTTATTATACTGAGCAATAAATGAGTACAAGAGGTGATTAGACAGATGGCACCTCGACTTACACAAGGCAAGTGAAGAAATACTCTCAGAATGACAAGAATGGCCTCTCTGCGTGGATGTTGTCGCCGTGCTGCTGCTGCTGCTAGAAAACAAATGATGATTTGGGGTTGCTCCCCTCTTTGGAAAAAGTTGAAACTCTGGATTCGGGCTCTACTCAAGAAACCCAGCAAAACCCAGAAAGCTTTTCTGAAACGGCCGACCCCCGAAAATCACCCCTTTGGGGTTCTGCGCAGTTCCTCAAAGACGCTGATGAAACTGCTGCTGAAATGCTGATGAAACTGCTGTTGAAATGCTGATGAATCTACTGCTGGAATGCCAATGGAAATACCTTGCCCGAGCAGGCACTCGAAGTCCCCCAGGGCTAAGGGTGAGATCTCCGAACGGAGACACTCAATGCACTAAACAGTGCTGCAGACTAGCTAAACAGCCAGCATGCTCTAAGTCGAAATGACTATCACAAATGCTCATAATTGAATGATCCAAATGAGGGGGCTCCTCTCTCTTTTATAGCTTCTGCCTCTCTCAATCCCAATGCTCACCTTCTCCTGCGTGATTCCCCTTTTGCCACGTGTTCCTCCCCTCCTGCGCAGTCCCTCCATGTGTCTTCGTGGGCTCCATTTCTGCGTCCCCCTTTTAGCCCCCTTGGCTCTCCCTTTAAGTCACAACGTTGTGCTACTAGGAAGTGACTTTTATTCTAAAAGTGAGTTATGTCCCCCTTTCTCACTTTTTTTATATTTACAAAATAACTATAGAAGGCAACATTTGGCAAAATCGAATATTCCAATTAGCTGGGGCTAATTAGGAATATTACAACATCCTTAGAATTAGGTACAATAATTCATTGGTACTTCTAAGCGAACTAAACTTTTTTATCAAGGGCACATTGAGACTTCATAGTGGGATTCCTTTCCACATTTAGTGTTACCTCCCTAGGTCGGAGTTGGTAATAAACAACCCTATTAGGTGTTTACAGTCCCTATGGGGAAATACAAGCCCCAGGTACATCCTTTAAATGATAGGTGTGAGTGATGATGAATGGATGGGGAGATGGGGGTACCAAGGCGAAATGCCATGGGTTCAAGGATGGAAATGATGATTATTTGGGTGTATAGATGTAGGAGGGAGCAATTATGGAAATGATGATTATTTGGGTGTATAGATGTAGGAGGGAGCAATTGTGGATACATGAGTTACCCTATCATTTGTTTTTCCACCCTTCTTTATGTTCCTTTTGCCTTTTCTTGATTTCTCTTTGTATTATTGGTTGCGGCTCCAGGAAATGAGAGCATGGTGTGTAAGATATAAGAAGTTATTACCCCCTTAATGTGGGGCAGTTCATCGCCCACTACGGGTTGGGACGTGCATGGGTTCCTCAATGATTTGGGGGTACTCATGACGCCCTCGGAACTAGGATGATGGCCATAATCAGGGGTAGATCTCATGCTCAGATTTTGCCCATGTGCTATATTAAATGTCCCAACCATCTTTTGCATGTTATAATGTTCTTTTTCTTTTGTTTCTTCTTATGGCCATGATAATATTTTAACATTCTTTTGACTACATCAACATCCGAGGAAAAATTTACAGGCCCGACCTAGACATGTGGACAAGGGGAGGGGGTGTGCCAACTTCTTGTGAACCTAGAGAAGGAATATGAATAAATAGGGGTTGTGATGTGTGGAGGCGAGTGAAAAATGTGGATGGGGAAAATGGGACCTTACTATCAGATTCAAAGTTTCCCAAGTAGCACCCTTCCCAAAGCCATAAGGCAATAGGGGAGAACCCATGAGACTAGGATTGAGGATTAACCCCCGACCCCCTTCCCCCATTTGATGTGTGGGAATAAAACTACGGTCAAAACCATTCTATTTTTCCAAGTCTCCCAATAATCTATACCCAGGATGCCCAAGGAAAAACAAGCATAAGCACCCAATTGCCCACCTTCAAAACTATGTTCTCGAAAGATAGGCGATGGGGCATATTACTGATGTAGGGAGCAAAGGTCAAATGGCTCAATCTATCAACTACACTAGTGGTTTTCAGGGGCTACATGTTGTTGAGTGAGGAGATACCAAGGAGAAATTTTTGTGCAATGGGATCAAACAATTTTGATGGGTAACATGCCTTTTTTGCATTGAGATTACCACACTCGCATATTTTGCATGTCTCAACAAGCTCCTACATCATCAACTACCATCAAGTACAAGTATAGATCTTCTAATTCTTCTCTCTTTCTTTCTATTTTCATTTATCTTTTTGATATTTCGCACTCTAGTTATGGCTTTGTATTACCACCCAAAACCCTCCCTTTAAATCTCAATGCCTTATATATACAAGTAAGACCCTAGGGCGAATGGAAGGTACAAGATAGATCCTAGGGATGATGGAAGAGTCATACCTAGTGTAACACTAGTATCTTGTTCACACGTTGTAGGCCAATTGTTCCCAGACACAGCGGCAAATAAATAAAAGAAACTAATTCTAATGAATGATAATAATTTCAAAGTGTTTTAGATTTAGGACTAATATGATTTGTGATATTTCATGATCTATATTACAGATTTATGCAAAGAGAAAATACAAGAATGATATTTTTTTATTTTTGAGAGTGGTTGAAAGGAAACAATAATGTTTAAACTAGAATTATGACTATGGGGTCTAAAAGCCAAATTTGGAGGGCTATTTGTTTAAGAATGATTGGGAACAACAAAGTTGCAAATTGCATATTGTATCCAATCCTATCTTGTTATGAATTGTTGGAAAAATTTTGTTTGAGAGGGCCTCTTACAGTGAAATTTTGCAGGTCTAGGGCAAATCCTCACTATGAAGATCCAGACCTCATGGCAACAAGAGATTGGGCACCACTATCACCTCAACAACCTTTCGCCAGCTATATAGTGGTGTATTGCACCACAAGAAAGAATTCCCTGTATGTGGATCACCTAGAGTATATTCAACAAGGAAGGTTTAAATGATGTGGCATGCTTTCGTAGAAACAAGTCTAGAATCAAAATGTTGCAGGTCTAGTGCAAATCCTCAATAGGAAGATCTAGACCTCATGGCAACAAGAGATTGGGCACCACTATCACCTCAACAACCTTTCACCAGCTATATAGTGGTATATTGCACCACAAGAAAGAATTCCCTGTATGTGGATCACCTAGAGTATATTCAACAAGGAAGGTTTAAACGATGTGGCATGCTTAACGAGTCTAGAATCAAAATGTAATTCGTCAAATCTTATATAAACATAAAAGTGAAGAAACTCACCGGTTAACTTTTTATTTTTGATGGCTATATTTTTCTTTTTTTAGGGTGATTTTGAATAATAAAAGTTAAGGACAATTGCAGAATTTAGTAAAAAGGGATGGTTGTTTGGTGGAATAAGGAGTGTGCCTTATTTCCTCTAGGGCTATGGGGTCAAATCGTTGCCCTTGTTGAGTCACTTCATCAATGTTTGTGGATAATGGTGGGAGGTGGAAACCCATAAGCTAAATGAGCTCGCGCCTAATCAAGAACAAGTTTTGAAAACAAGCCCTACTAGAAAGGATTATACTTAAGGAAAATCCTTCAACAAATAGATCAACTATGATGCAAAATAAACCGAATCCCTTAGTGAGGAGCACTAGGGCATGGCCCAACAAGAAGAAACAAACTCTACCTTACATCAACAAGAGAGATGTGCGAGTAAAACCCTAGACATCCCTTAGCAAGTGACAAAGCTTCCTTTCAAATGGGTTGATCTAGTTAGTTTTTGTAGTATTCTTTAGTTATCCACAAATCCCCTTAAGAAATATGTGAAATCAACCAAGAAATATAATTCATGATGAACACTAAAGATTTCATGAAAATGTTCATATTATGGAAAAACGATCTCAACAATTCACCATGATCTGCAAACGGGGGAGATTTCTCTATTTATAGGTTCAGATCTCAATATCTTTCCTCCCTTTGATAGAAAAAACAAGTGAATTTTCATCCACAATATGCTTGACGATTAAGTCAAACTGAAAGTTATTTCATTACATTACCTAAAACTGAAAATAGGTGAGACATCCCACCAATTAGAGGTTAGATTTGTCAAAAGGAGGTGTGAATTGACCTAAGGGTACAACGTTTCATCAAGAATAACTTGGCATTGCTTGAAAAATTAACTTGAGTGCTTAGGAAGTAAAAAATTCCACTTTGTTTGCATAATCTTGCTTTAATAAGGACGTTGTCCTTTCGAATGGCTAGTATAATGTGGAAAACCTCCCTTCGCTTGGTGCAAAGATGATTCAAACCATGCTTTTAGGCTCCTTGCTTGATTTTGACTTGAAATGTCCTGTGGATTGCTTGGAGACTTAAATGGCCTTATGCTTTAACTCCAAATTGACCTTTACATGGTCCAATGGGTAGAAAGGCCGGAGGACACTTCTTGTCTGGGTCCATTTGCTTGCTTTTTGTGTGGTTTAAGGCTTGAAGTTTCTTGCACATGAGTTGCCCTTAGTGTATGATGTGTCCTTGAATTGCTTTTAAATCTTGCTTACTCAACACATTTTCCATGTTACCTCTTTTAACGTCATGCCTTCACAAGGGGAAGTCACCTCATTTTGAAGGTACCTTAAGGATGCAAATGGGTTAGTCTATGATGTGTCCTTGACTTGCTTTTACATCTCGCTTACTCAACACATTTTCCATGTTACCTTTTTTAACCTCATGCGTGCACCAGGGGAAGTCACCTCGTTTTGAAGGTACCTTAAACATGCAAATCGGACATTAAAGGGGGCGTTAAGAGTGCCTTGACTTGGATTAGATTACTGTTGACTTGGAAGTCGCAAGATATCTTTCCATTGCCTTGGAGGATGTGGGTCACTGAATTATGGAGCTCAAATGCATCACAATATTTGAGACTTCCATGAAGAATGATGGTCATAGCCAAAGAGGTGTGCATATATATGTATATGGTTGATTTGGGGAACAAACACTACATTGAGATAATGGGAAAGTGAGTGGAAAAGTACAATAAGTGATCACCTTTATAGGGCTACTCAACAAGTGCTCCCATAAATCATCAGCCATAGTAGATCCACGTCTTGATGTTCGCATATCACCGTAAGAGATGAGAATGTTGCATGATGCTTTCTTTCCATACTATTTTTCTTTTTTCTTGACCCATTGAATGCTAAATGAAATCCTTTCCTTCTAGTACTAACCTTTCTCTAGTGGCTTGTGGATTAGACTAGCTGCATAAGGTTTCCATAATTAATATGCTCTTCCAAGGTTAGTGATGCTCTGTGTTTGGGAGGGACCATTGTGAGAGAAACCTAGGCCTTATGTGGTGAGGGTTTCTAAAAAAAATAATAGCACCCCCATTCATACTTTTAATATCCTTTCCTTGGCTACATCACCACTAATGGGTCTCTCTAGGTCATCTTCTCAGGTAAGGCCCGACTTGAGATGGATTCTTCTTAGATGGAACCAATCACCGTGCCTCTCCATTCCCTATTAAGAACTTTCGTCTTGGTTGTCATATCCTATAGACTGCAGCTATGGGATCACATCTCTAACCATTGCTCCAATGCTTTCTTCCACTCGTCTATTGCATTCCCCAATTCAACACTAAGACTGTCAACTTTTTCTTCTTTCCTTTACTATTTGTGTTCCAGAGTTCTCAATTCTCACCTCTTTCATTTGCTATCTCAAATTATGTTGCCACCTCTTACTTCTTGGCTTCAATTGGTCATTTCTATTGTTGTCCCCTATTGCGTATTTGGTTCAGTTTTTTGGTCCTGGCTTCAATAAAATTGATCTCTCTTTCTTCCACTAGTTGATCCCTACCTTTGCCACTTGTCCTTCCTTGTCCTCTTCTCACCTTCACTCGCTTCTCAACCTCATTGAGATTTGCTATTGTTATCGTTTCCTTCTATGTGGCAAGCCATTTACTTTTATGTTGTAAGTTGTGTTACGAGAATCTAACTGGCCCTAAGGAGGGAAAGGCTATGGGTCAAAGACGTAAACGTAGTGATAACAATGGGACGATGTCCCATAGTCACAACAACTAGTGTCCCCTTGTCTTTATGGAGTTTTCATGATGTGAGGAGTCCCAATAGATTAAAAATCATCTTTAATTGATGTTCTAGGGTTTGAGGTACTAGGTGATGAGGTAGGACTTCTTAAGTTTCAGCTCAATGTGATAATATGGCACTTTAGAAGGGTTTTAGCTCCCTATAAGAGACCTAGAAGAAACCTGAACGTGATCTAGGGTTTTGTGAATTATCGTGGTTAAAGGTACTCCCGAGATCAAGGCAAGGGGAAGAAAGGTCTTCTTATGATTTATTCCAATGAATTCTATGCTCACACAACCCTCAAAGAAGTCCCCAAGCCAAGGAAATGCAAACTAGGGTTTCCCTTCTAAGACACACCTCAGGCGAGGTTTTTGAGGGATGAAAACAGAAGAGATGCTTGTGAAACTTTGAGGTCTTGTAGATAAGACCCTAAGCTTGAAGAATATGATCCGAGTATCCACCCTTTCACTATAGAGAATATTGCTCTATGCCCTAACCTTGTCGTCCAAGAATAGAGGATCAGAACTTTAGGGGAAGAAAATATTGAGAAAGAAGGACTTGACCGTGAAAAGCAAAGTTTTATGTAGGGAAAGCAAAATTTCATCGACTAGAAACATGCAACACATGTAATGCTATGAGTAACATGTGCAATTGCCAACCAAATAGGTTTTGAAATAAATTTTCAACAATTAGGGCACATTATAGCATTAATCTAGTTGTAACAATTCCATACATTATACATTTTTCAAGAATAAAATTTCAATAGGAAAGACACACAAAGAGATTGAGGAAATCGATTTTCGGAGGTGAGAAGTTTTTAGGAGGAAAATCGATTGGGGAGATGCTGCAGCTGAGGCATAGAGAGAATCCAGAAGGACTTTCCGGAGAATACTGACAGAGAGGCGGAGAGAGCTTGCAGAGAGGCATCGCAGTAGCCAGGACAACTGATGCAGAAAAGCTACATGTCACGCGGAATCCAGAACTGTCGGAACAACCAAAACTGTTGGGAATTGCCAAAATTGTCGGAATAGCCGAGAGAGCTAACGCAGAGGTAACGTAGTAGTCGGGAGAGCTGATGCAGAAATGTTGTCTGTCAGACAGAATCTAGAACTACCGGAACAACCAGAATTGCCGGGAATTATCGGATCTGTCGGGAATTGCTGGAACAGCCGGGAGAGCTGTCGCAGAGGGTAGAGAAGGTGACGCAGGGCCTTTGTAGGGCCAACGCAGAATTAGTCGGGGTTAGCAGGTCCTGTGCTGGATCAACCAGAATTCTGGCGGGTGAAGTGAGGTATAACTCACTTAGATTTTCCACCAGCTTTTTTTTCCGCAAAGGATTGCTAGATGAGCATCCTAGATTTGTATTCAGATATTTTTCCTGCATAATAATAAACCCTCAGATCTGCTGGACTGATTTTCCCGCATTGGGTTTTTTCGGGGACTATTGTGTCCAAAAATAAGTGTGTCCTATGTATCTTGTTCTTTGCTTTGTTTGATGTTTCATGAGATCAAATATTTAATTAGTGTAGGCTATAGCAGTAATTTTCTTGAGTATTCAGAAGAATAACTTGATGAATGTAATTAAATATCAGGTAGGTGAAGTAGATTCAAATTTGCTGCAGTAGGGGTTCCTAGAGTCTAGGAATTTTCACAATCCCTTCCCTCCCATGTCTCAAGGGAGGAGACAAACCACCTTTGGGCTTGGATTAGCTACCATATAATGCTAAGTTGATCGGGGCACACTGTTCCAAGCACATCATCTCGTGAATAATGTAGGGAAATGTGCAGAATGCTGAAGGTGTTGAGGGTGCCCGTGTCGTAGAATGATGCTTTACACATGATGGGAGTCCCATGTCTCCCAATGCTTCACCTAGGAGTGTCAATCTGATCCTATTGTGGACATGGGTACAACTTAAGTTGCCCAACTCATGATAAAACCACCTACCAATTACATATAATATTCAATGCACATCCTTAGAATTAGGTACAATAATTCATTAGTACATCTAAGCGAACCAAACTTTTTTATCAAGGGGCAGATTGAGACTTCATAGTGGGATTCCTTTCCACATTTAGTGTTACCTCCCTAGGTAGGAGTTGGTAATAAACAACATTATTAGGTGTTTGCAGTCCCTAAGGGGAAAGAAAAGCCCCAGGTACGTCCTTTAAATGATCGGTGTCATGTGAGTGATGATGAATGGATGGGGACATGGGGGTACCAAGGCCAAATGCCATGGGTTCAAGGATGGAAATGATGATTATTTGGGTGTATAGGTGTAGGAGGGAGAAATTGTGGATACATGAGTTACCCTATCATTTGTTTTTCCACCCTTCTTTATGTTGCTTTTGCCTTTTCTTGATTTTTCTTTGTATTATTGGTTGCGGCTCCAGGAAATGAGAGCATGTTGTGTAAGATATAAGCAGTTATTACCCCCTTAAGGTGGGGCAGTTCATCGCTCACTAGGGGTTGGGATGTGCACGGGTTCCTCAATGATTTGGTGGTACTCATAACGCCCTTAGAACTAGGGTGATGGCCATAATAAAGGGTAGATCTCATGCTCAGATTTTTCCCATGTGCTATATTAAATGTCCCGACCATCTTTTGCATGTTATAATGTTCTTTTTCTTTTGTTTCTTCTTATGTCCATGATAATATTTTAACATTCTTTTAACTACATCAACATCCGAGGAAACATTTACAGGCTCGATCCAGACATGTGGACAAGGGGAGGGGGTGTGCCAATGCCTTGTGAACCTAGAGAAGGAATATGAATAAATAGGGGTTGTGATGTGTGGAGGCGAGTGAAAAATGTGGATGGGGAAAATGGGACCGCACTACCAAATTCAAAATTTCCCAAGTAGCGCCCTTCCCAAAGCCATAGGGCAATAGGGGAGAACCCACGAGACTAGGATTGAGGATTAACCCCCACCAACCCCCCTCGCCCCATTCGATGTGCGGGAAGAAAACTACGGTCAAAACCATTTTGTTTTTCCAAGTCTCTCAATAATCCATACCCAGGATGCCCAAGGAAAAACAAGCATAAGCACCCAATTTCCCACCTTCAAAACTATGTTCTCGAAAGATAGGCGATGGGGCATATGACTGATGCAGGGAGCAAAGGTCAAATGGCTCAATCTATCAACTACATTAGTGGTTTTCAGGGGCTACATGTTGTTGAGTGAGGAGATATCAAGGAGAAATTTTTTGCAATGGGATCAAACAATTTTGATGGGTAACATGCCTCTTTTGCATTGAGATTACCACACTCGCATCTTTTGCATGTCTCAACAAGCTCCTACATCATTAACTACCATCAAGTAGAAGTATGGATCTTCTAATTTTTCTCTCTTTCTTTCTATTTTCATTTATCTTTTTGATATTTCATACTCTAGTTATGGCTTTGTATTACCACCCAAAACGCTCCCTTTAAATCTCAATGCCTTATATATACAAGTAAGACCCTAGGGCGAATGGAAGGTACAAGATAGATCCTAGGGATGATGGAAGAGTCATACCTAGTGTAACACTAGTATCTTGTTCACACGTTGTAGGCCAATTGTTCCCAGACACAGCGGCAAATAAATAAAAGAAACTAAATCTAATGAATGATAATAATTTCAAAGTGTTTTAGATTTTTGACTAATATGATTTGTGATATTTCATGATCTATATTACAGATTTATGCAAAGAGAAAATACAAGAATGATATTTTTTTATTTCTGAGAGTGGTTGAAAGGAAACAATAATGTTTATATTAGAATTATGACTTTGGGGTGTAAAAGCCAAATTTCGAGGGCTATTTGTTTAAGAATGATTGGGACCAACAAAGTTGCAAATTGCATATTGTATCCAATCCTATCTTGTTATGAATTGTTGCAAAATTTTGTTTGAAAGGGCTTGTTACAGTAAAATTTTGCAGGTCTAGGGCAAATCGTCACTATGAAGATCCAAACCTCGTGGCAACAAGAGATTGGGCACCACTATCACCTCAACAACCTTTCGCCAGCTATATAGTGGTGTATTGCACCACAAGAAAGAATTCCCTGTATGTGGATCACCTAGAGTATATTCAACAAGGAAGGTTTAAGCGATGTGGCATGCTTTCGTAGAAACGAGTTTAGAATCAAAATGTTGCAGGTCGAGTGCAAATCCTTAATAGGAAGATCCAAACCTGATGGCAACAAGAGATTGGGCACCACTATCACCTCAACAACCTTACGCCAGCTATATAGTGGTATATTGCACCACAAGAAAGAATTCCCTGTATGTGGATCACCTAGAGTATATTCAACAAGGAAGGTTTAAACGATGTGGCATGCTTTCATAGAAATGAGTCTAGAATCAAAAAATAATTCGTCAAATCTTATATAAACATAAAAGTGAAGAAACTCACCGGTTAACTTTTTATTTTTGATGGCTATATTTTTTTTATTTTTAGGGTTTTTTTTGAATAATAAAAGTTAAGGACAATAGAAGAATTTAGTAAAAAGAGATGGTTGTTTGGTGGAATAAGGAGTGTGCCTTATCTTCTCTAGGGCTATGGGGTCAAATTGATGCCCCTCTTGAGTTGGTTCATCAATGTTTGTGGATTATGGTCGGAGGTGGAAACCCATAAGCTAAATGAGCTCGTGCCTAATCAAGAACAAGTTTTGAAAACAAGCCCTACTAGAAAGGTTTATACTTAGGGAAAATCCTTCAACAAATAGATCAACTATGATGCAAAATAAACCAAATCCCTTAGTGAGGAGCACTAGGGCATGGCCCAACAAGAAGAAACAAACTCTACTTGACATCAACAAGAGATATGTGCGAGTGAAACCCTAGACATCCCTTAGCAAGTGACAAAGCTTCCTTTCAAATGGGTTGATTTAGTTAGTTTTTGTAGTATTCTTTAGTTATCCACAAATCCCCTTAAGAAATATGTGAAATCAACCAAGAAATATAATTCATGATGAACACCAAAGATTTCATGAAAATGTTTCACATCATGGAAAAATGATCTCAACAATTCACCATGATCTGCAAACGAGGGAGATTTCTCTATTGATAGGTTCAGATCTCAATATCTTTCCTCCCTTTGATAGAAAAAACAAGTGAATTTTCATCCACAATATGCTTGACGATTAAGTCAAACTGAAAGCTATTTCATTGCATTACCCAAAACTGAAAATAGGTGAGACATCCCACCAATTAGAGGTTAGATTTGTCAAAAGGAGGTGTGAATTGACCTAAGGGTACAACGTTTCATCAAGAATAACTTGGCATTGCTTGAAAAATTAACTTGATTGCTTAGGAGGTAAAAAATTCCACCTTGTTTGCATAATCTTGCTTTAATGAGGACGTTGTCCTTTCCAATGGGTAGTAGAATGTGGACAACCTCCCTTCGCTTGGTGCAAAGATGATTCAAACCATGCTTTTAGGCTCCTTGCTTGATTTTGACTCGAAATGTCCTGTGGATTGCTTGGAGATTTAAATGGCCGTATGTTTTAACTCCAAATTGACCTTTACATGGTCCAATGGGTAGAAAGGGCGGAGGGCACTTCTTGTCTGGGTCCATTTGCCTGCTTTTTGTGTGGTTTAAGGCTTGAAGTTTCTTGCACATGAGTTCCCCTTAGTCTATGATGTGTCCTTGACTTGCTTTTACATCTTGCTTACTCAACACATTTTCCATGTTACCTATTTTAACCTCATGCCTGCACCAGGGGAAGTCACTTCATTTTGAAGGTACCTTAAGGATGCAAACGGGTTAGTCTATGATGTTTCCTTGGCTTGCTTTTACATCTTGCTTACTCAACACATTTTCCATGTTACCTCTTTTAACCTCATGTGTGCACCAGGGGAAGTCAGCTCATTTTGAAGGTACCTTAAACATGCAAATGGGACATTAAATGGGGCGTTAAGAGTGCCTTGAGTTGGATTTGATTACTGTTGACTTGGAAGTCGCAAGATATCTTTCCATTGCCTTGGAGGATGTGGGTCACTGAATTATGGAGCTCAAATGCATCACAATCTTTGAGACTTCCATGAAGAATGATGGTCATAGCTAAAGAGGTGTGCATACATATGGATATGGTTGATTTGGGGAACAAACACTGCATTGAGATAATGGGAAAGTGAGGGGAAAAGTACAATAAGTGATAACCTTTATAGGGCTACTCAACAAGTGCTCCCATAAATCATCAGCCATAGTAGATCCACCTCTTGATGTTCGCATATCATCGTAAGAGATGAGAATGTTGCATGATGCTTTCTTTCCCATACTATTTTTCTCTTTTCTTGACCCATCGAATGCTGAATGAAATGCTTTCCTTCTAGTACTAACCTTTCTCTAGTGGCTTGTGGATTAGACTAGCCGCATAAGGTTTCCATAATTAATATGCTCTTCCAAGGTTAGTGATGCTCTGTTTCTGGGAGGGACCATTGTGAGAGAAACCTAGGCCTTGTGTGGTGAGGGTTTCGCGAAAAAATAATAGCACCCCCATTCATACTTTTAATATCCTTTTCTTGGCTACATCACCACTAATGGGTCTCTCTAGGCCGTCTTCTCAGGTAGGGCCCGACTTGAGATGGCTTCTTCTTAGATGGAACCAATCACCGTGCCTCTCCATTCCCTATTAAGGACTTTGGTCTTGGTTGTCGCATCCTATAGACTACAGCTATGGGATCACATCTCTAACCATTGCTCCAATGCTTTCTTCCACTCGTCCATTGCATTCCCCAGTTCAACACTAAGATTGTCAACTTTTTCTTCTTTCCTTTACTATTTGTGTTCCAGAGTTCTCAATTCTGACCTCTTTCATTTGCTATCTCAAATTATGTTGCCAGCTCTTACTTCTTGGCTTCAATTGGTCATCTTTATTGTTGTCCCCTCTTGCGTATTTGGTTCAGTTTTTTGGTCCTGGCTTCAATAAAATTGATCTCTCTTTCTTCCACTAGTTGATCCCTACCTTTGCCACCTATCCTTCCTTGTCCTCTTCTCACCTTCACTCGCTTCTCAACCTGATTGAGATTTGCTATTGTTATCGTCTCCTTGTATGTGGAAAGCCACTTACTTTTATGTTGTAGGTTGTGTTACCAGAATCTAACTGGCCCTAAGGAAGGAAAGGCTATGGGTCAAAGAGGTAACTTAGTGATAACAATGGGACGATGTCCCATAGTCACAACAACTAGTGTCCCCTTGTCTTTATGGATTTTTCATGGTGTGAGGAGTCCCAATAGACAAAAAATCATGTTTAATTGATGTTCTAGGGTTTGAGGTACTAGGTGATGAGGTAGGACTTCTTCAGGGAAGCTCAATGTGATAATATGGCACTTTAGAAGGGTTTTAGCTCCCTATAAGAGACCTAGAAGAAACCTGCGCGTGATCTAGGGTTTTGTGAATTATCGTGGTTAAAGGTACTCCTGAGTTCAAGGCAATGGGAAGAAAGGTCTTCTTATGATTTATTCCAATGAATTCTATGCTCACACAACCCTCAAAGAAGTCCCCAAGCCAAGGAAATGCAAACTAGGGTTTCCCTTCTAAGACACACCTCAGGCGAGGTTTTTTAGGGATGAAAACACAAGAGATGCTTGTGAAACATTGAGGTCTTGTAGAGAAGTCCCTAAGCTTGAAGTCTATGATCCGAGTATCCACCCTTTCACTATAGAGAATATTTCTCTATGCCCTAACCTTGTCGTCCAAGAATAGAGGATCAGAACTTTGGGGGAAGAAGATTTTGAGAAAGAAGGATTTGACAACGAAAAGCAAAATTGTTAGGAAACCAGCTCACAAAAAGATAGAAAAGATATATCAATGCCTTAGAATTCAGCCTCTTCGAGGGGGCAACCTGCTTTACATTACACAAATGAACAATTCTTGGATGATACAAATGACAAGACCTCCTTTCTATATATAGGAGTCTAAGGGGTCATAATATAAGTAGAGCTGACATAACAATGGTAATGTAAGGGCACAATAATAACAATAGTGGGCTTCTATGGGGCATAATAATAACAATATGGGGACTACATGGGCACAGTAATATTATAAGGGGGTTTTACTAATAACAATAAGGGGTTACACTAGTAGTATAGCGACCTAACATGCCCCTCTCCTTCAAAAAGTGTTGTCCTCAACACTTGAGTAGTTCTTGATGCTTCTGTATAAAATTCTTGTCCTCCCATGTGGAATCTTCAGCGGGTAAGTTCTTCCACTTGATGAGATACTCTGAAATTGATCGATTTCATAGTTGTCGGGTTCTTGTTTTTGAAACTGCTCCAGGTTCCAATATGATTTTTCCTTCCTCGTCAAGTTCTAGCAATATTGTTTGAATTGGGATCTTCTGCAACTTTTGAATGAGTGGCCACACTTCTTCGTCATTCTTCCATTCATCCCTTTCTTCGTTTATCCAATCGGGTTGGATAATAGAAATAGCACAAAACAATGCTTCCACATCATCATCCTTTCTCAGGAGTGCATATGCAACAAAATTTTTCTTCCCTTTTTGTAGATGATTTCAAAGTCATAACCCAACATATTTGTGACCCATTTTTTTTATTCTTCTAAAGGTAATCTTTGTTCTAAAAAGTATTTAAGACTATCATGATCGATTTTTACCTTGAAGTGTCTTCCCATTAGGTAAGGTCGCCATTTCTTAAGTGCATGTAGTATTGCCAACATTTCCTTCTCATAAATAGCTTGCTTGAGATGTAGTCATAAAAATACCCAATCGCCTACATCAAAACTTCTTTCACTGTGATGTTGATTTTTCTGTTGTTTCATTCGATTTTGCACCAAAGGGGTGTTATCCTTTAAAAGTTGGAGAACTTTTTTTTGATGCTCGATGTGATCTTTCATTTCTTGAATCTTTTTCTTCTTGATATGTCCTTCTATCTTGAGAGTTTGAGGAGTGGTAATTTCTTCCAATGCATTACAAGATATGGTCGGATTCATTTCTTCATGCTCGATGTGATCTTTCACTTCTTGAACTTTTTTCTTCTTGATACGTCCTTCTATCTTGATAGTTTGAGGAGTGGTAATTCCGGCCAATGCATTACAAGATATGGTCGGATTCATTTCTTCTTTCTCGATGTGATTTTTCACTTCTTGAACCTTTATCTTCTTGATATGTCCTTCTATCTTGAGAGTTTGAGGAGTGGTAATTTTTGCCAATGCTTTACAAGATATGATCGGATTCATTTCTTCTTTCTCTGGGGTTGGTTCCTGGTGTATATCCTCTTCTTTTGATGTTTCTCGATCATTTTCTTCCTCCTCTTCACAATCAATGTAAAATAATTTCTTCTCAGCACACTTATGACCTTTAATGTATTCGTTATCACAATTGTAACAAAGTCCTTTTGCTCTTTTTTCTTCCAATTGTTGTGGTGTCACCCTTGTAGGTTCTGGAAGGCTAGGAGATACACCACTTCCATCTTTATTGTTGTGAGGGGCAGAATTACTTGTTTCCATAACTTTGCATTCCACTTTTCTTGCCAACCTGAATGCCTTCTCCAGTGAATCAGGTTCCCAAAAACAAACCTCATGTTGAATGTTATCCTTTAAAGTCCCTATGGTGACATCAATCCTCTGCTTCTCTGGAATATCGTTTTCCCTTATATTCAATTTTTGAAAGTCCTCAATGTGCTTTGCCAGAGAACCCTTTTGTTTGATATTTATCAATTGGCTAAAGAAGGTGTTTCTCTTTGTATCCTCATAATGTGCTATCATTTCCTCCGTGAAAATTGACCACGTAACAAGTGGTTTATGAGAACAAAGCCCTTTATACCATAAAAATTGATCGGGTTCTAAATATGATGATGCAATACATACCTTTTGTAACAGTTGCACCTCATGTAGATCAAAATATTGCTCCATCTGTAGTATCCAATTTACCGGATCCTTGCCATCAAACTTCCTCATATTGCCTTTTCTTGATTTTAGGAGCTCGATCTTGAAATGACTGTAACTCTGTAATTTTAGATCTTCCAGTTCTAAAATCGCGACCTGTGGTAACCCTCTGAGTAATCTTTCTAACCCCACAAGTCTGATCAAGATTGGATTCTCCAATGAAGAGTTATGCCAAATCTCCCATGACGACATGAGTATAGACTTGTTCTGTAGAGTGAACATGTACGACGTGCTGTGGGTCACTGTTTCAACCTTAGATTCTGAAAATAGTACCACAAAAACTGCAGTCTGTTCTCTTTCTGCAACTTCTTACGAAAATTCAATCTGATGCTTAGAGAGAAAGTTATGACGATTTTCCCAAGGTGACTTGTTTGGAATGTAATTCGGGGGTATGCAAAAACCCTAACTTCCTGAGATTATATCTCCAAAAATATAGCGAGACAGGATCTGAAATTCAGAGCTGAGGTTCATACCGATTTCTTCTCAAATGGCTTTTTTTGTTAGCTTCAGAAACTTCGTATAGAAAGCGTTATAGCGAGCATTCCACAATGACTTGTTTTAGATGAAATTCTGAACTTTGCAAAAACCCTAACTTCCTCAGATCATATCTCTGAAAATATAGCGAGACAAGATATGAAATTCGGACGCGAGGTTCAGAGAGGTTTCGTCTCAAATGGGTTTTTTTTCACTTCTGAAACAACGCATAAAAAAAGTTATAGCGAAAATTTGACGATGACCTGTTTGGAGCAGCGAAACCCTAGAATCCAAAGCTCTGATACCAAATGTTAGGAAACCAGCTCACAAAAAGATAGAAAAGATATATCAATGCCTTAGAATTCAGCCTCTTCGAGGGGGCAACCTCCTTTACATTACACAAATGAACAATTCTTGGATGATACAAATGACAAGACCTCCTTTCTATATATAAGAGTCTAAGGGGTCATAATATAATCAGAGCCGACATAACAATAATAATGTAAGGGCACAATAATAACAATAGTGGGCTTCTATGGGGCACAATAATAACAATATGGGGACTACATGGGCACAGTAATATAATAAGGGGGTTGTACTAATAACAATAAGGGGTTACACTAGTAGTATAGGGACCTAACAAAATTTTTATGTAGGGAAAGCAAAATTTCATCGACTAGAAACATGCATCACATGTAATGCTATGAGTAACATGTGCAATTGCCAACCAAATAGGTTTTGAAATAATTTTTCAACAATTAGGGAACATTATAGCATTAATCTAGTTGTAACAATTCCATATATTATACATTTTTCAAGAATAAAACTTCAACAGGAAAGACACACAAAGAGATTGAGGAAATCGATTTTCGGAGGTGAGAAGTTCTCAGGAGGAAAATCGATTGGGGAGATGTTGCAGCTGAGGCGCAGAGAGAATCCGGAAGGAGGACTTTCCGGAGAATACTGACAGAGAGGCGGAGAGAGCTTGTAGAGAGGCATCGCAGTAGCCAGGAGAGCTGACGTAGAAAAGCTACATGTCATGTAGAATCTAGAACTGTTAGAACAACCAAAACTGTTGGGAACTGCCGAAATTGTCGGAATAACCGGGAGAGCTAATGCAAAGGCAACGTAGTAGTCGGGAGAGCTCATGCAGAAAAGTTGTCTGTCAGATAGAATCTAGAACAGCCGGAACAACCGTAATTGCCGGGAACTGTCGGAACTGTCGCGAATTGCTGGAACAGCCGGGAGAGCTGACATAGAGGGTAGATAAGGTGAAGCAGGGCCTACGTAGGGGCAACGCAGAATTAGCCGGGGTTAGCCAGTCTTGTGCTGGATCAATCGGAATTCTGTCGAGTGAAGTGAGGTAACTCACTTAGATTTTCCGCTAGAATTTTTTTCCGCAAAGGACTGCTAGATGAGCATCCTAGATTTGTATTCAGATATTTTTCCTGCATAATAATAAACTCTCAGATCTGCTAGACTGATTTTCCCGCATTGGGCTTTTCCGGGGACTATTGTGTCCAAAAATAAGTGTGTCCTATGTATCTTATTCTTTGCTCTATTTGATGTTTCATGAGATCAAATATTTAATTAGTGTAGGCTGCAGAAGTAATTTTCTTGAGTATTCAGAAGAATAACTTGATGAATATAATTAAATATCAAGTAGGTGAAGTAGATTCAGATTTGCTACAGTAGGGGTTCCTAGAGTCTAGGAATTTTCACAGTCCCTTCGCTCCCATGTCTCAAGGGAGGAGACAAACCACCTTTGGGCTTGGATTAGCTACCATATAATGCTAAGCCGATCGGGGCGCACTGTTCCAAGCACATCATCTCGTGAATAATGTAGGGAAATGTGCAAAATGCTGAAGGTGTTGAGGGTGCCCGTGTCATAGAATGATGCTTTACACATGATGGGAGTCCCATGTCTCCCAATGCTTCACCTAGGAGTGTCAATCTGATCCTATTGTGGACATGGGTACTACTTAAGTTGCCCAACTCATGATAAAACCACCTACCATTTACATATAATATCCAATGCACATCCTCAGAATTAGGTACAATAACTCATTGGTACATCTAAGCGAACCAAACTTTTTTATCAAGGGCACACTGAGACTTCATAGTGGGATTCCTTTCCACATTTAGTGTTACCTCCCTAGGTAGGAGTTGGTAATAAACAACCCTATTAGGTGTTTGCAGTCCCTAAGGGGAAAGACAAGCCCCAGGTACATCCTTTAAATGATAGGTGTCATGTGAGTGATGATGAATGGATGGGGACATGGGGGTACCAAGGCCAAATGCCATGGGTTCAAGGATGGAAATGATGATTATTTGGGTGTATAGATGTAGGAGGGAGAAATTGTGGATACATGAGTTGCCCTATCATTTGTTTTTCCACCCTTATTTATGTTCCTTTTGCCTTTTCTTGATTTTTCTTTGTATTATTGGTTGCGGCTCCAGGAAATGAGAGCATGTTGTGTAAGATATAAGCAGTTATTGCCCCCTTAAGGTGGGGCAGTTCATTGCTCACTAGGGGTTGGTATGTGCACGGGTTCCTCAATGATTTGGGGGTACTCATAACGCCCTCAGAACTGGGGTGATGGCCATAATAAGTGGTAGATCTTATGCTCAGATTTTGCCCATGTGCTATATTAAATGTCCCGACCATCTTTTGCATGTTATAATGTTCTTTTTCTTTTGTTTCTTCTTATGGCCATGATAATATTTTAACATTCTTTTAACTACATCAACATCCGAGGAAACATTTACAGGCCCGATCCAGACATGTGGACAAGGGGAGGGGGTGTGCCAACGCCTTGTGAACCTAGAGAAGGAATATGAATAAATAGGGGTTGTGATGTGTGGAGGCGAGTGAAAAATGTGGATGGGGAAAACGGGACCGCACTACCAAATTCAGAGTTTCCCAAGTAGCGCCCTTTCCAAAGCCATAAGGCAATAGGGGAGAACCTACGAGACTAGGATTGAGGATTAACCCCTCCCTCTCCCCATTTGATGTGCGGGAACAAAACTACAGTCAAAACCATTCTGTTTTTCCAAGTCTCTCAATAATCCATACCCAGGATGCCTAAGGAAAAACAAGCATAAGCACCTGATTGCCCACCTTCAAAACTATGTTCTTGAAAGATAGGCAATGGGGCATATGACTGATGGAGGGAGCAAAGGTCAAATGGCTCAATCTATTAACTACACTAGTGGTTTTCACGGGCTACATGTTGTTGAGTGAGGAGATATCAAGGAGAAATTTTTGTGCAATGGGATCAAACAATTTTGATGGGTAACATGCCTTTTTTGCACTGAGATTACCACACTCGCATCTTTTGCATGTCTCAACAAGCTCCTACATCATCAACTACCATCAAGTACAAGAATGGATCTTCTAATTCTTCTCTCTTTCTTTCTATTTTCATTTATCTTTTTGATATTTCGCACTCTAGTTATGGCTTTGTATTACCACCCAAAACCCTCCCTTTAAATCTCAATGCCTTATATATACAAGTAAGACCCTAGGGTGAATGGAAGGTACAAGATAGATTCTAGGGATAATGGAAGAGTCGTACCTAGTGTAACACTAGTATCTTGTTCACACGTTGTAGGCTAATTGTTCTCAGACACAGCGGCAAATAAATAAAAGATACTAATTCTAATGAATGATACTAATATCAAAGTGTTTTAGATTTAGGACTAATATGATTTGTGATATTTCATGATCTATATTACAGATTTATGCAAAGAGAAAATACAAGAATGATATTTTTTATTTTTGAGAGTGGTTGAAAGGAAACAATAATGTTTAAACTAGAATTACGACTATGGGGTCTAAAAGCCAAATTTGGAGGGCTATTTGTTTAAGAATGATTGGGACCAACAAAGTTGCAAATTGCATATTGTATTCAATCCTATCTTGTTATGAATTGTTGCAAAAATTTTGTTTGAAAGGGATTGTTATAGTAAAATTTTGCAGGTCTAGGGCAAATCCTCACTATGAAGATCCAGTCCTCGTGGCAACAAGAGATTGGGCACCACTATCACCTCAACAACCTTTCGCCAGCTATATAGTGGTGTATTGCACCACAAGAAAGAATTCCCTGTATGTGGATCACCTATAGTATATCCAACAAGGAAGGTTTAAACGATGTGGCATGCTTTCATGGAAACGATTCAGGAATCAAAATGTTGCAGGTCTAGTGCAAATCCTCATTAGGAAGATCCAGACCTCATGGCAACAAGAGATTGGGCACCACTATCACCTCAACAACCTTACGCTAGCTATATAGTGGTATATTGCACCACAAGAAAGAATTCCTTGTATGTGGATCACCTAGAGTATATTCAACAAGGAAGGTTTAAACGATGTGGCATGCTTTCATAGAAATGAGTCTAGAATCAAAATGTAATTCTTCAAATCTTATATAAACATAAAAGTGAAGAAACTCACCGATTTACTTTTTATTTTTGATGGCTATATTTTTCTATTTTTAGGGTTTTTTTGAATAATAAAAGTTAAGAACAATTGCAGAATGTAGTAAAAAGAGATGGTTGTTTGGTGGAATAAGGAGTGTGCCTTATTTCCTCTAGGGCTATGGGGTCAAATTGATGCCCCTCTTGAGTTGGTTCATCAATGTTTGTGGATTATGGTCGGAGGTGGAAACCCATAAGCTAAATGAGCTCGTGCCTAATCAAGAACAAGTTTTGAAACCAAGCCCTACTAGAAAGGATTATACTTAGGGAAAATCTTTCAACAAATAGATCAACTATGATGCAAAATAAATCGAATTCGTTAGTGAGGAGCACTAGGGCATGGCCCAACAAGAAGAAACAAACTCTACCTGACATCAACAAGAGATATGTGCGAGTAAAACCCTAGACATCCCTTAGCAAGTGACAAAGATTCCTTTTAAATGGGTTGATCTAGTTAGTTTTTGTAGTATTCTTTAGTTATCCCCAAATCCCCTTAAGAAATATGTGAAATCAACCAAGAAATATAATTCATGATGAACACCAAAAATTTCATGAAAATGTTTCACATTATGGAAAAACGATCTCAACAATTCACCATGATCTGCAAACGAGGGAGATTTCTCTATTTATAGGTTTAGATCTCAATATCTTTCCTCCCTTTGATTGAAATAACAAGTGAATTTTCATCCACAATATGCTTGACGATTAAGTCAAACTGAAAGTTATTTCATTACATTACCTAAAACTGAAAATAGGTGAGACATCCCACCAATTAGAGGTTAGATTTGTCAAAAGGAGGTGTGAATTGACCTAAGGGTACAACGTTTCATCAAGAATAACTTGGCATTGCTTGAAAAATTAACTTGAGTGCTTAGGAAGTAAAAAATTCCACTTTGTTTGCATAATCTTGCTTTAATGAGGATGTTGTCCTTTCGAATGGCTAGTATAATGTGGACAACCTCCCTTCGCTTGTTGGAAAGATGATTTAAACCATGCTTTTAGGCTCCTTGCTTGATTTTGACTCGAAATGTCCTGTGGATTGCTTGGAGACTTAAATGGCCTTATGTTTTAATTCCAAATTGACCTTTACATGGTCCAATGGGTAGAAAGGGCTGAGGACACTTCTTGTCTGGGTCCATTTGCCTGATTTTTGTGTGGTTTAAGGCTTGAAGTTTCTTGCACATCAGTTGCGCTTGGTCTATGATGTGTCCTTGACTTGCTTTTACATCTTGCTTACTCAACACATTTTCCATTTTACCTCTTTTAACCTCATGCCTGCACCAGGGGAAGTCACCTCATTTTGAAGGTACCTGAAGGATGCAAATGGGTTAGTCTATGATGTGTCCTTGACTTGCTTTTACATCTTGCTTACTCAACACATTTTCCATGTTACCTCTTTTAACCTCATGCCTGCACCAGGGGAAGTCACCTCATTTTGAAGGTACCTTAAACATGCAAATGGGACATTAAAGGGGTTGTTAAGAGTGCATTGACTTGGATTTGATTACTCTTGACTTGGAAGTCCCATGATATCTTTCCATTGCCTTGGAGGATCTGGGTCACTGAATTATGTAGCTCAAATGCATCACAAACTTTGAGACTTCCATGAAGAATGATGGTCATAGCCAAAGAGGTGTGCATACATATGGATATGGTTCATTTGGGGAACACAGATTGCATTGAGATAATGGGAAAGTGAGGGGAAAAGTACAATAAGTGATTACCTTTATAGGGCTACTCAAGAAGTGCTCCCATAAATCATCAGCCATAGTAGATCCACCTCTTGATGTTTGCATATCACCGTAAGAGATGAGAATGTTGCATGATGCTTTCTTTCCCATACTATTTTTCTCTTTTCTTGACCCATCGAATGTTGAATGAAATCCTTTCCTTTTAGTACTAAGTTACTAACCTTTCTCTAGTGGCTTGTGGATTAGACTAGCCTCATAAGGTTTCCATAATTAATATGCTCTTCCAAGTTGAGTGATGCTCTGTTTTTGGGAGGGACCATTGTGAGAGAAACCTAGGCCTTATGTGGTGAGGGTTTCTCAAAAAAAATATAGCACCCCCATTCATACTTTTAATAATGAACCCTTTTTCCTATATCCTCTCTCTCCGTTTTTTTTGTTTTCCCATTTTTCTTGCCCATTTCCTTGGCTACATCACCACTAATGGGTCTCTCTAGGTCATCTTCTCAGGTAGGGCCCGACTTGAGATGGCTTCTTCTTAGATGGGACCAATCTCCGTGCCTCTTCATTTCCTACGAAGGACTTTGGTCTTGGTTGTCGCATCCTATAGACTGCAGCTATGGGATCACATATCTAACCATTGCTCCAATGCTTTCTTCCACTTTTCTATTGCATCCCCCAGTTCAACACTAAGATTGTCAACTTTTTGTTCTTTCCTTCACTATCTGTGCTCTAGATTTCTCAATTCTTACTTCTTTCCTTTGGTATCTCAAATAATATTGCAACCTCTTACTTCTTGGCTTCAATTGTTCATCTCTATTCTTGTCCCCACTTGCGTATTTGGTTCAGTTTTTTGGTCATGGCTTTAGTAAATTTGATCTATCTTTCTTGCACTAGTTGATCCCTACCTTTGCCAGCTATCCTTACTTGTCCTCTTCTCACCTTCACTCGCTTCTCAACCTCATTGAGATTGATCGTCTGCTTGTATGTGGCTAGCCATTTACTTTTATGTTGTAGGTTGTGTTAGAAGAATCTAGCAGGCCCTAAGGGGGGAAAGGCTATGGGTCAAAGAGATAAACTAAGTGAAAACAATGGGAAGATGTGCCATAGTCACAACAACCTGTGTCCCTTGCTCTTTTTTGAATTTTCATGATGTGAAGAGTCCCAGTAGATAAACAATCATCTTTAATTGACGTTCTAGGGTTTGAGGTACTAGGTGATGAGGTAGGACTTCTTAAGGGAAGCTCAATGTGGTAATATGGCACATCAAAAGGGTTTTAGCTCCCTATAAGAGACCTAGGAGAAACTTGCACGTGATCTAGGGTTTTCTGAATTATCGTGGTTAAAGGTACTCCCAAGATCAAGGCAAGGGGAAGAAAGGGATTCTTATGATTTATTCCAATGAATACTAATCTCATACAAACCTCGAAGAAGTCCCCAAGCCAAGGAATTGCAAACTAGTGTTTCCCTTCTCAGGCACGCCTTGGGAAAGGGTTTTTATGGATGAAAACACAAGAGATGCTTGTGAAACTTTGAGGTGTTGTAGCTAAGTCCCTAAGCTTGAATCTCATGATCCCAGTATCCACCCTTTCACTTTCTAGAGAATATTGCTCTATGCCCTAACCTAGCCGTCCAATAATAGATGATTGGAACTTTGAGAGAAGAAAATGTTGAGAAAGAAGGATTTAATCATGAAAAGTAAAATTTTATGTAAGAAAAGAAAAATTTCATCGACTAGAAACATGCATCAAATGTCATGCTACGAGTAACATGCGCAATTTTCAACCAAATAGCTTTTGAAATAAATTTTCAACAATTAGGCACAATATAACATTAATCTAGTTGCAACAATTCCACACACTATACATTTTTCAAGAATAAAACTTCAACAAGAGGCACTTACAAGATGACAATATGATATATCCATCCACAAATCAAGAGATAGATACAAAGAAAATCGAATTTCAGCTCCAAATAACGAAATGCACCCATGGCATTTAGTAGCTAATCCAAAGAAAAAGTTCGGATTTGCCAAGAATGCCAAAATTCAAGTGTGTTGATGATCCAATATAAATGAAGTTGAGTTTTATTTATATGAGACCTAGTAGGTCAAATTATTATCTCAAGGACCCTAACATTATAAAAATGTGCAAAATACAAGCCTTGTTCACACGCCGCCCAAGTAGCTTTTACAAATTATGAGATAACCATCCAACTAGTAGCCGCATTGATGACATCATGCTGAAGTAGGGTCGTTGGAGCGTCACATTGAGTCCCCTTGGTGCCAAAGTGTGTGAGAGGGCTTCATAAATCATGAACAAGGGGAACGCTCCTTATTTTCCATACAAGTCATCATGTGGGGCCACAAAATTGATTTTGGGCCACGAAAATTGGTCTCATGGGTCTCTTGATGATAGAATAGCCTGTGATGCTCCAATACATGGGTCTCTTGATGATAGAATAGCCTGTGATGCTGCCATACTAAGCGCTCTGACAATGGTCCTTTCCCTCCCATGTCAAAGGGAGGAGAAAAACCACCTCTGGGCTTTGGATTACGTGCCATATAATGCTAAGCCAATCGGGGCACACTGGTCCAAGCATATCATCTCGTGAGTAATGTAGGGCAACGAGCAGAATGATGAAGGTGTTGAGGGTGCCCATGTCATTGAATGATGCTCTACACATGATGGGAGTCCCATGACTCTCAATGCTTCACCCAGGAGTGTCAATATGATCCTATTGTGGACATGGGCCCGACTTAAGTTACCCAACCCATGATAAGGTACTAGGTGATGAGGTAGGACTTCTTAAAGGAAGCTCAATGTGATAATATGGCACTTCAGAAGGGTTTTAGCTCCTTATAAGAGACCAAGAAGAAACTTGCACGTGATCTAGGGTTTTGGGAATTATCCTGGTTAAAGTTACTTCTGAGATCAAGGCAAGGGGAAGAAAGGGCTGCTTATGATTTATTCCAATGAATAATAAACTCATACAACCCTCGAAGTAGTCACCAAGCCAAGAAAATGCAAACTAGGGTTTCCCTTCTAAGGCACACCTCGGGCAAGGGTTTTTGGATGAAAACACAAGAGATGCTTGTGAAACTTTGAGGTCTTGTAGCTAAGTCCCTAATCTTGAAGTCTATGATCCAGTATCCACCCTTTCACTCTCTAGAGAATATCGCTCTATGCCCTAACCTAGCCGTCGAAGAATAGAAGATCAGAACTTTGGGAGAAGAAAATATTGAGAAAGAAGGTTTTGATCACGATAAGCAAAATTTCATCGACTAGAAACATGCATAAGATGTCATGCTATGAGTAACATGTGCAATTACCAACCAAATAGCTTTTGAAATAAATTTTCAACAATTAGGGCACAATATAACATTAATCTAGTTGCAACAATTCCATACATTATACATTTTTCAAGAATAAAACCTCAACAAGAGGCACTTACAAGATGACAATATGATATATCCATCCACAAATCAAGAGATAGCTCCAAAGAAAATGGAATTTCAGTTCCAAATATCGAAATGCATCCATGGCGTTTAGTAGCTAATCCAAAGAAGAAGTTTGGATTTGCCAAGAATGCCAAAATTCCCAAGTGTGTTGATGATCCAATGTAAATGAAGTTGAGTTTTATTATATGAGACCTAGTAGGTTGAATTATTATCTCAGGGACCCTAACATTATAAAAATGTGTAAAATACAAGCCTTGCTCACAAACTGAGCAAGTAGGTTTTACAAATTATGAGATAACCATCCAACTGCTAGCCGCATTGATGACATCATGTTGAAGTAGGGTTGTTGGAGGGCCACATTGAGTCCTCTTGGTGCCAACGTGTGTGAGAGGGCTCCATAAATCATGAATAAGGGGATGGCTACTTACTCTCCATACAAGTCATCATGTGGGGTTTCAAATTGATTTTAGGGCACGAAAATTGGTCTCATGGGTCTCTTGATGATAGAATAGCCTGTGATGCTCGAATACATGGGTCTCTTGATGATAGAATAGCATGTGATGCTCCAATACTAAGGGCTTTGACAATGGTCCTTTCCCTCCCATGTCTCAAGGGAGGAGACAAACCACCTTTGGGCCTTGGATTAGCTGCCATTTAATGCTAAGCTGATCGGGTTACACTGGTCCAAGCACATCATCTCGTGAATAATGTAGGGCAATGAGAAGACTGCTGTGCTGAAGGTGTTGAGGGTTTCCATGTCATGGAATGATGCTCTACACATGATGGAAGTCCCATGACTCTCAATGCTTCACCCAGGAGTGCCAATATGATCCTATTGTGGACATGGGCCCTACTTAAGTTGCCCAACCCATGATGAAACCACGTACGAATTACACATAATATCAAATGCACATCCTCAGAATTAGGTACAATAATTCATTGGTACATCTAAGTGAACCAAACTTTTTTATCAAGGGCACATTGAGACTTCATAGTGGGATTCGTTTGCAAATTTAGTGTTACTTCCCTGGGTAGGAGTTGGTAATAAACAACCATATTAGGTATTTGCAGTCCGTAAGGGGAAAGACAGGTCCTTGGTACATCCTTTAATTGATAGTTGTCATGTGAATGATGATAAATGGATGGGGACATGGGGGTACCAAGGTGAAATGCCATGAGTTCAAGGATAGAAATGATGATTATTTGGGTGTATAGATGTAGGAGGGAGCAATCGTGGATACAGTAGTTACCGTATCATTTGTTTTGCCACCCTTCTTTATGTTCGTTTTGTCTTTTATTGGTTTTTCTTTGTAGTGCTGGTCATGACTCTAGGAAATGAGAGCATGTTGTGTATGATATAAGCAGTTATTGTTGATTTGGGGTAGGATCAGATGTGCTCTAAGACTCAAATTTTGCAGGGAGGCTTGGGTAGAGGTATTCCAAAGAACCCTGAAAGTGTTTTGGAAAATTCCACTCAGAAGTGCTTTTATTAAAATAATTAATATTTTTAATGGGGTTCCTAAGTCTAAACTTAGGAAAATTAAAATATTAATGGGTATTAATCTAATTAGGGGTGAAACTTCTAGATAAAGCCATGGATCAAGTAAAAACGAACTGAGCCTTTGATTATGTTTTAATCTAGGCCATTGATTGCTCAACAGGAAGATATAAGCAGGGACTTGAGGGTCATTTGGAAGATACACCAGGCAGATACTCAATTGCCCAAGAGAAATCGATTTTCTCATTGGTCGAAGTTCGGCAAGAGAAAATCGATTCAGAGGGAGAGTTGGAAGTGGAGGAGAGACAAAGAGGGTTTAGTATTAGTCAGGGAGACGAGGAAAAAGACACAGAGCAGTAGAAGGAACAACGCTGGGAGAGGAAGCGCTGGCCTGAGTGACGCAGGCATTGCGCAGGGCAGTCCAGAGGCCAGAGAAATTGACGTTGGGCAAGCCAGAGAGACGCAGAGGGTCAAGGAACCTCTCTCTCCGGTCAGACACTTGTTCTGGAATGTCTATAAATATTTCTCAGTTCTATACTATTGGGTGAAATTTTGTACATGTTGATTTTTGCTGAATTATAATAAAACCCTCATCTGCTGTACCAGTGTTCCCACATTGGGTTTTTCTGGGGACAATTGTCCAAAAATAACTGTGTCATTGTGTTTATATATGTGCCGACATTTTACTTACATTTAATTTCTGCAATGTTTAATTGTGAAGGCTGTAGTAGAATATGTTTCGATATTTGCCGTAAGAATACAATGGATAACTAATCTCTGAAGTAATAAGTAGAAGAAGTCATATTAATCATTGCAGTAGGATTTCCATTTTAGAAATTTTCACATGGTATCAGAGCTATAGGGAAGCAGAAGAGAAAAGCCGAAAAAAGATCCAACGCTGAGAAGGGAAGGGAATTCAAAATCCTTGCAAGCGTAGAAATTTGAACCTCCCAGAGGATTGAGCAGTTCAAACCAAAGAGATTGGATTTTGTGGGAAAATTCTCTTTGAGTGAGCTGATAGAGAGGTAAATCTTTTCCAGTGGAAATTTATCAGTGGTAGAAGGAATAATGCAACAAAAGACTCAGCAAGGAAGACACAGTTTTTCCTACAGCGGTTGCTGGAATAGGTTAGCGTCAGATTTGTCTACCAGATTAGATGAAGAATTCACATGCGTAGCTAATTCAGCATCAATGGATGTTTGGTACATTGATAACGGGGCTTTAGCTCATATGGCTGGAGTACAAGAACATTTCTCGAGCTATCAAGAACAACAAATTGACTTCCAAATAACTATGGGAAACATAACGAAGTGTACTCCTGTAGGGAGAAGCACCATAGTTTTTTAGACGAAAGCAGGGATCGGCATCCGAGCCACCAATGTTCTGCATGTGCCAGGATTAGGGATGAATCTAATTTCAGTGTCCCAGTTACAGGACAAGGGATATGATGTATACTTCATCGGAAAGAAAGTATACGTTAATCATCTAGGTTGGAAAAGGAAAAAGAAAATTGGGGTTCGAAGCAACAAGCTGTATAGGTTGCAGCTCGAATTGCCAATGGCACTGATAGGCAACAACTATAATGGTGAGAAGGAGCGAAATGAATTATGGCACAGGGAAATGGGGCACTTACACCATGGAGCACTGAGGATGCTTAGAGAGACTGTTACAGGGGTACCAGTCCTAAGCAATGAACATGATGACTTATGCAGAGGATGTGTACTAGGAAAGTACGCTAAAGCAACTTTT
Source organism: Pinus tabuliformis (assembly GCA_031772625.1). NCBI lineage: Eukaryota > Viridiplantae > Streptophyta > Pinopsida > Pinales > Pinaceae > Pinus > Pinus tabuliformis. Next base: position 734,878,341 of record CM062807.1, read on the forward strand.
CCCAGAAGTAACAATAGAGCAAGGGATGTATTAGGATTAATACACTCAGATATCTGTGGTCCTATGTCCACAAGGGCTCTTAGTGGTGGTGAATACTTCGTCACTTTTATCGATGATCACTCCAGAAAAACCTGGATCTATTTCTTAAAGACCAAGGATGAGGTCTTTGATCGTTTTCGAGAGTTCAAGGCTGTTGTTGAAAATATGACAGGGAAAAAGATAAAGGTGTTGTGTTCAGATAACAATGGAGAATATACAGACAAGGATTTCACAGATTTCTGCGCAAAAGAGGGCATCAAAAGAGAGTGGAAAACTCCATATAATCCGGAGTAGAATGGAGTGGTAGAACGATGGAATTGAACTATTGTTGGGGCAGCCAAGGCCATGTTGTATGATCAAGATCTACCTAAGTATCTATGGGCAGAAGCTTGCAACATGGCAATATATATTCAGAATAGAACTCCTCATAAAGCATTGGGGAAGAGAACGCCCAAAGGAGTATTCACAGGGAAGAAGCCAGAAGTCAGTCATCTTAGAATATTTGGAAGCGTGGCTTATTGCCACATTCCATACGAGTAGCATAGCAAATTGGATCAAACTGCAGAGAAGGGGTATCTTGTAGGATATAGCAAGAACTCAAAGGCATATAGAATCTACATTCGAGGTAGCAGGAAGATTGTAGTAAGACGAGATGCAAAGTTCATGGAAGATAGAGCTTTCAAGAGATCTCGTGAAATGCATGCATAAGATTAGTCAGGAGATAATCCATTAGTCTAAGAGAAGCAAGGGCGGCAAGAAGGACAGGCAGGAGAGCATACACCTGGGACAAGTATAGTGACTAGTACCAGTATTTCCTCAGAGGGAGGAAATGGAGATTCTTCTCAACAGATGAAACAACAAAGTGAGGAGGAAGAGTTGGTTGAACCTCCCACCACCAGTGGTAGAACGAGGAAAGAAGTGTGGCAGAGACTGAGGGATGCAGAGGAGTTTGTTGGAGCTCCTAGAGCCGAGAAGAGGAAATGCAGACAACCAGAGAGATACCAAGCATTGGGAGCTCAGGTTGGAGAACCCTCTAGCTTTCAAGAAGCTTTTCAACACCAAGTGTGGGTAGATACCATGGTGGAAGAGTACAACTCCATCATGACGAATGATGTCTGGGAAGTAATACCTAGACTGGAAAATAGATCAGTTGTAGGTTTGCGATGGATCTACGTGATCAAGTATGCTGCAGTCGGCAACATAGATAAGTACAAGGCAAGGTTCGTGGCAAAGGGGTATGCTTAGAAAGAAGGGATAGACTATGAAGAAACCTTCGCCTCAGTTGCTCGTTACACCTTTGTCAAATCTATTATATCCCTAGCAGCTCAAATGGGATGAGAGATTCACCAGATGGACGTCAAGACAACATTCTTGAACAAGGTGATAGAAGAAGAGGTGTATATAGAACAGCCCGAAGGCTTCGAAACTCATGAGAAGAAGTGTCATGTTTGCAGGTTAAAGAAATCCCTGTACGGGCTCAAGCAGGAACCTAGAGCATGGTATGGTCGAATTGATAGTTACTTGCAGCAGTTGGGATTTGTCAAGAGTGATTTTGATCCCAATTTCTACTATTTACTGGTAGAGAATAAGCGACTTATTTTGGTACTATATGTAGATGACTTGTTTCTAACTAGATCATCTAGGCTCATCTAGGATTGCAAGAAGAATCTTGAAGTCGAATTCGGCATGAAGGACTTGGGAATGATGCATTATTTTATGGGGTTGGAAGTTTGGCAGAAGAATGGGTAGATCTTCCTTGGTCAAGGAAGATATACTACAAAGATTTTGAAGAGATTCGGAATGCAGGATTGCCGACCCATGGCTACTCCCATGATCACCAACTGGAAGAAAATAGATGCATCAGAGGATAAATAAGTAGATCCCACCTTGTATATACAGTTCATTGGGTGCCTTATGTATCTGGTCAAGACTACGCCAGGCATTTGTTTTGCGGTTAACACTCTTAGTCAGTTCATGGTGGAAGCAAAAAGAGTACATTCGGCAGCAGCTAGACACATATTTAGGTATGTACGAGGAACAATAGGATATGGGTTGAAGTACTCAAGAGGAGAGGATGTGAGCTTGAATGGGTTCACCGATACAGATTGGGCAGGTAATTCAGTAGACCGAAAAAATACCTCTGGGTACTGCTTCAGTGTTGGATCAGGGACGATATCCTCGTGCAGCAGGAAGCAGAAATTGGTAGCAATGAGTTCAGCAGACGCAGAATATATCGCAGCATGTCAGGCATCAGCAATGCAAAGACGATGCTTCAGAGTCAGAGCAATATGCAGAGAGGCAATATATTGCTAGAGCAGATTCCTCGCTAAGAGGAAGCGTTGATTTGGGGTAGCATCGGATGTTCTCTAAGCCTGAAATTTTGTAGGGAGGCTTGAGCACAGGTATTCCAAAGGACCCAGAAAGCGTTTTGGGAAATTCCACCCAGAAGTGATTTTATTAAAATAATTAATATTTTTAATGGGGTTCCTATGTCTAAATTTAGGAAAATTAAAATATTAATGGGTATTAATCTAATCAGGGGTGAAACTTCTATGCGTTTAATTATGTTTTAATCTTGGCTGTTGATTGCTCAATAGGAAGATATAAGAAGGGACTTGAGGGTCATTTGGAAGATACACTAGGCAGATACTCAGTTGCCCAATTGAAATCGATTTTCTTACTGGTCGAAGTTAGGCAAGAGAAAATCGATTTAGAGGGAGAGTTGCAGGTGGATGAGAGACAGAGAGGGTTCAACATCAGTCAGGGAGACGAGGAAAAAGACATAGAGCAATAGAAGGAACAATGCTGGACAGATTGATGCTGGGAGAGGCAGCGCTGGCCTGAGTGACGCAGGCATTGCGTAGGCCAATCCAGAGGCCAGAGAAATTGACATTGGGGAAGCCAGAGAGACGTAGAGGTCAAGGAATCTCTCTTGGGTCAGACACTTGTTCAGGAATGTCTATAAATATTTCTCAGTTCTATGCTGTTGGGTGAAATTTTGTACATGTTGATTTTTGCTGAAGAATAATAAAACCCTCATCTGCTGCACTGGTTTTCCCGCATTGGGTTTTTCCAGGGACAATTGTCCAAAATAACTGTGTCATTGTGTTTGTATGTGTCGGCATTTTACTTACATTTAATTTCTACAATGTTTTAATTGTGAAGGCTGTAGTAGAATATGTTTCGATATTTGCCATAAGAATACAATAGATAACTTATCTCTAAAGTAATAAGTAGAAGAAGTCATATTAATCATTGTAGTAGGATTTCCATTTTAGAAATTTTCACAGTTATCAGCCCCTTAAGGTGGGGCAGTTCATTGCCCACCAGGGGTTGGGACGTGAATGGGTTCCTCAATGATTTGGGGGCACTCATAGCACCCTTGGAACCAGGGTGATGGCCATAATAAGGGGTATATCTCATGCTCAGAGTTTCCCATGTGCTATATTAAATGTCCTGACCATCTTTTGCGTTTTATAATGTTCTTTCTCTTTTGTTTCTTGCTTGTGGCCATGATAATATTTTAACATTCTTTTAACTACATCAACCTTCGAGGAAACATTTGCAGGCTCGACCCAGACGTGTGGACAAGGGGAGGGGGTGTGCCAACGCCTTATGGACCCAGAGAAGGAATATGAACAAATAGGGGTTGTAATGTGTGGAGGGGAGTGAAAAATGTGGATGGGGAAAACGGGACCACATTACCAAATTTAGGGTTTCCCAAGTAGTGCCCTTCCCAAAGCCATAGGGAAATAGGGGAGATCCCATGAGACTAGGATTGAGGATTAAAGCCCCTTCCCCCATTTGAGGTGAGGGAACAAAAATACGGACAAAGCCATTCCTTTTTTCCAAGTCACTCGATAATCCATACCCAGGATGCCCAAGGAAAACCAAGCATAATTGCTCGATTGCGTAATGAAAAAGTACATTTTGGGTAGGATAGCCCACGTTCAAACCTATGTTCTAGAAAGATGGGCAATGGGGCATATGACTGATGCAGGGAGCAGAGATCAAATCACTCAATGTATCAACTACACTGGTGGTTTTCAGGGGCTACATGTTGTTGAGCGAGGAGATATCTAGGATAATTTTTTCTCCAATGGAGTCAAACACTTTTGATGGGTAACATGCTTTTTTTGCACTGAGATTACCACACTCGCATCTTTTACATGTCTCAACAAGCTCCTACATCATCAACTACCATAAAATAAAAGTATGGATCTTCTAATTCTTCTCTCTTTCCTTCTATTTTCATTTATCTTTTTGATATTTCGCATTCTAGTTATGGCTTTGTATTACCACCCAAAACCCTCCCTTTAAATCTCAATGCCTTATATATACAAGTAAGACCCTAGGGCTAATAGAAGGTACAAGATAAACGCTAGGGATAATGGAAGAGTCATACCTAGTGTAATACTAGTATTTTGTTCACACGTTGTAGGCCAGTTGTTCTCAGACACAGGGGAAAATAAATAAAAGAAACTAAGTCTAATGAATGATAATAATTTCAAAGTGTTTTAGACTTAGGATTAATATGATTTGTGATATTTCATGATCTATATTGCAGATTTATGCAAATAGAAAATAAAAGGATGGGATTTTATTTTATTTTTGAGAGTGGTTGAAAGGAAACAATAATGTTTAAACTAGAATTATGACTATCGGGTCTAAAAGCCAAATTTGGAGGGCTATTTGTTTAAGAATGATTGGGACCAACAAAGTTGCAAATTGCATATTGTATCCAACCCTATCTTGTTATCAATTGATGCAAAAATTTTCTTTGAAAGGGCCTGTTACCACAAAATTTTGCAGGCCTAGTGCAAATCCTCACTAGGAAGATCCAGACCTCGTGGCAACAAGAAATTGGCCACCACTATCACCTCAACAACCTTTCTCCAGCTATGTAGTGGTATATTGCACCACAAGAAAGAATTCCTTGTATGTGGATCACCTAGAGTATGTTCAACAAGGAAGGTTTAAATGGTGTGGCATGCCTTCGTAGAAACGAGTCTAGAATAAAATGTAATTCGTCAAATCTGATATAAACATAAAAGTGAATAAACTCACTGGTTTACTTTTTATTTTTGATGGTTATATTTTTCTGTTTTTAGGGTTTTTTGAATAATAAAAATTAAGGACAATTGCATAATTTAGTAAAAAGAGATGGTTGTTTGGAGGAATAAGGAGTGTGCCTTATTTCCACTAGGGCTATGGGGTCAAATCAATGCCCCTTTTGAGTTGGTTGACCAATGATTGTGGATTATGTTCGGAGGTGGAACCCCACAAGTTAAATGAGCTCGCGCCTAATCAAGAACAAGTTTTGAAACCAAGTCCTACTAGAAAGGATTATACTTAGGGAAAATCCTTCAACAAATAGATGAAATATGATGCAAAATAAACTAAATCCCTTGGTGAGGAGCACTAGGGCATGGCCCAACAAGAAGAAACATACTCTACCTTACATCAACAAGAGAGATGTGCAAGTAAAACCCTAGACGTCCCTTAGAAAGTGACAAAGCTTCCTTTCAAATGGGTTGATCTAGTTATTTTTTGTAGTATTCTTTAATTATTCACAAATTCCGTTAAGAAATATGTGAAATCAACCAAGAAATATAACTCATGATGAACACCAACGATTTCATGAAAATGTTTCACATTATGGAAAACCGATCTCAACAATTCACAATGTTTGCAAACGAGGGAGATTTCTCTATTTATAGGTTAGGAACTCAACATCTATCCTCCTTTTGATTGAAACAAGAAGTGACTTTTCATCCACAATATGCTTGATGATTAAGTCAAACTACAAGTTATTTCATTACATTACCTAAAACTGAAAATAAGTGATACATCCCATCAATTAAAGGTTAGATTTGACAAAAGGAGGTATGAATTGACCTAAGGGTACAACTTTCCATCAAGAATAGCTTGTATTTGCTTGAAAAATTAACTTGAGTGCTTAGGAAGTAAAAAATTCCACTTTGTTTGCACAACGTTGCTTGAATGAGGATGTTTTCCTTTCCAACGTGTAGTATAATGTGGACAACCTCCCTTTGCTTGGTGCAAAGATAATTCAAACCTTGCTTTTATGCTCCTTGCTTGATTTTGACTTGAAATGTCCCTATTAGGTGTATGCAGTCGCTAAGGGGAAAGACAGGTCCCTGGTACATCCTTTAATTGATAGGTGTCATGTGAATGATGAAGAATGGATGGGGACATGGGGGTACCAAGGCCAAATGCTGTGGGTTCAAGGATGGCAATGATGATTATTTGGGCGTATAGATGTAGGAGGGAGAAATCATGGATACATGAGTTACCCTATCGTTTGTTTTGCCACCCTTCTTTATGTTCCTTTTGCCTTTTCTTGATTTTTTTTGTATTGTTGGTCGCAACTTTAGGAAATGAGAGCATGTTGTGTAAGATATAAGTAGTTATTACCCCTTTAAGGTGGGGTAGTTCATCGCCCACCATGGGTTGGGACGTGCATGGGTTCCTCAATTATTTGGGGTCACTCATAGCACCCTCAGAACCAGGGTGATGGCCATAATAAGGGGTAGATCTCATGTTCAGATTTTGTTCATGTGTTATATTAAATGTCCCGACCATCTTTTGCATTTTATAATGTTCTTTTTATTTTGTGTCTTGGTTGTGGCCATGATAATATTTTAACATTCTTTTCACTACATCAACCTCAGAGGAAACATTTCCAGGCCTGACCTAGACATGCAGACAAGGGGGGGAGGTGTGCCAACGCTTTGTGGACCCAAAGAAGGAATATGAATATTTAGGGGTTGTAATGTGTGGAGGGGAGTGAGAAATGTGGATGGGGAAAATGGGACCGCACTACCAAATTCAGGGTTTCCCAAGTAGTGTCGTTTCCAAAGCCATAGGGCAATAGGGGAGATCCCACGAGACTAGGACTGAGGATTAACCCCCCCTCCATTTGAGGTGAGGGAACAAAACTACGGTCAAAGCCATCTTTTTTTTCCAAGTCACTCAATAATCCATATTGGGGATGCCCAAGGAAAAACAAGCATAATCACCCAATTGCACAATGAAAAACATACCTTTTGGGTAGGATAGGCCACCTTCAAACATATGTTCTCGAAAGATGGGCGATGGGGCATATGACTGATGCATGGAGCAGAGATCAAATGACACAATGTATCAACTCCACTGTTGGTTTTCAGGGGCTACATGTTGTTGAGTGAGGAGATATCTAGGAGAAATTTTTCTCCAATGGGGTTGGACACTTTTGATGGGTAACATGCTTCTTCTTAGATGTGACCAATCACCGTGCCTTTCCATTGCCTATTAAGGACTTTGGTCTTGATTGTCACATCATATAGACTGCAACTATGGGATCACATCTCTAACCATTGGTCCTGTTAGCCCTGAGGTGCATTGCTACTATTTTAACGTAAATGTCCCCTGTTTTAGCTCCGATGGTCCATGTCTCCTCTTGCTCCGCTTTGGCCATAAGCCGGACTTCAAAAATTATACACCCGCGCTCATAAATATCGGCGGGTCCGCTCTTGGTTCATCTCCTTTCTGCTGTGCTCCAACCTTTACCACTTACGGCCCGATCACTGTTCGATATAAACCATATTCCGCTCCTGCCACGACTTCAAGCCTTCGGCGATTGATCTCCTCCGCCCATTCCTTCCGATCCAACGGCCCCCGTACCCCACTTCCCACTAGTCACCCGGGGAGGAAATTTGTTGGCTTTGTCAGTATTTTTGACATTCAGATAGTTGAACTGAAATAACAGAATGCATGGCCGAAAGGGAAAAAAACAACAGCACGATGTAGCCGAACCAATAGAAATGATCATGGAAAACACTGGCACGAGTGAACCACCTGACAGCGTGGCGAAATTACCAGAATTTGATTACCGTGTTTGTTAGAAACAGAGCTCTCTAAGCTCATGTTTGTCTAGTTATGGCATCAAGTAGTTAGAAGACAGAGGGGACAGATTAAGACATCTCGAGCCTCAGTGAGTTCGAGAGTATTGTAAAAAGCCTATAAATGGCCGAAAGTTCGAAGGAATAGGGTTCAACTTTTGGAGACTGTGGATACTCTGTTCCTTCCAGCGTCTCATCTTCATTCCAGTAATACAAGCTTCTTTTACTGTTACATGTTCAATTCCCATCTTCTCCTCTGTTCTAAGCTTGCACTTGAATAGGTTATTCACGTTTTCTTCTGTATCTAATGCCAGAAAATTGTCGTCTTATCTTTGCGTTGATAAATTAGATTTGCAACCTTCATTTACTTTCTGTAGCTAGCCATTCATATGTGTTTATGTATGTATCTGGTGGCATAGTTAGGATTCTCCATCTATTCATTGAATCTATAAACTATTGAGCATTAGTGGTCGAAAGCCTTGTCAAGCTGAGGGTGTTCATGCATGTCTTGAGTGAAAACAAAGATGAATAGTGATCTGACTTGATCCAAACCCCAATCCATTCCAATAGTTCAGAGAACGATATTGAAGATTTATATGTTACTAGGCATCTCCGAGCTACAACCTAGGAGAGTTTCTTGGAGTGCTAACATAATTGGCGCTGTTGCCGGGGAGAGGAGACTCAAGCTTAACTTCCTTGGGGGCTGACATAGATCCAGCTTTGATGATAGACAAAGTCTGGACACTATTTGGGTTGTAGTCATCTGTCTGGCGACTCTGTAGGAGGACGAACCTCTTGGCGACTCCACTCCATAGTTCTGGCTCAGTTTGTGAGGCATACTCGGAGAAATCCTCAGAAGCCATGAGCTGACCTAGTACCTGACCCTGAAAAATCATCAAAGAAAGAAAGGCGTTGCAGAAAGGAGCATTAGGTTCAAGTAGCTCTAAACAATATTCTATATCTCTTCAAGAAAATCCTGTAATAGAACAAATACATGTTGAGAGTATAGCATCTAATACTAGCAGTGAAGAAAAAATCTCAGAGATTCATAGAGCTCCTTATTCTTTAGGTTCTCCTTTCGTTGTAAGCCCAAAGGAAGCCTCTCCTCCTATCCATCATACTCCTTTAGTCTTATTAGTCACTCCTCAACCCTCTGTCATTCAAACTTCCAGTACCCTTATAGCCACCACAACTATGGCAACACCTACCAAAATGGAAAGAATCATAGCTGCTAGGTATGGACCTCTAGTACTGCCCACTCCTTTGAATGCCATGCCTACTAGAGAATATCAGAAGTATATGCCTAAGTTCACTGGGACTGAAGGTGTTACAGCTGAGGAACATCTTGAATCATTCTATAGCTATGCTGATAACCTGGACATTAGTGAAGATGATGTATGGATGAGAGTCTTTGTCCAAAGTCTAGATGGAGAGGCTAGAAAATGGTTCAAAGAACTGACCCCAAGGTCTATAGCAGATATTGAGGCTTTAGATGATGCATTCCTAAAGCATTGGGGGGATAAGAAGGATCTACTCTACTACCACACCGAGTTTGGGAACTTAAAGAGGGAAAATGGTGAGTTGTTGTTTGATTTTAATAAGAGGTTTAACCGCATGTACAACAAGATACTAGCTGAAGTAAAACCCACCACTACCTCTGCTAAACTCACCTATGCCAGTGCCTTTGATTCTGACTTCTGTCTACTGTTGAGGGAGAGACGATGTGCTACCTTGGCTGATATGCAGGATGCAGCCTTGGAAGTAGAATCAAACATCATGGCTGCAGAGAAGCTCAAGGGGAATGTTGATAGAAGGAGACAGAGGGGCGAATCTTCATCATCTTCAGATCCCAAGATAGATAAAATGACCAAGATGATAGAGTCATTAGCCTCTGAAATCTCCAAATTAAAGGTTGAGCAGCACCCTAGGAAAGGAAGAGTTCCTAATACCTTTGCTCCTAGAAATCCAAATCCATATAGAAGAGCTAATGAGCAGTTGTAGATTTTGCAAAGAAGCAAAGATGCCAATGAAGACCAAAGGGTGAAGACCCCTTTCTAGAATGTAGTCATGGAAGAAGAGCAGTTTGAAGAAGATGATGAGATCCATTGTCTAGAAGACAAAGGCAGTGCCTCCTTTTTGACCTTAGCTGCCTATGAAAAGTCATTATTCAATGACTAGATCAGCCAAGAGTGGGATGGTGGAGCTGTTCTGCAAACTGATGATCAACACAGATATGATCTGAGGTCGAAGATGAATAATGCCAAGGAAACTCCTGTTCAGAGAGCTGCTGTCCCTGCAATACAGCAAGCTAAAAAGCAGAAACGATCGGCAGTTGATCCCATCATCCTCAAAGCTCCAGCTCACGAGGTAAGAGGCCTTGACAAGTCTCCTTCTCCTTTCAGTTTTGAATCAGAAATTCAAAAGCTAAGCATACCTATACCTCTGATTGAACTAGTGAAGAATGAGTCCTTCAAGAGATCTATCCTCGAGGCCCTTGAGCCTAAAGCCATCCAAGCCTCCACTGACTATGTAAATCTGCAAGACGACAAACCAGCTGTTGTTCTCAGCCCAATGATTGAAAATTGTGATGACAACTCCCCATCATTCTATGTCTCTTTGACTATTCATGACAAAATCCTTCACAACTGCCTTCTGGACACAGGAGCCAGCCATAATCTAATGCCCAAGGCTGTCATGGATGAGTTGGGTCTTGACATTACCAAGCCTTATCATGACCTGTTTTCTTTTGACTCTAGAAAAGTGAAATGTTTGGGATTAATCAAAGACCTAGCCATCACCTTGTCTCAGCTGCCCATGAAGAGCATGATGATGGATATTGTGGTAGCAGATGTACCCCCCAAGTTTGGCATGTTGCTTTCCAGAGGTTGGATCAAGAGATTAGGTGGAACATTGCAAAATGATCTGTCCTATGCTACTGTCCCAGTTTTTGGAGGTGAGAGTAGGAGATTATACAGAGAAGCTCAGTTGGCTTATATCATCAGTGATGAAAGGAATCCCACTAATCATCCCATCTATGTTGTCGACACTGATTTTGGAGCCTGTATTCTTTAGATTGAAGAATCCCAGTTGGCCTCCATACAACTTAGGAAACCGGTTTGCTAGATCACAGAGGAAGAAGGCCCACAAATTTGGGACATGTTCTTTGATGGAGCTTGCTCTAAGGAAGCTGCAGGGGTAGGTGTAGTCCTTGTGTCCCCCACACAAGAATGCATTCATTTATCTTTCAAGTTAACTTTTCAGGTCACAAATAACATAGCAGAGTACGAAGCCTTGATATTGGGCTTAAACGCTGCTAAAGAAATGGGCATCAAAGGTCTGAAGGTGTTTGGAGATGCAGACCTTATCATTCAGCAGGTGAACAAAACTTTCCAAGCAAAGCATCCAAGGCTGAAAGCATACAAAGATGAGGTATGGAAGCTTAAGGGTTCTTTTAATAGTTTCAACATTTCTTACATCCCTAGAATGAAGAACTAGCTTGCTGATTCCCTTGCTGTGTCTGCTAGCATGTTTATTCCTCCTTTGCCTCCTAAATTGACTTATGAAGTTCAGGTGAAATATAGACCATCTCTACCTGACAATGTCAAATACTGGAAAGTTTTTGAAGATGATGATGAAATTAATAGGTTTTTACAAGTCATTGATGAATTTTCTGAAATGCACATTGACCAAGAAAACAAAACCATTGAAGAATGCAACTAGTCCAAGCTAAAGGATGAGATTGGTCAGGATAGCATTGTTCAACTGCCTAGTAACCATATACCCAAAGGATTGGTGCCCCTAGAGAAGCTGTTTGATCATAATGATGTACCTCATAAGCCTGCCAAAAAAGAAAATGAGTCTGCAGTTCATAAACATAATGTAGGGAGTCTAGCTCATCCAAAGTACATAAATCTGTCCACTCACTTGTCTTCTGCCCAAAGTTCTGAGTATTGCACCCTGATAAAACAATTTGCTGATATTTTTGCTTGGGAGTACAGTGATCTTAGGACCTATGACACCAACATCATTCAGCATAAGATTCCACTGGAGAAGAACACCATCCCTTTTAAGTAGAAATTAAGACCTATCAGCTCTCTCTTATTGCCTCTGATTGAAAAGGAAATCAAGAAGCTGTTGGATGCCAAGATCATAGTTCCCCTAAGGTATTCAAAGTGGATAGCTAACCTTGTGGTAGTAAGAAAGAAGAATGGAGAAATCAGGCTTTGTGTTGACTTCAGGAATTTGAACAAATGCTCTAAAAAAGACAACTACCCCCTGCCTAATATGGAACACTTGTTGCAAAAAGTTTCAGGGGCTAGAGTCATGTCTTTCTTAGATGGATTTTCAGGTTACAATCAGGTTGCTGTACATCCAGAAGATCAGGAAAAGACTGCCTTCACTACTCCTTGGGGCACTTTCATGTACTCCAAGATGCCTTTTGGACTGATGAATGCTGGGGCTACTTTTTAGAGGGCCATGGACATAGCCTTTGTGGGAGAGAAGGACAAGTTTGTCCTTATTTACCTTGATGACATAACAGTATTTTCCAGCAGTAACAAGGACCATGTGCAACATCTGAAGAAGATGTATCTAAAGTGCAGACGGTTTGGAATTTCAGTGAACCCAAAGAAGTCACAGTTTTCTCTAGAAGAAGGCAAACTTCTGGGACATATTGTTTCTACTGAAGGTGTGAAGATTGATCCAGCAAGAGTTCAAGCAATTCAGACATTGTCCATCCCAAGGTCAAAAAGGGACATTCAATCTTTCCTGGGTAAGATTAACTTTGTCAGGAGGTTTATTCCAAACTTTGCAGAGCTAGTGAAGCACATCACTTCCATGCTGAAGAAAGGATCAGAAATAAAATGGACAGATGGTGCAAGAAGCTCTTTTGAAGCCATCAAACAAGTTATCATGGAAACTCCCACTTTAATCAGTCTAGATTATACCAGGGAATTTTATATCTTCTCTTTTTCCTCTTATGATACACTTGCAGCAGTTTTATTGCAGAAAAATGATGAAGGTGTAGAGCACCCTGTGGCCTTTTTCAGCAAAACTCTGAGGGATGCTGAACTAAGGTATGACCTTATTGAAAAACAAGCTTATGCTCTCATAAAATCTTTAAAGGCATTTAGAATTTATATTCTGCATTCCAAAGTGGTTGCGTATGTACCTTCAGCCTCAGTAAAAGATGTCCTAACTCAGCCAGATATTGATGGAAAGAGAGCTAAATGGATTGCAAAATTCATAGAGTTCAACATAGAGGTGAAGCCCACCAAGCTTGTCAAAGGCCAGGGCTTGGCTAAGCTTATGGCTGAGGAAAATTGTAGTTTGTTAGACATCAATTGCATGGGTTCAAATTCAAGTGGTGAGCGGATAGAGGAAACAGCAGAAGAGCAAGAGCAGAATCAGTCTTTGGCTGAAAATCTAGCCACCTGTGAATGGTATTCCAGTATAGTTCATTTTTTGCAGAAGCTAGAAGTCCCTCCAAGGCTTAGCTCAAGTCAAGCCAAATTCTGCATTAATAAAAACCTACTTTATTGGAGAGACCCATCAGGGATCCTCTTGAGATGTCTAGACAAAGGACAATCTGTGGAAGTCATGCAACAGTTCCATTCTAGCATCTGTGGAGGGCATCATTATTGGAAAACCACAGCCCACAAGATCCTAAGAGCTGGGTATTATTGGCCTACTCTGTTCTCTGATGTGTTTTCTTTTGTGAAGTCTTGTGACAAATGTCAGAGGTTTGTAGGAAGACAACAACTAAAATCTCTACCCTTGAAGCCAGTGCACACTAATGGTCCCTTCCAGCAGTGGGGCTTGGACTTTATAGGTGAGATCAATCCACCTTCTAGTGGCCAGCACAAATGGATATTGGTAGCCACTGATTATTTCACCAAATGGATTGAGGCTATACCCACTAAAAATGCTAATCATCAGGTTATCATAAAGTTCTTGAATGAGAATATTTTCACTAGATTTGGTTGCCCAACCAAACTAGTCACTAATAATGCAGCAACTTTCAGGACAGAAGAATTGGTGGACATGTGTGAATCCATGGGCATTCAATTGGTGCATTCTACCTCATATTATCCTTAAGGCAATGGCCTGGTAGAATCATCTAACAAGAGTCTTGTAAGGATAATAAAAAAACTACTGGAGGACAACAAAAAGAGCTGGCATTCCAAGTTGAAGTTTGCATTGTGGGCTGACAGAGTTACCAACAAGAAGTCCATAGGAAATTCTCCATTTAAGCTGGTTTATGGCGCTGATGTTGTTTTTCCTATCCAGCTGATTCTCCCTGTGGCCAAATTCTTGCAAGAAGAACAAGATGAAGAGAACGACATGGCAAGGAGAATGAGTAACTTGGTTGAATTATAGTAGATCAAAGAACAACTGGTTGAGAAGTCAAGAATTCATCAGAAGAAGATCAAAGAAACCTTTGATAGAAAGGCAAAAATGGACAGTTTTTAGGTTGGTGACTAGGTTCTCAAATGGGATGCATTGAAGGAAAAGAAGGGCAACCATGGTAAATTTGATGCCTTATGGACGAGACCGTTTGTCATTGCTCAAGTTCAGATGAACAATACTTTCATTCTGCACAATTTGGAGGGGAAGGTGTTTTTGATGGCCCAGTCAATGGGCAGTTTTTGAAACTTTACTTCATATGAGGCTTTAAGGCCTTAATATTGTAATAGTTTTTTTCAGTTTTTTCTATGCAAATAAACTCCATGCCCAATGGAACACTAGGAGATAAGTTTGTTTTGGTTGTTACTGAAAAGGCAGTAGTCTGCAGTTCTTGAAACCTCAAAGGGAGGCTTTCAGCCCCAGAAGGAGCCAGTGTTAGCCCTGAGGTGCATTGCTGCTATTTTAACGGAAATGTCTCCTGTTTTAGTTCCGATGGTCCACGTCTCCTCTTGCTCCGCTTTGGTCATAAGCCGGACTTCAAAAATTATACATCTGCACTCATAAATATCAGCGGTCCACTCTCAGTTCATCTCCTTTCCGCTGCGCTCTCCATTGTCCGATCCCCACCGTCAATCTTCCCGCTAATTTGACGGTCCACACTTCATCCGACTAATGATTTACGCTCACCCACTCCGACCTTTACCACTTACCGCCCGATGACTGTCCGATATAAACCATATTTCGCTCCCACCACGACTTCAAGCCTCCAACGATTGATCTCCTCCGCCCATTCCTTCCGATCCAACGACCCTCGTACCCCACTTCCCACTAGTCACTCGGGGAGGAAATTTGTTGGCTTTGTCAGTGTTTTTGATAGTCGGACAGTTGAACTGAAATAACAGAATGCATGGCCGAAAGGGAAAAAAACAACAACACGATGCAGCCGAACCAACAGAAATGATCATGGAATGCGCTGGCACGAGTGAACCACCTGACAGCGCGGCGAAATTACCAGAATTTGATTACCGTGTTTGTTAGAAATAGAGCTCTCTGAGCTCATGTTTGTCTAGTTATGGCATCAAGTAGTTAGAAGACAGAGGGGACAAATTAAGACATCTCGAGCCTCAGTGAGTTCGAGAGTATTGTAAAAAGCCTATAAATGTCCGAAAGTTCGAAGGAATAGGGGTTCAACTTTTGGAGAGTGTGGATACTCTATTCCTTCCAGCATCTCATCTTCATTCCAGTGATACAAGCTTCTTTTGCTGTTACATGTTCAATTCCCATCTTCTCCTCTGTTCTAAGCTTGCACTTGAATAGGTTATTCACGTTTTCTTCTGTATCTAATGCCAGAAAATTGTCATCTTATCTCTGCGTTGATAAATTAGATTTGCAACCTTCATTTACTTTCTGTAGCTAGCCATTCATATGTGTTTATGTATGTATCTTCTGGTACAATCAGGATTCTCCATCTATTCATTGAATCTATAAATGATTGAGCATTAGTGGTCGAAAGCCTTGTCAAGCTGAGGGTGTTCATGCATGTCTTAAGTGAAAACAGAGATGAACAGTCATCTGACTTGATCCAAACCCCAATCCATTCCAATAGTTCAGAGAACAATATTGAAGATTTATATGTTAACAGAATCTCCGAGCTACAACCTAGGAGAGTTTCCTGGAGTGCTAACAGGTCCAATGCTTTATTCCACTCGTCTATTTCATTCCCTAGTTCAACGCTAATATTGTCAACTTTTTCTTCTTTCCCTCTCTATTTGTGCTCCAAAGTTTTCAATTCTCACCTCTTTCATTTGCTATCTCAAATAATGTTGCCACCTCTTACTTCTTGGCTTCAATTGTTCATGTCTATTGTTGTCCCCTCTTATGTATTTGGTTTAGTTTTTTGGTCCTGGCTTCAATAAATTTGATCTCTCTTTCCTCCACTAGTTGATCCCTACCTTTGCTACCTGTCCTTCCTTGTCCTCTTTTCATCTTCAGTCGCTTCTCAACCTCATTGAGATTTTCTATTGTTATTTTCTCCTTGTATGTGGCAAGCCATTTACTTTTATGTTGTAGGTTGTGTTACCAAAATCTAGCAGGCCCTGAGGAGGGAAAGGCTATGGGTCAAAGAGGTAAACTAAGTGATAACAATGGGACGATGTCCCACAGTCACAACAACCAGTGTCCCCTGCTCTTTATGGACTCTTCATGATGTGAGGAGTCCAAGTAGACAAACAACCATATTTAATTGATGTTCTAGGGTTTGAGGAACTAGGTGATGAAGTAGGACTTCTTAAGGGAAGCTCAATGTGATAATATGGCACTTCAGAAGGGTTTTAGCTCCCTATAAGAGACCTAGAAGAAACTTGCACGTGATCTAGGGTTTTGTGAATTATCGTGGTTAAGTGTACTCCCGAGATCAAGGCAAGGGGAAGAAAGGGCTTCTTATGATTTATTCCAATGAATACTAAGTTCATACAACCCTCGAAGAAGTCCCCAAGCCAAGGAAATGCAAACTAGGGTTTCCCTTCCAAGGCACTTCTTGGGCAAGTGTTTTTACAGATGAAAACAAAAGAGATGCTTGTGAAACTTTGATGTCTTGTAACTATGTCCCTAAGCTTGAAGTCTATGATCCCAGTATCCACCCTTTCACTCTGGAGAATATCACTCTATGCCCTAACCTAGCCATCCAAGAATAGAGGATCAGAAATTTGGGAGAAGAAAATATTGAGAAAGAAGGATTTGATCATGGAAATAAAATTTTATGTGGGAAAAGAAAAATTTCATCGACTAGAAACATGCATCACATGTCATGTTATGAGTAACATGTGCAATTGCCAAGCAAATAACTTTTGAAATAATTTTCAACAATTAGGTTACACTATAACATTAATCTGTTGCAACAATTCCATACATTATACATTTTTCAAGAATAGAAATTCAACAATAGGCACTTACAAGATCACAATATGATATATCCATCCACAAATCAAGAGATAGCTCCAAAGAAAATCGAATTTTAGCTCCAAATATCAAAATGCATACATGGAATTTAGTAGCTAATCCAAAGAAAAAGTTCGGATTTGCCAAGAATGCCAAAATTCCCAAGTGTGTTGATGATCCAATATAAATGAAGTTGAGTTTTATTTATATGAGACTTAGCAGGTCGAATTATTATCTCAAGGAACCTAAAATTATAAAAGTGTGCAAAATACAAGCCTTGGTCACAAGTTGACCATGTAGCTTTTACAAATTATGAGATAACCATGCAACTGCTAGCTGCATTGATGACATCATGATGAAGTAGGCTCTGTGGAGGGCCACCATGAGTCCTTTGGTTGCCAACGTGTGTAAGAGGGCTCCATAAAGCATGAACAAGTGAATGGCTCCTTACTCTCCATACAAGTCATCATGTGGGGCCGCAAATTGATTTTTGGGCATGAAAATTGGTCTCATAGGTCTCTTGATGATATAACAGCCTGTGATGCTCCAATACTAAGGGCTTTGACAATACTACTTTCGCTCCCATGTCTCAAGGGAAGAAACAGACCACCTCTGGGCCTTGGATTAACTGCCATATAATGCTAAGGCCATCGGGGCACACTGGTCCAAGCACATCATCTCGTGAATAATGTAGGAGAATGAGCAGAATGCTGAAGGTGTTGAGGGGGCCCATGCCACGGAATGATGTTGTACACATGATGGGAGTCCCATGATTCTTAATGCTTCACCCAAGAGTGTCAATATGATCCTATTGTGGACATGGGCCCTACTTAGGTTGCCCAACCCATGATGAAACCACCTACCAATTACATATAATATCCAATGCACATCCTCTCAATTCGGTACAATAATTGTTTGGTACATCTAAGTGAAGCAAACATTTTATCAAGGGCACATTGAGATTTCATAGTGGGATTCCTTTCCAAATTTAGTGTTACCTCCCTAGGTAGGAGTTGGAAATAAAGAACCCTATTAGGTGTTTGCAATCCCTAAGGGGAAGACAGGTCCCTAGTACATCCTTTAATTGATAGGTGTCACGTGAATGATGATGAATGGATGGGGACATGGGGGTACCAAGGCCAAATGCCATGGGTTCAAGGATGGCAATGATGATTATTTGGGTGTATAGGTGTAGGAGGGAGCAATCGTGGATACATGAGTTACCCTATCGTTTGTTTTGCCACCCTTCTTTATTTTCCTTTTGCCTTTTCTTGATTTTTCTTTGTATTACTGGTCGGGGCTCTAGGAAATGAGAGCATGTTGTGTATGATATAAGCAGTTATTACCCCCTTAAGGTGGGGCAGTTCATTGCCCACCAGGGGTTGGGATGTGCATGGGTTCCTCAATGATCTGGCCGTACTCATAGTGCCCTCAGAACCAGGGTGATGGCTATAATATGGGGTAGATCTCATGCTTAGATTTTTCCCATGTGCTATATTAAATGTGTCGAACATCTTTTGCGTTTTATAGTGTTCTTTTTCTTTATTTCTTGCTTGTGGCCATGATAATATTTTAACATTATTTTAACTACATTAAGATTCAAGGAAACATTTCTAGGCCCGACCTAGACATGTGGAGAAGGGGAGGGTTGTGCCAATGCCTTGTGGACCCAGAGAAGGAATATGAATAAATAGGGGTTGTAATGTGTGGAGGGGAGTGAAAAATGTGGATGGGGAAAATGGGACCGCACTACCAAATTCAGGGTTTCCCAAGTAGTGCCCTTCCCAAAGACATAGGGCAATAAGGGAGATCCCACGAGACTAGGATTGATGATTAACCCCCCTCCCCACCCCCCCATTTGAGGTGAGGGAACAAAACTACGGTCAAAGCCATTCCTTTTTTCCAAGTCACTCAATAATCCATACACAGGATGTCCAAGGAAAAACAAGCATAAGTACCCGATTGCACAATTAAAAATGTACCTTTTGTGTAGGATAGCCCACCTTCAAACCTATGTTCTCGAAAGATGGGCAATGGGACATATGACTGATGTAGGGAGAATAGATCAAATGGCTAAATGTATCAACTACACCCTTGGTTTTCAAGGGCTACATGTTGTTGAGTGAGGAGATATCTTGGAGAAATTTTTCTCCAATGGGGTCAGGCACTTTTCATGGGTAACATGCTCTTTTTGCATTGAGATTACCACACTCGTAGCTTTTTGCATGTCTCAACAAGCTCCTACATCATCAACCACCATCAAGTACAAGTATGGATCTTCTAATTCTTCTCTTTCTTTCTATTTTCATTTATCTTTTTGATATTTCGCACTCTGGTTATGGCTTTGTATGACCACCCAAAACCCTCCCTTTAAATCTCAATGCCTTATATATACAAGTAAAACCCTAGGGCTAATGGAAGGTACAAGATAAACCCTAGGGATATTGGAAGAGTCATACCTAGTGTAACCCTAGTATCTTGTTCACAGGTTGTAGGCCAATTGTTCTGAGACACGCGGAAAATAAATAAAAGAAACTAAGTCTAATGTATGATAATAATTTCAAAGTTTCACATTATGGAAAACTGATCTCAACAATTACCAATGATTTGTGGACGAGGGAGATTTCTCTATTTATAGGTTAGGATCTCAACATATTCTCTCCCTTTGATTGAAAAAACAAGTGATTTTCATCCACCTTAATGATTAAGTCAAACTACAAGTTATTTCATTACATTACCAAAAACTCAAAATAGGTGAGCCATCCCACCAATTAGAGGTTAGATTTGACTAAAGAAGGTCTGAATTGACCTAAGGGTACAACGTTCCATAAAGAATATCTTGACATTGCTTGAAAAATTATCTTGAGTGCTTAGGAAGTAAAAAATTCCACTTTGTTTCCACAATGTTGCTTGAATGAGGACGTTGTCCTTTCCAATGGCTAGTATAATGTGGACAACTTCCCTTTGCCTGGTGCAAAGATGATTAAAACCATGCTTTTAGGCCCCTTGCTTGATTTTGAATCGAAATGTCCCTTGGATTGCATGGAGACATAAATGGCCTTCTGCTTTGCCTCAACATTCCTTCGAATTGAACATGGTCCAATGGGTAGAAAGGCTGGAGGACACTCCTTGTTTGGGTCCATTTGCCTTCTTTTTTGTGTGGTTTAAGGCTTGAACTTTCCTGCACATGAGTTTCCCTTAGTCTATGATTTGTCCTTGACTTGCTTTTACATCTTGCTTACTCAACACATTTTCCATGTTACCTCTTTTAACCTCATGCCTGCACTAGGGGAAGTCACCTCGTTTTGAAGGTAGCTCAAAGATGCAAATGGGACATTAAAGGGGGTGTTAAGAGTGCCTTGACTTGGATTTGATTGCTCTTGAATTGGAGGTTGCAAGATATCTTTCCACTGCCTTGGAGGATGTGGGCCACTGCATTAGGGAGCTCAAATGCATCACAAAGTTTGAGACTTCCATGAAGAATGATGGTGATAGCCAAAGAGGTGTGCATACATATGGATATGGTTGATTTGGGGAACAAAGATTGCATTGAGATAATGAGAAAGTGAGGGGAAAAGTACAATAAATGATCACCTTTATAGGGCTACTCAACATGTGCTCCCATAAATCATTAGTCATAGTAGATCCACCTCCTGATGTTTTCATATCACCATAAAAGATAAGAATGTCGCATGATGCTTTCTTTCCCATCTTCTCTTTTCTTGATCCATCGAATGCTGAATGAAATCCTTTCCTTCTAGTACTAACTTTTCTCTCCTGGCTTGTGGAGTAAACTAGCCTCATAAGGTTTCCATAATTAATATGCTCTCCCAAGTTGAGTGATGCTTTGTTTTTGAGGGGGACCATTGTAAGAGAAACCTAGGCCTTACGTGGTGAGGGTTTATCAAAAAAATAATAACACCCCCATTCATACTTTTAATAATGAACCCTTTTTCCTATATCCTCTCTCTTTGTTTTTTTGCTTGACCCTTTCCTTGGCTACATCACCTCTAATGGGTCTCTCTAGGGCATCTTCTCAGGTAGGGCCCGACTTGAGATGGCTTCTTCTTAGATGGGACCAATCACCGTGCCTCTCCATTGTGTATTAATGACTTTGGTCTTGGTTGTCGCATCCTATAGAATGAAGCTATGGGATCACATCTCTAACCATTGCTCCAATGCTTTCTTCCACTTGTCTATTGCATTTTCTAGTTCAACACTAAGGTTGTCAACTTTTTCTTCTTTCCTTAACTCTTTGTGCTCCAGAGTTCTCAATTCTCACCTCTTTCATTTGCAATTTCAAATAATGTTGCAACTTCTTACTTCTTGGCTTCAATTGTTCACCTATATTGTTATCTCGTCTTTCGTATTTGGTTTAGTTTTTTGGTCCCAACTTCAGTAAATTTGATCTCTCTTTCCTCCACTAGTTGATCCCTACCTTTGCCACCTGTCCTTCCTTGTCCTCTTCTCACTTGCACTCGCTTCTCAACCTCATTGAGATTTGCTATTGTTATCGTCTCCTTCGTCTCCTTGTATGTGGAAATCCATTTACTTTTATGTTGTAGGCTATGTTAACAGAATCTAGCAGGCCTTAAGGAGGGAAAGGATGTTTGGTCAAAGAGCTAAACTAAGTGATGACAATGGGACGATGTCCCACAATCACAACGATTAGTGTCCCTGCTCTTTATCTTTATGGAATTTTCATGATCTGAGGAATCCCAGTAGATAAAAAAAATCATCTTTAATTGATGTTCTAGGTTTGAGGTACTCGGTGATGAGGTAGGACTTCTTAAGGGAAGCTCGATGTGATAATATGGAACTTCAGAAGGGTTTTAGCTCCCTATAAGAGACCTAGAAGAAACTTGCACGTGATCTAGTGTTTTGTGAATTATCTACGTTAAGGTTACTCCAGAGATCAAGGCAAAGGGAAGAAAGGGCTTCTTATGATTTTTTCCAATGAATACTAAGCTTATACAACCCTCGAAGAAGAGTCCCCAAGCCAAGGAAATGCAAAGTAGGGTTTCCCTTTTAAGGCACACCTTGGGCAAGGGTTTTTATGGATGAAAACACAAGAGATGCTTGTGAAACTTTGAGGTATTGTAGCTAAGTCCCTAAGCTTGAAGTATATGATCCCAGTATCCACACTTTCACTCTATAGAATATCCCTCTATGCCCTAACGTACCCGTCCAAGAATAGAGGATTAGAACGTTGGGAAAATAAAATATTGAGAAAGAAGGATTTGATCACGAAAATCAAAATTTTATGTAGGGAAAGCAAAATTTCATCGACTAGAAACATGAATCACATTTCATGCTATGAGTAACATGTGCAATTGCCAACCAAATAGCTTTTGAAATAAATTTTCAACAATTAGGGCACAATATAGCATTAATCTAGTTGCAACAATTCTATACATTATACATTTTTTAAGAATAAAACTTCAACAAGGAGCACTTACAAGATAATAATATGATATATCCATCCACAAATCAAGAGATAGCTCCAAAGAAAATCCAATTTCAGCTTCAAATATCGAAATGCATGCATGGCATGTTAGGACCCTAACATTATTAAAAAGTGCAAAATACAAGCCTTGTTCACAAGCCGACCAAATAGCTTTTACAAATCACGAGATAACCATCCAACTGCAAGTTGCATTGATGACATCATGTTGAAGTAGGGTCATTGGAGGGCCACATTGAGTCCTCTTGGTGCCAACGTGTGTGAGAGGGCTCCATAAATCATGAACAATTGTACTCTCTATACAAGTCATCATGCGGGGACGCAAATTGATTTTGGGGCATGAAAATTGGTCTCATGGGTGTCCTGATGATGGAATAGCCTATGTTGCTCCAAAACTAGGGGCGTTGACAATGGTCCTTTCCCTCCCATGTCTCAAGGGAGAAGACAACCCACCTCTGGGCCTTGAATTAGCTGCCATATAATGCTTGAGCCGACCGGGGCACACTGGTCCAAGCCCATCATCTCGTGAATAATGTAGGTCAATGAGTGGATTGCTGAAGGTGTTGAGGGTGTCCATGTCATGGAATGATGCTCTACACATGATGGGAGTCACATGATTCTCAATGCTTCACCCAAGAGAGTCAATATGATCCTATTATAGACATGGGTCATACATAAGTTTTCCAATGCACATGCTCACAATTAGGTACAATGATTCATTGGTACATGTAAGTGAACCAAACTTTTTTGTCAAGGGCACATTGATACTTCATAGTGGGATTCCTTTCCAAATTTAGTATTACCTCCCTAGGTAGGAGTTGGTAATAAACAACCCTATTAGGTGTTTGCAGCAGTGTTGTGAACATCTCGATAACATCCCGATTTTATCTCGAAATCACGATTTTTTGGCCAAGCCGATGTTTTCCGATTTTTAAAAATATTTTTATGATATCTTAATTTTGTTGATGTTTGCCGATTTTTTGGTTTTCTGTACCCTTGCCAATTTTATCCTGATGCCGATGTTCGCAACATTGGTTTGCAATCCCTAAGGGGAAAGACAGGTGCCTGGTACATCCTTTAATTGATAGCTGTCATGTGAATGATGATGAATGGATGGAGACATGGGGGTACCAAGGCCAAATGACATGGGTTCAAGGATGGCAATGATGATTATTTGGGCATATAGATGTAGGAGGGAGTAATCGTGGATGCATGAGTTACCATATCGTTTGTTTTGGCACCTTTCTTTGTTAATTTGGGGTAGCACCGAATGTTCTCTTAGCCTCAAATTTTGCAGGGATGCTTGGGCACAAGTATTCCAAAGAACCCCGAAAGCGTTTTGGGAAATTCCACTAAGAAGTGATGTTATTAAAATAATTAATATTTTTAATGGGGTTCCTAAGTCTAAACTTAGGAAAATTAAAATATTAATGGGTATTAATCTAATTACGGGTGAAACTTCTAGAAAAATCCAGAATCAAGCCAAAACGATCAGAGCGTTTGATTAAGATGTGTTAAGTTATGGTATGTTCTATGCTTAGAGCAATTTACTTCAATTTCTTCTTATTAGCTCAATGTCAATTGACAGTTTAGCAATCACATTAACATAAAGTAAAATGCTGATAGAACATAAATAAATCAATAGAAGACAAGCCAAGACAAGAGACACAAGATGTGGCAGCTAGCCAGGGACAAACCCCAATGTGGGGAAACCCTTTGATCAATTCTTCTATATTGTTCAATAATTCAGCAGAGAGAGAGAGAGATAGTACAATATCACAAATCTGATATTTTATATCAGCAATCAGCAAAGTCAAGGCTAGTCAAATCAACCTCAATTTGACGTCAAGTCAACCTAGGAGAACTCGGCCTCCAACAACAATAGTAAGCAGCCCAAAACAGTCCACAAAATGTGGTCAAACAGTAGTGAACGCACTGCAGCCCTGTGGTCAGCCCTAACCAGTCAACATTGGTCAAATCCGTGGTCAAACAGGCCAACGTTTGGCTGCCCAGCAATGCGGCTAGCCTAGGAGAGGCTGCCCAACCCAAAAACGCAGTCAAACCTTCCACTATGCTGGTCAACACATGCATAAACAGATCTGCGTCCTCCATGTTCAGCCCTAACTCAACGCTGCCCTAAACTTGATTTGTGTCCTCCTCCTTCAGCCACACATGTGAGAGAGAGACTCTTCTAATGCGTAGGAGAGAGAGAAGATGTGTGGTGAGATGAGTGAATAATGCCACAAGGTATCTTCCTTTTATATGAATCGTTGAGAGTAAGCTAGGGTGTGCCACACACTTTATCTTGCTGGCCATCCTTGACAAATTGTCAAGTATATACAAATAAATTCATATCTCCATAAATACATGTCGAAATCGGATGATCGTTAGATCAATCCTACACCTTTCGATGAGAGGAATACAAGAAAAATATCAGCTGCCAGTAATAAGATGACCCACATGGAGTTTGGCCTTAGTTGCCAATTTTAACACTCCCTATTAACTAGGGAGAACTCCATCTACTAATCCATCTGATTGTCGGTATTATCTCTGCCATCAAATGCACTGCCCTGCACTGCTCCACTGTTCTCTGCTCTGCTTCACTATGAAGAAGAAGAAATGATTGAGGATGTATCATACCATCCTATACTGACAAAAAGTCAGTGCCAGATAAAAGAGATTGCTCAATAGCGCTCTTACTGACCCGAAGTCAGTTCCAATTGATCCCAGATCAATGTCGGTCATCCTAGCATAGGGAGTACGGTAGATAGACAATGCGTCCATCGATACTACTATGGTCCCTATCCTCATTTCCCTACTCATTGGCCAATGGAGGTACTTCCCATGAGTCCTAGACTGCATGGGTAGGATGCCTCGGCAGGAGAACCACTCATCTTGCCCAAAAGTCGCCACAGGGTATCATAGGGGAAGGCTGAACCATTCACCCTGTACACAACGCACCACTAGGGGAGGGTGAGTCGCCATATGGTCGCTTGTTTCTCTAAGAAGTATCCCAAGCCCCCTGAGCTCAGTGCACGCATCATTCAGGACCCTCATAAGAGGGTCTCTCAACGACTCCAAGTCGTTCTCGGAAAGTCAAGAATTTGATCTTTCCCAGGGGCTTCGTGAGAATGTTGGTGACCTGCTCATTTGTATTGATATGATGGAGCCTTATTGCTCCTCGCTGTACCATATCCTAGATAAAGTGATACTTGATATCGATATGTTTGGAGCGATCATGAAATACGGGATTCCCGGATAAACGAATCCCACTCTGGTTGTCACTATAGATCTTGAAGAACTGGAAGCAGAACTTATGAGAGACGAAAATGAGGCAACAACCATGCCACCCCCACCATCCAGTAGCAGTGCTCGAGTTCCGAGTCTTGTTCTTTTGGTGTCGCCGCCTCCATGTACATCCTCACATGGAGGGCATGTGCCTTCTGGTTCTGGTTGTGGGTCTGTGTGGGAGGAGACTCCTAGAAGACCACCACGACCTGCTCAGAAATTAGACATTATTCATTTCATTTCATGTTAGATATTATTTGTTGTAATGGTTAAACTTAGCTTACAAGTACAACTTTGGTGATCAATGATGATAATTGTTATGTATTGAATATTGAAAGTTTGAAACTTTAAGATTGATGAGTCATGACTCATGAGACTCAATATGTTGTATGTTACTAACTTGTGGACGTGGTTGATGAAGATTATAACTTCTAGATGATAGTTGTTATATGGTTCAATCTATGTTTTTTTATGTTTTTTATATCTAATTCATCATTCTACATGTTTTTGTTGATATATATGCATCAAAATATATAAAATATAAAATATATACGTATTATATAAAAAATGCTTCGGATTTGCTCCCAAACCAGGAGCTTCTGAAAATGTCGCTCCCACTCCCATTTTCGCTCCCGCTCCCAAGTAACCCTCTTCCAATGAATACTAAGCTCATACAACCCTCGAAGAATTCCCCAAGCCAAGGAAATGCAAAGTAGGGTTTCCCTTCTAAGGCACACCTCATGCAAGGGTTTTTATGGATGAAAACACGAGATGCTTGTGAAACTCTGAAGTCTTGTAGCTAAGTCCCTAAGCTTGAAGTCTATGATCCCAGTATCAGACCAAGTAGCTTTTGCAAATTATTAGAT
Organism: Pinus tabuliformis; assembly: GCA_031772625.1. Classification (NCBI taxonomy): domain Eukaryota; kingdom Viridiplantae; phylum Streptophyta; class Pinopsida; order Pinales; family Pinaceae; genus Pinus; species Pinus tabuliformis. The sequence continues at coordinate 734,905,244 of CM062807.1, forward strand.
AACCATCTAACTTCTAGTTGTATTGATGGCATCATGTTGAAGTAGGGTCGTGGAGGGCCACATTGAGTCCTATTGGTGCCAACATGTGTGAGAGGTATTAGTGCCAACATGTGTGAGAGGCCTCCATAAATCATGAACAAGGGGATGGCTCCTTACACTCCATACAAGTCATCATGTGTGGCCGCAAATTGATTTTAGGACACGAAAATTGGTCTCATGGGACTCTTGATAGAATAGATTGTGATGCTCCAATAATAAGGGCTCTAACAGTGGTCCTTTCCCTCCCATGTCTCAAGGGAGGAGACAAACCACCTTTGGGCCTTGGATTAGCTGCCATATAATGCTAAGCCGATTGGGGCACACTGGTCCAAGCGCACCATCTCGTGAATAATGTAGGGCATTGAGCAGCCTACTGAAGGTGTTGAGGGTGCCCATGTAATGGAATGAAGCTCTACACATGATGGGAGTCCCGTTACACTCAATGCTTCACCCATGAGTGTCAATATGATCCTATTGTGGACATGGGTCCTACTTAACTTTCCCAACCCATGATGAAACCACCTACCAATTACCTAGAATATCCAATGCACATCTTCACAATTAGGTACATTAATTCATTGGTACATCTAAGTGAACCAAACTTCTTTATCATGGGTACATTGAGACTTCATAGTGGGATTCCTTTTCAATTTTCGTGTTACCTCCCTAGGTAGGAGTTGGTAAAAAACAACTCTATTAGGTGTTCGTAGTCCCTAAGGGGAAAAACAGGTCCTTGGTACATCCTTTAATTGATGGTTGTCATGTGAATGATGATGAATGATTTTTCTGTGTATTACTGGTCGCGACTCCAGGAAATGAGAGCATGTTGTGTAAGATATAAGCAGTTATTACCCCCTTAAGTTGGGGCAGTTCATCGCCCACCAGGGGTTGGGACGTGCATGGTTTCGTCAATTGTTTGGGGGCATTCATGGCTATATAAATGTCTGGACCATCTTTTGCATTTTATAATGTTATTTTCTTTTGTTTCTTGCTTGTGGCCATGATAATGTTTTAACATTCTTTTAACTACATCAACCTCCGAGAAAACATTTCTAGGCTTGACCTAGACATCTGGACAAGGGGAGGGGGTGTGCCAACGTCTTGTGGACCCAAAGAAGGAATATGAAAAAATAGGGATTGTAATGTGTGGAGGGGAGTGAAAAATGTGGATGGGGAAAATGGGACCACACTACCAAATTCAAGGTTTCCCAAGTAGTGCCCTTCCCAAAGCCATAGGGCAAGAGGGGAGATCCCACGAGACTAAGAATTTGGATTAACTGCCCCCCACCCCCCCATTTGAGGTGAGGAAACAAAACTACGGTCAAAGCCATTCCTTTTTTCCACGTCACTCAATAATCCATACCTAGGATGCCCAAGGAAAAACAAGCATAAGCACTCGATTGCACAATAAAAAAACATACCTTTTGGGTAGGATATCCCACCTTCAAACCTATGTTCTCGAAAGATGGGCAATGGGACATATGACTGATGCAGGCAGTAGAGATCAAATGGCTCAATGTATCAACTACACTGGTGGTTTTTAGGGGCTACATGTTGTTAAGTGAAGAGATATGTAGGAGAAATTTTCCTCCAATGGGGTCAGACAATTTTGTTGGGTAACATGTATATTTTCACTGAGATTATCACACTTGCATCTTTTGCATGTCTCAACAATCTCCTACATCAGCAACTACTATCAAGTACAAGTATGGATCTTCTAATTCCTCTCTCTTTCTTTCTATTTTCATTTATCTTTTTTATATTTTGCACTCTAGTTATGGCTTTGTATTACCACCGAAAACCCTCCCTTTAAATCTCAATGCCTTATATATACAAGTAAGACCCTAGGGATAATGGAAGGTACAAGATAGATCCTAGGGATAATGGAAGAGCCATACCTAGTGTAATCCTAGTACTAGGTTAGTCTATATTGCAGATTTATGCAAATAGAAAATAAAAGAATGAGATTTTTTATTTTTGAGAGTGGTTGAAAGGAAGCAATAGTGTTTAAACTAGAATTATGACTATGGGGTCTAAAAGCCAAATTTGGAGGGCTATTTGTTTAAGAATGACTAGGAATGTGGATCACCTAGAGTATATTCAACAACGAAGGTTTAAATGATGTGGCATCCTTTCATAGAAATGAATCTAGCATCAAATGTAATTCGTCAAATCTTATATAAACATAAAAGTGAAGAAACTCACTGGTTTACTTTTTAGTTTTGATGGTTATATTTTTCTATTCTTAGGGCTTTTTGAATAATTAAAATTAAGAACAATTGCAAAATTTAGTAAAAAGAGATGGTTGTTTGGTGGAATAAGGTGTGTGCCTTATTTCCACTAAGGCTATGGGGTCATATTGATGCCCCTTTTGAGTTGGTTGATCGATGATTGTGGATTATGGTTAAAGGTGGAACCCCATAAGTTAAATGAGCTCGCGCCTAATCAAAAACAAGTTTTGCAACCAAGCCCTACTATAAAGGATAATACTTAGGGAAAATCCTTCAACAAATAGATCAACTATGATGCAAAATAAACCGAATCCCTTGGTGAGGAGAACTAGGGCATGGCCCAACAAGAAGAAACAAACTCTACCTTACATCAACAAAAGAGATGTGCGAGTAAAATCCTAGACATCCCTTAGCAAGTGACAAATATTTCTTTCAAATGGGTTGATCTAGTTAGTTTTTGTAGTATTCTTTAGTTATCCACAAATCCCCTACAGGCTATTCTTTAGTCAAACTATAGGTTATTTCATTACAATACTTAAAACTGAAAATAGGTGAGAGATCCCACAAGTTCGAGGTTAGATTTGACAAAAGGAGGTTTGAATTGACCTAAGGTTACAATGTTCCATCAAGAATAGCTTGACATTGCTTGAAAAATTAACTCGAGTGCTTAGGAAGTAAAAAATTCCACTTTGTTTGCACAATGTTGTTTGAATGAGGACGTTGTTTTTTCAAACGACTAGTATAATGTGGACAACCACCCTTTGCTTGGTGCAAAGATGATTTGAACCATGCTTTTAGGCTCCTTGCTTGATTTTGACTTGAAATGTCCCTTAGATTGCTGGAGACTTAAATGGGCTTCTATCTTGCCTCAACATTCCTCCAAATTGACCTTTACATGGTCCAATGTAGTAAGGGCGGAGGACTCTCCTTGTCTGGATCTAATTGCCTGCTTTTTATGTGGTTTAAGGCTTGAACCTTTTTGCACATGAGTTGCCCTTAGTCTATATTATGTCCTTGACTTGCTTTTACATCTTGCTTACTCAACACATTTTCCATGTTACCTATTTTAACCTCATGCCTGCAACAGGGGAAGTCACCTCGTTTTGAAGGTACCTCAAAGATGCAAATGGGACATTAAAGGGGGCGTGAAGAGTGCCTTGACTTGGATTTGATTACTCTTGAATTGGAGGTCGCAAGATATCTTTCCACTGCCTTGGAGGATGAAGTCACCTCATTTTGAAGGTACCTCAAAGATGCAAATGGGACATTCAAGGGGGCATGAAGAGTGCCTTGACTTGGATTTCATTACTCTTGACTTGGAGGTCGCATGATATCTTTCCACATCCTTGGAGGATGTGGTTCACTTCATTAGGTAGCTCAAATGCATCACAAACTTTGAGACTTCCATGAAGAATGATGGTCTTAGCCACAAAGGTGTGCATACATATGGATATTGTTGATTTGGGGAACAAAGATTGCATTGAGATAATGGGAAAGTGAGGGGAAAAGTACAATAAGTGATCACCTTTACTGGGCTACACAACATGTGCTCCCACAAATCATCGGTCATAATAGATCCACCTCCTGATGTTCGCATATCACCGTAGGAGATATGAATGTTGCATGATGCTTTCTTTCCCATATTATTCTTCTCTTTTCCTGATCCATCGAATGCTGAATGAAATCCTTTCCTTCTAGTACTAACCTTTCTCTAGTGACTTGTGGATTAGACTAGCCGCATAAGGTTTCCATAATTAATATGCTCTTCCAAGGCTAGTGATGCTCTATTTTTGGTAGGGACTATTGTGAGAGAAACCTAGGCCTTATCTGGTGAGGGTTTCTCAAAAAATTAATAGCACCCCCATTTATACATTTAATATCCTTTCCTTGGCTACATCACCACTAATGGGTCTCTCTAGGTCGTCTTCTTAGGTAGGGCATGACTTAAGATGGCTTCTTCTTAGATGGGACCAATCACTGTGCCTCTCCATTGCCTATTAAGGACTTTGGTCTTGGTTGTCGCATCCTATGGAATGCAGCTATGGGATCACATCTCTAACCATTGCTCCAATGCTTTCTTCCACTCGTCTATTGCATTCCCTAGTTCAACACTAAGATTGTCAACTTTTTCTTCTTTTTTTACTATTTGTGTTCTAGAGTTCTCAATTCTCACCTCTTTCATTTGCTATCTCAAATTATGTTGCCACCTCTTACTTCTTGGCTTCAATTGTTCATCTCTATTGTTGTCCCCTCTTGCGTATTTGGTTCAGTTTTTTGGTGTCCGCTTCAATAAAATTGATCTCTCTTTCCTCCACTAGTTGATCCCTACCTTTGCCACCTGTCCTTCCTTGTCCTCTTCTCACCTTCACTCGCTTCTCAACCTCATTGAGATTTGCTATTGTTATCGTCTCCTTGTATGTGGCAAGCCATTTACTTTTATGTTGTAGGTTGTGTTACCAAAATCTAGCAGGCCCTAAGGAGGGAAAGGCTATGGGTCAAAGAGGTAAACTAAGTGATAACAATGGGACGATGTCCCACAATCACAACAACTAGTGTCCCCTTGCCTTTATGGACTTTTCATGATGCTAGGAGTCCTAATAGATAAAAAATCATCTTTAATTGATGTTCTAGGGTTTGAGGTACTAGGTGATGAGGTAGGACTTCTTAAGGGAAGCTCAATGTGATAATATGGCACTTCAGAAGGGTTTTAGCTCCCTATAAGAGACCTAGAAGAAACTTGCACGTGATCTAGGGTTTTGTGAATTATCGCGGTTAAAGTTACTGCTGAGATCAAGGCAAGGGGAAGAAAGGGCTTCTTATGATTTATTCCAATGAATTCTAAGCTCATACAACCCTCGAAGAAGTCCCCAAGCCAAGGAAATGCAAACTAGGGTTTCCCTTCTAAGGTACACCTCAGGCAAGGTTTCTTAGGGTTGAAAACACAAGAGATGCTTGTGAAACTTTGAGGTCTTGTAGATAAGTCCCTAAGCTTAAAGTCTATGATCCGAGTATCGACCCTTTCACTATAGAGAATATCGCTCTATGCCCTAACCTAGCCGTCCAAGAATAGAGGATCAGAACTTTGGGGAAGAAAATATTGAGAAAGAAGGGTTTGACCTGGAAAAGCAAAATTTTATGTAGTGAAAGCAAAATTTCATTGACTAGAAACATGCATCACAGGTAATGCTATGAGTGACATGTGCAATTGCCAACCAAATAGCTTTTGAAATAAATTTTCAGCAATTAGGGCACAATATAGTATTAATCTAGTTGTAACAATTCGATACATTATACATTTTTCAAGAATAAAACTTCAATAGGAAAGACACAGAAAGAGATTGAGGAAATCGATTTTCTGAGGTGAGAAGTTCTCAGGAGGAAAATTGATTATGGAGATCTTGCAGCTGAGGTGCAGAGAGAATCCGGAAGAAGGCAGCGCAGTAGCCGGGAGAGCTAACACAGAAAAGCTGCCTGTCACGCAGAATCCAGAATAGCCGGAACAACCAAAACTGTCGGGAACTGCCAAAACTGCCGGAATAGCCGAGAGAGCTTACACGGTGGCAACATAGTAGTCGGGAGAGCTGATGCAGAAAAGTTGTCTGTCAGACATAATCTAGAACTGCCGGAACAACTAGAACTGTCGGGAACTATCGCTACTGTTGGGAATTGCCGGAACAGCGGTAGAGCTGATGCAGAGGGTAGAGAGGGTGACATAGGGCCTACGTAGGGCCAGCGTACAATTAGTCGAGTTTAACCAGTCTTGTGCTGGATCAGCCAGAATTCTGCTGGGTGAAGTGAGGTAAAACTCACTCAGATTTTCCGCAAGTATTTTTTTCTGTAAAGGATTGCTAGATGAGCATCCTAGATTTGTATTCAAATATTTCTCTTGCATAATAATAAACCCTTAGAGCTGCTGCACCGATTTTCCCGGATTGGGTTTTTCCAGGGACTATTGTGTCCAAAAATAAGTGTGTCCTATGTATCTTGTTCTTTGCTTTGTTTGATGTTTCTTGAGATCAAATATTTAATTAGTGTAGGCTATAGAAGTAATTTGCTTCAGTATTCAAAAGAATAACTTGGTGAATGTAATTTAAAAATCAAGTAGGTGAAGTAGATTCAGATTTGCTGTAGTAGGGGTTCCTAGAGTCTAGGAATTTTCACAGTCCTTTCCCTCCTATGTCTCAAGGGACGAGACAAACCACCTCTGGGCTTGGATTAGCTACGATGTAATGATAAGCCGATCGGGGCACACTGTTCCAAGCACATCATCTTGTGAATAATGTAGGGAAATGTGTAGAATGCTGAAGGTGTTGAGGGTGCCCATGTCATGGAATGATGCTTTACACATGATGGGAGTCCCATGACTCTCAATCAATGTGGAAAACGTCGAAGTCGGGATTAAATCAGCAAGGGTCCAAAAGCGGAAAAACTCGTTAAAGTCGGGAGTTTGTTGAAAAAGTCGGCAAGATTAAAAAACACAAAAATATTCATTTATTTTTATTTTTTTTAACATCTAGAGTATCCACAGTCCATTAGGGCTTGTAGTCTGCAACATCAGATCTGCAATCTAACCAATGAGAAATAGACAAGAACAAACATATAGCTTACTTGTTGAAGTAGCCCATCTAGATCAACCCTTTCTGCATTTTTTGTCCTTGACATCTGGCAGGTCCTTTGCCTCATTTGCCATCAATTACTCACTGAGTATTTGCTGCTCCAAAATACAAAATATACTCAGCCCTAACAAGATCTACTTGTCAAGTGGATTTGACCACCAAATCACTGTACAATCAACATCAAAGTATATCATCAACTCACAATGGTTTGGCCCTTCCAAGACACTGAATACTAGTTGTCCAAAACCCTTATTGTTCAGCCTCCTCACAGCAAATTTGCCTCGTCAGATTCATTGTATAAAAACTCTAACAGTAGTGGCAACTCATAGTAATTTAGATTATCAAATCACTATATGATAGCCGTTAAACACCACTGTCATATCCCACATTTAGCAGAGATGGTCGACTTTTTTGGTCGACTCCCGATAAAATCGGGCATATAACGAATAAATCGTGATTTTTTCGTTGCTGAAAAAGTCTGCAAAAAATTGGAGGATTAAATCGTTTTGTTGAAAAAATTGCAATTTTAGGATTTAACCCCGATTTTTTTACAGACTTTTTCCACACTGCTCTCAATGCTTCACCTAGGAGTGTCAATCTGGTCCTATTGTGGAGATGGGTCCTACTTAAGTTGCCCAATCCTTGATGAAACCACCTACCAATTACATATAATATCCAATGCACATCCTCACAATTAGGTACAATAATTCATTGGTACATCTAAGCGAACCAAACTTTTTTATCAAGGGCACATTGAGACTTCATAGTGGATTCCTTTCCACATTTAGTGTCACCTCCCTAGGTAGGAGTTGGCAATAAACAACCCCGTTAGGTGTTCGCAGTCCCTAAGGGAAAAGACATGTCCCTAGTACATCCTTCAATTGATAGGTGTCACGTGAATGATGATGAATGGATGGGAACATGGGGGTACCAAGGCCAAATGCCATGGGTTCAAGGATGGCAATGCTCATTATTTGGGTGTATAGATGTAGGAGGGAGCAATCATGGATACATGAGTTACCCTATCGTTTGTTTTTCCACCCTTCTTTATGTTCCTTTTGCCTTTTCTTGATTTTTCTTTGTATTACTGGTCGTGGCTCCAGGAAATGAGAGCCTGTTGTGTAAGATATAAGTAGTTAATACCACCTTAAGGTGGGGCAGTTCACTGCCCACCAGGGGTTGGGATGTGCATGGGTTCCTCAATGATTTAGCAGTACTCATAGGCTATAGCGCCCTCGGAACCAGGGTGATGGCCATAATAAGTGGTAGATCTCATGCTCAGATTTTCCCCATGTGCTATATTAAATGTGTCAAACATCTTTTGCATTTGATAATGTTCTTTTTCTTTTGTTTGTTGCTTGTGGTCATGATAATATTTTAACATTCTTCTAACTACATTAAGATTCGAGGAAACATTTCCAAGCCCGACCCAGATATGTGGATAAGGGGATGGGTTGTGCCAATGCCTTGTGGAGCCAGAGAAGGAATATGAATAAATAGGGGTTGTAATGTGTGGAGGGGAGTGAAAAATGTCGATGGGGAAAATGGGACCGCACTACCAAATTCAGGATTTCCCAAGTATTGCCCTTTCCAAAGACATAAGGCAATAAGGGAGATCCCTTGAGACTAGGATTGATGATTAACCCCCCTCCCCACCCCCCCATTTGAGGTGAGGGAACAAAACTACGGTCAAAGCAATTCCTTTTTTCCAAGTCACTCAATAATCCATACACAGGATGTGCAAGGAAAAACGAGTATAAGCACCCGATTGCACAATGAAAAACGTACCTTTTGGGTATGATAGCCCACTTTCAAACCTGTGGTCTCAAAAATGGGCGATGGGACATATGACTGTGCGGGGGGAAGAGATCAAATGGTTGAATGTATCAACTACATTGTTGGTTTTCAAGGGCTACATGTTGTTGAGTGAGGAGATATCTAGGAGAAATTTTTCTCCAATGGGGTCAGACACTTTTCATGGGTAAAATGCTTTTTTTGCATTGAGATTGCCACACTCGTAGCTTTTGCATGTCTCAACAAGCTCCTACATCATTAACCACCATCAAGTACAAGTTTGGATCTTCTAATTCTTCTCTCTTTCTTTCTAGTTTCATTTATCTTTTTGATATTTCACACTTTAGTTATGGCTTTGTATGACCTCCCAAAACCCTCCCTTTAAATATCAATGCCTTATATATACAAGTAAGACCCTAGGGCTAATGGAAGGCACAAGATAGACCCTAGGGATAATGGAAGAGTCTTACCTAGTGTAACCCTAGTATCTTGTTCACACGTAGGCCAATTGTTCTCAGACACAGGGGAAAATAAATAAAAGAAACTAACTCTAATATATGACAATAATTTCAAAGTGTTTTAGACTTAGGACTAATATGATTTGTGATATTTCATGATCTATATTGCAGATTTATGCAAATAGAAAATAAAAAAATGAGATTTTTTTTTTTTTTCGAGAGTGGTTGAAAGGAAATAATAATGTTTAAGCTAGAGTTACGACTATGGGGTATAAAAACCAAATTTGGAGTGCTATTTGTTTAAGAACGATTGGGACCAACAAAGTTGCAAATTGCATATTGTATCCAACCCTATCTTGTTATCAATTGTTGCAATTTTTTTTTTGAATGGGCCTGTTGTAGTAAAATTCTGCAGGCCTAGTGCAAATCCTCACTAGGAAAATCTAGACCTTGTGGCAACAAGAGATTGGGCACCACTATCACCTCAACATCCTTTCTCCATGTATATAGTGGTATTTGCACCACAAGAAAGAATTCCCTGCATGTGGATCACCTAGAGTATACTCAACAAGGAAGGTTTAAACGATGTGGCATGCTTTCGTAGAAACAAGTCTAGAATAAAAAAGTGATTCATCAAATCTTATATAAACATAAAAGTCAAGAGACTCACTGATTTACTTTTTGTTTTTGATGGTTATATTTTTCTATTTTTAGGGCCTTTTGAATAATAAAAATTAAGGACAATTGTAGAATTTATTAAAAAGAGATGGTTGTTTGGTGGAATAAGGAGTGTGCCTTATTTCCACTAGGGCTATGGGGTCAGATCGATGCCCCTCTTGAGTTGGTTAATCAATGATTGTGGATTATGGTCGGAGGTGGAACCCCATAAGTTAAATGATCTCATGCCTAATCAAGTGCAAATTTTTGAACCCAACCCTACTAGAAAGGATGATACTTAGGAAAAGCCTTCAATAAATAGATCAACTATGATGCAAAATAAACTGAATCCCTTGGTGAGAAGCACTACAGCATGGCCCAACAAGAAGAAACAAACTCTACCTTACATCAACAAGAGAGATGTGCGAGTAAAACCCTAGAGATCCCTTAGCAAGTGATAAAAATTCCTTTCAAATGGGTCGATCTAGTTAGTTTTTGTAGTATTCTTTAGTTATCCACAAATCCATTAAAAATGATGTGAAATCAACCAAGAAATATAATTCATGATAAACACCAAAGATTTCATGAAAATGTTTCACATTATGGAAAATTGATCTCAACAATTACCAATGATTTGCAAACGAGGGAGATTTCTCTATTTATAGGTTAGGATCTCAAAATATTTTCTCCTTTTGATTGAAAAAACAAGCGATTTTCATCTACAATATGCTTGACGATTAAGTCAAACTACAAGTTATTTCATTACATTACCAAAAACTCAAAATAGGTGAGACATCCCACCAATTAGAGGTTAGATTTGACAAAAGGAGGTCTGAATTGACCTAAGGGTACAACGCTCCATAAAGAATAACTTGACATTGCTTGAAAAATTAACTTGAGTGCTTAGGAAGTAAAAAATTCCACTTTGTTTCCACAATGTTGCTTGAGTGAGGACTTGTCCTTTCCAACGGCTAGTATAATGTGGACAACTTCCCTTTGCTTGGTGCAAAGATGATTAAAACCTTGCTTTTAGGCTCCTTGCTTGATTTTGAATCGAAATGTCCCTTGGATTGCTTGGTGACATAAATGGCCTTCTGTTTTGCCTCAACATTCCTACAAATTGACCCTTACATGGTCTAATGGGTAAAAAGGGTGGAGGATACTCCTTGTCTGGGTCCATTTGCCTGCTTTTTTGTGTGGTTTAAGTCTTGAACTTTCCTGCACATGAGTTGCCCTTAGTCTATGACTTGTCGTTGACTTGCTTTTACATCTTGCTTAATCAACACATTTTCCATGTTACCTCTTTTAACCTCATACTTGCACCAAGGGAAGTCACCTTGTTTTGAAGGTACCTGTTGACGGTGTTGGACCCGCCAACATGTAAGGGGATCTCCCCGGTAAGAACTCCCAATTAGACCTCAAACTGTTTGGTGTAGGAGTCCCAGCAGTGGGTCGTACGGTAATGCCTTGACCGTGATTTCACACAGAGGCAAGTAAGATAACTTTGTTGGTAGCAAGGGTGTGACAGACAGTTGCAGTGAGTCAAGGAAGGTGTATGAGAGGTTGTAAGTTCTAACACATGGGGGTTGAGATGAGTGCGCCCCTTGGCAACCTGTAATAGTACTCGGATTGGAAGGGAACGCACAAGCGAAGATACATCACAACATGGAAGGCAAGTTAGCGAACAATACAAAGTGATGGTTAAACCAACAACACATTTCAGAAAGATACATACATACTTATACAGAATAGTCCATACATGCATGCTGTTGGGTCTAAAATGTGGATGCAAATTAGAGTTTCATTTACTATCAATTCGGGTAAGTAAACTTCGAGGATCATCCAATATATATGGACTTAGAGACAAAGTAAACTAAGCTAGGTGAAGAAATGCCAAAGCTCCCTTATAGGAGGTTTTTCATTGGGATCTCCAACACCTATTTAGTCGTTTAACAAAATGAAATCTAAATACATTGTGACAAGTGTAAGAAATATTAAAGTTCCCTTACAGGAGACTGCTCATTAATATTCCTAATCATCTTAATCAACAAACTATTTAAACGAATGAAATCAAACATTGAATAACAAATCAGATTCATTGAAAGAAACATTAATACTTTCTTATGAAAGGTCATTCGTTAATATTTCAAACATATGAACCTAACGAAATTTACAAACAAACATAAAATGAAATCTTACCAAAACAAAAAGTGTACTTGCTAGATAATGGGGGCCCTTCCAAGGATTCACAAGCACATCAAAAAAGAAGCCAAATGTAGAAGATCAAAGAAGCTCCATTTTATTTATCATCAATTGCAATTTGCAATTACAAGTTCTACATTCCAAGAGGTTCTAAAATCTCCATTACAATGATTCCAAATTCTAACTTCTCATTACAAACTTATAAGATCCTAAGGTACTAAATTCTAACTTCTCAATTCTAAATTCTAAATTCCAAAGTTACAAATGAAGGTGATAACACTCCTATTTATACAAAAGTTATGATAACAAACTCATAAATGTGGATCCACTATTCCCTCTTTAAATCCACATATCTCTCAACCAATGGTGACACATAACCCTATCCTCCATGATCTTATCCATGAGGTCCATGATCTTATCCATGAGGTTCATGATCTTCTCAAATTCGAATTTGAACATAGAGTGCCACATAAGGGTGCATTAGAAGCTTCCTTTGTACATACACATGTTAACAAACTCATTCTAATTGTTAGGTATATGGGTATTATTTTCTAAAGTTTAACCACAAATTCACTTAAAAATACTAAGAATAAATAATGTTTTCGAAAACACAATGGTAACACATTTAATAATGAAAGTGAAGCTGATGTGGTGACATGGTGGTGGAATAGAGGTGAGAAAATGTGTGAATTGAGTGAAAGTGGATGTATTTTAAGGATAATTCTTAGGCCCAACACATGCGTAAGCAAACCAATACATATATCATTTAGAGTAAACCATATAGCATAGAATACAATACAACATATGCATGAAACGTGTTGGCTCTTATTATATAAAAAAGTGTAAGTTCCAGTCATACAATACATCCATGCCCAACCACTAGTCCCAATAGTGGAACGTTACAGCCACATCCGCTTGCTCCTCCAAACAGATGTACTAGCTCTGCGCAGTGGAGAAGCCAAAGAGCGTTACAATACTGTCCAAGCTCTCTCCAAGATAGTCTTATCGGAAGCTTGGCTGAACAAAAGCCTTTACAATGAGTTATGAGGTTCTATTTATAGAAAATGGTGGGGTGACCCTTGACATTTTCCTTTATGACAGTTCATCTACCCTCATGACCCTTCATCTACTCTATGACTCTTACATCCAACTATCGACACTTGAATTACATTTGACAAGACGTTACATTACAATGCACATGTTCCCATGTGAGACAAAATGTCTTGAGCAAGCCATGCAAGACATCACTGAAATTCGGTCCGTTGTGGTGAGAGCAACTCTTTGACATGCTTGTGATGGTGAAGGTGGTGAGCTGATGCCAAGCTTGGTCATCCATGATGGTGTGCATGAGCTCAACGGTAACATCTTGCTGAAGCGAACTCTTGCCTCCATTGTATTCGGGTGCATTGGTTTGGCTCCTTCATCCAACTCGTCTGGTAGCATGCGCATGGTCTTCTTGGTGCAACCGAACCGGCAACACACTGATGCATAGTGTCCGTGTTGATCTTCTAGTGTGTGCTGGTGGTCATGCGCATCAATTGTCAACTACATGCTCAGCTCTAGTCGGACTTGCTTCTTGTCTTCTCCTTAATGAGTGTGCTGAATGGGTTAGATCGCATGCGTGCGCACAATGACATGCACGCTGTTGAATCCCTTGAATGCAATCAACAACACTGCTCACCATGTCTGCTCTGTGCCAGCTGCTGGGATGGATCTATAACTTGTACAGGCGCAGTTTCATCTGTGAGTGCATGTTGCACCCCCTGCTATTCCTATTCGTACTGCAACTCATTTGCTTATCCGTGCAACTTCGTGTTCTTTCTTGAGTTGCTGCTTCAGCACATGCAACTCCTCCTTTGTTCCATTCTCTGTCTTTGCACGATCTTCATGTCGTGCCATCACCTCATAGCCTGAGTCTCTAAAGTTGCTTTCATCACCAGTGGATCTGCTTGAGCTTGCAACTTTGTTCTGCCTCTGTGTTGTCAACAACCTTCCTCTTGCATTCGTTGGATCTGGTATGCTGCCTTCAGCTGTTGTTCATGCTGCTGCTGTTGTCATATCTTGATGTCCTTGCCTATGAACAACTTGATGTCTTCGTGAGTAGGCAAGCCCATAGACACTTGATCGACCGCATCCCCAAGTGTGCTTTGAATGGTGTCTTCGACTCTGCTCTCCTGGAAACCATTGTACCTGTGTTGCTGAGAGGTAGATGAACACTTGCGATACTTGGAGACATGGCAACACTCATGGCAAGAAATTTGTCAGTCGAAAACCAAAATGAACTTCAGAACTGACTTGCAACATACCCGTGTAATTGATCATGAAGGTTGCGCAATTTCCGTCCGGAGGCTGGGAGACTGATTGCCAAGACTGCGCAAGGCACAATCTGGGTTGCTGAGAAACTGACTGACTGCTGGAACTGCGCAATGCACAGTCCAGTCTGGCTGCTGATTGCTGGAATTGCACAATGTGCAATCTCAGTTGGCAATGGTTGCAGGCTCAGTGATTGCATTGCGCAATTTTTTGGGCCAACTGTCATTGTCCATCAGAAATGCGCAAAACAGTCCTGGAGGACAGTCACTGGGCAAAAATGCGCATTTCCTAAGAGGAAGACAGAGCCTTCCCTCTCAGGATTGTGCAATGCTGTCTTGGTGAGGCTCTTGGTGAGGCAAGTCCGGGCCAAGGCTGCCCAAACTTGTTGACGGGCAACTGAAAGCGAATGTGAATGCGAATGCATGGTGATACTGAGTGTAAGCATAAGTGAATGATCATGCATGGAAACGGTGAATGACAGATTCAGAAAACGAAACAACATGCATGTGGGTGAGGTGAGTCGCCGAATCGACGATCTTTCGTTAAAAACAGTGTCATGCATGCGACAGCAGTGAGATGTTAATGAAAACTGAAACGGTGCTAATAAAAGCTATTATGTATTAAAACGACAACAAGCGCTCACTGAAATCAAGTAGACAACGTTCATATGAAGCAAAACACAAAAAGCGCCAGAAATGCAACACAAGTCATGGAAAGCGGGCTTACCCCAAAATAGCTGAGCTGAACGTGCCGACAGCTCCTAGTTGCGATGTGGGATGTCAGAGTTGCAAGGTTGATGTGAGAAATGAGCTCTGCAGCGTCCGGTTGATTAGTTTTGATAAAATCAAGGTTGTGATGCGCATGCCACAAATCTAGGGAAAGCGACACTTGGTGGGAGGTTTCTGAAATGATCCTTGCATGTAACCTCCAACTGCCAAAAATAGATCCCTGAAACAAGGGATGCCTTTTCATGCTGCCTTGGGAGAAGCAACCCATGCATGCAAGTCTGTTTTGCTCGGTCCTGGAGGGAACCGGTCAACTCAGCTGCACATGCAAGAGGCTGCTCAATTGCTGGGAGAAAATGCGCATTTTTGGTTGGGAGTTGGGCTGGTTGCCCAGGAAATTTGCGTAATTTCTGGGCAGAGCAGTTGACTGCTTCCCAGATTTGCCCAAATTCGGGGGAAAATTGCGCAATTTTCTCTGTGAGGGTTGACTAGCAGAATTCCGCAATTCTGGAGCCTAACAGGCTGCCAGACAAGATTGCACAATTTCTAGAGGGAACAAAATTGCGCAATTTCTTGGGGGAGCTGCTTAGCCTGTAGCTGGACCAAGTCCGGGTGAACAGCCTGTGAGGGGAGTGCATCAAGTTGTGATCGACAGGCTGTCTTTGTGCAAGAAAAATGCTGAAGCTTGTGTACTTGACGAAGCAAGACATGTTGCTGTGAAGGTTGGAAGGGAGGCTCCAAAACGAAGCTAAGGAAAAATTTTGGAGGGTGGTTGTAGTTGCTACAACACTTGGCGACACACTGGTAGAACTCCAGCTCTCTGAATGGACCTTGTTCGTGAAAAGCAAGTCTAACACCTCCGGAAGTATTGTTCAGTTCTCAGCTCCTCTTGGTTTCCACACTAGCTTGATTGTAAGATGTAGCATCTGCCAAGCTCTTGGTCGATTGACACACATTCCAAGCCAAGGCAACACAATTGTTTCGATTTGGGTTGAGGGGTATATTGGTGCACAAGAAGTATAGTCGTCAGAGTCTTAGTTTCATCTCTGGTGTTGCTCCGTTGCCAGCAGGCCTGGACAGTACCCCGACGGAGTCACATAGGAACACAAGCATGGCTCCGCTACCAACGAGCCTGGTCAGTACCTCGGCAGAGTTACTTGCATCACCTCTCTACGCAGGAAGCCTTTCTCTTCTTTTGCCTTATTCATTTTCATTTTTTTTCAAACTTTTTTCACTTTTTCATTTTTTTTTTCATTTTTCATCTTCGTAACTGTGCATAGCACTTATTCATTTCAGAGGCGGAAGAGGGATCCCGACTTATTGAGAGAAGAAGAGGTTGTTCCTGCAGAGAAGTAGTTTATTATACCTCTGATGTGTCTGTTAAGGTTTTCCCCCTCACCTTACTCTACTTGACTGAGCTGACAAGGATTAACCCAAAAAAATCGACTAGAGTAGGTGATACTAATTAG
This sequence comes from Pinus tabuliformis, assembly GCA_031772625.1. Taxonomy (NCBI): domain Eukaryota; kingdom Viridiplantae; phylum Streptophyta; class Pinopsida; order Pinales; family Pinaceae; genus Pinus; species Pinus tabuliformis. The sequence goes on from CM062807.1 coordinate 734,921,748, forward strand.
CGCGCAAGCGTTGTGTTTTCACCAAGGTTCACTTCGAACAGTATGTATTTTCCTTCGACGTATCATGGACTAAAAGTAACAAGTTCTTCATACAGAGGCAAGATGACAGATAACCAAGTAGTGATAGCTACACAAGCCCTCTTGTACTTTACCCAGCTTGTTTCAAGAGTCATACATGGTTTCATGCGAAACTAACCTACAAACAAAACAAGCGAACTAACAATCAACAAAGAAAAGAAAAGCAGAAGCAAAAGCGAAAGCAAAGCGAGTAAGCAAACAAGAAAGTAGACAAACAAACAAACAAACGAAGCAAGAAAACAAGCATGCAAGGAAACTGACTGAAAGTAAACACTACTCCTACTCCTAAGCTAACAGTGCATGGTTCGTCTCACGTGAAGTGATACTTCCAATGTAGCCATCAAGTGAACCATGTTGGTGAAGGCATGGTTCGCGAACAAGACAACTGTGCGAACCAACAAACAAGAAAGATGTAACAGTGAAGACAAACACACTCTGAGCTTACAAGCGACCACAAAACAAAGATGAGTGAAAGTGCATGACATGCATTCTATGGAGCTACCATGATGTTGTGCTACACTGCATGTAGATGTTGAGTGTATGCATTCTCTTGACTGTGACATGCAAGCAAACGTGAGAAAGGTAGACCACTTGTGTTGTGCATGTGTGCTTGCTGTGTAAGATTCCTCCAACGCATGAGCGATGGGATCGTGTAGTTCGAGTGGAGGAAGTGAAATCTAGGTGTTTGGTTGATCTTCTATGCAAAGTAGAGAGTGATGAGGAGCCTTGAGTGTTTCAACAATTTCCTGATCGGAAGTGAAACCAACCTCAGGACAGCGAGGGCCTGACATAACCATCAGCTCGGGCTAAAGTGCCTCGATAGTCTGGGGGTTTTCAACTTCATTGACAGGTAGATCATCATCGACCAGTGTCTTGGACAGATTAACAACGATTGAATCAAAATCGTGATCAGATGAGGAAGTGAATAGATCACGACAACCAAGATCAGAAAATTCGAGATGTTCGTCGACATCCTCATGATTTGATGAATTGGGTAGAGGGGTAGATGGGAAGCAAAGATGTTCACCCTCTGTGTTTTCAGGAAAGATAGATGATAGATTGGACAGATTTTTCTAGGAAGATGTGTCCTCTTCGCACTGTAATGACAGACTGACATTTGGCGTGTCTTGTGAATGATCGGAAGTAGAAACATTCAGAAATGGGTTTGCACAAGGAAAATCAGCAGTGGCAGAATCACAAGGGATGTCAGGATGAAGTGGATGAGGCGTGATTGAAAGGGAGTCATCCTTCACCGCGAGGTCTTCTTTAGATTCTTGCACACACTCATCATGAATAACCTGAATAACTGAATAACCTGAGAGGTATTCAAGGATGTATTCAGAATTTGCTACTGCTTAATAATAATAAAACCTCAAAATTGTTGCATCGGTTTTCCCGCATTGGGTTTTTTCGGGGACTTTTGTTCAAAAATAACGGTGTCTATTGTGTTGTATTTTCGTTCTTGCTCAGTCTCTTGTTTCCACATAATATTTAATTAAGTGAAGGCTGCAATTTATGTATTACGATATTTTCCATAGGAAACTGCAAGTAATTTATTTAAAGGAATTTAACAAATAGGAGTAATATCATCAGTTGCTGCAGCAGGGGTTCTTGTTAAGGATTTTTCAAACAACATTCCTCCAAATTGACCTTTACATGGTCCAATGGGTAGAAAGGGCAGAGGACAGTCATTGTATGGGTCCATTTGCCTGCTTTTTGTGTGGTTTAAGGCTTGAACTTTCCTGCATATGAGTTGCCCTTAGTATATGATGTGTCCCTGTCTTGCTTATACATCTTGCTTACTCAACACATTTCCATTTTACATCTTTTAACCTCATGCCTACACCAGGGGAAGTCCCCTCGTTTTGAAGGTACCTCAAAGATGCAAATGGGACATTAAAGGAGGTGTTAAGAGTGCCTTGACTTGGATTTGATTACTCTTGACTTGCAGGTCGCCAGATATCTTTTCATTGTGTTGGAGGATGTGGGTCACTGCATTAGGGAGCTCAAATGCATCACAAACTTTGAGACTTCCATGAAGAATGATGGTCATAGCCAAAGAGGTGTGCATACATATGGATATGGTTGATTTGGGGAACAAAGATTGCATTGAGATAATGGAAAAGTGAGGGGAAAAGTACAATAATTGATCACCTTTATAGGGCTACTAAACAAGTGCTCCCATAAATAATCAGTCATAGTAGATCCACCTCTCGATGTTTGCATATCACTGTACGAGATAAGAATGTTGCATGATGCTTTCCTTCCCATACTATTCTTCTCTTTTCCTGACCCATCAAATGTTGAATGAAATCCTTTCCTTCTAGTACTAACCTTTCTCTAGTGGCTTGTGGATTAGACTAGCCTCATAAGGTTTCCATAATTAATATGCTCATATAGGTTGAGTGATGCTTTGTTTTTGGGAGGGACCATTGTGAGAGAAACCTAGGCCTTATGTGGTGAGGGTCTTCTTAGGTAGGGCCCTACTTGAGATGGCTTCTTCTTAGATGGGACCAGTCATTGTGCCTTTCCATTGCCTATTAAGGACTTTGGTCTTGGTTGCCGCATCCTATAGACTGCAGCTATGGGATCACACGTCTAACCATTGCTCTAATGCTTTCGTCCACTTGCTTATTGCATTCCCTAGTTCAATACTAATATTGTCAACTTTTTCTTCTTTCCTTCACTATTTGTGCTTCAGATTTCTCAATTCTCACCTCTTTCATTTTCTATCTCAAATAATGTTGCCACCTCTTACTTCGTGGCTTCAATTGTTCATCTCTATTGTTGTCCCCTCTTGCGTATTTGGTTCATTTTTTTGGTCTTGGCTTCAGTAAATTTGATCTCTCTTTCCTTCACTAGTTCATCCCTACCTTTGCCACCTCTCCTTCCTTTTCCTCTTCTCACCTTCACTCGCTTCTCAACCTCATTGAGATTTTCTATTGTTATCATCTCCTTGTATGTGGCAAGCCATTTACTTTTATGTTGTAGGTTGTGTTACCAATATCTAGCAGACCCTAAGAAGGGAAAGGCTATGGGTCAAAGAGGTAAACTTAGTGATAACAATGGGATGATGACCCATAGTCACAACAAGTGTCCCCTGCTCTTTATGGAATTTTCATGATGTGAGGAGTACCAGTAGATAAACAATCATCTTTAATTGATGTTCTAGGGTTTGATGTACTAGGTGATGAGGTAGGACTTCTTAGGGGAAGGTCAATGTGATAATATGGCACTTCAAAAGGGTTTTTGATCCCTATAAGAGACCTAGAAGAAACCTGCACGTGATCTAGGGTTTTGTGAATATCGTGGTTAAAGGTACTCCTGAGATCAAGGCAAGGGGACGAAAGGGCTTCTTATGATTTATTCCAATGAATACTAAGTTCATACAACCCTTGAAGAAGTCCCCAAGCCAAGGAAATGCAAATTAGGGTTTCTCGTCTAAGGCACACCTCGGGCAAGGGTATTTATGGATTAAAAGACAAGAGATGCTTGTGAAAGTTTGAGGTCTTGTAGCTAAGTCCCTAAACCTGAAGTTTATGATCCCAATATCCACCTTTTCACTGTCTAGAGAATATCACTCTATCCTTTAATTGATGTCATGTGAATGATGATGAATGGATGGGGACATGGTGGTACGAAGGTCAAATGCCCTGGGTTCAAGGATGACAATGATGATTATTTGGGTGTATAGATGTAGGAGCGAGTAATCGTGGATACATGAGTTACCTTATCGTTTGTTTTGCCACTGTTCTTTATGTTCCTTTTGCCCTTTCTTGATTTATCTTTGTATTGCTGGTTGCGGCTACAGGAAATGGGAGCATGTTGTGTAAGATATAAACAGTTATTACACCCTTAAGGTGGGGCAATTCATCGCCCACCAGGGGTTTTGACATGCATGGGTTTTGATTTGGGGGCACTCATAGTGCCCTCGGAACAAGGGTGATGGCCATAATAAGTGGTAGATCTCATGCTTTGATTTTGCCCATGTGCTATATTAAATGTCCCGACCATCTTTTGCATTTTATAATGTTCTTTTTCTTTTGTTTCTTGCTTGTGGCCATGATAATATTTTAACATTCTTTTAACTACATCAACCACTGAGGAAACATTTCTAGGCCCGACCCAGACATGTGGAGAAGGGGAGCTGGTGTGCTAATTCCTTATTGACCCAGAGAAGGAATATGAATAAATCGGGAAGTGAAAAATGTGGATGGGGAAAACAGGACCAAACTACCAAATTTAGGGTTTCCCAAGTAGTGCCCTTCCCAAAGCCATAGGGCAATAAGGGAGATCACACGAGAAAAGGATTGAGGATTAACCCCCCCCCCCCCATTCGAGGTGTGAGTACAAAACTACTATCAAAGCCATCCCTTTTTTCCAAGTATTCAATAATCCATACCCAGGATGCCCAAGGAAAAACAAGCATAAGCACTTGATTGCACAAATAAAAAACGTACCTTTTGGGTAGGATAGGCCACCTTCAAACCTATGTTCTCGAAAGATGCGTGATGGGACATATGACTGATGCAGGGAGCAGAGATCAAATCGCTTAATGTATCAACTACACTGGTGGTTTTCAGTGGCTACATGTTGTTGAGTGAGGTGATATCTAATTTTTTCTCCAATGGGGTCAGACACTTTTGATGGGTAACATGCTTTTTTTGCACTGAGATTACCACACTCGCATCTTTTGCATGTATCAACAAGCTCCTACATCATCAACTACCATCTACAAGTATGGATCTTCTAATTCTTCTCTCTTTCTTTCTATTTTCATTTATCTTTTTGATATTTCGCACTCTAGTTATGGATTTGTATTACCACCCAAAACCCTCCCTTTAAATCTCAATGCCTTATATTACAAGTAAGACCCTAGGGCTAATGGAAGGTACAAGATAGATCCTAGGATAATGCAAGAGTCATACCTAGTGTAACCCTAGTATCTTGTTCACACGTTGTAGGCCAATTGTTTTCAAACACAAGGGCAAATAAATAAAAGAAACTAAGTCTAATGAATGATAATAATTTCAAAGTGTTTTAGACTCTAGACTAATATGATTTGTGATATTTCATGATCTATATTGCAGATTTATGCAAATAGAAAATAAAAGAATGAGATTTTTTTTATTTTTTAGAATGGTTGAAAGGAAAGAATAATGTTTAAACTAGAATTACGTCTATGGAGTCTAAAAGTCAAATTTGTAGGGCTATTTGTTTAAGAATGATTAGGACCAACAAAGTTTCAAATTGCGTATTGTATCCAACCCTATCTTGTTATCAATTGTTGCAAAAATTTTCTTTGAAAGCTCTTTCTACAGTAAAATTTTGCTAGCCTAGTGCAAATCCTCACTAGGAAGATCTAGACCTCATGGCAATAAGAGATTGGGCACCACTATCACCTCAACAGCCTTTCTCCAACTATATTGTGGTATATTGGACCACAAGAAGGAATTCCATGTGTGTCGATCACCTAGAGTATATTCAACAAGTTTTAAACGATGTGGCATGCTTTCTTAGAAGCGAGTCTAGAATCAAAATGTCATTCGTCAAATCTTATATAAAATAAAAGTGAACAAACTCACTGGTTTACTTTTTATTTTTGATGGTAATATTTTTCTATTCTTAGGGCTTTTTGAAAAATAAAAATTAAGGACAATTGCAGAATTTAGTTAAAAGGGATGGTTGTTTGGTGGAATAAGGAGTGTGCCTTATTTCCACTAGGGCTATGGGGTCAAATCGATTCCCCTGTTGAGTTAGTTGATCAATGATTGTGGATTATGGCCGGAGGTGGAAGCCCATAAGTTAAATGAGCTCGCGCCTAATCAAGAACAAGTTTTGAAACCAAGCCCTACTAGAAATGATTATACTTAGGGAAAATCCTTGAACAAATAGATCAACTATGGTGCAAAATAAAACGTATCCCTTGGTGAGGAGCACTAGGGCATGACCAAAAAGAAGAAACAAGCTCTACGTTACATCAACAAGAGATATGTGCGAGTAAAACCCTAGACATCCCTTAGCAAGTGACAAAGCTTCCTTTCAAATGGGTTGAAATGGGTTGATCTAGTTAGTTTTTGTAGTATTCTTTAGTTATCCACAAATCCCCTTAAGAAATATGTGAAATCAACCAAGAAATATAATTCATGATGAACACCAAAGATTTCGTGAAAATGTTTGACATTATGGAAAACCGATCTCAACAATTCACAATGATCTGCAAACGAGGGAGATTTCTCTATTTATAGGTTAGGATCTGAACATCTTTCCTCCTCTTGATTGAAACAAGATGAGACTTTTCATCCCCAATATGCTTGATGATTAAGTCAAACTACAAGTTATTTCATTACATTACTTAAAACTGAAAATAGGTGAGACATCCCACCAATTAGAGGTTAGATTTGACAAAAGGGGGTTTGAATTGACCTAAGGGTGACTCAGATTCTCCTAGTGACATGGTGAGATCATTTCACCATTCATTTTGTCCAGTTTCTCTCTGTATTGGATTGCTAGTTGAGCATCCAAGAATTGTTCTCAGATTTTCTCTTACATAATAATAAAACCCTCAGATTTGTTGCACCGATTTTCTCGCATTGTGTTTTTCCAGGGACATTTGTCCAAAAAATAACGGTGTCATTTGTGTTGTATTTTCTTTCTTGCTCAATCTCTTGTTTCTGCGTATAATTTAATTAAGTGAAGGCTGTAGTATATGTATTGTGATATTTGCCATGGGAAATTGCAAATAGTTTGGTTGATTAATTTAACAAATAGGAGTAATATCATTAGTCGCTACAGTAGGGATTCCGGTTGAGAAATTTTCACATGGTATCAGAGCTACAGGTGAACCAAGAAAAGCAGTGCCAAAGAATCCAACACTGAGCAGAAGAGAGAGATCGAAAAGCTACAGGAGGCAACAGTTCGAAACCCCAGAGGGTTTTCACAGTTCTTAGCCAGAAGGCTGAAATTTCGAGTTAGTCTCTCTTCGAGAGAGTCGAGGGAGAGGAGGGCTTCGAGATCGAATTTTTGTCGGGGCAGAGGGGGTAGCGCTGAAGCCTCGGCATGAGGAGAGCTAGTGGGACACATATTTTTTTGCAGGTAGTTTGTTGGGCATAAAATCGTCAGAAGAAAGATGAGAAGCACGGCTGAGGGATTTTTTTTCTTAGAGAATTCCTAGCCAAGGAATTCGAATTCTGTAGAGTTGAGTAGTAGCAAGGGGCAACAATTTTATATCTCCAACAGGGAGTACGTATGCTAGCCCAGCATTAGCACAGAGGAGAGAGGAGGTCATTCTACTTTTTATTTTTTTGGCAGAAATGGCAACCAGTGGCTTGAGGGATCAAGACAGGTTGGACGAAGCATCCGACTATGTCATATGGAAGGCTATAATGTCATTCCTTCTAGATGAGCATGCCCTCAAGACTTACGTCGACAACGTGGTGGATGTACCTGCAGATGCAGATCCATTGAAGAAGTACAGATCAAAAATGGCGAAGGCCAAGAGGATGATCCTTGATGGGGTAAAGGATCATGTAGTGTGTCATGTCACTAGCAGAGGGACTGCTAAGGAGATGTGGGATGCCTTGGCTACGTTATATCAGGGATCTTCCAAGCAGTAGAAGATGTACTTGGAGCAAAAGCTGAGATCTGCGCAGATGCAGAAGGGGGAGTGTGTGGATCCATTCCTCATGAAAGTTAAGGAGACCTATGATGAATTGTTTGCTGTGGAGCATACACCTCAGGATTCAGAGTTGGTAAGGTTGGTCCTCAATTCGTTCTCAGAGGAGTGCAAAGTCTTTGTCCAAAGTATCCTGGGCAGAGCAACATTGCCGAATTGGGATGAGATGTGGGAGGCTCTAAAACAAGAGGAGCTAAGGAGAGACTTAGTCATGGTCAAACTTGACGGAAGCAACAGTAGTGGGTCGAAGCCCAAGGAGGAGGAGGATAATGCAACTCTTAGATCGAAGGGACAACAGGAGCAGCAAAGACATAAGAAAGATGTCTCGAAGATCAAGTGTTTCAGGTGTGGTGAGATGGGTCACTATGCTACTTAGTGTCCTCTCAAGAAGAAGGAAAAGGATGAGAAAAACAATCCGAAGGCTGCACCCGTGAAGATCGAAGAGGAAGAGTTCGCCATGACAATCGAGATTCCTCCAGGAGGGAGGTAGGCTGATTTGGAGCTGTAGTTCGAACGAGCTACAGATCGGCAGGAGCCTTGAGGAGTCCACCTCTTGGATTAATACCTTGCTACGGGAGCCTAGTTTTGCAGTAGCAGGATGGACTAGTGTCGGATGGTGTCGAGGAGTGTTGGAGAGACAGTTGCAGTGGCTAGTGTTGGACATTGGATAAACCAATGCTCCCCGTGTGTTTCGTGACATGGACTAATCGTCTCTCGTGGATTCTTATCTCTTGCGATACGATCGTTGACTAACACCTGCGAGTTTTGGTCTAACAACAATTGTGATTCCCAACAAGTGGTATCAGAGTGTAGTTCACGAGTTCGATACACATTCAGCTCGAGTTGGGTGGGAGATTGTTGGACATTGGATAAACCAATGCTCCTTGTGTGTTTCGTGACATGGACTAACTGCCTCTCGTGGATCCTTATTTCTGGAGATACGATCATTGAATAACACTTGTGGGTTTTGGTCTAACAGGAATTGTGATTCCCAACAGCTAGGAGCGCCAAAAACTGAGCAACGTAGAGCAGTGTTGGAACAACGCAGATAGGTACAGAGTAGAGGTCAACAACAACACAGTAGATTCAGAGGGTCAGTGCAGAGACTAGCAACAGTCAGACTTCAACATTCACGTGGTATCATACTGAACACAGTTAGTTCAGTAATTTGGGATGTTTTTCTGTTGCTGATGGAGTAACAACAATACTTTGCAGTGCATTGGCAGTTGGCAGTGGCAGTGCTGATAGTAGCACAGATGTAGAATTTCAGAGGGAGTTGTAGTTCGGATGCAGTGTTGATAGTGGCAGGGTCAACAACAGTGCATATGCATCATTTGCGTAGTAGTTGGTGGACATCATGTTAGACATCAACAACGCAGAGGATGATGCTTCAGAGTCAGAGGAGTATGCAACAACGTATATTGCTAGAGCACATTCCTCGCTAAGAGGGAGTGTTGATTTGGGGTAGCATCGGATGTGCTCTAGGCCTCAAATTTTGCAGGGAGGCTTGGGCACATGTATTCCAAAGAACCCAGAAAGCGTTTTGGGAAATTCCACCCAAAATCAATTTTATTAAAATAATTAATACTTTTTAATGGGCCCCTAAGTCTAAACTTAGGAAATTAAAAATATTAATGGGAATTAATCTAATTGTGGGTGTAACTTCTAGAAGAAGACAAGGATCAAGATAAAATGATCTTAGCCATTGATCAACTTTTAATCTGGATCGTTGGACATCAACGAGGAGATTATTTAAGGAAGCTTGAGGGTCATTTGGAAAACACACTGAGAGATCAAGAGATAAAATTTCTTAAGTGAGAAGTTGTCGCCTTTATAGGGCTATTCAACAGGTGCTCCCATAAATGATCAGTCATAGTAGATCCACCTCCTGATGTTCGCATATCATTGTAAGAGATAAGAATGTTGCATGATGCTTTCTTTCCCATACTATTCTTCTCTTTTCCTGACCCATCGAATGCTGAATGAAATCCTTTCCTTCTAGTACTAACCTTTCTCTAGTGGCTTGTGGATTAGACTAGCCTCATAAGGTTTCCATAATTAATATCCTCTTCCAAGTTGAGTGATGATCTGTTTTTGGGAGGGACCATTGTCAGAGAAACCCAGGCCTTATGTGGTGAGGGTTTCTCAAAAAAATAATAGCACCCCCATTCATACTTTTAATAATGAACCCTTTTTCCTATATCCTCTCTCTTTGTTTTTTTTGCTTGCCCCTTTCCTTGGCTACATCACCACTAATGGGTCTCTCTAGGTCGTCTTCTCAGGTAGGGCCCGACTTGAGATGGCTTCTTTTTAGATGGGACCAATCACCATGCCTCTCCATTGCCTATTAAGGACTTTGGTCTTGGTTGTCGCATTGTATAGACTATAGCTCTGGGATCACATCTCTAACCATTGCTCCAATGCTTTCTTACACTCGCCTAATGCATTCCCTAGTTCAACACTAATATTGTCAAATTTTTCTTCATTCCTTCACTATTTGTGCTCCAGAGTTCTCAATTCTTACCTTTTTCATTTGCTATCTCAAATAATGTTGCCACCTCTTACTTCTTGGCTTCAATTGATCGTCTCTATTTTTGTCCTCTTTTGTGTATTTGGTTCAGTTTTTTGGTCCTGGCTTCACCTTCACTCGCTTCTCAACCTCATTGAGATTTGCTATTGTTATCGCCTCCTTGTATGCGGCAAGCCATTTACTTTTATGTTGTAGGCTGTGTTACCAAAATCTAGTAGGCCCTAAGGAGGGAAAGGCTATGGGTCAAAGAGGTAAACTTAGTGATAACAATGGGACGATGTCCCACAGTCACATCAACTAGTGTCCCCTCCACTTTATGGACTTTTCATGATGTGGGGAGTCCCATTAGATAAACAATCATCTTTAATTGATGTTCTATGATTTGAGGTACTAGGTGATGAGGTAGGAATTCTTAAGGGAAGCTCAATGTGATAATATGGCACTTCAGAAGAGTTTTAGCTCCCTATAAGAGACCTAGAAGAAACTTGCACGTGATCTAGGGTTTTGTGAATTATCATGGTTAAAGGTACTCCCAAGACCAAGGCAAGGGGAAGAAAGGGCTTCTTATGATTTATTCCAATGAATACCAAGCTCATACAACCCTCAAAGAAGTCCCCAAGCCAAGGAAATGCAAAGTAGGGTTTCCCTTTTAAGGCACACCTCGGGCAAGGGTTTTTATGGATGAAAACACAAGAGATGCTTGTGAAACTTTGAGGTCTTGTAGCTATGTCTATAAGCTTGAAGTCTATGATCCCAGAATCCACCCTTTCACTCTCTAGAGAATATCACTCTATCCTTTAATTGATGTCCTGTGAATGATGATGAATGGATGGGGACATGGTGGTACCAAGGCCAAATGCCATGGGTTCAAGGATGACAAAGATGATTATTTGGGTGTATAGATGTTGGAGCAAGCAATCGTGGATACATGATTTACCCTATCATTTGTTTTGCCATTGTTCTTTATGTTCCTTTTGCCCTTTCTTGATTTATCTTTGTATTGCTGGTCGCGGCTCCAGGAAATGGGAGCATGTTGTGTAATATATAAGTAGTTATTACCCCCTTAAGGTGGGGCAATTCATTGCCCACCAGGGGTTGGGACGTGCATGGGTTCTAATTTGGGGGCACTCATAACGCCCTCTGAACAAGGGTGATGGCCATAATAAGGGGTAGATCTCATGCTCAGATTTTGCCCATGTGCTATATTAAATGTCTCGACAATCTTTTGCATTTTAACATTCTTTTAACTACATCAACCACCGAGGAAACATTTCTAGGCTCGACCCAGACATGTGGACAAGGGGAGCGGGTTTGCCAACGCCTTGTGGACCCAGAGAAGGAATATGAATAAATAGGGGAGTGAAAAATGTGGATGGGGAAAATGGGACCGCACTACCAAATTCAGCGTCGCACTACCGAATTCAGGGTTTCCCAAGTAGTGCCCTTCCCAAAGCCATAGGCCAATAGGGGAGATCCCACGAGACAAGGATTGAGGATTAACCCCCCCTGGCCCATTGAGGTGAGAGTACAAAACTGATGTCAAGGCCATCCCTTTTTTCCAGGTCACTCAATAATCCATACCCAAGATGCCCAAGGGAAAACAAGCATAAGCACCTGATTGCATAATAAAAAATGTACCTTTTTGGTAGGACAACCCACCTTCAAACCTATGTTCTCGAAAGATGGGTCATGGGACATATGAATGATGCAGGGAGCAGAGATCAAATGGCTCAATGTATCAACTACATTGGTGGTTTTCAGTGGCTCTAGAAGAATTTTTTCTCCAATGGGGTCAGACACTTTTGATGGGTAACATGCTTTTTTTGCACAAAGATTATGACACTCGCATCTTTTGCATGTCTCAACAAGCTCTTACATCATCAACTACCATCAAGTACAAGTATGGATCTTCGAGTTCTTCTCCCTTTCTTTCTATTTTCATTTATCTTTTTGATATTTTGCACTCTAGTTTTGTCTTTGTATTACCACCCAAAACCCTCATCTCAATGCCTTATATATACAAGTAAGACCCTAGGGCTAATGGAATGTACAAGATAGACCCTAAGGTAGTGGAAGAGTCATACCTAGTGTAACCCTAGTATCTTATTCACACGTTGTAGGCCAATTGTTCTCAGACACAGGGGCAAATAAATAAAAGAAACTAAGTCTAATGAATGATAATAATTTCAAAGTGTTTTAGACTTTATAGGGCTACTCAGCAAGTGCTCCCATAAATCATTAGTCATAGTAGACCCACGTCGTGATGTTTGCATATCACTGTACAAGATAAGAATGTCACATGATGCTTTCTTTCCCATACTATTCTTCTCTTTTCCTGACCCATCAAATGCTGAATGAAATCCTTTCCTTCTAGTACTAACCTTTCTCTAGTGGCTTGTGGATTAGACTAGCCTCATAAGCTTTCCATAATTTATATGGTCTTCTGCGTTGAGTGATGCTCTGTTTTTGGGAGGGACCATTGTGAGAGAAACCTAGGCCTTATGTGGTGAGGGTTTCTCAAAAAAATAATAGCTCCGCCATTCATACTTTTAATAATGAACCCTTTTTCTTATATCCTTTCTCTTTGTTTTTTTTGCTTGCTCCTTTCCTTGTGCTACATCACCACTAATGGGACTCTCTAGGCTGTCTTCTCAAGTAGGGCTTGACTTGCGATGGCTTCTTCTTAGATGGGACCAATCATCGTGCCTCTCCATTGCCTATTAAGGACTTTGGTCTTCTTTGTTGCATCCTATAGACTGCAGCTATGGGATCACATCTCTAACCTTGCTCCAATGCTTTCTTCCACTCGTCTATTGCATTCTCTAGTTCAACACTAAGATTGTCAACTTTTTCTTCTTTCCTTCACTATTTGTGATCCAAATTTCTCAATTTGCTCCTCTTTCATTTGCTATTACTTCTTGGCTTCAATTGTTCATCTCTATTATTGTCCCCTCTTGCGTATTTGGTTTAGTTTTTTGGTCCCGGCTTCAGTAAAATTGATCTCCCTTTCCTCCACTAGTTGATCCCTACCTTTGCCACCTGTCCTTCCTTGTCCTCTTCTCACCTTCACGCACTTCTCAAGCTCATAGAGATTTTCTATTGTTATCATCTCCTTGTATGTGGCAAGCCATTTACTTTTATGTTGTAGGTTGTGTTACCAGAATCTAGCAGGCCCTAAGGATGTAAAGGATATGGGTCAAAGAGGTAAACTAAGTGGTAACAATGGGATGATGTCCCACAGTCACAACAACCAGTGTCCCCTGCTCTTTATGAACTTTTCATGATGTGAGGAGTCGCAGTAGATAAACAATCATCTGTAATTGATGTTCTAGGGTTTGAGGTACTAATTGATGAGGTAGGACTACTTAAGGGATGCTCAATGTGATAATATGGCACTTCAGAAGGGTTTTAGCTCCCTTTAAGAGACCTAGAAGAAACTTGCATGTGATCTAGGGTTTTGTAAATTATCGTGGTTAAAGGTACTCCCCAGATCAAGGCAAGGGGAAGAAAGGGCTTCTTATGATTTATTCCAGTGAATACTAAGCTCATACAACCCTCGAAGAAGTCCCCAAGCCAAGGAAATGAAAAGTAGGGTTTCCCTTGTAAGGCACACCTCGGGCAAGGGTTTTTATGGATGAAAACACGAGATGCTTGTGAAATTCTGAAGTCTTTTAGCTAAGTCCCTAAGCATGAAGTCTATGATCCTAGTATCCGACCAAGTAGCTTTTGCAAATTATGAGATAAAACACATATTTTATTAAATTTGCAATTAAATAGTGGATATAGAATTTCAAAAGAACCAAAAAACTCAATTCTAGTGATGTCCTTGTAATAAAAAATTTCCAATTCTAATGAAATATGTGTTATAACCATCTAACTGCTAGCCGTATTGATGGTATCATATTGAAGTAGGGTTGTTGGAGGGTCACATTGAGTCCTCTTGGTGTCAACGTGTGTGAGAGGGCTCCATAAATCATGAACAAGGGTATGGCTCCTTATTCTCCATACAAGTCATCATGTGTGGCCGCAAATTGATTTTGGGGCACGAAAATTGGTCTCATGGGTCTGTTCATGATAGAATAGCGTGTGATGCTCCAATACTAAGGGCTTTGATAGTGGTCCTTTCCCTCCCATGTCTCGAGGGAGGACACAAACCACCTTTGGGCCTTGGATTAGCAGCCATATAATGCTAAGCCAATTGGGGAACACTGGTCCAAGCACATCATCTCGTGAATGATGTAGGGCAATGAGAAGACTGCTGAAGGTGTTGAGGGTGCCCATGTCATGGAATGAAGCTCTACACTTGATGGATCTTCTAATTCTTCTCTCTTTCTTTCTATTTTCATTTATCTTTTTGATATTTCTCACTCTACTTATGGATTTGTATTACCACCCAAAACCCTCCCTTTAAATCTTAATGCCTTATACATACAATTAAGACTTTAGGGCTAATGGAAGGTACAAGATAGAGCCTAGGGATAGCTAAGTCCCTAAGCATGAAGTCTATGATCCTAGTATACGACCAAGTAGATTTTGCAAATTATGAGATAACCATCTAACTGCTAGCTGTATTGATGGCATCATGTTGAAGTAGGGTCGTTGGAGGGCCACATTGAGTCCTCTGGGTGCCAACGTGTGTGAGAGGGCTCCATAAATCATGAACAAGGGTATGGCTCCTTATTCTCCATACAAGTCATCATGTGTGGCCACAAATTGATTTTGGGGCACGAAAATTGGTCTCATGGGTCTGTTCATGATAGAATAGCCTGTGATGCTCCAATACTAAGAGCTCTAACAGTGGTCCTTTCCCTCCCATGTCTCGAGGGAGGACACAAACCACCTCTGGGCCTTGGATTAGTTGCCATATAATGCTAAGCCGATCGAGGAACACTGGTCCAAGTGCATCATCTCGTGAATAATGTATGGCAATGAGCAAACTGCTGAAGGTGTTGAGGGTGCCCATGTCATGGAATAAAGCTCTACACATGATGGATCTTCTAATTCTTCTCTCTTTCTTTCTATTTTCATTTATCTTTTTGATATTTCTCACTCTACTTATGGCTTTGTATTACCACCCAAAGGCCTCCCTTTAAATCTCAATGCCTTATACATACAATTAAGACTTTAGGGCTAATGGAAGGTACAAGATAGAGCCTAGGGATAATTGAAGAGTCATACCTAGTGTAACTCTAGTATGTTGTTCACACGTTGTAGGCCAATTGTTCTCAGACGCAGGGGCAAATATATAAAAGAAACTAAGTCTAATGAATGATAATATTTTCAAACTGTTTTAGGCTTGTGACTATTATGATTTGTGATATTTAATGATCTATATTGCAGATTTATGCAAATAGAAAATAAAAGAATGAGATTTTATTTTTATTTTTGAGTGTGGTTGAAAGGAAACAATAATGTTTAAACTAGAATTACGACTATGGGGTCTAAATGCCAAATTTGGAGGGCTATTTGTTTAAGAATGATTGGGACCGACAAAGTTGCAAATTACATATTGTATCCAACCCTATCTTGTTATCAATGGTTGCAAAACTTTTCGTTGAAAGGGCCTGTTACAGTAAAATATTGCAGGCATAGTGCAAATCCTTGTTGAAGAATCTAGGGGAGATTGAATTAATGAGATTCTTCTTGCAGTATAACTATTTGTGAAGTATTTGACTTTTGCTTATCTTAGAGTGTGTCTTCTTTAGTTCATTAAATAGTTACCAAAAACAAAGAGACAAGAACACAAAGTGTTGGCATTCTGCCAGGGCCAAAACCTCTCCCTCTTGGAGAGGAAAACCCACACAAAATTCTTCTTATAGAGATTCCAATTGATGAACACCAAGACCATGACCCTTGACTGACTGAGCCACTCCAAGACCAAGACACCAATCCTCTTCTTGCATAGCTGTGATTGTCATCATCACTGCACTTTTTCTGAGATCATCACTGTGTCTGCACCACCGAGATCTTGACTGTTGTTGTATCTTGAGACAGAGTATTCTAGTAGGATTACTTAGATCCTTTTCATAACAATGATTACTACGATCCTCCTTCTTACTTTTATTGAGACTATGATTGTGCTCTTCTTGCATTGAGATCATACTTACCAATGCATCAGAACTGTCATCACTGTATAACTGCTTCACAACGGTATGGTTCTCTCTATCGTATATACACCAAGACTTGATTGCGTTTTGAATAACTTCGTTGAAGACTGCAATCACAATGAAATTGAGACAGAGTATGACTGCCGAGAATATATCTTGACTGCGTTTGAGTATCAAACGTATATCTTCACAGTTATTGTTGAATGCTGTAATCATTAAAACCCAGACCGTGACTGCGTTATCGACACAGCATTTGCGTGGAGACAATCTACGGATATCGAGACAACGTTTGTGTGGAGACAGTGTAGGGATACCGAGACAAAGTGTTTTTCCACTTGAAACAAAGTACCGATATTATAGTGTAATCATATATATATTAAGTGCCATTGTAATATCTATCGAAGATTATAGAGACCTTCTTTAATCGAAACTTGTAATCTTGACTTCATTTGAGATCCACCTGTTCCAGCTGAAGTTTCAGTGTGTCCGAAAGATTGCTCTTCTTTGACTTTGAGCTTATACACTTATTCATAGTGGTTTTACCCACTCATTTATGTAATAAACCTTCACACACAGTAACTAGAATCTGAAATACAGAAGCCTGAACATTAAATTGGTACTTACCTTAACTGCTGCTGATCCTGCTTCTGACTGGTGAATCTGCTGCTGGTGATGCTGTGGTTAATTTGATCCAATCTCCGGGAGACCAATTCCTCCCAGCCAGACTGAGCAGATGGCTGCTCAACCCAGTAAGCTACTCGCAGAAGCTTACTGCCCCCGTGCCCAGAACCTCAGGCCGGTTAATGCTCTTCCACTGGTAATCCTTAGTCCTCTGGTCTGAACTCCTAATTTCAGCTCCTGCCCTCCATCTCCGTTTTCTCCTCCCCCACCTGCTGGTTCAGATTAGTGATTTATAATGGAAGGCTTGGCGGTGGCCACCCTCCTGCTTACGGCCACCGCTCTTCTCCCTCTTGACACGCCTCTGCATGCAATTAACTCTCAGATATTTCCCGGCAAGGTGTGCTCTGTTATAAATTTTTAGCAGGTTGGACGCGCCCCTTTAATGAACTGTGGTATATATATATTCTTTAGCACAGTTTAGATTTACGTTTATAAAGTTCATTTATGTTTTTATAACATTTCCATTATATATGTTATAAAGTTCAATGATATCTTTTATAACATTTCATTATATATGTTATAAAGTTAAATGATATATATTTATAACATTCATTATATATGTTATAAATTTCAACGATGTATTTTATAAATTTACATTATATATGTTATAAAGTTAAATGATATATTTTATAACATTTCATATTATAAAGTTCCATTTATACTTTACAACATTTACGTTATATAAAGTTCCATATATATATATACTTTATAACATTTTACATTATATAAAAGTTCCATATATATATATACTTTATAACATTTTATTTATAAAATTCAATTATATATTTTGTAAATTTAATATATATATAATATAAAGTTTAATTATACATTTTATAAAATTTTAACTTATATATGTTTTTAAATTTAAATTGTATTTATAACTTAACATACTTATAGCTTAAATTTCCTCATAATTGGTTTTATTATAAAGTTTAAAACTTTATAAAATGGATTAATTTAGCGGGGTTGTTACATACTCCCCCCCTTCAGAGAACTTCGTCCCAAAGTTAAGAGTTTTAGGGTCAAAGTTTTAATGGACATGACCTTTTCTATCCAGGTCCCCAAGCTATTCAAAAATCATCTTATCCTTCCTAATCTCTTCCGCTCCCATCCTATCCGTCCTCTACTGGAGTATGCCATGGCGCCAGTTTTACTGACCCGACCATTCATAAACTCTAAGGTGACAGCGTCGGTTATACCGACCTGATCCCTAATAGGCATCCGGTAGTCATCATCACACGTCTAGGGGAGCGTGACTCGCACAGTCCTCCCATGATTCGGAGGATAAACGGTGGGTAACACCTCCACCCCTCCCAATAGAACTCAGGTTAACACCCTATCATAGAATCACTTGGAGCTTTAACTGATCTGAGGTTCTGTCATCACGTGGTCATCCCGAAAATTGGATCATTTATCTGCAATCATAGTTTATCTGCAAGTTTATCTGCAATCTTACACTTACCCATGCATTTGTAAAATGTGCATCAACATATTCAAAATAACTTATGTATTATTTACATATGATACTACAGCATAACATAATTTTGTCATATTCTATGCATGTATTCTGACTTTTCTTTAGGATGTATTCACTTCCTGTCTTCCATTTCAGTTGCTCATCTTTGACATGCATAAATAAAACAGATTATATTGTTTCAATTTCTACCAGAAGTAAAATCATTTAACGGCCTTAACTTTACTTCCACATTTATAACTTAGTAAAATAATCACATATATTGTTTTGGTATCCATGTACCAGCAGGAATTAAACACATATTATTTTGGTATCCATGTACCAGCAGGAATTTAAACATATATTATTTTGGTATCCATGTACCAGCAGGAATTTAAACATATATTATGTCACAAAGTTTCATGTTTATCACTAATCATTCAAATGTTTTTGGGTCTCTGACTGTAGTGAAGTAAATATACTAAACATAGTGTAAAGTTCTTCAAAATGGACATAAATTAGGGTATCTCTGACATATGTCCTCCGTATTTTCCCAAGTTGCTGATCCAGGACTATACTTGTCCCATTGGACCTTAACTTGGTCCACCTGGCGGTTCCTCAGCTGTCGAACTCTACGTTCCAGTATACGTAACGGTTCGACCGTTACGATTCCCTTGATCCATACCTGAAGATCCCGCTATAGTAGGTTGATGCGCTGCTTGGTCGTTGCTGATTACTGCATGAATTCTATGATTATCTTGATTGTTTGGTATTGGTCCCTCTCCAGTCCAATGCGACATATTCGACGAAGCTTCAGGGCAATCCCGTTGAAAATGCGGTCCCCCACATCCCCAACAATTTAGCGGCATTGATCCTCTTGACTCAGGACGTGAATTTCTAGAGAACGAGCTTCGTCCTCTCATGCTGATTTCTCTCGAATTTCTACCTCTGCTGGCAGTCCCTTGAGATAACCATGACCTAGCGTTCGATGGTTCCGAGGCTATAGTGTTTACTGCCATGGGAGCTCTTGTTACAATATTTCTAGAGGTAGACCTGTTATCGTAAGGTGGCCTTGAGCTACCTCCAATGATAAAGTTTCGAGGAGTCTTTCCAGGAAATCCTGATTGTAAAGGTTCTGCTAGCCCTATCTCATTTCTGATTCCAAGGTGCTCTTCTGCATAACGACTACATTCGACTGCCTCGGCTACAGATGATGGTTTCCACATACTTACCAAGGCTCTGATGCGAGGGTTTAACCCAAATATGAAGCATTCAGCTTGTCGTTCATCAGAGTCTAAGTAGGGAATGTATTTTACCAGCTCCATAAACCTTATTTCGTACTCTTCCACCGTTTTACTTCCCTGAATTAGTGTATGAAAGGCTCTGGCTTGCTGTTGTTGAAAGTATGGAGGTAAATACTTTGCGCGGAACTTTTCCTCAAATAGTTCCCAAGGAACATTATCCGATGTAAGGTGCAGCTGCTTTTCCAGATTTCCCCACCAAATCAAGGCACTTTCCTTTAGTTGAAACACGACAATTTTTGTTTTTGCTGAAGGTGAATATTCTCTTAACCTGAAGCACCGGTTCATCCCTTCCAACCATGCCTCAGCGCGTTCACCAGCTCGACCTCCCGAAAATTCTGGGAGTCTAATTTTCTGAAGCTCTCTAGAGATGTCTTCTCTCGATCTTCTAGGCTCCAAATTATTTGGTTCCGCTGAACTGGTGGCTATATGCTGAAATTCCTCTTTGTTTTTAGCCTTAGTTGATTCCCTTAATGTCTCCAATAAGGCTTCCAAAGAGTTCATTATCACAGTCAACTCTGGCGTTGGAGCGTTTGATGTTGACGGCTGCCTTGGTGGTGACGAAGGTGATGGGGATGATGATGGCGACGGTGGCGGCATTAATGGTGATGATGCTGCCTGGTCACGCCGTCGTCGCTCATACGTCCTTACCATTGTAATGGTCCCTGAACAAAAAATAAAATTTACATATATATATATATAAAAATTGAGGCGGATAACCGAATTTTAACACACAATTTTCTTTGCAACTTCACATTTATAAACGGGTATAGTTTTGCTATTTTTACCCGCTAGGCGGATCTTACTGGTACCGAGGTCAAGGAGGGTGGTCTCGCGACCTCCTTGTCCTAATGCAGGGTATTCTATCCCTATATGAATAATGCAGAAGTGTATGTTTATTAGCTCCTAAGGTAAGACATCTAAAGTTTATTTACCTAATAACATTCACAAAATGAAAATGGTAGATGTCTCGTTTATAACGTACATTGGTAACATACCTATCATACCTCAATCTGACTATTACTTTTAAGGGGGTCATATAACTATATCCCGAATATATTACTTGGGTATGGGTTAAATCCATAAAAGAAGATTATCACGATATATATTTCTGAGGTTGGTTTCTGTTTTGGTGACATTATTGCAATCATTTGAATATATCGGGGATAAGTGCAACACTGATTTTAATAGTTACTTTGGTATGGAGGTGCATTTGTTGCAGAGGTATCTCCAGTTTTTTTTTTGACCATACTAGTTGCTCAATTTCCGGATTTGTTTTTTTTTTTTTTGGGTGAAATATATGGCTTTTACTTTACCAGCATAAATCCTAGACTGCTTTACATTATGTGATAAACACACGGATAATCTTATATCATGTGAGAAAGAGCAGAGAAGCCTTACAGTGTGGTTGGCAAATAGCACAGATTGTATAAGTAATTCACTTTCACCCATATTTGAAGAATCTGACCCTGTACTTGCATACTAGTTAAACGTTTGAGAAGCTTGTATATGAAAGTTATATTTCTTGGTATAAGGAAATACTATGTAATATGCATGTTGCAAAAGTTTAGATCATAATTAAACTTAGTCTAGGAAGTCAAGAATGTCAGGGGAGTAATTGATGATGATTATTTTGATAAAGATATAAGCTGGATCCAAGGTTTGACAAACAGAACTTTGGAACTAGATGTTTTAGTACTAAATGAATTTGCCTTGATTATTCAAATTGCATGGTTTTGTAAAATGTATAATTCTATGATTATTTTGATGTAATATGGAAGCAGGTAAGCAAATATAGAGCTGATAGAAACCATTGATTTGCGATGTTTCACTTACCATGTTGCTCCTTAATGCAGGTCCACCATGATATGACGGCACCATTGTCTCACTACTTCATATATACAGGTCATAATTCATATTTAACGGGTAATCAGCTGAGCAGTGACTGTAGTGATGTACCTATCATCAAAGTTCTTATAAGAGGTGTACGGGTCATAGAGTTGGATATTTGGCCAAATTCATCGAAAGATTCATATACAGATCATCGAGAGTACCTAACATAAAAACTTTAGTTCGCCAAATTTAGAGCTCGGAACAAAATTAATGCATACAGCATTACAAGTTTGAAAATAACAAAATGAAAGCCAAAAATTAAACTAACAGACTCTGTACTTTAACAGCAAAGCTAAAGCTACAGTGAACCTAATTTTTAAGGTTATAACAAAAAAATTTGTGAAAAAGAAAAAAAAAAAAATGGTACGAGTCGATAAACAAAATATATTACTTAGGTTAACGAACATGAAATTCAAAGATCAAGAAACACAGGTACGAATGCGTCAAATTCGGAGTTCAAGAAAGGTGATTACCGCGTATTCAAAGTCGAAGAAGGGAAGCTTTGAGAAAAGTACAGAATTTAATGGAAAATACGAAATATGGAGATTTAAATGGAAAATGCGAAAACTTTAGATAAATCAAATCTAATGCCAATTTATATATAAGAATACCGAACTTCAGAAATACGTACCAAATATGAAGCTAACGAAAAAGAGATTGCCGTGTATTCAAGGTCAAGGAGAGAACTTTGAAACAAGCGAAGAATTTAAACGAAAAATACGAAATATTTCAATTTAATAAAATCTAGTGCCTACCTTAAATACTAGAATTCAAATATTCATACACACAGGTAAGAATCCATCGAATTTGGGGATAAAGAGAAGAGATTCCGCGCATTCAAGGTCGAGAAAAGAAATCTTTGAGACAAGTATAAAACGCTTAAAATTTAATGCTTTCCTCCCTTGACACTCCACTTCAATGCTTAAAATGTAAGACATACAGTATAATCGTTTAAGAAGGGGAGTTCTCTCGCTGGAAACTGCTCCAGTGCCTCGATCCCTTGCCATTCCTTCGTATTCAGCGGTTCTGCACCGTGAATCCTCCTTATATGTAGACTATAATTACATATTCGCCATAGACGGTTTGACTGGAACGTCACTAAGCAGCGCTACCTAGCCGATTCCACACATCAAGATGGTCCCGAAGAACAGCTAACTACGGCACCGGAACAGCCTCGAATTACTTACCCTCTCCTATTGGGATGAAATCCCAATGACCTTTATCTAAATACCTAAAACCCTGTTCTGGTGATTTTCTTCCATGGAAATTCGAAATCATGCATTACATCTCTTCTGTTTTCGAATTGGCTTCTTTTGGTTGTTTGCTTGGTCCAATGCATGGCCATGCTTGTTTGCAGTCAATTTTCTTATTGCCGTATTGCAAATAGCGTTACGCGGCAGCGGATGAACACCCAGAGCTGAGAATGTCTGCGCGATGACAATCAAGAACCCATTTGAATTTGTGCTGGTTAACGATTTACGTATTTATTTTCTGGTTTTCCGTCGATTCGGGCCGGAGGGGGGTTGTTCTTAATCTATGACAGACCCAGTATCAATCCCAAACTAAGCCATTAACACCTATAGCTTCGGTACAACAGAAAGTCATGCCGCAGGGATTTTTTTTTTTTATACGCGCAGACAGGTTTATACGAAATTCTAGCTGTGTAGGGCCTGTGAGGTCCCGAAGGGTTTGAACGCAGCTCTGATACCATCTGTAATAAACCTTCACACACAGTAACTAGAATCTGAAATACAGAAGCCTGGACATTAAATTGGTACTTACCTTAACTGTTGTTGATCCTGCTTCTGACTGGTGAATCTGCCGCTGGTGATGCTGTGGTTAATTTGATCCAATCTCCGGGAGACCAATTCCTCCCAGCCAGACTGAGCAGATGGCTGCTCAACCCAGTAAACTACTCACAGAAGCTTACTGCCCCCGTGCCCAGAAGCTCAGGCCGGTTAATGCTCTTCCACTGGTAATCCTTAGTCCTCTGGTCTGAACTCCTAATTTCAGCTCCTGCCCTCCATCTCCGTTTTCTCCTCCCCCACCTGCTGGTTCAGATTAGTGATTTATAGTGGAAGGCTTGGCGGTGGCCACCCTCCTGCTTACAGCCACCGCTCTTCTCCCTCTTGACACGCCTCTGCATGCAATTAACTCTCAGATATTTCCCGGAAAGGTGTGCTCTGTTATAAATTTTTAGCAGGTTGGACGCGCCCCTTTAATGAACTGTGGTATATATATATTCTTTAGCACAGTTTATATTTACGTTTATAAAGTTCATTTATGTTTTTATAACATTTCCTTATATATGTTATAAAGTTCAATGATATCTTTTATAACATTTCATTATATATGTTATAAAGTTAAATGATATATTTTATAACATTTCATTATATATGTTATAAATTTCAACGATGTATTTTATAAATTTACATTATATATGTTATAAAGTTAAATGATATATTTTATAACATTTCATATTATAAAGTTCCATTTATACTTTACAACATTTACGTTATATAAAGTTCCATATATATATATACTTTATAACATTTTACATTATATAAAAGTTCCATATATATATATACTTTATAACATTTTATTTATAAAATTCAATTATATATTTTGTAAATTTAATATATATATAATATAAAGTTTAATTATACATTTTATAAAATTTTAACTTATATATGTTTTTAAATTTAAATTGTATTTATAACTTAACATACTTATAGCTTAAATTTCCTCATAATTGGTTTTATTATAAAGTTTAAAACTTTATAAAATGGATTAATTTAGCGGGGTTGTTACAATTTAAGTCGACGTGTCATGGTGACCCTCTTATTGAGCCGGCATATAATCTATGTATGCTTTGAATCTGTCTTCACTATTTTTCACGTCGTTTAGTTGGCAAATCTCTTCTTTGGAGGATGGTGCTTGTCTTGGAGGGTTGTTTGACACTAGGTCGACCCATGTACATTACATAATTTTGACTCTTTGACTTTCCTAGACCTATGTAATGAGCAAGAAACTCATTCATATAATTTACAAAAATAATATTTATTTTTCTTGACAAGTACAAAGATCAAAATTACATTGACAAATACCGAACCTAGTTACACTTTTATTCAACAATCCTCACTAGGAAGATCTAGACCTTCTGGCAACAAGAGATTGGGCACCGCTGTCACCTCAACAACCTTTCTCCGGCTATATAGTGGTATATTGCACCACAAAAAAGAATTCCTTATATGTGGATCACCTAGAGTGTATTCAACAAGGAAGGTTTAAACGATGTGGCATGCTTTCGTAGAAACGAGTCTAGAATCAAAATGTAATTCGTCAAATCTTATATAAACATAAAAGTGAAGAAACTCATTGGTTTACTTTTTGTTTTTGATGGTTACATTTTTCTATTCTTGGGGCTTTTTGAATAATAAAAACTAAGGACAATTGCAGAATTTAGTAAAAAGAGATGGTTGTTTGGTGGAATAAGGAGTGTGCCATATTTCCACTAGGGCCATGGGGTCATATCGAAGCCCCTCTTGAGTTGGTTGATGAATGATTGTGGATTATGCCCAGAGGTGGAACCCCATAAGTTAAATAAGCTCACACCTAATCAAGAACAAGTTTTGAAACCAAGCCCTACTAGAAAGGAATATACTAAGGGAAAATCCTTCAACAAATAGATTAACTGTTGATTTGTGGTAGCATCGGATGCGCTCTAGCCATGAAAATTGGTAGAGAGGTTAAGACACATTAGATCTCGAAGACCCAGAAATGGTTTGGGGAAATTCCCCTTGGTTGGAGAGATATTAAAATAAATAATATTTTTAATGGGGTTCTTAAGTATAAATTTAGGAAAATTAAAATATTAAAGGGTATTAATATAAAACTGGGTGAGAATGTTCTAAATGACATGGATCAAGCCAAATCTAATCTTAGCCATTGATTAGGGACTTAATCTCGGCCATTGAAGACTCAACAGGAAAAGTATAAGAGGAGGCTTGAGGGTTAGTTGGAAATACACCAAATTGATCAGTCCGTTCGATTTTCTGGAGCGAGGTTTACTGAGAGAATCGAACCAGTGATTTGTTGTAGCAAGGGGCAGTTTGGCACGAGGCCGAGAGTACATAGCAGAGAGGCTGAGATAGTGCCAGAGAGACAGCGCAGAGCCTGAATAGGCTGACGCACAGGTAGCTCGGAGCTACACAGAGGCTGAAGAGGCCAGTGTGGGTGATGCAGAGGGTTTGAGGGCTGATGCAGAGGCTTCAGTAGCTGCGCAGAGGCTAACAGAGCTGACGCAGGGCCAAGAGGCAGCACCGGGAGAATTTTCGTGGGGCAGACTGAGTGCTAGTGAGTCAGGAAGGTTGACGCAGTCCCTACGGAGTGACGCAGAGCAGTAGAGAAGCTTGGAGCAGATTTCGCTGTCCAGCTAAGGAGATGCCATTGCTGCTGTGGGATCGTTCATCTGGTGATTGATCAGCCGAATATCTGTCTCCGAGGTGAGGTACTACTACTGAGGGCATTCTTTGTTGGGTGAGCCATTTATGGCACCCTAGATGTATTCAAAAATTGCATAATAATAAAACCCTTGTATCTGCTGTACCAATTTTCCCGCATTGGGTTTTCCGGGGATGATTGTCCAAAAATAATAGTTTGCCTTGTGTGTTTGTCTTTGTTATTTCAGTTGTTGATCTATATATGAGTTAAGGCTGCATTTCTGTTTATTTCAGTATTTATATTTATAAATAACTTGTTAATGGAATAAACAAGTAGGAGAAATTAAACCAGAAAATGCAGTAGGGATTTCTGACGTGTCAGACTTAGAAATTTCAACATGTATCTGAGCATTGCAGATCACAGGAGAACTAACGACACCAGCAGTAATATGGAGAATTTGCAGTAGTAGCATTTGCCCCGAGAGACAACGTTGTTCTAGAGTAGAAGCAACAGAGAAGAAGTGACGTAGAGGGCCTACGTCATCGTTTCGAGCTAGAAGGAGGGTCAATGCAGAAGCAGGTAGGGGAAGATCAGACGTACGCAGTGCCCGATCATCTTTCTCAGCGAGGAAGTATTGATGATGGGGCCAGGAGGAGCAGATTCTGCCATTGCTGGGATTGCGCTAAGCCTGAAAGGGTCATTTTGTTCAGTTGCTGAAGCTTGGGGAGCTGTGCGCAGATTGTGATTGAGAAGCTAGTGGGGTGGTGATTCTATCGGAGCAAAATAGTACCTAAGGTGACAGAACCAAGGTAGAGGGAGTCGCTGCCTTGATAGATTTCTAACTAAGAAATCCAGATCCGAGTTGCAGTTGCAAGGAGGATTGGAGAGGAGTAGTTCGACATTTGGCGGGAGGATTTCCAGTAGGGAAATCAGGACTTAGAGGGAGATTTCCAAGAGGGAAGTCGAAACTCAGAGGGAGTCCAGAAGAGGAGCTGAAATGGCAGTGAACAGACTGAGGGATCAGGATAGGTTGGACGGGGCTTCCAACATTGTCATCTGGAAGGCCAGGATCCTGGTAGTCCTGGATCGACATCGCATCAATGAATTTGCCTTGAGAACCATGGCTATCCCGATCAACCCAACAGAGAATGAAAAGTATGAGGATGTAATGGCGAGGGCAAAGTGCATGTTCCTAGACGGGGTCAAAGATCATGTCATACCACATATTGCTGAAAAGAACACAACAAAGGAGATGTGGGACACTTTGAAGACCTTGTATCAGGGCACTTCCATGCAACGGAAGATGCTATTGGAGAATCAGTTGCGGTCGTATCAGATGCAGAAGAGAGAGCAGATGGATCCGTTCCTCCTCAGATTGCAGGAGATTCGTGACCAACTTACTTCCATGGGGTTTACATCGGATCCAGAGTTCATGGTGAGGACTGGCCTTAATGCAGCCTCCGAGGAGTGGGAGACATTTGTCCAAAGTATTTTGGGCAGGGCCACTCTTCCAAGATGGGAGGAGATGTGGGCAGCTCTTTGCTAAGAAGAGATTAGACAAATGACCAAGGCGGGGAGTATTGGCAAGGGAAGTTGAATCAAGAAAGAGGAGTAGGAGGATGCAGCTCTAGCATCTGCGGGACATCAAGGGAAGAGGAAGAAGAAGGACATCTCCAAGGTTAAGTGCTTCCATTGTGGGGAGCTGGGACATTATGCATCCCAGTGTCTCAAGAACAAAAACAAGGGAGATGCTTTGGACTCCAAGGCAACTCTAGCTAAGGCGGAGAAAGAGGTCAAGACTGATGACGATTGTGCCGTGAGTGCTCTTGCACCTCTAGATAAGAGGTGGGGAGACATCGAGTTGTAGTTAGGAGGACTACATACTAGGGGCAGGATCCTTGAGGTGCCCAAACTCTTTGTAATATCCCGTTTCAGAGATTTTCCCCAAAACCACAGTAAACTCCAACCCAATACGCACAAATAATATAATAACCGGGAAACTCAAAATGATAAAAATAACAGTGGTGTAACATATAATAATATAAGCATGAAATATAAGTAGATACTCGAGAAATGCAGAGAGAAATGCTAAGCCATTTTATTATACTAAGTAATGGAATGAGTACAGGAGGTGATCAGAAGGAGGGCACCTCGACTTGCACTAGGCAAGTGAAGAAATACACTCAGAATAACAAAGGAATGGGTTCTGCGTGGATGCTACTAGAAAACTGCCATGCTGCTGCTACTGCTGGTAATCAAATGTGGATTTGGGGCTGTTCCCCTCCTCAGAAAATGCTAAAACTCTGGAATCCGCTCCTACTCAGGAAACCTAGAAAAACCCAGAAAGCTTTTCTGAAATGGTCGTCCCCCAAAAATCACCCCCTTGGGGAATCACACAATCCCTCAAGGCCCTGCGCTGCCTCTGAGTAGAATCCTCCAAAATACTGCCTGAAACTCTGCCAAACCACTCCAATATGCAAGCGCTGATCCCTTGCTCAATATCCTAGATCAACTCCTCCACAAATCCTCAACCCGGAACTGCTCCCAGAAGAACTGCGTCCCTCTCTCTCAAGACTTCGCAATCTTCCAATGCTCAGCTCCGCCTCAATGCCAAAGATCAAAACTACTGCAAAAAGACTGCTGAAAATACCTTGCCTGAGTAGGCACTCGAAGTCCCCTAGGGCTAAGGGTGAGATCTCCGAATGGAGACACTCAGTGCACTAAACAGTGCTGCAGATAGGCTAAATAGCCAGTGTGCTCCAAGTCGAAGTGACTAGCTCAAATGCTCATAATCGAATGACAAAATGAGGGGGCTCCTCTCTCCTTTATAGCATTGGCCTCTCCCAATCCCAAGGCTCACCTCCTCCAACGTAATCCCCTCTTGCCACGTGTTCCCTTTCCATCTGCGTAGTCCCTCCAAGTGTTTGCGTGGGCCCCATCTCTGCGTGGTCCTTTGGCCCCCCTTGGCTCCCCTTTAAGTCACAACGTTGTGTTACTAGGAAGTGACTTTTATTCTAAAAGTGAGTTATGTCCCCTTTTCCTCACCTTTTTATTTACAAATAACTATAGAAGGCAAAATTGAGCAAAATCGAATATTCTAATTAGCCATGGCTAATTAGGAATATTACAGTCTCCCCCGGCAAAATGTTGCTTGTCCTCAAGCAACTGAAGTGATGGATGCTGCAAAATTTTCTCACTCTCCCAAGTGGCATCTTCATTCGGTAAATTCTTCCACCTCACCAAGAATTCCCGGACCGTCCTGCTTCGTAGCTGCCTCTCCCTGGTATCAATAATAGCCTCTGGCTGCAACACCAAATGCCCCTCATCATCCGTGGGTGGTAGCTCATTTGTCACTGTCACATTTTGTCCCAATGCCTTCTTCAGTTATGAATCTTGCTGCCTTGGGGTAGCTCCAACTCATATGCTACCTGTCCAATCCTGTGGATCACCCTATATGGCCCATAAAAGCAGGGCTTGAGCTTTTCAGCCCCCTTCTGCTTCAGTGACGACTGTCGGTATGGCTGTAACC
Organism: Pinus tabuliformis; assembly: GCA_031772625.1. Taxonomy (NCBI): domain Eukaryota; kingdom Viridiplantae; phylum Streptophyta; class Pinopsida; order Pinales; family Pinaceae; genus Pinus; species Pinus tabuliformis. The sequence continues at coordinate 734,951,438 of CM062807.1, forward strand.
GTAGGTAGACCAAGTCCCCTACCTCAAACTGTCTCTCCACTCGACCCCTGTCGACATACAACTTCTACTGGTTCTGTGCTGTAGCCATATTATCCTTGAGAGCTCGGAGAATATCCTGACTCTCTTGGATCCAAACCTTGGCTCTTGGAGCCTTGCTAGCACCAAACATCACATCAGCAAAAGATAAGGGATGATATCCTACAAAGCATAGAATGGTGACATACCAATGGACATGTGATGTGTAGTGTTGTAGCAGTACTCCCCCAGATGCAGCCACTTCAACGATGCTTGTCGCTGCCCACTGACATAGTTACGCAAGTAGCCCTCCAGCCACTTGTTAACTATTTTTGTCTACTCGTCCGTTTGTGGGTGATAATTGGTACTCGGTGTCAACTCCGTCCCCACCAATCGGAAAAGCTCCTACCAAAATCTGCCCATGAAACGGTTGTCCCTGTCACTGGTGATGGTCTTGGGAAGACCATGTAACCTGAAGATCTCTCTGAAGAACAGCTTGGCCACCTGTGCTGCTGTGTAGTGTGCGGATATGGCGAAAAAGTGTGAGTACTTCGTCAGTCGATCAACGACGACAAAGATGCAATCCTTGCCCTGTACCATGGGCAACCCTGTGATGAAGTCCATCAAAATACACTCCCATTTCCCCTTCAGAATGGGAAGAGGCTGCAATAATCCTGCAGGATGGCTCATCTCCCCCTTGTTCCTCTGGCAAACTTCGCACTTCCGGATATGCTGGAGCACGTCCTCCTTGAGGCCCTTCCATGAGAACCTCTCTCTAATGGCCCTATAGGTTTTGGTAAACCCTTAATGGCCAGCCAAAGGTGAATCATGTGATGCCTGGAGTATCTTCTTCTTGAGCTGAGATCCCTCAGTCAAGAAGATCTGGTCCCTATAGTAAATGATCTCATTGATCACCCTGTACTTGTCATCCGCCACCTGCCCATCCAGAACCTCACATGCGAATCTGTCCTTGGAGTACTCTACTAAGAGTCGAGCCTTCCAGTTTGTGTCCAAACTCATAAGAGACAACGTGGCTAGTCTACGTGAAAGGGCATCTGCTACCACATTGTTCTTACCCTTGACATACTCAATGTCAAAGTCATATGCTTGGATCTTACTTATCCACTTCTGCTGCCTCTCCTGTAGATGCTTCTACTCCAAAAAGAACCTGAGACTGTTGTGATCAGTCCTTACCCTGAACCTGTTACCCACTAAATACTGTCGGAACTTGGCCAATGCATGCATGATGGCCAGCATCTCCTTGTCGTATATAGAGTACAACCTCTCATGCGGAAAGAGCTTCCGGCTCTCAAAGGCTATAGGGTGACCTCCCTGCATCAATACTGTGCCGATCCCCTCTCCCGACGCATCACACTCCAAAACAAATGGCTGCGAAAAATCTGGCAATACAAGCACTGGGCAGCTACTCATCACCTCCTTGAGCCTGTCAAAGGCTCGCTGCGTTGTATCTGACCAATTGAATGCCCCCTTCCTCGTCACATATGTCAAGGGTGCAGCAAGCTGTGAGAAACTCTTGACGAACTTCCGGTAGTAAGTACAAATATCAATGAATCCCCGAAGTTCCGTCACGTTCCTCGGCTTCGGCCAATCTCTGATGGCCCTAATCTTCTCCTCGTGGACTCTCACTCTGTCCACCCCTATGATGTGTCCCAAGTACAACATCTCCGTCAATCCAAACTCACACTTGGAGAGCTTGGCATAGAATTGCTGCCCCTCCAAGATGCGCAACACTGTCTCAATGTGTTGGAGATGCTCCTCCCAAGTCCTATTGTAAATGAGTATATCATCAAAGAATACCAACAAAAAGTTCCTCAAGTGACTGCGAAAGATGTGATTCATGCAAGACTGGAATGTAGCTAGGGCGTTGGTTAGCCCGAAGGGCATCACCAAAAACTCAAAGTGCCCATAGTGACACCTGAAGGCAGTCTTGGGAATGTCCTATTTCCTCACGTGAATCTGATGGTACCCAGATCTGAAATCAATCTTTGAGAAGAACTGGGCTCCTCTCAACTCATCCATCAACTCATCGATCCTGGGTATGCGGTACCTGTTCTTTAGGGTCTTCTTGTTCAGGGCCCTGTAGTCAATGCACATCCTCAATGTGCCGTCCTTCTTCTTCACCAACACTACGGAAGAAGCAAGAGCCAGCAACTCCTGAATGGCCCGCTCAATCTCATCTTGATAGGCCTTGGGATGCCTATAGGGGGTAGTAATCACTGCCTGTATGCCCTGCTCAAGCTCAATGGTGTGCTCAAACCCCCGGTTCGGTGGCTGTCCTGGCGGAATCTCCCCAAATACTGTGGCATACCGATCAAGGATGGACTGTATCTCTGGGTGCACTGTCTGCCCTGTAGTCCCTGCCTCTGATGCACGCAGCTCCACTGCCCACTCTACGTCTCCCTTCCGGAAGACTGCCTCCATCCGATGAGCCGAAATAATTTGAGGCGGATATGTGTGTTGTCCCCGTATCTTCTCATGCTTCCCTTTCTTCTCATCATCCCACTCCATCTCTAGGTTCTTCTAATCTGTTGTGACCTTCCCTAGAGTGATAAGCCACTGAACACCCAATATCATGTTGGTGTTCGGAATATTGACCACGAAAAAGTGGTCAGTCAGTGTGTAGGTGCCCATCGTCATTGATAACTCTGGAACATAACGAGCACACACCATGGTCTGATCTCCTGGGACCAAAACTGAAAAGCCATCGAAGCTCTCTGTCTGTATACCCCTCTGCTCAACCATCTGTGCATCGATGAAGTTGTGGGTTGCCCCACTGTCAACCAAAACTGGTACCCGCTGGTCTCGTACTGTCCCCCGTACGCGCAGCGTCAAATACTTGGGGACTCCTCGCAATGCTGCAAGGGCCCCTCCGGTAGGTGCAAAAGTTGCACCACCTGCTGGTGGTGGTGGAGGTGGCAAGCGATCCTGTGCGGCATGACTACCTCCTGCCTCCACATCATACTCCTCATCCTCTTCCCCGCTGCTCTTGGAGAAGACCTCAATAAAATGTGCCTTGCCAGTGGCACATCTATGTCTCGGTGCCCACGGCTCCTCACAGGTAAAGCACAACCGCTTCTTCTTCAACTCCTTCCTGCCATCATCATCAATCTGTGCTCGTCCTGGATTCCCCTTTGGATGCGGAATCCTCACATCCTTCCCCTTAGGCTGGAAGGCCTGTCTCTGGGGGTAAGGTGTCCGGGTCTTGGGTAAGGCATCCTGTAAGTCTCGGGTCCTGCTAATAGCATCCTAGAGTGTGGTTGGTCTAGTGGACCTGACTAGACCCCGAAGTGGCTCTGCTAACCCCTCAACATACATGTAGATCCTCCGTGCTGTGGATAGATCGGGCACCATCACTGAAACCCTCAAGAAGTCTGCAATGTAGGTCTCTGGGTTTCCGGTCTGTTTGAGCCTCGTCAGCTCAACGAAATGTTGTTCCATATCCCTCCGGTCGAACCTCTCTATCAGTCTCTTGGTGAACTCGGCATATGTCGTCACTGTGGAGTGTCCGAGTGTAACCAACCCATGGAACCACCAATCCTGGGCCTCACCATCCAAATGTAATGTCGCCACCTTGATGGCCTTTGTCTCTGACATCTGGTTAAGCTGGAAATAGATGTCCAGCTTCTCCACCCAAGACTTTGTCGAATTGTTTGATGAGCCATCAAACATAGGCAAGTGAAATCTACTAGCTGTGTGGTGGGTGTCTCCATCATGATAATGCTATTATCCTTTGTGATGGTCGCGGGGTCTGCTATCCCGCTGGAGCTGAACAAAGTCTGTGAATGAGAGAGCATCCCTGAACTCCTGCCCATAAGCCTGGTACTCCGCAAAATAATCGCCCATATGACTGGGCTCTGCCTCCTGCTGTGCTCCGGCCCCCGTATCTGCTCCTAGGAAAGTGGGCATGGTAGAGCGTATAAGGGCATGTGAGGCCACCTGCTGAGTAGTATCACACTGAGTGGCACCCTGCTCTGGCAAATGGTGAGATGCATCCGATCCCTCTCCAACCTGGAAAACTCGTGGGCTCTCACGCTGTCTAGCCTCCACTGCTATGAATCTCTACCCCATCACCTCGATCTGCCTCGACAGATCCTGCACTGATTTGAGGAGCATGTCCGCAAATTTCTTCCCGTCATCATCTGCCATCGGATCCTCCTGCTCTGCATCCACCACAGGCTCCTCCTGTCCTGCGTCCACCATAGGCTCCTCCTGTTCTGCGTCCACTACTCTCCAAAGTTCTAAAATAGAGCCTAACAAAGATGAAGCTGACACACCCCAAAATAATAAGGAGTACACCCACCTACCCCCACTAAATAATTCTCGATAATTCCGATATTTTCCCAGATAAGTATAGAGCGTCATAACTCCACTATATCTGCACATACAAGTCATGAATCTAACCCTCTACAGTAGCTATAATGAGGAAGCGGTACATATGATGATTCACCCATTTGAGGATCATACGCTAATAAGGTTATTGCAGGGATCTTTTGGATGTTTGAAGGTGGGGCTCAAGGATGGGGCCCCATCAATGCTGGCCGAGGGCTCAAGGTTGGCCGAAGGCTCAAGGCTCAAGGCTCAAGGCTGGCCGAAGGCTCACTCACTGAGTCGAAGGCTCAATCACTTGCCCTTCAGGCAAGTTCTATAGTAATTCAGTGGTCTTGCCCGAAGGGTAAGTGATTGAGCCTTCGGCTCACATCTGCCATCGGATCCTCCTGCTCTGCGTCTACCACAGGCTCCTCCTGTCCTGCGTCCACCACAGGCTCCTCCTGTTCTGCGTCCACTACTGGAACACAATCTCCCTCTCCGTAGGTGTTCTCCAACCTACGCCCAATGTCTCTGTATCTCCTACCTCTGTAACAGATGTAGGGCTTTTCCCCCGGTGTCATAGATTGTTAGCTCCATAGGCTGAGCCAGATCTATGCTCTGATACCACTGTAATATCCCGTTTCAGAGATTTTCCCCAAAACCCTAGTAAACTCCAACCAAATACACACAAGTAATATAATAACCGGGAAACTCAAAATGATAAAAATAACAGTGGTGTAACATATAATAATATAAGCAGATACTCGAGAAATGCAGAGAGAAATGCTAAGCTATTTTATTATACTGAGTAATGGAATGAGTACAGGAGGTGATCAGAAGGAGGGAACCTCAACTTGCACCAGGCAAGTGAAGAAATACACTCAGAATAACAAAGGAATGGCCTCTGCGTGGATGCTGCTGGAAAACTGTCGCGCTGTTGATACTACTGGAAATCAAATGTGGATTTGGGGCTGTTCCCCTCCTCAGAAAATGCTGAAACTCTGGAATCCGCCCCTACTCAGAAAACCCAGAAAAACCCAGAAAGCTTTTCTGAAATGGCCGACCCCCGAAAATCGCCCCCTTGGGGAATCACGCAATCCCTCAAGGCCCTGCGCTGCCACTGAGTAGAATCCTCCAAAATACTGCCTGAAACTCTGCCAAACCACTCCAATATGCAAGAGCTGATCCCTTGCTCAATATCCCAGCTCAACTCCTCCACAAATCCTCAACCCGGAACTGCTCCACAAATCCTCAAGACTGCGCAGTCTTCCAATGCTCAGCTCCACCTCAATGCCAAAGATCAAAACTACTGCAAAAAGACTGCTGAAAATACCTTGCCCGAGTAGGCACTCGAAGTCCCCCAGGGCTAAGGGTGAGATCTCCAAACGGAGACACTCAGTGCACTAAACAGTGCTACAGACAGGCTAAACAGCTAGTGTGCTCCAAGTCGAAGTGACTAGCTCAAATGCTCATAATCGAATGACAAAATGAGGGGGCGCTCCTCTCTCCTTTATAGCATTGGCCTCTCCCAATCCCAAGGCTCACCTCGTCCAACGTAATCCCCTCTTGCCATGTGTTCCCTTTCCATCTGCGCAGTCCCTCCAAGTGTCTACGTGGGCACCATCTCTGCGTGGTCCTTTGGCCCCCCTTGGCTCCCCTTTAAGTCGCAACGTTATGCTACTAGGAAGTGACTTTTATTCTAAAAGTGAGTTATGTCCCCTTTTCCTCACCTTTTTATTTACAAATAATTATAGAAGGCAAAATTGAGCAAAATCGAATATTCTAATTAGCCATGGCTAATTAGGAATATTACACTCTTGGATCATATCCGGCTACGGGAGCCCTTAACGACAATAGCAGAATGACAGATGTTAGGTGGAGCAAAGTGTAGCGGAGAGCAAGGCCGTGCTTGGGTGCAGAAATCTGAGGCAGCACAGTGGAGGTTGCAGCGATGCGAGAGGCACAGAGGTGTATGTAGCATTGCAGCAGCAGTAGAGGGAGCACACAATAGCAGCATAGACAGCTTCAGTTTCATGAGGCTTCCAGACTGACTGGGATGTCAGTATTTGGGAGAAGTCAGTTACCTACTTCTCGGTAACTGAGTTGCAGTGCAACAGTTAGCAGTGGCAATGCTAGGGTCAGCATGGGCAACATATTAAGAGGGTGCTGCAGTACAGATGTGGCAGTGGCAGTGTCATGGGCAGTAGTACAAGAAGCAACAGTGCAGATGATGTGAGGCAAAAGTCCAAGCATCAGCACAGGTACCAGTGCGGAAAGATTAGTGTGATGTTTCAGTGGTGAAACATTACTAGAGCACATTCCTTGCTAAGAGGGAGTGTTGATTTGTGGTAGCATCGAATGTGCTCTAGCCATGAAAATTGGTGGAGAACCTAAGACACATAAGATCTCCAAGACTCAGAAATGATTTGCGGAAATTCCACCCGGTTGGAGAGATATTAAAATATTTGATAATTTTAATGGGTTCCTAAGTCTAAACTTACAAAAATTAAAATATTAATGGGTATTAATATAAAACTGGGTGAGAATGTTCTAAATGACATGGATCAAGCTAAATATAATCTTAGTCGTTGATTAGGGGCTTAATCTCGACCGTTGAAGACTCAATAGGAAAAGTATAAGAGGAGGCTTGAGGATTAGTTTAAATACACCAAATTGATCAGTTAGTTTGATTTTCCGGAGAGGGGTTTGCTGAGAGAATCGAAGCAGTGATCTGTTGCAGCGACGGGAAGTTCGGCAGAAGGCCAAGAATACATAGCAGAGAGGCAGAGATAGTGCCAGAGAGACAGCGCAGGGCTTGAAGAGGCTGACATAGAGGCAGCTGGGAGCTACGCAGAGGCAGCTAGGAGCTACGTAGAGGCTGAAGAGGCCAGCGTGGGTGACGTAGAGGGCCTGAGGGCTAACGCAGAGGCTTCAGTAGCTACCCAGAGGCTAGCAGAACTAACGCAGGACGAAGAGGTAGCGTCGGGAGAATTTTCTTGGGGCAGACTGAGTGCTGGTGAGCTAGGAAGGGTGACGCAGTCCCTATAGAGTGACATAGAGCAGCAGAGAAGCTTGGTGTAGCTTTCGCTGTCTAGCTAAGGAGCTGCCATTGTTGTTGTGGGATCGTTAATCCAATGATTGATCAGCCAAAATATTTGTCTCCAAGGAGAGGTACTACTACGGAGGGCATTCTCTGTTGGGTGAGGCATTTCTGGCACCCTAGATGTATTCAGAAACTGCATAATAATAAAACCCTCATATCTGTTGCACCGGTTTTCTCGCATTGGGTTTTTCTAGGGACGATTGTCCAAAAATAACGGTGTCCCTTGTGTGTTTCTCTTAGTTATTTCAGTTGTTGATATGTCAATTGTTGATATGTATATGAGTTAAGGCTATATTTGTGTTTATTTTAGTATTTATATTTATCAATAACTTGTTAATGGAATTAACAAGTAGGAGAAATTAAACAAGATAATGCAGTAGGGATTTTTGACGTGTCAGACTTAGAAATTTCAACATTAACTACGATGCAAAATATATCGAATCCCTTGGTGAAGAGCGTTAGGGCATGCTCGAACAAGAAGAAACAAACTCTACCTTACATCAACAAGAGAGATGTGCGAGTAAACCCTAGACATCCCTTAGCAATGGACAAAGCTTCCTTTCAAATGGGTTGATCTAGTTAGTTTTTGTAGTATTCAACCCTAGACATCCCTTAGCAAGGGACAAAGCTTACTTTCAAATGGGTTGATCTAGTTAGTTTTTGTAGTCTTCTTTAGTTATCCACAAATCCCCTTAAGAAATATGTGAAATCAACCAATAAATATAATTCATGATGAACACTAAAGATTTCATGAAAATGTTTCACATTATGGAAAACCGATCTCAACAATTCACAATGATTTGCAAACGAGGGAGATTTCTCTATTTATAGGTTAGGATCTCAACATCTTTCCTTCTTTTGATTGAAAAAACAAGTGACTTTTCATCCACAATATGCTTGACGATTAAGTCAAACTACAAGTTATTTCATTACATTACCTAATACTCAAAATAGGTGAGACATCCCACCAATTAGAGGTTAGATCTGACAAAAGGAGATTTGAATTGACCTAAGTGTAGAACGTTCCATCAAGAATAGCTTGACATTGCTTGAAAAATTAACTTGAGTGCTTAGGAAGTAAAAAATTCCACTTTGTTTGCACAATGTTGCTTGAATGACGACGTTGTCATTGCAAAAGGCTAATATAATGTGGACAACCTGGCTTTGCTTGGTGCAAAGATGATTCAAACCATGCTTTTAGGCTTCTTGCTTGATTTTGACTCGAAATGTTCCATGGATTGCTTGGAGACTTAAATGGCCTTCTGTTTTGCCTCAACATTCCTCCAAACTGACCATTACATGGTCCAATGGGTAAAAAGGGTGGAGGACACTGCTTGCTTGGGTCAATTTGCCTGTGTTTTGTGTGGTTTAAGGCTTGAACTTTCCTGCACATGAGTTTCCCTTAGTCTATGATTTGTCCTTGACTTGCTTTTACATCTTGCTTACTCAACACATTTTCCATGTTACCTCTTTTAACCTCATGCCTGCACCAAGGGAAGTCACTGCATTTTGAAGGTACCTTAGAGATTCAAATGGGACATTAAAGGGGGCATTAAGGGTGCCTTGACATGGATTTGATTATTCTTGACTCGAAGGTCGCAAGATATCTTTCCACTGCCTTGTAGGATGTGGGTCATTGCATTAGGGAGCTCAAATGGATCACAAACTTTGAGACTTCCATGAAGAATGACGGTCATAGCCAAAGAGGTGTGCATACATATGGATATGGTGGGTTTGGGGAACAAAGATTGCATTGAGATAATGGGAAAGTGAGGGGAAAAGTACAATAAGTGATCACCTTTATAGGGCTAGTCAACAAGTGCTCCCATAAATCATCAGTCATAGTAGATCCACCTCCTGATGTTCGCATATCACCATAAGAGATAAGTATGTTGCATGATGCTTTCTTTCCCATACTATTCTTCTCTTTTCCTGACCCATCGAATGTTGAATGAAATCCTTTCCTTCTAGTACTAACCTTTCACTAGTGGCTTGTGGATTAGACTAGCCTTGTAAGGTTTCCATAGTTAATATGCTCTTTGAAGTTGAGTGATACTCTGTTTTTGGGAGGGACCATTGTGAGAGAACCCTAAGCCTTATATGGTGAGAGTTTCACAAAAAAATAATAGCACCCCCATTCATACCTTTAATAATGAATACGTTTTCCTATATCCTCACTCTCTGTTTTTCTTGCTTGCCCCTTTCCTTGGCTACATCACCACTAATGGGTCCCTCTAGGTCGTCTTCTCAGGTAGGGCCCGACTTGAGATGGCTTCTTCTTAGATGGGACCAATCACCATGCCTCTGCACTGTCTATTAATGACTTTGGTCTTGGTTGTCGCATCCTATAGACTGCAGCTATGGGATGACATCTCTAACCAGTGTTCCAATGCTTTCTTCCACTCGTCTATTGCATTCTCTAGTTCAACACTAAGATTGTCAACTTTTTCTTCTTTACTTCACTATTTGTGCTCTAGAATTCTCAATTCTCACCTCTTTCATTTCCTATCGCAAATAATGTTGCCACCTCTTACTTCTTGGCTTCAATTGTTCATCTCTATTGTTGTCCCCTCTTGCGTATTTGGTTCAGTTTTTTGGTCCTGGCTTCAGTAAATTTGATCTCTCTTTCCTCCACTAGTTGATCTCTACCTTTGCCACTTGTCCTTCCTTGTCCTCTTCTCACCTTCACTCGCTTCTCAACCTCATTGAGATTTGCTATTGTTATCGTCTCCTTGTATGTGGCAAGCCATTTACTTTTATGTTGTAGGCTGTGTTACCAAAATCTAGCAGGCCCTAGGGAGGGAAAGGCTATGGGTCAAAGAGGTAAACTAAGTGATAACAATGGGATGATGTCCCACAGTGACAACAACTAGTGTCCCCTGCGCTTTATGGACTTTTCATGATGTGAGGAGTCCCAGTAGATAAACAATCATCTTTAATTGATGTTCTAGGGTTTGAGGTACTAGGTGATGAGGTAGGACTTCTTAAGGGAAGCTCAATGTGATAATATGACACTTCAGAAGGGTTTTAGCTCCCTATAGGAGACCTAGAAGAAACTTGCACGTGATCTAGGCTTTTGTGAATTATCATGATTAAAGGTACTCTCGAGATCAAGGCAAGGGGAAGAGAGGGCTTCTTATGATTTATTCCAATGAATACTAAGCTCATACAACCCTCAAAGAAGTCCCCAAGCCAAGGAAATGCAAAGTAGGGTTTCCCTTCTAAGGCACACCTCGAGCAAGGGTTTTTATGGATGAAAACACAAGAGATGCCTGTGAAACTTTGAGGTCTTGTAGCTAAGTCTATAAGCTTGAAGTCTATGATCCCAGTATCCACCCTTTCACTCTCTAGAGAATATTTCTCTATTCCCTAACCCAACCGTCCAAGAATAGAGGATTGGAACTTTGGGAGAAGAAAATATTGAGAAAGAAGGATTTGATCACGAAAAGCAAAAGTTTATGTAGGAAAAGCAAAATTTCATTGACTAGAAACATGCATCACATGTCATGATATGAGTAACATGCGCAATTGCCAACCAAATAGCTTTTGAAATAAATTTTCAACAATTAGGGCACAATATAACATTAATCTAGTTGCAACAATTCCATACATTATACATTTTTCAAGAATAAAACTTCAACAAGAGGCACTGACAAGATGAGAATATGATATATCCATCCAAAAATCAAGAGATAGCTCCAAAGAAAATAAAATTTCAACTCCAAATATCGAAACGTATCCACGGCATTTAGTAGCTAATCGAAAGAAAAAGTTCGAATTTGCCAAGAATGCCAAAATTTTCAAGCGTTTTGATGATCCAATATAAATGAAGTTGATTTTTATTTATATGAGACCTAGTAGGTCGAATTATAATCTCAAGAAACCTAACATCATTATAAAAATGTGCAAAATATAAGCCTTGGTCACAAACCGACCATGTAGCTTTTACAAATTATGAGATAACCATCCAACTGCTAGCAAAATTGATGATATCATGCTGAAGTAGGGTCGTTGGAGGGCCACATTGAGTCCTCTTGGTGCCAACTTGTGCGAGAGGGCTCCATAAATCATGAACAAGGGGATGGCTCCTTACTCTCCATACAAGTCATCATGTGGGGCTGCAAATTGATTTTGGGGCACGAAAATTGGTCTCATGGCTCTCTTGATGATAGAATAACTTGTGATGCTCCAATACTAAGGGATCTGACAATGGTCCTTTCTCTCCCATGTCTCAAGGGAGGAGACAAACCACCTCTGGGCCTTCGATTAGCTGCCATATAATCCTAAGCCAACCAGAGCACATTGGTCCAAGCGCATCATCTCGTGAATAAGGTAGGGCAATGAGCAGACTGTTGAAAGTGTTGAGGGTGCCCATGTCATGGAATGATGCTCTACACATGATGGGAGTCCCATGGCTCTCAATGCTTCACCCATGAGTGTCAATATGATCCTATTGTGGACATGGGCCCTACATAAGTTGCCCAACCCACGATGAAACCACCTATCAATTACATATAATATCCAATGCACATCCTCACAATTAGGTACAATAATTCATTGGTACATCTAAGTGAGCCAAACTTTTTTATCAAGGGCACATTGAGACTTCATAGTGGGATTCCTTTCCAGTGTTACCTCCCTAGGTAGGAGTTGGTAATAAACAATCCTATTAGGTGTTCGAAGTCCCTAAGGGGAAAGACGGGTCCCTAGTACATCCTTTAATTGATAGTTGTCATGTGAATGATGATGAATGGATGGAGACATGGGGGTACCAAGGCCAAATTCCATGGGTTCAAGGATGGAAATGATGATTATTTGGGTGTATAGATGTAGGAGGGAGCAATCCTGGATACATGAGTTACCTTGTCGTTTGTTTTTCCACCCTTGTTTATGTTCTTTTTCCTTTTCTTGATTTTTCTTTGTATTGTTGGTCATGGCACCAGGAAATGAGAGCATGTTGTGTAAGATATAAGTAGTTATTGTTAATTTGGGGTAGCATCGGATGTGCTCTAGCTACGAAAATTGGTGGAGAGGCTAAAGCACATGAGATCTCCAATACCCTGAAATGGTTTGGGCAGATTCTAAACAGTTTGAGAGATATTAAAATAATTAATATTTTTAATGGAGTCCCTAAATCTAAACTTAGGGAAAATAAAATATTAATGTGAATTAATATAAAATTGTGTTAGAAGGGTCCAAAAGTCATGGATCAAGCCAGAGTTAATCTTAGCCGTTGATTAGGGACTTAATCTCGGCCTTTGAATTGTCAACGAGAAAAGTATGAGAGGAGGCTTGAGGGTCACTTGAAGGACACACCAAGAGATCAAGATTTCGACTTTCTGGGGTTGGGTTTGCTAAGAAAGTTGAGAGAGTGATCAGAGTTGCAGCTGAGGGGTAGAGAGGCAGAGATAACACCGAGAGGATCAGCGCAGTAGCTAGAGAGAGGGATGCAGAAGGAGCCAAGGGTTCATGCAGAGCTAGCTAGGGCTCATGCAGAGGCAGCCAGGAGCTGTGCAGTGCTTCAGAGGGCCAGCGTGGGTGACATAGAGGGCCAGAAGGTTGACGCAGACCAAGCCAGAGTGATGTTGGGCTAACGCTAGGCTGAGGCTGACGCTGAGGTTTTATGGGTCAGATTGGAGCTGTGGAGCTGCCAGAGTGTTTATCCGGAGTTTCTGCCAGAATATCTACTTCCGAGTAGAGAGTTACTATTGCCGAGATTTTTCTCTGTTGGGTGAGCCAGATTTGGCACCCAGATTGTATTATGAAACTACTTAATAAATCAAACCCTCAGATAGCTACACCGGTTTTCCCGCTTTGGGTTTTTCAGGGGACATTAGTCCAAAAACAATGGTGTCACTTGTGTGCTTGTTTCTATTTCTGTCAGTTGATGATCTGTAATGTCTTAAGCATGCATTTGTATTTATTTCCAGTATTTACATAGTAAATAACTTGTTAATTAACAGAACAAGTAGGTAGGAATAAATCAGTAAAGTGCATAAGGGTTTCTAATGTGTCAGACTTAGAAATTCCAACATGGTATCAGAGCGAGGTTGCAGATCACAAAAGAACTGAGGACATCAGCTGAGCAGAGCAGTAGCAGCAGAAAACCATTGTGCCGAGTGACAAAAGCTGTTCCTAGCAGAGAAGCAACAAGGAAGGGGTGACGTAGTGATTGCGTCATCAAGTTTGAGTCGGGAAGAGGATCAGCGCAGTGGTAGAGGGGAGCAGACTTGACCTACGCAGTGCCCAGTCATCTTTCTCAGTCATGAAGGATTGATGCACGTGGCCAGGACGTGCAGATTTTGTTGGTGTTGGGATTGCGCAAAGCCTAGAAGCTCTAACCTTCAGTTTGCTGGGGCTTAGGAGGCTGTGGTTAAGTTGCAAAGTGAAGCTAGTGGGGTACTGTAGTCAAAATAGTGCCTAACAGGGCAAGACCAAGGAGGAGGCAGTTGCTACGGAGGATTTCTAGCCAAGAAATCTGAATCAGTGGTGCAACTGCATTAACGATTGGAGTGGGGGCATCTTGACATTGGCAGAAGGGTTTCCAGGAGGGAAATTGAAGCTCAGAGGGAGTCACACCAAGAACTTCCAGAAGGGAAGTAGAGGAGCAGCGAGATGGCAGTGAGTGGGGTAAGAGACCAGGACAGACTGGACGGAGCCTCAAACTTCGTAGTCTGGAAGGCCAGAATCCTATGTAGACAGGAACCATCTCAAGCACTTCGCCTTGAGAACAATAGCGGTCCCAGTTGACCCGACTGATAATGATAAGTACGAGGATGCAATGGGGAGGGCCAAGAGCATCATCCTTGACGGGGTCAAGGACCATGTAGTACCACACATTGCCGAGAAGAATATGGAAAATGAGATGTGGGAGGCCCTAAAGAAGTTGTATTAGCTTACTAACGTGCAAAGGAAGATGCTACTAGAAAATCAGTTGTGGTCATACCAGATGCAGAAGGGAGAACAGATCGACACCTTCCTTGGTCAATTGAAGGAGATCCAGGATCATCTGACTTCCATAGGGGCCACACCGAATCAAGAATTGATGGTGAGAACAACCCTGAACGCATTCTCAGAAGACTGGGAGGTGTTTGTCTAGAGCATACTAGGCAGGGCAACGCTTCCATATTGGGAGGAAATGTGGGCGGCTCTTCACCAAGAAGAGATCAGAAGGCTAAGCAAGGCGGGAAGCAGCAACAAGGGGATCAGAATCAAAAAGGAGGAAGAGGAGGATGCTGCCCTAACATCTGAGGGAAAGCAGGAGAAATGGAAGAAGAAGGACCTCTCTAAGGTCAAATGCTTCAACTATGGGGAACTGGGTCACTATGCGAGCCAGTGTTCGAGGAAGAAGAGCAAAGGAGAGGCTTTTGAGACCAAGGCAGCGCCAGCAAGGGTGGAGAAGGAAGTGGAGACAGATGATGACTGTGCCATGAGTGCTGACACGACACTTGAGTGGAAGTGGGGAGACATCAAGCTGTAGTCAGACAGACTATAGGCGATGAGGGGTAGGATCCTTGAGGTACCCAACCTCTCGGATTATACTTGGCTACGGGAGCCCCAAAGAGGAGTAGTAGTGCTGGCGAGTGTCGGTAGAGACGGATGCGGATGGAGCGATAGAGGGAGCTACAGTGCAAGATTCCCAGGACAGCGTGAGGCAACAGTGCGAGATGCACAGAGTTGATGCAGCAGAGCAGAGGTCAGAGAGGGAGCACTTGTCAGTTGGAGCTTCAGCATCAGGAGTGTTTCTAGCTTGACGGAGATGTCAGAGTTGGGAGATCCGTTACTTACTTCTTAGTAACTGAGTTGCAGTGCAACAGTTAGCAGTGGCAGTGCTATGGGCAACACGATGTAGCATGATGAGAGGGGTTGCAGCGCAGATGCAACAGTGGCAGTGGCTGGGCCATGGGTAGCAGTACATGATGCAGCAATGCAGAGGATGTTGGCCAGCAAGCCTGGCATCAACACAGGGACCGATGTCGGATGATCAGGGTGATACTCAGTGAGGAGTATTACTAGAGCACAGTCCTTGCTAAGAGGGAGTGTTGATTTGGGGTAGCATCGAATGTGCTCTAGCCACAAAAATTGGTGGAGAGGCTAAAGCACATGAGATCTCCAATACCCAGAAATGGTTTGGGTAGATTCTAAAGAGTTTGGGAGATATTAAAATAATTAATATTTTTAATGGAGTCCCTAAGTCTAAACTTACCGAAAATAAAATATTAATGTGAATTAATCTAAAATTGTGTTAGAAGGGTCCAAAATTCATGGATCAAGCCAGAGTTAATCTTAGCCGTCGATTAGGGACTTAATCTTGGTTGTTGAATTGTCAACGAGAAAAGTATAAGAGGAGGCTTGAGGGTCACTTGGAGGATACACCAAGAGATCAAGATTTCGACTTTCTAGGGCTGGGTTTGCTGAGAAAGTTGGGAGAGTGATCAGAGTTGCAGTTGAGGGGAAGTGAATACAAAAGCAGAGAGGCAGAGATGGCACTGGGAGGATCAGCGCAGTAGCCGGAGAGAGGGACACAGAAGTAGCCAAGGGTTCACGTAGAGCTAGCCAGGGTTCACGCAGAGGCAGCCAGGAGCTACGCAGTGCTTCAGAGGGCCAGCGTGGGTGACACAGAGGGCCAGAAGGCTGATGCAATGCCTCTAGAGGCTGACACAGGCCAAGCCGGAGTGACACTGGGCTAACGCTGGGCTAGAGAGAGGCTGACACAGTCCCTAGAGGCTGACGCTGGGGTTTCGTGGGGCAGATTGGAGCTATGGAGCTGCCGGAGTGTTTATCCGGGGTTTCAGCTAGAATATCTGCTTCCGAGTAGAGAGGTACCACTGCCGAGATTTTTCTCTGTTGGGTGAGCCGGATTTGGCACCCAAATTGTATTCTGAAATTGCTTAATAAATCAAACCCTCAGATAGCTGCGCCGGTTTTTTTGCATTGGGTTTTTCCGGGGACATTAATCCAAAAACAATGGTGTCACTTGTGTGCTTGTTTCTATTTCCTTCAGTTGATGATGTGTAATATGTTGAGCATGCATTTGTATTTATTTCTAGTATTTACATAGTAAATAACTTGTTAATTAATAGAACAAGTTGGTAGGAATAAATCAGTAAAGTGCATGAAGGGTTTCTAACGTGTCAGACTTAGAAATTCCAACAATTATTACCCCCTTAAGGTGGGGCAGTTCATTGCCCACCAGGGGTTGGGACATGCATGGGTTCCTCAATGATTTGGGGGCACTCATAGCGCCGTCAGAACCAGGGTGATGGCCATAATAAGGGGTAGATATCATGCTCAGATTTTTGCCCATGTGCTATATTAAATGTCCCGACCATCTTTTGCATTTTATAATGTTCTTTTTCTTTTGTTTCTTGCTTGTGGCCATGATAAGATTTTAACATTCTTTTAACTACATCAACCTCCGAGGAAACATTTCCAGGCCCGACCTAGACATGTGGACAAGGGGAGGGGGTGTGCCAACGCCTTGTGGACCTAGAGAAGGAATATGAATAAATAGGGGTTGTAATGTGTTGAGGGGAGTGAAAAATGTGGATGGGGAAAATAGGATTGCACTACCAAATTCAGGGTTTTCCAAGTGGTTCCCTTCCCAAAGCCATAGGGAAATAGGGGAGATGCCATGAGACAAGGATTGAGGATTAACCAACCCCCATTTGAGGTGAGGGAACAAAACTACGGTCAAAGCCATTCCTTTTATCCAAGTCACTCAATAACCCATACCCAGGATGCCCAAGGAAAAACAAGCATAAGCACTTGATTGCACAATGAAAAATGTACCTTTTAGGTAGTATAGCCCACCTTCAAACCTATGTTCTTGAAAGATGAGAGATGGAGCATATGACTGATGCAGGGAGCAGAGATCAAATGGCTCAATCTATCAACTACACTTGTGGTTTTCAGGGTCTACCTGTTGTTGAGTGAGAAGATATCTAGGAGAATTTTTTTCTCCGATGGTGAGAATTTTCTGCTCTCTTTCTTTCTATTTTCATTTATCCTTTTGATATTTCGCACTCTAGTTATGGCTTTGTATTACCGCCCAAAACCCTCCGTTTAAATCTCAATGCCTTATATATACAAGTAAGACCCTAGTGCTAATGGAAGGTATAAGATAGACCCTAGGGTAATGGAAGTGTCATACCTAGTTTAACCCTAGTATCTTGTTCACACTTTGTAGGCCAATTGTTCTCAGACATAGGGGCAAATAAATAAAAGAAACTAAGTTTGATGAATGATAATAATTTCAAAGTGTTTTAGACTTAGGACTAATATGATTTGTGATATTTCATGATCTATATGTTGATTTTTGGTAGCATCGGATGTACTCTAGCCATGAAAATTGGTGGAGAGGCTAAGGTACATGAGATTTCCAAGACCCATAAATCGTTTGGAGAAATTCCACCAGGATGAAGATATATTAAAATAATTAATATTTTTAATGGGTTCCTTAAGTCTAAACTTAGGAAAATAAAAATATTAATGTGTACTAATATAAAATGGGTGAGAAAGTTCTAAGTGACGGATCAAGCCAGATCTAATATTAGCCGTTGATTAGGGACATAATCTCCGTCATTGAATCGTCAACAGGAAAGTATAAGAGGAGGCTTGAGGGTCAGTTGGAGACACACTAAGAGAGATCAAGAATTTGATTTTCTGGGGCTGGGTTTGCTGAGGAAATTGAGCTAGAGATTAGGGGCAGTTCAACAAGGGATTTCGATCCAAGGTTAAAGAATATATATCAGAGAGGCAATAAAGTTCCGAAAGAGGCAGCGCAAAGCCTAGGAGGGCTGATGCAGAGGCTTAGGAGGCCGGCGCAGAGGACGCAGAAGCTGAAGAGGCAGATGCAGAGGACACAGAAAGTCGTAGAGGCTGACCCAGACAACGCAGAGGGTTGTAGAGGCTGACACTGGGCTGAAGAGGCTGTGCTGAGGAGGTTCTTTGGGGCAGATTGAGAGCAAATCAGCCGAGAGAGTGTGACACAGTTCTAGAGGAGTGCTTGCAGCAGCGTTCACTATCTAGCACAAGGAACAATTAGAGTCACTGTGGGGCTGATCATCCAGTCGCTGTTTTGCCAGAATATCTGTCTCCGGAGAGAGGTGCTACTGCCAAGGATATTCTCTGAAGGGTGAGCCATTTTTGGCACCCTAGTTGTATTAAAAAATCTGCTTAACAATAAAACCCTCATATATGTTGCACCGGTTTTCCCGAATTGGGTTTTTCCGGGGATAATTGTCCAAAAATTACGGTGTCCCTTGTGTTGTTTTAGTTTATTTGAGTTGTTGATCTGTATACTTGTGAAGGCTGCAATTGTGTTTAGTTCGATGTTTATGTTATTAAATAACTTGTTAATGTAAAGAACAAGTAGGAGATAGTAAACTAGATGTTGCAGTAGGGGTTTTTGATGTGTTAGATTCTAAATTTTCCCACTATATTGCTTATTTATGCAAATAGAAAATAAAAGAATGAAATTTTTTATTATTGGGAGTGGTTGAAAGGAAACAATAGTGTTTAAACTAGAATTATGACTATGGGGTCTAAAAGCCAAATTTGTAGAGCTATTTGTTTAAGAGTGATTGGGACCAAGAAAGTCGCAAATTGCATATTGTATCCAACCCTATCTTGTTATCAATTGTTGCAAAAAATTTCTTTGAAAGGGCTTGTTATTGTAAAATTTTGTAAGCTTAGTGCAAATCCTCACTGGGAAGATCTAGAGCTCGTGGCAACAAGAGATTGGGCACCACTATCACCTCAATAGCCTTTCTCTAGCTATATAGTGGTATATTGCACCACAAGAAAGAATTCCCTGTATGTGGATCACCTAGAGTATATTCAACAAGGAAGGTTTAAATGATGTGGCATGCTTTCGTAGAAACAAGTCTAGAATCAAAATGTAATTTTTCAAATCTTATATAGACATAAAAGTGAAGAAACTCATTGGTTTACTTTTTAGTTTTGATGGCTATATTTTTCTATTCTTAGGGTTTTTTGAATAATAAAAATTAAGGACAATTGCAGAATTTAGTAAAAAGAGATGGTTGTTTGGTGGAATAAGAAGTGTGCCTTATTTCCACTAGGGCTATGGGGTCAAATCGATGCCCCCCTTGAGTTGGTTGATCAATGATAGTGGATAATGGCCAAAGGTGGAAACCCATAAGTTAAATGAGCTCGCGCCTAATGAAGAACAAGTTTTGAAGCCAAGCCCTACTAGAAAGAATTATAATTAGGCAAAATCCTTCAACAAATAGATCAACTATGATGCAAAATAAATTGAATCCCTTGGTGAGGAGCACTAGGGCATGGCCCAACAAGAAGAAAATACTCTACCTTACATCAACAAGAGAGATGTGCGAGTAAAACCCTAGACATCCCTTAGCAAGTGACAAAGCTTTCTTTCAAATGGGTTGATCTAGTTAGTTTTTGTAGTATTCTTTAGTTATCCACGAATCCCCTTAAGCAATATGTGAAATCAACCAAGAAATATAATTCATGATGAACACCAAAGATTTCATGAAAATGTTTCACATTATGGAAAACCGATTTCAACAATTCACAATGATCTGCAAACGAGGGAGATTTCTCTATTTATAGATTAGGATCTCAACATCTTTCCTCATTTTTATTGAAAAAACAAGTGAATTTTCATCCACAATATGCTTGACGATTAAGTCAAACTACAAGTTATTTCGTTACATTACCTAAAAATTAAAATAAACGAGACATCCCACCAATTAGAGGTTAGATTTGACAAAAGGATGTCTAAATTGACCTAAAGGTACAATGTTCCATCAAGAATAGCTTGACATTGCTTGAAAAATTAACTTGAGTGCTTAGGAAGTAAAAAATTCCACTTTGTTTGCATAATGTTGCTTGAATGAGGACGTTGTCCTTTCCAACGGCTAGTATAAAGTGGACAACCTCCCTTTGCTTGGTGCAAAGATGATTCAAACTATGGTTTTAGTCTCCTTGCTTGATTTTGACTCGAAATGTCCCTTGGATTGCCTGGAGACTTAAATGACCTTCTGTTTTGCCTCAACATTCCTCAAAATTGACCTTTACATGGTCCAATGGGTAGACAGGGCGGAGGACACTCCTTGTCTGGTTCCATTTGCTTGCTTTTTGTGTGGTTTAAGGCTTGAAATTTCCTGCACATGAGTTGCCCTTAGTCTATGATGTGTCCCTGACTTGCTTTTACATCTTGCTTACTCAACACTTTTTCCATGTTACCTCTTTTAACCTCATGCTTGCACCAGGGGAAGTCACCTTGTTTTGAAGGTACCTCAAAGATGCAAATGGAACATGAAAGGGGGTGTTAAGAGTGCCTTGACTTGGATTTGATTACTCTTGACTTGGAGGTCACAAGATGTCTTTCCATTGCCTTGGAGGATGTGGGTCACTGCATTAGGGAGCTCAAATGCATCTCAAATTTTGAGATTTCCATGAAGAATGATGGTCATAGCCAAAGAGGTGTGCATACATATGGATATGGTTGATTTGTGGAACAAAGATTGCATTGAGATAATGGGAAAGTGAGGGGAAAAGTACAATAATTGATCACATTTATAGGGTTACTCAACAAGTGCTCCCATAAATCATCAGTCATAGTAGATCCACCTCCTGATGTTTGCATATCACCATAAGAGATAAGAATGTTGCATGATGCTTTCTTTCCCATACTATTCTTCTCTTTTCATTACCCATCAAATGTTGAATGAAATCCTTTATTTATAGTACTAACCTTTCACTAGTGGCTTGTGGATTAGACTAGCCTCATAAGGTTTCCATATTTAATATGCTCTTCCATGTTGAGTGATGCTTTGTTTTGGGAGCGACCATTGTGAGAGAAACCTAGGTCTTATGTGGCGAGGGTTTCTCAAAAAAATAATAGTACCCCCATTCATACTTTTAATAATAAACCCTTTTTCGTATATCCTCTCTTTGTTTTTTTTGCTTGCCCATTTCCTTGGCTACATCACCACTAATGGGTCTCTTTAGGTCGTCTTCTCCGGTAGGGCCTGACTTGAGATGGCTTTTTCTTAGATGGGACCAATCACCGTGCCCCTCCATTGCCTATTAAGGACTTTGGTCTTGGTTGTCGCATCCTATAGAATGTAGTTATGGGATCACATCCCTAACCATTGCTCCACTGCTTTCTTCCACTCGTCTATTGCATTCCCTAGTTCAACACTAAGATTGTCAACATTTTCTTCTTTCCTTCACTATTTGTGCTCCAGAGTTCTCAATTATCACCTCTTTCATTTGCTATCTCAAATAAGGTTGCCACCTCTTACTTCTTGGCTTCAATTGTTCATCTCTATTGTTGTCCCCTCTTGCATATTTGGTTCAGTTTTTGCGTCCTTGCTTTAGTCAAATGTCTCTTTCCTCCACTAGTTGATCCCTACCTTTGCCACTTGTCCTTCTTTGTCCTCTTCTCATCTTCACTTGCTTCTCAACCTCATTGAGATTTTCTATTGTTATCATCTCTTTGTATGTGGCAAGCCATTTACTTTTATGTTGTAGGTTGTGTTACCAGAATCCAGCATGCTGTTGGGAGGGAAAGGCTATGATTCAAAGAGGTAAACTAAGTGATAACAATGGGAAGATGTCTCACAGTCACAACAACCAAGGTCCCCTTCTCTTTATGGACTTTTCATGATGTGAGGTGTCCTAGTAGATAAACAATCATCTTTAATTAGTGTTCTCGGGTTTGAGGTACTAGGTGATGAGGTAGGACTTCTTAAGGGAAGCTCAATTTGATAATATGGCACTTCAGAAGGGTTTTAGCTCCCTTTAAGAGACCTAGAAGAAACTTGCACGTGATCTAGGGTTTTGTGAATTATCGTGGTTAAAGGTACTCCCGAGATCAAGGCAAGGGGAGGAAAGGGCTTCTCATGATTTATTCCAATGAATCATACAACCCTCATCGAGGTCCCCAAGCCAAGGAAATGCAAAGTAGGGTTTCCCTTCTAATGCCTGCCTCGGGCTAGGGTTTTTATGGATGAAAACACAAGAGATTCTTGTGAAACTTTGAGGTCTTGTAACTAAGTTCCTAAGCTTGAAGTCTATGATCCCAATATCCACCCTTTCACTCTCTAGAGAATATCACTCTATTCCCTTATCTAGCCGTCCAAGAATAGAGGCTCAGAACTTTGGGAGAAGAAAATATTGAGAAAGAAGGATTTGATCACGAAAAGCAAACTTTTATGTAGGAAAAGCAAGATTTCATCGACTAGAAACATGCATCACATATCATGCTATGACTAACATGTGCAATTGCCAACCAAATAACTTTTGATTTTTTTTTTCAAAAATTAGGGCACAATATAGCATTAATCTAGTTGCAACAATTCCATACATTATACATTTTTCAAGAATAAAGCTTCAACAAGAGGCACTTACAAGATGACAATATGATATTTCCATTCACAAATCAAGGGATAGATCCAAAGAACATCCAATTTCAGCTCCAAATATCGAAATGCATCCAGAAATCAAATGAAGTCGAGTTTTATTTATATGAGACCTAGTAGGTCGAATTATTATCTGAAGGAACCTAACATTATAAAAATGTGCAAAATACAAGCCTTGGTCCAAGCCGACCAAGTAGCTTTTACAAATTATGAGATAACCATCCAACTGTTAGCCGCATTGATTACATCATGCTGACGTAGGGTCGGTGGAGGGCCACAATGAGTCCTGTGGGTAATGCGTGTGAGAGGGCTCCATAAAGCATGAACAAGGGGATGGCTCCTTACTCTCCATACATGTCATCATGTGGGGCTGCAAATTGATTTTGGGGCACATAAATTGGTCTAATGATGTAATAGTCTGTGATGCTCCAATACTGAGGACCATATAATGCTTTCCATATAGTGCTAAGGCGACCGGGGCACACTGGTCCAAGCACATCATCTCGTGAATAATGTAGGGCAATGAGAAAAATGCTGAAGCTGTTGAGGGTGCCCAAGTCATGGAATGATGATGTACACATGATGGGAGTCCCATGACTCTTAATGCTTCACCCATGAGTGTCAATATGATCCTATTGTGGACATGGGCCCTACTTAGGTTGCCCAACCCATGATGAAACCACCTACCAATTACATATAATATCCAATGCACATCCTCACAATTCGGTACAATAATTCATTGGTACATCTAAGTGAACCAAACTTTTTTTTATCAAGGGCACATTGAGATTTCATAGTGGGTTTCCTTTCCAAATTTAGTGTTACCTCCCTAGGTAGGTGTTGGTAATAAACAACCCTGTTAGGTGTTTGTAGTCCATAAGGGAAAAGACAGGTCCCTAGTACATCCTTTAATTGATAGGTGTCATGTGAATGATGATGAATCTATGGGGACATGGGGTACCAAGGCCAAATCCCATGGGTTCAAGGATGGCAATGATGATTATTTGAGTGTATAGATGTAGGAGGGAGTAATCATGGATACATGAGTTACCCTATCGTTTGTTTTACTACCCTTTTGTATGTTTCTTTTGGCTTTTCTTGACTTTTCTTTATATTAATGGTCGCGGCTCCAGGAAATGAGAGCATGTTGTGTAAGATATAAGCAGTTATTATCCCCTTAAGGTGGGGCAGTTCATTGCCCACCAAGGGTTGGGACGTCCATGGGTTCCTCAATGGTTTAGCAGCACCCATAGCGCCTGCAGAACCAGGGTGATGGCCATAATAAGAGGTAGATCTCATGTTCAGATTTGCCCATGTGCTATATTAAATGTCCCGACCATCTTTTGAATTTATAATGTTCTTTTTCTCTTGTTTCTTGCTTGTGGCCATGATAATATTTTAACATTCTTTTAACTACATTAACATCTGAGGAAACATTTCCAGGCCTTGTGGACGCAGAGAGGGAATATGAATAAATAGGGGTTGTAATATGTGGAGGGGAGTGAAAAATGTCGATGGGGAAAATGAGACCGCACTACCAATGTTAGGTCCCTATAATACTAGTGATTCCCCCATTGCTATTGTCATTGTATCCCTTATTGTTATTGTTGTGCCCCTATTGTCACGATATTGTTATTATTGTGCCCCATAGAATCCCACTATTGTTATTTTT
The DNA here is from genome assembly GCA_031772625.1 of Pinus tabuliformis. Lineage (NCBI taxonomy): Eukaryota > Viridiplantae > Streptophyta > Pinopsida > Pinales > Pinaceae > Pinus > Pinus tabuliformis. The sequence goes on from CM062807.1 coordinate 734,975,976, forward strand.
GTGCATTTATATTATTATTGTTAGGTTGGCTTGGTTATATTGTGTCCCCTTAGACTCCTATGTATAGAAAGGAGGTTTTGTCATTTGATTCATCCAAGAATTGTTCATTTGTGTAATGTAAAGGAGGTTGCCCCCTCGAAGAGGCTGAATTCTAAGGCGTTGATCTATATTTTTAACTTTTTGTGAGTTGGTTTCTTAACATTTGGTATCAGAGCTTTGGATTCTAGGGTTTCGCTGCTCCAAATAGGTCATCGTGGAACAAACCCTAGAAAAAGAAGAAATGAATCCGACCATATCTTGTAATGCATTGGTTGGAATTACCACTCCTCAAACTATCAAGATAGAAGGGCATATCAAGAAGAAAAAGGTAATATTGTTGATTGATTCGGGAAGTACCCATAATTTTATTCATTATAAGATAGCCAAGAAATTGAATTGGTTCCTATATCTAGCACCAGAGTGTCAAGTGATGGTTGCAAATCGAGGAACTATAAATTGCTCAGGAAAGTGCCATAATATCAAGCTATCCATGGGAGAATATGTATTGAATAGCCCAATGCTTTCCATTCCAATGGGTGGTGCTGATGTTGTACTAGGAGTCCAATGGCTACAATCCTTGGGTACAATAACTTTTAATTTTCAAGAACTTTTCATGAAATTCTCTTCAGAAGGAAAGGAAGTTGAATTAAGGGGTATCGCAGGGAAACCGGGAAAGATAATAAGCTCTAATGGAATGAAAAAGCTTCTAAAGAAAGAACAACGAGGCATAATTGCACAATTATGTTCACTAGAGGTTCCCACATCGAAATCATCCATTTCTCTAGATCTCTAAAAAGTCTTGGACAATCATTCCAAGGTATTTGAGACTCCCAAAAGCCTCCCACCTATTCGTGATCATGATCATGCTATCAATTTGATTCCATGAAGTGTTCCTCCAAACATCAGGCCTTACAGATATCCCTATGTCCAAAAGAGTGAAATTGAACATATGGTTGCAGAAATGCTAGAGGCTGGTATAATTCAACCTAGTCAAAGTTCTTTCTCTTCTCTAGTAGTATTGGTTCACAAGAAGGATGGATCATGGCGCACGTGTCCAGATTATAGGGAGCTCAACAAGCTCACTATTAAAGATAATGTTCCCATTCCTGTCATTGATGAATTATTGGATGAATTGCATGGATCAATTTACTTCACCAAGTTGGATCTTCGTTCAGGATATCATCAAATCAGAATCAAGACTGAAGACATTCCAAAAACATCATTTAGAACTCATGAGGGTCATTATGAATTTTTGGTCATTCCTTTGGCCTTACTAATGCACCTTCTACATTTCAAGGTTTGATGAATTCCATTTTCAAACCCTTCCTTAGAAAATTTGTGTTAGTATATTTTGATGATATACTAATCTACAACAAGTCTTGGAAGGATCATGTCCAACATGTTGACATGGTGCTCAAACTATTGGAGGAGAAACAATTATATGCAAAAATGTTCAAATGTTTCTTTGGAGTACAAGAGGTGGAATATCTGGGTCATATTGTATCTCATGAAGGTGTTAAGGTAGACCCTAGCAAAATTAAAACCATTGAGGAATGGAAAATCCCCACATCCATAAAGCATCTACGAGGATTTCTCGGGTTGACAGGGTGTTATCGCAAATTTGTTAAGAATTATGGGAGAATAGCAGTGCCCCTAATAACATTATTGAAGAAAGATGCATTCCTATGTTGCAGGAAACGTGGGGCAGAAGGGCGTTTCCATACGGAAACGGGTACGAAACGCGTTTGGTACGGCCCTGAAACGCATTTCAGGCCGTACTGCCACGTTTCACGAAGCTGAAACGTGGCCAGTACAGCCTGAAACGTGTTTCAGGGCCGTACGACCCACATTTCAGCATTTACTTGTGTTTTTTTTTTTCTAATCCATTCTTACGTTAGCCTAGTGACTTCTAGGTGCTTCCAGATGCCTGTCTAAAGTTATAAAAGTGAACTTTTGCCCTAGTGTTGATATGCAGTTCATGGTAATGTTAAATTCTTAAAGTAAAAGTGATATTCTCCTTTATTTTTCATTTTCATCCTTTTACTTAAATTTTTAGCATTACCATGAAATGACTCAGGATGTTTGAGATTGGTTTCGCCCTCATTGGATTTGATATGGAGACAGTAGAATTTTAGATCTCACTCAAAATCCAGCAGACTTATCTGTTTTTCAGGATTTCAGGATTGGGGGGATTGCAATGTTTCCATTGGATTTTATCATGTACTAGGGTATGGAACTTGTATTTAATCGAGAGAACCAAGCCCTCTATGCAGGGGAGACTCCCAATAATCAAGAGAATGTAGGGTACTAGGGTATGAAACTTGTATTTAATCAACAGCATTAAGGTCGTTCGACTATGTAGGAGGAGACTCCCAATCAAGCACGAGACAAGAAATTAGAAATTTCTCGTGGCTGATTTTGGATATTTCTATTTTCATTATGTGATTATTCATGAGTAAATGTGATGCAAATTTAGATACTTATAGTTTATGCATTGACAATTGACAGTTTTATCATAATGTAATAAATTAGAATGTATCATATATGCTTTATGATTGCACATATTTCTTAAATGTCCTAATATATATATATATATATATATTTGCGTTTCCCCGTTTCCAAAATTTGGGGAGGTCGCGTTTCGTATCGCTTCCCGTTTCGGAAACTCGTACCCGTTTCCCCGTTTCGTGCAACCTTGATGCATTCTCATGGACTCTAGAAGAAATGAAGGCCTTTGAACATCTTAAAGAGGCAATGTGCCAAGCACCAGTCTTAGCTACACCGCACTTCACAAAAACCTTTATTGTGGAATGTGATGCCTCAAGAGATGGAATTGGTGCTGTTTTAATGCAAGAACAAAGACCCATTGCTTTTGAAAGTCGTCCAATCAAAGGAAAGTATTTACACAAAGCTATTTATGAGAAGGAAATGTTGGCAATACTACATGCACTTAAGAAATGGCGACCCTACCTAATGGGAAGACACTTCAAGGTAAAAACAGATCATGATAGTCTTAAATACTTTTTGGAACAAAGATTATCTTCAGAAGAGCAACAAAAGTGGGTCACAAATATGTTGGGCTATGACTTTGAAATCATCTACAAAAAAGGGAAGCAAAATGTTGTGGCAGATGCACTCTCAAGAAAGGATGAGGATGTGGAAGCATTTCTTTGTGCCATTTCTATTATCCAACCAGATTGGATAAACGAAGCAAGGGATGAATGGATGAATGACGAGGAAGTGTGGGTACTCATTCAAAAGATACAACAAGATCCCAGTACATCTGATACATTTAGCTGGAAAAATGATTCGTTATGGTACAAGGATCAGTTATACCTATGTAAGAATTCCCAACTCAAACAAAAGATTCTTAGGGAATTGCACCTCTCCATTAGGAGGGCACTCAGGATTTCTAAAAACCTACCACAGGGTTAAGAAGGATTTTTTTTGGGATGGCCCTAAATCGGATATTCAAAAGTTTGTGGCGGAATGTTTGGTTTGCCAACAAAATAAAGTTGAAACAATTAAGACCCCAAGACTATTACAACCCTTATCCATTCCAAGCCAACGTTGGGAGCAGATTTCAATTGATTTTATCACAGGTTTACCCAAGTCCAAAGGAAAGAGTGTTATCATGGTGGTAGTTGACAAACTTACCAAGTATGCACACTTTTGTGCATTATCTCATCCATTTAAAGCGAGTACAGTTTCTACTGCATTTATGGAAACAGTTCAAAAGCAGCATGGAAACCCAAAGATTATTGTAAGCGACATAGATCCCATTTTCATTAGAAATTTTTGGACAGAATTATTTTCTTGTCTTGGGACTCAGTTAGCTCATAGCTCATCTTATCATCCTCAATTTGATGGGCAAACTGAGATAGTAAACAAATGCTTGGAAGGATATCTTTGTTGCTTTGTATCTGATAAACAGATACAATGGGTCAAATGGTTGCCTCTGGCTGAATGGTGGTATAACACTTCCTTCCATACTGCAACAAAAATGACCCCATTTATGGCACTTTATGGATATCATCCACCATCCATCACATCATATTTAAGAGAAAATTCTAAGGTTCAAGCAGTGGAAGATCACATCGAGCATCAGCAACAAGTTCTCCAACTCTTAAAGGATAACCTTACCTTGGCGCAGAATAGAATGAAACAACAGGCAGATCAACATTGCAGCGAAAGAAGTTTTGATGTAGGTGATTGGGTATTCATACGGCTACAACCATATAAAAAAATGTCCCTCAAGCAAGCTAAGAAGGATAATAAATTATCACCAAAGTATTATGGTCCGTACAAGGTGTTGCAAAAGATAGGTACTATGGCATACAAATTGGAGCTTCCCGAGTGCACCCAGTTTTCCATGTTTCATGCTTAAAGAAGGTTATAGGTGACAAGATTCCAGTTCAAACAATATTGCCAAAACTTGATGAGGAAGGAAAAATCATATTGGAACTTGAAGCAGTCAAGGAACAAGAACTCGACAGCTACGAATCGATCAATTTCAGAATATCTCATCAAGTGGAAGAACTTACCCGTTGAAGATTCCACATGGGAGGATGAGAATTTTATACAGAAGCACCTAGAACTACTCAAGCGTTGAGGACAACACTTTTTTGAAGGAGAGGAGCATGTTAGGTCCCTATAATACTAGTGGTTCCCCCATTACTATTGTCATTGTATCTCTTATTGTTATTGTTGTGCCCGTATTGTCCCCATATTGTTATTATTGTGCCCCATAGAATCCCACTATTGTTATTTTTGTGCCTTTATATTATTAGTGTTAGGGGGGCTTGGTTATATTGTGTCCCCTTAGACTCCTATGTATAGAAATGAGGTTTTGTCATTTGATTCATCCAAGAATTGTTCATTTGTGTAATGTAAAGGAGGTTGCCCTTGGTTTCCTAACAACCAAATTTAGGGTTTCCAAAGTAGTGCCCTTCCCAATGCCATAGGGAAATAGGGGAGATTCCATGAGGCTAGGATTGAAAATTAATTTCCCCCAACTCCTCCATTTGAGGTGAGGGAAGCAAACTACAGTCAAAGGCATTCATTTTTTCCAAGTCACTAAATAATGCATACACAGGATGCCAAGGAAAAACAAGCATAAGCACCCGATTGTACAATGAAAATCCTACCTTTTATGTAGGATAGCCCACCTTCAAAACTATGTTCTCGAAAAATGGGCGATGGGACATATGACTGATGTAGGGAGAAGAGATCAAATGGCTCAATGTATCAATTACACTCGTGGTTTTCAGGAGCTACATGTTGTTGAGTGTGGAGATATCTAGGAGAAATTTTTCTCCAATGGGGTCAAACACTTTTGATGGGTAACATGTATTTTTTTCACTGAGATTACCACACTCGCAGCTTTTGCATGTCTCAACAAGCTCGTACACCATCAACTATCATCAAGTACAAGTATGGATCTTCTAATTCTTCTCTCTTTCTTTCTATTTTCATTAATCTTTTTGATATTTTGCACTCTAATTATGGCTTTGTATTACCACCCAAAACCCTCCCTTTAAATCTCAATGCCTTATATATACAATTAAGACCCTAGGGCTAATGGAAGGTACAAGATAGACCCTAGGGATAATGGAAGAGTCATACCTAGTGTAACCATAGTATCTTGTTCACACGTTGTAGGCCAATTGTTCTAAGACATAGGGGAAATTAAATAAAAGAAACTAAGTCTAACGAATGATAATAATTTGAATGTTTAAGCTAGAATTATGACTATGGGGTATAAAAGCCAAATTTGGAGGGCTATTTGTTTATTAATGATTGGGACCAACAAAGTTGCAAATTGCATATTGTATCCAACCCTATCTTGTTATTGTTGATTTGTGGTAGCATCGGATGTGCTCTAGCCATGAAAATTGGTGGAGAGGCTAAGGCACATGAGATCTCCAAAACCTAGAGAACGTTTGGAGAAATTCTACCCGGATGAGGAGAAACTCCACAGTTAAGCGCGCTTGAGCCAGAGGAGTTCTGGGATGGGTGACCTCCTGGGAAGTCCTGGTTACCGGGTGCAAACCCCGGAAGTGATGATTGATGCTATGTGATTTGTTCTCCACATTTCACTAGTTTCAATCCCACTTCTTCACCCCTGTGAGCATCACCCGATGCAATGAGTGCTAAGTGAACTATTCAAAAATCATGAGAAATTAGTCAGTTACGACTACCTCTCATGGAAATGGTCATACGTTTGAATGACTTACTTAACGCAGTTGAATCCCAAAAATGATATCTAATATAATGCACTGCGTAAATCCCCCATACTTAAATTCAAAAAAAGAGTCAAGGGATCTCTACTTGAATGGTTCATGAGGCACAATACTTGCTAAGGTTTTGCAAATGGGGTAGCAAGCTAAGTGGGCTTGATTGTGGGAAAAACTCCACAGTTAAGCGCGCTTGAGCCAGAGGAGTTCTGGGATGGGTGACCTCCTGGGAAGTCCTGGTTACCGGGTGCAAGCCCCGGAAGTGATGATTGATGCTATGTGATTTGTTCTCCACATTTCACTAGTTTCAATCCCACTTCTTCACCCCTGTGAGCATCACCCGATGCAATGAGTGCTAAGTGAACTATTCAAAAATCATGAGAAATTAGTCAGTTACGACTACCTCTCATGGAAATGGTCATACGTTTGAATGACTTACTTAACGCAGTTGAATCCCAAAAATGATATCTAATATAATGCACTGCGTAAATCCCCCATACTTAAATTCAAAAAAAATAAAAAAATAATTAATATTTTTAATAGGGTCCTAAGTATAAACTTAGGAAAATTAAAATATTAATGTGTATTAATATAATTTTGGGTTAGACGGTTCCAAGAGACGAGGATCAAGCCAAATCTAATCTTAGCCTTCGATTAGGGACTTAATCTCGGCTGCTGAAGACTCAACAGGAAAAGTATAAGAGGAGGCTTGAGGGTCAGTTGGAGACACATCAAAATTGATCAGTTAGTTTGATTTTCTGGAGCAGGGTTTGCTGAGAGAATCGAACTAGTGATTTGTTGCAGCGAGGGGTAGTTCGGCACGAGGCCGAGAATACATAGCAAAGAGGCAGAGATAGTGTGAGGGAGACAGCGCAGATCTTGGAGAGGCTGACACAGAGGTAGCTGGGTGCTACGTAGAGGTAGATGGGAGCCACGCAGAAGCTGTAGAGGTCAGCGTGGATGACAAAGAGGGCCTGAGGGATGACGCAGAGGCTTCAGTAGCTGCATGGACGCTAGCAAAGATGATGCAGGGCGAAGAGGCAGCACTAGGAGAATTTTTGTGGGGTAGAATGGGTGCTAGTGAGCCAGGAAGGGTGACGCAGAGTAGTAGAGAAGCTTGGAGCAGCTTTCATTGTCCAGCTAAGGCGCTGCAATTGTTGTTGTGGGATCGTTCATCCTGTGATTGACTAGTCAGAATATCTGTCTCTGAGAAGAGGTACTACTGCAGAGGGCATTCTCTGTTGGGTGAGCCATTTCTGGCACCCTAGATGTATTCAAAAACTACATAATAATAAAACCCTCATATATGCTGCACCGGTTTTCCTGCATTAGGTTTTTCCGGGGACGATTGTCCAAAAATAACGGTGTCCCTTGTGTGTTTGTCTCAGTTATTTTAGTTGTTGATCTGTATATGAGTTAAGGCTGCATTTGTGTTTATTTCAGTATTTATATTTATAAATAATTTGTTAATGGAATAAACAAGTAGGAGAAATTAAACCAGATAATGCAGTAGGGATGTTGTTAAGTTTAGGTATGTTCTATGCTTAGAGCAATTTATTTCAATTTTCACAGTTAGCTCAATATCTTTTCCAGATTAGCAATCACATCAGCATTAAAGTAAACTGCAGATAAAACATAAACATAAATCGCAGAAGACAAGCCAAGACAAGAGGACACAAGATGTGGCACTAGCCAGGGACAAACCCTAATGTGGGGAAACCCTTGATCAATTCTTCTTATATGTTCTTCAATAGTTCAGCAGAGAAAGAGAGAGATAGTACATTTACAACAGAAGTCAACACTTCGACTTTCTAGATTCATCTCTAGATGAGATCAATTGAAGACATGCTGCTTCAACTGATTCTTCAAGGTGACTCCTTCACCTATCAATTTGCTGCATCTCGTCCACATGCTGCACCTCATTGTGCTCCACCATGTTGAACTCATCATCACAGTGCTGGACCGAACGACCATGCTATGCACTTCATGTTGTTGCTCCTGTCACTGTGCTGCTCCTATCACTGAACTGCTTTCATCACGGATCTTCACCCAATGCTGCACTCATCACTGATCTGCACTCCTCATGCTGCACCATGCTGAGCTTGCACTATGCTGCATCCAAATGCATGCTGCACACATCATGCTGCAGCACCATATCATCATGCTGCTACACTCGCTGTCTTTGCTTCATGAAATTGGACTCAGTCAATAATAGTTTGTAGCTGTCATCATGATTATTGGTTAGGGCACCAAGCAATCCTCTAACAGTCATCAAAACAGCCTAGGACAACTCCTGGGATATCCTGCTGATCTGGGCATATAAATAAGCCCTCAAACATTCATAAACAAACCTTGACTGTGGTGTTATGGCCTGCGGCCTAACACATAGTCTTCCTATAGCTTCCAGGCAGCAAAAACATTATATTTGTTCCTCCAACAGACCTAATCTAGAGCTGCTCTAACTTGGCCGTCCTACAAGAAGAAAACACAGACAAAACGATGCTTAAACCCATGCCTAGGAACAACCTTCTTTCATGCTGCTAACAAAATTATTCTTGCTGCCTTTAGGACACTTTTGTTGCGGCCTAGGTTCAGTTAATGGCGGCAAATTATGGCTCCTCAAATCCGCTGCTAAGTCTTCTTCCTTTGCTGCGTATTAGGCCTCCATAGACTGCGGCTTTAGGCTTTGATATTACTGCGGATTTACAGCTCTCTTGACAGTGAATTAGGGCTCCTTTATGACTGCATATTAGTATCTCTTGGACAGCGTATTAGGACTTTTCCTAACTGTGGATTAGGGCCTTCTTCTAGATCTTGGTTGAGTCTCCTTTATACAGCGTATGTAGCTTCCCCTTGACTGCGGCTTACTGTATATAGGAGCCTCCCTCTTGTCTGCGGCTAGGGCTTCTTAAGATCTCGGATAGGCCTCCTCTATACAGCGTATAGGAGCCTCCTTCAACTGCGAATATAGGGGTGCATTAGACCCTCTTTTGCTGTGGCTAGGGCATGGCTAGATCCCCTTCAACTACGGCTAGGTGTTCCTCCCTTCAACTGCGTCTAGGACACCTTGACTTGCTGCATAGATTCCTTTCTTCACTGTGTTAAAATATCCTCCATGATAGTGTTAGGATCTAGGGCATCCTCTAGGGCAACATATCCTCTTTAGATCTCTCCTCCCACCAAAACCCAAAGACAAGTGGAGAGGAAGAGATCACCAAGAGGATGTGTTTCCAAATGACTTTCAAGGCACCTCTATTTATACTAAAATGTTGAGCACAAGTGGGGTTTATTTGGTTGCTGGCCGACCTTAACGAATTGTCCCATAACACAAATAAACTCATATCTCCATGAATACTTATCGGAATTGGATGATCTTCAGATCAATCCTACACCTCTCGATGAGAGGGATCCAAGAAAAATATTAGCTGCCATTAATAAGATGACCCACATGGAGTTTGGCCCTAGTTGCCAATTTTAACACTCCCTCTCAACTAGGGAGAACTCCATCCACTTATCCATATGTCCGACTATACTATCTCTGCCATTAGTGCCCTGCACTGCTGGGCTCTGCTCTGTTGTGCTCTGCTCAGTTCTGCTCTGCTCTACTGAACCATGAAGAAGAAGAATTGATCGAGAATGTCTCATACCATTTTCTACTGACTGGAAGTCAGTTTCATCTGAAGGGAGTGTGTCATATCACTCTTACTGACCCGAAGTCAGTTTTATTGATCCCAAATCAATATCACAAGAGAGTGTCTCAAACCACTCATACTGGCCCCAGATCAATTGGAGTTCATCCTAGCATAGGAAGAACAGTAGATACAACGATGCGTCCATCGATAGTACTACTATGGTTCCTAACCCCATTTCCCCGCTCATTGATTATATGAGAGGTACTTCCCATGAGTCCCAGACTGCATTGGTAGGATGCCTCGATAGAACTAATCATCCTGTCCCATAGGAGAATGAATCATCTTGGCTCACAGGAGAACGAATCATCTTGTCCCGAAGTTGCCTCGGGGTATCACAGGGGAAGGTTGAACCTTTCACCCTGTACATAGCGCACCACCAGGGGAGAGTGAGTCGCCCTGTGGTCGTATATCGCTCCAGTAAGTACCCCAAGCCCCCCAGAGCTCCCAGAGCTCAATGCATGCAACATGCAGGACCCTTATAAGAAGGTCTCTCAACGACTCCAAGTCGTTCGGGAAAGTCACAGATTTGACGTTTCCCTGGGGCTTTGACAAAATGTCTGTTTCAATGCAATGGAGCCTCCTCGCTCATCGACTTACCTTATCCTAGATAAGGTAGTATCTGATGTCTATCTGCTGGAGCAATCATCGAATACAGGATTCCTCAACAATCGAATCCTCCCCTTGGTTGTCACAGAGGATCATGGTGGTATTCATCATATGTACAAACAGCTCATTGAAGATCTTCCACAACCAGGCAGCTTCACACGAGTTCATACTCGTAGCTATGTATGCTGTCTCAATGGTGCTTATAGCAAGCAACTTCTGTGTCCTGCTCATCCATGATATCGAAGCAGAACCCAAAGAGAACCAGCACTGAGAAGTGCTCTAGTGATCCTCCACACTGCCTACCTAGTCAGCAATCGAATAATCATGCAGCTTCATATTTCTGGCAGTGTATCTGAATCCATGAAATATTGTTCCCCGAATATATCTCAGAAGATTCTTGGCACCAATGCAGTGAGGCTCAACCAAATATGAGCTCACCATGCTAACTGCAAAACATATATCCGGACAGAAGTTCACCAAGAACATCAATGCAAATGAGTTTATGAAGCTTAGAGGCATTTCCCAAGTCTGGTCCGACATCATCACCATATAACTTCTGAAAGTTAAGATCCTCGAGGTAGTCACGGGCTTGCAGTTTACCATTCCACATCCGCAATCCAACTCCCTCTTACTTCTACAAATGAGAGGGTCTGCACTTGTCAGAAATAGGTCGTCCTTAGAAGGTGCCAGTATGAGAGGTCTATCATCCACAACCTTCGAGCAATGGTTTGGATCGGTTTCACTCCTAGTGAATCTCAGCTTCATCAGACAGCTATCAATCCTCTCATACTATGCCCGGGGTGTTTTGCTTCAAGCCATAGAGGGCTTTCTTCCACCTGTATACATGAGATTCCCGATCATGAATCTCAAACTCCTCGGGTTGTTCCAAACCTGTGGACCTGCTACATGAGGGGAATGGTCCCCATGTAAGATTTTCCTTCGGTACATCTCAGTCATGTACCTTCATGCTCTTCTTGAATTCAGGCATCTGAGTCACCATCTGACTCACATTGAGTAGGGCCCCATAAGTAGACATCTAGTGCGATGTGTCAACTGATATGGTCCCCCAATGGACCATCCTGCAACTTGATACAATTTGCCAACCTTGAACTCAAAAGCATCTTAGAAAATTTTATTTTTAAACACATACCTTTCAATTGATGAATGCCACCCTGAAACCTTGGACTTGCATTGCCAAAATGGACACCAGGTTCTTCTTACGATCAGGTACATAAAAGAGATTCTGTAAATGAATCGAGTTACCCTCATTCAATTGAGGGGTAACATTTCCTACACCCTTTCCGGGATAGGTGGCATCGACTCCAAGTATAATCCCACGACTGTTTCCATTTATGCTAAATTAGAGAGAGCACCCTTCTATCTGATGGAGTGCCTTGAAGCACTAAAATCAATAAGCCAGATTCCCAAAGAATTTGAAGGAGAGGGCCAATACAAGATAATGCTTCTTTATCTTATCAAAAACAACATTTGATTCTTCATCCCTGGAGTTCCTTGCTTTCTCTGAAGAGTCGGCCGTATCCTTGATGACCTGCATTACCTGTCATTCCTCTAATCATTGAAGATGTCCTTGGAATGATTGTTATCATCATCAAGTGATGTGTCCTTACCTCGGACACTCCTTCACATAATGGCTGAACTTATTACAACCAAGGCATCTGCCTTTCCTTCCACCCTTAGATCCAGACTTCTCATTGGAGTGATCTTTAGCTAGGCCATCAGAAACTTCTGCTGCACCATTCTGATAATATTCTCTGCTTCAACTTCACCCTTGGTGAATTTGAAGAGGGATGAGGAATCCATTGATCCTTTTGTCCTTTCCCAACTGTCTTCGGTGATTGCTCTTTAACTCTTTCTTGGGCATTGTCTTCACCTCACCTCTGATACTATGTTAAGTTTAGGTATGTTCTATGCTTAGAGCAATTTATTTCAATTTTCACAGTTAGCTCAATATCTTTTCCAGATTAGCAATCACATCAGCGTTAAAGTAAACTGCAGATAGAACATAAACATAAATCACAGAAGACAAGCCATCTACAAGAGGACACAAGATGTGGCGCTAGCCAGGGACAAACCCCAATGTGGGGAAACCCTTGGATCAATTCTTCTTATATGTTCTTCAATAGTTCAACAAAGAGAGAGAGATAGTACATTTACAATAGAAGTCAACACTTCAACTTTCTAGATTCATCTCTACATGAGATCAGTTGAAGACATGCTGCTTCAACTGATTCTTCAAGGTGACTCCTTCACCTATCATTGTGTTGCATCTCGTCCACATGTTGCACCTCACCGTGCTGCACCATGCTGCACTCATCATCACAGTGCTGGACCTAATGACCATGCTATGCACTTCATGTTGCTGCTCCTGTCACTGTGCTTCTTTCATCACGGATCTGCACCCAATGCTGCACTCATCACTGATCTGCACTCAATGCTGCACTCATCACTGATCTGCACTCCTCATGCTACACCATGCTAAGCTTGCACTATGCTGCATCCAAATGCATGCTTCACACATCACGTTGCTGCACCATATCATCATGCTACTGCACTAGTTGTCTGTGCTTCATGAAATTGGACTCAGTCAATAATAGTTTGCAGCTATCATCATGATGACTGGTTAGGGCACCAAGCAGTCCTCCAACAGTCATCAAAACAGCCTAGGACAACTCCCAGGATATCCTGTTGACCTGGGCATATAAATAAGCCCTCAAACATTCATAAACAAACCTTGACTATGGTGTTATGGCCTGCGGCCTAACACACAGTCGTCCTGTAGCTTCCAGGTAGCAAAAACATTATATTTGTTCCTCCAACAGACCTGATCTAGAGTTGCTCTAACTCGGCCCTCCTACAAAAAGAAAATGTAGACAAAACGATGCCTAAACCCATGCCTATGAACAACCTTCTTTCATGCTGTTAACATAATTATTCTTGCTGCGTTTAAGAAAATTTTACTGCGGCCTAGGGTTAGTCAATGGCGGAAAATTATGGCTCCTCAAATTTGTTGCTAAGTCTTCTTGCTTTGCTGTGTATTAGGCCTCCATAGACTGCGGCTTTAGGCTTCTTTATTACTACGGATTTAGGGATCTCTTGACAGTGAATTAGGGCTCCTTTATGACTACATATTAGTATCTCTTCGACAGCATATTACGACCTTTCCTAACTACAGATTAGGGCCTTCTTCTAGATCTCGATTGAGCCTCTTTTATACAGCGTATGTAGCTTCCCCTTAATTGCGGCTTACTGTGTATATGAGCCTCCCTCTTGTCTGCGGCTAGGGCTTCTTAAGATCTCGGATAAGCGTCCTCTATACAACGTATAGGAGCCTCCTTCAACTGCGAATATAGGGGTGCATTATACCCTCTTTTGCTGCGGCTAGGTTATGGGTAGATCTCCTTCAACTGCGGCTAGGTGTTCCTCCCTTCAACTGCGTCTAATGCACCTTGACTTGCTGCGTAGAACCCTTTCTTCACTGCATTAAAAGCTCCTCCATGATAGCATTAGGATCTAGGGCATCCTTTAGGGCAGCATATCCTCTTTAGATCTCTCCTCCCACCAAAACCCAAGGACAAGTGGAGAGGAAGGAAAAGCCAAGAAATCCATATCTGAGTTGTAGTTGCAAGGAGGATTGGAGAGGAGCGGTTCGGCAGTTGGCCAGAGGATTCCTTGGAGGGAAATTAGGACTTAGAGGGGGATTTCTAGGAGGGAAGTTGAAACTCAGAGGGAGTCCAGAAGAGGAGCTAAAATGGCAGTGAACGGACTGAGGGATTAGGACAGGTTGGATGGGGCTTCCAACTTAGTCATTTGGAAGGCCAGGATCTTGGCAGTCCTGGATCAACATCGCATCAAGGACTTTGCCTTGAGATCCTGGCTATCCCAGTTGACCCAGTTGAGAATGAGAAGTATGAGGATGGAATGGCGAGGGCGAAGTGCATGATCTTAGACGGGGTCAAAGATCATGTGATACCACATATTGCTGAAAAAACACAGCAAAGGAGATGTGGGACACTTTGACGACCTTGTATTAGGGCACTTCCATGCAGCGGAAGATGCTATTGGAGAATCAACTGCAGTTGTATCAGATACAGAAGGGAGAGTAGATAGATCCATTCCTTCTCAGGTTGCAGGATATTTGCGACGAACTTACTTACGTGGGGTCTAGACTGGATCCAGATTTCCTTAAATGCAATCTCCGAGGAGTGGAGACATTTGTCCAAAGTATTTTGGGCAGCGATACTCTTCTAGGATGGGAGGAGATGTGGGCAGCTCTTTGCCAAGAAGAGATCAGGAGGATGACCAAGGTGGTGAGTTGTGGCAAGGGAGGTCAAATCAAGAAAGAGGAGGAGGAGGATGCGGCTCTAGCACTTGCGGGACAACAAGGGAAGAGGAAGAAGAAGGACATCTCCAAGGTAAAGTGCTTCCATTGTGGGGATATGGGACATTATGCATCCCAGTGTCCCATGAAGAAAAACAAGGGAGAGGATTCCGATTCAAAGGTAGCTCCAGCTAAGGCGGAGAAAGAGGTCGAGACTGAGGACAAGTGTGCCATGAGTGCTCATGCACCTCTAGAGAAGAGGTGGGGAGACATCGAGTTGTAGTCAGGAGGACTACATACTAAGGGCAGGATCCTTGAAGTGTCCAAACTCTTGGATCTTATCTGGCTATGGGAGCCCTTAACGACAGTAGCAGGATGACAGGGGTTGGAGCAAAGTGTGGTGGAGCAGCAAGGCAGTGTTTGGGTGGAAAAATCTGAGGCAGCACAGTAGAGGTTGCAGCAGTGTGAGAGGCACAGAGGTGTATGCAACAACACAGTGGCAGCAGAAGGAACATAGGATAGCAGCAAAGGCAACTTCAATTTTACAAGGCTTCTAGACTGACTGGGATGTTAGTGGTTGGGAGAAGTCAGTTACTTACTTCTCGGTAACTGAGTTTTAGCATAGCAGTGGCAGTGCTAGGGGCAGCATGGGCAACATATTGAGAGGGAGCTGCAGTACAGATGTAGCGGTGGCAGTGGCAGTGTCATGGGCAATAGTACAGGAAGCAGCAATGTAGATGATGTGAGGTAGCAGGACAAGCATGAACATAGGTACCGGTGCGGAGGATCAGTGTGATGTTTTCATGGTGAAACATTACTAGAGCACATTCCTCGCTAAGAGGGAGTGTTGATTTGTGTTAGCATCGGATGTGCTCTAGCCATGAAAATTGGTGCAGACACTAAAGCATATGAGATCTCCAAAACCCAGAAATCGCTTGGAGAAATTTACACGGATGAGGAGATATTAAAATAATTAATATTTTTAATAGGGTCCTAAGTATAAACTTAGGAAAATTAAAATATTAATGTGTATTAATATAATTTTGGGTTAGAAGGTTCCAAGAGACAAGGATCAAGCCAAATATAATCTTAGCAGTTGATTAGAGACTTAATCTCGACCGCTGAAGACTCAACAGGAAAAGTATAAAAGGAGGCTTGAGGGTCAGTTGGAGACACACCAAAATTGATCAGTCAGTTTGATTTTCTGGAGGGAGTTTGCTAAGAGAATCGAACCAGTGATCTATTGCATCGAGGGGCAGTTCGGCACGAGGCCAAGAATACATAACAGAGAGGCAGAGATAGTGCCAGGGAGACAACGCAGAGCCTGGAGAGGTTGACGTAGAGGCAGCTGGGTGCTACGCAGAGGCAGCTGGGAGCCACGCAGAAGCTGCAGAGACTAACTTGGGTGACACAGAGGGCCGGAGGGTTGATGCTGAGGCTTCAGTTGCTGTGCAGAGGCTAGTAGAGATGATGCAGGGCCAAGAGATAGCGCTGGGAGAATTTTCATGAGGCAGACTGGGTGCTGGTGAGCCAGGAAGGGTGACGCAGTCCTTGCAGAGTGACGCGGAGCAGCAGAGAAGCTTGGAGCAACTTTCGCTGTCTAGCTAAGGAGCTACAATTGTTGTTGTGGGATTGTTCATCCTGTGATTGACTAGTCGGAATATCTGTCTCTGAGAAGAGGTACTACTGCCGAGGGCATTCTCTGTTGGGTGAGCCATTTTTGGCACCCTAGATGTATTAAAAAACAACATAATAATAAAACCCTCATATCTGCTGCACTGGTTTTCCCACATTGGGTTTTTCCAGGGATGATTGTCCAAAAACAATGGTGTCCCTTGTGTGTTTGTCTCAGTTATTTCAGTTGTTGATCTGTATATGAGTTAAGGTTGCATTTGTCTTTATTTCAGTATTTATATTTATAAATAACTTGCTAATGGAACAAACAAGTAGGAGAAATTAAACCAGATAATGCAGTAGGGATTTCTAACGTGTCAGACTTAGAAATTTCAATAGCTATCAATTGTTGCAAAAAATTTCTTTGAAAGGGTCTGTTACAGTAAAATTTTGCAGGCCTAGTGCAAATCTTCACTAGGAAGATCCAGACATCGTGGCAACAAGAGATTGGGCACCACTCTCACCTCAACAACCTTTCCCCAGGTATATAGTGGTATATTGCACCACAAGAAAGAATACCCTATATGTGGATCATGTAGAGTATGTTCAACAAGGAAGGTTTAAAGATGTGGCATGCTTTTGTAGAAATGAGTCTAGAATCAAAATGTAATTCGTCAAATCTTATATAAACATAAAAGTGAAGAGACTCAATGGTTTAATTTTTTTTGATGGTTATATTTTTCTATTCTTAGGGCTTTTTCAATAATAAAAATTAAGGACAATTGCAGAATTTGGTAAAAAGAGATGGTTGTTTGGTGGAATAAAGAGTGTGCCTTATTTCCACTAGGGTTATGGGGTCAAATTGATGCCCCTCTTAAGTTGGTTGATCAATGATTGTGGATTATGGCCGGAGGTGGAACCCCATAAGTTAAATGAGCTCAAGCCTAATCAAGAACAAATTTTTGAACCAAGCCCTACTAGAAAGGATTATACTTAGGGAAAATCCTTCAACAAATAGATCAATTATGATGCAAAATAAACTGAATCCCTTGGTGAAGAGCACTAGGGCATGGCCCAACAATAAGAAACAAAATCTACCTTACATTAACAAGAGAGATGTGCGAGTAAAACCCTAAACATCCCTTAGTAAGTGACAGAGGCTACGCAGAGGGTACGTAGAGGCTCCAGTGAAGCGTGATCAGACTTAGATTCTCCCATTGACAGGGTGAGATCATTTCACCATTCATTTTGTCCAGTTTCTCTTTGTATCGGATTGCTGACTGAGCATCTAAGAATTGTACTCAGATTTTCTCCTGCATAATAATAAAACCTTTAGATCTTCTGCACCGGTTTTCCCGTATTGGGTTTTTCTGGGGACATCTGTCCAAAAATAACGATGTCATTTGTGTTGTATTTTCTTTCTTGCTCAATCTCTTGTTTTTGCATATAATTTAATTAAGTGAAGGCTGCAGTGTATGTATTACGATATTTGCCATAGGGAACTACAAATACTTTGGTTGATTAATTTAACAAATAGGAGTAATATTACCAGTTGCTGCAGTAGGGATTTTGGTTGAGGAATTTTCACAAACATTGCTTGAAAAATTAACTTGAGTGCTTAGGAAGTAAAAACTTCCACTTTGTTTGCACAATGTTACTTGAATGAAGACGTTTTCCTTTCAACCGGCTAGTACAATGTGGACAACCTCCCTTTTCTTGGTGCAAAGATGATTCAAACCATGCTTTTAGGCTCCTTGCTTGATTTTGACTTGAAATGTCCATTGGATTACTTGGAGACTTAAATGGTGTTCTGTTTTGCCTCAAAATTCCTCCAAATTTACCTTTACATGGTCCAATGGGTAGAAAGGGCAGAGACACTGCTTGTCTAGGTCCATTTCCCTGCTTTTTGTGTGGTTTAAGGCTTGAAATTTCTTGTACATTAGTTGCCCTTAGTCTATGATGTGTCCTTGACTTGATTTTACATCTTGCTTACTCAACACATTTTCCATGTTACCTCTTTTAACCTCATGCTTGCACCAAGGGAAGTCACCTTGTTTTGAAGGTACCTCAAAGATGCAAATGGGACATTAAAGGGGGCATTAAGAGTGCCTTGACATGGATTTGATTACTCTTGAGTTGGAGGTTGCAAGATATCTTTCCAGTGCCTTGGAAGATGTGGGTGACTGAATTAGGGAGCTCAAATGTATCACAAACTTTGAGACTTCCATGAAGAATGATGGTCATAACCAAAGAGGTGGGCATAAATATGGATATGGTTGATTTGGGGAACAAAGATTGTATTGAGATAATGGGAATGTGAGGGGAAATGTACAAGTGCTCCCATAAATCATCAGTCATAGTAGACCCACCTCTTGGTGTTCGCATATCATCGTAAGAGATAAGAATGTTGCATGATGCTTTCTTTCCCATACTATTCTTCTCTTTTCCTAACCCATCGAATGATGAATGAAATCCTTTCCTTCTAGTACTAACCTTTTTCTAATATCTTGTGGATTAGACTAGCCTCATAAGGTTTCCATAATTAATATGCTCTTCCAAGTTGACTGATGCTCTGTCTTTGGGAGGGACCATTATGAGAGAAGCCTAGGTCCTAGGTCTCTTTGTTTTTTTTTTGCTTGCCCCTTTCCTTGGCTACATCACCACTAATGGGTCTCTCTTGGTCGTCTTTACAGGTAGGGCCTGACTTGAGATGGCTTCTTGTTAGATAGGACCAATCACCGTGCCTCTCCATTTCCTATTAAGGACTTTGGTCTTCTTTGTTGCATCCTATAGACTGTAGCTATGGGATCACATCTCTAACCATTGCTCCAATGCTTTCTTCCACTTGTCTATTGCATTCCCTAGTTCAACACTAAGATTGTCAACTTTTTCTTCTTTCCTTCATTATTTGTGCTCTAGATTTCTCAATTCTCCCTTCTTTCATTTGCTATCTCAAATAATGTTGCCACCTCTTACTTCTTGGTTTCAATTGTTCATCTCTATTGTTGTCCCCTCTTGCGTATTTGGTTCAGTTTTTTGGTCTTGGCTTCAGTAAAATTGATATCTCTTTCTTTTTTGGTCCTGGCTTCAGTAAAATTGATATCTCTTTCTTCCACTAGTTGATCCCTACCTTTTCCACCTGTCCTTCGTTGTCCTCTTCTCACCTTCACACGCTTCTCAACCTCATTGAGATTTGCTGTTATTATCATCTCCTTGTATGTGGGAAGCCATTTCGTTTTATATTGTAGGTTGTGTTACCAGATAGCAGGCCCTAATGAGGGAAAAGATATAGGTCAAATAGGTAAACTAAGTGATAACAAAGGGACGGTGTCCCACAGTCACAAAAACCAGTGTCCCATGCTCTTTATGGACTTTTCATGATGTGAGGAGTCCAAGTAGATAAACAATCATCTTTAATTGATGTTCTAGGATTTGAGGTACTAGCTGATGAGGTAGGATTTCTTAAGGGGAGCTCAATGTGATAATATGGCACTTCAAAAGGGTTTTAGCTCCCTATAAGAGACCTGAAAAAAACTTGCATGTGATCTTGGGTTTTGTCAATTATTGTGGTTAAAGGTACTCCCCAGATCAAGGCAAGGGGAAGAAAGGGCTTTTTATGATTTATTCCAGTGAATACTAAGCTCATACAACCCTCGAAGAAGTCCCCAAGCCAAGGAAATGTGAAGTAGGGTTTCCCTTCTAAGGCACACCTCACGCAAGGGTTTTTATGGATGAAAGCACGAGATGCTTGTGAAACTCTGAAGTCTTGTAGCTAAGTCCCTAAGCTTGAAGTCTATGATCCCAGTATCGGACCAAGTATCTTTTGCAAATTATGAGATAACCATCTAACTGCTAGTCGTATTGATGGCATCATGTTGAAGTAGGGTCATTGGAGGGCCACATTGAATCCACTTGGTGCCAATGTGTGTGAGAGGCCTCTATAAATCATGAACAAGGGGATTGCTCCTTACTCTCAATACAAGTCGTCATGTGTGGTCGCAAATTGATTTTGGGGCACGAAAATTGGTTTCGTTGGTTTGTTGATGATAGAATAGCTTGTGATGATCCAATAGTAAGGGCTTTGACAGTGGTCCTTTCCCTCCCATGTCTCAATGGAGGAGACAAACCACCTCTGGGCCTTGGATTATCTGCCATATAATGCTAAGTCGATCGGGGCACACTGGTCCAAGCACATCATCTCATGAATAATGTAGGGCAATGAGTAGCCTGCTGAAGGTGTTGAAGGTGCCCATGTCATGGAATGAAGCTCTGCACATGATGGGAGTCCCGTTACACTCAATGCTTCACCCATGAGTTTCAATATGATCCTATTGTGGACATGGGCCCTACTTAAGTTGCGCAACCCATGATGAAACCACCTACTAATTACCTATAATATCCAATGCACATCCTCACAATTAGGTGCATTAGGTACATTAATTCATTGGTACATCTAAGTGAACCAAACTTTTTTTATCAAGGGCACATTGAGAAGTGGGATTCCTTTTCAGATTTAGTGTTACCTCCCTATGTAGGAGTTGGTAATAAACAACCCTATTAGGTGTTCGCAGTCCTTAAGGGGAAAGACAGGTCCTTGGTACATCCTTTAATTGATAGTTCTCATGTGAATGATGATGAATGATTTTTCTGTGTATTTTTGGTCGCGACTCTAGGAAATGAGAGCATATTGTGTAAGATATAATCAATTATTACCCCTTAAGTTGGGGCAGTTCATCGCCCACCAGGGGCTAGGACGTGCATGGGTTCCTCAATTGTTTGGGGCCACTCATAGCGTCCTCAGAACCAAGGTGATGGCCATAATAAGGGGTAGATCTCATGCTCAGGTTTTGCCCATGTGCTATATTAAATGTACTGACCATTTTTTGCATTTTATAATCTTATTTTTCTTTTGTTTCTTGCTTGTGGCCATGATAATGCTTTAACATTCTTTTAACTACATCAACCTTCGAGGAAACATTTCCAAGCTTGACCTAGACATGTGGACAAGGGGAGGGGTTGTGTGCCAACTCCTTGTGGACCTAGAGAAGGAATATGAATAAATAGGGGTTGTAATATGTGGAGGGGAGTGAAAAATGTGGATGGGGAAAATGGGACCGCACTACCAAATTCAGGGTTTCCCAAGTAGTGCCCTTTCCAAAGCTAGAGGGCAAGAGGGGAGATCCCACGAGACTAAGAATTTGGTTAAACCCCCCCGCCCCCCCCATTTGAGGTGAGGGAACAAAACTACGGTCAAAGCCATTCCTTTTTTCCAAGTCACTCAGTAATCCATACCCAGGATGCCCAAGGAAAAACAATTATAAGCACCTGATTGCACAATGAAAAATGTACCTTTTGGGTGGGATTCCGACCTTCAAACCTATGTTCTTGAAAGATGGGCAATGGGACATATGACTGATGCAGGGAGTAGAGATCAAATGGCTCAATGTATCAACTACATTGGTGGTTTTCAGGGGCTACATGTTGTTGCATGAAGAGATATGTAGGAATTTTTTTTCTCTAATGGGGTCAGACACTTTTGATGGGTAACATGTTTTTTTGCACTGAGATTACCACACTCACATATTTTGCCTGTCTCAACAATCTCCTACATCAGCAACTACCATCAAGTACAAGTATGGATCCTCTAATTCTTCTCTCTTTCTTTCTATTTTCATTTGTCTTTTTGATATTTTGCACTCTAGTTATGGCTTTGTATTACCACCCAAAACCCTCCCTTTAAATATCAAGGCCTTATATATACAAGTAAGACCCTAGGGCTAATGGAAGGTACAAAATAGACCCTAGGGATAATGGAAGAGTCATACCTAGTGTAACCTTAGTATCTTGTTCACACATTGTAGGCCAATTGTTCTAAGACACAGGGGCAAATAAATAAAAGAAACTAAGTCTAATGAATGATAATAATTTGTGATATTTCATGATCTATATTGTAGGTTTATGCAAATAGAAAATAAAAGAATGAGATTTTTTTATTTTTGAGAGTGTTTGAAAGGAAACAATAATGTTTAAACTAGAATTACGACAATGGGGTCTAAAAGCCAAATTTGGAGGGCTATTTGTTTAAGAATGATCGTGACCAACAAATTTGCAAATTGCATATTGTATCCAACCCTATCTTGTTATCAATTGTTGCAAAAAATTTCTTGAAAGGGCCTATTACAGTAAAATTTTGTAGGCCTAGTGCAAATCCTCACTAGGAAGATCCAGACCTCGTGGCAACAAGAGATTGGGCACCATTATCACCTCAACAACCTTTATCTTGCTATATAGTGGTATATTGCAGTGTTGATAATATCGGTATCGGGAAAATATCGGCGAGGGTCCGGAAAATATCTTATCGGCAATATCGGCGAAAATATCGGCAAAATATCGTCAAATATCGGCAAGCATAAAAAATGCATAATATATTCATTTTTTTCAGATTTCTAAACATATAAAGCAATAACAACATGAACTAAACACATTGGCACATAAATATGAAGAAGGCATTGATATATATGATGTCAAATAGAAATGATACATCAAACTTCAAAGGCGATACCAAATCCTGTTGATCCCTGATAATTGTCCAATCAAGGACTCAAACAAAATAACATCACATATCCTACTGAACCCTGATAGTGATAAATTGATAATTGTCCAATCAAGGACTCAAACAAAATAACATCACATATCCTGCTGATCCCTGATAGTGATAATTGTCCAATCAAGGACTCAAACAAAACAACATCACATATATAAAACTTTAAAAGTATTTCATCATCATGAGTTATAAACTTATATGTAGCAAAAGTTGCAAAACAAATAAAACTAGCAGCTATCTATCTGAGACCATTGGCCTCTCCCTAGCAGCTTTCTTTCTGTCTTGTTCAGCAATTGCTTCACGAGCTTTTTGTATAACCTCTGCACTAGAAACCATACAAGGCATCACATCTGCATCATATGCAGAGAGTTTAGCCAGATGGTATTTCAATCGTGTAATCCCTCCTGACATCTTGGTCCCACACAAGTTGCATGATATATATGCCTGATTTGCCCCACCAACAGCCTCCCCATACTCCCAAAATGGGTCCAAGGCTTTTGGCATATTTGACATTTGTAGTGAACTAATTCAAACCTAGGGCACAAAAAAAAAACAAAAAATTGGCATTAAACCCCCCAACACAAAATGAAAAAATAATAAGTAATAACAACCTCATTCAAAAAAAATTACTACATTATTTGCATTTTGCAATGTGAATGAAAAATGGCAATAAGAGGGTGCATAAGAAAGTTGAAAAAAAAAAAATGAAGCTTGCTGTCCAAATATGGAGAAAACCCTTGCATTGGTTCATGGGCATGAAAATCATAGCAAATGGAAAAAAACAAAGAAACAAAATGTTGGTAGGCAAAGAGGCAAGCAAGCATAACCCCAAATCTATGAAAAAATCATTAACATAGAGGTTTTTAAGAACATACCTGCTAATGGAAGAAATGAAGTTTGTCTCACTACTCTTCAATCTTTGATCCACAAAAAAATCTTAATTGGTGGTGATAATCGTCGTTTGATCTTCAAACCCTCCTTGACAAGCACCACAAAACTCTTTCCCTTTCTTCTCCAACACTCAGAAACAGAAATGAAGAAAAAAAAAACCAATTTTCGTCTTTTATAGCCGCGGAAAAACACGCCCGGCGATATTTTAGATCGTCGCGCGATATTTTCGAAAATATCGCCGATATTTCGTAAATCTCGCGATATTTTCGGGGCGATATATCGGCTCGCCGAAAATATCGCGATATTTCCGATATTCGGCGATATATCGCCGATATTATCAACAGTGCTTCAACATACTTCAGCGTTCTACTTTCATCAAGGCACCCCATCAAGCATCGTCCCTTGGGAACAAATATGCGTGTTTTCTGTCTTAGTTCTAAAAGTTTCGATGCTCGAAATGCATGAAGTATCATTGACAGATATGGCTCTGAATTTGGCAAGTAGCCACAAGAAAGCATACTTACAAGAACATTGTGAGTCTCACCCACAGTCATTATTTGAAGGACTTCAAGGGCCATGTCTCTGTTGGTCAAAACTTTATCCAGGTTTTTAACTGTGTCTTCCTGCATCTTCTCAAAGTTCTGATCCTTAACTCCGAGAGTAGACAACAGAGTGATAATTTGGCGATTCAGGAAACAAGGTCAGAATTTTGACCAAGCAAGAACATCAAGGTTAGTATTTTGTGAGACATATTTCTTCATGCTTGGCCGCAATGAGAGTTTATATGGGGATGCAGGATCAACAGCTACAACGCCTTTGTAACCACCATATCTTATTTGATATGCAAAGGGTATCGTATCACATCTACACTTGGCAGAGGAATGAAGCCATTCATGACAATATCTCTGCTCAATTCAGGAAGCAGTCTTCCTCCATCTAGCACAGGCTTATTTCAGCATATGACACAGAGAAGGGAAGAATGCATATGGAATTCTTGCAGGCCCAGGTCCCACAACCAAAGTCAACAACAGATTTCAAACAAACTACCTTTGAGTTTGAGGCAAAGGATGTTCATCCTTTGGATCAAATGGATATGCACAGGCAAACTGGAGAAATGGTATACTCTACCTTCACACAGACTGCTATCACTGCTTCCAAACTACAACTTTCTTTAAACAATGTGCAGTCTCAGCTTAAACTGGAGAAAGTGTCCTCTCTTGCTAAAGACAACAGAATCAAATACTTGGAGGAAATGGTGATCAAAGCAGGTTTTGATCCCGATAATTCAAAGTCCATGGAGGAGATAATCAAGAAGAAAAATGTTGACATAGCAGCCCTAAAGAAGCAATTGAAGTTGCCTGCAACTAAAGATCCCCAGGCCAAGGAGCTAGGAGAGACAGAGCTACAAAAAGAAGA
The DNA here is from genome assembly GCA_031772625.1 of Pinus tabuliformis. NCBI lineage: Eukaryota > Viridiplantae > Streptophyta > Pinopsida > Pinales > Pinaceae > Pinus > Pinus tabuliformis. The sequence continues at coordinate 735,001,413 of CM062807.1, forward strand.
GATGTTGAAGCTTCTAGTGGAGCAGAGTGCACAAATCAAAGAGATGGAAGCAGAGATGGACAAGCTGATAAAAGAAAAGGAACAAAGTTCACAACTAGCAGTGGTTCCTCTTGATGCAGTTCCAATTGCATCTCTACTTCAAACAGGTATCCCTACAGCAGCCACAACAACAGGAACGTCCTCTTCTATAGTACTTCCCACATTAGTTGCAGATGATTCAATTAAGTTGGTTGAATCCATGGAAAACATGTCTATACAGGGAGAAGAGATAAAGAAACTAAGACAGGAGGTGAAAGTCCTACAAGAACAGAAAACAAGATTTGAGAATGCTCTCCTGACAGAAACACAGAAATCCCAAACATTGTCCCAGAGATTGCAGAAGATGGAAAAAGACAGTGCCATGGGTAATACATTGGCACAGGTAAAAGAGAATATCTGGAAACGAATCAATGAAGACATGATAGACATTTGGCCTTCAATACAAATTATTTTTGAGCAACAGGAGCTGATTGAATGGTCCAATGAAGCCATCAAACAAGTCAGAAAGAAGTTGGGAGATAAGCCTAGTGAGGCCACTGAGCTCATCAAATTCCTTAACTCCAAAAACAGACAGGAATTAGAAGAGTTAGAGATTGAAGATAGAACAGAAACAATATTGGAAGTCAGGAAGGTGTTGACTAAGAGAAATCTAATGAGACAACTTGAAGAAAAATGTCAGATTATGGACACTAGTGTACATAAATTCTTCACCAAGATGGAACCCCTCTACAAGAAAGGACTTCCAAATTTATTAGTTATTAATGATAAGCTCAACACGTGGTCTGATTACAGTGAGAAAATAATGACCAAGGCAAGAGACAGTTCGAAGGTTGTAGCTGGAAGATTCAGTATGACAGGAAAGGCATTCTTGGAAGCATTGGCATATGACCTGGACATTCAGTATGAAATTAAAAACCTATTCATTACCAAGCCGACATTTGCTAAATATACTGAAGTCGACGAAGTGTACAGAAAGTTACTAAAGATGACTATCCCGAGTGAACAACGCTGGGATAAACTATGTGAATTACTGGAGTAAACAGTAGATTTGGCTACACAACTTAGCGTCAACAACACATGTAGAATTCGAGGGCCAGACAGCCAGCTGTTCCACCAATTCAGTGCCACCACTTCAGACAGTTTGAATTTCCCTGATATCTTTGTAATAAGTTAGATTGATTCAGTTTAATTATTTTTAGATACATCCTAGTTAGTTTGACAGGATATTTTTGTAAATTAATTATAAATACTTCATCTTCAGAAGTATCAAGGGTTGGTTTTTGAACAAAAGAACACTATTGTATATTGCTGAAGCATCAGCGGATTACCAATAATACAAAAAGCTCTTTCACAGGATTCTTGTGTCAAGTTGTTGGTGAAGTGCCTCTATCGTCTTATGTGTTTATATTTCTCTTTTTATCGCACATATTTGTTTCTTAATCTAAATTATTCAATAGATAAGTAAAGGACAAAATTTGTTTAAATCTACACTCTGCTCCCGGCTACGAATAATTTCAATGTTTTCTATTGATCTTTAAATATAGAATTTAGGTAACAATGCTCTATATCTAAAGTGAATCTTAATATGTTCTTCCTTCCCCATCTCATAAACTAAAAGAATCCATTCAGTTTGGCTACCCTGCCCTGTGAGATCTATCTGTAGACACTGAAATCGATCCATATTTTATGAACAGACTCCATAGCCCAATGGTAATCTAGTTATCAACCAACCATTCAAATACAAATCAAACCTTAAACTTCATAACTAGCCTAATATCCCATACAACAAAGTTAAATATTATAGAGAGAGCCCTCTCTGAAGCTGGCAGGGCTAGATCCCAGCTTCCAAAGTAGGTTTGTGGTTACCTTTGCGATTTTCTTCTGCAACCTCAGAAAATTACAGAGTGCTAACAGGGGGTAATATAATGCCATAGCTAGAATGTGAAATATCAAAATAATAAACGAAAATAGAAAGAAAGCGAGTAGAATGAGAAGATCCATACTTGTACCTGATGGTAGTTGATGATGTAGGAGCTTGTTAACACACGCAAAAGATGCGAGTGTGGTAATCTCAGTGCCAAAAAAGCATGTTACCCACCAAAAGTGTGTGACCTAATGGGAGAAAAATTTCTCCTAGATCTCTCTTCGGCCAACAGCCTGACAACCACTAGTGCAGTTGATGCATTGTGCTAGTTGATCTCTGCTCCCTACATCAGTCATATGGCCCCTCGTCCATCGTTCAAGAACATATGTTTGATGATGGGCTATCCAACCAAAAAGGTATGTTTTTCACTATGCAATTAGGTGCTTAAGCCTATTTTTCCTTGGGCATCCTGGGTATGGATTATTTAGTGACTTGGGAAAAAGGAAGAGCTTTGGCCATGGTTTTGTTCCCTCACCTCAAATGGGGGGGGTGGAGTGGGGGTGGTTTAATCCTCAACCCTAGTCTCGTGGGTTCTCCCTATTGGCCTATGGTTTCAGGAAGGGCACTACTTGGGAAGCCCTGATTTTGGTAGCGCAATCCCATTTTCCCCATCCACTTTTTTCACTCGCCTCTGCACATTACAACCCCTATTTCATCATATTCCTTCTCTGGGCCCACAAGGCATTGGAAAACCCCCTCCCCTTGAACAAAGTGTCTAGGTCGGGCCTCAAAATGTTGCATCGGAGATTGGTCTAGTTAAAAGAATGTTAAAAGCATTTCATATTTGAAAAAAGGTATAATGTATGGAATTGTTGCAAGTAAGGTAATGCTATATTTTGCCCCAATTGTTGAACATTTAATTTGAAATCTATTTGGTTGGCAATTGCACATGTTTATCATAGCATGACATGTGATGAATGTTCCTAGTTGATGAAATTTTATTTTTCCTCTATAAAACTCTAAAAAAAATTAGTAGGTAATTGTTGAGTGTTGGTAGCTAGCGCATCAATTCCTGACCTCCTTAGAGACAATTATGGCAAATCTGAAGAGCCTAGGACTCCATGACCCCAAATGTGAAGGCACTGGTCCAAACCATTTCATGATCAAATCCTTCTTTCTCCATATTTTCTTCTCCCAAAGTTTTGGTCCCCTCTTCTTCGACAGCTAGCTTAGGGCATAGAGCAAAATTCTCTAGAGAGTGAAAGGGTGGATTCCAGGATCGTAGACCTCAAGCTTAGGGTCTTAGCGACAAGTCCTCAAAGTTTGACAAGTATCCCTTGTGTTTTCATCCATAAAATCTCTTGCCCGAGGTGTGCCCTATAAGGGAAACCCTTGTTCGCATTTCCTTGACTTGGGGACTTCTTCATGTTGAGAAATCTAGGGCATAGGAGATTTCTCTTCTAGATAATTGCTTGTGATATACTTTTACTTCTTGGATTATGATCTTCTCTTCGTTATTTTATTATTGTGTTCTTTTCATCAAGGCAATTACCAAATGAACAATAGAAGACAAGAGACACAGTATGTAGGCTTGTTAGTTAGGGCCAAAACCTCTCACTTTTTGAGAGGAAAACCGAATCAGAAATTCTTCTTATAGATCTTCAATTGACGAATACCAAGACCATGACAAAGACCCTTGACACTAGAGTTCTCCCAACACCAAGTCACTAGCCTCGTTGATGCTCTTCCTCTTCCCTTTCTCGGCTTCCTCTTGATCTCGAACTGCTCTTCTTGGCTTTCCTAGAGAATCTCGGTCTCTAATAGGGAGCGAAAACCCTTTTGAATTGCCATACTATCACATAGAGCTTCCCTTAAGAAGTCCTACCTCATCACCTATTACCTCAAACCCTAGAACATCAATTCAAGGTGATTGCTTATCTACTAAGACTCCTTCCATCAGTTAAAGTGTGTAAAGAGCAGGGGACACTGATTGTGGTGACAATGGGACATTATCCCTTTGTTATCACTTAGTCTAGCTCTTTAACTCTTAGGCATTCCCTCCTTAAAGCCTGCTAGATTGTGTGGTAACTGTTGATTTCTATAGCATTGGATGTGCTCTAGCCTCGAGATTTTGCAGAGAGGCTAAGACACATGCATTCTCCAATACCCAGAAATCATTTGAGAAAAATCCAGCTAGAGATGGTTTAATTAAAATAATTAATCATTTTTAATGTATTCCTAAGTCTAAACTTAGGAAATGTGATTAATTAAAGGGTATTAATTAAATCTTGTGTGAATCTTCTAGAGGATCAACTCTCTCAGCCTTTGATTATGTTTTAATCTTGGTCGTTGGTGCTCCAACGAGAGATTATAAGAAGGAGCTTGATGGGCACTTGGAGAACACACTGGAGACACAGAGATAGTGAGATCAAGAGATTAAATTTCTCAATAGTAGCAATGTTGAGTTGCCAGAGAGAGATCGAGTGATATTCTTGCAGTGAGGGGCATTGATAGTAGACTGGAGGAGAGTTTTCCAGATCCGAAGAGTGCAAGGCAGAGAAGGCATAAAGAGGTTCAGAGAGGCAATGAAGTGCCATACAAAGGCAGCGCAGAGCTTAAAAGGGAGTTTGTAATTTTGTTGGAGAGTCAAGATCTAGTGCCAGACGCTGAGGTGTGAGACTGGAAGGCCAAAGAGTTGAAGTTCCAGAGGTAAATTGACCAGCAAGAAGGGTGACGCAAAGCCTAGAGGTTGTGATGCAGATCTGCGTAGGATGACGCAGAGCAGCGTGGGACTCGCCATCGAGAGCATGGATCAAATTCGAATCGTGAGTGACTATGTGAGATTTTTCTCACTACCTCTTTTCCAGTTTATTCTCTGCATCAAATTGCCAGTTTGGGCATCAATGGTACTCCGAAACTACTGCATAATAATAAAACCCTCAGTTGTTGCACCGGTTTTCCAAGTTGGGTTTTTCCGGGGACATTGTCAAAAAACAACAGTGTATTTGTGTCTGTGGTTATTTCTCTCCAGTGCAGTATTTAGTTTCTGCGGTATTTTATTTGGTGTAGGTTGCAGCGTATGTCTTTCGATATTTGTTGTGGAAAACTGCAAGTAATTAGTTTAAAGTAATTTAACAAGTAGGAGAAATATCATTAGTTTGCTGCAGTAGGAATCGGGTCACCGATTTTTCATAGTAACACCACCTACAACACAAAAGTAAATGGTTTGCCACATACAAGGAATCAATAACAATAGAAAATCTCAATGAAAGTTGAGAAGCAAGTGAAGGTGAGAAGAGGAGAAGGAAGGAGAGGCGACAAAGGTAGGGATGAAATGAGTGGAGGAAAGAGAGATCAAATATACTGAAGCCGCGACCAAAAAACTGAACCAAATACGCAAGACGGGACAACATTAGAGATGAACAATTGAAGCCAAGAAGTAAGAGGTGGAAACACTAGTTGAGATAGCAAATGAAAGAGGTGAGAATTGACAACTCCAGAGCACAATGTAATATCCCCAATTTTTTTTTCCGCATTAGAGATATTTTTTGAAAAAGGGAGACATTTGCGGCATTGAGGCCTCCATTTGGTATCTTTGGTCACTTGATAATTCAAAAATTAGTGCTCTTGACCTGCTTAGCCAAGACAACCTGTGTTATTCAGCGCAAGGATTTTCCAAGTGGAAATTCCACCTTCATTTCGGAGAACTTCTAGTGTCTCCCTAGTGAGGCAATTGGGGAGTCCAATTCAAGATTTCCACAAAGATTTATTGCAGGTATTCACTCAGTTTTGCACACTCCTAGGGTGGAAAGGCAATTCAAGTTGCTCATTGGAGGATCAACTATTGTGGGTTGGAGTATCGACTATTTTGCAAGTGGTTTTCTCTATTGATGCAAGTGATTTTGTAATAGATTTGCAGGGGTGAGATAAACATTATTTTGTGGGCCAAATTTGTTAATTCTGGCAGTGTGCAGACTCTCCTAGACACAGCCTGTGCAGGTGTTGAGAGAGAGTTGATTCGTGGAGCAAGGGGTTGGAAAAAGCCTAGGAATTCGAAGATAAATTTGTAGAAGAGCATGAGGAAATTTTCAGCAGTGGATTTGGGCCTAATTCAACAGTATCAGAACTGTGGGGCGTTTTCTGGCCAAATTAAGCAATTCACACTTGTTGGGGGTCACCGTGGGTCGGTGGATTCAACCCAAACCCTTTCTAGGTTTTTGTGGGTTTGGTGGGAGGAGGCTAGGATTAATTTTGCAGAATTTTCTGAGCACTTCTAAAGGCATAATTCCTCATTCCATCCAGCAATCAGCAACAAATTATTGGAGGGAGAAGTTCACTTTGGGACCATTTCCACCACTTGGGTTCGTGAGATATTTATAAGTTTTTTGGGGTTCTTGTAAGGAGGCCGCTCACCCAGTTTCATCTCATTCTGAGCACTTTACAAAGCAGTTTCTCTAGTTTCCTTCCAGCAACAGCTTGTAGTTCTTTCTAGGCATACACAATCTTCCCAGAATTCGAGCATTGTATTCACACCTAAATTCTTGTCATAGCTTGTAGTGTGGGTGCTATTAGTTTTTTGAGAAAACCTCAACATATGAGGCCTAGGTTTCTCTCACAATAATCCTTCCCAATAAAAGAGCATCACTCAACTTGGTAGAGCATATTAATTATGGAAACCTTATGAGACTAGTATAATCCACAAGCCACTAGAGAAAGGTTAGGACTAGAAGGAAAGGATTTCATTCAGCATTTGATGGGTAAGGAAAAGAGAAGAAGAGTATGGGAGAGAAAGCATCATGCATCATTCTTTTCACCTACGCTGATATGTGCGCATTAGGAAGTGGATCTACTACGATTGATGATTTATGGGAGCACTTGTTGAGTAGCCCCATAAAGGTGATCACTTACTGTACGTTTACCCTCACTTTCCCATTATCTCAATGCACTCTTTGTTCCCCAAATCAACCATATCCCTATGTATGCACACCTCTTTGGCCATGGCCATCACTCTTCATGGAAGTCTCGCTATTTGCGATGCATTTGGGCTCCCTAAGGCAGTGTCCCACATCCTCCAAGGAACTGAAATGATCTCTTGCAACCTCCAATTCAAGGCACTCTTAATGCCCCTTTTAAAGTCCCTTTTCCATCATTGAGGTACCTTCAAAACAGGGCAACTTCTCCTTTTAGGGGGCACGACGTTAAAAGAGGTAACATGGTAAATGTGTTGAGTAATCAAGATGTCAAAGCAAGTCAAGGATACATCATGGACCAAGGAAAACTCATGTTCATGAAAGTTCAAACCTTAAACCACACAAAAACCAAGCAAATAGACCAAGACAAGCAGTGTCGTCCACCCTTTCTACCCATTGGGTCATGTAAAGTAAATTTGGAGGAATGTTAAGGCAAAGGAGAAGACCATTTAGGTCTTCAAGAAATACAAGGGATATTTTAAGTCAAAATCGAGCAAGAAGGAGCCTAAAAGTATGGTTTGAATCACCTTTGGACCAAGAAAAGGAGGTCATCCACATTATAATAGCCATTGGAAAGGCCAACATCCTCATTCAACCAACGTGCAAACGAAGTGGAACTTTTGACTTCCTAAGAACTCAAGTTAATTTTTCAAGGAATGTCAAGCCATTCCTTCATGGAACATTGTACCTATAACCCACCAAAAGTGGGTGACCCCATAAGAGAATTTTTCTCCTATGATTTGTCTTCAGCCAGCTACCCCTGACAACCACCATTGTAGACGATGTATTGTGCCATTTGGTCTCTGCTCCCAGAGCCAATCATATGTCCCCTCACCCATCTATCGAGAGCGTATGTTTGAAGGTGGGCCATCCAACTCTAAAGATATGTTTTTCATTGTGCAATCAAGTGCTTATGCTTGTTTTTCCTTGGGCACATTGGGCATAGATTATTCGGTGACTTCAAAGGAGGACAGGTTTTGACTCTAGTTTTTTTCCCTCACCTTAAATGGGAGGTTAATCCTCAATCATAGTCTCGTGGGATCTCTTCTATTGGCTTATAACTTCAGGAAGGACAGTACTTGGGAAACCTCGATCTTGGTAGCATGGTCCTCGTTTCCCATTTCACATTTTTCACTCCCATCCGTGCATTACAAGCCCTATATAATCATCTTCCCTCTCTAGGGCCACATGACAGCTAGGTCCACAAGGCATTGGTACACCCCCTCCCCTTGTCCACATGTTTTGGTAGGGCCTGAAAATGTTACACCAGAGGTTGATGTAGCAAAAAAAATAATTTAAAAGCATATCATGGCCACAATCAAGAAACAAAATTAAAGAATAATATAAAATGCAAAAGATGGTCAGGACAATATATGAGCGCGTGGGCAAAAGCCAAGCATGAGCTCTACCCCTTCATTATGGCCATCACGCTGGTTCCAAGGGCCCCATGAGTGCCCCCACATCATTAAGGAACCTATTCACATCCCAACCAGTGTTGTAGGAAACGTCCCCCCACTCCCTGGATCAAAACCCCGATCCGCGATCCGTACGGATGCGTGGGGGAAGCGCCGTCCGAAACGTGTTTTGGGCTGATAAACACGCCTCCTGGAAATTTCAGGAAGTGTATGCCCAAAATGCATTTCGGTTTTTCCGAAACGAGTTTCGAACGGCACTTCAGTTGTACGAAGCGTATGGATCGCGAGCTTCCTCCATGTTTTTTTTTTTTTTTTGTATTAAATTTTTGAGCGATTCTAGGATGATGATGATCGTGTTGAGATGCCACCCCCATCTGGTCCCTTGGTTCCTAGGTTCCATGGTTTAACACGAACAGCAGGGGTTTCCTCTTCATCAGTTTCAGTGCCACAACTTCCACATGCACCATCTTCTTCATTGCCACCACGTGGACGGTTTCCGCCACGTTCTCTTGGTGGTGGAAGGAGGAGAGATTAGTAGATGTATTCACAATTTATTACTTTTGTCATAGATTAATCATTAGACTTGTAGCCTTGTGAATTTGAAACTTTTTGGCTTGGCAGTGACCAAGTGACCTATTTTGTAAACATTATTATTTGAATTTTGGACATGACAAATGTTGACAGTTGCTCACTTGCTAGATTAATCATAATATGCTCTATGTTTTATGTTTTATAATATGCTTAAATGTTTGATGTTTTATAATATGCTTAAAAATTTGATGTATGTTTGTAATTGCTAGAATATAGATGGTTGATGCTTGAATAATTATTCATTGATGTACATGCTACATACTAGTAACTACAATGGAATCATGGATGCCATATCTATCTTGATTAATGCAAAAATATGCATGTTTTCATGTCTCCTACAACTAATTTGGTATTTGGGATGCTTGTTTTGAATATAAATGCAAAAAAAAAATATAAAATATATATATATAGCAGACGCTTCGCTTCCTAGATTTTTGGAAAATGACGCTTCCGCATCCCCGCTTCCAAAAAACATCCCCGTTTCGTCCCTGTTTTGTCCCCGCTTTGTGCAACATTGGTCCCAACCCTGGTGTGCAATGAATTGCCCCACCTTAACAGGTATAACTACTTATAACATACACAGCACGCTCTCATCTCATGGATCCCCGAGCAGTAATATAAAGAAAAATTCAAGAAAAGAAAAAAGGCAAATGAAAAAAGGTGGAAAAATAAAGGGCAGGGTAACTCATGTATCCACAATTGCTCCCTCCTACATCTATACACCTAAATATGTGGACATTACCATCCTCGAACCCATGGAATTTGGCTTTGAGACCCTTGTGTCCCTATCCATCTCATCATTATCATATGACCCATATCAAATCAAGGATGTACCTTCGACCTATCTTTCCCCTTAGGGGTTGGGAACACCTAATAGGATCGTTTATTAGCCACTCCTACCTAGGGAGGTAACACTATTATATGCTTAAAGCCCCAAATTTGGAAGGGAAACCCATTATGAAGTCTCATTTGTGCCCTTGATTAATAATCTTGGTTCACTTGGATGCACTAATGAATTATTGTACCTGATGGTGAAGAAGCGCATTGGATCCTATATGAAATTGACCGATGGTTTCATCATGGGTTGGGCAACTTAACTGGGGCCCAAGCCCACCAGAGGATCATATTGACATTTATAGGGGATGCGTTGAGATCCATGGGACTCCATCATGTGTTTGAGCATCATTTCATGCCATGGGCACTCTCAGCAACTTCAGCAGCTTGTTCGGTGCACACATTATTCGCAAGATGACGCACATGGACCAGCATGACCTAGCCGACTTAGCATAATCAATGTAGCTGATCCAAGTCCCAAAGGAGTTTTGTCTCACCTTTGAGACTTGGGAGGGAAGGCACCATCATCAGAGCCCTCATTTGGAGCAGTCTACAAGCTTATCTTTCATCGGGAAACCCATGAGACCAACATTTGTGCCCCAAACGCACAATGGGGCACCACATGGTGACTTGCATGGAAAATTAGGGGTCATCCCCTAATTCATCTTTATTGGAGCCCTCTCTCTCATCATGGTACTTACAAGACTCAACGTGGCCCTCCAACAGCTCTACATCATCATGACATCATCAACTCGACTTGCATATGGATGTTTTTTTCATAACATGTCATAGCTACTTCGTCAGCCTGTGACCAAGACTTGTTTCTAGCACATTATATTATTTTACAATTTGGGGGCCTCATTAGGCTAATTTGATTTAGTGAGACTCATTTAAATAGAAGTGAGTGATTTTTGTGACGACTCATTAGACTAATTCGATTTAGAGAGACTCATATAAATAGAAGTGAGTCTCATTTGTGAGAACTTATCATCCTCACTTAGGATTTTTTCCCTCTTAGGCAATTCACACTTTTTCTCTTAGAATCTTTGGAGTATTTTGGATGCACAATGATTTTTGGAGCTGATTTTTTATCTTGTCTTGTAGCTACCTCTTGAATATGGGTGGATATATTGCATTCTTAATTTGTAAGTTCTCTTGCTGATGAAATCTTTCTTTGCAAATTGTCTAATGTATGTAATTGTTGCAACTCAAATAAATGCTATTGTACCCTAATTTTGTTGAAGATCATTTTGAAAGCTATTTGGTTGGCTCTTGCATATGTTATGCAACTCGAATAGATGTTATTCTACCTTAATTTTGTTGAAGATCATTTTGAAGGCTATTTGGTTGGCTCTTGCATATGTTATTCATGGTATAGCATGAAATCAATGTCCGTAGTTGTCATGTCCCTTCCCAAATATATTTGAAATAGGTTTTGGTCTCCCCACAATTTTGTATAAATTTTGGTGAATGAAGGAACCCACGCATTTTTGACTCAGGGACTTAGGAGAAAGAGAGTGCTAATTTTAGGTATGTTCTATCAGGGTTGCAGGAAACGTCCCCCCCTGGATAAAAACCTCGATCTGTGATCCGTACGGATGCGTGAGGGAAGCGCCGTCCGAAACGCGTTTCGGGCTAATAAACACGCTTCATGGAAATTTTAGGAAGCGTATGCCTGAAACACGTTTCGGACGACGCTTCAGCCATACGAAGCGTCAAGCTTCGGAGTACGAAGCGTACGGATCGCGAGCTTCCTCCATGTTTTTTTTGTATGAATTTTTTGAGCGATTCCAGGATGATGATGATCATGTTCAGACACCACCCCCATCTGGTCCCTTGGTTCCTATGTTCCATGGTTCAACACCAATAGCAGGGGGTTCGACTTCATCAGTTTCAGTGCCACAAATTCCACAGACACCATCTTCTTCATTGCCACCACGTGGAGGCCCGCCACCACGTTCTCTACGTGGTGGAAGGAGGAGAGATTAGTAGATATATTTACAATTTACTACTTTTGTCATAGATTAATCATTAGACTTGTAGGCTTGTGAATTTGAACCTTTTTGGCTTGGTGGTGACCAAGTGACCTATTTTGTAAACATTATTATTTGAATTTTGGACATGACAAATGTTGATAGTTGCTCACTTGCTAGATAAATCATAATATGCTCTATGTTTTATGTTTTATAATATGCTTAAATGTTTTATGTTTTATAATATGCTTAAAAATTTGATGTATGTTTGTAATTGCTAGAATATAGATGGTTGATGCTCGAATAATTAATCATTGATGTACATACTACATACTAGTAACTACAATGGAATCATGGATGCCATATCTATCTTGATTTATGCAAAAATATGCATGTTTTCATGTCTTCTACAACTAATTTGGTATTTGGGATGTTTGTTTTGAATATAAATGCAAAAAAAATATAATATATATATATATAGCAAACGCTTCGCTTCCTAGATTTTTGGAAAATGACGCTTCCGCGTCCCTGCTTCCAAAAAACGTCCCCGTTTCGTCCCCGCTTCGTGCAACATTGTGTTCTATGCTTAGAGCAATTTATTTCAATTTTCCCAGTTAGCTCAATATCTTTTCCAGATTATCAATCACATCAGCATAATAGTAAATTGCAGATAGAACATAAACATAAATCGCAGAAGACAAGCCAAGCCAAGAGGACACAAGATGTGGCGCTAGCCAGGGACAAACCCCAACATGGGGAAACCCTTGATCAATTCTTCTTATATGTTATTCGATAGTTCAGCACAAAGAGAGATAGTACATATACATCAGATGTCAACATATTGACTTATCTAAATAAGAGCAGAGATCTTCTCTACAAAGATAGCATATGAGGTAGTTGATCTGAGCCGAGTAGAAGGCATACTACTTCCACTGATCCAAGGTGACTCCATCACCATGCTGCTCCTCACTGTGCTACACCTCACTGTGTTGCACCTCACTATGTTGCACTTAATCATTATGCTGGACCTCATAACCATGCTGCACACATCATACTGTTGCATCATCAAATTGTACCTTATCATCATATTGCACCCACCAATGCTGCCTCATATTGAACCTCACTGTGCCCATCATGCTGCATCTCATTGTAGCATTTATTTATCAATGTTCCACTACACTTCATCATGATGCCCATCATTATCTATTTGTTGCATTAACACCAAATAGGGCAGCCTTCATTATGTCAAGACAGTCCTATCTAATAGTCATCAAATCCTTGACTGTGGTGTCATGACCTGCGGCTTGACACACAGTCTTCTTGTAGCTTCTAGGTAGCACAAATATGATCCTTGATCCTCCAATGATACCTCAACGGATCTAATCCTAAGCTCCCCTAATTCTGCCCTCCTCAATAGCCTCACTGTCTTCCTAAAATAGCTTCAGAGAAGCCTTATTTCTCCACACTGAATAATCCTTCTAGCGGTTGTTGTCACACTGTTCCTTCAGGGCAGATTCAGGCCTAATGTATGGACTTGTCACCCTCAAACAGTAGTTGTACCTTCCAGCAAACCCTCCTTGTCTTGGCCTCCTCCAATCAGTCATACTGTCCTCTAAACAGACCCCTAAAATAGCCCTCAAATGTCCACACTGTCTAGTCCTTTCCTTGCTGCAGCTAGGGCTTCCTTTTGGATAGCAAAATAGGGTCTTTAGACTGTGGATGGATGACCTTGGATTAGGTCTCTCTAGACTGCGAATAGGGCTTTCTTTAGGCAGCATATTAGGGTAGGTTTGGGCAGCGTATAGGAGCCTCTTTAGGCTGCGTATATAAGCTCCTCTAAACGTGGATAGATCTCCCTTCAATGATCTGTCTTTTGCTGCGGCTAGGAGCCTCTTTTGACTGCGGTTAGGGCATCCCTTTTTGCTACGTCCAAGGGCTGTCTCAAACCCTTTCAAAACAACGTATAGGATTAGGGCATGGCTGCGTTCAGCTAGGGCATGATAACACCTGTGGCTAGGGCATGATAGGACTGCATTATGGTCAGCTGTTAGACCTCCTTCACTGTTGTAAATCTCCCTTCTTGGACTGTGGCTAGACAACCTTCCGCAGCTAGGGCATCATCCCCTAGGACTGCGTTTAGGGCATCATCTTCTAGGACTGCGTTTCTCCCTTAGAGATTCTTCTTTCCAGTAAAACCCAAAACAAGTGGAGAAGAAGAAATCTCAAGAGAGTTGTGTGTACAAATGACTTGCAAGGCACTTGTATTCATACAAAAACGTGGAGCACAAGTCGGGGCAGTTTAGTTGCTGGCCGACCTTGACGAATTGTCCCATAACACAAATAAATTCATATCTCCATGAATACTTATCGGAATCAGATGATCTTTAGATCAATCCTACACCACTCAATGAGAAGAGTCCAAGAAAAATATCAACTGCCATAAATAAGATGACCCACATGGAGTTTGGCCTTAGTTGCCAATTTCAACACTCCCTCTCAACTAGGGAGAACTCCATCTGCCACACTGTACTATCTCTGCAATCAGTGCCCTGCACTGCTCTGCTCTGCTCTGCTGAGCTCCGCTCTGCTCTTCTCTGTTGAGCTCTTCTCTGCTCTGCTCTGCTAAACCATGAAGAAGAAGAATTGATCGAGAATGTCTCATACCATTCTCTACTGACCCAAAGTTAGTGTTACTGATCCCAGATCAATATCACAAGAGAGTGTCTCAAACCACTCATATTGATCCCAAATCAATGGAGGTCATCCTAGCATAGGGAGTATGGTAGATACAATGATGCATCCATCAATAGTACTACTATGGTCCCTAATCCCATTTCCCTACTCATTGATCAGATGAGAGGTACTTCCCATGAGTCCCTGACTGCATGGGTGAGAAAATCATCTTGTCCCTAAGTCATCTCGGGGTATCACAAGGGAAGGTTGAGCCATTCACCCTCCTGTACATAGCGCACCATTAGAGGAGGGTGAGTCGCCCTATGGTCGCGTGTTGCTCCAGTAGTACCCCAAGCCCCCCGGAGCTCCCAAAGCTCAATGCATGCAACATGCAGAAACCTCATAAGAGGGTATCTCAACGACTCCAAGTTGCTTGGGAAAGTCACAAATTTGACCTTTCCCTGGGGCTTTGACAGAATGTCTGCGACCTGTACATCAATCTCAATGCGATGGAAACTCCTCGCTCATCGACGTACCATATCCCTGATAAGGTAGTATTTGATTTCTATTTGCTAGAGCAATCATAGAATACTAGATTTCTCAACAATTGAATCCCCCCCTGGTTGACACAGAAGATCACGGTGGTATCCATCATGTGTACACACGACTCACTAAAGAGCTTCCACAACCAAGCAGCTTCACACAAGGTCATACTCGTAGCTATGTATTTGGTCTCAGTGGTGCTGAGGGAAACCGACTCCTGCTTCCTGCTCATCAAGGATGTCGTAGCAGAACTCAAAGAGAACCAGCACCCATAAGTGCTCTTGCGATCCTCCACACTACCTGCCTCATCAGCATCAGAATAATCATGCAGCTTCACATTTCCGGCAGTGTATCTCAATCCATGAGAGATTGTGCCGTGAAGATATCTCAAATGATTCTTGGCACCAATCCAGTGAGGCTCAACCATATATGAGCTCATCATGCTAATTGCAAAACATATGTCCGGATGGAAGTTCTCCAAGAACATCAATGCGAATGAGTTTATGAAACTTAGAGTAATTTCCCAAATCTGGTCTGGCATCACTACCATATAACTTCTTGAAAGTTAAGATCCTCGAGGTAGTCACGGGCTTGCAGTTTACCGTTCCACATCCGGAATCCAACTCCCTCTTAATTCTGCAAATGAGAGGGTCTGCACCTGTCAGAAATAGGTCGTCCTTAGAAGGTGTCGGTATGAGAGGTTTATCATCCACAACCTTCGAGTAATGGTTTGGATCGGTTTCACTCCTAGTGAATCTCAGTGTCATCAGACAGCTATCAATCCTCTCATACTATGCCCGGGGTGTTTTGCTTCAAGCCGTAGAGGGCTTTCTTCCACTTGTATACATGAGATTCCCGATCATGAATCTCAAACTCCTCGGGTTGTTCCAAACCTGTGGACCTGCTACATAAGGGGAATGGGCCCTGTTGACCACTATGTGTCAACTACTCATTAGCAGTACACCCCCTTTTTCGCAAAAGGGATAGCGCTTGAGCAACATGTCCGTACCTATCATCATCAGCTTGATCAATTTATGTTGTAAACCCAGTTTGCATGTGTAAATTGTAAATAATCTTAGCAGAGTTGAGTCATGTATGTAAATTTCCTAGGTGAACCTAATTTTCTAGTGATAATCTACGTTCCGGAAGGTTTTTTGTCTCACCGATCCATGATCGGCAAAGTTTTCCTTCAGCCTAACCCCAAAGCAGGAATGAATTTTGTCATTAGAATCTTACGGGAATCCTAGTGCGTTGATCTGCTAGATTATAGTTGTGTCGCAGAACTGGGTGGTCTATGAGGGTCTATGTCAAATGGGTTTTCCCCTTGAGATGTAAAGTTGTAAAATTCATGATGTAAAGTGTCTTGAGGGTTAGAAAATGTTTTAATACCCTCATAAGTCCTAAGTCCTAGGTCCTAGGTGATTTTTCCAAAGGCTATGTTCGAGGATCCATTTAAAAATAAAAATTGAAAATTGAAAAAATAAAAACAATAAAAACAATAAAAAATTAAAAGATATAATAATTAAAAAATTAAAAATTAAAAAATATATATAAAATATATAAAATTAAAAATAAATAAATAAATAAAAATAATAATAAAATTTAAAAATAATTAAAAAATAAAAAATAAAATAAAATAAAAATAATAAAATAATAAATCAAATTTTTTGAGTAAATTAATGCAAAATTTCAATTTTTAATATATTAAAATGCATTTAAAAATTCGACAGATGAGATTAAAAGATATCTTGATCCTCATCGACGATCGAGATCATTTTGACAGGGATCACTCGAACTAACCGTTGGAAATTTTTCCTTTAAATAAGGTGCTAGGGGTCATCTGAGATCAGATTAGATCTGAGAGTCTGGTGCTAAAGAAAGCTCTTTTGTAGTCATTTTTTTTGTGCAATAAAGAAAGACTTTGGGGTTAAAAATCTCGCTGGTGTTACTTTTGTAGAAATGCTGTAAGATTGTTTTGTTTTTCTGCATAGTTTTATTTTCAGTCATCGATAATAGCTTGATAAAGATTGATTCAGGCACAGGGATCTTGCCTGATCTCTGGGGTTTGAATAATAGTTTAGATCCTAAAATATAATGGTAGGTATCTCCATTTGATCTGGATTTCACTATTTTTTTTCCCTCTATGTTAATGGTTGATTTTAAGCTGTGCAGGAAATCTTAGTTTTGAGTTTACCGGGCGTTAGGGGAAGTTCTCGGCTGAACCAGCCAACTCCCGGATTGTGTTTTCTGAAAGAGCCCAGCTAGTTTTAATCCCAGGCTTATCATCTAAAAATTTTTATGAATGCATGCAGGGTTTTCTGAAGTATCTCACATTAAAATTAAATTCTGATAATGTTACTGTGATTATTGACAAATCTGGCTGCTTAAGAGTCTTAAATCTGTAAATGCTGTAATTATTTAGCTGATTTAGGGTTTCAATTTTGTTTTTGGCACATTTTACTTCTGGGTTTCTGTTTTTTCCATTGCAGGTTGCAGGACTGAAGAGGAGATTTCTGTTTGAAGCCAGATCTAGGCCCTGGAGGGTAAGATCTGGCTTCAGCATCATTTTTGCAGAGATATCAACGGATTTTCAAATTTTCCGAAGGAATTTGAGGGTTTATCAAAGTAGTTTTGCTGACCGAGGGTTTCAATTTCAGTTGCTTTCAGATCTGGAAGTCTTTGAGAGGGTTTCGTTTTTTATTGCAGGAAAAAATTTCTTGAAATTTTTTTATTGTTGTGAACTGGGTAAAACCCTTGTTGCCTCACCATCTCCAGATTCGTTACCATCTGCATCGATTCACTTGCTCCCCCTCAAGTGCTGTCTTGCCATCACAAATTCACTTTTTCTCTGCGTCCAACCTGCGTCCTTGTCTCTCTGGCATTGTTACGCTGGCCATTCTTTCCCTGGCCCACAGCTCCTTCTCTTCAGGCCTTTTCTCCCTTACCTGTTACGTATTTCATCCATTGTGCTGCCCACGCAGCTCAGAAACCTCACGCTGTTAGCTCCACACCTGCCAAAAAAAAAAAAAAAAAAAAACCATTGAAAACCACGCAGCCCTTCACTGCCATTGCTCCAGTCGTTTATCAAATCCCACAGCTATATCTGCTCATCGCCCAGCATATTCCAACAGCAACTTCTCTTTCACGTTATTCCTCCAGCATTCGTTTTTCCCTACGCTGCTTCTCTCACCGTGTCAGCTACACGCTGCCTCCACCCATTCTCATTACCTGCAAAAAAACGCCTGATCTCTTCCTACGTGATCTCCCTCAGTTTCCTCGTGTTCTCCTCCGCCAGCTCCCTCGACCTGCAACCTATCCACAAGCAACGTTCCACGCAGCCGCAGCTCCATACGCACTTCTGCCCTCATTCCTTATCTCTTGAGCCCATCGCTGCAATCGCACATCCAACCCTGCAAAATACAATAAAAATTCGAAATATTTCGATTTGCATTTTTTTTTAATTGCCAAACTTTGTTACGTTTTGGGTTTTTAAGGATTAGATGTTTCGAATTTTTTTTTTATGTATATATTTCATTCACGTTAGTTCTTAAGTGGTGTTAGTTAGGGATTAGCGTAGGTTTCCTTTTTTTTATTTAGTTCAGATATATGTAAAGATTTAGCATAGGTTTCCTTTTTTTAATTTAGTTTAGATATATTGAAGTTTTGTACCTATTCAATTTGCTTTAGTTTTATATTTAGAAATTTTAAAAGTTTAGCTTTGTTTTAATTTCAAAAAAAAATAATAATAAAAAATAAAAAATAAAAAATAATTTCAATTTTTATTTTATATTAATTATGTGTTAGATTAGAGTTAAGTTTTATTTTAGGATTTAAATTTAGTTTTTGTTATAGTTTAGTTAAATTTTATTTTATTAAAAATTCAATAAAAGCTCCTTTTTGTTTTTTATAGATTTTAGTTTAAATTATGATTTAATTTAGTTTAGATTTTTTTTTAGATTTATTTTAATCTTAGAATTCTATTTAAAAAATAAAAAATTTATAAAAATAAAAATCATAAAAAAAATTTAGATCCAGTTTAGATTATTTAAAAAATAAATAAATAATTAATTAATTTTTAATTTTTTTTGAAAAAGCTTAATAAAAAATTGAATTGAAAATTTCATTTTTGGCGACTTTTGCAGTGTTTATGTTCCATTTCTCTATAGCTAAATGCACTTAAATGTTTAGTTAAAGTTAGGTATGTGAGAGTGGTAACTGTTCAGCATTTCAATTTTATGATCATTTAAAGCATTTAATTTTTTGAAGTTTAATTGCTGGATCATCGCTAAGGCGTTGTGCATTTGTGGAAAATCTTACATCGCTTGGGTTATTTGATGATAAATGATTGCTCTACATGGTTTATATTTCTGCAATATTCAACAAATAATCATTTAATCATTAGCTCCTTAAGGCATTGGTCTATTAACTTAATAAAATCAATTAAGTGCTTGTTTCCCCTCGTGTCTCCCAACCCAACTGATCCACAGTTGGTCATCTATTGTCCCATAGGGTCTACCCCCCTTAGCCACGGGAGACAGACTTAAACAGAGAGATTAGGGATCAAGGTGACAGCCCCCGGTTTGAGCGTTGTCGTGACAATCTGTGCGACAACAGGCCCCTTGTAAGATTTTCATTTGGTACATCTCAGACATGTACCTTCATGCTCTTCTTGAATTCAGGCATCCCTGTCACCATCTGACTCACGTCGGGTAGGGCCCAATAAGTAGACCTCCAGTGTTATAGATGAGATATGTCAATTCACATGATCCACAATGGACCATCTTGCAACTTGATACAAATTGCCAACCCTGAACCCATGAGAAAAAGCATCTTTGAAAATTCTATTTTCAAACACGTACCTTTCCATCGATGAATGCCACCCTGAAACCTTTGACTTCCATTGCCGAAATGGACACCAAGTTCTTCCTGTGATCAGGTACATAAAAGAGATTCTATAAATGAATCGAGTTACCCTCATTCAATTGAGGGGTAACATTTCCTACACCCTTTTCGGGTTAGGTGGCATCGGCTCCAAGTATAATCCGCCGATTGTTTCCATATCTTACCAAATTTGAGAGAGCACCCTTCTATCCAATGAGGTGCCTTGAAGAACTATAATCAATAAGCCAGATTCCCACAGAATCTGAAGGAGAGGGCCAATACAAGATAACGCTTCTCTATTTCATCAAAAACAACATTTGATTCTTCATACCTAGGGTTCCTTCCTTTCTCTGAAGAGTCGACCATTTCCTTATGACCTGCATTACCTATCATTCCTCTGGTCATTGAAGATGTCCCTGGAATGATTGTTATCATCATCAAGTAATGTGTTCCTGCCATTGGGACACTCCTTCGCATAATGGCCGAACTTATTGCAAACAAGGCATTTGTATTTCTTTCCACCCTTAGATACAGACTTCCCATTGAAGTGATCTTTAGGCCATCAGAAACTTCCGCTGTGCCATTCTGATAATATTCTCTGCTTCGACTTCACCCTTGGTGAATTTGAAGAGGGATGAGAAATCCATTGATCCTTTTGTCATTTTCCAACTGTCTTCGATGATTGCTCTTTCACTCTTGCTTGGGCTTTGTCTTCACCTCCCCTCTAATACCATGTTAATTTTAGGTATGTTCTATGCTTAGAGCAATTTATTTCAATTTTCCCAGTTAGCTCAATATCTTTTCCAGATTATCATTCACATCAGCATAATAGTAAATTGCAAATAGAACATAAACATAAATCGCAGAAGACAAGCCAAGACAAGAGGACACAAGATGTGGCGCTAGCCAGGGACAAACCCCAATGTGGGGAAGCCCTTGATCAATTCTTCTTATATGTTCTTCAATAGTTCAACAGAGAGAGATAGTACATATACATCAGAAGTCAACATATTGACTTATCTAAATAAGAGCAGAGATCTTCTCTACGAAGATAGCATATGAGGTAGTTGATCTGAGCTAAGTAGAAGGCATACTACTTCCACTGATCCAAGGTGAATCCATCACCATGCTGCTCCTCACTGTGTTGCACCTCCCTATGTTGCACTCAATCATCATGCTGGACCTCATTACCATGTTGCACACATCATACAGTTGCATCATCAAGCTGTACCTTATCATCATACTACACCCACCAGTGCTACCTCATACTAAACCTCACTGTGCCCATCATGCTGCATCTATTTGTAGAATTTATTTATCAATGTTGCACTACACTTCATCATGACACCCATCATTATCTATTGGCTGCATTAACAGCAAATAGGGCAGCCTTCATTATGTCAAGGCAGTCCTATCTAACAGTCATCAAATCCTTGACAGTGGTGTCATGGCCTGCGGCCTGACACACAATCTTCCTGTAGCTTCTAGGCAACACAAATATGATCCTTGATACTCCAATGATACCTCAACGGATCTGATCCTAAGCTCCCCTAATTCTGCCCTCCTAAATAGCCTCACTGTCTTCCTGAAGTGATCTAATCCTAAGATCCCCTAATTCTACCCTCCTAAATAGCCTCACTGTCTTCTTGAAGCGATCTAATCCTAAGCTCCGCTAATTTTGAATTTTTATCCTCCTAAATAGCCTCACTATCTCCCTGAAATAGCTTCAGAGAAGCCTTATTTCTCCACGCTGAATACTCCTTCTAGCTATTGCTGTCACGTTGTTCCTTTAGGGTAAATTCAGGCCTAATGTATGGACTTGTCACCCTCAAAGAGTGGTTGTGCCTTCTAGCAAACCATCCTTGTCTCGACCTCCTCGAATCAGTCATATTGTCCTCTAAACAGACCCCTGAAATAGCCCTCAAATGTCCAAGCTGTCCAGTCCTTTCCTTGCTGCAGCTACGGCTTCCTTTTGGTCCTTGGACAGTAAAATAGGATCTTTAGACTATGGATGGATGACCTTGGATTAGGTCTCTCTAGACTACGAATAGGGCTTTCTTTAGGTAGCATATTAGCGCAGGTTTGGGCAGCGTATAAGAACCTCTTTAGGCTGTGTATATAAGCTCCTCTAAACGTGGATAGATCTCCCTTCAATGATCTCTCTTTTGTTGCATTTAGGAGCCTCTTTTGACTGCGGTTAGGGCATCCCTTTTTGCTACGTCCATGGGTTGTCTCAAACCCTTTCAAAACAACGTATAGGATTAGGGCATGGCTTCTTTCAGTTAGGGCATGATAACACCTGTTTCTAGGGCATGATAGGACTGCCTTAGGGTCAGCTGTTAGGCCTTTTTCACCATGCTAGATCTCCCTTCTTGGACTGTGGCTAGGGCATCATCCTCTAGGACTGTGTTTAGGGCATCATCTTCTAGGACTTCATTTAGGGCATCATCTTCTAGAACTACGCTTTTTCCCTTAGAGGTTCTTCTTTCCACTAAAACCCAAAACAAGTGGAGAAGCAGAAATCTCAAGAGAGTTGTGTGTATAAACGACTTGCAAGGCACTTGTATTTATACCAAAACATCGAGCACAAGTGGGGGCAGTTTAGTTGTTGGCCGACTTTGACGAATTGTCCCATAACACAAATAAATTCATATCTCCATGAATACTTATCGGAATCAGATGATCTTTACATCAATCCTACACCTCTCAATGAGAGGAGTCCAAAAAAAATATCAACTGCCATAAATAAGATGACCCACATGGAGTTTGGCCCTAGTTTCCAATTTCAACACTCCCCCTCAACTAGGGAGAACTCCATCCACTGATCCATCTGCCAGACTCTACTATCTCTGCCATCAGTGCCCTGCACTGCTTTGCTCTGCTCTTCTCTGCTGAGCTCTGCTCTGCTCTGCTAAACCATGAAGAAGAAGAATTGATCGAGAATGTCTCATACCATTCTCTACTGACCCGAAGTCAGTTTTATTGATCCCAGATCAATATCACAAGAGAGTGTCTCAAACCACTCATACTAATCCCAGATCAGTTACATTGATCCCAGATCAATGGAGGTCATCCTAGTATAGGGAGTACAGTAGATACAACGATGCGTCCATCGATAGTACTACTGTGGTCCCTAACCCCATTTCCCTGCTCATTGATCAGATGAGAGGTACTTCCCATGAGTCCCAGACTGCATGGGTAGGATGCCTCAACAAGAGAACCAATCATCCCGTCTCTAAGTTGCCTCGGGGTATCACAGGGGAAAGCTGAGCCATTCACCCTATACACAACGCACCATTAGGGGAGGGTGAGTTGCCCTATGGTCGCGTGTTGCTCCAGTAGTACCCCAAGCTCCCCGTAGCTCCCAGATCTCAATGCATGCAACATGCAGGACCCTCATAAGCGAGTCTCTCAACGACTCCAAGTCATTGGGGAAAGTCACAAATTTGACCTTTCCCTAGGGCTTTGACAGAATGTCTGCGACCTGTACATCAGTCTCAATGAGATGGAGCCTCTTGCTCATCGACGTACCATATCCCTGATAAGGTAGTATCTGATGTCTATCTGCTGGAGCAATCATAGAATATCGGATTTCTCAACAATCAAATCCCCCCTGGTTGACACAGAAGATCACGGTAGTATCCATCATGTGTACAAACAGCTCACTGAAGAGCTTCCACAACCAGGAAGCTTCAAACGAAGTCATACTCGTAGCTATGTATTCGGTCTCAGCGGTGCTCAGGGCAACCAACTTCTGCTTCTTGCTCATCGAGGATATCGTAGTAGAACCCAAAGAGAACCAACACCCATAAGTGCTCTTGCGATCCTCCACACTACCTGCATCATCAGCATCAAAATAATCATGCAGCTTCACATTTTTGGCAGTGTATCTCAATCCATGAGAGATTGTGCCCTGAAGATATCTCAAATGATTCTTGGCACCAATCCAGTGAGGCTCAACCATATATGAGCTCATCATGCTAACTGCAAAACATATGTTCGGACGGAAGTTCACCAAGAACATCAATGCGAATGAGTTTATGAAACTCAGTCATTTCCCAAATCTGGTCCGACATCACTACGATATAACTTCTTGAAAGTTAAGATCTTCGAGGTAGTCACGGGCTTGCATTTTACCGTTCCACATCTGGAATCCAACTCCCTCTTACTTCTGCAAATGAGAGGGTCTGCACCTGTCAGAAATAGGTTGTCCTTAGAAGGTGCCGGAATGAGAGGTCTATCATCCACAACCTTCGAGCAATGGTTTGGATCGGTTTCAATCCTATTGAACCTCAGCTTCATCATACAGCTATCAATCCTCTCATACTATGCCCGGGGTGTTTTGCTTCAAGCCATAGAGGGCATTCTTCCACCTGCATACAAGAGATTCCCAATCATGAATCTCAAACTCCTCGGGTTGTTCCAAACCTGTGGACCTGCTACATAAGGGGAATGGTCCCCTTTCCAAGATAGGTGGCATTGACTCCAAGTATAATCCCATGATTGTTTCCATCTCTTACCAAATTCGAGAGAGCACCCTTCTATCTGATTAAGTGCCTTGAAACACTATAATCAATAAGCAAGATTCCCACAGAATCTGAAGGAGAGGGCCAATACAAGATAATGCTTCTTTATTTCATTAGAAATAACATTTGATTCTTCATACTTGGGGTTCCTTGCTTTCTCTGAAGAGTCGGCCATTTCCTTGATGACCTGCATTACCTGTCATTCCTCTGATCATTGAAGATGTCCCTTGAATGATTGTTATCATCATCAAGTAATGTGTTCCTGCCATTGGGACACTCCTTCACATAATGGCCGAACTTATTGCAAACAAGGCATTTGTCTTTCTTTCCACCCTTAGATCCAGACTTCCCATTGAAGTGATCTTTAGGCCATTAGAAACTTCTGCTGCACCATTCTGATAATATTCTCTCCTTCGACTTCACACTTGGTGAATTTGAAGAGGGATGAGAAATCCATTGATCCTTTTGTCCTTTCCCAACTGCCTTCGGTGATTGCTCTTTCACTCTTGCTTGGGCTTTGTGTTCACTTCACCTCAGATACCATGTTAATATTAGGTATGTTCTATGCTTAGAGCAATTTATTTCAATTTTCCCAGTTAGCTCAATATCTTTTCCAGATTATCAATCACATCAACATAATAGTAAATTGTAGATAGAACATAAACATAAATCGCAGAAGACAAGCCAAGACAAGAGGACACAAGATGTGGTGCTAGCCAGGGACAAACCCCAATCTGGAGAAACCCTTGATCAATTCTTCTTATATGTTCTTCAATAGTTCAACAGAGAGAGAGATAGTACATATACATCAAAAGTCAACATATTGACTTATCTAAATAAGAGCAGAGATCTTCTCTCTGCAGATAGGATATGAGGTAGCTGATCTGAGTCGAGTAGAAGGCATACTACTTCCACTGATCCAAGGTGACTCCATCACCATGTTGCTCCTCATTGTGTTGCACTCAATCATCATGCTGGACCTCATTACCATGTTGCACACATCATACTGCTGCATCATCAAGTTGTACCTTATCATCATACTGCACCCACCAGTGCTACCTCATACTGAACTTCACTGTACCCATCATGCTGCATCTCATTGTAGCATTTATTTATCAATGTTGCACTACACTTCATCATGATGGCCATCATTATCTATTTGCTGCATTAACCACAGATAGGGCAGCCTTCATTATGTCAAGATAGTCCTATCTAACAGTCATCAAATCCTTGACTGCGGTGTCATGGCCTGCAGCCTGACACACAGTCTTCCTGTAGCTTCTAGGCAGCACAAATATGATCCTTGATCCTCCAATGATACCTCAACGGATCTGATCCTAAGCTCCCCTAATTCTGCCGTCCTAAATAGCCTCACTGTCTTCCTGAAATAGCTTCAGAGAAGCCTTATTTCTCCATGCTGAATACTCCTTCTAGCTGTTGTTGTCACGATGTTCCTTTAGGGTAGATTCAAGCCTAATGTATGGACTTGTCACCCTCAAACATTAGTTGTACCTTCCAGCAAACACTCCTTGTCTTGACTTCCCCCTATCAGTCATACTGTCCTCTAAACAGACCCCTGAAATAGCCCTCAATTGTCCACACTGTCCAGACATGTCCTTGCTGCATCTAGGGCTTCCTTTTGGACAGCGAAATAGGGTCTTCAAACTGTGGATGGATGACCTTGGAGTAGGTCTCTCTAGACTGCGAATAGGGCTTTCTTTAGGCAACATATTAGGGCAGGTTTGGGCAGCATATAGGAGCATCTTTAGGCTACATATATAAGCTCCTCTAAACGTGGATAGATCTCCCTTCAATGATCTGCCTTTTGCTGCATTTAGGAGCCTCTTTTGACTACGGTTAGGGCATCCCTTTTTGCTGCGTCCAAGGGTTGTCTCAAACCCTTTCAAAACAACGTATAGGATTAGGGCATGTCTGCGTTCAGCTAGGGCATGATAACACCTGCGGCTAGGGCATGATAGGACTGCATTAGGGTCAACTGTTAGGCCTTTTTCACCGTGCTAGATCTCCCTTCTTGGACTGCGGCTAGGGCATCATCCTCTAGGACTGCGTTTAGGGCATCATCTTCTAGGACTTCGTTTAGGGCATCATCTTCTAGAACTGCATTTTTCCCTTAGAGGTTCTACTTTCCACTAAAACCCAAAACAAGTGGAGAAGAAGAAATCTCAAGAGAGTTGTGTGTACAAATGACTTGCAAGGCACTTGCATTTATACCAAAACGTGGAGCACAAAAGGGGGCAATTTAGTTGCTGGCCGACGTTGAGGAATTGTCCCATAACACAAATAAATTCATATCTCCATGAATACTTATCGGAATCAGATGATCTTTACATCAATCCTACACCTCTCGATGAGAGGAGTCCAAGAAAAATATCAGCTGCCATAAATAAGATGACCCATATGGATTTTGGCCCTAGTTTCCAATTTCAACAGAGAGGTTGAATAAGATTGTTAGTGGAAGGTGGGGGCCACCCACGTGGGAAACCACACTTGGGAAATTCGAATTGCCTTGGAGGGGAATCGAATGGCTTAGAGAGGGTCCCACATGGGGAAAGGAAGGCTCACGAAGTTATAAGGAGGAGGAACTCCCAAACTCAAGGTATCATTTGCACATCAAACTCATTTGTTTTGCTCGAGTTGCTTAGTCGAGTTACCAGGTTGTTTATCATCAAGTTTCCCAGGCAGGGAGCTCAACCTTTCTTCGAGGGACTTTGAGTGCCACCCTAGGAAGGCATTTCATACTACCTTGGAGGAGAACCGAAGGAGATTTGTAGCCATATCACTTAGCCTTCAATTCAGCAGTGTGTATTCCTGGAGCATGTAAGAGGGGAACACGCAAAGGTGATTTGGGGGTTCATCTGGGCAGCACTTGCCGGGAAAGTTTGGGAGTTGGAGTCACATCAGAGGATCAGCCTTTGGGAGGAGTTTTGGACCAGGAGATTGCTGCATTTGGGCAACTCGACTTACAATCATTGAGGACTGCACAAAGGGCCATTCCTGGGCTCACGTGGGAGTTGGGGGAAGGAGCTACAGAGCTGGAGTTAGCCGAGAGGAGAGAGGATGTTGGACAATCAGAAAGGTAGTAAAGATTTTCTCGATCCTGATAATTACTTGTGATGTTTCTTATTATTACAATTATTTATATCTTATTTCTTTTGTTCATCAAGAAATTACCAAAAGTAGGAGCACATAAAACAATGAACACAAGATGTAGGCACATGCCAAGGCAAAACCGCCCTTGACGCGAAAACCCAGTCAAAGTAATTATTACTTTCAATAGTATTCTTTGAGACTCTTCACCCTAGACCTTGACGAGACCTCCCCTCCACACCAAGTCAACCTCTACAAGATTGACCTCTTCCCAACAACTTCGGCTATGCAATGACTCGCAGCAGCCAACAGCTTCCGGTAGCAGTCCAACTTGGAAGACTTCATTCTCCCAATCCAGAGCACAAAACAAAGTGAGACCACCACCATAATTTCGATTTTTCTCTTCTCCTTAGACTCCCCCAAACTCGCATTCACTTTGGCTTCTCAGCAATAAACTTTCCCAGCGATCCATTTTGCACTTCTGCCCAACAACAAGATTTTCGCACTTTTGCCCAGTAGATGAGAAGATGACAAGTGATGCTCCAATTGAATTCGATGTCTGTCCTTTTATAGGCTTATTGTGGGGTCGGATAGGGTCCTAGGCCAACTTGATCTTCCCTTAGGCCGACATGGTGTGGAGGTTCCATAATTCATATTTTAATCAATACTAAACCTTTTTACATGATTCAAAAGCCCAAGAAAGGTTTCTTTAAATGTACAATAATTCTATAGACTCTGAATAAATCCTAGAAGTCCTCAATGGGGACTTTGACCTAAAACATGGTGACCCAAGCATGAAACCCATGCTTTAATAAGTCACAATAATAATAATAATAATTCTTTTCTTTACTCTTTTGACAAGTACATTACATAATGACTCAAGTACATTATTGAAGACTGAACATAGTTACTTTTTCCAACAGAGGAAAGCCATATGTAATGACTCAAGGACATTATTGAAGATCGGACATAGTTACTTTTTCCAATAGAGGAAGGCCATAGGGGACAACATCTCAGCAATTGGGGGTTATTTGGAGAGCCTTTTCAGCCATTTCCAGTCAGGTGGTGATTCCCAGCGTGAGGAGGAGGACGGGGGTTGATTTTTAGGGGTCTGAACTAGGCCAAACCCTTTCTAGGTTTTGGTGGGTTTTTGTTGAGGAGTCGGGAGCTGAAGTTGTAGCATTTTCTGAGCACAAGAAGTGGAGTTTCCAACATATCCTTTCCAGTAGGCAACGTAGTTTTTGGGCAGCGCAGATCATCTTTGGAGCAGCAGTTGTGTAGCACTAGGACCATCATTTGCTCACCTAGGTGTTGTCATGCTTGTCCCTTGAGACAAGCCCAGGTGCACCATTCCATCACTATTGTACTTGCTCTAGAAAGAATTAATAAAATGGCTCAAATGATCTTTATTTGCAGTGCTTTTATGGGTGTTTGTTGATTGTGTCACATTGTTGGATGTTGGTTTGTTTATTTGCTTTGTATATCACTGAATTTCCTAGTTAGGAACATTACACTAGTAATGAAATGTTATTTTCTTCATAAATCTCCATATTCTAATAGTAGGAAATTGTTGAAACGTGTTAGCAAGGGCATCATTTAGCCTCCTTGAAGACAATTTTTGCTTATCTAACGCATCTAGGACTCCATAAACCCAAAGGATAAAGCACTGGCCTAAGTCGTTTGATGATCAACTTCTCTTTCTTCATTCTTTTATCCTCCCAAAGTTTCGGCACCTCTTTCCTTATATGGTTAGCTAGGGCATCAAACAAAATCTTGTAAAGGAATTTTTGGATTCTATTCAAAAAAGACTCTTCCTTGAGGTCTTGTCTTGAGGATATCCAATTTTGGTTGATTCTCACGGTGATTCAACCATAAATTCTTGTGCCCTGGGTGTGCTCCTTAAGAGAAATGTAGTTAGTATTTTCCTGGATAGGTGACTTTCTTGAGGGTTGTATGAGCATTGTATTCGGTGGAATAAATCATAAAAAAACCCTTTCTCCTCACTTGCTTTGACCTAGTAATTGCCTTGGAACTATTCCTTCCCACGTTATTCATAAAACCCCAGGTCTAGCGTAAGTCTTTCTTAGGTCTCTCAAGAGGAGCGAAGAGCCTTTTCAAAGTGTCAAATCATCACATAAAGCATCTTGAGAGGTCCCACCTCCTCTTCTAGAATCTTGACCATAGGCATACCTATTATCCTAAGTTGCACGAAACGGGGAAACGGAAATGAGTTTCTGAAACGGGAAGCGATACGAAACGCGACCTCCCCAAATTTTGGAAACGGGGAAACGCGAATATATATATATATATTAAAGATATTTAAAAATTATTAATATATATATGTGCAATCATAAAGCATTAATGATACATTTACATTATATGATTATAATTTATTACATTTAAACATTAAGATTAAATTTACATCACATTTACTCATGAGTCATGAATAATCACATAATGAAAATAAAAATATAGGAACTGGAAAATCCAAAATCAGCCTTTATTTATATTAGTATATGATGCTGCAAGTACAATAAAGACTATAAGGCTGCAAGAACTATAAAGACAAGTCACAAAAGACTAATCCTCATCATAACAATCCTCATAAAAAATAGAAGCAGCAGAATGCTCAACAGTGGATGGTGGTGCTGAAGAAGATGATGCACCAATTCCACTTCCAGAATCGTCCTCAATATTCAGGGCAGCAAGAGAGAGATCCAAATCAGGATTTTCTGCATCCACATCCCATTCTTTAGAAGGACCACTGTTGTATTCTGGACCCCTACGAGATGCAAGGCGAAGGTTGGAGTGCACATAAACAAGATCCTCTGCTTTCTGTGAGCCCAACCTATTGCGCTTCACAGAATGAATAAAACCATAAGTGCTCCAATTCCTTTCTGCTAATGAAGAGCTTGCCACTTGTGAAAGAATACGAATGGCAAGGCTTTGCAAATGTACACCATTTGCTCCATGACAAATCCACCACCTAACTGGATTCATGGTGCTTCTCTCCTCCAAAGCTGATATATCTGCATAATCATCTATTCCTGCAGCAAAACTGGTAAATTCCTCCTTTACCTCCCTATGTAGATGAGAAGGAAACATTCTCATAAGTGCTTTTTTCACCCCAGTAGCCACCTCTCTATCCTTATGGGGTGCCTTCCTCTTCCCATTGCTTTTAGCAATAAGCTCCTCATCATAAAATTTGGGGTTCAAAGCATGTGCTAAAGTGTGCAATGGTGTATTGAAATTGTTCCACCTGTCAACAATGATTTTCTTGATCAAACCAGCAAAATGATCATCAACAAACAAAAGTTGTGGAGACTCCTGCGAAATGATTTCCATAGTTTTCTCAACCATGGAATCCATGCCATCATATACCTCTCCCAAGAAAGGTTGGTCAGTGTCAGCACTCCGGAGAAGCTCAAATGCAGGGGTTGTGAACTTTAGCAAGAAATCTACCTTGCTCCACCAATCCTCATCAAGGCACAATCTACGCACCATAGATCCCCGCTCTGAATCTGCTTGTCTCCACTCAATCCAAAGTTGACTCACCACCATAGAAACTAATGCATGCTTAACCTCAACAAGGCGGCGCAACATCACGAAGTTTGAGGCATATCTTGTCTCAACAACTTTTAACAACTCCAATTTGGAGTACTCTCGAAATATGGCCTAAGACTGGTGGTGGTTGGTGATGAATTTGATAATCTCCCTTGCTTCCCCTGTGACTTCCTTTATCCAGGAAACTTTGTTGTCGATCTCCTCTAAGATCAGATTCAAATTATGGACAATGCATGGTGTCCAAAAGATGTGGTCATACCTCCCCTCAATAATTAAACCTGCAGCTTTGCAAACTGGTGCATTATCCGTGATAACTTGCACCACCCTGTTAGGCCCTATTTGTTCAATAGCTTTTATAATAACATCAGCAATGAACTGTGCATCTTTCACCTCTCCTGAGCAGTCTTCTGCCTTGATAAACATTGCTCCTTTGGGGGAAGTGGCAATGATATTTATCAATGGTCTGCACCTCATATCTGTCCAACCATCTGAGACTATGGTAACCCCAGAGCTACTCCAGGAAGAACGAATTGGAGCTAAAATGTCCTCCACAAGTTCCTTCTCATTTTTGAGAAGCTGGGTTCTGACTTTCTCATAGTTGGGCCCCTTGTACCCTTGAGGAGCTTTGTTAACTGCCCTTATCATATCTTGCCAGTAAGGAGAGCGAACAACATTGAATGGGATACCACATGCATAAATGCACCTAGCCACTCTGGAATTAGCTTCTTCTCTTGCTTGCACATTCACCAATCTAGCAATTCTGCTATCCTGAACTGAATGGGATGCCCCTAGGCCTCTGGTATTTTTGGGTGCTGGTTGTTCATGTTCTTGAGTGTGACCAGCTCTCCTCTTTCTTGCTTCAGCTACAATCCTTGGCTCAATGTTAGATGGAGCTTGAGTAAGGTCATCATGCCTTCTCTTAGTACCATCCGCCTCATCTTGCTCTCTTTGATATGCCCTCCTTACCAACGGATCTGATGTTTTTGTGCAACCTGAAATCCCCTGTCCTCCTCCATGCAATAGATGCGCCTTCACTCTTGGGTAGGAGCCCTTGTACGTATTATTGCAAAGATTGCATCGCCATTCCCATGAGCCACCACCTCCACATCTTTGAAGCTTCGTCACATGCCTCCAAAGAGGATAATATTCAGCCCTTGGGTTGGCCCTAGGGCTTGAAGTTGCAGCTGCACTTTGGCTAGAAGCCATTGTTGCAAAAATAAATTAAAAAAACAAATCTGTAAATAATAAAAACGTTTTTCATATTTTTGGCTGTATAAACCCTAGAAAAATTAAAGAAATAGTAAGAAAAAAAACTAAGAAATGAATGTGGCTTACCCAAATTAATTTTCTGTGGCTGAATCTACCCTAAAATGCCAGAAAAGAGGAGAAATATGGCTGTAGCTGAGCCAAATCTGCTGCAAAAATAAATTTAAAAAACAAATCTATCAATAAAAAACGTTTTTCATATTTTTGGCTGCCTAAACCCTAGAAAAATTGAAGAAATAGTAAGAAAAAACTAAAAAAATGAATGTGGCTTACCCAAATTAATTATCTGTGGCTGAGACTACCCCGAAATGCCAGAAAAGAGAAGAGAAATATGGTTGTAGCTGAGCCAAATCTGCTGCTACTGAAATCTCCTGCTGAAATCTCTTTCTCTTGCTGTTGAAATCTCTTTTTCCTGCTGCTGAAATCTACTTTGCTCACTGCTCAAAACACCCTAGCTGAAACAACTGCCAGTCTCCAAGAGAAACGACTCGCTGAATAGTGTGATGAGAGAATGAGACAAACTGCTCTTTTATAACTTTAGAATAGGTTTCTAGAACATCCTGGAAACCCTAAAAAAATTTAAAAACAAATTAAAAAAAAAAATTTAAAAAACAACTGTTTTTTTGGGGAAACGTGGTCCATACGGCCTGGAAACGTGTTTTTTTGGGGAAACGTGGTCCATACGGCCTGGAAACGCGTTTCCGGCCATACGGCCACGTTTTCGTTTCGGGAAACGTGGCCGTACGGCCGAAAACGCGTTTCCAGGCCGTACGGTACGGGGAAACGCGTTTCGTTTCGTTTCCCCTGGGGAAACGACCCCTAGGGCCACGTTTCCTACAACTTAGCTATTATCATTGCAAATCTCAAACCCTTAATCATGGTCTCCTTCTAGGTCTTTCTTGGAGATCGAAGCAGTGAGTGAGGGGCATGGACAGTGATGCAGAGGAAGATTTCCAGATCGGGAGAGGCAGCAGCAAAAGGGCCAATTTATCCTAGTGAGGCAATGCAGAGCTCTGCACAGTAACTTCAGAGAGGACAGTTCGATTTGCTAGATAGAAAATTGTTCTTAATTCCAGAGGTCAGGCAAAGGTTCCAGAAGGTCAGAGAAACGTTTTCCTCAGCAGATAGAGGCAAAACGACTTCATCAGAGAATGGTTGGAGGCTTCACGTCCAGTAGACTATGAAGATCAGCACAGAGGTTGACGCAGAGGGTCAGAGGGTTGAGTTTCTCAAGGCAAGTTGTGTCAGGATTACTAGGCGAGGAAGGGTAAATTCCTTTCAATAATTTTGCCCAAAATTTCTTGTTGTAGATTGCCAGTTTCAAGCATCCAAATTGTACTCAAATTTTCACCACTGCATAATAATAAAAAACCTCACTATTGCACCGGTTTTAACAAGTTGGGTTTTTCCGTGGCCATTTGTCCAAAAATAATTGTCTCATATTTTATGTGTGCGCTAGCATTTCTTAGTTTCCAGCGCATTATTTTTGCACTGTATTTTATTCGTGAAGGTTGAAGTGCGTTTATTTCGATATTTTCCGTAGCAAATAAATTGTTAAATTAATTAACAATTAGGAGAAATAATACCAGTTGCTGCAATAGGATTCCATATTGGAATTTTCGCATGTGCCCCTGAAGAGAAACCTAGTTAGTATTTCCTTGGATAGGTTACTTTCTTGAAGGTTGTATGAGCATTGTATTCGGTGGAATAAATCATAAAAAAAACTTTCTCCTCCCTTGCCTTGACCTAGTAAATGCTTTGGAAGTGTCTTCCCATGTTATTCATAAAACCCTAGGTCTAGCGCAAGTCTTTATTAGGTCTCTCAAGAGGAGCGAAGAGCCTTTTCAAAGTTTCAAATCATCACATAAAGCTTCTTTAGAGCTCCCACCGCATCTTCTAGAATCTTGACCTTAGGCATACCTATTATCATTGCAAATCTCAAGCCCTAAATCATGATCTCCTAGGTATTTTTTGGAGAGCCTTTAGCTTCCATGAGGCATTGAGCCATCATTATATCTCTCCTTGAATGGGCTTAGTGGAATCACTTCACACCTAAATCATTGACCTATTCATTCCTAGTGATTCCCTTCCTACCGGGATGACTCCCATCAGTGAAAGTCCATAAAAGGCAGGGTGCCTTGACTAAGGTGACAGTAGGTCATTGTCCCATTGTTGTCACTTAGTCTAGTAGTTGTCCCTTAGGTTTCCCTACCCTAGAGCCTTACCAGATTGTGTAACAGTACCCTTGAGTCAATCTAGACCTCCTTTGGTCAAATCAAACCAGTAATGGGTGGGACGTCTCACCTATTTTGAAAATTTCAAGTAATGTAATGAATTAACTTGTACTTTGACTTAGTCGTGAAGTATATTGTAGATGAAAAGTTGCTTGTTTTTTCAAGTGAAAGGAGGAAATCTTTTGAGATCCTCATCTATAAATAGAGAAATATACTATGACTAATGATTTATGGGAGCACTTGTTGAGTAGCCCTATAAAGGTGATCACTTATTGTACTTTTCCCCTCACTTTCCCATAATCTCGATGCACTCTTTCTTCCCCAGGTCAACCATATCCATATGTATGCAAACCTCTTTGGCCATGACCATCATTCTTCATGGAAGTCTCACAGTTTGTGATGCATTCAGACTCCCTAATGCGGTGACCCACATCGTCCAAGGCAGTGAAAAGTTCTCTTGTGAACTCTGAGTCAAGAGTAATCAGCTCCAAGTCAAGGAAAACTTAACGCCCCCTTTAATGTCCCATTTGCATCTTTGAGGTACATTCAAAATGAGGCAACTTCTCCTTTTGGCGCAAGCATGATATTAAAAGAGGTAACATGGCAAATGTGTTGAGTAAGAAAGATGTCAAAGCAAGTCAAGGACACATCATGGACCAAGGAAAACT
The DNA here is from genome assembly GCA_031772625.1 of Pinus tabuliformis. Classification (NCBI taxonomy): domain Eukaryota; kingdom Viridiplantae; phylum Streptophyta; class Pinopsida; order Pinales; family Pinaceae; genus Pinus; species Pinus tabuliformis. Next base: position 735,036,562 of record CM062807.1, read on the forward strand.
AATGCTCAAAAAAGTTCAAGCCTTAAACCACACAAAAAGCAGGCAAATGCACCTAGAAAAGGAGTGTTGTACACCCTTTCTACCCATTGGATCATGTAAAGGTCAATTTGCAGGAATTTTAAAGCAAAATAGAGGGCCATTTAGGTCTCCAAGCAATCCAAGCGACATTTCTAGTCAAAAAAGCAAGGAGCCTAAAAGCATGGTTTGAATCAATCTTTGCACCAAGCAAAGGGAGGTCGTCCACAGTATACTAGCCATTGGAAATGCCAACATCAAGCAACATTGTGCAAACAAAGTGGAATTTTTGACTTCCTAAGCACTCAGGTTAATTTTTCAAGGAATGTCAAGTTTCTTCTTGATGGAACGTTGTACTCTTTGATCAATTCAGACCTCCTTTGGTCAAATCAAGCCTTTAATTGGTGGGATGTCTCACTTGTTTTCAGATTTAAGTAATGTAATGAAATAACTTGTAGTTTGACTTAATTGTGAAGCATATAGTGCATGAAAAGTCGCTTTTTTTTCAAGCAAAAGGAGGAAATATGTTGAGATTTGAATCTATAAATAGAGAATTCTCCCTCTGCAGATCGTTGTGAATTGTTGATATCGTTTTTCCATAATATGTAACATTTTCATGATACCTTTGGTGTTCATCATGAATTATCTTTCTTGGTTGATTTCACATATTTCTTAAGGCGATTTGTGGATAACTAAAGAATATTACAAAAACTAACTAGATGAATCCATTTGAAAGGAAGCTTTGTCACTTGTTGAGGGATGTCTAGGATTTTACTCACACATATCTCTTGTTGGTGTAAGGTAGAGTTTGTTTCTTCTTGTTGGGCCATGACCTAGTGCTCCTCACCAAGGGCTTCAATTTATTTTGCATCACAGTTGAGCTATTTGTTGAAGGCTTTTCCCTAAGTATAATCCTTTCTAGTAGGGCTTGGTTTCAAAACTTGTTCTTGATTAGGCGCGAGCTCATTTAACTTCTAGGGTTCCACCTCCGACCATAATCCACAAGCATTGATCAACGAACTCAAGAGGGGCATCGATTTGACCCCATAGCCCTAGTGGAAATAAGGCACACTCCTTATTCCACCAAACAACCATCTCTTTTTACTAAATTATGCAATTGTCCTTAATTTTTATTATTCAAAAAGCCCTAAGAATAGAAAAATATACACATAAAATAATATATAGAAAAATATAACCATAAAAAATAAAAGTTAATTTTTATTATTCAAAAAGACCTAATAATAGAAAAATATACACATAAAATAATATATAGAAAAATATAACCATAAAAAATAAAAAGTAAACTAGTGAGTTTCTTCCCTTTTATGTTTATATAAGATTTGATCGATTACATTTTGATTCTAGACTCATTTCTACGAAAGCATGCCACATCGTTTCAACCTTCCTTGTTGAATATACTCTAGGTGATCCACATATAGGGAATTCTTTCTTGTCGTGCAATATACGACTATACAGCTGGAGAAACATTGTTGAGGTGACACTGGTGTCCAATCTCTTGTTGCCACGAAGTCTCGATCTTCCTAAGGCGGATTTGCACTAGGCCTGCAAAATTTTGTGGTAACGGGCCCTTTCAAAGAAATTTATGACGGTTGGATACAATGTGCAATTTGGAACTTTGTTGGTCCCAATCATTCTTAAACAAATAGCCTTCCAAATCTGGCTTTTAGACCCCATAGTCGTAATTCTAGTTTAAACATTATTGTTACCTTTCAACCACTCTCAAAAATAAAACAAATCCCATCCTTTTATTTTCTATTTGCATAAATCTGCAATATAGATCATAAAATATGACAAATCATATGAATTGTAATGACCCATCGTTAAAATAGAGAGCACGAGAATATTAGCATGCATACGATGCATGCATATGATAGCTACATATGCATGTATCGCATGCACTGCACTATTAACTATATTCTAAGTTACCTAAAATATTAAATATCCTAACTCACCCCTTCATATAGAAAAGGGCTGGAGCTAACCAGCCATATATTGGGTATTTAATGCCTTCAGAGCAGCACGTCACTTAGCTCGATAACACGGAGCGGGCAAATATTATTTAATGCCGAATTTGCCCGCTCCCGTGTTATCGCGTTAAGTCGCGTGCTGCTCTGAGGGCATTAAATACCCAATATATGGCTGGTTAGCTCTTTCCACCAAAAGTCGCATTTAACCATCAGCACATATTTCTTAATGCCTCATGATTAATGAGTGCTCACCAATGATATTAAGTTTAAAAGTATAAAGTAAAAGAAAAGGGTTATAAAGAAAATAAATGTAAGGAATTATGTAAAGCCTTAAAAATCAGGTTATATAATTATCTATTTAAGAAATTTAAAATAAAGTATATGAATGAATTATTAAAGGGATAATCTAAGTCAAAATAAAGCATAGGACAAATAATTAAGCATATGACTTAAGACTTTAATTAAACATATAAAAAGTATAATCAAAGTGAAATGGCACATGTTAAAATATCTTGAAGATAAAATCCGATTCTGCATGTTGAGAGGTGTCATTGAGAAAAGAAGCGGTGGGCTCATAGGTGGAGGGAGCAACCACCGTCAATAAAGGGTACATAAGGAGAGGTCGAGGGCAGAGAAGGGGATCGGTGTTCCTTGCCCTGTGAGTGTATTTGCTGTGAGTAGAAAGGAAACTGATGCGGGTGCCATAGGAGGAGGAAGGTGCTGTTGGAGGAAGGAGAGGAAAATTACACATACTGGTTTGTGAGCCTTGCTTGTTTTGAAGTTTCTGGGCACGGGGGAACGGTATGCATCGGTTGAGAAGCATACTGGGTCGAGTATCTAGGTATACTCGATTTGGCTGGGTGGTTTTGGTTATTCGGTAATGAGAGTGCGGGAGCAGTTTTGAAGCACCCTCACCGCAACAGCAGTAGCAGGCCAGGTAAGTATTTCTTCAAATCAATAATGGCTCTTTATTTAGCTAGGTCACTACATATGGTATCAGAGGGTTCGTTCAAACCCTGCGACCTAAGAGGTCCTACGCAATTTTGTGGTTGCTTCGATTCACTGCCCAACATGTCTCAGTATTCCCTGCGAGGACGATGAACGGCAAAAACGGAAAGCAGAAGTGGCTGTCGTGGAATGCTTGAAACCTGGAAAATCTTGTTCGTGACCGTCTTCATTCGGAGGCTGTATACGCAACTTTCGGAGCCAATTCCTCAATAACAAGGTATTTGGAATGTGAGCTACATTTGGTTGGAGGGGTGAAGCAGATTCGGACTTGGTACGGTTGCTTTGAAATATGGCCAGAATTAGTGTAGTTCAAGTATTATTTTTTCGCTTTTCTGCGGCCACAAGCGGTGCATTTGACGGGAATTAGGGTAAAAACCCAGTGAAAATTGTCTCGTTTTGCCTTCAAGGATGCGACAACGTTTAGCAGGCTGCAGCAGCCTTGTGCGTCGTATTCTTCTGTATTCAGAGGTGCTTATCAAAACGGAAAATGGAAAATGTAGAGCCCAATGTGACCAGAGGCCAATAGAATCATATAAATTCGGTGAAACAGGACCGACAGGTTGAGCATGGCATGCCTATCCAGAGGGAGAGACGTGGACAGTTATTTATAAATTCCAATGCTCTGAGAAGGACATGTGTAATTCCCAATAAATGAATTTTGCCTCAGTTATTTTTTTATTAGTAAACGAAATCAAATCGTTTCACTATATCAGTCGGTCGGTTCTTTCTACGTCCAATTGTAGATGCGCTTTCTTCCTTTGTGTGCATACGTCTTCTTCACGAATTCTTTTTCATTTCGCCTTTGAAATTTGTTTTGGGTCTGCATAACAACTTTCTCTCGGTTTCAACACTGGCGCGCGAGGCTGGCCCACTGAAATTTCTCAGTCGGTGGATCAGGAGATCAAATCCCTGCGACTGAACATTTTCACTCGTTGCCAGGGCTCGAGGCTCGAGCAAAATCTCCATCTTTCCAGTGAGCCTCGAGCGAGATCCGCTTCTGGATCGGTTTGTCTGTAAATGTTTTAACTGTAAATTATAACCCTGCACTGATCGGACTGATTTTCTCCGCAACAAGAGCGAGGAAGTAGATATATAGAGTTGTGGTTCTGATTGACCCTGTAGCCTTGTTGCGTATATAGAAGTTTGTGCAATGGCTTCCAACGATGGGTTCTTGACGGATGAACAGCGAGAGCTTTTGAGATCCGCATCCTTGGGTAGGGATTCGGCACATTCTTTAAAACTTCCCAAATCTCCAAGGTCTGGACCTGAATTTCAAGGAAAACATGTTGCAATCGGTTCAAAAAACCATGCTGGAGGTGCTGTGGGCAAACATGACAAGCGTTCTCACTCGGGAAAAAATGGCCGTCCCAAAAAGAGAGAAGTTCTGCTGGACGGTGAAAATATCAAAAGCCTTGACATAGAATGGTTAAGAAGACAGATAGGATTAGTAACTCATGAACCTGCTCTTTTAAGTTTGAGCATAAAAGGAAAATATTAATTATGGACGAACTACTGCAAACAACAGATCAGGTTGAAGAGGCGGAAAAATTGCACATGCACATGCATTCATCGGCTCGCTTCCTAATGGTTATGATACTAAGATTGAAAGAGGTGGGCTACCTTTGACTGAAGAGCAGAAGATAAAGATAGCTATTGCAAGGGCTGTGCTGTTCAATCCCTATATTCTACTGCTTGATGATGTCACCGGTGCTCTTGACATGGAGGCTGAGCGGGCTGTTCAAGAAGCTCTAAATATACTTATGATGGGCCGATCGAGTATCATCATAGCACGTCAGCTAAGTCAAATACGTAATTGTGATCTGATTGCTGTCATGGAAGAGGGCCAGCTTGCTGAAATAGCTTCACTGCCAGCATTGCCACAGCAAGATAATTTGCGGGAGGCTCTAAGACTACACAATAAGATGGTGGATAAAGGTATTCTACCAGACGTATGTACTCACAGTGCATTGGTTAAGGGACTTTGTAAAGATGGCAAGTTTCAGGCTGTTAGTAACTTCCCTAACGAATTCTGGAAAGGAATTCTGTCACTGAGGATGGCTTGAAGGATGAAACAATAGAGAAATTTAGTAGGGTAAATGGCATCGAGGTTGTTTTCTGAGACTTGGCATCCATAGCGTGACCTGAATTGCAGTGTCTGGTTAAAGTGAATTATCCAGAATGCATTGCTAAGGTGATTCTGATACAACCATATCTTCGTTGGCAACCTGATCTCTCTTTTCTTCACGAGCAGTTGAAGATCCTCTGTTTGCTCCTGGGTTCATTTTATCAACTAAAGTTTGGCAAAGGTTAGTACAGTATTCAAACTTGTGTTTTTTTTTCTTTTGATCAGAAAATTTCTTTCCTTCCGAGCATTTTGATAAATTAAATGGAGTTAGTGATTTAGTTTGTGCAGCATGTTAATGTACATGATAGAGCTAGAAAGAATTGCACATTGTTCTCTTTTCGTTATTTGGGTTGCATTTCACACAGAAGAGACAATATCTATTTCCTTGTTTAACATGAACTTGTAGAACAATCTCTGTATTTCTCAATTGTTATGGTTTACTTTTGGTGGTTTATTGAGAGATGTTTTGTTGGTCTTTGGACCTTAATTTAACAAACTTGTTTTCTTCATCATCATTAAGAATAGAATGCCAGTCATTGTCATAGTTGCACTTTTAACTTTAAATTTTTCAAATTTGTAAATGAGTGAATTTGCTTTAGATTTGCGGAGAGGCACTTTTTTTAAAAGTTTCCATTTGCTTGTCACAGTGTTCTAGTGGAGTCTCACTTCAAACAGATATTGAAAAGTTTGTTTTAGCTTTTGAGGATTGATAAATTTCTTGATATTTGAAGTTGTATTTATCCTGGCATATGGCTTGAAACACTAAATTTACAAAATCATTAACAAAGTTTTCCATCGTCAAAGATTATTATTCTGTATTGCATAATGAATAGTTACAGTTGTATAAAGATAATTTCTGCTATTAAAGATCTTTTCTACCGTTCGGAGATTTAATGTGCTTACTCGTAGTTGTGTGTGAAAAGATAATGTCCTCTTCCTATAAATTCTAGACTTGCTTCACATCAGTTTGAAAGTGTCATCGGTATATTTAAGGCAGCAAATATTCTGACTATTTGACTTCCATGAAACATTGAGGAATAGAGATATTTTATACACTGGATTTCAACACTGAAAGATAATTTTGTTATCAATATGGTTATATTTGTAAGTGTCATCTCTAAGCCAGACGAATCTGAAAAGCAGTCTAACATATCATGTTGGAGGGTAGAAGAATGATGTTCTCAGGAAATACAATTTTCCCAAAACTACTAGATACTCTTCACTGCTGCCTCCAATCCATTGAATTCAATGCAGTGCTATATTAGAGAACTGTAGAATTTCATTTTTTCTACCATAACATCTTGTATGTTTTCTTTAGTCTGTTTGTGCATGCTGAAAGTTTGATCAAGAATAATCGGCAAATAATAGTTTTAAACAAGCTAATTGATCTTCATGGAGTTCAAGGGTGTATTCTCAAAGCCAAGTATGACATGGTATAATGGTGCAGACATGGTATAATGGTGCACCATGCATGCAACATTAGGCTCCAGATTCTCAGAAATAGTTTCCTTTTCTTATGGTGTTGTGAAGTTCCTCTCTTACTGCTACTACTGTACATTTTTGTGACTTTTGCTGTTTTTGATGCTTACTGATGGATTATACTTCCTCAAGAGCCTGTAAACATGATGTTGTAGTTTACATTTTTTTTTAAAGTATAACCATAATTTATTAATATGTCTTTCTGCACACATTGTGTAATTTGGTCAAGATTATCTATGCAGAATGTCAAAAGTCTCATCTAAGAAAACGTGAACCAAATATTACATCAAAGAAGAGGAAGAAAGAAGAATACAAGAGAACAACTACCAGCCCATGAGACAATTAACATAAAATATGAGATCGAACTGCTAGCCAGTTAATAACTCTCAATAAAATTAATTTTGGCATACAAGATCAGTTAGGTTATCCTGCGGCCTGCCTTGTGCAGATATGAAGTAAACCAAAGCAAAACTTGGACTTGAGTTCATTAAATTTACCTTGACTTGTAGAAAATACATTTGATAACTAGCATTTTATTTTACTTTTATCACTACTTATGAAAACTTTGGTTGCGTGACACAGAGCAATATCAAAAGTTAAGAAGAGCATAACATTAACGCAAAGTAGCATTTACAGTAGAAATGCTTGTTAAATTTGTTGCAGAGGAACCTAAGTTTATGCAAAATTGTAAATATTAAAATAACATTTATGTTATATAGAGAAAACGTTTTCCAGTTCCACTTTCACAGAGTCCACTCAGTAATTTAGGGAGTTGTGCCAATAATAGAGGCCTCTGGTTCAATTCCCATTGCAGCACCAACTAATGCAATAGTGCATGCCTTACTCACAAAACTTATATGGCAAAGAATATTAACTGTACAGTCCACATGGATTTGATTTCCCTTCAATGAATCGGAAAGTTGTCAGACTCAAATTTAACTACTTTATAGGTAATATTTAACAGACTGATCATACTTATCACTACCAAGATTGAAACACTATAACGATTTATCTTGACAAGGTCATTTAATACAACCACTCATCATTCCTGATTGACAATGCTTGCTATATTTGTAAGGGATCACATTCATTTTCTTGCAAGTAGAGAAACTAAAGACAGTATAGTACTTCACATAAGATATATGAAAATCTGCCCAACTTAAGAGACTAGAGTATGAACTTATGCACATTATCCTCAAGTCAGTATTTCACCCTTCCACATAATAGCAAAACACAGTTTGAAAGGGAGTACCTAAAAAAAATAAAAATAAAAAAAAATCTTCATCTTTAGTTATGGTTGCATTCTCTAGTTTTGTAGTAGATGAACTCTGTTTTTTAAGAAGGAATCCTGAATCTCTTTTTGAATTGTTCAGAGCAATCCGTTTAGTTTTCTATTCAGTAATGTTTCAATTGAAGCTTCTCTTTTCGAGTGCAGTAATTGTCATGTCATATGAATTTGTTGGACTTTTTGAATGTTATTTTTAACCATCTTTGCTTGAGAAGAATAACACCTGAGACCTTCTAGTTGATTCTGCATTGTGTCAGTAATGTTTCAACTTTCAAGGCTCTTTTTCTTGTGCAGTAAGCTTGATGTAATCCAAACTTTGCTGGAATTGCTAGAGATCATTTTATATCATTTTTGCTTGACAAGAATAAATCTGTGGTCACTCAGCTTTTAGTATATTCTGCATTGGTCTATTTCTCAGTTAAAAAAAATATATATATATATATATATATATATATATTACACACATCTCTGATGAGCACAAGGCACACAAATATTGAGGTTGGATTAAGTCAATGTGCTATAGTAAGTCAATGTGATAATTGTAGTTTTGATTTCTACCAGAATTCTGCAGTTACCTCTGTGAATTGCTTATACCTGGAAACCCTTTTTCTTTTAATATATGGTTATGCCACTCAACTTTTATCTAAAAATCCGTTGAAAATTAGATTCATCTTCTATCAAGCGGAAATGTCCTTGAAAATTAGACATGTTCTTTACCTATCTTATTTTGGATCATGTTGAAAACATTTAAGGTGAATGTAATTTCATTAGGGGAATATTTTAATTTGATCTGAGCTGTCAACATTTTCATTTCCCTGATATTTTACGAGTTTCCTAAGTCCTTACAGTCCCTGGGTGATGTAAGCACCTACATGATATTTGCAACATTGTATGATATACTTGAAATTATTCAAAAAGACATAGATTTAAAGCGGAGGCTACTTAAAGCTGTGAATTCCTTGATGATATGATATGGACTCCTTGATGCTGTGAATTCCTTGAGGATATGGACTTCCTGATGATGATAATATGGACGAGATTAACTCCTTGAAGAGTTGAACAAAAGGAGTTCACCTATTCTCTAGAGATAAGTACCTTCTTGAATATTTTGATGTTATTCTCTTGTATTGGTATACTTTGCTTGGGTGGATTCGTTTTTATTATTATTTATGCTCCTATGACAAACAATGGGTAATGATGTTTATGTTCTTACAATCTTCTAGATATTCATTTTAATGTTTAGTCATCCTCCTTTATAATTACCAGGGGGACTCACTCCTCTGTACCTGTCAACAGCGTAGATATTTCTCTTTGACTTCTCGACATAGGAGATGTATTTGAGTTTGTATAAATTATTCTATGAGACCTTTCTTCAAGTTGTATGAAAACTTCTGTAGGTGTTTTCTTAGTAGTTTTTACTTCAGAAAATATATACAGCGGGCAAGTAACATTCAAAAGAGACCTCTAAAGAGTCACATATAATATCTTCCTTACTCAAAATTACCCCAAGTGACTGTGTACCTGTTAATTAGTTTCTGATCTAATCAAATTCTTTTTGCATTTTAGCCTTTATTTTCTGCTCCTTATTCATGATCGCATTTTTACCTACTAATTCATCCTTGAAATCCCTTATCTCATTATCCTTTTTAGAAAGCATCTTTTGAGATTATCAATTTCCTGATATTAATGCTCAGACGTGACAAAGTCTCTGCTAACTTCTCTGATGGATTCCCCTCTGTAGTCATTGCTTCAGTAGTGGTTGCTGCACGTATATGCTCACTCTTCTCTTTTACTTAACTTTTGATCCTGTTTTCATATCTGTTTATGTTGGTCGATAATCAGGGATAGCAATTGTTGTTTCTCTTTCTGTACTGTCTCTGATGTTTGAACATGCTCTAGAGCTGATATTTTGAGTTTTCTCCTGAGCACTTGAATATCTGTAACTCTTGATCTAATCAAGGCTTGTATTGATGAGGAATCATTGGATTTGCACCCAATTTGATTACAACCTGCTCCAAATTATCTATTCTCATCTGTTTTGTTTTCGTGGAAATTTTCTTCTTATTTCAGCTGGTCGGTCCTTGGGTTAACATATTTTCTAAATTTAAAGCATTAGTAGCTGTATTAGCTAAGCTTTTGCGTAACATTCAGACCTAATTTGGCAAATAGATAAGTGATGAATACAACCTGAGCAAAGGTTCCATGAGCATAAATTCAACCCATAGGGCCAAGGTATTGAAAGAGTACTACTATTTAAACATAGAGCAATGTTCGGTGTATTATTGTTAAAGGAAATGTTCAGTTCAAAATATGTTCTCCAAACGTGTTGCATACCATACTTGAGCTAGGTATTTCAATCAAATTATATATAAAAGAACACAACGAGTAACAGTATTGTTAAAAAGAAGGAATCGAGATTTGTCTTCGCTAATAACTATCCATATGATGCATTTTGTTACCAAGTAAGACAATAACCCAGTTAGTTGTTACTGGAGCAAACACATTCAGATCAATGAAAGTTTGGAACATAACGATATGTGTTCGTAAGATCAAAAATCAAGTATCAGTTAGCAATTTAAAGTCATGAGTTTTATGCACAAACAAATTCACGAAAGAATGATTATATTATGAATATGAAAGCTAATGACATGAATAGATTATGGCAAGGTATGATATACTTTAGATAACATGTATGAAATATACATAAGCTATGTGTTTTTGAAAATATTAATGCACATGTTATAAATGCATGGACAAGTGTTATGATTGCAGATAAAATCTCATTACCGAAATGACCATGTGATGACAGAAACTTCAGAACAATTAAGGCTCAAAGAGATTCCATGATAGGGTATTAACCCTGATTCTACTGGGAGGGGTGGAGGTGTTGCCCACCGTTTATCCTCTGAACCCTGGAGTCATGGGAGGACTGTGCGAGTCACGCTCCCCTAGACGTGTGATGATGACTGCCAGATGCCTACTAGGGATCAGGTCGGTATAGCCAACGCTGTCACCCTTGGAGTTTATGAATGGTAGGGTCAGTACAACTGACGCCATGGCATACTCCAGTAGAGGACGGATAGGATGGGAGCGGAAGAGATTAGGAAGGATAGGATGATGTAGTGATAGCCTGGGGGGGGGCCTGATGAAGTAGCACATGATCATTAAGTTATAAACCTAAAAATATTCAAAACACCAATTTTATAGTGTTCTCTCATTAAGTAAAAATAAAAATAAAAATTAACCTCAATACTCAATCCGAGCAAGAATGTACTAATCACTATTATAAGTATTGAACTCTAACTTCGGGACGAAGTTTTCTGAAGGAGGGGTGTATGTAATGACCCATCGTTAAAATAGAGAGCACGAGAATATTAGCATGCATACGATGCATGCATATGATAGCTACATATGCATGTATCGCATGCACTGCACTATTAACTATATTCTAAGTTACCTAAAATATTAAATATCCTAACTCACCCCTTCATATAGAAAAGTCGCATTTAACCATCAGCACATATTTCTTAATGCCTCATGATTAATGAGTGCTCACCAATGATATTAAGTTTAAAAGTATAAAGTAAAAGAAAAGGGTTATAAAGAAAATAAATGTAAGGAATTATGTAAAGCCTTAAAAATCAGGTTATATAATTATCTATTTAAGAAATTTAAAATAAAGTATATGAATGAATTATTAAAGGGATAATCTAAGTCAAAATAAAGCATAGGACAAATAATTAAGCATATGACTTAAGACTTTAATTAAACATATAAAAAGTATAATCAAAGTGAAATGGCACATGTTAAAATATCTTGAAGATAAAATCCGATTCTGCATGTTGAGAGGTGTCATTGAGAAAAGAAGCGGTGGGCTCATAGGTGGAGGGAGCAACCACCGTCAATAAAAGGGTACATAAGGAGAGGTTGAGGGCAGAGAAGGGGATCGGTGTTCCTTGCCCTGTGAGTGTATTTGCTGTGAGTAGAAAGGAAACTGATGCGGGTGCCATAGGAGGAGGAAGTTGCTGTGGGAGGAAGGAGAGGAAAATTTACACATACTGGTTTGTGAGCCTTACTTGTTTTGAAGTTTCTGGGCACGGGGGAACAGTATGCATCAGTTGAGAAGCATACTGGGTCGAGTATCTAGGTATACTCGATTTGGCTGGGTGGTTTTGGTTATTCAGTAATGAGAAAGCGGGAGCAGTTTTGAAGCACCCTCACCGCAACAGCAGTAGCAGGCCAGGTAAGTATTTCTACAAATCAATAATGGCTCTTTATTTAGCTAGGTCACTACATGAATCCTAAGTCTAAAACACTTTGAAATTATTATCATTCATTAGACTTAGTTTCTTTTATGTATTTCTCCCTGTCAGAGAACAATTGGCCTACAATGTGTGAAGAAGATACTAAGGTTACACTAGGTATCACTCTTCCATTATCCCTAGGGTTTATCTTGTACCTTCCATTAGCCCTAGGGTCTCTCTTGTATATATAAGGCATTGTCATTTAAAGGGAGGGTTTTGGGTGGTAATACAAAGCCATAACTAGAATGTGAAATATCAAAAAGATAAATGAAAATAGAAAGGAAAGCGAAAAGAATTAGAAGATCCATACTTGTACTTGATGGTAGTTGATGATGTAGGAGCTTGTTGAAACACGCAAAAGATGTGAGTGTGCTAATCACAGTGCCAAAAAAGCATGTTACCCACCAAAAGTGGGTGACTCCATAGGAGGAAAATTTCTCCTAGATCTCTCTTCAACCAACAGTCGGTAGCCCCTGACAGCCACCAGTGTAGTTGATACATTGTGCCATTTGATCTCTGCTCCCTGCATCAGTCATATGTCCTCTCGCCCATATTTTGAGAAAATATGTTTGAAGGTGGGCTATCCAACCCAAAAGGTATGTTTTTCATTGTGCAATCAGGTGCTTATGCTTGTTTTTCCTTGGGCATCTTAGGTATGGATTATTGAGTGACTTGGAAAAAAGGAAGGGCTTTGACTGTACTTGTGTTCCCTCACCTCAAATAAGGAGGGTTAATCCTCAATCCTAGTCTTGTGGGATCTCCCCTATTGGCCTATGGCTTTAGGAAGGGCACTACTTGGGAAACCCTGATTTTGGTAGCGCGGTCCCATTTTCCCCATCCACATTTTTCATTCCCCTCTACACATTACACCCCTATTTCATCATATTCCTTCTCTGGGTCCACAAGGCACCTACACACCCCTTGTCCACATGTCTGGGTCAGGCCTAGAAATGTTGCCCCAGAGGTTGATGCAATTAAAAGAATGTTAAAAGCATATCATGGCCACAAGCAAGAAACAAAAGAAAAAGAATATTATAAAATGCAAAAGATGGTTGTGACATTTAATATAGCACATGGGCCATCACCTTGATTCCTAGGGCCCTATAAGTGCCCCCAAATCATTGAGGAACCCATGCACGTCCCAACCCCTAATCGGTAATGAACTGCTCCATCTTAAGGGGGTAATAACTTCTGATATCATACACAGCATGCTCTTATTTCCTGGAGCTCTGACCAGTAATACAAAGAAAAATAAAGAAAAGGAAAAAAGAAAATAAAGAAGGGTGGCAAAACAAAGAACTTCCTTGAACCCATGGAATTTGGCCTTGAGACCCCCGTGTCCCCATCCATTCATCATCATTCACATGACACCTATCAATTAAAATATGTACAAGGGACCTGTCTTTCCCCTTAGAGACTAGGAACACCTAATAGGGTTGTTTATTACCCACTCCTACCTAGAGAGGTAACACTAAATTTGGAAAGGAAGCTCACTATGAATTCTCAATGTGCCCTTGATAAACAAGCTTGGTTTACTTAGATGTACCAATGAATTATTGTACCTAATTGTGAGGATGTGCATTGGATATTATATGTAATTGGCAGGTGGTTTCATCATGGGTTGGGAAACTTAGGTGGGGCCCAATTCCACTAGAGGATCATATTGACACCCCTGGGTGAAGCGTAGAGAGCCATGGGACTACCATCATGTGTAAAGCATCATTCCATGCCATGGGCACCCTCAACACCTCCAACAGTTTTCTCATTGCCCTACATTATTCACAAGATGATGCACTTAGACAAGTGTGCCCCGATCGTCTTAGCATTATATTGCAGTTGATCCAAGGCCCAAAGGAGGTTTTTCTCATCCCTTGACAGATGGGAGCGCAAGCACCGTCGTCAAAGCCCTCAGTATTGTGGCATCATAGGCTATTCTATCATCAAGAGACCCATGAGACTAGTTTCTATGCCCCAAACACACATTGGCACCAAGAGGACTCAATGTGGCCGTCCATCGACCTTACATCAACATGATATCATCAATTTAGCTAGAAATTGGATGGCAAATCTCAAGCCCTAAATCATGATTTCCTCCTAGGTTTTTCTTCGACAACCTTTAGCTTGCATGAGGCATTGAACCATTATTGTATCTCTCCTTGAATGGGCTTAGTGGCATCACTTCACACCTAAATCATTGACCTATTCATTCCTATCAAACCACTAATTGGTTGGACACCTCACCTATTTTGAGAATTTTAAGTAATGTAATGAAATAACTTGTAGTTTGACTTAGTCGTGAAGCATATTATGGATGAAAAGTCACTTGTTTTTTCAAGCAAAAGGAGGAAAGATATTGAGATCCTAATCTATAAATAGAGAAATCTCCCTCCTTTGCAAATCGTTATAAATTGTTGAGATCATTTCTCCATAACGTGAAAATTTTCATGAAATCTTTGGTGTTCATCACGAGTTATCTTTCTTGGTTGATTTCACATATTTCTTAAGGTGATATGTGGATAACTAAAGAATACTACAAAAACTAATTAGATCAATCCATTTGAAGGGAAACTTTGTCACTTGTTGAGGGATGTCCAAGGTTTTACTCGCACATCTCTCTTGAGGATCATATTGACACCCCCGGGGGAAGAGTTGAGAGCCATTGGACTCCCATCATGTGTAGAGCATCATTCCATGCCATGGGCACCCTCAACACCTTCAACAGTCTGCTCATTGCCCTACATTATTCACGAGATGATGCGCTTGGACCAGTGTGCCCCGGATGGCTTAGCATTATATGGCAGTTGATCCAAGGCCCAGAGGAGGTTTGTCTCATCCCTTGAGACATGGGAGGGCAAGCACCTTCATCAGAGCCCTCAGTATTAGAGCATCACAGGCTATTCTATAATCAGGAGAAAAATGAGACGAGCTTCCGTGCCCCAAACTCATTGTGGGGCACCATGTGATGACTTGCATGGAGACTAAGGGGCCATCCCCTTGTTCATCATTTATGGAGCCCTCTCACACACATTGGCACCAAGAGGACTCAACGTGGCCCTCCAACAACCTGACATCATCAATTCGGCCATCAATCGAATGATTATTTCATAACTTGAAGAAGATACTTGGTCGACTTGTGACCAAGGCATGTATTTTGCACATTTTTATAATGTTAGAGGCCTTGGGGTATTAATTTGACCTACTAGGTCTCATATAAATAAAATCAACTTCATGTGTATTGGATCATCATCACACTTGAATTTCAGTGTTCTTGGCAAATTCACACTTTTTCTTTGGATTAGCTATTGGATGTCTTGGATGCATTTGATAATTGGAGCTGAAATTCGATTTTTTTTTGGAGCTATCTCTTGATTTGTGGATGGATATATCATATTCTCATCTTGTAAGTGCCTCTTGTTGAAGTTTTATTCTTGAAAAAAGCCTAATGTATGGAATTGTAGCAACTTGATTAATGTTATATTGTGCCATGTTTGTTGAAGATTTCTTTTGAAAGGTATTTGGTTGGCAATTGCACGTGTTACTCATAGCATGACATGTGATGAATGTTCCTAGTGGGTGAAATTTTGTTTTTCCTCCATAAAACTCCATAAACTTTTAGTGGGTAATTGTTGGTAGCTAGGGCATCGATTCTTGACCTCCTTAAAGACGATTATGGCAAATCTAAAGCATCTAGAACTCCACAAGCCCAAAGGAGAAAGCACCAGTCTAAGCTATTTCGTGATGAAATCATTCTTTCTCCATATTTTCTTCCCACAAAGTTCTAGTCCCCTCTTCTTTGATGGCTAGGTTAGGGCATAGAGTGAAATTCTCTAGAGAGTGAAAGGGTGGATTCCAAGATCATAGAATTCAAGCTTAGGGTCTTAGCTACAAGACCTCAAAGTTTGACAAGCATCCCTTGTGTTTTCATCCATAAAAAGTCTTGCTCAAGGTGTGTCACAGAAGGGAAACCCTAGTTTGCATTTCCTTGGCTTCAGGACTTTTTCGAGGGTTGTACAAGCTTAGTATTCATTGTAATAAATCATAGGAAGCCATTTCTTGTCCTTGAATTGATCTCGGGACTACCTTTAACCATGATAATTCACAAAACCCTAGATTGCGTACAAGTTTTTCTAGGTCTCTTATACAGAGCGAAAACAAGTGTCGTATTATCACATTGACCTTCCCTTAAATCACCTAGTACCTCAAACCCTAGAACATCAATTAAAGATGATTGTTTGTCTACCAAGACTCCTCCCATTGTTGAAAGTTTGTAATGAGCAAGGGACAATGGTTGTGATGACAGTGGGACTCCCATTGTTATCACTTAGTTTAGCTCTTTGACCCATAACCTTTCCCTCCTTAGGGCCTTCTAGATTCTGCTAACAAAACCTACAACATAAAAGTAAATGGCTTGACACATACAAGGAGGCGATAACAATAGAAAATATCAATGAGGATGAGAAGAAAGTGATGGTGAGAAGAGGACAAACGAAGAAGGGGTGGCAAAGGTAAGGATGAACTAGTGGAGGAAAGAGAGATCAAAGTTATTGAAGGCAGGACCGAAAAAATAAACCAAATATGCAAGAGGGGACAACAATAGTGATGAACAATTGAAGCCCAGAAGTAAGAGGTGGCAACATTATTTGAGATAGCAAATGAAAGAAGTGAGAATTGACAACTCTGGAGCACAAATACCAAAGGAAAGAAGAAAAGTTGACAATCCTAGTGTTGAACTAGGGAATAAAATAGAGGAGTGGAAGCAAGCATTGGAGCAATGGTTGGAGATGTGATCCCAAAGTTGCAGTCTATAGGATGCAGCAACCAAGACCAAAGTCCTTAATAGGAGAAGCCATCTCAGATCAAGCCCTACCTGACAAGACGACTTAAAGAGACCCATTACTGGTGATGAAGCCAAGGAAAGCGGCAAGCAAAAAAATAGAGAGAGAAGATATAGGAGAAAGAGTTCATTAGTAAAAGTATGAATGGGGATACTATTAATTTTTTGATAAACCCTCAACATATAAGGCCTAGGTTTCTCTCACAATGGTCCCTCCCAAAAATAGAGCATCACTCAACTTGGTAGAGGATATTAATTATGGAAACCTTATGAGGCCATCATGATCCACAAGCCACTAAAGAAAGGTTATTACTAGAAGGAAAGTATTTCAATCAACATTCGATTGGTAAAGAAAAGTGAAGAATAGTATGGGAAAGAAAGCATCATGCAACATTCTTAACTCCTGTCAGGCCAGGCAGTAACTCCATTAAGCAAAAAACGATTCATGTGTTCTATTCCATTAGGTAGGTCTATTATATACATGAGGGAGAGACTGTTCAATTCATCTCCCGATGACTGTTCATATTTCTCATTTATTTATTTACATATATTTACCCAATCACAAGGATTAGGTGTCAACATTCCCCCCCTTAATCTGAAGGGATGTTGGTGAGTCCAAGCATCGTTCTGAATCATTCAAGCTTTTCTCTTCCAAGCGCTTTGGTGAAGATGTCTGCAATTTGCTCATTTGTGGAACAATGACAGAGATGGATTGTTTTGGCCTCAACATGATGTCGAATCAGATGATATTTAGTATTGATGTGCTTCGTTCGATCATGGAACTTTGGGTTCTTGGCCAACTTTATTGCATAGGTATTGTCAATCATGAGTGGAGTTGATTGTACTTGTTTTACCTGCAAAACTTCAAGAATTTTATTGAGCCACACAATTTCTTTTGTTGCTTCAGTTGCTGCCACGTATTCTGCTTCTATTATGGAATCTGCTGGAACTGATTGTTTGCGTGATCTCCAGGAGACAGCTCCTGATCCAGGACTCATAGCATATCCTGAAGTTGATACTCTAGTTTCTTTGTCTCCATCGAAGTCTGAATCAGAGTATCCAATCAAGCTGAAGTCATCCACCTGTGTATACTTGATTCCAAAGTCTTGAGTTCCCTTCAAGTACCTTAGAACTTTTTTTGCAGCAGACCAATGTCCCTCACAGGGCTTTTGCATAAACCTAGAGAGGATTCCAACAGCAAATAAAATGTCTGGTCTGGTAGTAGTTAGGTAGTTGAGACTTCCTACAAGCTGTCTATACTTTGTTGCGTCCTCAAATTCTTTTCCTTCAATAGATGTGAGCTTTAAGTTTTGTTCCATTGGAGTAGTAAGAGGATTGCACTCTATCATGCCAAACCTGTTCAACAAATCTCCAATGTATTTCTTTTGAGAAAGAAATATGGACTTTGGATGTTGGGTTACTTCAATGCCAAGATAGTAATGAACATAGCCCAAATCAGTCATTTCAAAACTTTTCCCCAATTCCTTCTTCATGGATGCAATGTAGCTCTCATTGTTCCTGTCATTAAAAGATCATCTACATATAACACAAGATATACAATTGTTTTGCCAACTTTCTTGACAAATAAAGTTGCATCATCAAGATCAAAATGATTGAAATTGAGTTTCAGAAGATGCTCAGTTAGTTTTTCATACCAGGCTTGCGGTGCTTGTTTGAGGCCATACAAGGACTTCACAAGTTTGCATACTTTATGTTCATGTCCTTTAACAGCAAATCCTTCAGGCTGGGACATAAAAACATTTTCTTTTAGATCTCCATTCAAGAAAGTAGTTTTTACATCCATTTGGTGGACTTTCCAGCCGTTCTGAGCTGCTAGTGCAAAGAGTGTCCGGATGGTAGCCCATTTTGCTGTGGGGGCAAAAGTCTCCTCATAATCGACCCCTTCCTTCTGTGCAAAACCTTTTGCCACAAGCCTAGCTTTGTTCTTGTCAAGTGAGCCATCAGCTTTATACTTGTTCTTGTAGACCCACTTGCAGCCAATTGGTTTGGTTCCTAATGGAGGATCAACCAGCTTCCAAGTGTCGTTCTTTATGAGGGCATCATACTCCTTTTGCATCGCTTCTTTCCATTCATCATGAGAAGCAGTTTCTTTGAAGGAAGTTGGTTCAAAATCTGTAGACAAGTTCAATTCACCATCATAAGACACATCCATATCAACAGGGGAATTAGAGTCATCTACATCACCTCCATTTTGCCGGTTTGAATTTCTGGTTCCTCTCTTTCCAACTTCATCAAGATGAACACTTTCAAGTGTCTTTGTCAGCCACTTTGGGGGACCTTTTTGAGATGGTCTAGGCTGCTCCGTTGATTGAGTTGGGACTAAATCAAGATTGAGTCTCCCAATTCTATCAATTACATCACTTAAAACATCATTCGTTGTTGGAGTTTCATGCAGGGGAGAGTGTTCTTCAGAAGAAGATTCCACATGTTGATCTAGTATAGGAAGCCCCCCTTCAAGATGTGGAATTTGATTATCAAATTCTTGAAATGCTTTTGCTTTTGTGAATCTATCCAAGCAATCAAGTTGCCGCTCAACAACATTGTCAGTTTTGGATGATTCAAGAAAAATTACATCTCTGGATACAACAAACTTCTTATTTACTTCATCATAGAGGCGGTATGCTTTGGAGGTGTTTGAGTACCCCAGGAAGATACACTTACGACTTCTAGCACCAAGTTTGTTTCTATGTACCTTTGGTATCAAGGCATAACAGGTGGAACCAAAGACCCTGAGATGCTTTACCGAAGGAACATGTCCATACCACATTTCATATGGAGTCTTGTTTCTTATAGCATTCGATGGACATCTATTATTTATATATGCAGCACATAAAACAGCATCAACCCAAAACATTATCTTTACATTTTTGAAGAAGAGCATGGATCGTACCATATTTAAGATTGTCCTATCCATTCTTTCAGCTACACCATTTTGTTGGGGATTATAAGGCACAGTTGTTTGATGTTTGATCCCATGTTGGCGAAGATAGTTTTCAAATTCATTTGATGTGTATTCTTTTCCATTATCAGTGCGAATAGACCCAATATGAGATTGTGCATCATTTTCAATCCATTTATGAAAATTCTGGAATGTTTGAAAAGCATCAGATTTGTTCTTCAATAAATAAACCCAACACATTCTGGTGTAGTCATCAATAAATGTCATGATATATTTATTTCCATTTGCAGAAGGAACAGGCATTGGACCACATAAATCTGAATGAATGAGTTCAAGTTTCCTATGTGCTCTTGAATGTGAATCATGAAAAGACTGTTTGTTATGCTTTCCTAGAATGCAAGCATCACATTGCTTAAGTTTCCTAGGAATTGTAGGCAAACCAGCAACACCATTTTTCTTCAACAAGCGGAGACTGTCATAGTTCAAATGTCCAAATCTAGCATGCCATAATAAACTTGATGGAAGTGTACCTTCTTCATGATCAGCATTGTATGAGAAATGTTGTGCATGAGCAGAGGTTCCTTGCAGTTTAAGAAGCCTTTCTTCTTCTATTCCCCTCATGACAAGTGAGTGGTCAAATGCTTTTCTTACCTCAAGCTTGCCATCAAACATATGAATGGAGTGACCTTGCTGGCAGATGTGGACCAAGGACAGCAAGTTTCTCTTGAGCTGTGGGAGATATAGAACATGACCCAGAAGAAAGTCTGGAAGACCAGGCAGTTTAAGCCTGATTGTGCCAAGCCCTGATGGCTTGATTTTTTATTGATCTGCAAAGTATACTGCTCCATCAACATTGTCAGTGAAATCTTCAAAAAAATCTTTTCTATGAGTCATGTGGCAAGTTGCTCCTGAATCAAGCAACCAATCATTTTTCCAAGAATCAAGTGAAGCATTAAATAGATCTTCATTTACTCCAATGTTACATTGTGCCACAACATAGTGAGCGGATTCAGGTGCTTTACCTTTGTCTGTATCATCAGTTTTACCTTTCTGTTGGTTTCTTTTCTACTCAATTTTGTCCCATGGTAGCTTGCATGTAGAGGCATCATGTGATCCATTTCTTTTGCAGCGAATGCAATGCAAATCTACCTTTTCTCCTTGAGAATGTCTGCCCCCCTGCCTCTGAAATATCTTCCTCTTCCTCTTCGTCCACCTCTTCCTCTTGTAGAATCTTGAGCAGGATGCTTTTCTTTATGAGCAAGGCACACAGCCTCTTCAGAAGATTCAGGGGCTGTCTTCTTTCCAAAAGCTTTCTCTCTTTCAGCAAACTTTTTCACAAGAGAGTCAAAGGTTATATCTTTGAGATTTCCATTTGCTTGCAATGACTCGAGATAATTGGAGTAAGTAGGAAAAAGTGCCTTGAGAAAAGCGATAAGAGGAATATCCAATTCAACCTTAGTGGATTTGATATCATGCATTATAGATTTTACTTCAGATGCAAGAGCAAGAGGATCATTATTTTGCAGTTCAAGAGTGAAGAGTTTAATCATGAGTTGGACAACTTCAAGTGCAGAATGTGAGTCATAGAGTTCTTTCAGCTTTTGTAAGGCTTCAAAGGTAGTTGAATATGACGAAATATGGCGACTCACCTCTTCATTTACAGATGTTGTGATTAATGCATAAGCTTTGTTGTTCTTGTTTTCCCAAATGACGAGCTCTTTGTCTGAGGTAGGCTATACTGGGTCATTGTCTCCTTCTCCGACACACACTCCTTTCCACAACTCATTGAAAATGAGGGTGTGCTTTATCATCCGGGACCATTCAGGATAGTTCTCCTTGCTAGTGAGAACTATTCCCACCATGGATATGATTGAATGCATTCTGTAAAAAAATATTTCTGTTGATAGAAAAATACTTCTGCTAGCAAGAAAAAATCTGTGTACTGTAAAAAAATACTTCTGCTAGCAAAGAGCAAAACTATATTTTATCCATATAAAATATCACCATTTGTAATTTCAACCTTATTTCATACAATATATCAAGCATCCATGCCCTTGACAAGAAGGAACTGCTCATTGCATCATTATCAATATATTGTATTCCTTAAATCCAGAATAAAATAAGGAAAATCTTGAGCAAAATTGTTTCTGCTCAACGCCCCTTTTTTTTTCTTTAGTGATACCAAGGCTAGTTAAACACCTTCACAGTCTTAACATCTACCACACAAAAATAAACTATTACTCCTTTAACCTTCTGCGCTGATACAATCATAAAAACTGTGGTGAAAAATTACGGAAATATGGCCAAAGCAAAGCATGTATCCCGTCCACATCCACGCATAGCCATGTTGTCTCCCCAAATATTCACGTGCAGGAGCGGCAGAACATATGGAGCAGTGGAAGCTTTCGCTGCTCCACTCTGATTTATTTGACCTCAAATCACACCATTTCCGCAAAACTATATGCGTATTAACAGATCTATATGCGTTTTCATTGAAAAACTATATGCGTATAAATGTAACAGCGTTCAACGGAATGGTGACTATATGCGTATTAATAATAACTGTAACAGCGATACCACGTTCTTCAATGTGACAGCATTCTTTTCCTCCAGCGTTCAACGGAGCAGTGTTTTCCACCCAGAGTAATGTTCTTCAATGTGACAACGTTCTTTTCCTCCAGCATTCAACGGAGCAGTGTTTTCCACCGGGGCAACGTTCTTCAATGTGACAGCGTTCATGAAAAGCCAAAACCCAAGCGATGTCAATGGAAAGCCAAACCCAAGCGATGTGATTGAAACGCAAAGTATGCAATGTCAAACAATGAGAGCACAGTGAGAGAGCGCAGGTACAGAGAGCGCAGGTATGGCAGACAATGAGAGCGCAGGTACAGAGAGTGCAGGTATGGCAGACAATGAGAGCGCAGGTACAGAGAGCGCAGGTAAGGCAGATAG
The DNA here is from genome assembly GCA_031772625.1 of Pinus tabuliformis. Classification (NCBI taxonomy): domain Eukaryota; kingdom Viridiplantae; phylum Streptophyta; class Pinopsida; order Pinales; family Pinaceae; genus Pinus; species Pinus tabuliformis. The sequence goes on from CM062807.1 coordinate 735,059,475, forward strand.
AACGCAGGTAATGTCAGACAGAGAGCGCAGGTAAACAGTCATTGAATTATATGGAGAGCAGAGGAGCAGACTAGGGAGTTACAAAGACATAAAGGCTAAAAAAAGGAGCTGGCTTTGATACCATGTCAGGCCAGGCAGTAACTCCATTAAGCAAAAAATGATTCGTGTGTTCTATTCCATCAAGTAGGTCTATTATATACATGAGGGAGAGACTCTTCAGTTCATCTCCCGATGACTGTTCATATTTCTCATTTATTTATTACATATATTTACCCAATCACAAGGATTAGGTGTCAACAACTCCTACGGTGATATGTGAGCATCAGGAGGTGAATCTACTACGGCTAATGATTTAGGGGAGCACTTGTTGAGTAGCCCTATAAAAGTGATCACTTATTGTACTTTTCCCCTCACTTTCCCATTATCGCAATTCACTCTTTGTTCCCAAATCAACCATATCCATATGTATCCACACCTCTTTGGCCATGACATCATTCTTCATGGAAGTCTCAAAGTTTGCGATGCATTTGGGCTACCTAATGCAGTGACCCACGTCGTCAAAGGCAGTGGAAATATCTCTTGCAACCTCCAAGTCAAGATTAATCAGCTCCAAGCCATAGAACTCTTAACGCCCCCTTTAATGTCCCATTTGAATCTTTGAGGTACCTTCAAACTGAGTCGACTCCCCCTTTTGGGGCAAGCATGAGGTTAAAAGAGGTAACATGGCAGATGTGTTGAGCAAAAAAGATATCAAAGCAAGTAAAAGACACATCATAGACTGAGGACAAATCATGTTCAGGAAAGTTCAAGCCTTAAGCCACACAAAAAGGAGGCAAATGGGCGCCGACAATGAGTGTCGTCCACCCTTTCTACACCCATTCTACCCATTGGATCATGTAAAGGTCAATTTGGAGGAATGCTGAGGCAAAACAGAAGGCCATTTAGGTCTCCAAGAAATCCAAGGGACATTTCGAGTCAAAATAAAGCAAGGAGCCTAAAACCATGGTTTGAATCATCTTTGCACCAAGCAAAGGGAGGTTATCCCCATTATACTAGTCGTTGGAAAGGCCAACATCCTCATTCAAGCAAATTGTGCAAACAAAGTGGACATTTTGACTTCCTAAGCACTCAAGTTAACTTTTCAAGGAACGTTAAGCTATTTCTTGATGGAAGGTTGTACCCGTAGGTCAATTTGGACCTCCTTTTGTCAAATCAAACCTCTAATTGGTGGGATGTCTCACCTATTTTGAGATTTAAGTAATGTAATGAAACAACTTGTAGTTTGAGTTAATCGTGAAGCATATTGTGGATGAAAAGTTGCTTTTTTTTCAAGCAAAAGGATGAAAGATGTTGAGATCCCAATCTATAAATAGAGAAATCTCCCTCTGCAGATCGTTGTGAATTGTTGAGATTGTCTTTCCATAATATGAATCATTTTCATGAAATCTTTGGTGTTCATCATGAATTATCTTTCTTTATTGATTACACATATTTCCTAAGGCGATATGTGGATAACTAAAGAATACTACAAGAACTAAAGATGTTGAGATCCCAATCTATAAATAGAGAAATCTCCCTCTGCAGATCGTTGTGAATTGTTGAGATTGTCTTTCCATAATATGAATCATTTTCATGAAATCTTTGGTGTTCATCATGAATTATCTTTCTTTATTGATTACACATATTTCCTAAGGCGATATGTGGATAACTAAAGAATACTACAAGAACTAAATAGATCAATCCATTTGAAAGGAAACTTCGTCACTTGTTCAGGGATGTCTAGCGTTTTACTTGCACATCTCTCTTGTCAGTGTATGGTAGAGTTTGTTTCTTCTTTTTGGGACATGCCCTAGTGCTTTCACTAAGGGCTTCAGTTTATTTTGCATCATAGTTGAGCTATTTGTTGAAGGCTTTTCCCTAAGTATAATCCTTCTTGTAGGGCTTGGTTTCAAAACTTGTTCCTTATTAGGAGTGAGCTCATTTAATTTATGGGGTTCTACCTCCGTTCATAATCCACAATCATTGATCAACTAACTCAAGAGGGGCATTGATTTGACCCCATAGCCCTAGTGGAAATAAGGCACACTCCTTATTCCATCAATCAACCATCTCTTTTTAATAAGTTTTATTCTTGAAAAATGTATAATGTATGGAATTGTTAAAACTAGATTAATGCTATATTGTGCCCTAATTGTTGACAATTTATTTCAAAACCTATTTGGTTGGCAATTACACATGTTACTCATAGCATGACATGTGATGCATGTTTCTAATCGATGAAATTTTGCTTTCCCTACATAAAAATTTTCTTTTCGTGGTCAAATCCTTCTTTCTCAATATTTTCTTCCCCCAAAGTTTTGATCCTCTATTCTTGGATGGCTAGGTTAGGGCATAAAGCGATATTCTCTATAGTGAAAGGGTGGATACCCAGATCATAGACATCAAGCTTAGGGACTTATCTACAAGACCTCAAAGTTTCACAAGCATCTCTTGTGTTTTCATCCCTAAAAACCCTCGCTTGAGTTGTGCCTTACAAGGGAAACCCTAGTTTTCATTTCCTTGGCTTTGGGACTTCTTCGAGGGTTGTATGAGCTTAGAATTCATTGGAATCACTAAGTTTACCTCTTTGACCCATAGCCTTTCCATCCTTAGGGCCTGCTAGATTCTGGTAACACAACCTACAACATAAAAGTAAATGGCTTGCCACATACAAGGAGACGATAACAATAGCAAATCTCAATGAGGTTGAGAAGCGAGCGAAGGTGATAAGAGGACAAGGACAGGTGGCAAAGGTAGGGATCAACTAGTGGAAGAAAGAGAGATCAATTTTATTGAATCCAAGACCAAAAACTGAACCAAATATGCAAGAGGGGACAACAATAGAGATGAACAATTGAAGACAAGAAGTAAGAGGTGGCAACATTATTTGAGATAGCAAATGAAAGAGGTGAGAACGGAGAAGTTTGGAGCACAAATAGTAAAGAAAAGAAGAAAAAGTTGACAATCTTATTGTTCAACTGAGGAATGCAATAGACAAGTGGAAGAAAGCATTGGAGCTATGGTTAGAGATGTGATCCCATAGCTGCAATCTATAGGATGCGACAACCAAGACCAAAGTCCTTAATAGGCAATGGAGAGGCACGGTGATTGGTCCCATCTAAGAAGAAGCCATCTCAAGTCAGGCCCTACCTGAGAAGACGACCTAGAGAGACCCATTAGTGGAGATGTAGCCAAAGAAAGGATATTAAAAGTATGAATGGGGGTGCTATTATTTTTTTGAGAAACCCTTACCACAGAAGGCCTAGGTTTCTCTCACAATGGTCCCTCCCAAAAATAGAGCATCACTAACCTTGGAAGGGCATATTAATTATGGAAACCTTATGCGGCTAATCTAATCCACAAGCCACTACAGAAAGGTTAGTACTAGAAGGAAAGGATTTCATTCAACATTCGATGGGTCAGGGAAACAGAAGAATAGTATGGAAAAGAAATCATCATTGTTAATTTTAGGTATGTTCTATGCTGAGAGCAATTCAATTTTCCATATTAGCTCAATATCAATTCCAGATTAGAAATCACATTTATCATTGTTAGGTGTGGAGCCTGATTATCTTTTGTATTCAAAGGTTTCAGCCGGATGTATACCCCAGGAAGACTGTACACCCCTCCACGCGGGGGGGTGCGGGGGGGACTTGTCCCCCCCACGGGGGTTCGGGGAGGCTAATCGCCCCCGGCTGGGGGGTTCGGGAGCTAGCGGTCCCCCAGCGGGGGTTCAGGGGTAGCGCCCCCGAAGCTAAAAATAGATGTAAAATTGCCTTGTAAAAGTCTAGTAATTTATAGTCAATCTAGGCCGTTCATTAGGCGGATGATCTGATGGTAGAAGTTATGTTTAATTTAGGGTTTTTTGCCCTAGAAGGCAACCCCTCACTATATATGAGGGAATTGTATTGTGTCTATGTAGATCTGTATTCTGAGTGAGGAAGAGAGAGGAGATTGAGAGCGAAGAGGGTGTTACAGCGGATCTGCTGTAGGTTGTATCTCTTCAATTTGCTGAATAATATAATAAAAGAAGGACTCGCTGTTTCTCCATGGACGTAGCCCAAACTCGGTGAACCACATATATCTGTGTCTGTCTTGTTTTATGCATTTTCTGTGTTTATATTTCTGCAATATTTTATGTGTTCCATTACTCCGTAATATATAATTTTCTAACAATCATGATAGTAAAATGTAGATAGAACATAAACATAAATCGCAGAAAACAAGTCAAGACAAGAGGACACAAGATGTGGTGCCAGCGAGGGACAAACCCCAATGTGGGTGAACCCTTGATCAATTCTTCTTATGTCCTTCAATAGTTCAGCAGAGAGAGAGATAGTACATATATATCAGAAGTCAACATCTTGACTTGACAAAATAAGAGCAGAGATCTTCTCTAAGAAGATGACACATGAGGTAGCTGATCTGAACTCAGGTGAAGGCACAATGCTTCAACTGATCCTCCAAGGTGACTCCATCACCATGCTACATCTCATCATTATGTTGCACCTCATCATCATGTTGCACATCATCATCATGTTGCACCTCACTACCATGCCCATCATGCTGCAGCATTCACCATCATGTTGTCTCCATCATGTTGTACTTCATCGTCTCGGTGCTGCACCCAAATATCACTGAGTTGTTCTCAACATCATTGATGTCACCTACATCATGTTGTATTAAAGTTAGCCCTTGATACAGTCAACAACTCAAAGACTGCAGTGATCCAAGAGAGGTTCCAGCACTGCCATTGATTAGTGCAACCCTTAAAGTTCTATGCTACTGGCTATGGCCTGCGGCCGAGCTCAACAACAAGATAGGTCTACACACAACACCCAAATATCTTGACCCTTGAACAGTTTATGCTTGAGGTTGCACCACTATCAAATCCATGTTGTCTAAGCTCCTTCTATGACTGCACCTAGTCACCGAGATTCTATACCCAAGTCTGTAGTATATACTGAGACTATAACAGTGTGTATCACATTCCTTAGGACTGCACATAGGTGCCCTTATTCAAGCCTGCATTGAGCCTTCTTACACAGCATTAGGGCTTGTCTTTTAGGTCTCCATTATACAGTCATAAGCCCTCCTATTCTCTACGGTTAGGGAATAATATGACCCTCCTAAATCAGCGTCTAGATGTCAGTCACAGACCTGTGTTTTTGCCCAATCCTTGCTATGATTCCATGGTCGCATTTAGGGCAGCGTTGGAGCTATGTTCTTTCCAGTGTATGAGTGGAATAAGGCCAACAGATAAGGCCTACGTTTAACCTCCTTCCATGACTACGTTAGGGACATTGAAGTCCCTCTTCTTGCTGCGTATAGGACAATGTATTGGGGTCTACATTATGCCTTGTGATTAGCTGTGTATAGACGACTATGGTTAGGGATTTTGTGGATCTCCCTTTAGCTGTGTTCATGATTGCGTTAAGTGCCTCTTCTTGCTGCGTATTAGACAGCGTATTAGGGCATCAAGTGGCTTCTCCATACCAGCGTTAAGGCTGGCTTTATGGACTGTAATTTAGGGCAGCGTAGGTCTCCTTAGAAAACCCTTTCAGCTCCATGTCTAGGGCTTCTCCTTGACAACGTATAAGAAGTTGTGTCTCCTCCATGACAGCGTTAGGGTCTAGGGCTTCTTCTAGGGCAACGTATCATCTTAAGATCTCTCCTCCCACCAAAACCCAAAGACAAGTGGAGAGGAAGAGATCACAAGAGGTGTGTGAAATGACTTGAAAGTCACCTTTATTTATAGTGCTACGTTGAGGATGAGGGGGCAATTTGGTTGCTGGTTGACCTTGACGAATTGTCCCATAATCACAAACAAATTCATATCTCCATGAATACTTATCGGAATCGAATGATCATTAAATCAATCGTACACCTCTCGACAAGAGGAATCCAAGAAAAATATCAGCTACCATGAATAAGTAGACCCACATGGAGTTTGGCCCTAGTTGCCAATTTTAACACTCCCTCTCAACTAGGGAGAACTCCATCTGCTAATCCATCTGCCAAACTGTACTATCTCTGCCATCAGTTCCTTGCACTGCTCTGCTAAACTATGGAGAACAAGGAGTGATCGAGAATGTATCATACCATCCTCTATTGACCCGAAGTCAGTCCCATATAAAAGAGAGTACTCTTACTAATCTGAAATCAGTTCCAAAAGAGAGTGAGTTATATCACTCTTACTGACCCGAAGCCAGTTTTAATTGATCCCAGATCAATATTATCAGCGCATAGGAAGTACGATAGTTACATGATGCGTCCATCAATACTACTATGGTCCCTATCCTCATTTCCCTACTCAATGGCCAGATGAGAGGTACTTCCCATGAGTCCCGGACTGCATGGGTAGGATCTCTTAGCAAGAGAAGGATGAACCACTCATCCTACCTACATGTCACCATGGGGTATCCCAAGGGAAGGTTGAACCACTCACCCTGTACACAACAAATCACTAGGGGAAGGATGAACCACTCACCCTATGAATGTGCCTTAGCAAGAGAAGGATGTACCACTCATCCTGCCTACATAACAGACCACTAGGGGAAGGCTAAACCACTCACCCTATGGTTGCTCATTGCTCCAAGATGTACCTCCAAGCCCCCTGGAGCTCCTAGAGCTCAATGTCCATATCATACAGGACCCTTAGGAGAGAGTTTCTCCAAGACTCCTAGTTGTTCTCGGAAGTCAAGAATTTAACCTTTCCCAGGGGCTTCGACAGAATATCAACGACCTGTACATCAGTCCCAATGCGATGGAGCCTTCTTGCTCCTCGATGTACCATATCCCAAATAAAGTGGTACCTAATGTCTATATGCTTGGAGCGATCATAGTACATAGGATTCCTCAACAATCGGATCCCCCTCTGGTTGTCACAGAAGATCACGATGGTATCCAGCACATGTCCAAATAGCTCACTGAAGAGCTTCCACAACCAGACAACTTCACACGAGGCTATACTCGCAGCTATGTATTTGGCCTCAGCAATGCTTAAAACAACTGTCTTCTGTTTCCTGCTCATCCAGGATGTCGAAGCACAACCCAAAGAGAACCATCACCCAGAGGTGCTCTTGCGATCCTCCACACTGCCTGCCTAATTAGCATCAAAATAATCATGCAGCTTCACATTTTCGGCAGTGTCTCAATCCATGAGAGATTATGCCCTGAAGATATCTCAAATGATTCTTGGCACCAATCTAGTGAGGCTCAACAATATATGAGCTCAACATGCTAACTGCAAAACATCTCTCCGGATGGGAGTTCAACAAGAACATCAATGCTAGTATGAGTTTACGAAACTCAGAGGCATTTCACAAATCAGGTCCGACATCACTACCGCATAACCTTTTAAAGTTAGGCTTCATCGAGGTAGTCACGAGCTTGCAGATCATCATTCCAAATTTGGATTCCAACTCCCTCTTACTTTTGTAAATGAGAGGGTTTGTACCTGCCAGAAAGAGATCATCCACATAATGTACCAGTATGAGAGGTCTATCATCCACAACCTTAAAGCAATGGTTTGGATCGGCTTCACTCCTAGTGAATCTCAGCTTCATCAGATAGCTGTCAATCCTCTCATACCAAGCTCAAGGTGTTAGCTCTAAATCATAGAGAGCTTTCTTCAACCTGCATACATGAGATTCCTGATCATGAATCTCAACCCCTCGGGTTGTTCCAAATATGCGGCCTTGCTTTTACACGAGGGGAATGGTCCCCTTTAAGATTTCCTTTGGTACATATCGGGCATGTACCTTCATGCTCTTCTTGAATTTAGGCATCCCTGTCACCATCTGTCTCACATCGGGTAGGGCCCCACAATGAAGATGGGCAGACCTCTGGTGCTATAGAAGAGATGTGTCAACCGACATGGTCCCCAATGGACTTCCTGCAACTAGATACAAATTTCCAACCCTAAACTCAAGAGTATCTTGAAAAATTCCTTTTTCAAACACGTACCTTTCCATTGATGAATGCCACCTTAAAACTTTTGACTTCCATTTCCAAAATGGATACCAGGTTCCTTTTGAGATCCTGTACATAAAGAACTTCTCGCGAGTTACCCTGATCCATTTGAAGAGAAACATTCCCTGCACCCTTTCCGGGATAGGTGGCATTGTCTCCAAGAATAATCTCCATGATTGTTTCCTTCTCTATCAAATTAGAGAGAGCTTCCTTGAATCCAGTGATGTGCCTTGAGGCACCACTATCAATTTTCCCAACGAGTCCGGTGGCAAGGGCCGACATAAGATAGTACTCAGAAACAACATTTGATTCTTCATACCTGGAGTTCCTTGCTTTCCTTGAAGAGTCGGCCATTTCCTTGATGACCTACATTCCTTTTATTCCTTTGCCATTGTACCTGTCATTCCTTTTATCATTGAAGATGCCTCTGGAATGATTGTTATCATCATCAAGTGATGTGTCCCTTCTATTTGGACATTTCCTCTCATAATGGCCAAACTTATTGCAAGCAAAGCATCTACCTTTCCTTCCATTCTTAGATCCAGACTTCCCATTTAAGTGACATGTAGGTAGGTCACCAGATGCTTCCGCTGCACCACTTTGATAATCTTCTTTGCCTCGACTTCACCCTTGGTGAATTTGAAGAGGGATGAGGAACCCATTGAGCCTTTTTATCCTTTCCAACTGTCTTCGGTGATTGCTCTTTCACTCTTGCTTGGGCATTGTCTTCACAACCTCAGCTCTGATACCATGTTAATTTTAGGAATGTTCTATGCTGAGAGAAAATTTACTTCAATTTTCCATATTAGCTCAATATCAATACTAGATTAGCAATCACATTTAACATGATAGTAAAATGCAGATAGAACATAAACATAAATTGCAGAAAAGAAACCAAGACAAGAGGACACAAGATGTGGCGCCAGCCAGGGACAAACCCCAATGTGGGGAAACCCTTATCAATTCTTCTTAAGTTCTTCAATAGTTCAACAGAGAGAGAGATAGTACATATACATCAGAAGTCAACATTTTGACTTGACAAAATAAGAGCAGAGATCTTCTCTAAGAAGATGACACATGAGGTCGTTGATCTAAACTCAGGTGAAAGCACACTACTTCACCTGATCCTCCAAGGTGACTCCATCACCATGCTGCATCTCATCATTATGCTGCACCTCATCAACATGCTGCACCTCATCATGACGCTGCACCTCACTACCATGCCCATCATGCTGCATCCACCATGTTGCAGCATTCATCATCATGTTGTCTCCATCATGTTGTACTTCATCCTCTCGGTGTTGCACCCAAATATCACTGAGTTGTTCTCAACATCATTGATGTCACCTACATCATGTTGTATTAAAGTTAGCCCTTGATATAGTTAACAACTCAAAGACTGCAATGATCCAAGAGAGGTTCTAGCACTGCCATTGATTAGTGCAACCCTTAAAGTTCTATGTTGCTGGCTATGGCCTACGGCCTAGCTCAGCAGCAAGATAGGTCTACACACAACACCCAAATATCTTGACCCTTGAACAACTTATCCTTGAGGCTGCACCACTGTCAAATCCATGTTGTCTAAGCTCCTTCTATGACTGCACCTAGTCACCGAGATTCTATACCCAAGTCTGTAGTATATACCGAGACTGTAACAATGTGTATGACTTTCCTTAGGACTGCACATAGGTGCCCTTATTCAAGCCTGCATTGAGCCTTCTTACACAGCGTTAGGGCCTGTCTTTTAGGCCTCCATTATACAGTCATAAGCCCTCCTATTCTCTGCAGCTAGGGCATAATATGACCCTCCTAAATCAACATCTAGATGTCAGTCATAGCCCTACGTTTTTGCCTAGTCCTTCTTGTGATTCCATGACCGCACTTAGCGCAATGTTAGAGTTGTGTTCTTTCCAGCATATGAGTGGAATAAGGCCAACAGATAAGGCTTGCATTTAACCTCCTTCCATGACTGTGTTAGGGACAAGAAAGCCCCTCTTCTTGCTACGTATAGGACAATGTATTGGGGTCTATGTTATCCCTTGTGATTAGCTGTGTATAGAGTACTATGGTTAGGGGTTTTGTGGATCACCCTTTAGCTGTGTTAATGACTGTGTTAAGTGCCTCTTCTTGCTGTGTATTAGATAGTGTATTAGGGCATCAAGTGGCTTCTCCATACCAGTGTTAAGGTTGGCTTTATGGACTGTAATTTAGGGCAGTGTAGGTCTCCTTAGAAACCCTTTCAGCTCCACATCTAGGGCTTCTCCTTGACAGCGTATAAGAAGTTGTGTCTCCTCCATGACAGCTTTGGGGTCTCATGGGGTCTAAGACTTCTTCTAGGGTAGCATATCATCTTAAGATCTCTCCTCCCACCAAAACCCAAAGACAAGTGGAGAAGAAGAGATCACAAGAGGTGTGTGAAATTACTTGAAAGTCACCTTTATTTATAGTGCTACGTTGAGGATGAGAGGGGGAAATTTGGTTGCTGGCCAACATTGACGAATTGTCCCATAATCACAAATAAATTCATATCTCCATGAATACTTATCGGAATCAGATGTGTAGGAATTTATAAGGTAAGTTTCTCAGATAGAACACCAAAGGACACCGCTCACAAACAAATCACAAATCAATACACTAGTATTCTTGACGTGGTTAAAACCCTCAAAGAGGGAAACAGTCCAGGGCTTGAGCCAACTCGGCCACTTCAGGCAATTTATTAATGTAAAAGAAAGAAAATTTACATATGCTTCTGTCATGAACGGTCACCTTACAAATGACCCTCCATGCTCTTTAAATAGAGATCATGGACCAATCGGGTGCTAAGTCACGGATCAAGTGTCGCTAATACTGAGGAGAGAATGAATTGTCGGATCACTTCATGTCTAGAACATATTGGGACCGTCGGATTGTAAGTTACAAAAGTACATAGTAAAGAAACACACTTTACCTAACTCTACTCTAGACCAAGTTATACTTAACTATTTTCTATGTGTCGGAATATCCTAACATCCCCCCTTAAGAACAACTTGGGATAGGATTGAAGGATGTACAAATATGACACAATAGGAGAAGGAAGGAGGCATTAGAGCCTATCCCCCCTTAGTGACAACTTCCTAAACTCCAACCATAAATCGAAGTTTAGTAAGCTTCGCCTCTGTGAGAGCCTTTGTAAAGATGTCTGCAACTTGATCATGGGTTGAACAATATTGCATTTCAAGAACATGGTCATGAACGAGATTTATGATGAAGTGCATGTGTAGTTCAATGTGTTTGCTATGTTGATGTTGGACTGGATCTTTGCATAGTTGAATAGCACTTTGATTATCACACCAAAGTGTAGTCAGATGTTGCTGCTGAAAGCCAAACTCTGACAGGATCTGACGAAGCCACAAGGCTTCCTTACTAGATTCTATGGTGCCACGATACTCTACTTCTGCTGAAGAAAGAGAAATGGCACTTTGTTTCTTGCAAGCCCATGTAATATGTCCAGAACCAAGAGCGAAGACATAGCCTATAGTAGACTTCTGATCATTAGGGTCACTAGCCCAATCGGAATCAGTGAAACCAACCAATAGAGGAGATGCTTTTGCACTGTAATGAATCCCAAACTGAATTGTACCTCGAACATAATGAAGTATTCTTTTAGTTTCTTTCCAATGACTTTCATGTGGGTTTTGCATAAACCGAGCAATAAGGCCAACAACAAAGGAAAGGTCGGGATGGGTATGGGTCAAATACAAAAGTTTTCCTACAAGCTGACGGTATAAGGTAGCATCAACTTCAGGGCAAGTACAAGTGACTGAAAGTTTGGCTCCATGCTGAAAGGGAGAAGGGGCTGGCTTACAGTCTTCCATGTGAAAGTGGCGTAGAAGATCACAGGCATACTTGGACTGGGAAAGGGAAATACCTTCCTTGGATTGCAAGACTTGAAGACCAAGAAAATAATGCAAGTGTCCTAAGTCCGTCATTTCAAACTTCTTTTGAAGGTTGGACTTCACATGGTTTATAAGGTTGGGATCACTACCAATAAGGATAAGATCATCAACATAAAGAACAAGAAAGATAAGAGACTTACCCACTTTCTTGGTGTAGACAGTATTGTCAGAATGACACCTAGAAAAGCCAGTATCTAAAAGAAAGCTATCCATTTTGGCATACTAAGCCCGAGGGGTTTGCTTGAGACCATAAAGGGATTTCTTAAGCCAACATACAAGGCTAGAGTCTGTTTGTATAAAGCCAAGAGGTTGTTCCATATAGATTTCTTCATGCAAGTCCCCATGCAAGAAGGCAGATTTAACATCCATCTGATGGACTTCCCATTTGAAAGAGGCAGCAAGGGAAAGAACAAGGTGGATAGATTTCATTTTGGCAATAGGGGAGAAGGTTTCAGTCAATGTTGTGAAAAGCACGAGCGAGATTAAATCGGCGCCGGGAATGAAGCGGAAAAAAGCGGGAAAAAAGCGTTTGGTACAAAAATATTCATTTTTTTTCAATTTTTTTAATATCTAAACCATCTACAACATAAAATAAATACATTGACACATAAATATGATAAGAAAACTAATATATAAGATGTTTAATATCATTTCTAGCGCTAAAATCACACATAACATTGAATCATGTCTTGAATAGTAAGTCCTGACTCCTGAGTCCCAACTCAGCCTCAAAATATCAACAAAAAATATGATAATGTATCTCATCATGTCATAATGTCATAGACTCATATACAATAAAATGAAAGTCTAATCCTATTGATTTCCTCTGCCCCTCTTGCGAGAAAATGTCACAGCTTTCTCTTTCCCTCTAGATGTAGATGCTGGTGCCTGTGCTGGTGGAAATGGCAGTGGAGTCTGATGTGCTCTAGAAGCTGAAGAACTAGAAGTATGAGCTACAGGAGGTAGACCATGTCCTCTACTGGTCCTAGTGGTAGCCCGGGTAGGCGGTGTCACCTCCTCCTCCTGCTCCTCCTCCTGCTCCTCCTCCTCCTCCTGCTCCTCCTCCCCCTCCACTACATCCTGCACTAACCAATCATCAACAGAATCCATGAGAGGCCTCTCGGCCTCAACCCTCCATGCAGCAGTGGTGTCAATCCCATCCAATGAGATGGCATCCACATCAGGTGTCCTCTCAAGTTGCCTCACCCACAATCGAAGATTGTAGTAGACATAGACCATGTCATTAAGTCGCTGGGACTCCAACCTGTACAAAGATCATGAAATAATAATTAATAATTAATATTATAAAAAAAAAATATTGTTTAATGAATTCAAAAATTTATTTGGAAATTTGCAATATTTTAAATGTTTAAGTGTTAACCTGTTGCGCTTCTTGTTGTGTATTTTTTCAAATACACTCCAGTTGTGCTCACATCCTGAGGAGCTGCATGTTTGGCTGAGGATGCGTACGGCAAGCTTTTGCAAAAGGGGTACTCTGCCACCATACATCTTCCACCATGCATCTACAACAAAATTACAAATAAAATTTTAAATAAACATAAGAAAAAAATGGAATTTGAAGAGACAATGAAATTTGAAACAAAGTTACAAACTAAAAAATACCTGGCATTTTAATCGTCCTATCAGTGACAGCCATCTCAAAGCCAAATGTGCCACCTGCCATCTTATATGTCTCAATTTGTTTAGAGATCTCTATACGTTGTTCTGGAGATCGCACCATCTTTTGGATACAGGATAAGAATCCATCCATGATCTCAGCATCAAAATCAAACCCACATGCATAAGAAAATGCAGGGTTCAGGAAAAGCCCAGCAGCATGAATGGGACGATGGAGTGTGTTGTTCCATCGCTCATCAATCACTCCCCATAGAAGGAGTTGTTTCTGAAACCTATCATCTCCCTTATCATCATAGTAGGCCCGAATGGCTTCTTTGGCCCTGTCCATGGCTTCATACAAATAGCCCATTGCGAGCTTCTCACCATCAACCAACCGAAGAACCTTTACCAAAGGTTCAGTAACCGCGCACACCTCCTGCACTCCCGCCCAGAAGTCTTCCTGGTATGAAACTAGTCTGCATACGGCCTCTCCTTCTGGTTTGCGGCTCATTGACATAGCACGCCACTCCTCTGAAAGAAACATTCTCTTCACATCCCACATAGAATTCACGAGGGATTGAAGAGATATGAAACTCGTGGCAAACCGTGTAATGGCGGGGCACACCAACTCTTTGTTGTTGGTGAATCTTCTCATCAAGCTAAGCACAGATGTATGATTATATATAAATTTTGTGATGCTTTTTGATGAGTCAACAATATCTTTGACAAAGGGAATTTTCCCTATGTCCTCTAACATCAAATCAATACAATGGGCAGCACAAGGTGTCCAAAATAAAGTAGGATGCCTGTCCATAAGCATTCTACCAGCAGCAACATAATTTGCAGCATTGTCCGTTATGACTTGGACAACATGTTGTTCACCCACATCCAAAATAAACACATCCAGCAAATCACATAAAGTTCTTGCATCTTTGATTTGATGAGATGCATCAACAGATTTGATAAACATAGTCCCCTTGGGACAACTAACCAAGAAGTTTATAAGGGTTCTCCCCTTTTGGTTAGTCCAACCATCTGACATAACAGTGCATCCTGTTTGTGCCCATGATGCCCTAAAATCCTCCAATCTTTGGGTGCAGTCACGCTTTTCATCTTGAAGAATCCGGCCTCTGAAATCATGATAAGAAGGGATTTTGTATCCCGGGCCAACACTGGCAATAGCATCAACAGTAGGTTGGAAAAATGGATTATTCCTTACAATGCTGAAAGGAATATCACTCCAGAGGAGAAATTTTGCCATCAACCTGTCAGCTTGTTCTTTTTCAGTTCTTTTTAGCATTGAACCGATAGATGGTTGTGAACCAGGTGTGGTTCGAGGAACAAAAAATGATGATGCAGCTACCGGGTTGACTGATGCTACAGTAGAACCAGTGCCACTTGGCCCACTTCCTTCAGCTGACCTTTTTAGTTGCCTTTTGAGTTCTTCTTTGGCCTCTCTAGTGTGCTCTAATTCTCCCAATGCTCTCATGGCTCTTTGGATAAGTTCAGGATTTGTATTTATACAGGGCCCCACATCATGTCCAGGGATTTGTGCAAGGTGAAACTTCAACCTGTACACCCCCCCGCGTATGTCCTTTCCACACAACTTGCAATTCAAGTTTTGTCTATCATTCGGAGCTTTAGGTTCACCATATTCCCAGAAAGGATCCAATTTCCTTGGCATGTTTGTTTTTGAATTTTGAATTTGCAAACCTATGGGAAAACAAGGATTAGGAAATAGGAATTTAGGATTACAATTTAGCATTTACAAAATTACAAATTACAAATTTCCAGAATCCAAAGTTCCAAACCCAAGTTACCCAACCAAATGGCAAATGCTAAAAACAATGAAAAAACATAAACAATGTTTAAAAAAAATAAAAAATTGGTTCCCATAGTCATACCAATTTACCCATCCCAAATCAATGAAAAAATACAAAAAATTCTTTAAAAACAATGAAAACAAAAGGAAAATGGTGCCCATATGAAGTTTCCCAACCAAAAACAATGAAAAACAATGTTTTTAAACAAGGAAAACAAAAAAAAATTAATCTACATACCGTTTTTATGGAGAAATTGGTGGTCTCCTCTTGAATTTGTCCTACAATCCCTTAGATTTCCTCACAAACCCTCCAGCTCCTCTCTCCAACACCTTCTCCTCCTACGCGCGCCCACAGTGCAAATGAACAAAAAAAAAATGAAATTCTCATTATAAAACCCGCTGCCGCCGCCCCCCGCGCTTTTTTGCGAAAAAATCGCCAAAAAAAGTGCCGCTTTTTACCCATAAAAAGCGCAATTAAATCGCCAGAGGGAAAAAAGCGCGCGTTTTTGAAAAAAGCGCGCGTTTTTGAAAAAAGCGCGATTTTTAACAACACTGGTTTCAGTATAGTCAATGCCTTCAACTTGTGAAAAACCCTTAGCAACAAGACGAGCTTTATGTTTATCAACTTTTCCATCTGGTCCAAACTTGTATCTGTAAACCCATTTGCATCTAATAAATTTTCGTTTCTTTGGAAGAGGAACAAGATCCCATGTATTATTTGCCAATAATGAATGAGATTTTTCATTCATAGTTGCGTCCCAATATAGATGGCGTGAAGCTTCTGCAAAGGTGTCAGGATCATAATTCGCTGAAGCATGAGCCAGTAAAGAAGAGGCTCTATCGAACTGAGAACGTGTACGTCGTTGATCTGTAGGATCACCTGCAAGAGCACTCGCTGCATCCCGAGTAGCACAGACCCATTTTGGAAGCTAAGGAGTTGAAGGAGGATCCCAAGAAGTTTGGAGAGAATTTTGCATCCTCGGTGTCATCATCTGAAGAAGAAATATTTTCAAAAGTAGAAGGGATAGAGAGAGGTGGCACATCCGCCAAACTAGGCTCGTAAGCCAATATATTTTTAGCAAACTTTACATCTCTTCTAATGATAACATTTTTGGATTTACGTGGAAGAAGTCTATATCCTTTGACATCTTCAAAATATCCAACAAAAATACATTTTTCACTCTTAGGTTCTAAGGCTTTATGTTTCTCATCTGGAATATGGGCCCATGCTTTACTTCCAAAAACACGAAAGTGACTTACATCTGGTTTAACTGAGCTCCATGCTTCTTCTAGAGTAATATTCTTTAAAACCTTAGTAGGAGTGTGATTTACTATGTAATTTGCACAGTTAATTGCTTCTACCCAGAAATTAAGACAAAGTCCTTTAGATTGGAGCATACAATTAGCCATTTCCTTTAAGGTGCGATTCTTCCTTTCAGCTACACCATTTTTTTGTGGAGTATATGGAATAGTATGTTGCAATTGAATTCCATGCTCAGTGCATGAGCTGATGAATTTGTTGTTAACATATTCTCTGCCATTATTAGATCTTAGCTTAAGAACATATTGTTTCTCAACAAAGGCCTTAAAGGCCAAGAACATGTTAAAGACTTCGCTCTTGAGTTTTAAGAAGTATACCCAAGTGCGTCTAGAGAAATCATCAATGAAAGTTAAGAAATAATTGTAGCTAAAGAATGAAACAATTGGAAGTGGACCACATAAATCACTATGCACAAGCTGTAAAGGGGCTGAGGCATGCCAAGAGGAACATTTTTCAAAACTATCCCGATGATGTTTTCCGAGTACACATCTGAAACAAACACTATCTCTGCAAGACACCATAGGAAGACCTGTCACCATATTTTCTTTACATATATTTTGAAGGGAGTGATAATTTAAGTGACCAAATCGCTCATGCCAAAGTTTGCTCACTTCATCATTATGAGCAACAAATACCAAGGGAAGAGTTGATGACCCAAATTTGTTAAACTTATACAACCCTGTAGAATCATCAACAATGTCAATAGCTAAAATCTGTCTAAGATCTCTTAGGTCCTTAATTACAACATCATGAGGTGAAAATTCAACAATTCTACCTTCACCCGAATGAGTTATCTAATATACAGATATAAGGTTGTAGGATAAGGTAGGAACACATAATACATCATTAAATTGACCATTGTCTAGATGAATAGTTCCAATCCCTACAACACTAAGAGATCTATCATCACCAACATATATATTTTTGGTGTTACAATCATTTAAAGAAGAAAATATGGCTTTGTTTTTGGCCATGTGATAAGAACCTCCAGAATCAATGAGCCACTCATGAGAATGAGAAGAAGAAGATACATTTAGTGCATAACCAAACCGAGATGCTTGACAATCACATGCAGAAAGTGCTATTCCTAAAGACGAAGTTGAAGTTGAAGAGTGCTCCAAATGGATGTTATGCTTCTTCATTGCTGCTTCCAAGGCTTCCATCTTCTTAAAGCATTTTGATTCTAAGTGGCCATCTCGATTACAAAAGTTGCAATGTCTATCAGTCTTCTTCCCTTTGTTTTTATTTGCCTTATCATTTTGTTGAATTGATTTTTCATTTTTAGACTGAAATTGCTTAGGACCCTTGTTTGGTTTGGGACCATTCTTTTTAGGATACTGCTTCTTAGGATTCTTTGAATTTGGTTGTTGCTAGGCTGCTAAGGCTTTCTTAGAAGAGTTTCCAGTATTAAGAAGACCAAGATGTAAGAGTTTTTCTTGTTCTCTTATTAAAGAATCACAAAAGGCATCAAAAGAGGGGGACTTGTAGGCTTGTCTTTGAGAAATAAAGGCTTCTCTAGTAGAATGGAAGGTGGAAACAAACATAGAGTAGGCCGGTCCTAAATTAGTAAGAATGGAATAGATAAGGCTACGATCTTCTTTCTTAACCTTAACACCTTCCAAGAGAAGTTCAAGGGTCTTGAACTTGGACAAACAATCTTCAATAGAAGAAAAATTATTGGGGTGCAACGTAAGCAACTTATTTTCGAGTTGATGGGCTCTAATTTCATTTTTAATTCCAAAAACTTTATTGAGTTGTTTCATTGCCTCATCAGGGGTATCAAGTTCTGCGATATGGAATCTAAGATATGGAGAAATAGACATCCCTATCAACACACATGCTTGATCTTGCTTATTTTCCCATTTGACTACCTTATCTTCATCTTTAGGTTTAGATTCTTGCCCTGAGGCTATTCTATAAATACCTTTACTTCTAAGTAAATCCTCCATGTAGGACACCCATTGGAAGTAGTTGGTGGTGTCAAGAATAACTTGGCATGGACTTTTCATTTTAATAGAAACTGAAGCTGTAGATGCTGAAATTAAGTGTTTCAATGGAAATATTTCGAAAAATTAGGCCGATTAAAAAAAAACGGCTCTGAAAACGGCTTCTACATGAAGAAGTTATGGCTTTTTGAAAAAAAGTTGTTGAAGATGCTAACGAAGTACGTGAATGTGCGGAAGTGAATGATAATGTTATATTTTTTTAAAAAAATCCCCCCTCTTTCCAAACTTAATCTAATTAGCTCACATTTTAAATAAAAATTATGTGACCCACTTTTATAAATAAGTGAAAGTCACTCTTACAATGGTACTTTATGAGCTACCTACTAAATTGTAACTTAAATAAAAGAGAAAGAGACTTTAGAATTATAAGTGACTCACTTTTTATAATGAGTGAGAACACTTTTACATAAAGTAACTTTAAAACATAAGTTACATGTGTTTTTTGAAAAAATAACTCAACAAATAGAAAGACTTGAACCCAAGACCTCTATTCTCATAAAGTAACTTTGGACCAAGTGATCTAGTTTAAAAGGTTAATAATTTTTGGAAAAGAGGAGGGTTTTTTTTTAGTCACTCAAGCTTTGGAGTGCATGCTTACTTGAGAAAACCATTTTTGCCTCCAGATATTAAAAATGACATAACTAGGGCTACTGAAAACTTTTTCGCATGAAACAAAAGGGGTTCCTCACTGGAACAGATGCTCCTAACACAATAGAGCAGTCCTCTCGGCCCAAAAGCGGTCAGAAACAGTGGATCTAAGAACTGACAATCAGATGCAGTTGTACCGGCTTTGGATTTGGATTACCAACGGGTGGGGCCCTCAAATAGCTCCGATACCATGTAGAAATTTACAGGGTAAGTTCCTCAGATAGAACACCAAAGGAAACCCCTTACAAACAGATCACAAATCAATAAACCAGTATTCTTGACATGGTTAAAACCCTCAAAGAGGGAAACAGTACTCGGCCTGAGCCAACGCGGCCACTTCAGGCAATTTATTAATGTAAAAGAAAGAAAATTTACATAAGGTTCTCCCATGAACGGTCACATTACAAATGACCCTCCATGCTCTTTAAATAGAGATCATGGACCAATCGGGTGTTAAGCCGCAAATCAAGTGTCGGTAATACCGAGGAGGTGTTAAGCCACAAATCAAATGTCGGTAATACCGAGGAGAAAATGAACCGTTGGATCACTTCATGTCTAGAACATATCGTGACCGTCGGATTGTAAGTTACAAAAGTACATAGTAAAGAAACTCATTTTACCTAACTCCACACTAGACCAAGTTAAACATAACTATTCCCTATGTGTTGGAATATCCTAACAGGATGATCTTTAGATCAATCCTACACATCTTGACGAGAGGAATCCAAGAAAAATATTAGATGCCATGAATAAGTAGACCCACATGGAGTTTGGCCCTAGTTTCCAATTTTAACAATCATGCAACATTCTTATCTCTTATGGTGATATGCGAACATCAAGAGGTCGATCTACTATGACTAATGATTTATGGGAGCACTTGTTGAGTAGCCCTATAAAGGTGATCACTTATTGTACTTTTCCCCTCACTTTCCCATTATCTCAATGCAATCTTTGTTCCCCAAATCAACCATATCCATATGTATGCACACCTCTTTGGCTATGACCATCATTCTTCATGGAAGTCTTAAAGTTTGTGATGCATTTGAGCTCCCTAATACAGTGACCCGCATCCTCCAAGGTAGTGGAAAGATATCTTGCGACCTCCAAGTCAAGAGTAATCAAATCCAGGTCAAGGCACTCTTCACGCCCCCTTTAATGTCCCATCTGCATCTTTGAGGTACCTTCAAACAAGGTGACTTCATCCTCCAAGGCAGTGGAAAGATATCTTGCAACCTCCAATTCAAGAGTAATCAAATCCAAGTCAACGAACTCTGCACACCCCCTTTAATGTACCATCTGCATCTTTGAGGTACCTTCAAAACGAGGTGACTTCCCCTGGTGCAAGCATGAGGTTAAAAGATACCCATGGAAAATGTGTTGAGTAAGCAAGATGTAAAAGCAAGCCAAGGACACATTATAGAATAAGGGCAACTCACATGCAAGAAAGTTCAAGCCTTAAACCACACAATAAGCAGGCAAATGGCCCCATACAAGGAGATTCCTCCGCCCTTTCTACCCACTGGACCATGTAAAGGTCAATTTGGAGGAATGTTGAGGCAAAATAGAAGGCCATTTAAGTCTCCAAGCAATCCAAGGGACATTTCGAGTCAAAATCAAGCAAGAAGCCTAAAAGCATGGTTTGAATCATCTTCGCACCAAGCAAAGGGAGGTTGTCCACATTATACTAGCCATTGGAAAGGACAACGTCCTCATTCAAGCAACATTGTGCAAACAAAGTGGAATTTTTTACTTCCTAAGCACTCAAGTTAATTTTTCAAACAATGTAAAGTTATTCTTGATGGAATGTTGTACTCTTAGGTCAATTCAGACCTCCTTTTGTCAAATCTAACCTCTAACTAGTGGTATGTCTCACCTATTTTCAGTTTTAGGTAATGCAATGAAATAACCTATAGTTTGACTAAACAATAACCTATAGGGATTTGTGGATAAATAAAGAATACTACAAAATCTAACTAGATCAACCCATTTGAAAGAAATCTTTGTCACTTGCTAAGGGATGTCTAGGGTTTTACTCACACATCTCTCTTGCTGATGTAAGGTAGAGTTTGTTTCTTCTTGTTGGGCCATGCCCTAGTGCTCCTCACTAAGGGATTCAGTTTATTTTGCATCATAGTTGATCTATTTTTTGAAGGATTTTCCCTAAGTATTATCCTTTATAGTAGGGCTTGGTTTCAAAACTTGTTCTTGATTAGGCGCGAGCTCATTTAACTTATGGGGTTCCACCTCCAGCCATAATCCACAATCATTGATCAACCAACTCAAAAGGGGCATCAATTTGACCCCATAGCCCTAGTGGAAATAAGGCACACTCCTTATTCCACCAAACAACCATCTCTTTTTACTAAATTCTGCAATTGTCCTTAACTTTCATTATTCAAAAAGCCCTAAGAATAGAAAAGTATACACATCAAAAATGAAAAGTAAACCAGTGAGTTTCTTCACTTTTATGTTTATATAAGATTTGATGAATTACATTTTGATTCTAGACTTGTTTCTGCAAAAGGATACCACACCATTTAAACCTTCCTTGTTGAATATACTCTAGGTGATCCACATACAAGGAATTCTTCCTCGTGGTGCAATATACCACTGTTGATAATATTGGCGATATATCGCCGAATATCGGAAATATCGCGATATTTTCGGCGAGCCGATATATTGCCCCGAAAATATCGCGATATTTTCGGGTCCTGAAAATATCGCGAGATTTACGAAATATCGGCGATATTTTCGAAAATATCGCGCGACGATCTAAAATATCGTCGGGCGTGTTTTTCCGCGGCTATAAAAGACGAAAATTGGTTTTTTTTTTCTTCATTTCTGTTTCTGAGTGTTGGAGAAGAAAGGGAAAGAGTTTTGTGGTGCTTGTCAAGGAGGGTTTGAAGATCAAACGACGATTATCACCACCAATTAAGATTTTTTTGTGGATCAAAGATTGAAGAGTAGTGAGACAAACTTCATTTCTTCCATTAGCAGGTATGTTCTTAAAAACCTCTATGTTAATGATTTTTTCATAGATTTAGGGTTATGCTTGCTTGCCTCTTTGCCTACCAACATTTTGTTTCTTTGTTTTTTTCCATTTGCTATGATTTTCATGCCCATGAACCAATGCAAGGGTTTTCTCCATATTTGGACAGCAAGCTTCATTTTTTTTTTTCAACTTTCTTATTCACCCTCTTATTGCCATTTTTCATTCACATTGCAAAATGCAAATAATGTAGTAATTTTTTTTGAATGAGGTTGTTATTACTTATTATTTTTTCATTTTGTGTTGGGGGGTTTAATGCCAATTTTTTGTTTTTTTTGTGCCCTAGGTTTGAATTAGTTCACTACAAATGTCAAATATGCCAAAAGCCTTGGACCCATTTTGGGAGTATGGGGAGGCTGTTGGTGGGGCAAATCAGGCATATATATCATGCAACTTGTGTGGGACCAAGATGTCAGGAGGGATTACACGATTGAAATACCATCTGGCTAAACTCTCTGCATATGATGCAGATGTGATGCCTTGTATGGTTTCTAGTGCAGAGGTTATACAAAAAGCTCGTGAAGCAATTGCTAAACAAGACAGAAAGAAAGCTGCTAGGGAGAGGCCAATGGTCTCAGATAGATAGCTGCTAGTTTTATTTGTTTTGCAACTTTTGCTACATATAAGTTTATAACTCATGATGATGAAATACTTTTAAAGTTTTATATATGTGATGTTGTTTTGTTTGAGTCCTTGATTGGACAATTATCACTATTAGGGATCAGCAGGATATGTGATGTTATTTTGTTTGAGTCCTTGATTGGACAATTATCAATTTATCACTATCAGGGATCAGTAGGATATGTGATGTTATTTTGTTTGAGTCCTTGATTGGACAATTATCAGGGATCAGCAGGATTTGGTATCGCCTTTGAAGTTTGATGTATCATTTCTATTTGACATCATATATATCAATGCCTTCTTCATATTTATGTGCCAATGTGTTTAGTTCATGTTGTTATTGCTTTATATGTTTAGAAATCTGAAAAAAATGAATATATTATGCATTTTTTATGCTTGCCGATATTTGCCGATATTTTCGCCGATATTGCCGATAAGATATTTTCCGGACCCTCGCCGATATTTTCCCGATACCGATATTATCAACACTGTGTTGAAGTGTTTGTTCAAGTTTCTGAGACTCCAGGAAATAAGCAATTCCATGATAGTGGGCTTTCTGCATTTGCACAAAATCCCCTGAACTAAAAAATTAGCATTGTTCAGGGGAAAGTAATCGTGGCCAAAAACCCATGCCGTCACCCAGGTGATGTACGAGTCTTGTCTGCTGTAAACACATCCAAACTTCATCACATGGTTGACTGCGTAGTTTTCCCACAACAAGGTGAAAGGTAAGTAGATAATGATTTTGTTCATTATTTAAAACTAGCTTTCCATCTGATAGAAGTAAGACCATTTAATCGACCTAAGTTAAGAAAATTGTTATTATTGGCCTGTGTTTTATTTCAGTTAAATTCTGAGTGAAAATTTGGAAGATTTTGCAAAACTACATTACTTTTCTCTCTGGATAAATGGGAAAAACTGTTGGCTTTCCTGCTTATTTTGGAGTCCAGACGTGCTATGTGGAAGCTGTTAAGATAAAATTTCATAGATCATTTTGTTTTTCTCCTATCAGCTATAACGTTTCTTCCTCTCATAGAAGTCACCGTAAATTCAAACCAAATTTTCTATAAGGATGGAAACTATTCATCAAATACCCATGAAAGCAATTAGCTGTGCATTTGATTCACAGCATAAGCAGCATCTGATGTCACAGAAAACACAACCAACTTGACAGACAAGTCCACTGTTATACATACATAAACCATGGAAAAATCACCTTAAAGTTTAGATTTACATTGTGCCTTGAGGCTTGGCCCTTATACCAGTGTTTTGGGCCTTGGTCCAAGCCTATCTGCTTGTTGTGCAATGACATAAGCTGAGTACCATACACAGCTTTGCAATCAGAAGCTCACTCAAGCTCCCTTCCTCATTAACCATCTTTTCCCAAATAAGATGAAGGACAATCTTATTCCTTTTCAGTCATTTTGTAATCATAGTTGCAAAGGAAATCCAGTAGTGGGGGCTCTTGATGGAATTTCTTTTATAGTCCACCTTCTGTTGTATATGGATTGTTGTCTCTGCATTGTCTGCTAGCAGCCTCCGGGCCTCCTGCTACCATTTCTTTTATCAGTGTCATACTCCTATACATGTCTTCTACGAATCCTCAACATATTTAAAATATTTAATTTAGAATTTGATGAAAAACAAATTGTTTGGTAATCCATAAACTCATTGCTCTCTTGTAAACAAGTCTAAGTATTGTTTATCTAACAAATAATAGTTCTGCAGTTTTAGCTATAGAATTTCATTAGACATCAGACGTAAGAAACAAAACTATTGATAGGCTCTGTTAGCAGCCTGTTATCACCGAGAAATTCCCATCCTAAAAAAATGTAAGTGGAGTCCAGATAACTGGAAACAAGCCAATGCCATCTTGCTTGATTCCTCTCACTTTCAAGTTAGTGTGTGTGCCACTGACATCAGAAGGGTATTCCTAAGTGATCTAAGGTGTCAATTGCAAATCGCCAGTTGTAAGTGGTACCTCAAATTGATAAAAAAAAACTGTTGTTCTGTGGAAATCGAGTAGAAGCAACAAACAGGAAAAGCAGACACCAAGCTAAAGTGTATGAAAAATGATGCAAACTAAAGTATAAATCAAAAGGGAAAAGGTACCTTGCAGTTCTGTGTTAAAATATACAGGATAGCAAGCAGAAAACCATTATAAACTTCTGGAACAAATGTTCACTAAAAGTGGGCATGCAAACCAATGCAGCTAAGATGAAAATCCTCTGTTCGTTGTGTAAAAACAGTGACTAGCGGCAGGCTGTTTGTTGCCTTTTTATGGGTTTTATGTGTTTTCTTATGAATGCAAATCGACAAGGAAGTGAATCTTCACCCTTTTTCCGCAAAAACTAGTAAAAAAAACCAGCAAGATACCTTGCTGTATTTTGACAGAAAGTGAAAATAAAGTGTAACTAAAATGCCTATTCTATATGACCTAGACGCAGGAATGCACAGAAAACAAGTAAATTGATATGATTTGTGTATTTAAATGGTTAAACCATGTAAATTGACTAGTACCTTATATTGATATGAAAATGAAAATGAATGGAAAGAAAAAAAAAGTAGGGCAATTGAAATTATCAGGCGCCCCTTCATAAATAGTCATGTCCTTAGAGACATGTCTCTTTTGTACTAATCATTAATTAGTTATTCATTATTACTGGGTTTAATATTGTTCTTTTGGGTTCATAATCCCTTGGGGTTTTAGTATTAATCCCTTGGGTTTATAATATCAATCCCCAAGGTTTATTATTCTCTTGGGTTTATACTATCAATTATGGTCAACCATGGTCAATGATAACCATGGTTAACAAATGACGAATTTCACATTGTGTCAATGATTGTCTTACTATGAAAATCAACCATGGCCCAACGTCACATGGTGACAAAGATTGCCTCCATATGAAAATTAATCATGGTCAACCATGGTCAATGTTGCATCATGACAATGATTGTCTCAATATGGAAATCAACCATGGTCAACCATGTTTATTTTAGGGTTTATAATATTTATCCTAGGGTTTATATAGTTTGGCTTTATAATATCGACCATGTTTTATAATTTAGTGTGTTTTTAGTATTAATCCATAAGGTTTATTATTCCCTTGGGTTTATAATATCAATTTTGGTCAACCATGGTCAACTATATTTTATAAATTCAATCAAGGTCAACCACCATATTTTATAAAATCAATTGTGGTCATCCATGGTTAATCATGGCCAACCATGGTCCAACGTCGCATTGTGACAAAGATTGTCTCAATATGAAAATCAATAATTGTCTCAACTATGGTCCAATGTCGCATTATGACAAAGATTGTCTCAATATAAAAATCATCGTCAACCATGGTCAATCATGGTCAACCATATTTTATAAAATCAAACATGGTCATCCATGGTCAATCATGGTCAACCATGGTCGAATGTCGCATTGTCACAAAGATTGTGTTGATATGAAAATCAACCATGGTTAAGCATGGTCAACCATGGTCCAATATCCAACCATGGTCCAAGGATTGTCTCAACCATTGTCAACCATGTTTATTTAGGTTATTTAAGTGTTTATAATATTTATCAATGGTAGATAGAAATGAAGCCTTGGGTTTAATATTATTCCTTTTGGTTCATAATCCCTTGGGGTTTTAGTATTAATCCCTTGGGTTTATAATATCAATCATGGTCAACCATGGTCAGGATTAGTTTATTAATTTAAAGGTTAATTAATGAAATGAATTATTAAATTAATATCATTAATATAATTAAATAATAAATATTAATATAATTCATAATAGTATTATTGAATTATTGAATGATTATTATTATTATTATTAAATAATTTTTATTATAAATAATAATTCTTAAAAATTAATATTATTAAATAATAATTATTATTTATTATAATGATAATAATAATATTTATATTGCAATAGGTTTTTTTGTATTTTTATTTCTATTGTTATATATTATTAATGGTAGACACAAATGAAGCTTTTGGCTATATCAACCACATTAATATTTTTAATGTGGTTTTGCTAGTATAGAGTAAATGAAAAGTATTTTTAAACATTAATATTAAACAAGTCATTGTTACAATATATAATATATACACTGTATAATTTTTTTGGAACATCGAAGTTTTAAATAATTAAAACAATTAACATATATATAGTTTTCTTTTAAATGATTAAAACAATTAACATATATATAGTTTTCTTTTTGTTGGTTTGAAACATAGGCAATTTGAATTTTAAATTTCATACTTTACATAATATTTCATGACACAACCATCATCAATTAATTTACCTCTATAAACTAACATATACATAATTTTATTTTTATTTTAAAATTTTATATAATGAAAAATACAAAATATATATATATATATATATATATCCTGAACGGAAAATACATTTTAACATTCATATTAAATAATCTTTTCTTCAAATTTAATATATATATATATATATAACCTTCTTCTCAAATTCAATACTCATTTAATTTAATATAGCTTTAAAGAATTGAAGCTTATATATATATATATATATATAAAAGCTTCTTCTCAAATTCAATACTCATTGAATTTAATATAGCTTTAAAGAATTGAAGCTTACGATATGTATGCTATATAAATTTTATGAGAAATGTATTTCAAACTATTATTGTTAAAACTACGGATGTTTACATGATATGACATCTCTTCCATAATGGGCTAGAGAGGTGTAATTATTAATTTTAATTTTATTTCTATTTTTATGTAATTTGGTTCAGTCAAAATGTTTATATGATAGTACATGACAAAACATTACAACATCTCTTCCAACATTGATGATAGTACATGACAAAACATTACAACATCTCTTCCAACATTGAGTTGGAGAGCTCTACTCGACACAACAATTACTATTATTATTAGCTATAAAAATAATTGATATACAAGTTAAACAATATTCTTAACCATAGAGATTCATCCTATTTACCATGAAAATTCTTAATTTGTAAATAGATTTTGCTGCAATATGATGGGCCAATACCATGGCTTATCAATACCACTATTGAGCCCTAAAAATGTCATCTCCAACTACTCTTTTGTTTCTTTTTCCTTGCCTATCATATCTATTTTTTTTCCCTTTTAAACATATAATTCCACTCTCTAAAACCTATCAACAACCCAGCCAGGTACTTTATACTTATTTTCATAAATTCTATGTTTTAAGGTAGATAATTAAGTGTTTTAAGGAGTGTTTTGCTAATGAAATAATTCTAGTTTATTTTCCATTCCAAACGAAGACTTTTTGTACCCAAAGGGACACTTGAACCCATGAACATGCAATCGTGGTCAACCATGTACGAGATCACACACCATGTGGAGCTTCAAACAAGGATCTATGTTGTTTATAGGTCAAGCAAAGAAGGTTCAAAGGCTTAACGAGTTCAACAAATCCTATTTTTTTCATGGCTACAGAGGATGAGGGATCTGGTTGATTCTATCAATACTATAGAAGATTTGGCGAGGTTCTTAAAGCAATGAAGGACATTTTTGTTCTCTTTGGCTAATATGAAAAATTCTATTCCTAAGATCCAGGGATTGGACCTCATTCTTGAACTAGATCTTTCTAAGAATGTGTTCATTATAAATCATGGATGTAACCTATAAAAATCCTTCGAGCATTCCGATGCAAAAGGAGGAGGGATGATAGTATGGGTATTATGTATAGCTTTTACTATCATACCTTGCACCTTTGTGCTTTTAAAGTTCCATGATGTTGGACTTAATGTAATTTTGGTTATGTCTTAATATGGAAGTTCATCGTTGACCTATTATTGTGGTGAATAACAACCTTTGAAGTTGTAGAAGAGTTGAACACTATTGTTGGAGAGCTCTTCACAGAAGAAATATTGTATGTAAAGTATTTTGTTTCTGTTATAGTCTTTTATGGTTGTGAATTTTATTTCATTTATGATTTTTACAATATCTATCTGGTTTATTGCATCATGGGTATCATTGTATTTACTATGCATTGCCATTTAGGCATGAATTATATTTCTTGGTAATCTCGATTAGGAGAGCATTTAGGATCTGAAATTGTTTAATTACTGATCCAGGTGGATCCCAGATGGCTAAAAAATTGAAGTCTTTAAATTCTAGTGAAACATGTGTTAGATCAAAGAACTTGTCACTAAGATTCCAACGATGCAATGATGCCTCAATCCGAGTTCGTATGACCAACTTATCACAATTTGAAGTTTGACAAGACAAGCAAAAAAAAGGGCCCACAACATGCCACATGGTAACCCATTTAGTAGACGGGACCCAAAGTTGACATATCCCCACCAAGTTCACCACATGACAAAAAAAAATGCTAGTCACAATAACAAGCCAATAGTTAAAAACTATTTACAAAAATTAAAATTATTACTATGTCCCTAACCATATAAAAACAAAAATAATATATTAAAAACCCCATATAAAAAAAAACCATAAAAAACAAGATTTAAATAATATAATATAAAAAACCAACGAAATTTAAAATGGTTCCTTGGTTTGTTGGTTATAAACCATATTTTTAAATAATATAATATAAAAAACCAACGAAATTTAAAATGGTTCCTTGGTTTGTTGGTTATAAACCATATGTATGGGCCTTATTAAAAACAAAATTTGTTATGGGGTTTTATTATAACCATATAACCCAGGGTTATTATTAAATAGAAAATGGTGAGCAGATAAAATAAATTATTATAATTCCAATGAATCCATATTTTTTTAAGCTTTTGGAAATGTATTTATATCACTGAAAAATTGATATTATATTGATTGCTTATATATCTCAAAAACTCTTTGGGATCCCATGTTTCAATAATGGGAACAAAGTTGTCCGCTTGGGGTAGCTCAATTGGCAATGGCCGTGGAAATGAAGTCTCACCAAACCGGAAGTCTTGGGTTCAAATCTTGTGCTATCCCCCCGATCGGGGTGAGAAGTTGGACATGATGAAGATGTAGTCCTACCAAGCTTACAAATAAATAAATAATGGAAACAAATTTCATCATTCTGTCAGTAACAACCTCAGATCCAAGGATTAACTTCCCATATTGTTAAAAAAACTTGCAAAAACTTATAAAATATCAAGCTAGGTAGATGAGGCATTGCCCATAAATAGTTACATGCATAAGTTATTCAAAGAAAACTAGACAAAAACCAATGTTTGCATATGGCATACTAAAGCAGCGTGAAAGCAATACAAGCATAGAAAATCCAGGTGTATCATGTTTGCAAAAAGAGATGCCAATACACATGAGAAACGGTTAATCTGAAATGGCAATTGGAGAGAGAGGGAGTTGGAATTTCCTTGAGGAAGAATCTCTGTTAAAGCGTTGATGACTATTGGTGCTTCAGGTTGTGTATCTGATCTAGAGTCCGAGTTAGACACCACAAAGCACTCTACCTGTGTTAATATGGCTACGATGTCATCGAGATTGTATCTAATATCCCAGAGAATTCATTTAATCTGCTCTTCTCCCACAAATCAATGATGATTGTCAACTTGCTTATCGAGGATGACCATATGAAGCAAGGTTTCTAGTTGACGGTGCACAACCACTGAGTGAAGGAAATGGAGCCTCCTTTTTCGAAATTTGCCTGGCGAAGGAGTCCACCTAAAGGTGTTGTCACTGATTTCAGAGTAAAAAAAAGTATAACCTATCACCAAACTCCCTTGCTTCCAAGTGAAGAATCTCACTTCTTACTTCAGGGGGGACATAGTCAAAGTGATTAGCCAAAAAATTTCCAACCAAAGAGACGTCGACGAGGAGAGGAAGATGTGCTTGAGGCACCACCCCAACAACTAGGAAGACATTGCCTGGGTGCCATGTAGTGGCTAGGAAAGTGTGTATAAACAGGTGAAGGAGGGTCGAACATCAATCTACGATAGTCGACATGTAGAGTTACGAAAGTGTGGAGATTGAGATGAAGAAGGGCATCATCAACCATCAAAAGGGAGAGTGACCCAAAATGACTCATCCTCCCATAGGAGCTGAATCTGTAGAGGAAAAACAATGATTGGAAATAGGAGACTCAGATTAGCCAAAACCTTACCCGTAAGACTATTAAAAATAGATTAAAAAAATGTACTTGAATACCAGACACCACATACCGGTATTTGGAAACTAAATGAAAGACTCACAAAGTCAGTGATTTGGGGGGGTTGCAGTAGGTAATACAATTACTAGCTCAAAGGATGGACCCGTCACTATGTTATGAAGAAACAAGACAAAAAACATGGGCACTTGCAAGAACCAAATAGCCTACAAAAGGGAAATAACACACAATAACCAGGAAATTGACACCAAGAGAGGAGTCGTGAAGGTGAGTAACAAATATAAAAACCTTTGTTGAAAGTGTTGATCTCCCACCTTAGCAACCAGGAGTCGAATGATAGTTAAAAATATTCCACTTTCCTTCGAAAAATATTGAAAATTTTCCACCCTGATACAAGGCCCATATTGTTATAAAGGGGAAACAATGTGAAAGGATTAAACAAGCATGAGAGAAGACTCGAGAGAGTGAAAACCAAAGAAGGAAAAGTGTGCGTCATGGAACGCATGCTAACAACAACATTAAAAGCCCAAATCATGTGCTCCTGAGCGTAATAGGCATTGCTTATGTTAGATTTTTGACACTCTGTAGACAATCTTCCCTAGGATGAAGCCATAAACAATTATGATGACCAGAAACAAAAAATAAGGGGCATGTTAGACTGAGGCCCGCCTCCCACCAAATGCCCACATTTAAAATGATTTGAAAAGGGTAGGTGCGTTTGAGACTGAGGACAGTGTGAACGCCACACTGAGATGTGATCGGGACAGGTGGAGAGCTTGGCTCTCATCCCCATGCCTGCCTTTCGTTTCACCATTGTTATTTCATGTGTGTGAATGATGTTAATTGCCATGCCTTTGAGCGTTAATTCCACCCCATCGTGGGAATCTCCCTCCGTCACTGACTTACCATGCTGCAACCACCATTGGATTTGTTGAATGCCTTCAATGGTGGTCACAAACATCCACAGTTCATTAAAGGCCAGGTGCTGATTGTTGCTACCCCAATTGGCCAATATGTCTGCCACCCTATTGCCCTCCTGCCATGTGTTGTACAAAATAATATAATGAAAAGAGATAAGCATGTTTTTAATGCTCATAATCACCTCATGAAGTTGCCAACTGTGGCTTAATTTTTCCTTTGGATGACCATGTAACAATTTTTGTAGACATTGTATGACAAGGTGGGAGTCACCATGTACCTGTAGCAGCCTATACCCTTCTCGAACAGCAATTTGCAAGCCTTTCTCTAGGGCAAGAAATTATTCCATATTATTTGTTGTAATGCCACAGGAAAATGCATATACATGTAGTGGCCAAGAATTCTCATCTCGAAAAATGCCTCCATAACTGCCCAGCCTCGAGTTCCCTTTTTATGCACTGTCAAATCTTAATATCTTGTAACCTAGATGAGGGGGTGTAAAAGTATTGTTACCATGAGAGTTTGATCCGAGTGACAGAGAGGAAGAAGAGATGAACATGGGAGAGTGTAGATCCAATCTTTTAAAGTTGTAATCCTCTGACTCATCGACTGACCAATCATCCTTTGAAAAGGAGGATGCACCAATCGTCTCTCGATTAGTTTAGAAGATGGTTTCTTGTAAAATGGAAACAATCTTCTTTTTTGTATCAATCACTCTTAAATTTTGTTCTTTCCAAAAATTCCACAATGTAAAGCCAAAGGCCAATTTCCAGGCTTGTAAAGCAATAGGGTTCTTGAAATTCCTTTCAAAACAATGAGTTAATAATTTTGTGATTGTTCTAGAGTCTGGTAAGGAACATCAGAAGATTTGTGGGATAATGTCCCAAATGTAGTGTGCAAAGGTGCAAGTCATAAAAATGTGTTCTTCTGTCTCTTCTGCTTGAGAGCAGCACAGGGAGTAGGCCGACGGTCCCTCACACCCTCTTCTTTGTAAGCATTCCCATGTAAGGGTACGTCCTTGTGCAAGTAGCCAGAGAGAAAATTGCGAGTTTTGGCCACCATTTGCTTTCCCAGAACTTCTTCTAGAAATCTGCATTGTCACTTATGTGAATACCTACAAGTATATAGTATGCTTCCTTCAACGGAATGTGCCCGATGATTGATGTCCCCATCGTAAAATATCTCGTTTCTAAGAGACTCTAATTACCTATTATCAAGTAATTATTTAAAATTCTCCCAGGGGTAAGTTGTCATTGTTGAGTGGCCAATCCTCTCTATCCTTCCATATCCTCCATTCTTGCTTCTCCGTGAAGGGTTTCCAAAAGTTTACCAACGTATGAGTACCAAGGCTTTTGGAAAGAGTTGGGATGGGTTGAAAAACAAGATATTTGTCTTTTCTTTGTTTACCAATGTGCCAGATGCATCCATGAAAATATGGGGAGTTTTAGTGATACCATACACCTCTTTCATTGTGGGTAGCCCATAGAGAATTATGTCATCAACAAATTTTTGATACGAGATAGGAAGTTATTTACCATGTAAGCATAATCCATGCAGGTGCCCCAACGAATAATATTTCTCTATAATCTCTTTTATGTTTCTTCTTCTTTAAGTGTTTGCATACATGGTTTTTACATGCTCTTTCATGCAATTCTGTTAACATCAAGTGAATAAAAGATCTTGGATACTACCGGTAAATCAAAGATTTTGGGTCAACTTTGGTATCAGAAGGGTCTTCTTGTTGATGTGGATTGCGAGTGTGAATGATAACCTAGGCCAATCTCAAAATGGGTGATGGTAAACTTAAATCCTTTGATCGAGAGATTGGACGTGGAACACGAAGAAGGAAATGGAGAATGATAAAGCTTTCCATCAAGCTTTCTACAGGATGGTAGACATGGCAGATGTTTTTTTTGCAGAGTATGAGAAGAAATTGACAAAGAAGGAAAAGAAGAAGAAAGAGAGACCAGAGGACAATGCTTTGGTAACTGAAGAAGAACCTACATCTCCATCTTCAAATGCATGTTCTTCTTCTTTATCTTCTTCACATCATTCAAATGAGGAGATCAACCAAATAATTCAAGCAAAGAATGCTAAGTTGAAGAGACTTCTACAAGAAGCAGAAGTGGAGAAACAAATATTGCAGCTTCAGTTATGAGCCAAAAAATAGGCATTGGAAAAGTTGAAGTGCAATGAAGCCATTTTCACCCACTCAAGAATCGACAACTAAGGTAAACAATGTCGATGATTCTTCAATTTCATGTTCTCATTATGATGATGATTTTAATGCATTTGAAAGACACTCTAAAGCCGCAGAAGAAAGGGAGTCTGAATCAATGCAAGCTGAGGCTACATCACATAATTCCAACTATCATGATTGTAGTTTATCTCCAAAAGGAGGTGAACATTTTAAAGGAAGAGGTAAGGCAGACTCTCCTCGCTAGGCTCGCACTAAAGACAACCATTCAAGGAAGAAGGACAAGAAATTATGGAGGAAGAAAAACCATTGCAACCATTGCAACAAGGGTGGACATTAGAAAGCCACATGTTGGAAGCTCCATCCAGAGCTACACCCAAATAAGGACAGGGAGCATGTGAAAGCACTTGTGAAGGAACTAGACAAAGAAGTAGTTCAACAAGGAAGCTAGCTACAAGAAGAGAGCCCATTAACCTGGTTAGGTAAGAGATGGGTAACATTCTTAAGTAGTTGAGCATAGTCAGCATTGTAAATCACATGTTGCCAAAATGTTTATAAAAGTGATAAATATATAACATCACTTGTATATGCAACATAGTGATATTTTGGCCTTTAGTTGGATAGCATGGGGTTTGGTTTTTATTGTAAACGTGACCATGAGTGTGCTATAAGCTCTTGGTAAGTATGGTGTTATTTTGTCTTGCAAGTTGGACATGTATTGACAACTAAAGATTTGCATATGGATACAGGTGCCGACTTCATCATTCTGAGTTCCAAAGTACAAAGGTGAAGGAAGGGAAAGGTGGTTTGTCAGAGACATTTGTTATGCAGATCAAGATTGCAGTATTGTTTATGATTTTGGAGGACCAAAAGCTCCTTAGTGGGGAGGAATGATGTGGGTGGATCCCTGATGGCTCAAAAATCGAAGTCTGCATATCGCAACAAAACTAGTGTTATATCGAAGAACACTTCGCCAAGATTCCAAAGATGCAAAAAACGCCTCAGTCCGAATTCGTATGACCAACATATAGTAGTTTGAAGTTTGATAGGACAAACAGGAAAAGAGAGCCACAACAATGCCACATGGTATCATAGTTAGCAAGTGGGACCCACAATTGACACATCACGCACAAAGTTCACCACATGGAAAAATAAAGCTAATCACAACAACAAGCCAATAGTTAAAAACTATTTACAAAAATTAAAATTATTACTATAACCTTAACCATATAAAAACAAAAATAATATATTAAAAACCGATATAAAACAAACCCATAACACTAATTTAAATAATATAATATAAAAAAACCAATGAAATTTAAAAATTATTACTATGAACTTAACCACATAAAAATAAAAATAATATATTAAAAACCACATATAAAACGAACCCATAATACACCAAATCTAAATAATATAATATAAAAAAACCAATGAAATTTAAAATGGTTCGTTGGTTGGCTTGTTATAAACCATATGTATGGGCATTATTAAAAACAAAAATAGTTATTGGGGTTTGTTATGACCATATAACCCATGGTTATTATTAAATTAAAAATGGTGGGCACATAAAACAAATGGTTATAATAACATCGAATCCATATTTAAAACATATAAGGATGTTAGTATTATATTTCATTGGGTTTTAAAGCAAATTTGGAATTGTAATGATGATTTGTTTTTCTTTAAACAAATTATCATTTTGCTATATAAAAAAGTATTTAGGGGGATTTGAAACCCTAACCCATTGTTCACCAATGTACCAACATGCAACCGCCAACCAATATGCACACATAAAAACTTGGTTTTCTTTTCCAACATTCTTATATAAAAGCTCATATAATGCTCATTTGACGAACAAAGGGGCGCAGAGTCGAGAGCCAGCTGTCAAGCTGTGGAACCTAGACAAGAAGCAGAACAATGAATGACAAAACCCTGACAGGGGGACAAAACCTTGACACATGCACAATTTTTGAGATAGAATATTATATAGGAATATTCCCAAAGAATTTTTTTTGATGCTTTGAGGAATCTAAAAGATTCATCATGGGATTAGAATTGTAGGAGGCAAAATGTGGTTGACTTTATACTCATTTTAACCAGTATTTTACAAGGATCGCAATGGTGCAGTCAATTTTTGCATATGGGCAACAAAATTCAGGGGTCATGGCATAAAACTTCCTTCTTCATTAATTATTGGGCACAAAGTTCAAGACAACAACGTGCCTTTTAGAAGTGGGTCATGTTTACAGTTAAAAGTATCAGGAGGAGGAGATAGAACTACTGGTGCTATGATTGCTATGCTTTGAGCAGTCAAATTTCAAGTTACTCCCAAGATTGGAGGTGTAATGACGTATTTTCCATGTACTTACCTTTCTTTTTGATGAAAAGAATGAAGCGGCCTCCCCACTATTGAAGTAGGGCTCGAAGA
This sequence comes from Pinus tabuliformis, assembly GCA_031772625.1. Taxonomy (NCBI): domain Eukaryota; kingdom Viridiplantae; phylum Streptophyta; class Pinopsida; order Pinales; family Pinaceae; genus Pinus; species Pinus tabuliformis. The sequence goes on from CM062807.1 coordinate 735,096,152, forward strand.
CATAGTCCACACTAGACGAACTCCGTTATCAAACTTGTTTGAATTGTCTTATGATCTCCTTTATGTTGCTTATTCTTTAAGTGTTTTCATACATGGTTTTTTTTATGTTCTTTCATGCAATTTTGTTAACATCAACCAAAAAAAACCCCTGGATAATGCCGGTAAATTAGACCGTTTGGATCAATTACAAATAGAGTAACACGATGTAGAAGTTTCATTCGTGACTTTGAGATTTGTGTTATGATGTGAAGCTTTATATAACTGAATGCAAAGCATCGATTTGTACCTTAACCCTAGGTTCTGAAGGTTTTGAAATTCAGGATATCATTATACTCTTTCACACTTTGCTATCTAAATTTGGATTCTTAAAAGGATTTCTTGAGATCCATACGAAAAATATTGACTGTATATCGATTGGAACTTTACCTGAACAAAAATCAATTCATAATAGAGCTGATAAATGCATATGCTTCGTGGTTAAGCTGTTTCCGTCATCAATAGAATTCTGATGCCTCTTATATGGTTCTACAAGCATGGCTATTCCATGACATATGATGTTAAATACGAAGGAATAATTAATTGAACCTATATTGATATATTAGAACAACATATATGGATATAGGGGAGATATGGTAGTTACAATGGTGCTTTGAATATCTTGACCTATATGGATACAGGGGAGATATGGTAGTTAGAATGGTGCTTTGAATATGACCTGAATGCATAGTGTTTTGTTGAATGAATGAATTTATAACAAAATGTCATGAATGCATGCTAAGAATCAATGTGAATATACATTGCTGTGGTTGTGTGGAGATTTGCTTGAAATTTCTGGTTTGGATTGAAACATTGTGTATATTAGTCTAACATCCTTTCTCAAGCAACATTTGACGGTCTAGGAAGTGAACTCAATTTAGAAGTTAATACCTGTTAATATTGTAATTGTTGCTTTTGATAGAATTTGATCTCAAAAAACTAGAATTTAAAATTAGAACCTTTTATCCTTTAGGATTGTATCTATAAATGAGTGCATGAAAGTTTCTTAAGTGCAACGAAAGATTATATTCTAGAAGAAAAAATAGGGGCCTTAAAATAGAAGGCTAGTTGAGTAAATTTTAGGTTTGAGTTGTTTCGACATTTCATTTACTTTGCGTTTTATTCTAGAATGTGGTTTTAAAGAGATTTTAGGACTAGAAGTAGCACCTTCTACCTTTTAAATCTAATCATGCCTTGAATACTTGACCGTTCTTGTTAGCAGTTAAATACAGTATTCCTAAGTCAAGCTAGGGGATCTATGGTAAAGGCTAGATAGATAGGCCCAAAAGCTCATGCGCTGCTTATTACAATTTTTGATGTATGTTTTATTAAAGCTCTCATCCTGCATATATTTTGTTGGTACCTCTAAGTTCACGAACCCTAGTTCAATAATTTAATGTTGGATATATTTTGACCAACATTTTTGGTGCCATTGGTGTGGACATGCTAAAAAGGGATAAGGGCATTGATAGTACTTGTGGATTAAGGGAGGATAAATTCTAAGACCCAAAGATACCCTGTTTAAAAATATTTTAAAAGTGTTCTAGCTTGTCACATCCACTTTAGTGGGTTTCTCCAAATCCTCGTCATATGGTTTAGTATGTAGGTTTTATTTTAATTAGACTCATGAAAATACGAGAATCCTAACTTGTGTGAACAAATAAATTGGTGACAATAAGTCCTAGTAGCATGATGGCACTAAAGATACATGATTAGGTTCTTTGTATTTGCTTTAAGTGTGTTCCCTTTTAATTTATGTAGTATTTTAAAAAAATTTGGCGTTGTAAGAACCCATTACACTAATACATGTGTAGGACAAGGATTAGAAACCAACAAAGCAATATTCAAGGATGATTAAGAGTTTGAAAGAACTCTCTCAAATCCTCGCAGCTACTGGGGTCTCTATTTCTCAAGATAAACAAATCTTGGCAGCAATCAAGAAATTATTTTCTTCTCTACATCCACAAGAAAATCTTGAACCCTCATGTGATTTTCCTTGCCAATCTACCGAGGAGACCAAAGAGTCATGAAATGCATTCGATGAATAGAAGCCATTAGAGCCTAAGATCAAGGAGTTCTCAACATGCCTATCAACAAACCATGTGTGCACTCAAGAAACTAATTATTTGAGAGAAGATAATCTGTGTGGAGAAGGTATACAAAGTGATATAGATAAATAAGTGAACCCAAGATATCATGACATCGTCAAATATTGGTTCCAAAAATTTATCAAACCACATCACTCCTTCATTCTTCAACAATTTTTGACACCTCATTAGTTGAAGCAATTAGTTCCTCATGTTCTGGTACTCCTAAAATAATATATTTTAAACTTGGATGTGAGTATGTTTATAATTATGTTATTCGCATGGTTTCAATGGAAATACTCATATACTTAAAATTGAAAAGATTCAATTTTTAAGTAGAGTAGGATAGTAAACAAATAATAAATTCTTCCTATAGTTCTTAGTTAGCTTCAAAGTACAACACAACATCTTTTTTTTTTTTTTATGTTTTTCATAAGTGGGAATGTTAACAGTAATGGTACAACTAGTTGAAGGAGGGAGATCTTTAATCTTATAATGGATATCTGACTGAGGTTTCTTTCAAGCTGCATATTGTTCAGTGTTGTTTTAAGCAACAACATGGTTTAACTATTACAGTTTCTTTCCACTTATTATCTCTTTTCGGTAGTAAGATTTTATTTCATTTAAATTTTCTTTTCAATAAAGTAAGCTATGCCAATTTTGTTTGGAATCTTATGAGAAGGTTATCTCTTCAATATCCTCTGCATGCACACACATTACTGGAAGGATATTTTCAAGAGCTAAGAAGACATCTTTGTCAACATAATGGAACACTTTGGGGAGTATTTGATGACACCTTTCGTCAAGCTCTTTCCTTGAAAGTGACACATTCTTGCTTTACCATTACTTATGTATTTTAAGATTACTATTTCACCAACCTAGATCCATCTAACTCTAGATCCATCATGTACCGAGAGGGATCAAATCTCTAGAGGTGAAAAACTTCTTTTTGGAGCGTTGATTTAATGATGTTTTTTACATGGCATCATAACAAAATTTATAAAACTACATCAAATTAATATTTTCAAATATTACAACTTTTGACCTGTATGTCTTTAAATATTTTAATATATCCGTAAGATATGGTTCTTCCTTTTAAAGATTCGTTTTACAAATATTTAATTAAAAGAAACATTAAAAGATTTTGCTGCAGGATTTTTGATTTTTTGTGTTGAATTAACCCTTTTCTTTTGATTTAAGAAATGGTATTGAATTTAGTAAAGAGTAAATATGTTTAAAAATTTATCTAATTTGGAATTTCATGTGGTAAAAAAAATTTGTAGGTAAATTTTCTTTCAGGACGACGTTAATTATTCTTATTTTTATTATTATTTTATTGGAGACGTGACATACTTACACATCACCCTCATACCAGGTTGTAGACTACGCCTCTCGGCGTAACAAGGATGATTGGTTAAGCGATCCTTTTTATAGAGGTTGAATTGAAAGTTAATTCCAAATTATTTATAGCTAATATTCCTTTTCTGTTTTGGGATTTCTTTTTTCTTATTCATATAGATTTATGATTATCAATATGAAACAATTGCTCAAAACATGGTTATCAAAACATATTATGGGGATTAAAACAAAGTTAAGAGGTTCATACAATGATACCAATGGGAAATTGTTTTGAACACCATAACCAAAATATCAAAGCATGATATACGATCATCTTTATCAGGACTTGTAGAAGAATGGATGAGTTCTCTTCTCATGGTGGAACATTATTTTAAAAGCGAAAACATATATGAAAACAATCATTGGCATGACTTTAGGTATCTTTTAGTTATTCTTTAGCTAGCCTCACCAATCTCACAGTAAAAATGGCTCATTCATGCTATGTCCTTTGGGTACCTATAAGTGCCTTATGCCTGCAAGACATTATGAAAGTAATCAAAATCACTCTGAAAGGTATCATCTTATGCCTTTAAAGGGATTTTTGAAGTTTCTCCCCATATACCAATTGCAAAAGAAATGTCCATAATATAAGCCTAAAATGTAGGAAATACGGGACTAGAACCTTCAGTGTGAAATGGGTTTAAGAGGTTAATCGGTCGAGGCTATAGAAGCTTGTTGGTAGTGGGTACTGACATAGGAAACCCCATCGTATGTAATGTCCCCACAAATTAATTTTGCCAAGTAAATTCCTATTTTTGTAAATTTTGGTGATTGGGAAATATTTTAGCATAAAACTTAGGAAACGTGGGTTGAGGAGGCACCACTTAATTTTTGAGAAAAAGGAGGATTCAAGCATTAGAGCAAAAAGGAAATTAACTTGATAATGGAATGTGGGGGCCACCTCAAGGAAGGACTTCGAACCCCTTGAAGAAAATTCAATGTGGAGGGAAGAAGGCAAGAGAGGGGTTTGAATTGGAGGGTCCACAAGAAGAGAAATGGCGGAAAGGATAAATTGAATAGACGAGCATCATTTTGGGGCTTCTGGACAATTTGAGCACTGAAAAATTGTTCGTTTGAGCTATTTAGCCAAGTCAACTAATGTTGCTTAGCACAAGAGACTTCCAGGTGAAAGGGAGCCATATGCATGGGTATACAAACTAGCATCCTCACACACCTTTACGTGGGCAGTCTGAATGCCCCACAATGACTCAGCTTGTGGACGAACCAGAGAGACGAGAAGAACCAGAAGTAGTTGATGAATTGGTTAGGTATTTCACTAGAGGGGTGGAGGAGTACGAGGGATTTGAAATTAGGATTCAGAGTGTTATCTCACTTGTAGATTTTATTCACTCGAGAGAGAGGCATAGAACTAGAGTGGGGTCATCACATAGAGGGGGCCAACAAACCCCGAACCATGGCATGCAAAAGTTGTTCACAAAGGTTACACTTTCGAACTATGATGGGTTAGCTTGGAGTCCAACTAGAGAATGGGTAAAAAAGCTCGACACTTATCTACATTTGAACCTCATGTGAGAGGTTGATGCCATTTAATTTTCTACATTACATCTAGATGGAGAGGCGCATGAGTGGTGGTACCATGGGCTAGTTACATTAGGACATGAAAACATCACATAATACTCTGAGTTTACGAAGTGGTTGGTTGAGCGAGTTGATAGGAAAGACCCTGAGCTACATTTATATGAGTTAGATAATTTGAGACAAATTGATAGCGATGAGACATACATGGCCGAGTTCCAAAGACTTGCATTGATGTTCTCCAACATTTCACAGGCATAGTTGATGTCATGTCCCCAATTAATAATTTGGATAAGGGAATTCCCAACTTTTCAATTTTGGCATTTTGGCATGTAAACTTAGGAAACATTTGTTGTGGAGGCCCTATTTAATTTTTGGAGAGAAAAGAAGGCTACAACTTAGGAGAAAAGAAAAATTAAAGTGGTAATGGGTTGTGGGACCACTCAAAAAGGGAAATCAAACTCCCTATGAGAAATCAAACCACAAGGAAAGGGGATGAGAAAGGGGATCGAATTGGTGGAGCCGACAAGGAAGGGGTGAGCAACAATTATAAAAGGAAGAGAAGAGACTTATTTTTTCATTTTTTGGCATTTCATTTTCCGAATTAGAGAGTTTTCTTGAGCCACTTAGCCAAGTCAACCAATATTATTAGGCACAAGGAATTTCCAAGAAGGAATTCCATCTCTTCTTCTGTGAACTTCAACTATGATTCTAGAAGAGGATTTGAGGGAAGAATATGGCATTTGGAGGATCGATTTGTAGAGATCATTCAGTTAGTGTGAGTTCCATGGGGATGCAATTGAGGAAATTCATGGTGTTTTGGAGAGTAGACATTTGGTGGATTCTAGGTTGGAGAATTTACAAAAAAAAATCCTTAGTGGAGGACGAGTTTCCTTGGAGTTTTATCCAGTTTGAGAGAACTGTTATTAGGAGGAAAAAATTTCTACCTCTAGGGCCTGCACATGGTTTTTTTTGGGCATTCTATAGTGTTGAGGGTGAACTGGATATTTTGTGTAGGGTTTGGGCTGAGAATTTGTTTTGCTGAAGCAAGTGATTTTCCTTCTATTTCAAAAACCCAAAAGTATAGTTACAATAATTACAAAAGGCCTGCAGAAATGAGGGTCTATCAAACCATCAAGAACCAACAAACAAAGAAGAGAGCCACTAAACCAACTCCAGTCCAAACTGACGAACACACTGTCCCTACGTCAACACGGAGACATAAGGACAAAGCTCGCGTCACCTCTCGTACACAACACTTAAAGAATGAACAAATGCACGACCCCACCAACTATCCCGATGAGCGCTGACCGTTGATTGCCCCCACCCGAAACGGACGACGCGGAGAGAAACCAGAGAGCTAAGATGCGAGGTCTTTAAGGCGCGACCCCACCAACTAGCCCGGTGAGATCTGACCGTCGATTTCCCCCGCCAGAAACGGACGATGTGGAGAGATATCAGAGAGCTGAGGTGCGAGGCTTCTGAGTCACGAGGCTTTTAAGTCGCAATCAAGGGTGGTTTTAATACCCCCCCTGCCACGTGTAAAGAACTGAGTGGAATCGCTCTCAACGAGCGAAAACCACTTACCATCCGGGGGCCTTGTGATCAAAAGAAAACCGCTGCTATCCTGGTTTTCCCCGTGAAAAGACAAAAAGCGAGGGAAAATCATGGAGGGAGCCGACCCGCCCTTCCACCTGCTTAACCCGACACTGAAACTAGCTGTCGAAACCTTCTGGAACTGCATAGGAAACCCTGTGTCACCTCTCAAGGCACGAAGGAGATAAGGTTCCATTCCCCAAAGGAAGATGTCACCAATGCAGAGAAAGCCCAAAATCTTGGAGCTGACCGCCGAAATGAGAAGAAAAAACAGGCAAAAAGAGCATTAATCTTGGTTTGCTCCTTGTGCCCAACAATCGAAAATTTCTTTGTCCTCTGCGGCTTGAGCCTCATAGAGAGCTTTTAACCTACTTGTAGGCATCTCCTGCCATTTTATTTATACTCTGCAATCTGGATTAGTCACTCCTAGGTTGGCCAGAAGATCTGCAAGTTTGTTGGCCTTCCGCCGAACATGGTTGAAGCTAACCGTTTGTAGACTTTGGAGGTGTTTTTGGATTCTCTGGAACACTTGTATTAGTCTCCATTGTTTTGAGACTCTTTCAGGAGTTGTACCATAGCTGATTTTCTTGACTGCATTTATAGAAATTTCGGAGTCTGCTTCAATGAGAACATTTGAGCTGTTATTGAGTTTAAGAAGCTCTAGACATTGTTCCAATACCATTAATTCAGCCATGTTGTTGGAATTTTGGCCTAAATGACAGTGGAAGGCAAAAATTATTTTCCATCTTCATCTCTCAAGACACCTCCATAACCTGCAGTCCCCGAGTTGCTTTTAGAAGCCCCATAAATGTTGCATTTTAGGTAACCATTAGGTGGAGGATGCCAGAACTCCTTTTCCCTTTCCACTATTCTTTCTTTTTTCCTCAGACCATTAAGGATGATCTCATGCATTCCCAGCTGCTTGAGAGTTCTCAATTCAAGTGTCGTAGGAGGATTCGAGGGATAACTGTGTAGAGTGGTGGACACAGTCTCCTTTATCTGCTTTAAGATCAAATCCATCAGGCAGAGCATAGTAGTTTTTTCATCCTTGAAGATTCTTTTATTCCTTTCTTTCCAAGCATTCCAAATAATGAAGCTTGGTGTAAAGGTCTAGGCTAAATTAAGGATCTCGTTCTCTGCAAAGTCTTTTCTCCACTCGTTTAGGGTGTTAATAATGCTACCTTTGTCTCTGTCTGTCTGCTGAAAAATTCTTTTGAAGGAGTCCCATAACCAGGAGGTATAGGTACAGCTATTGAGAATATGCTCCATAGTCTCCTCTTGTGCCTCACATAGTTGGCATCTAGAAGGCCCCATCACTCCCCTCTTCTGAATGTTATCCCAAGTTAGTATTTTCTTGTGATGAACTAACCACATAAATAGTTTGATCTTCATCCATCCTTGGTAATTCCAAAGCTTTTGCTAGGACCTAGCCAAAACGCAGGGCTCTAGGTTAAGAGAAATTCTTTTAGCCTCCTTGATATTAAAGATTCCTTCTTTGTTTTGGCCCCATCTTAACTGATCCTGCCCATCTGTAACTAGAATCTTCCTCTGTTCCAATATGTTCATGAGTTCATCTATTTTTGCTTTTATGGGGCTGTCCGCTCTGCAATCTATTTTTCTCCAGTTTCTCCATTTCTCAGTGTCCTGAGGAAGATTCTAGAAATCCCTGACTCTTGTTAGCCCTTGTTAGCCCTTGGAGATCAATTTCTTGCTTGATGCCCAGAAAGTCCTCCCTTAACAACATCGGTTCTTGCTACCATTTATCTTCCCAGAAGAGAGCCTGATCTCCTGCTCTGATTTCCCAGAAGCTGTTGTTTTGTACCAGGCCTCTATTTTCCCAAGCTTTGTTCCAGATGTGAGAGCCTTTTATGTCCCCTGGCATTCTGATGAGCTCACTCGTTTTCCAGGAGCTGGCATATTTCTCTTTCCAGGTATTAGCCCATTGCGCCCCTGGTTCTTTAACCCATCCCCACTAAAGTTTAGCTCCTAAAACATTACATAGAATCTCCTAATCATCTAAGCCTAGGCCTCCATGACTTTTGGGCTTGAAAATTTTATCCCAAGACACAAGGGCCCATTTCTTTCTGGTTTCCTCCTTGCCCCAGAGAAAGTCTCTCTGAATGTTCCTGAATTGTTGTAAGACCCCTTTGGGAGCTGGCAGGGCTGATAAGAAGAAAACAGGGATAGCTTGAAGAACTGTCTTCGTTAGAATCAATCTGCCAGCAAGGTTCAACGCCCTATAAGTCCATCGTTTGATCTTGTCTTGCATCTTGTTGAGCATCACTTCCCAGATACTTTTGTGCATTGGTTTATTCGTCAGGGGGATACCCAAATATTTTGAAGGGAGGACCTCCCTTTGGAAGCCCAGAATTCTAGATATGTTCCTTTGGATAGCAATGTTAGTGTTTAAGATTTTTTTTTTGATTTGGAGAGATTGACTTCCATACCTGAAGCTGAGGCAAAGTCATTTAAGATTTTCTTGTATGCAGTAGCTTCCTTGACTGTGGGGATGCCTTGCAGCATGGTGTCATCCACAAATCGTTGATGAGTCAAGGCTTGGCCGTTCTCCGTTAAATGGAGACCTTTGATCTTCCCTAAGCCTTTGGCCTTTTTAATGGTTCGGCCCAAACCTTCCATCATGAGAATGAAGAGGAAGGGAGAGAGTGGGTCACCCTGCCTGAGACCTCTGGAAGGAGTGAAGATCTTTGAGGGCGAGCCATTTACCAGAATTGAAAAGCTGGGTGAAGTAACCGAAGCCATAACCCATCTGATCCAGTCATGATCAAGTCTAAAAGCAGAAAGGACCTTTTTAATGTAAGTCCAATTCACCTTGTCATACACTTTTGCAATGTCTAGTTGTATGATCATACCAGCTTGCTTTTTACTAGTGAGAGAGTGAACAACCTCGTGGGCCTGAATAATATTATCCAGGATTTGCCTTCCTTCAACATATCGACACTGTTCCCTAGAAATCAAAGAAGGAAGAAGAGGTTTGAGTCTATTGGCCAAGAGTTTGGAAACAATTTTGTAAACAACATTACATAAAGCAATGGGTCTGAACTTATCAGGAGTCAGGGCAGAGTCCTGTTTGGGGATCAGGGATATGAAGGAGTTGTTGAGTGCTTTCAGAATGGATTTACTTCTTCTGGAGTCCTCAACCACATCCAAGATGTCCTGTTTGACCACCTTCCAGCAAGCTTTGAAAAAATCAACATTGAAACCATTTGGACCTAGAGCTTTGCCATTCTGCATGTCTTTGATTACCATACTGACCTCTACTTCGGTAACTGGTTTGTTCAGGTTAAAGTTATCTTCTTTTGACACCATCCTAGGAATATTTTTTACAATTTCCTTAATGTGTTGTTCTCTGTCTGGATTGTTTTTGTTTGTGATTCCTCTGAAATATTGAACCAACACACCTTCAATATTCTTGTGAGAGGTCTGAAGCTCCCCATCAACATTCAGTATTGAGGAGATTCTATTGTGCTTTCTATTGGCAATGGTGGAACGGTGGAAAAAACGAGTGTTTCACTCACCTTCTTTGAGCCATTGCACTCTTGAATTTTTTCTCCAAAAGATTTCCTCCTGTTTGCATAAATTCTCCCAATCTAGGTTGAGTTTTTTCAGCTTGCTCACTTTTGGTTTTATCAAAACCATCTGTGATCATTGCTTGGTGTAGCTCCTGCAGTTTGACTTCTACAGAATTTTTGTTTGCAAAAATGTTACCAAAATCCTTCTTGTTCCATTCTTTGAGTCTGACTTTTATGTGCTTTAGTCTTTTATGGAGGAGGAACATTTTGGAGCCCTGAACCTGAAGATCTTTGGACCACCATTTTTCAATGTTGCTGATGAAGTCTGGATGAGAAAGCCAAATATTCTCAAATCTGAAGGGTCTGTTTCTGGGAGCATCAATTCCCTTGATTTCTAGTTGAATCGGCTAGTGATTCTAGCCTCCAAATGGGAGAATACTTGCAGATATTTTTGAATTTGTGAGCATCAGCTTCTCGGAGATCAAAAATCTGTCTAATTTGGAGGCAACCTAAGCGTTGCCTCCTCTTTTGTTGTTCCAAGTAAAAAGACCGTTATGCATTTTAGAGTCAACCAGTTTCATGTCTTCTGTGAAAGAATGAAATCCTACTGAATCTCTATTGAGGATTCTGGTGCCTCCTTTTTTTTCCGAAAGAGATTTAATCATATTAAAGTCTCCTCCAATGACCCAAGGGATTTCTTCATGTCTGCTTTTGAGATCTACCAAGGAGTTCAGAAATCTAAGCTTCTCATCAATTTTCTGAGGGCCGTATACATTCGTAACCAGGAAGGTCTCCGTCATTCCCATAGGTTGAATGATGGTTGATAAGTAGTTTCTTGTCGCCTCCGCATCTACAATGCTGACTTTTTGGGGGTTCCAAAGGGTGAGAATACCACCCGCTGTGTTCTCTACTTTGACTTCTAGAAACTCAAATTTGCTGAGCCATTTGTTATGGATTTGTTTTATTTTCTGAATGGAGCATTTTGTTTCTTGAATAAAGATTATGTCCGGCATTGCTAGTTTCATTCTATTACTTAGCATTCTCTGTTTTCTTTTACTACCTAGACCTCTGATATTCCATGATATGAACTTCATAATTAAAGATTAGTAAAGGAGTAACTGGTTAGATCTTTCATCTTACCCGAATCTATCATTAGCTTTCCGCACTCCATCAGGAGCTCGTGTTGCTTTTTTCTGCCTCTCTTTTTGCCTGGATTTCTGGTGGCTAGTCCTAGAATTAATTTCATTGTTTTCACACCTCTGTGCTCTTGTTTGTGGATGTTTGTACCTTTCTCCAGTCCTCGTTCCTGAGTCTTCCATAAAAACAACTGATGTATCCTGTAGCATTCTTCTTGAGGCAGAGATTCTATTCCTCCTTTGGTTCCTTGCCTCAGGAATCCTTCCAGATCCAAGTTTTCCTTGTCAAGGATTTCTTGTAGTTCATGGTCTTCCATGTCTATTTCACTTTGGGTCATTTCCTAGTCTGTTTCCATTTCTGTTTCACTTCTCATGGTTCCTTTTTGAGAGTCAGTTCCTAGAGAAAGATTTGTATCCTCTTTTTTTCCTTTTACCTTAGCATCATCCTCTTGAAATTGAATCTCTCTTATACTTTCTTTAGGCTCTTCTAGCACTTGAAACTTATTCTGACTACCCTTTCGCCCTTCAGTGTGTTGTTGTTTTGGCCCCTTTTTTCCTCCTCTTCCTCTGCTAGCCACTTTCTGGAAGCTTTCAATATCCTTCATTGTATTAGGTTTTTCTTTATTATCTTCTTTGCTGAGAGGGCATTCTCTTAGTAAATGCCCATGTTCATGGCATCTTTGGCATCTGAAGGGGATATGTTCGTAGTCTACCGTCTGCACCCATTCCTCATCGTGAACTTCCAGGATGACTTCATCCGGAAGTGCTCCTGATAGATCCATTTCCACACATATCCTAGCAAAGGAGGTGTATTTTCCTCTTCTAGTGGCTTAAGAAGCTTTGACAAAGCATCCTAGTTTATTGCCAACGGCAGCCATACCCACATAGGAACCGAAGAGAAAGTCTCCCTCTCTGGGACAAAGTTCATCCTCCAAGGTCTCATATAGAGACCTGCCGCTGCAAAAAAATAGGGACCTCCTTCAAATATTCTGTCTTTATCTTTGATGTTTGAGAACACTACTGTGAAGAATCCTTTTGACCCTAGATGTAAGTCAATGCTACCTTTGGGTTTCCAATGATACTTGATCCACGTCTGCAAAGCCTTTTCTGTGGGCCATAGTCCCATAAATTTACAGATAATGGCGTAGGTTCCCATGTGTTCCCTGTGCTCCTACAGAGCAGGATCATTTAATATTACTCGAGGAGTGATTTCTGCTTTCGGTTTGCAAGGTCCTTTCTGAGTTTTGTCTCGAGCCCAGAATTTTGTCTTCTTCCTTTTTGTCCTTTGTGTTGCTGTTTTCTTTTGCTCTGGTCCCATCTGTGTCTTTTTCAATGCCCCTATTACTATTGTTCATATCTGCTTTACTAGTTTCAGCTGGTGATTTATTTCTGCTGGCCATTGCATCTTTGTAGGAGGGAGCAGAGCTCCCTCCCCTGCTGCCCTCCATTCGAATCTAACCCTGCTCGCTATGGTCGCCTTGGTCGCTGCGGAACCCCCGCGTTTTTTCTTCCCCCTAATTTCCTCCGGGTTTGGGCTGAGATTACACACTCCTTTTCATAGGATTTTTTGTAGAGAAATCTCCGATAGTTAGAGGGAGGAAGTTGGAGCCATTTTAGAACAAAGATTTCTAGCTGAACACAAAACCTATTAGCTAGGAAATTCACACAAATTTGGGTACTCTGGGTCAGCTAGAATCAATCCGAACAATTTTTGGGTTTAGTTGATTAGGGCATAAGGAGGCTTCCTCTAATTTTTCAAAAATTTTGGACTAGTTTTGAGGGGTCATTTCACAGTTTTCCTCTAGCAGTGACAACAACAACATAAAATTTCTAAGAAATGCGTTTGGGAAGATTGGGCTATTTCAGTTGGAGTTTCCACTTAGATCCTCACTTGTGTATTGCATGATTGCAGTAGCAAGCTCAAGTTCTATCATTTCACTCTATTGTACTTAGTTTCTAGTTGAAATTCAATAAAATGCTTCAAATTTATGCTTGTTATTCTATGGTTCACTAATTTATATTTTCTTGTGTAAATTGTGTGCTTGCACGTGTGGATTTCCTTGTTGTATCTTAGCACATGTATTTGATATTCATTTTATTTCCTAGTTTGGGACATTACAATGGTATCAAAGCATGTTCATGGCCAGTGTGGGAGAAAAATTTCTCCCAAATACCAAGGTCTAGTCTTCCAAAGAGGTAGAGGCAGGGGTAGAGGAAGAGGACATGGAAGAGTAGAAGAACATGATTGTTTTTTTATACAAAGCTTGACCATGCCAGAGAAAGGATGAAGGGCTAGGGTGGTAATGAAGGTAATGAGAAACTATATCAAGGAGGTCATAACCAAGTTATGGATAAGCTGTTGAGGGTAAATCAACATATGTTGAGTTAAAGCCAGTTGATATGGATATGATGTAGTAGACGATGGGACTGCAAGTTCATAATCAAACAGGGCATGACCATAATGGGGATGGGGGTTCCAAAGTAGGTGGTGGGAGTCACCACACGCATGAGCGAAAATTTCAACAGCCCATTAGATAGGCTAGTCGTCCCACAATGCCACAGTTTGTGGATGAGCTAGAGAGAGAGAGAAAACTAGATCCTGTTGTAGATTTGGTGCATTTTGTGGAGACGGGGATTGATGAGTATGAGGGACTGGATCCTAGGATTCAGCGTGTCATGTCTTTTGGGGAGTTTATACACCTCAAGGAGAGACACAAGACTAGAGCTGGAACATCTTATAGAGGAGGACAATTGAACTAGGAGGTGCAAAAGGTAGCAGGGAAGGTCACACTTCCATACTTTGATGGGTCAGCTAAGAGCTCATCTAGAGAATGGGTCTAGAAGCTAGACTCCTTTTGAACCCCATGTGAGAGACTGATGCTATCCAATTTTCCATCCTACATTTGGAGGGAGATGCATTGGAGTGGTGGTACCATGCCCTGATCACTCTTGGGCACATACACATTACTTCCTATACTGAGTTCACCAGGAGATTGATTGAGAGATTTGACAGGAAGGACCTAGAGTTTCACTTCAAGGAGTTGGCACACCTTAGATAGATTGGTAGTCGTGAGGCCTACATATTAGAGTTCTAGTGATTGGTTGTGATGGTTACAAACTTTTCAGAGACTCGACTGATTATGTTGTTCATTGAGGGGCTAGTTGATCCCTTACATGGTTGGGTGAGGGTTTATAGGCCCAAGAGATTGCAGGATGCCATCTCTAAGGCCATATACATGAATGAAACCTTTCCCAAGACCCACGCACCTATACCTGTCAGACACACTACACCCCAAGGGGGAAGAGACACCAGACATATACATAGATAGGTTGGGTATGAACAACTTGATGATAAGACTAGGAGAGACCTCCAGTGGAGGAAGTTGTGTTTCATGTGTCAAGAGCTATGGGAACCGAGGCACAATTGCACCAAGGGAAAGGCCCATTACATAAGTGTATTCAGATAACAAGACTGATGATGAGATGGAGTAGGAGGTTAACGCATGAGATGGAGGATCCCAACCCGTGGGAGGTGGACCACCACCACCACAGGGAGGGGGACTGCTTTGGCCTATTGGAGGAGTTATTTCTCTGCTTCAAGGAGTTATGAAGTATTTGAAACTATGGATTAGGGGCACAATTCAAGGGCAATGTGTTTCGGTGCTAGTGGAAATTGCGGATACCCACAATTTTATTGATGCTCAGATGGTGGAGTGGAGAGGCATACACACAGAGACATTTGAGGGGTTTTCAGTGCTTTTACCAGGATATCGGACCATGTAGTGCACCAAATATGCTCCCATCTTGACCTTAACCATGGGGAATTATTCGATGACAAATCATTTCTTTGTGGTTGATGTGCCAAACACCAATGTGGTGTTAGGTGTCCAATGGCTATATTCTTTGGGCCATGTCACTATTGATTTAAAGAAGTTTGAGATAAATTTCATGGGATCGAAGGGGAAGTCGGTAGTAGTGAGGGGAGTGCATTCATATCTACCATATATAGTGTCAACTCACAATATTGAGCTTGACTTGATATGTGGGGAAATAACATGGGAAGTAGAGTTGCATATTTTAGAGATAAGGAAGTAATAGCAACCACATCCACAATAGAGACATTTTGAGATAAAAAAATGGGCCTCAAAACAAAAATGTACGACCAAAATCAATTTTATAAGAACCTATATAATAGAAGATGATGATGTTAACCATGAGGGATGATTCACCATTTTTGGAGTAAAAAGGTAAAAGGATAAAAAAAATAAAAATGAAAAAACTACTTTTTCAACTTATCTCCCTATGTTTTAACTTAAATTTCGAGTAGGAGCACTTGTTGGACACATAATTTAATTTTTCATTCAGGGAGTACCCATGTTGAATATTTTCATTAAAATGAAAAATAAATGAAAAACGTGATTATAATCACATTTTTCATATAAGTTTTATATTTTGTGTAGCAGGATCCATTGAAAGTACTCAACATGAGTAGTCCTTGGATGTGAAATTAAATTTTTCATCCAACGAGTTCTCTTGCTTGAAATTTGATTAAAATCATAGGAAGATAATTTTAAAATACAAGTTGAAAATGTAGTTTTTTATTTTTTCACTCCAAAATTCGATGAGCTAATTTAATCTTATTTTATTATTTCCGCTTTTATTTTATAATTTTCCTTAGGAGGCCCATTTTAGACCTCAAAATTTCTCTAATGAGATATATTTTCACTACTAGAGAAGCATTAGGGAGTGTTTGGGGACTTTCCTCCAAGGCGTCCACTAGATAGAGGGTTTGAGCATACTATAGAGCTAGAGGAGGGAGCGCATGCAGTCATCACTAATCCCTACAAACATCCCAAGGCATATTGGGATGAGATCGAGAGATCCATACATGAATTTCTGGCCTTGGGAAACATCAAACCTAGTTCTAGTCCCTTTTCTTCTTCAGTTGTGTTGGTGAAAAAGAAGGATGGGACACTTCACATGTGCATTTATTATAGGGCCCTGAACAAGAAGACACTGAAGAACAAGTACCTGATCCCACACATTGATGAGTTGATGGACAAGCATAGAGGCACTAAATACTTCTCTAATATAGACTTGTGCTTGGAATACCACCATATTTGGGTGGGAGAGCAGGATATCCCAAAGACCGTATTTTGATGCCACTATGGACATTTGAGTTCTTGGTGATGGCCTTCGAGCTCACCAACGGACCAACTAATTTTTAGTCTTTCATGAACCATGTGTTCCATAAAAAGTTTCACATGTTTGTGCTGGTATTCTTCGATGATATTCTGATATACAATAGGACATGGGAGGAGCATTTACAACACTTACAAGAGGTCCTGTGCATCTTGGAGGAGTAGAAGTTCAATGCCAAGATGTTTAAGTGTGAGTTTGGGTTGCCAGAGATGTTGTATCTTTAACATGTGATTGGGGAGGATGGAGTTAGGGTTCATTTGGGGAATATCAGGGCTATTTTGGATTGGCTTACACCTAGGAATGTGATGGGGTTGTGGGGCCTCCTGGGTATATGCACCTACTATAGGCAGAGTATGAAGGGATTTTCTCAGTGGGCAGCACCCCTTATAGACTTGACGAAGAAGGGAACCTTTGAGTGGACAAACGTGGAACAATAGGCTTTTGAGCGCCTCAAGAGGGTGATCAGAAGTTGTTCAGTTTTGGATTTACCGTATTTTTCACAACCTTTTGTATTGGAACGTGATGCATCTAGAGAGGGTATTGGAGACATTCTATCGCAAGGATGTTGCCTGATTGCATTTGAGAGATGGAAGCTACAACCACGTTAGAGATTGTATTATATCTATGACAAGGGGATGTTTTCCATAATGCATGTGTTGGTCAAATTCTGACATTACTTGGTGGGTAGCAGGTTCAAGGTGAAGATCGATCACAACAATCTTCAATTATTTTTTGAGCAAAAAGATTTTCAGGAGAGGCAACAAAAGTGGGTCAATAAGATCTAGGCCTACGATTTTGAGATAGAGTATGTCAAGGACAAGCAGAATATAGTAGTTAATGCTTTGTTGAGGAGGCCAACAACACTCTCACTGATGGACATCACTCAATATTGGAAGGCACAATTGTTGCTGGAGTACTCCAAGGATCAACATGCATGTGAGACCTTGGATGATACTGCAGGGGATGATAGGTACAGGGTGATGGATGAGGTGACTTATCACCAGACTTCTAGCTATGGAAGGGTGCGATTGTATATATGTGGTAGTGGACAGATTGACTAAGTTTTCTCATTTATTCACCATTCCATCCACATCCTCTCCCTCAAAGATAGCCAAGTTATTTTTCTAGGAGGTGCTCAGATTGCACGGTCTTCCTAGGACCATCATCAGTGAGTGAGACAAAAGATTTATGGGGGAATTTTTGCAGGAGTTATTTAGATGGGTGGGCACTGAGATCACTCCTAGCACTAGATACCACCCCCAGACAAATGGGCAGACAAATATTGTGAAAAAATGGCTAGAGGGGTATTTATGGAACTATGTGGCTGGGAAACAACATGCATGGGTGAAGTGGCTTCATTTGGGAGAATATTGGTACAACACCACTCACCATATGTCTATTGGTATGTCACCTTTCCTACCCTTTATGTTTGTGATTCATTATAATTTACTGACATTATTTTTTGAGACAACTGAGCCCCTGGGGAAGATGATTAGATACATGAGAGTCAGGATATCCTGAGGGCTCTCAAGGATAACTTATAGATAGTGAAAAACCAACATAATATCTATGCAAATTGACACCATGTGGAGAGGTATTTTGAGGTTGGAGACTTAGTTTTCTTATGTATCCAGTTGTAAAGGAAGTTAACGCCAAAGCAGAAGGGAGCTGAGAAGCTCAAACCACACTTCTATGGGGCATATAAGTTGATTCGACAAGTTGGAGGGGTGGCCTATGAGCTAGAGCTTCCACTAGGGATGAAGGTGCATAATGTGTTCTATGTGTCTTTCCTAAAAAAGGCTTTGGGACAATAGGCTATAGATATTATGGAGATGCCACCCTTAGACGATGAGGGACACTTGATTTTGATACCTAAGGCCATGTTATAGGAGAGGGAGAGGAAGCTACAAAACATGACTATCATAGAGTACCTTGTCAGACGGAAGGACCTACGAGATGAGGATGCCACTTGGGAGCGTGAACATATTCTACAACATCCAACATTATAGGTTGCTAAGGATAAGAAACATTTGGGAGGGGAGGACTGTCATGTACCCAATTAATAATTTTGCTAAGGGAATTCTTAACTTTGCAATTTTGGCATTTTGGACTATAAACTTAGGAAAAGTGGGTTGTGGAGGCTTAATTTATTTTTTGGAGAGAAAATAAGGCTACCTTAGGAGAAAACGAAAATTAAAGTGGTAATGGGTTGTGGAGACCACTCAAAAATGGAAATCGAAATCCCTAGGAGAAATCAAACCACAAGGAAAGGGGATAAAATTGGTGGAGCCCACAAGGGGTCAGAAACAATTATAAAAGGAAGATAGGAGCCTCATTTTTGCATCTTTTGGCATTTCATCTTCAGAATAAGAGAGTTTTCTTGAGCTACTTAGCCAAGCCAACTAGTGTTGTTTAGCACAAGGAATTTGCAAGCAAGAATTCCATCTCTTCTTCAATGAACTTCGAGTGTCATTCTAGAAGAGGTTTTGAGGGCATAAATTTGGAATTTGGAGGATCCATTTGGAGATATCATCAAGCTAGTGCGAGTTCCAGGAGGACTTAGTTGAGGAAATTCATGGTGTTTTGGAGAGTAGGCATTTGGTGGATTCCAGGTTGGAGAATTTGTACCAAATTTCCTTAGTGGAGGACTAGTTTCCTTGGAGATTTTTCTGAGTCTAGAGCACTACTATCAAGATGAACAAATTTCTTCCTTCAGGGCCTATGCAAGGGTTTTTTTGGGCATTCTACAACGTTGAGGTTGAAGTGGATATTTTGTGTAGGGTATGGGCTGAGATTACACACTCCTTTCCGAAGGAATTTTTGCAGATAAACTTCCAGTAGGTAGAGGGAGGAAATTGTATCCATTTTACAACATAGATTTTAGGTTGGACGCAAAACCTATTATCTGGGAAATTCACACAAATTCGAGAATTATGGGTCACCTGGAATCAACTCAAACGATTTCTAGGTATTTTTGGTTGGGGTGTGAGGAGCCTTTCTCTATTTTTTTTAGAAATTTTGGAGTAGTTTTGAGGGGTAATTTCAGAGTTTTCCTCCAGCAACAACATTTTTTTTGTTTGAGAAGTGAATTTTGGTAGATTGGGCCATTCTAGTCGGAGTTTCCACTTAGATCCTCACCTAGGTATTTCATACTTGCAGTAACAAGCCTAGGTTCTATCATTTCACTCTATTATACTTAGTTTCCAATTGAAATTCAATAAAATGGCTCAAATTTATGGCTAATATTCTATGGTTCATTGATTTACATACGCTTGTGTAAATTCTATGCTTGCATGTGTGGATTTCCTTGTTGTAGCTTAGTACATGTATTTGATATTCATTGTATTTCCTAGTTTTGGACATTACAATTGATTATTCAATTCATTGAGAGGTTAGCAAATCCTTTGCATGGTTGGGTGAGAGCATACATACCCTCATCTTGGTAGGATGCCATTAGCCGAACTAGAGACATGATTGATGCAGTTCCGAAGAAAAGAGTTCCAACACCACCAAGGCCTACCTTTCCTCAGAAAGGAAAGGATACCTGACCTCTTAAGAAGGAGTGGTCTGGACGTGGACAATTGGATGATGAGGATAGGAGATAACTTTGAAGGAGGAATTTATTCTTTGCATGCCAGGAGCCATGGACACTGAGGGATATGTGCACCAAGGGAAAAGCCCATTATATAGAGGTGTTTTAAGAAAATGAACCATAGGATGAGGTTGAGTAGGAGAAAAATGGAGGATATTGCATGCCATGTGCTATGGGAGGAGGAGGCCTACCTCTACCCACTCGAGGAGTTATTGCTTCACTATGGGGAGTTCTGAAGTATTTGACATTACGAATCTAGGAACAATGCAAGGGAAACAAGTGTCGATGTTGGTGGATAGTGGGGCTACCCACAATTTCGTTGATGTTGGGATGGTGGATTGTAAAGGTACACACATAGAGGATTTTGAGGGGTTCTCAATACTTATGCCAGGAGACAGGACCATACAATGCATGAGATATGTACCTAGTCTGACTCTGACCACGAGGAACTATTTCGTGACAGATCATTTTTATGGTTGATGTGCTAGACACCAATGTGGTGATGGGTGTCTAATGGTTATATTCTCTGGGTCGAGTCACTACTGATTGGAAGAAATTAGAGACATAGTTTATGGGGCCACATGGGAAGTTGGTAGTACTGAGAGGCATGCATTCATACCCTCGACATGCCTTGTCAACTCATAGGATGGAGGCTGATTTGAGACATGGAGTGGGCTATAGAGTTGCGTATTTCAAATTTGGGGAAGCAGGGGCAACAACCACACCCAGATATTTTGGCACTATTGGAGAAATATCAGGTAGTACTAAGAGACATTCCTCCAGACCATTCGTTAGATAGAAGCTTTGAGCACACCATAGAGTTGGAGGAGGGGGTGCATGCAGTCATTACCACTTCCTACATGAATCCCAAGGCCCATTGAGATGAGATTGAGAGGTATATTTAAGAGTTGTTGGCGTTGGGGCACATTAGGCCCAAATCTAGTCCCTTTGCTTCTTTAGTTGTGCTGGTGAAGAAGAAGGACGGGACACTTCACATGTGCATTGAATACATGGCCCTGAATAAGAAGAATTTGAAGAACCGATACTCGATTCCACACATTGATGACCTAATGGATGAGCTTACAGGGTCCAAATACTTCTATAAGATTACTTTGCATTTAGGTTACCAACAGATTTGAGTGAGGGAGCAGGATAACTCAAAGAATGCATTTCGGTGCCACTATGGGCACTTTGAGTTCTTGGTGATTCCCTTTGGGCTAATCAATGCACCAAGGACCTTCCAATATTGAATAAACCATGTGTTCCATAAGAATTTACAAAAAATTGTGGTGGTATTCTTTGACAACATTCTGATATACAACAAGACCTAGGAGAAGGACCTGCAACACTTGGAGGAGGTCTTGCACATCTTGGAGGAGCAACAGGTTTATGCCAAGATGTCCAAGTGTAAGTTTGGATTGATGAAGATCTTGTATTTGGGGCATGTGATTGGGGAGGATGGAGTTAGATTCCATCAGGATAATGTTGAATTTTCTAAGTTTACTTAGTTTAGAAACCCTTCATGCACTTTTTCTGATTTATTCCTACCTACATGTTATTTTTCTTTAACAAGTTATTTTTCTGAAAATAAACACCAGTGCATTCTCAACATATTACAGATCAACAACTAAAAGAAACAAGAACAAAAACAACACATGACACCATTATTTTTGGACCAATGTCCCCGGAAAAACCTAATGCGGGAAAACTGGTGCAACTATTTGAGGGTTTTCTTATTAAGCAATATCAGAGTACAATCTGGGTGCCGAAACTGGCCTACCCAACATAGAATTTCCTTAGCAGCTATACCTCACAGTTTGAGAGAAATCTCTTGGCTGAAACCCCGGAAAACCCTCCTGGCAGATCTTCAGCACAAAACTGCTCCTACAACCCCAGCGTCTGCCCAATCTGGACTGCGTCAGCCCCTCTCTGTCTCACGCTGGCCCTGCATTAGCCTTTCTAGGCCTGCGTCAGCCCCAGGAGGCCTTGCGTCATCTCTAGGAGCCTCTGTGTCAGCTGCGATGGCCCCTCTGGTGCTCTACGCAGTGTTTGGTTGCCTCTGTGTGAGCCCTTGCTGGCTCTGTGTCACCCTCCCTAGCTGCTGCGCTGCTCTCCTGGCACAATCTCTTCCTTATCTGTTTCTCCGTACTCAATGCCCCTCAGCTGCTCTCTCGATCACTGATTCTATCTCTCTTAGTAAAACCCGCTCTAGAGAATATAATGATTGATCATCTGGTGTACCTCTCCAAGTGACCCTCAAGCCTCCTCTTATACTTTTCCTGTTGACATCTCAACGGCCGAGATTAAGTCCCTAATCAACTGCTAAGATTAGATATGGCTTGATCCATGTCTTTTGGACTATTCTAACACAGATTCATATTAATGCACATTAATATTTTATTTTCCCTAAGTTTAGACTTAGGGATTCCATTAAAAATATTAATTATTTTAATATCTCCTAATCTGTTTAGAATCTGCCCAAACCCTTTCTGGGTATTGGAGATCTCATGTGCCCCAATCTCTCCACCAAATTTCGTGGCTAGAGCACATCCGATGCTACCGCAAATCAACAGATAAGATGAGGGCATCAAGGAGGACGTTCTGATGCATGTATGGGAGTGTGATGTGTGCCATAGGAACAAGGAGGAGAAGACATATCAGACTGGCCTACTACAACCTCTTCCAATTCCATAGAGGAAGTGGGAGAGTGTCTCCATGGATTTCATCACAACTCTTCTGTTTGCACAGTGGTGTGATTGCACCTACGTAATGATGGACAGGGTTACCAAGTTTGACAATTTATTTTCTATTTCATCCAAGTCCTTAGCTTCACAAGTAGATGAGCTTTTCTTCAAAGATGTATTCAGGCAACATGGTATCCCCTAGACCATCATCAATGACTAGGACAACAGGTTTATGGGGGCATTTTGGCAGGAGTTGTTTCGACTGGTGGGAACTGAGCTCACTCCTAGTACTATCTACCACCCCCCAGACAGATGGGAAGATGAAGATCATGAATAAATGGTTGGAGGGGTACTTGTGTAACTACGTGATCAAGCAACAACACACATGGGTGAAGTGGCTACACCTTGGGGAGTACTGCTATAACACCACTCACCATATGCCTATTAGTATGTCACCTTTCCATGACTTATATGGCTATGATGCATTAGATTTTGCTTACATGGTTTTTGGAGATAGAAGGACCCCAGGGGATAAGGATTGGATACAAGAGGGTCAGAACATCCTTAGATCTCTCAAGGATAACCCTAAAACCACACAAAGTAAAAAAAAGTTGTATGTAGATAGGGGTAGAGTTGAGAGGCACTTTAAGGTTGGCGAATTAGTATTTTTACTTCTCCAACTATACAGGAAGTATACATTGAAGCAGAAAGGGTATGAGAAGCTCAAACCATGTTTTTATGGTTCATATAGGGTGACCAGGCGAGTTGGAGAGGTAGCGTATGAGTTGGAGCTCCCACTAGGGAGTAAAGTGCACAATGCATTCCACATATCTCTCTAAAAAAGGGCCCTAAGACAATAGGTTACAACAACCATAGAGCTACTACCTCTCGACAATAAGGGGCATTTGGTTTTGGTTCCAGAGGCCATTTTGGAGGTGAGTGAGAGGAAGCTTCAAAATAGGGTCATCAGGGAGTTTCTTGTCAGATGGGCGGATCTATCAGAGGAGGATGCAACATGGGAGGGAAAATAGGTACTACAACATTCGATATTATAGTTGCTTAAGGAAAAGAAACCTCTAGGCGGGGACGACTGTAATGTATCCACTAATTAATTTTGCTAGGTAAATTCCTATTTTTGCAAATTTTGGCAATTGGGAAATATTTTGGCATAAAACTTTGGAAAAGTGGGTCGAGGAGGCACCACTTAATTTTTGGGAAAAAGGAGGCTTCAAACATGAGAGGAAAAATGAAATTAAATTGATAGTAAAATGTAGGGGCCACCACCTCAAGGAAGGAATTTGAACCCCTAGAGGAAAATTTGATGAGGGAAGAAGTCAAGAGAGGGGGTCGAATTGGAGGGCCCACAAGGAGATAAATGGAAGAAAGGATAAATAGAGGAGAGGAGCATCATTTTGGGTCTTTTGGAAAAATTGAGAACCGAGCCATTGTTCGCTTGAGATTTTCAGTCAAGTCAACTTGTGCTGCTTAACACAAGGGATTTCCAGGTGAAAATTCCAACTCTCTCTTCGGTGAATGAGTGTCTCCCTAAGAGAGTCATTTGCTATAATTTTAAGCAGTTCTGAAACTGATTGCAGGAGTATTTCAACATGTTCTACATGTGGCTTGGGTGTAGTAGAGGAACTCACATCACTTGTGGAGGTAACTTTAGTGGATGTTGGATTCTTGATTTTAGGGAGTGATTTGTCTTAGTTTTAACAAAATGTTTGTGGTGGTTTGCAAGGTTGGACTTGGGGGAATTCTTCAGGATGAGATTTGTCTTCCTGGAGTTGCTCAAGAGCTCCCTGGATAGGCTTTCATAGGGCTTGGTGGAGCTGAGTTAGAGGAGTGTTAAGGGAGGGGAGTTGGAGAAAATTTCTATAGGAGATTTTTTGGAGAGTTTGCTAGTGTTTTGGGAGGATTTTTGCACCCATTTTGCATGTTGGATTCACCCCCAAACCCTTTCTAGGTTTTTGTGGGTTTGGTGAGAGGAGACGCCAACTAATTTTGTAGAATTTTCTAAGAAAATTTGAGGGCCGAAATCTCTGTTCCATTCCAACAGTAGTAACAATTTTTTTTGGGGTTGAGCGTAGATTTTTTGGGTGACTTCTCCAACACGTGGGATTACATGCTATCACCTGGGTTTTGCCTAGCTTGCTGAAGCAAGCCCAAGTTCTATTGTTCTCACCTACATTGTACCCATTTTCTTAGAATTAATAAAATGGCTCAAAGATTTGGTGCATTATCCTTGCATTTTGAAGTACTGTATGTTTATTTAATTTTCTGGTTGTTGTTCTTAGTGCATGTTTATGTTATTCACTTAATATTGCCATAGGAATATTACATTAAATAAATTTTGAGGTCTAAAATGGGCCTCTTAAGGAATATTATAAAATAATATTAGATTACCTCATAGAGTTTGGGAGGAAACAAATAAAAAACCACTTTTTGAATTCGTATTTTCAACTTATTTCTCTACAATTTTACTCAAATTTCAAGTGAGTGCTGCTCGTTCGATGTGGAATTTAATTTTTCATCTAAGGAGTAACCATGTTGCATACTTTTGATGAGCTCTACTACATGAAAAATGCGAAATACATGAAAAACATGATTGCAATCACATTTTTCATGTATTTCAGAATTTTCATGTAGTAGAGTCCATCACAAGTATGCAACATGGGTACTCCTTGGATGCAAAATTAAATTTTGCATCCAATGAGTGCTCTTGCTCAAAATTTGAGTAAAATCGTAGGGAGATAAGCTGAAAATACAAGTTAATTTACCTTTTACTCCAAAAATGATGAATCATCCCCCATGGTTGACATTATCATATTGAATCCTATTGGTTCTTATAAAGTTGATTTTTGTTGTACATTTTTGTTTTGAGGCCCATTTTTGACCTCAAAATTTCTCTAATGATTATGCCTAGAAGTTTTTTAACCAAACCAAGGCTTTTTGCCTGCACATATGATGGTTACTCTATAGTGTTACAATCAAAAGGAAGCATGTGTGGATTGAAGCAATGGGAAAAATGAAATCCATAAATTTGCTGCTAAAGAATGCCCTTAAGGTAACCTTGATACCTTTGTTATCGGTATTTGATACTATATCTAAGATTTAATTATCTTAGAAGTGGGACCTATGATCATAGAGAATTGATAAATCTCAACTACAAAGCTTATCTATAATACTTGGATGACTGCAAGACTTTGGGATTTGGATGGTGATAACTAGTTTTTCCATTGGTTTATCAATTGTTGTGATCATAAATAGTCTTCTACTTTTCTTTTTACGGAAAAGGAGAAGCCCCTAAAGTTTGAAATTTTTTTTTGAGCATAAAACTATTAAGAAATGATTAAATCATATGCAATACGTGATTTGGGATTTCTTTTATGATGGGTATTAATTTTGTGTCATTTCAAACAAATAAGGGATGATTTATTCCTTTTGGCATTTTTTTCCAAATTTCCCATTTGTATTGATGTATAAAATCTAGTTATATCATTAGTTTTATGGTTCAGTTTTTTAGGTCTGTTCTATTTACTACTAGAAGTATTGTGAAATATTTTTATACCTTTGGTGGCATTTTCATTGTTCCAATAAGATTACAATCTCAACAAACCTCCTTACCTCACCTTGTTTGCACGGGGCCATGCAAAATCTCAGCCATGGGGGGAGAGTGGTTGTTGGACCTTTAGATTCTTTTTCAGCATCTTTTATAGGTCAAAGAAGTAACACTGGAACTGAAATAGAATAGGTAGTACTAAAACTTTTGTAGGTATTTGTCATGTTTATTTTTCTTTGACTGTTCTTCATCATCACATCTAGCACTTACAAACATCAAGAACTAGTATCGATAATATATTTTCTTGAGGCAAAAAAAACTCATCCTTAATACACTTTTGTATATTAAGAACATATGAATTTTATTTATAAACAAGAAACATATTCTAACTATTTTATTCCACTTCTTTTCCTAATTTTCAAGTATATAATTTCCTTTTCAAAAATTCACTCATTTCAATTTGACTTTCCCCTTATTACCATGCTATGAACCTATTTCTATGGTAACTCCCAAGTACCACACTACCCAATAATGGATCCTATTCAAATATTCTCCATATGTAGTACTCGTGACATTTCCATTTCTTGTAATCAAATGAATCCTATTTGATTATTCTCCATACATAGCACTTGTGACACCTTCATTCCTTGTAATCATCACACAAACATTTTCTCTGATTGTTGTGCAAAATACTTGATGAATCACTTCCAAGCTAATATCATGAGCCAATATGACATGTTTATACTCGATCATATATTATTCCACATGTCATAAAGCCCCTGAAATGAGCTAATTATGACTCTTTGAACCCTCAATGCCCTCATGATATGTATTTTAAATAACCCCCTGTTACAAGTTATTCAAATCATATCAACCAGAATGTAGAGTGGCAAGTAAAAGGGGTTGGTGAGGAAATTATCCTAGGTGTAGTGACATAAACATACTAGGGTTTCACGACACAGGATCTGGAGTGTAATTCTTACAGAGCTAATGATGGTGGTTTATATGTATGAGCCTTGTTGACCACTACGTGTCAACTACCCATAGCAGTACAACCCCTTTTTCGCAAAAAGGGATAGCGCCCAATCGACATGTCCATGCCATTCGACAGTCATCATGTTATGTTGTAAACCCAGTCTGCATGTGTAACTTGTAAATAATATTAGCAGATCTGAGTCATGTATGTAAATTGCCTAGGTAAACCTATTTTTCTAGTGATAATCTACGTTCCGTAAGGTTTTTCGTCTCACCGATCCATGATCGGCAGAGTTTTCCTTTAGTCTAACCCCAAAGCTAGAATGAATTTTGTCATTGGAATCTTAGGGGAATCCTAGTGTGCTTCGGTCTATGTAAAAGTAATTTGGAAATAATTCTAACTATTTGGTTAGTTTATTACAAATTGCTTGATCTGCTAGATTATGTTTGTGTCGCAGAACTGGGTGGTTTATGAGGGTCTATGTCAAATGGGTTTTCCCCCTTGAGATGTAAAATTGTAAAAGTCATGATGTAAAGTGTCTTGAGGGTTAGAAAATGTTTTATCCCCTCATAAGTCCTAAGTCCTAGGTCCTAGGTGATTTTTCCAAAGGCTAAGTTCGAGGATCCAAAAATAAAAAAATGAAAAAAACAATAAAATAATAAAAATAATAAAAAATAATTAAAAAATAAAATTAAAAAATAATTAAAAAATTAAAAATAAAATAATAAAAAATTAAAAAATAAATAAAAAATTAAAATAAAATAATAATAAGTCAAAGTTTTGAAAAAATAAATGCAAATTTTTAATTTTTTAATATATTAAAAAGCATTTAAAATTTCGACGAATGAGATTAAAAAGGATTTTGATCCTCATCGACGGTCGAGATTAGTTTGACGTGGATCACTCGAACTAGCCGTTGGGAATTTTTCCTTTAAATAGGGTGTTATGGGTCATTTGAGATTGGATCTTAGAGTCTGGTGCTAAAGAAAGCTCTCTTGTAGTTATTTTTTGGGCAATAAAGGAAGACTTTGGGGTTAAAAATCTCGCTGGTGTTACTCTTCTGGAAATGATATAAGATGTTTTATTTTTCTGCATAATTTTATTTTTAGTCATTGATAATAGCTTGATGAAGATTGATCTAGGCACAGGTATCTTGTCTGATCTCTGGGGTTTGAATGATAGTTTAGATTCTGAAATATAATGGCAAGTATCTCCATTTGATCTAGATTTCACTATTGTTTTCTCCCTCTATGTTAATGGTTGATTTTAAGTTGTGCAGAAAATCTTAGTTTTGAGTTTACCGGGGGTTAGGGGAAATTCTCAGCTGAACCAGCCAACTCCCGGATTGCGTTTTCTGAAAGAGCCCAGCCAGTTTTAATCTCGGGCTTATCATTTGAAAAATTTTATGAATGCAAGAAGGGTTTTCTAAAGTATCTCACATTAAATTGAAATTCTGGAAATATTACTATGGATTATTGACAAATCTGGCTGCTTAAGAGTTGAAAATCTGTAAATATTGTAAATTTTTAGCTTGTTTTAGGGTTTTCAGTTTTGTTTCTGGCACATTTTACTTCTCGGTGTTCTGTTTTTGCCATTGCATGTTGCAGGTATAGATTTTAAAAGTTTTTCGGGGTTTCCATCAGGCAATTTGGAGCAGGAAAGATTTAAAATTTCAATCAAGTTTCTGGGCTACGGGCTTCTATTCCAGAACTGCAACTCCATTACGCTGGTAAAGAAACCCTTCACGTTGGTTCATTGAACTTTTCTCTACCAAACGCTCTTCTCAGCCATTTGTCAGCTTCACGCAGCCATTTCCCACGTTGTCCACCTGCCAAAACCAACCCGTTTCCCCTGCAATCTTGCCCCATTACGTCCTCCATTTCCTGCGTACCATCACCTACAAAAATCGTGCCCATTGCCTCATCCGCAGCTCCCTGCTCCTCATTGTGTCCTGCGCTATCAAGAAGCGTTGCTGTCGTCCAACGCTTTTCACCATCCCACGCTGCCAGAACTGCACTCACACACACAACTCCTCACGTCTTTCTCCTGCTGCGTATTTCTCCTCTTCGCTGGACCTGCAAATACACAACAAACTCCAACACAAAACCCAGAGATTCTTGTCCATCCACGCAGCCCCTTCTTCGTTCCAGTGCTGCTGCATTCAGCTCCACGCGATTTTGGCTCTCCTTACCTCTACGCTACCGTTGTCAAATTCTCACGCACAGGCTTGCAGCCAAAAGTTATTCGATATCCTTTTTTTTATTGTGTATGTAAGCTTAGAATAGTGAGGTTAGTTAGCGTATAAAAAAAAATTTGAAAATAAAAAAACGATTTTCATTTTTTAGATTCACTGTTAGTTCAAGTTAGTTTTGTTTTATTTTTTTTATAAATCAAAAATCGCAAAAAACAAAAAATTTCGATTTTGAATTTCTTTTATGTTTATTTGATTTGGGTTAGCTTAGGCGTTAGCATTTTTATTTAATTAAAATTTGGTTTAAATTTTCATTTGGTTTTAAATTTAGATCTGAGTTTTATTATTTAGATATTAATTTTCAGTTTGTTTATTTAGGTTATATGTATATTAATCTTAGGATTTTATATATGAAAAATTAAAAATTTCATAAAAACAAAAAAGTTAAAAAGGGGTTAAGTTTTTTTTAGGATTTATTTAAATTTAAATTTAGATTTTTTTTTTTAAAGTTTGATTTTAAAAAATATTAAAAAAAAGGGGGCATAAATCTTTTTAGGTTTTCTTTTATTTAGTTTTATAATTAAATTTTAGATCTAGATTAGATTAATATTTGAGTTTTTTTTAGTTTTTAGTCTTAGTTAATTTTCTTTTTCATTTAGTTTAGTTTAGTGTTAATAATTTTAGATTTCATTTACTTTAATTTTTTCTTAATTTAGTTTTATTTAAAAACATAAAAATATATAAAAATTTAAATTTTTTGAAAAAATAAACTAAAAATTGAAAATTGTTTTGGTGTGTTTTGTTCCACTTCTCTATAGTTAAATGTGCTTAAATGTTTATCTACCGTTAGCTATCTGAAAGTGGTGAATCATTTTATGAACTGGTTAGCATTTAAATTTTGTGGTTATTTAAAGCATTTGATTTTCTAAAGTTTAATTGCTAAAATTTTGTGCATCTGGTGAATGTCTCGCATCTATCTTTCGTTATTGCTTGATTAATGCTTATCACTTCTATAAATATTTTCAAGCTATTGTTAAAGGGTTTGTTTCCATTTCTATTTTCTAAGCAGCAAACCAATCTAGCAAAGGCACTGGTCTTAAAGTACTTAAAAGGCTAATCAATTCTTAAATCAATCAAGTGCTTGTATTGCCTTGCTATGTCTCCCAACCCAACTAGTCACAGTTGGTCATCCTTTATCCCATAGGGTCTACCCCCCTTAGCCTCGGGAGACGGCTTAAATGGAGAGATCGGGGATCGTTGTCTTGACAATTTGTGCGACAACATTTTTTGGTACTGTTGCCAGGGAATCGATTATTCTCGGCATTTCAACGACTATCATCATTCATCTTTCATCTTTCTCATCTCTCATTTGAGCTGGTAGAATCAACATTTTTTGGCATCATTTGGATCTTTTCATCGCCTTATCTTTCGTCATATTAGCAACTACTCTTCAGTTCGTTTCTTGTTTGGGTGGTGACTCCATTTCTTTTATTTTTTTCCAGACAAGAAACCTCCCTTATATTTGCTTGTTGGTTGCTTTTTGGATCCTAGAATTAGATTCATTGTTCAAGTGGCGACTCCACTTCTTTCATCTCTTGATTTTCTTGAGCAAAGATCTCTTTCTATCATCAATTTGGTCCCTCGTTATTCATCATGGATTATTCGTTTAAACCATGTCATTTTACTGATGATCTCCATGATGTTCTGAAAGTGGCCATTTATAAATTAACTTTGTTCTCAAGTGGTGACTCAGTCGCTGTTAAAAAGCATCTAGGCTTGTTTACTCGTATAATGATCATATATTGTAGACCTCCTCAATATTATCATGAAGATGTCAAAATGCGTCTATTTGTCCTTTCTTTAGAGGATGATTCTTTGAATTGGTTTAATAGTTGTCCTAAAGATTCTTTCACTTATTTACAAGACATTCTCAATGCTTTTAAAGATAGATATGGTGATCTAGATAGCTTGCCTTGTGCCCCTAAAATTGTGCAATAGAATGAAAGTAATATTATAAAAGGTCCAGCTATCGATGAAAGATTTCAAGACAATTCTTCATATCAGAATGTGCCATCCACCTGTACCATTGCAGAGAAAATCCATGATAGTGGAAAAGTAGGGACAAATTATAAAATCAGTGTCGATAATGAAAAGGAAGATCAGAAGCAAATTATACAAGAAATAATGCGGCTGGTAAAAAATATGGAGATCAATCAACTAATTATGCCAGTGATGTGAGAACTTTATGCACTCACCTGGAAAAACGTAATAAGGAGATGGAGATCATGCACAATTAGCATGCTGAGGAAATTGAGGCCATGAAAACTAATCATGACACAAAAATTAGTTTTATGCAAAGCAAGTTATTAGGCTTAGAGGAAAATATGACGACCATGAAAGCTAATCATGATAGGGAAATTAATTTTATGCAAAACAAGTTATTAACTATGGATGAAGAAATGACTATCATGACATTCGATCATAATAATCAATTGGCTACCATGCAAGAAAATCATAAGAAAGAGATAAACTCTATGCAGCATTGCTTGATGACCATAAAGGAAAAGAACGATAAAGTAATAAAAGATATGGAAGAAGACCATGCTAGGGAAATCAGTGCTATGAAAGTTGAACACTCTAGCCAGATAGATGCCATTAAAATACATGTTCAGAAATTTCAACAATGGTCAGAGAATGAAAGAAACTAGGAAACATCAACAGATTAGAAGCCTCCTTATTCGCTGCAACAAGCTCCATCTTATTATGAGGAGGTCATTGGTTCGATTGAAAGGTGGTTAATTGAAGGTGATCCAGATAAAATTAAAAATGATAAAGATCAGATGCAAGATGAAGAAAGACATGTCACGCATATCTTACATACTTCATCTGAGAGCTTTGAAACAGAAAGTTTCACGTCATCAGTAATACAGCCTGCCATGAAGAAAAAACGCAAGAGAAAGAAAATGAGAAGAAGATTTGATGCATCAGACGACTGCGAGCAGCTTGATTTTCGGATAGGAAAAAGTCATACTATGTACAGAATTGAACATGGCACATCCGACAAGCAGCCGATAGATTTGCCTGAAAGCAGGCAAATGCTTAGTATACACTATATTGAACACATCTGATGCCATGGGGCATTCTCTGTATTTCTAACCTTACTCCTTGTTTTTTAGCATTTTCATTTCTGTTTTAGGATTAGATAGTTAATAAATTAAGAGCTTATATCTTTCATGTGCTTATTGTTATATGATGATTTTTGGATGGACGCTACTTATGTTTTATTGTGTGTTGCGTGAATGCAGATTCTGGATTCTCACATTCCTACAGTGCAGCAACGTGTCCCCAAGAAGAGCCAGATGTTGACCACTACGTGTCAACTACCCATAGCAGTACACCCCCTTTTTTCGCAAAAAGGGATAGCGCCTAATCGACATGTCCGTGCCATTCGATAGTTATCATGTTATGTTGTAAACCCAGTTTGCATGTGTAACTTGTAAATAATCTTAGCAAATCTGAGTCATGTATGTAAATTGCCTAGGTAAACCTAATTTTCTAGTGATAATCTACGTTCCAGAAGGTTTTTCGTCTCACCAATCCATGATCGGCAGAGTTTTCTTTCAGTCTAACCCCAAAGCCGGAATGAATTTTGTCATTGGAATCTTAGGGGAATCCTAGTCTGCTCCGGTCTATGTAAAAGTAATTTGGAAATAATTCTAACTATTTGGTTAGGTTATTACAAATTGCTTGATCTACTAGATTATGTTTGTGTCGTAGAACTGGCTGGTCTATGAGGGTCTATGTCAAATGGGTTTTTCCCCTTGAGATGTAAAATTGTAAAAATCATGATGTAAAGTGTCTTAAGGGTTAGAAAATGTTTTATCCCCTTATAAGTCCTAAGTCCTAGGTCCTAGGTGATTTTTCCAACGGCTAAGTTCGAGGATCCAAAAATAAAAAATGAAAAAAACAATAAAATAATAAAAAATAATAAAAACAATAAAAAATAATAAAATTAAAAAATTAAAAAATAACTAAAAAATAAAAAGAAAATAAAATAAAATTTAAAATAATAATAATAAATTAAAAAATAATTAAAAATAATAATAATAATAATAAGTCAAAGTTTTGAGAAAATAAATGCAAATTTTTAATTTTTCAATATATTAAAAAGCATTTAAAATTTCGACGGATGAGATTAAAAAGGATTTTGATCCTCATCGATGGTTGAGATTAATTTGACATGAATCACTTGAATTAGCCGTTGGAAATTTTTCCTTTAAATAGGGTGTTAGGGGTCATTTGAAATTGGATCTTAGAGTCTGGTGGTAAAGAAAGCTCTCTTGTAGTCATTTTTTGTGCAATAAAGGAAGACTTTGGGGTTAAAAATCTTGCTCGTGTTACTATTCTGGAAATGTTGTAAGATGTTTTATTTTTCTGCATAATTTTATTTTCAGCCATTGATAATAGTTTGATGAGGATTGATCTAGGCACAAGTATCTTGTTTGATCTCTGGGGTTTGAATGATAGTTTAGATTCTGAAATATAATGGAAGGTATCTCCGTTTGATCTGGATTTCACTATTGTTTTCTCCCTCTATGTTAATGGTTGATTTTAAGTTGTGCAGGAAATCTTAGTTTTGAATTTACCGGGCGTTAGGGGAAGTCCTCGGCTGAACCAGCCAACTCTCAGATTGCATTTTCTGAAAGAGCCCAGCCAGTTTTAATCCAGGGCTTATCATTTGAAATTTTTTATGAATGCATGAAGGGTTTTCTGAAGTATCTCACATTAAATTGAAATTATGAAAATATTACTGTGGATTATTGACAAATTTGGCTACTTAAGAGTTGAAAGTCTGTAAATATTGTCAATTTTTAGCTGGTTTTAGGGTTTTTAGTTTTGTTTCTAGCACATTTTACTTCTCGGTGTTCTATTTTTGCCATTGTTCTGTTTTTGCCATTGCATGTTGCAGGTATAGATTTTAAAAGTTTTCGGGGTTTCCATCAGGCAATCTGGAGCAGGAAAGATTTAAAATTTCAATCAAATTTCTGGGCTACAGGCTTCTATTCCAGAACTGCAACTCCATTACGCTGGCAAAGAAACGCTTCACGCTAGTTCATCGAACTTTTCTCTGCCAAACCCTCTTCTTAGCGATTTGTCAGCTTCACGCAACCATTTCCCATGCTGTCCACCTGCCAAAACCAACCTGTTTCCCCTGCCATCGTGCCCCATTACGTCCTCCATTTCCTGCGTACCATCACCTGCAAAAAACGTGCCCACTGCCTCATCCGCAGCTCCCTGCTCCTCACTGTGTCCTGCGCTATCAAGAAACACTGTTGCCGTCCAATGCTTTTCACCATCCCACGCTGCTAGAACTGCACTCACACACACACACAACTCCTCACGGCTTTCTCCCGCTGCGTATTTCTCCTCTCCATTGGACAATCAAATACACAACAAACTCCAACAAAAAATCCAGAGATTCTTGTCCATCCACGCAGCCCCTTCTTCGTTCTAGTTCTGCTGCGTTCAGCGCCACGCGATTTTGGCTCTCCTTACCTCTACGCTGCCGTCGTCAAATTCTCACACACAGGCTTGCAGCCAAAAGATATTCGATACCCTTTTTTTTATTGTGTATGTAAGGTTAGAATAGTGAACTTAGTTCAAGTTAGTTTTGTTTTTTTTTTTTTATTAATCAAAAATCCCAATAAACAAAAATTTCGATTTTGAATTTCTTTTATGTTTATTTGATTTGGGTTAGCTTAGGCATTAGTTTTTTTTTTTTTCTTCTTTTTTTAAAATTAAATTTCAGTTTAGATTTTCATTTGGTTTTAAATTTAGATCTGAGTTTTATTATTTAGATATTACTTTCAGTTTGTTTATTTAGGTTATATGTATATTAAGCTTAGGATTTTATATATGAAAAATTAAAAATTTCATAAAAACAAAAAAGTTAAAAAGGGGTTAAGCTTTTTTTAGGATTTATTTAAATTTATATTAAGATTTATTTTTTAAAGTTTGATTTTAAATAATATTAAAAAAAAAGGCATAATTTTTTTTAGGTTTTCTTTTATTTAGTTTTAGAATTAAGTTTTAGATTTAGATTAAATTAATATTTGATTTTTTTTTAGTTTTTAGTCTTAGTTTATTTTCTTTTTCATTTATTTTAATTTAGTGTTAATAATTTTAGATTTCATTTACTTTAATTTTTGCTTAGTTTAGTTTTATTTAAAAACATAAAAATATATAAAAATTAAAATTTTTTGAAAAAATTAACTAAAAATTGAAAATTGTTTTGGTGTCTTTTGTTCCACTTCTCTATAGTTAAATGTGCTTAAATGTTTATCTAAAGTTAGCTATTTGAAAGTGGTGAATCATTTTATGAACTGGTTAGCATTTAAATTTTGTGGTTATTTAAAGCATTTGATTTTCTAAAGTTTAATTGCTAAAATTTTGTGCATAGGGTGAATGTTTCACATCTATCTTTCATTATTGCTTGATTAATGCTGTTGAATTGAGACTTCTGTGATCCATAACAGTTATAAGAAGAGCTTCGGCGTAAATCACTTCTATAAATAGAAGTGATTAATGCTTATCACTTCCATAAATATTTTCAAGCTATTGTTAAAGGGTTTGTTTCCATTTTTATTTTCTAAGCAGCAAACCAATCTAGCAAAGGCACTGGTCTTAAAGTACTTAAAAGGCTAATCAATTCTTAAATCAATCAAGTACTGGTATTGCCTTGCTGTGTCTCCCAACCCAACTGGTCACAGTTAGTCATCTTTTATCCCATAGGGTCTACCCCCCTTAGCCTCAGGAGACGGCTTAAATGGAGAGATCGGGGATCAGAGTGACAGCCCCCGGTCTGAGCGTTGTCGTGACAATCTGTGCGACAACAAGCCTATTTCTTAAGTCCTCGATACATTACCAAAACACAATGCAAGTCACAAATGTTTTAATGGGTTTGAGTGGAAAGAATTTATTGCACGGTTCTAGGGGCATGATGACAGGGCCAATCTATATTTTGCACACAATTTTGATGGAAGAGTAGCATGGATAGGAAACTTGATTATGTGAGTAACTGAGGAGACTGCGGCTCAAGCCGTTGGTCTCCCCAGAATAGGGGAGAAATGGTTTAAGAATAAGCCACTTGACAAGGATGGTTGCAATAAGTTTCTGAAGCTTGAACATAAGGATGCTGATTGGACCAGATGTATCCCACACACTTGGCTCAAGGAGGAATGGATTAAATCTTTAATGATATTACAAAAGCTCTTGACATGTGAAGGAAGGTATTCCCTCACTCTTAAATACCATATCCGCATTCTATTGCATTAATCCTTGGTATGTTGCACACTACCTCACCAACTGTGGAAGCCTCTTGGATGTTGGTAGTCTGTTCGGCCCTAGAACAACGTGGATAGCTCTTGTAATAATGGAGCTCCCCGCAACCCCAACACTATAATGGGGGATTTTGTTGTTGGTTGATTTCATGTTTACTGAAAACTTCTATTTCCCTACTTTTAGGTTTACTAGAAACTTCTATTTTCTGCTTTCTCCTTGCATTTTTTTTTGTTGATTCCTTCTAGCAAATTTGATTTACTTATCCCTATGCAGACTCCCAGTGTTTCTGATCTTCACATGTTTCATATTCTGGAAGTTTTTCTATGAATTTTTTCCAACCCAACTTTTGTTGTCTTCTCCTTTGGATTTCATCTGTTGATGACATATCCTTTCTTTCTGTATGGCGCCATCCATGGTTTTGGGATTGTCAAATTCCAGCTGTTCTTTCATAAATGTTGGTAGGCTACTCATGAAACACTAAAATTTGGCCTTTTCCTCCTGAATGTAAGGCACATACATTAATAGGGATGTGAATTTGGTTACAAACTCGTTCATAGTAAGTTGTCCCAATCTGAGATCATGGAATTCCTTTTTCTTATCATCATAAAATCGCTCCGTCAGATACTTATTCTTGAAATGTTTCTGAAAGTCCCCCCAAGTCACCTCTTGTTCAACAATTGTATGAACAATCTTAATTTCTTCCCACCACAACGTGGCCTTTCCTTGAAGCTGATAAATGGCTAGTCTTACTTTTAAATTATCATCATATTCATAAATTTGGAAATATTTATTAATATTAATCAACCAAGCCTCAATGAATTCTTCCACTTGCCCATAAAAAACTGGAGGCTTAATCTTCTTAAATTCCCCCTTCAACTCAGTTATATGTTTCTTATTCTTCGGGTAATCAGCCACATTATCTGATCCATCTTCATTTCCCCCCTTGTATCCTTCTATGTGTTGAGTATGGCTTCCTTCAGGAGCATTTTCACCCCTCTTCCTCTATTCCTCGTCTCTGCCATTATCCTCAGAGCTGGGTACAGGGTTCCGATGATTCTAGCAGTCAGAAAGACTTTTTAAGATCTTCTTCCGATCACGCATCAATATTTCATTGTCTACCTGTAGGTTGGGCATTTCAGTCCTCAACTATTAGAAAGTTTCCAATAGCATGGCAGTAGGTTTTTGTTGTCCTGCGTCCAACTATACCCACATCTCAGGATTGGCTCTTGAGGTAGGTATGCTTGCAGATCCTCTCCGCATTATGCTTTCACTTATCTCTCTCTCTCTCTCTCTATTCACAACATATGTGTAATTGTTAATTAAATGCCAATAGGTCTCAGTATTGAAACCTCGCTCTGATACCACTTGTAACACTCTTCACAACTCAACATTGGAAAATAGTCAAGGTTAAAATAAAATAAAATTATTACTCTATTTACTTATTGTAATATATTCTCGTCACTGCATAATTAATACTTCATACATCATTCATTTCTCTAAAGAGATCTGTGTGTAAGTCACTTCGTAACCTTAGCCTAAAATATTATGGTTATATGTCACGCGCAATTTATCACTACAAAGTTATTAAACTTGAGATATTACAAATCATGAGGTATCCAACCATTTGCACATCTTGATGTGGTTGTCTTGTTAGCGAATTGAGGGGCAAGAGATGTTCCCATATAAACCATCCATTTTTAAACCCTAAATCAGATGGTTGTGAGATGTTGGGTTAGGTTAAGCTAACCACCTGTCGTTGGACTCCCGTCAGAACCTTACCATTATTCCTTTTCGCGAACGGTGAAGCTCTGCAACTCTTGCCTAGGGTTATGACTTGTTCCGAAAATTCGCCTGGTAAGCACTCTGTTTTCGGCTGTCTTGCTTTGAATACTACACGAAATAGCATGACCTTCATATGCCTAATTTCCACAAAGTTTTGTGCAGGTATTATGACAAAGGTTAATGGTGACCTTCTTTTTTGCATGGCGGCAGGGTTTCCCTAGATATTGGCAATTCAACTTATGATTATTTCTTTGTCTCAGATCATGGAAGGTCAATATCCTTTTTTTTTCTCTAATTAAGGTTACATTGTTTGGAATACCATACTAACCCTGGTTTCTTTTTTTTCCAGATCTCCCTCAGCAACCTCAAGTTTCAACCCTTGTCATAGGTAAGATAAGGGTTAGTGGTAGAAACCCTCTGATTTTTTTTTTTCACGAGCTAGCTTTGATGAGCTCAGGGTTCTGGTTTCTAATCCCTTGGGATTTAATTCACAGGTGAGTGGTCCCTTTAGTTCCGACTCTTTCAATTCAACATTTTCTTACATTCGCGACACTAACAGGTGGTGTCCTTGGGTCTTTACCCTATTTCGATCTTTTGCAAATTTCACTTGCTGGTCCTCTAGTCAAGGTGCTGGTTAACATTGAATTAATTTAGGAGTCCCAACCCAGTTTATTTTTATATACATATTTATATCACGTAATGGGTTTATTTGTACTGTGACTGTGTCTTTCCCCTACTGGGTTTAAACATATATTGTTATCTTTATTGAATATGGACCATAAGAAGATTTAATGAGGGTAATTTGGGTGTGAGTATAACCTTGCACGCACTTACAAGATTTACCTTTTTAGTTTATAATGCCAGTGTTACCATAACTGTAATAATTATGGACAATTTTGGTTTGTTATTTTTGGGTATTACTTTTGTGGTTTGTTCGAATCCCTTCTCCAACATGAATGATGTATGTGTAATTTTCAACAAGCCTCATGTCGTCTTTTACTACCCTACGAATGACTGTTAATAGACGACTGTTGGTTTGATCTAATAATGAGATCTAAGACAAGTAATAAGGTATTACAGACTCATGTGCATGGATGTGCCTATGTTATTTTATGCAATGGATCGATCAGATTGCGAAATACATAGACTTTGAAGTAGTAAAAGACTATAATAGACAAACACATAAAAACACAACAGATTTAATAAGGAGTTCACCCAATACTCCTAGGCTCCATCTCCTGGTCTAGCCTTCGTGGTGGCCTCTCTATTAAGTCTTCAAACATAGTTTTTACAATAGTGAGCTCAGTTTGAGCCTTACACAGAACATATGCAATTACAAGAGCCTCACTTGAATCCCTCAAGCTTCCTCTGAGTACACAGACTCCCTCACAGCTCTCAATCTCTGTGCTAACTCTGTCTCGCATTTGCTTGCAACACTGCCTCCCTATTTGCTCTCTGTTTGTGGCTTTTAAAGCCAACCGCGCTGCCTATTCATTTCATATCCTCGGTTCTCAGTCTCCCCGGCCTCTGAACGCTTTCAATCCATCTTCCAGTGTTAGACAATCATTGCTTAATGCATGGAGAGCAGGTGCCACCCATTCCATAGCGCTAGAGTGCCTCGGGCCTCTGAAACGCTTGTAACGGCCGCGCTCTGTTTTTACAGTGAAAATACATTTTAACAGAGAAAATCCGCCAAACTCAATATACCGGACTTCAAAGTCCTTTAAATATGATTCATTCCCTTATCGGGTCCGCCCACAGGTCACTATCGCATATCGGAAGGCTTCGTCCCTTTGTGTTTTGGAAATACAATGAAAATCACGAAAATACATTAAAAATGGCTTTGTTACAGACTTGAAATTATATCAAATTTCCTTTATAATGCTATCGCATCTGGTTGTCGCATGGTGTATTGATATCGGCCCCGCTCCATGTTCTGACGTGATATCGCATATCGCACATGACCCCCGCCGATTGTAACCGCTCCTCTACACAGTTTTGATGCGATGCAGCAATGCGATATATTGTAATCGCTCATCGTAATAACCCTTGTGTCGTTGTAAGCGCTTTCGCAATCCTTCGATATTGATCCGGCGATGTAATATGGGCCGTCGATCTGCACGCTTGATCGACGGTCCATATTAACTTCGCCATTCGCCGTCGCCATATATATATGTGTGTGTGTGTGTGTGTGTGTGTGTGTGTGTGTGTGTTAAGCGCCGATCTTTGCTAAGGGTTATTGCCGATTGTGATTACTGATCCGATCTAGACCGTTGATCAGCCAGATCAGGTGGCTACTGTGCATCACTTGTTCCGCCTTCAATTACTCTATTTTTTTCATTGATTTCACGAGTTTTGGGCCTCCTGGTGGTGTTTTTCTTCATTCTGAAGGTTTTCTCCGCCATGCTAAGGGCATCCCTTTTGCGATATTTTTGATCCTTTAAAGGATTTTGGGCCTTGGAAATGATTTTTAAAAGTTTCATGA
Source organism: Pinus tabuliformis (assembly GCA_031772625.1). Taxonomy (NCBI): domain Eukaryota; kingdom Viridiplantae; phylum Streptophyta; class Pinopsida; order Pinales; family Pinaceae; genus Pinus; species Pinus tabuliformis. The sequence goes on from CM062807.1 coordinate 735,137,286, forward strand.
AGACTTAGAGAGTTCTCTCGGATCCATTTGGATCACGCCTTCCCACTGAAAAAGGCTTTTGGACCACCAAAAGTTGGTTTTCAAGCATCAACCAAGTGAGGATACAACTGCCTCACTTGTCCAATCTCTATCCATTTTGCACTGCTGGGTTTTGAACCTTTGAGTCCAATCCTTAGGTACTTAACATCTCCTCTACGCATTGTCCTCATCTTCTTGTCCAGAACTGTATCTTCTTGCAGCTCATTGAGGTATTCAGGCAACAGATCATCAATGGAAGGCAATTGACTTTTCTCTTTAGGATCTTCAATTAATGAAGGTTCAAACAATCTTAAATTTTCTGCATTTACTACTGAATAATTGTGCATGTATGCTGGCAGATCAAGGTGGAAATCATTCTCACCAATTTTCTCAAGTACCTTAAAAGGCCCATATCTTATTGGCTTCATCTTCTTTCCTTCACCTTGCATTCCGTCCTTGATGATATACAGCCAGACTTGGTCGCTCACTTGGAAGCTGTGCTCCACCCAGTGCTTATCATGCCTTGCCTTGTATTTGGCTTGGCTCTTTTCCAGCTGTTCTTGCACTGCCTGGTGAATTTCTTGGATCTGTTCAATGAATCTGGTTGCTTTGTCCACATCACTGTGTCCAACAATTGTTATGTCTTTTTCAAAGACAAAATCCAAGAGATACCTTGGTATAAAACCAAAACAGGTCTCAAAAGGAGATCTCTGTGTAGAAGAATGTTTAGCACGGTTGTAAGCATGTTGCACATAACATAAGTGTTCATCCCAAAGCTTGGGATGCTTGCTGCAATAACCCCTGAGCAACTGGATCACTGTCCTGTTGACTACCTCTGTTTGGCCATCTATCTGTGGATGAAAGGCTGTGCTTTTCTTTAGTCTGGTGTCCATTAATTCCCACAGACTTGACCAAAACTTCCCAACAAATCGGGAGTCTCGATCAGATACTATGGAAGTGGGTAACCCAAAATGCACCCAGACATGCTGAAAGAACAATTTCGTTGTTTATTCAGCTGTAATCTGCTTATTACAAGGAATAAAAATACACATTTTGCTGAACCTGTCCACAATAACATATAAATAGTCATGTCCCTTTTTAGATTTTGGCAATCCGCCAACAAAGTCCATGGAAACACTTTCCCAAGGATGGGATGGGACTGGTAATGGAGTGTACAAGCCTAGTTTTCTATTGCTGGGCTTACTTTTAGCACAAATGGTACACCCTCTTACATATCTAGAAACGGTTTCATGCATTCTTGGCCAATAGCAGTATCTTTGTAGCTATGCAATTGTTTTACTGACCCCAAAATGACCTGATATCAGAGAAGTATGTGCTTCCCTAATTATATTAATTCTCTCTGCTTGTGGAATGCATAGCTTTCCAAAATGATACAAGAGTGGGTCCTTAACATAGTAATCTAATTCTTCTACCTCTTTGCCATTACTTAAAGCTGCATATACATCTTTAAAGTCTATATCTTGAGCATATTGTTCAATGTAGCTTTCATGCATTACTGAGTTATGCTTAAATATAGTAGATGCATTTATAATTGCTCTGGACAACATATCTGCAACTTTATTGTGTATGTCCTTTTTATATTTGATGACTAAATGAAATTGCTATAGGAAACCCATCCACCTATAGTGCCTTGATTGTTGCAACTTAGTTTGTGAGTGTAAATATTGAAGTGGCTGATGATTAGTATGTATTATTGTTTCTTTGCCCATTAAGTAATGTTTCCACTTCTTCACACTCTGAACTAATGCATACAATTCTTTATCATATGTAGGATAATTAACTACTGCAGAATTAAAAGTCTCAGAATGGTAGCATATGGGTTTACCATGTTGCATCAACATTGCTCCCATGGCATAGTCACTGGCATCTATTTTGATCTCAAATGGTTGTTGAAGATTTGGCAATGCTAGTACTGGTGCTGTACTAATTTTTTCTTTCAAGGTGTCGAAGGCTTTCTGCTGTTTGCCTCCCCACTGAAACACCTTGTTCAATCTTGTCAAAGCATGTAAGGGAGCTGCAATTAAAGAAAAGTTAGCAATAAACTTTCTCCAATATTGTGCTGCCCCTAAGAAGCTTCTGTAGCAGACTTGGGGTTAGGCCAGTTTACAATGACTGCAACCTTAAAGGGATCTATCTTCAATTCATTACCCCCTACGATATGACCCAAATAATTCAAAGATGTTTTACCAAATTCACATTTTGATAATTTAACATAGATATTTTCCTTTTTCAAAACATCTAAAGTCTACTTCACATGCTTCAAATGTTCTTCCCATGTTTTACTAAATACAAGAATGTCATCCAAATATACAATTACAAAATCATGATTAAAAGGCTTGAGTACGTCATTTATTACTCTCATGAAAGTGGCAGGAGCATTAGTTAAGCCAAAAGGCATAACTAGCCATTCATACAACCCTTGCTTCGTTTTGAACGCAGTCTCCCATGCATCTTGCTTTGCTGCTCCTTCCTGATGGTAACCACTACGTAGGTCCAACTTGGAAAAGTAAACAACTTCCTTCAACTGATCCAATAGATCATTAATGCAAGGAAGGGGATAATGATTCTTGATTGTTATTTTATTCAGTGCTCGGTAATCAATGCACATCCTCCACGAACCGTCCTTCTTTCTCACCAACACTATTAGAGATCTGCATGGTGATGTGATTGGTCTTATGAACCCTTTCTCGAGTAGATCTTGTACTTGCTTCTTGATTTTTGCATTCTCTAAAGCTGATAACCTGTACATTCCGATGTTAGGCAATGGAGCATCTTGCTACAAATTAATATCATGTACAATTTCCCTTTTTGGTGGCATCCCTTTAGGTTCTTGAAATAAAATATCATATTCTGAAACAACTTTTTCTAAATCAGCTTGCTGTTTAGCATCACAACGTTCAAATAGATTGGTTTAATCAGGTTTCTTTTCCTTTACAACCATCAGTAAAAATTGCTTGCATGAATTTACAATTCTTTTCATCTACCTTGAGTTTATGAGAGTATAATTATTCTTGAGTTTATGAGCTCTTACAATATATTCGATTCCATCTTTAACAAGTTGATACTTATTTTCAGCTCTATAGAATATGGCTTTTCTATCATACAAGTAAGGATTTCCTAAAACAATTCCACATATATCCAAGGGAATAATATCTAACTCAACCTCATCCACAAATGCTGACCCAAAAGAAAACCTAAGTTTGCATTGTCTAGTCACTTGTAGTTTTTCTTCATCAGATACCCAACCTGATGGATATGGCTTCTTGTGAGGTGTGGTTAGTAGTCCCAATTTCTTTACAATTGCTTCAGAAATTAAGTTTACTTATGAGCCACTATCAAACAAAGTATCAATCTTTTGATGCTTGGAAATAACTCTAATGTGAAAAAGCTCATGTCTTCTTCTCTCATTTTCTTCACTATCAATAGTTTGGGCAGAATTACTAGTAGATGCTTCAGAATTTTGACCTTGTATGCCTGTGGCTGTGATGGTTGTTTCATCACCTGAGTCTAACTCCAAATCTCTCTGAACAGCAGCAACGACCTTCTTTTCCTTGCCATCGAACTTCTTGGGTTTCAACTCCGGATGTAAAGACCAACAATGTTCATCATCATGTCCATCCTTCTTGCAGTGAGTGCATGAAGGTTTGGCCTTTTGTACAGTATTTGCCTTCCTCTCTTTCCATTTTTGCTTCCTCTTTTCCTTGTTCTTGCTTGCAATGGGTTTTGATGATCCCCCAATCTCTGGGTTCACATTCTTGCCTCTAGCCTCTAGATGGGTAGCCTGAATAGATACCTCATCTATGCTAGTAGGGTTAAACATGAGAATGGTATGTCTCAAATAACTATGTAGACCACCTATATACTTCAGCAAAGTTTCAGGTGAGTCTAAAGAAATGCCTAGAATCAAAGCTCTTTTTCTAAACTCCTGGGTGTAGCTTTGTACACTTTGCCCTTTTTTATGGCGAAGAGTTTGCCAACTCATCATAGATTGCTGCATATAAGCTAGTGGATAGAATTGTTTTTTAATTGCAGAAACAAATTCACTCCAGACAGAAAGAATTTTACCATGCTTCTTCAAGTCAGCTTGTGTTCTGCCTTCCCACCATACCAAGGCAGTTCCTCCAAGGCGTAGGCTGGCCAACTGAATTTTACTCCTATCTGAATCAATATTCTGCACCCTGCAATACACATCAATCTGTCTAATCCAGTTATCTAGCTTCTCTACATTCAACTCTCCATCATAAACAGGCAAATCAAATTTAACATCTAATTTAATTAAAGATGTTTTCTTCTTTTTATTTTCAGGGCTATTAGGAGGTGTGGACAGAGGAACGTCTTTTTCTTTCCCTTTGCCTTCAGAATAGCCATCTATAAGAGATTCTTTTGTTCCTTTGTCTTGTTTGGAAGTGGAAGAATCTTCACTTCGACCTTCCTTAAATTCTCTATACATTTCTTCTACCATGGCTCTCATGGTCATGAAATTGTCCATGAACTAAGAGTCTGATTCCAAGGGAATTTCTTCTGGCATTTTCCTCTTAGGATAGACTCTACCAATTTCTGAGTTAGTCTTAACCAATCCTCCTTCTCCTAATTTAAGCTTTGATCTAGTTATCATTCACTAACAGTCTAGCACAAGCTTGTCTAACCTTAGCAACCTAAAGCTCTGATACCACTTGATTTGCTAATTAGATCTAAGACAAGTAATAACGTATTACAGACTCATGTGCATGGATGTGCCTATGTTATTTTATGCAATGGATTGATCAAATTGTGAAATACATAGACTTTGAAGCAGTAAAAGACTATAATAGACAAACACATAAAAACACAACAGATTTAATAAGGAGTTCACCCAATACTCCTGAACTACATCTCCTGGTCCAGCCTTCAGCGGTGGCATGTCTATTAAGTCTTCAAACAGAGTTTTTACAATAGTGAGCTCAGTTTGAGCCTCACACACAACAGATGCATTTACAAGTGCCTCACTTGAATCCCTCGAGCTTCCTCTGAGTATATAGACTCTCTCACAGCTCTTAATCTCTGTGCTAACTCTGTCTCGCATTTGCTTGCAACACTACTTCCCTGTTTGCTCTCTGTCTGTGGCTTTTAAAGCCAACTGTGCTGCCTGTTTGTTTCATATCCTCGGTTCTTAGTGTTCCCAACCTCTAAATGCTTTGAATCCCTTTGCCAGCGTTATACAATCATTGCTTAATGCATGGAGAGGAGGTGGCCACCCATTCCGCAGCGTTAGAGTGCCTCGGGCCTCTGAAACGCCTGTAACGGCTGTGCTCTATTTTTCAGTGAAAATACATTTTAACAGAGAAAATCCACCAAACTCAATATACCGGACTTCAAAGTCCTTTAAATATGATTCATTCCCCTATCGGGTCCACTCACAGGTCGCTATCGCATATCGGAAGGCTCCGTCCCTTTATGTTTTGGAAATACAACGAAAATCACGAAAATACATTAAAAATGGCTTTGTTACGGACTTGAAATTATATCAAATTTCATTTATAATGCTATTGCATTTGATTGTCGCATGGTGTATTGATATCGGTCCCGCTCCATGTTCTAATGCGATATCGCATATCGCACATGACCCCCGCCGATTGTAACCACTCCTCTACACAGTTCTGATGCGATGCGGCGATGCGATATATCACAATCGCTCATTGCAATAACCCTTGTGCTGTTGTAAGCGCTTCTGCAATCCTCCGATAGTGATCTGGCGATGTAATATGGGTCGTCGATCTGCGCACTTGATCGACGGTCCATATTAACTCTGCCATTCGCCGTCACCATATATATGTGTTAAGCGCCGATCTCTGTTGAGGGTTACTGCCGATTGTGATTACCGATCCAATCTGGACCGTTGATCGGCTAGATCGGACGACTACTGTGCATCACTTGTTCCGCCTTCAATTAATTTATTTTTTCATTGATTTCACGGGTTTTGGGCCTTCCGGTAGTGTTTTTTTTCATTCTGAAGGTTTTCTCCACCATGCTAAGGGCATCCCTTTTGTGATATTTTCGATCCTTTAAAGGATTTTGGGCCTTTGGGAATGATTTTAAAAAGTTTCATGAAGACTTAGAGAGTTCTCTCGGAGGGTTATTGCAATTATTTATGCCAATCCGATCCTTTTTATATTAGAGTTTGAGTGGATGAATTCATTTTCGTTGCATCACACACACACACACACACACACACATATATATGTAAAGTAAATCTGTGTGGTTTATATCCTTATTGTAATAAAAGAGAATATTATCTCAAATTTCAAAGGGGGTTTCGTCTGCTTGGCATTAACGTCAATCTACAAGAAGTCCAGGACTACTTTTCCGATGGAGCTTCCACTCTGCCATATTGTTACAAATCCATTTGGGCACATCAAATCCCAACATTCAGATTAGTGTTTTAGGGCTCATCAAACCCTAAATTCAGTTGTTTCATGCCCTAAACAAGTCACCCCTTTGAATGCCTCCTTCCCAGACAGTTTCATGACTCGAAGGCATCCAGAAATTACCTCTAGAGGGACCAGCGCAGGTAAGCCCTTATGAAGGTGCACTGCAGAGTAGTTAAGTCCACTACCAGGGTGCTTTGCAGAGCACTTAGGCTTCCTTTCACCTATGCTGGGTGAGAATGAGCGAAATTCACATAGGGTTTGGGGAATATTCTTATCTTTTGGAGTCATCTAGAGGTTTCCCTGTCTTATCAACTCCTATGAGCTCGAAAATGGATGAGGAATGAGTTAAGGAGCATCCTATCCTCTCATCCCTTCCTCCATGGAACTAATTCTAAGTATGGAAGGCCATTCAATGTCACCATTAATGACGAAACCTCCTTCATCTTCCTATAAATTGACCACTCATTTAAGTGATTAAGGGCTGGATTATGTTGAATTATAAGGAGATAATGCTACTATGAGACTTGACTTTGGAGCAAATGATGTGATGTCACAAGCTTGTCTTGCTTTTGATGTGATGTGGATGGGATCCAAGCTGGAGGAATGACTTTGAATCAAACACTGATAGTTGTAATTCCTTCTTCTATCTAATAAAGTGTTTGAGCCTTTTTCTATATGTTGCGTTCTTTCATAATGCTTATATGTATGAATTTCCTCTAATTCCTTTCATTTATATTCAATGGATCGTATACTTTGATTGGTTTTTGTCTTCTGTTGTGTTTATAGGGTACTTCTCAAGTGGATTAAGTACGGGAAGGAGCGACGAAATTGATACAAGGGAAACGAGAGGAAAGTGGAACTACAGGTAGGCCTTCTATCCCCTCTTCTTATCTAGTGTTTATAGGAAAAGTTTAAAACACTTTAAACTGTTGTTCTAGGCACAACTACTTTTCTAGTGAATTAGTGTTTATCCGTAGATGCTAAACTCTCCAAAACAAATTGGCAACCACAGTAGGAGCGAATCCTCTTTCCTAATAGCTTATCCACCTTCTAAGATATCCTTGTAGACTTTATTTGTGTTCATCGATTGTAATTCAGCTATTTATATTGAAAAATTGGTCAAAACTGTGTCAAATTGCCTCTTGAAATGGCTTACTCTCACCAGCATGGGCTTGTGAGGGACACAGTGCGTTGCAGAGCATCCCTGGCTTAGGGACAGTGCTTTGAAGTGCATTGTCTCCCACTCTAGGCTGCTTTGATCCTCCTAGGATCAGTTTCCCACCTTTGGAAAGAGTTTTTTGCCAAATTTTCTTTGTTTGACTATTTGTTGATTGATCAATGAATGTCATGTCTCAGAAAATGAGTTTTTATCTCCTGGTATAGCCCAACTTTGATAGGATTGATTAATTTTTCTTCATGTTTTCTTTGTCATTATCGATCAATAGTTAAAGTTAGGATATAATTGATTAATCTTCATTCGAAAGAAAGTGTTGTAAAGTCTTCTCTTCCTTCGAATTTGAACTGTCATAAAAGTCTTCTTTCATATGAAAGATTAATTGATTATATGTGCATATTTCCTTTTTTCTCATATTCACATTAAGGGAATCGAAAAGAAATACATGCATGTTGCATTGAAAAAGTTTGAGTGTGTTGATAGGTATAGTGTAGGGAAATTTCATTTAGATTGTGCTTTTTACTCTTTGATCAAAAGGAATCTGATTGCTCTATCCCTAAGTAGCTAGGATTTTCATTGCTAAATTGAATGGAAAGAATGCTTATCATGATAGTTGCATTCTATGGAATTTCAGAATACATTACGTGGTGAACTTGAAAGGCAAATTCCTAAGCAAGATTAACTTAAAATTAACATCAATTTACCTAATGGAGCATTGTCATTAACGAGAACATTTAGTGGTTATAGGCTAGAGACGTGTTCCAGCGTCATAAAACAAAGCAACTGTCGCTAACTTGTCTGCAATACATCCCGAGTGTGATACCTCATTCCACGTACGTGAGTATATCGTAGCTTGTCCACGTACCTTCAGGTATATAGGGCAGTGTTACAGTACGTAAAGTATATGGGAATGCTCTCACTGTGCGGTTTTTCATTAGACAACACTTATATGGACTGGGCCTCCACGTACCTTCGGGTATATATGGGAGGACAACTCTAGGTTGCTATCCATCCTTAAGTAATCGAGTCAGCCGCCTTGTAAACTGTGATACACCGAACACAGCATTCGGGGAGATTGTCTGCCCGTACTTCTTGGTTCGCTAGGAGGTATTCTGCAGTTCACAGTTGCTTGGTAAACCTTTTGCCTAGTATACCCCTTTTTATTTATTTCTTTTTTGATAATAAAATTAATCAGCAATCGTGGAGGAACATCAACCCTTACCCCATCGTTCACGGAGAACAGTGAGAAAACCGCCTTTGCCTCCCGAAGCGACACCTATTCGGACAAAGCGGTCTCGCTTAACTGAGTCTAGTACATCAAGAACTCCTAGTTCTTCATCTGAATTACCTAAATCATCTATTTCGATAAGTACTGAGACTCCAGTTACTCCAACTATTTCTGGCCCATCCGTTTCTGAAGAAGAAGTTTCACAATTACCTGAGGACATTAGCACTGATCCTAGTGAAACAATAACCAATGTTGTTCAACAATAAGTTGATCCTCAACTTGAAGTTGCTCAACAAGAAAGTACTTCTGAACTTGAATTAGTTCAACCAGAAGTTAATCCAGAATCTATCCCAGTTCAAAGAAGTTACATTTGAACCTGAAGTTGTTTAGGAACCTCTTTCTAAAACTATTGTTCATTTACTCGAACATCTAGACTTCGAATTTGAACATTCAGAAGTTGTTACTTTACCGGAAGACGATCAACTGGTTACCCCTTAGACATCAGTAACTTTTGAAACTTCAACTTTATCAACACCATAAATCTTTTATGGACCTGACGGTGAAGTTCTTCCACCAAGTTTAATCGCTATAGAGGAGGAATTCGAAGAAGATTCCACACCTGGAACCTCGTTTCACTTTGGAATTAGGCTTTATCTTTACCCTCATACTCCTGATTTTTTTGCTCCATTTGATCCTACTTCTTTTCAAGTACCCATCAATTCTTTAGGACAACTTTTGGGTTAGTTAACTATGGCTGAACAACCATCAAGATCTCAGACTGTATCATCTGACGCAGCTGCAGCAGAATCTTTTGTTGCAACCTCTTTGATGTTTTCTACCACACTTGAGTCACACCTGTGTGGTGAATCATTCGTCCCGGTTGGTTACCAATCTCTGTCTGGAACCCACTCAGGGGTTGCTTCTACACCATGGTCATCACCCATGTCCTCAACCAGAATTTTACCTGGTTCTTCTCTAATGAGAACTCAACAGTTTGATCCTGCATATGAGTATCAAGTTGGGAAATCTAGACAACAAAGACCTATGTATCCATTAAATAATGGATTTCCACCATATGGAGAGCAATATGTTTATTCACCGTATCCTCCTTATTCTGGAGGACTACCATATGGTAATATCTCGCAATATTCAGGTCAATCTAGAATTAGAGTTTGTCAATGGCAACCAACAATGTCAGTTTAACCGAGGCTTGTGTATCCAACACAACCAATGCAAACTGTGTTAGCTATTCCTACTACACCTGTTGTTACTACTGTACCACAGTCACAAGTTCAAATTGTTGTATCTCAACTGGTACAAACTGATCCTTCTACCTTGCAACCACAAGTTTCAGGTCAAGAAGTTCAAGTTCCTCAAGTTGTTGTACAACAACCACTTGTTTTCGGGGTTCAACAACAACCTCAGGTTAGTATACCTTTATCTGGACTGACCCAGGCTTACACTGGTATAGTTTATTCACAACTTGGCCAACCTTTCATTGCTAGACAAAAACAACTGTTAAATCAACAACAGTTGTACCAACAACAACAACAGTTGATTCAACAACCATGGCAGCCTCAATTTCAACAACCCTAATTCCAACAATTCCAACCCCAGTTTGGACTTGTTCCACAGGCTCAACCTGGTTTTGGTCAATCTCAAGCTTACCAAGGTCCTGGTCAACAAGGCTTTGCAGGTTATGGACAACCACACATTCAACCTGGTTATCAACAACCACCTTATGCTGGTTTTGTTCAACAACAACCATACCAAGGTTACCAAATGTAGATGCCCTATGTCGATATGCAAAGACCTATTGCTCAGGCAATTCCATCATATCTTGGGTATGCTCAACCTGACTTGAATCGACAGTTGTCGTTTGTAACAACTTTAGAATTACCAGATTTAAATCGGCTCACTAATGATTCAATATTATATGCACCTTGGTAGCCGATAATTCTTCATAAGTTACCATCTGACATTTCGAAATTTAATTGAAATCCTGGAGAAGACCCATCAAATCATGTCATGACCTTTCATTTATGGTGTTCATCAAACTCCTTAAATGATGATTCGGTTAGACTTCGTCTTTTCCAAAGTACACTTACTGGTCCAGTTGCTAAATTTTACATTGAGTTACCAAGAGGTTCTTTCGATAATTTCACCACTTTAGCCACTACATTTTTGACCCACTTCCAGTTACCCATCAGATACGAGACTGGAACGGAACTCCTAACCAACTTTAAACAGACTACTGCTACCCATATATCAGATCATATTCATGAGTGGCAGCGTCGTCGTCTAATGGTTAAGACATATGTTCCCGATCAGCTTTTAACTGAGTGGTTCATAAAATCCTTGTTGCCATCAATCACCAAGGATGTAGCAAAAGGTGGAGTTGTCACAGAAGAGCAAGTTATTGCTTGTGCCCAATACTTGGATTTGATTTACACATAATCCGGCACACTTTATGATAAAATTCCCAATGCACTTTAGACCAGCTTTCATTGTTCCCCCTCCTCCACAATCGAGTAAGGACTCTCATGTCGACGATGGTGTGATCGATTCTTCGAGCACGCAAACAACAGGAAGACCATCTAGTCAAACTCTTGCTCTTTCCAATCAAATTACCAATGCATCAGAAAATTCTCTTACCTCCGAAATTAATGTCGTGTCATCTGAAAAAGGCAAAAATCCAAAGCAACCAGGGAGCAAGAAAAAGGGGAAAAAAAAGAAGAAACAAGATAATTCCCCTCCAGAGAAATCATCTGATTCCTCTACTTTGGCAAGGAAACCTCGTTATCCATGTCTGATCTATAATGACGAGCATTTTACGAGAGATTGTCCACACCACTCTGAGGTCTCTAAACTTTTAAAGACTTCAAACACATTGGCAGTGTTGACTGATCCGTTTCCAAACCCGGAGACACATTTGGTTGCAATAGACCATGCTTCCACATCCCAAGTACTCATGTTATCCATCACAAAGCCACAAAATGAAGTTTTGGTGTCAACGAGAAACAAAGATTATGGAAATCCATCGTCATCATCGAATAATCAGGCCACTGATCAACCTAATCCTTCAACTTCGACTTCATCTGAAAATGTTCCACCCATTGTACTTGAATTGACAATAAAACCACCAAAGGGAGTTGTGCACAAATCGACATTTAACCCTCGGGATCGAACAACTCAAAATTATAACATAGTGGAAGATCTTGCTCAATCACCTTCTGCTATGTCGACACTCGAGGTATTGTAAAATTGTCCCTCCCAGAAGCAGGCTTCGTTGTCTGCAATAGGCGGAATAGATCCTACGGATTCAAATCTTGTGGTTTTTAACCATGCGGGATATACACCATAGTTACCAGTGCAGTTAGCTTTTCTAATTCAAGTAAAAGCTCTCAATAAGAATGTTCACTAAACTATTATTGATGAGGGAGCATTTACTTGCATTATGTCCATGAGCTGCTGGAAAACACTTGGTTCACCGTCGTTGTCACGATCATCGATCACATTGAAAGCTTTTGATGGAAGAACATATACTCCATGTGGGATTTTTAGTAAGCTGCAAATCGAACTAGGGGGAAAAACGGTTACTGTTGAAGTTGAGGTAGTTGACGAACCCCTCGATTACAATATTTCACTAGGAAGGCCTTGGGTATATGCTATGGCTACTATTGCATTCCCTTTTAAGGGTGGAATCATAGTCATTGATCAGCTAGCCTTCTTTGCCAATAGTTCACAGGCTATGGAAAACATTCTTTTGCTACACGGATCCCCGCTGTCACTTCAAAGTGTTGGAGTAGGTCTCTTTAAATATCGTTCCCTAATGGGTACTTTTACCCTACCGTCACCATCTGATTTGGCGAAAGTGGCAAGAGTAGAGACTTGCAACATGATTTCCTCCACCTCATCTGATTTAAGGAGGATTACCAACAAATTTGAAGTTGATAGTAATATTGGGGTGATGTCGTTAGGCCCCATTGAATCATCATAGCAATCAATTTTTCAGGCTTGTGCGGCAAACCCAAATCCACACTCAACAATTGTATGGGTAGATAGGTCGTTAGAATATGGTACCTTTTCAGATCCTTTTTCACGTATACATTCCACGGATGAAGGAATCATCCAATCAATGATGATCAGAGAGGAACCATGGGAATATTATCATCATCATTCCCATATTTCAAATGACATCGAAGATGATTCAAATGAACTAAACCACCCATCAGTCGTTGATTTCCTATCGAATTTAGTTTTCATAGACACAATCGAATCTGAGCAAAACTTGTCAAATATTGAAGAAACGATTTCTATTAATATTTCGACCAAGCCTAATATTGTAGAGAACATTCATGTCGACAAATCTTGTTCTCCATTGGAACTCAATAATTACCATACTCTCTTTCGTGAATTTAGAGATATTTTTGCATGGTCTTACGAGGAGATGCTAGAAATTGACTCTAGTATTGTTGAACACGAAATTAAAATGTACCCTGATGTCAAGCTAGTTCGACAACAGCTTCGACCTATTCATCCAAAGAAAGCTGCTGCAATTAAAGCAGAAGTTGAAAAACTTTTGCGGGCTGGTTTTATTTACCCTGTTGCTCTTACTGACTAGGTTTCCAGCATTGTTCCTGTCATGAAGAAACAAGGAACAATTCGAGTGTGCGTCAATTATAGATGTAAATTAGGCATGTCCCAAGGACAATTATCCTACTCCTTTTATCGACCAGATTATTGATGAATGTGCTGGATACAAAATATTCTCATTTATGGATGGATTTTCTGACTACAAGCAAATCAATATATGCCCACAGGATCAATCGAAAACAACTTTTATTTTTCCATGGGGAAGATTCGCCTATAGGAAACTCCTATTCGGTTTGAAGAATGCTGGGGCCACATTTCAGAGGGCAATGAATTATGCCTTACATGACATCAAGCACATTGTTCAACCTTACCTTGACGATTTACCTGTGTATTCACGAAAGCGGACTGATCACCCGCAACACTTGAGAGTAATATTTTCACGGTGTCGACACTACAAGATTCGACTCAATCCACACAAATGTGTGTTTTGTGTTGGTTTTGGCCACTTGCTTGGATTTGTAGTGTCTTGAGAAGGGATTCGACTGGATCCATTAAAGGTTTAGGCAATTCTAGATTTGCCTGCACCTTCAAATCTTTTACAGTTACAAAGACTCCAAGGGAAAGCCAACTTTCTGAGGAGGTTCATTTCTAATTACGCTGAAACAGCTAAAGGTTTTACACGTCTTTTGAAAAAGGAGATACCCTTTCATTGGGATCAGGTTGTGCAAGCTTCCTTTGATGCTCTTAAAGATACCTTGATTAGAGCTTCTTTAATATATTCTCCAAGTTACCAAAATGACTATTACCTGTATCTCGCCGCTGCAAATACAACCATTGGCATGGTTTTAGTCTAAGAAGAAAATGGGATTGAACATCCTATTTATTACTTGAGTCATAATCTCAATGATACAGAAAGTAAGTACTCTTATGTCGAAAAACTAGCTTTGGTAGTTGTGCAAGCTGTTCAAAGATTTCGCCATTATATCATGTTACGGAAAACAACTATCATTTTAGATTGCAACCCTAGGGCATACATTTTGTCACGTCATTTGCTAGGGGGAAAATATTCAAAATGGATAGTTATTCTATAGGAATTTGATTTAAAGTTCATCAAGTCTAAATCAAAGAAATCTCTAGTTTTCGCAGAGTTACTATGTGACCTTCCCTTGACCTCCATCGATTCAACATCCGAACCATCAATTTTGGATGAGTCTCTGTTTCTAATTTCGTCATCTAACACTTGGTATGGAGATATACTGATTTATCTCCAAACCCAAACTTTCCGGCAAGATACCTCTCACTCGCAACAACGACGTATTCGTTACCAAGCCAAAGATTATTTGATCATTCGTGACACTTTACCGTCGTGGTATCGATACGGTTTTACAGATGTGCCTCACGCATGAGGAGGCCAAGAAAGTATTGAATGATTGCCATTCAGATGTCTATGGTGGACACTTATCTGGATATGCAACCGCACAAAGAATTCTTTGTGCTTGTTACTTCTGGCCAACTATATTTAAATATTGTATTATTGCTGTCAGAAGCTGTCATGCATGCCAGATATATGACCGAAAAACTAGATTACCACCTGCACCATTGTACCCAATCATTGTTGTTGGCCCATTCGCCAAATGGGGCATTGACTTTATGACATGTAACCCCACCTCCGCTGGGGGGCATGGATATATTACAGTCTTCGTTGACTATTTTACCAAGTGGGCTGAGGCGATGCCAACATTGAACAACAGTGGCGAAACGACTGCTCTTTTCTTTTTTAACCATGTGGTTGCCCGGTCTGGTGTGCTACAAGCCATAGTTACAGATCATGGGTCTCATTTTCGCAATCACATGATGGCTGAGTTGACTGCTAAGTTAGGACTGTCACATGATAGTTCTACCCCATATTACCCACAAGTGAATGGACAAGTTGAGGCCATCAACAAGGTCCTGAAGCGGATGTTGCAAAGAATGATAGGGGTTCATAAAAGAAACTAGCACTTAATCATGTACTCTGCCTTGTGGGCATATCGAACCTCGGTGAGAAATGCAACTGGATTTACACCCTTTCAGTTGGTGTATGGTTTGGAAGTAATCTTACCAATACAATGTGAAATTTCATCGCTCAAACTCGCGATTGACTTGTTACTCGACACTTCTGAAGAAGAAGCGCGTTTCTTGGAATTAATCCATCTGGATGAAACTTATCGTGATGCTGCATTGGCTAACGAAGCGCATAAGAAACGTATTAAGGTGCAATATGATAGGAATGTCAAGCCTCATATCTTCTCAGAAGGAGACCTGGTCTTGCTTTACGATCAGGAAGCTGATAAACTTGGAGCAGGGAAATTTGAACCAATGTGGATGGGTCCTTATGTTGTCAAGCGTGTTCTGGCAAAAGGAGCCTATGAGTTAGTAGATTATGATGGGATTCCATTGTCACAACCCCAAAACGGGTTGTACCTCAAACGTTACTATGCTTGATTAAGTGTAGTAAAACTGTTATGAAACCAGCTCAAGAAAAGATAGAAAAGATAGATCAACGCCTTAGAATTCAGCCTCTTCGAGGGGGCAACCTCCTTTACATTACATAAATGAACAATTCTTTGATGATTCAAATGACAAAACCTCCTTTCTATATATAGGAGTCTAAGGAGTCACAATATAATCCAGCCGACCTAACAATAATAATATAAAGCCACAAAAATAACAATAGAGGGATTCTATGGGCACAGTAATAACAATATGGGGGCAATAGGGGCACAACAATATTAATAAGGGGTATAACTACAATAGTAATGGGGTAATCACTAGTATTATAGGGACCCAACATGCCCCTCTCCTTCAAAAAAGTGTTGTCCTCAACGCTTGAGTAGTTTTGGATACTTCTGCATAAAATTCTCATCCTCCCATGTGGAATCTTCAGCGGATAAGTTCTTCCACTTGATAAGATACTCTGAAATTGATCGATTTCGTAGCTGTCGAGTTCTTGTTTCTGTGACTGCTTCCGGTTCCAATATAATTTTTCCTTCCTCGTCAAGTTCTGGCAATATTGTTTGAACTGGGAGCTTGTCGCCTATAACCTTCTTTAAACATGAAACATGGAAAACTGGGTGCAATCGAGAAGCTGCAGGAAGCTCCAATTTGTATGCCATAGTACCAATCTTTTGCAACACCTTGTACGGACCATAATACTTTGGTGATAATTTATTATCCTTCTTAGCTTGCTTGAGGGACATTTGCTTATATGGTTGTAGCCGTAGGAATACCCAATCACCTACATCAAAACTTCTTTCACTGCGATGTTGATCTGCCTGTTGTTTCATTCTATTCTGTGCCAACACGAGGTTATCCTTTAAGAGTTGGAGGACTTGTTGTTGATGTTCGATGTGATGTTCCACTGCCTGAACCTTAGAATTTTCTCTTAAATATGATGTGATGGATGGTGGTTGATACCCATAAAGTGCCATAAATGGGGTCATTTTTGTTGCTGTATGGAAGGAAGTGTTATACCACCATTCAGCCAGAGGCAACCATTTGACCCATTGTGTCTGTTTATCAGATACAAAGCAACGAAGATATCCTTCCAAACATTTGTTTACTATCTCAGTTTGCCCATCAGATTGAGGATGATAAGATGAGCTATGAGCTAACTGAGTACCAAGACAAGAAAATAATTCTGTCCAAAAATTTCCAGTGAAAATGGGATCTCTGTCACTTACAATAATCTTTGGGTTTCCATGTAGCTTTTGAATTGTTTCCATAAATGCAGTAGAAACTGTACTGGCTTTAAATGGATGTGATAATGCACAAAAGTGTGCATACTTGGTAAGTCTGTCAACTACCACCATGATGACACTCTTTCCCTCAGACTTGGGTAAACCTGTGATAAAATCCATTGAAACCTCCTCCCAACGTTGGCTTGGAATGGATAAAGGTTGTAATAGACCCGGTGTCTTAATTGTTTCAACTTTATTTTGTTGGCAAACCAAACATTCCGCCACAAACTTTTGAATATCTGATTTAAGGCCATCCCAAAAAAATTCCTTCTTAACCCTGTGGTAAGTTTTTAAAAATCCTGAGTGCCCTCCTAAGGGAGAAGTGTGCAATTCCATAAGAATCTTTTGTTTTAGCTGGGAATTCTTACAGAGGTATAAGCGATCTTTGTACCATAACGAATCATTTTGCCAGCTAAATGTATCAGACGTACTGGAATCTTGTTGTAACTTTCGAATAAGTGCCCACACTTCTTCGTCATTCTTCCATTCCTCCCTTGCTTCGTTTATCCAATCTGGTTGGATAATAGAAATGGCGCACAACAATGCTTCCACATCCTCATCCTTTCTTGAGAGTGCATCTGCCACCACATTTTGCTTCCCTTTTTTGTAGATGATTTCAAAGTCATAACCCAACATCTTTGTGACCCACTTTTGTTGCTCTTCAGAGGATAATCTTTGTTCTAAAAAGTATTTAAGGCTATCATGATCCGTTTTTACCTTGAAGTGTCTTCCCATTAGGTAGGGTCGCCATTTCTTAAGTGCATGGAGTATTGCCAACATTTCCTTCTCATAAATAGCTTTGCTTAAAAACTTTCCCTTGATTGGACGACTTTCAAAAGCAATGGGTCTTTCATCTTGCATTAGAACAGCACCAATTCCATTTCCTGAAGCATCACATTCCACAATAAAGGTTTTTGTGAAGTCCGGTGTAGCTAAGACCGGTGCTTGGCACATTGCCTCTTTAAGATGTTCAAAGGCCTTTGTTGCTTCTGGAGTCCATGAAAATGCATCTTTCTTCAATAATGTTGTTAGAGGTGCTGCTATTCTCCCATAATTCTTAACAAACTTGCGATAATACCCTGTCAACCCAAGAAATCCTCGCAGATGCTTTATGGATGTGGGGATTTTCCATTCCTTAATGGCTTTAATTTTGCTAGGGTCTACCTTAACTCCTTCATGAGATACAATATGACCCAAATATTCCACCTCCTGGACTCCAAAGAAACATTTGGATCTTTTTGCATATAATTGTTTCTCCTCCAATAGTTGTAGCACCCTGTCAACATGTTCAACATGATCCTTCCAAGACTTGCTGTAGATTAGTATATCATCAAAAAATACTAACACAAATTTTCTAAGGAATGGTTTGAAAATTGAATTCATCAAACCTTGAAATGTTGAAGGTGCATTGGTAAGGCCAAAAGGCATGACCAAAAATTCATAATGACCCTCATGAGTTCTAAATGCTGTTTTCGGAATGTCTTCAATCTTCATTCTGATTTGATGATATCCTGAACGAAGATCCAACTTGGTGAAGTAAATTGATCCATGCAATTCATCCAGTAATTCATCAATGACAGGAATGGGGAACTTATCTTTAATAGTGAGCTTGTTGAGCTCCCTATAATCTGGACACATGCGCCATGATCCATCCTTCTTGTGCACCAATACTACTGGAGCAGAGAAAGAACTTTGACTCGGTTGAATTATACCAGCCTCTAGCATTTCTGCAACCATACGTTCAATTTCACTCTTTTGGACATAGGGATATCTGTACGGCCTGATGTTTGGAGGAACACTTCCTGGAATCAGATGAATAGCATGATCATGATCACGCATAGGTGGGAGACCTTTGGGAGTCTCAAATACCTTGGAATGATTGTCCAGGACTTTTTGGAGATCTGGAGAAATAGATGATTCCAATGTGGAAACATCTAGCGAACATAATTGTGCAATTACACCTCTTTGCTCCTTTTTTAGAAGCTTTGTCATACCATTAGAGCTGATTATCTTTCCTGGTTTCCCTGCAATACCCCTTAATTCAACTTCCTTTCCTTCCGTAGAAAATTTGATGAAAAGTTCTTGAAAATTAAAAGCTATTGTACCCAAGGATTGTAGCCATTGGACTCCTAGTACAACATCAGCACCTCCCATTGGAATGGAAAGCATTGGGCTAGTCAATACATATTCTCCCATGGATAGCTTGATATTATGGCACTTTCCAGAGCAATTTATTGTTCCTCCATTTGCAATCATCACTTGACACTCTGGTGCTGGATATAGGAAGCAATTCAATTCTTTTGCTACCTTACAATGAATAAAATTGTGGGTGCTTCCTGAATCAATCAACACTATTACCTTTTTCTTCTTGATTTGTCCTTCTATCTTGATGGTTTGAGGAGTGGTAATTCCCGCCAATGCATTACAAGATATGGTCGGATTTATTTGTTCTTCATCTAGGCTTTGTTCCTGGAGTATATCCTCTTCTTTTGACCTTTCTTGCTCCTTTTCTTCTTCCTCTTCACAATCTATGTAGAATAATTTCTTCTCAGCACACTTATGACCTTTAGTGTATTTGCTATCACAACTGTAACAAAGCCCTTTTGCTCTTTTTTCTTCCAATTGTTGTGGTGTCAACCTTATAGGTTGTGGAAGACTAGGGGCAACAACACTTCCGTCTTTATAGTTGTGAGTGGTATGCTTCCTGGTTGCCATAATTTTGCTTTCCATTTTTCTTGCTAACCTGAATGCCTTCTCTAATGAATCAGGTTCCCAAAGGCGAACATCATGTTGGATATTATCCTTTAAAGACCCTATGAACACATCAATCCTATGCTCCTCTGGAATATCTTTTACCCTTATGTTCAATTTTTGGAACTCCTCAATGTGCTCCATTATTGAACCCTTTTGTTTGAGACTTATCAATTGGCTAAAAAAAGTGTTGCTTTTTGTATCCTCATAATGTGCTATCAATTCTTCCGTAAAAATTGCCCAAGTGATAAATTGTTTACGAGAGCAAAGCCATTGATACCATACAAACTGATTTGGTTCCAAATATAAAGTTGCCATACGTACCTTTTGTGTGTTTTGCACATTATTGAGATCGAAGAATTGCTCCATCTGTAATATCCATGTGGCGGGATCCTTGCCATCAAACTTCCTCATATCGATTTTTGGAATATGGTGAGTCTTTGATCCAACATTAGAGTCTATGGAATCATGATTAACATTTCTTTTGTTCTCATCATGAGTTTCCTTTACTACCCTTTCACCCTTAGTGACCATTTCTTGTAGCAACTTATTCATATTTATCTTCAATTCTTCCATCTTATCATCCATGCCATCAATTTTAGCGTCCATGCCATTCACCTTAGCTTCCATGCCATCCATCTTAGCTTCTACACCTTTCTTTAAACCATCCATCTTAGCTTCTACATCTTTCCTTAAACCATCCATTTTAGATTCTGTTGCTTTTTGTGCAAGTGACACTTGTTGCACTTGTTCTTGTAATTTTGATATATCATGTAGCATTTCTTCCTCTTCTTCATGAGTCATGCTAGAGCTTTCAGGTTCCTTACTAGGTGTTTGCATTTTCTTTCCTCGGGGCATCAGTTACCGATAATAATGCTCTACTATGCCCTTTGAATTCCTTCAAAATAAATTTTCAAACCAAGCTTAAGCAAAAATTTAAGAAAATCTACACACCTTTTTTCACTTTGTAGGAGCTCGATATTGCCTCTGATGTATCTCTGTACTTTTCGATCATCTAGTTCTAAATTTGTGACCTATAGTAGCACTCTATGTCCTCTTTCCAATGCCACAAGTCTGACCCAAATTGGATTCTCCAAGGAAGAGTTATGCGAAATCTCCCACAGTGACTTGATTATAGACTAGTTCAGTAGAGCAAACTTGTACGACGTGCCACGAGTCACTGTTTCGACCTTTGGATCTGAACAATGCATACAAGAAACTACAGTTCGTCCTCTTTCTGTACCTTCTTACGAAATTTCAATCCGATCCCCAGAGAGAAAGTTATGACAATTTTCCCCAGGTCACCTGTTTTGAATGTAATTCAGGAGTCTGCAAAAAGACCAACTTCCCCAGATCATATCTCCGCAAATATCGCGCAAAAAGTTCTGAAATTCGGACCCAAGGTTCAACGCGATTTCTTCTCAAATGGGTTTTTTTGCGACTTCTGAAACGTTACAAAAAAAAGTTATAGCGAAAATTCCACGATGACCTGTTTGGAGCAGCGAAACCCTAGAATCCAAAGCTCTGATACCAAATGTTATGAAACCAGCTCAAGAAAAGATAGAAAATATAGATCAACGCCTTAGAATTCAGTCTCTTCGAGGGGGCAACCTCCTTTACATTACATAAATGAACAATTATTTGATGATTCAAATGACAAAACCTCCTTTCTATATATAGGAGTCTAAGGAGTCACAATATAATCCAGCCGACCTAACAATAATAATATAAAGCCACAAAAATAACAATAGAGGGATTCTATGGGCACAGTAATAACAATATGGGGGCAATAGGGGCACAACAATATTAATAAGGGGTATAACTACAATAGTAATGGGGTAATCACTAGTATTATAGGGACCCAACAAAAACTCATTGTATATATGCTTTCATTGCATGTGTGTGTGTGTGTCTTTTAGATATTTTTATCTGGTTAGTAATCCGCTTTGCATTTGTTGCAGATGTCAAAGTCTTTGGAACCTTTTGTTGGTTACGCCGATGGTGCTAGTTGTAGTACACAGAATTTGTCTTTTGCATCATGGACTATTTTCGATCCAAGTGGCGAGTTAGTGAATTTTCAAGGGGTTTTGTATCGGTCGATCAACAAACAATATCGCTAAGTATAGCGCGTTGATTGAACTACTCTCTGATGCCATTTCACTTAGCATTCGTCGAATCATCGTTAGGCTGGACTCGCAACTCGTTGTACAACTAACAATCATTTATATTGTTTGAAATCCAACAATTTTTCGTATGTTCTTTAGAGTTCGTATTTTGAAAAGCCGTTTTGAACACATTCAATATCAACATATTTCCAGAAATCTTAGCACATTAACTGATTCTCTAGCAAATTATGTGTTAAATAGACATTTGCAACACATGTAAAAGTAATATTTTCAGTTCACATCATCAGTTGAATAGGATTGCATATAACCATTAAAAACTTTGAAAGTAAAATAGATAGGTGTTTTAAAAAGTTTTTACAAAATTTGTGCCCAAGACACATTTGGTCATCTGACACGAAAACTCAAAAATGCATACAAAACATCCTAAGTAGATCTAGTGGTGCTCATGGTAACAGGTTACAGCCTGTGCTATCATGCGCAAAAGCCTAGCCCAACGGTTAGGAACAACAATAGTGTGGCGCTGTAGCCTCATAGGTAACTCCTTGATTCGGATATCTAGAATACCAAGGGTTAATCCTTTTATGTGATCCTACAACTCTGCTAAGGTTTCAGCCAAATCCAAGTCCTGGAGAACTGCTCTCCTGATGTTTCTCTACGCTGGCCCACCTGCAACTTGTTGGCATACCGCAGGTCGAACAATACCCACATCTGTATGCATAAGAGTAATTTTAGTTTAGTCTTGGAAACATTAAAAAACACAAAAAAACATGTAGAAACTTGAAAAATCAAAAAACACTTTGGTCAAACAACTTACCCATAGCACCCCATTGTGCTCCAACTGGTAGAATCAAATTTGGATCTCCACGATAATCCATCCCTGAGTATGGATGCTTCTCGATAACAACATGTTGTCGCTCAAGCTAGCTGAAAAATGCAGGGGAGAAAATGATTGTTGACTGACCAGCATGTCGAGCCATCAATTCAACCCACCTCTACATACGTGGATCTCTAGGACTAGCCACACCCAGTGATACATGTTGTGGTTGCATCAATGGGATTTTCTCTAAGGAAAAAGCAATTAAGATCGAACCATAGCAGAAATTCTTCGTCTTACCGCTTTTTACCTTAGTCAGTTGTTCTTTCAGCAATGAAAGTACAACCTCACACCAGTTGAAAACTTTTGGCTCTAGACACTCTAGTGCATACTGCATATAAGATCTGTTCGCTAGATGTAGTGTCACACTGCCAGCCAATTTTGCGATCGTGAAGAGGATCATTCTTAAAGGCAAATCACTTACATCCCTGATATTTATTTTCCCGTCCTTGCTAGGTTGTGTACCTGGCCGACAAAACTGTCTGATGTAATCTCTCACCAATTCACCTCCATGGGAAAATCCAGAAAGTGAGATGGGGGCACCTCTCCTTGACAGTTTGGTAAGAAAAATAAATATCCTCAATAGTAATAGGGAGCATATTATCCCTAATGTGAAATGTCTGATCTGTCGGATCCCATGCACGAACAAAGAACTAAAATAGTTCTATTTGTTTCCTCATTCCGAACAACTTAAAGTATTTGAGTAACTCGCAATTCCTAAGGGCCTCAACTGTACTCGGGTTGTTTAGGGCAACCATGTCTTGTTCTTCATGCTCTCTTTCTTGCCATGTAATCGACATTCTGATTCGATGAAAGCCTGAAACACAATCATAAGCTAAATTAGGATCCTTTCCATGCAAAAAACAGGACAAATTTTGGAGCTAATAGCTAAAACAAACTTGGGAAGCTCACTCAGCGTAGCCCAGGCACAAAGATAGTGCACTGCAAAGCATCTAGCCTTCTATTTGGGTGCTCTTCAGTTTTCGATGTGAAAGCCTGCACTGATCCCAGGGCAAAAAAATGAAACCCCAGGGGCCCCAAAAAACCCTAAAATTTGCATGAAATGACAAAAGAATGAATTGAAAAGAAAGTAGAGAGGTTTAGTTCCTACCTGGTTTGGACGGCTCGAGAAATGGTCCACAGAATCTTTCGCAATCAGCTGGTGAAGTTTGAGGTAAAAACTAAGCTCAGAGCACAAAACTGGATGGTAAGTTCCAAATGGTAAAAATGTTATGGTAAAAACTTGTTTTATGTTTATTTCATGTTAATTAATCGACTAAACATTAGTATTTGCCTATTTTTGCCTATGAAACAGATATTTTTAATCCATTTGGTGATGTTTTGAGCAAGTTTTACAACTGATTTGCAAAATTCAATGTGCTCGATTGTAAGTTGAACTTTTGACCACAGAGCACACTTTTATCTCTTTTTCGAGCTCTGTTAAAAATGAAAAAGGAACCCCCTTGGAGTCCTCTTTAAGCTCTTTTCAGACTCTCTAACTATGAAAAGATTGTCGAGTGCTTGTCCTTTCTAGCTCGTTAACGGATTGGAAAAGATATCTCTCTTGTATTATTTTACGCTTTTTCGGACTTGAGAGATTAATTTACGAAAAAGAACTTGTGGAGTTTTCTTTTTGTACCTTTTCAAACTCTCTAAACATGAAAAGGACCGAGTTATCTTTGTCGTTAAACTCGTTAAAAACATCAAATAGCGACAAACTTGTCCATCTAGACAAGACCAAGTTTCACCTTTGCTAGACTCATTAAAACATCAAATAACAATGGATTCGCCCGAAGGGTGAAATTATACAACAAGCATATGTTATCCTCCTCAAGCTTGATAAAAATAAAGAGGTATTAGTCAGCAATGACTGGGGAAAATGGAAAAAGGGGAAAACCACTTTATGGTAGCAGGTCGCTTTTGAACATGACACTTTCACTCCATCACCGTGACTATCTGGGTTGGGTTATTAGCTTGATGGTTATCATACTGTTGGTCTATCATACCATCCATCACTTTGTTTTGGGTCAATGCTACCAATTCACTTTAGTGTCGCCGACATGTTCAAGAGAAGTCATCCAATCAAAATCCATCTTTTGCAATACCATAAACCTTCATTTTCATGACGTCATTCCTGAACCTTGTGTCGTCAGTCAAATTCCATCTCTAAAATCACTACACTCGTTTCGTGTCGTTGATGTGGGATACATCAAGGCCCTCCTGCGACGAGTCGCTTCTTGTCGACATCAACTCATTATCCAAGAAGTTGACTTAGAAACACCCATTCAGTACCTTGAGGCTTGCATGCATCAATGGCAGGTTTCTCGCTTTCGGTGATAGGCATACATCAATGGCCTTTGACCAAAAGACTTTGTATGGTGTTCGACATCAAATCATCCATTCACACCATGCAGAATGTACTACAATACCTTGAGGATCATTATCATTATCGGTGATTTCTCTCGCATCTGTTAATAGCTTACATCATCGGCTGGTAATCAGATGGTGTCTTCCCATGTTCGACTTCAAATCACATATTCACATGGTTAGACTTGTACTTGAGCGAACGGTTGAACAAGATTGAAGACCTCGGATCTAGTTTCATCCATCCGTGTTGTGATATCAGGAGTACTAAATCATATGTACAATGGTTGTACATTGATAGTCATTCCGATCACGAGTCTATATCTGTAGACAACTGTTTATGTGCATGTAATGAAAGTTTATAAGCTGAGCATGGGTATGCCTTCCCTCAGCAATTCATGTAAAATCAAATATTATGATATATGTATTGTAATTGATGCAGGTCACCTTCCACTTCGATACCTCCTCATCACATCGTAAAGCATTTCATTCGACATTGGCATTTTTCCGACTTCATGCTTTAGGGGGCAGTTGTTACAGATCCATTTGGGCACATCAAATCCCAACATTCAGATCAGTGTTTTAGGGCTCATCAAACCCTAAATTCAGTTGTTTCATGCCCTAAACAAGTCACCCCTTTGAATGCCTCCTTCCCAGACAGTTTCATGACTTGAAGACATCCAGAAATTGCCTCTAGAGGGACTAGCGCAGGTAAGCCCTTATGAAGGTGCGCTGCAGAGCAGTTAAGTCCACTACCAGGGTGCTTTGCAGAGCACTTAGGCTTCCTTTTACCAGCGCTAGGCGAGTATGAGCGAAATTCACATAGGGTTTGGGGAATATTCTTATCTTTTGGAGTCATCTAGAAGTTTCCCTGTCTTATCAACTCCTATGAGCTTGAAAATGGATGAGGAATGAGTTAAGGAGCATCCTATCCTCTCATCCCTTCCTCCATGGAACTAATTCTGAGTATGGAAGGCCATTCAATGTCACCATCAATGACAAAACCTCCTTCATCTTCCTATAAATTGATCACTCATCTAAGTGATCAGGGGCTGGATTACGTTGAATTGTAAGGAGATAATGTTGCTATGAGACTTGAATTTGGAGCAAATGATGTGATGCCACAAGCTTGTCTTGCTTTTGATGTGATGTGGATGGGATCCAAGCTGGAGGAATGACTTTGAATCAGACACTGATGGTTGTAATTCCTTCTTCTATCTAATAAAGTGTTTGAGCCTTTTTCCATATGTTGTATTCTTTCATAATGCTTATATGTATGAATTGGTTCTGATTCCTTTCATTTATATTCAATGGATCATATGCTTTGATCGGTTTTTGTCTTCTGTTGTGTTTACAGGGTACTTCTCAAGTGGATTAAGTACGAGAAGGAGCGACGGAATCGATACAAGGGAGACGAGAGGAAAGCAGAACTACAGGTAGGCCTTCTATCCCCTCTTCTTATCTATTGTTTATAGGAAAAGTTTAAAACACTTTAAACTGTTGTTCTAGGCACAACTACTTGTCTAGTGAATTAGTGTTTATCCGTAGATGCTAAATTCTCCAAAACACATATAAAAGCTAACATATTCTTTTTGTTATCTGGCTTCAGAGTTTCCATTTCCAGATTAATTCAAGAATACCACCAGGGTTAAGTGATTCTTTGTTTTGTCAAAGTTTTCCACAGAGACATCATAGAGGTTTTTTTGTACCTATAAGATCATGCACTGGTCTATTCTAGCCTTTAGGAAAAAGATTTAACTAGGTTTACAAAATATGGTCGACTGTCATAAATTCTTCATTAAAAATGCAATTAAGTTGCCATGTTTGTTACCATAATAAGGGTTTTCACATTCACATGTTTACCCGGATCCAACTTATTTGGAATACTATCTCATTCAGAGATAATAGTCTAGTATAGGGAAATTTTCAATGATTATTCTATTCCCTTATTGGGGTTTCAAAATTTTAAACAACATAAGAACAAACTTGTCTTCATTTTCTATTTAGAAAACAATATCTCTAGAGTTATTATCTATTTCTTCCTAAAATTCCACACTCTTTCATTACATTACTTTCAGAAATACTTCAACATTTTCCAGTCATTAATATCTTTACGAACAATAACATTTCTTGTTACTCCTTGTAGTATCAACAAAGAAAGAACAAATTAAATACTTATCTGTTTAGCTACTTTTCCAGAAAATGACTAGAGAAAGACTCATTCCTCCCAACTAGTGAGACCAACTATTACGTCTAGGTCTTCCCCCCTAACCTCTTAATTTCCAGAATAGTTCTAGTAATAACTATTATGTAACCTCAGGACCCTCAATCTAGTCCAGAATGTCTTATTTTGGGTTCCACTAGTTCGAACCAGCTCATGAATATCCTACAATAGATAATTTATTTTCTTGACAACATCCTGTCACGTAGTATTTCCTTATCCTCCCAGGCTCTCTTTTTCCTTCCCAAAGAATCCCCCCCCCTGTTGAGAGGTTTTCCTTTAATCTATTCCGAGGAAAGAAAATAACTACTCAACTATCTGGAATCAAGATTTTCTTTATACAAGTCTTTCTATAGTCTTTTTCTAGACTATGAGTGATTTTCTTTAACAAAATATTTTTCTTTTAATAAATAACATCCTTTAAAATTACTTACAAAATCAGTGTTGCATAGTAAAAGTAAATGCTAGTTGTTTACATGGCGAGGAGTGTATATATATATATATTCTTCAAATTCAATATTAATTTAATTTAATATAACTTATTTTTTACATAAATAACTCTCTTTTCAAATTCAATACTCATTTAATTTAATATTATTTATAAAACTAAACCTTACAATATGCATATTAAATAAATTTATTTAAAACTTTTTAATTTTTTTATAATTAAAATAAAATAAATTTTATAACCAATAAATAAATTTTATTTTTAAATTTACAATTAAATTGTAAATTTCATAAATCAAATAATCTTTTCTCTAAATTCAAGACTAAACTAATTTGATATTTAACAAATTTGAAACTTACAAAAATGTACAAGATTTTTATAAATTAAATTATTATATATTATTTAATTTTAAATGTAAAATAATATTTAAGGATTTTTTAAATTAAATTATTAAAATATTATTTAATTTTAAATATAAATAATATTTGAGATTTTTTTATAATAATTAAACCGATAGACTTTTTATGGTGAGGTTCTTCCTCACAACACTGTAGCAAAATTGTTTTTTTTCTAAGTAAGATTAGTCTATTAACAAAAAGGGAATAAAATTACAGCGAGACCGAAGTCAGATACATTGCCCTGAAGAGAGGCAAAGGTGTCAAGATAAACATGGAATGAGACTGCCCCAGTTCAGGGAGCTCAGTCTTGAACCTTTTACTGAGTTTACAAAATACAAAAAAGAGCTGAAATTCCATATCACCGTCTGAACAAAAACATGCCCAATAGTATGGGCCGCCTGTCGAGCTATCATGACAACAAAAAACAAGCTAAACATCAGGAGGTTCTTCAATAATCCGGCACCAACCTGTATCATACATGTTCCCTTCAGGAGCAGCTGCTGAGTTGGATGGACCAGGGTCAACCGGCGCCATAGCCACGTTCGGAGCATTGCTGGCTGGTGCCTCAGGAACCTACAAAGACTCTCTACCAATCTCCAACTGGATGCTCGATGTCGGAACAGAAACAGATCTTGGGCCCTCCTGATGGGAACTAGGCTCTCCCTCTTGGGCTTCCTCCTGGAATACCACTGAAATATGCGCAGTGATTCTTGGACGATTCAGAGCGCTGCAGAAGGTGAAGAGCGCAGAGCCATACGAGGGACGCCCTCTTCCACTTCGAGTGCGAGGATAGTGCCCAACAGAGAAATCGCTTGAAGGGGAGGGCGACTCGGTGGACGGGCTGGAAGGCACCTGCCTAAGCTGACCTCGTCGAGACCTCATTCGATGGCGATGGCGAGGCATCGGGACGACTGAAGCAGTGGTAAGAGAGCGAGGTGGGGCAGCGACGATGACCAAGCCAGCGGAGTGCGTGACCACAAAGACCAGGCCAATGGAAAACAGGAAAACTACAGTTCGCAGGCCTGGTGCCCGGGATAAAAACCAAAAGGAGGATGGAGGCAGCTCTACCGTAAGACTAGAGCTGGGATATAAAGTCACCTCCCCATTCATTCCACCAGAAGCAGCAGTGAGGATGAGACCCAGATAAATAATGCCAAAATCGGAGCTTCGTCCAGACTTTGGAGAATTCTGCGAGTGAATCGCCAGAATTTGCTCCCTCGCTAGCTCATAACTGAGCCTTAAAATATCAATCTCCTTTAGGTCTGGAGAAACATCCAACATAACTGTAGCACTGAATGGAGCCAAGGTTTGAGTCGAGTCAGCGCGTGCGGGCGCATAAACCAGGGTGTCGGACAGGGATGGAGTATCAGAGCCGTTTAACAGTGAGCAAGTGAACTCTGCATAAACCAAATTCCGAGAGCCTTCATTTATGAACCGATTGATCATGCTGTATTGGGTGGGCAGGTGTCGTGCCTCCTCGCGCCGCCTCTGTCCCATCCAAATTGATAGTTGTTTAAACACCCGCATCCGGGGACTGTAGAAAAATTGTTAGCCTTTAAAGAACATACCATTTCGATGGTGAGATTGACTATGGGCCTTCGATTTGCGATTTGCTCCTCCTAAGGTTCTTTGACATGACTATGGAACCACAACACATGTATGGAACCACATCACATGTGCCTGGGCCTTTATAATATCGTGAAATTGTAATCGGTGATTCCACAATGTAGCATTTGGTTGCAGTACTGAAAGTTACGACCTCCGATGAGTGACATGGCCTAATCTATGTCGAGAGAAAATGAGTGAAGCCCCAAATCAGAGCGCTCTCTATCGGCGATTTCCAATCGGAGGTGTGACCTTGGTGCATGACATGTCAATTTGCCAGTTGTTGATCGCCGATCACCTTCTGTGTTTGGGCCTTGATCTTGTGGCTCTTTCTGTGACTGCAGTATTTATCATTACAGTCACGCTAATATAGAGACAACAAGATAGATCTATAACCCATTATATGTGTCCAACTCGAAACTGTTTAGAGATGAAGCACCAAACGATGCATATTGGAGCCCTATCTATGGACAATTTCCAATGGGAGGTGTAACCTTGGTGTATGCCATGTCAATTCGTTGATTGGCGATCACCGATCACCTTCTACGTCTGGGCCTTGGTCCTGTGGCTCTTCACGTGACCGCAGTCTAGCCCCTGTATCGGAGCCCTCCCATCAGGGGTTATGAATTAGAGGTTTCACTTCGATTTTTCAAATCGCCTCAACCTTCGATCACTGATCTCCCATACATGACGACATCACTGCCACGCATCTGCCACGTTTAACCTTTTGAATAATGCCACATGTCACCCATTTTTTGGCCTGTTGTGAGCCTTGAAACTATCAAATCCGCCTGCCATGTGTCAACCCTTTTGGCATGTCATCATGACATCAACCTCCTCGTGTCACTTGTCGCAACAAATTGCTACCTGCAGCATGTCCCTAAATGCATCCATCTTGAAATCGTTTAGAGATGAAGCACCAAATAGTGCTTATCGGAGCCCTCTCTATCGATGATTTCCAATGGGACGTGTAACCTTGGTGTACGACATGTCAATTCACTGATTGGCGATCGCTGCTTACCTTCTATGTCTGGGCCTTGGTCCTGTGGCTCTTCACGTGACCATAGTCTAGCCCTTGTATCGTAGCCCTTCGATCAGGGGTTATGAATTAGAGGTTTCACTTTGATTTTTCAAATCACCTCAACCTCTGATCGCTAATCTCCCATACGTGACGACATCACTACCACGTATCTTCCACGTGTAACCTTTTGAATAATGCCATGTGTCGCCCTTTTTTGGCTTGTTGTGAGCCTTGAAACTATCAAATCCACCTGCCACGTGTCAACCCTTTTGGCACGCCATCATGATGTCAACCTCCCTGCGTCACTTGTTGCAACCAATTTTTGCTTGCAACACGTCCCTAAACACATCTAATCGCATATCACAACTCACAATATCGACACTTTTAAGATGTGGCCGCTTCTTAGAAAGTTCCGCTTGAGAGCAGATGCAATGTTCTATTGAATTCTTTTTCATACCTTTGGAGGGTCCGAATATTAGAAGGAATAGAAATCTCCATAGTCGGAAGTCAAAACTTGAAAAAATCACCTTTTTGGAGGTGGACAAGGATCGCTAGATATCTGAAACAGATAAGGCACTGACACCTCGGACCTCCGGGACATTCCTGTTGGTCTATTGGTTGGATGAACCTCTTTATAATAGAGTTATGTCAGACTAATAACATCACGGAAATTCTTTTCAAAATTTCTGATACATGTAGCATTGGTCCTGTGTAATAATAAACAAATATCTAATTTCCGAATCTCCGAACTGTGCTATGGACCTCCAACCACTAATATGCAACCCCGATTGTTTTATCATACCAAACTTAAATGTGAAATCACATCCACCCCTTATCGTAGCTTTTGGAATGTGACCTCCGATAAGATCCACTCTCTATGCACGTATCTTGCTCTCGGTGTCTATTTTTATTCATTAATTACCGCTAGTTAGCTGACTATGTGCATTTACTATCATTTTATTCTCCCTCGTACGAAGATCTAATGTTTTACGCCCTTGTACACAAGAAAATTAATATAATCAATCGACCTTTTTTTCCCATAGATTTCCAAAATATTTCTTCTGTTGTGAAGGTTTCAATGACCAAAAACTCCCATATATATTTAATCAATATGCCACGTTTTTTTAATGATTGCAGCTTAAAACCTCTACACGCATCTTGGTCTCAGTGACTACTCTATTCATTAATCTAATTAATGGACCGAGCATGTGCGTTTACTTTCGCTTTATTCTCGCTCGCACGAAATTGATATGTTTTATGCCCTGGACACTTTATTATATGTGTTTATTCAAACAAGCCACATTGATATTCTGGAGCAGACTTTCGACTTGCAAGCTTTCGAAAAGGATTCTTCTCATGTCAAAGTTTCAAAATCCCGAAACTCCCATGTATATCTAATCAATATGTGACATTTTCCTTTGATTAAGGTTTGAAACTTATCCACACATCCTAACGTCGAGGACTATTCTATTCAATAATCTAATTAATGGCCCGCCTATGTGCATTTATTCTCACTTTACTCTCACTCGGACGAGCATCTATGTCATTGTCTCTGTCATTGGTAACCCCATGACCTATGCCACATGTCCTGACTCTGATTTATTGGTCCCTCTGCTTAGTTGGTAGATGGGCGTGTGCTCTATTTAGCCTCTTCATGTCACACTATTCTGCTGATTTTTCAAGTTGCATTTTCTGTTGTTGTTGTTGTGTTATTTCTGGTCTCTTGTTGTTTCTCTTGCTGTTGCTACTGCACATTGTGTTGTTGTCTTCAACTAGATAACTACCCAGAATTTCAATAACAAACAGGTGAGAATCGAGAACCTGCTAACCATATCGTCTTTTACACTCAAATGCAAAGTATAAATGTTTTCATAATGCGTGTATAACTTAGAATACTATGTGCTTTGTCACAATGTGCAACACACCCACCTATAGAGTTTCTGAAACGCCATATATAGATGGCTAGCTTTCTATGTTTAAACATTTCAATTTTCCTTTCCCTTTGCCTTTGACTATTGGAAACAATCTAAATTGTAAATCTTTCTTCTTTCATTTGGCTCCAAGTATGCCAATCCTATGAACGACCGCGCTCACTACTTTATTTCCACTTCTCTTCCAATGTTGACAACATTTTATGGGCTTTCACCTTTCAGGACAACTCCTTTCCTTGTCATCATGGAAGTTGCCTTGACAACGAATGCCATCACTTTGTTTCTCGTTGGCTCTACAACGATCCAACCATCGCTCCAAATCATTGAACTCGACCTTCTTTCTTCCACAAAGACATCGTCCCAACGCTACTGCATTTCTCTCTCTGACGATACCTCTTAGCACAAAACTTTCCTTCCATTTGCTTACAATTCCCATGTCGTCTCTGGTGCCCTCTAATTGGGCTCAATTATCATTCTCAAAGAAGTCAGTTGCACTTTTTTGCAAAACTATGCGTATGTTGACTCTTCACCATATTCTTGATGTTGTTCCTTCCCTCTCTCCGCCACTGTCACTCCGACTAATGCCGCATTGCTTTTCTCTTTCTTTCCTTCTTTTCAGGAGTCTGCAAATTATTGAATTGGAAGTTCTCAAACGTCATGCAACTTTGATTGGGGCCCCAGACCTTCTTCAAATTGTACAAACGTTGACATACCAACCAACCTCTTCAACATCACATGCCCCTGCCTCGTCTACTATTGCTTCGACACAAGATTCTACGTCATCATCAACTCAGTTTTCCTCTGCTCTGCCTATTGCCATTCCATTCATGGCACTAAGCCCCTATCATAAACAATGGTCGATCCAGGGTAAGGTGCTTGGAAAAACATCTGTTTGCTCCTACAACAATGCTCGAGGGTCCAGAAAGGTCTTTGGATTTGACCTCGTTGATTCTGCCAATGATACAATCCATTTCTACCTTCGGTGATCTCACAGATTCCTTGCATGACCTTGTCCAAATTGGGAAGCTTTACATGGTTTCAAATGGCACTATGAAACCAAAAAACACAAATTACAACCATCTAGATAGAAAATGGGAAGTCTACCTCTCTACAACTTCCACTGTTGAACCTTCCTTAGATGATGTTCAGACAATTCCTTTCCACCGTTTCCGTTTTAAATCTATAGATGAAATCATATCTGCAAACCTTGGCTCAATTGTCGACATCATTGGAATTGTTAGGTCCACTTCTCTAACTTCCACCATTCGTTGAAGATATGGCTCTAAAACACCTAGGAAAACTGTCAGCTTGGAAGATATGTCTGGCTATAGTATCAACATCACCCTATGGTGGGGGTGTCAGGTAGGTAAGTTCCCTCTGTGAACAGAGGCAACCCCTCTAGCCCTAGAGTGGATCTAGTCACAGCGAGAAAAATGTCAAAGCAAATTCCCTTAGATAGTTAATGTCATGAAGGCCTACCTTCAAATCCTCGTTTGATGAAGTTCTCGTTGTGTTGCTCCAGCTCTCTTCTAATCACTTTTGTACCTGAAACAACATACAGAGAACAACAACAATCATAATAGAATACAACAAAAATGATCCACTTAAAGGGTCAAAGAACTTCAAGCTATCAACATGAAATTTTGACATAAGATATAGGAAATAAACCATTGATTTGTATTAATATGAACTGAAGTAAAAATTTCAACCATGCCTTGACATTGTAGGTCTTCTTGAAGGGTCCTGTCAGCATGTCTCCGCAAGCATTCACTCATGAATTGTCTCCCAAGAGGATGAATAACTCTCTCTCCTACCCAAAAGGCAAAATTATGATGCTAGAACACTCATACAATCAAGCCAAATCCACACAAAACTATCCCAGGCTAAGTTACATTAGAAGCTACTTCCAAACTCTACTCAAACTCTCTCACTCTAGCAGATCTCAGCTATGAAGGAGGTATTTATAGGAGGAGGAGCCTCCATAAAAGATGGGAGAAAGAGCTTATCCCTTTGGGAGGTTGCACAAAGGGTGGAACAACCATCCCAAAGGAGAGAGCCGAGCTCATCTGATCCAACAACCAACCCTAGGACTACCCATGAAGCTGTTACACTCCGAAGCTTCGACAATTTGTTAAAAAACTTGCCAAAAGTAGCTCGTCACGAGTGAAACACAGGGACAGGGTGATGACGTCGCTAGGCTTAGTTCAATCTTGGCCATCTTCGCGGGTGGAATAACTGATGACCCGCGACGACCCAAAAACAGAGGTTAAAAAGGGTCTGCTCCAAGAGTAATGAACTGAGGTATTCTTCCTGATATGACAAGGAAGACATTGACACATATTTTGCAACATGACACAAAGCAGATGTCAATAACACAGATCGGCAGTGTCTAGGATTAGGGAATGCAGGGTCAGTGACAAAATACTGTGTAACAGATGCCCCCTAAAGCATGAAGGCCGAGAGAGTGGGAGGGGTGAAATGCTTTATGAATCCATAATTGAAACAAAACACCATCGTGGAGAACCTGCAAATGCAAGTACAACTGATATCTCTGATACATAAGTACATAGTGAAAGGAAATACGTGTGCATAAGGCATGGGCGCAGCCATCCAGAAGATAAACATAAATGATCTATGGTATGGATGCAACCATCCAATCAAAAGGACCATATAAAAGACTCAGGTATGGTCACAGCCATCCAATCAAAAGAGTCATGTATACAATCATGAACCAATCCGTGCAACTTGGACTTGTGTAATCTGAGCCCAGGGTCTTGAATCCCAACCCGATCAAGGTACAAATTCTAATA
This sequence comes from Pinus tabuliformis, assembly GCA_031772625.1. Lineage (NCBI taxonomy): Eukaryota > Viridiplantae > Streptophyta > Pinopsida > Pinales > Pinaceae > Pinus > Pinus tabuliformis. The sequence goes on from CM062807.1 coordinate 735,173,058, forward strand.
TGCGAATAGATGTGCTGAAGTCGAGCATACTAGAAAATCACTTGATTACTGGTCAATGATGTAAACCGTTAACAAGCGCGAGAGAGACCACCAGTAATGTCAATGGTTCTCAAGGTACTGCTAGTACAATCCACAAAGTGTGAAGAATGATCTGAAGTCGAACACTCGTGAAATCACCCGATCAAAGGGCAATAATGAAAGCACGTCGTTGAATGCGAAGAACTTGCCATTAAAGCATGCAAACTCCAAGGTACCAGAAAGGAGTCTCTAGATCAATTTCTCGAATAATGAGTTGAAGTCGACAGGAAGAAATCGGTTGAAGGAGGGCCATAATGTTTCCCACATCATCGACGCAAGAAAAAGGAACAAGATGAATGTGGATGAGACAGAGAAGGCCAACGATAAAGTGAGGATATCCCAACCCGACACGAAGCAGAAAGAGTATCGATGTTCAAGAGCGACAAGCTGCCGTAATAATTAATACAACCGACATAAAACTTCCAAATTTTCCCCCACCATTTCTGGCAAGTACCCAAATTATTTTTGAAACACAAGCTTGAAGGTGACAACATATGCTTGTAATATAAGTTTGTCCTTCAGAAAAATCTGACCTAGTAAATTTTAATGAGCCCTAGGAAGGAGAAGCTCGGTCTTGTCATGATGACAAGTCCAATGTCGTCAGGGTTTAATGAGTCCGACATAGGTAAAACTCGGAGTCTTTTCATATTTAGAGAGTTTTAAAAAGACACGGAAAAGAAAACTCCAAAGGTCCCTTTTCGTAAATTTGTCCCTCGAATCTAAAAAGGTAGAAAAAAATACCCAAGGGAACCTATTGACCATTTCAGCCAAGGAGTACATTTTTCGTAAATAGTGCCTCCCAGCTTGAAAAAGGGGTAAACTTATATTGGGCGCACAACATTTCACATCCGTTAACGAGTTTGAAATGATAAGGGCTTGGCCATCTTTTCGGTTTTAAAGGGTCGGAAAAGAGCTGAAAGCGGACCCCCCATTTTTATTCTCTTTAATGAGTCAAAAAGGGAAAAATTCTCGGCAATCTTTTCATTTTTTATGAGTCAGAAAAGAGCTTAGAGGTGAGTCATCCTAGAGGAATGAGTGGTATAAAGGGTAGCAACTGGTTCCGGCAATGGTGGAACTGCTCAAAACATGTAATGGTCAAGGGGCTGGCTAATAAAACCACTCATCGCTGCGGTCCCTCAGGAAAGGAAGAACAACCAAGTGAAAGCATATGATCAGCCAAAGAGATGGTGGCAATGGAATGAAACAACCAAGGCTCATCTAGCAAAAATTAGCTGATAAAAATGGTGATCACAAGGGTTAAAATGGATATGGGTTCATTTTTACACAAGCTTGAACCATAATAAACCATGCTTGAATTTAGTTTCATGTTTACACAAGCTTGAAACGAAAAACTATGCTTGGATTGAGTTTCATTTTTACATAAGCTTGAAACGAAGAACTATGCTTGAGATTGGTTTACATGCCCCCAACATGATGAAAGGGAGAGTTTCCTGTAACCAAATGGAAGTCGCTGTGGTGAAGTAGGACAGTTATCCAACACCTTTTTGGCTTCGTCTAGATAGGGACAAAGGTGAATGGGGGTGATTCCCTTCACATAACCTATAGGGAAACTTAACTTTACCACTAGGTGCATGCCCCCCTAGCTTCATTACATTCACCTAAGTGGACTACTCGTGGCTATCAGGTGGATGGAATGAAGGTTCGTTGATGAGATCAAGTGAAAGACTCAACTTGGAACTTTACTCCAGGGGACCTTGTTTCATTTTTTCTTAATGAGCTTGACACAAGACAAGGAACTCTGCTTAGATTCCTTAGTTCATTTTTTAACGATTTTGACACAAGACAAGGAACTATGCTCATATCCTTGGTTTCATTTTTTAACGAGGTTGACAGAAGAAAATAACTATCCTCAAGACTTCTTGTTTCATTTTTTAATGAGCTTGACACAAGACAAAGAACTATCCTCATGACTCATTGTTTCATTTTTTTAATGAGTTTGACACAAGATAAGGAACTATGCTCTGGACCATTTGTTTCATTTTTTAATGAGGTTGACACAAGACCAAAAACTATCCTCATGACCCCTGTTCATGGACCAAACAAGAACATGGCTCCCAAGAGATCCTCACTAGATGGAAGAACCACACTCCGGGAGGAATACATGTCATTTGGTACCAAAGACAGATCGGGTTCCAATGCCCCCAGTACATAATGTACTATACCATCTGTGTGATCATCAGCAGATGCGGAGACAAAATGGGTAGCCACATAATTGACCTGTGGCAGGGAAGGTACTGCTTGCAAAGGGGACAATGGTTGCAAAGGAGACGCCTGGTGACCAATGAACGACAGTTGATCAATAGTCACAATTCTTCCTTTGTGTGGAAAACAAACCACATGGAAAAGTGAAGAAACAAGAGCTCCCATGACATACACATAGTTGCATCCAAGGAGGAGATTGAAATCTAATGGAACTTGGACTACCATCACGTTTATATAGACGGTCTTTCCTCCCAAAGTAATAGGGAACTATGGAAGGATCCCTAAGGGTTGACTGGTTCCTCCGTTGAAAGCCAACATATTCTAAGTGATAGGCACAAGCTGTGCGGAGCCCAAAGCTTTCTAGGTAGTAGAAGACATGATGCTAGCAGACGCACCTTCATCTAATATAGTGCCAGGTACTACCATATTATAGGCTTGTACTGTGATCTGAAAAGGGACATAAGATGGGAGGCGGAAAGCAGTGAATGGACCCCAATCGAAAGAGACGACATAACTACTTGGTGGGGGTATCATATGATTGCCCCCATGCTCTGCAAGAATAGAAGAAGGACTCTCCTGAACAACTGGGACATGAGGGTCACTCTTCGATTCATGAGAAATTGAGAAGACAAGAAGAACGTGAGCAGTAAGGTCACTATGCTCTTTCGGAACAGAGTGAGCAACTAGTGGCAAAGCGAAGTCGACACTCTTTCCAACTAATGGTTGGTCGAGAACAGACACAAAAGAGTCTTGCTCAGGAAGAGCAGGACGAGCAAGAGATGAACCCAAGTCAATCTCTTTACCAACTGGGAGAGGGTTAGAAGAAAGCCTCTAATAACCAACAAGGAGTTGGGGTTGAGGAGTTGTAAGGTTTTCTAAAACTTTGGAAGCTTTATCCATAAGAGGACAAAGGTGAAGAAGATGTTGTCCTTCATAGATCCTACAGGGGAATCTAATCTTCCCTTTATTGTTACCATTGCTAGCCAAGAGTGTAGCATCGACATGATCTCTAGAGGTCAATGGGGATGGTTTATCTAGATTTTGAGACCATACCTCTAAGACTCTGGGAATGCGCAGATAGTCTTAGAGGAGATGGTCACCCTTACACATCTTGCAAGAGAATCTGACCTTCCATGGAGGAACAGAAGGTTTTCTTATAGGAGGTGCATTTGGAGTACCTCTTGCTTAGCTGACTTCTTCTTCTTCATCTTCTTCTTCTTCTTCGTAGCCTCCTGGTTACTAGATTTGAAACTTTCACCAGGCGAAGTAGAAGAGGAAGGTGAAGAAATAGGGGAAGAAGGTGAGGGGTCAACCTTAGAATCATTGTGACGTGATTCAAATGAAGGAGACGGCGGGGCAGGAGTTGGGACACTCGGGATCACTGAGGTCGAAAATAACCAGACAGGTAAACCAATGGTTAACCCAGGGAGGGACAACATTGCCATATAAGGAGCACCAACATTTCCAAAAGAAGGAAAAGGACCAGGATTCCCTTTCGAGGGGAACCCTTGACGGGTGGACTCCGAAAATGTTTCCATTGGAATTGACTCTAAAGAATTACTAAGGAAGATAACTTTTACCAGGAATATTTCGTGGGAAGTTAATTTTAGAACATTGAAACAAAACTTTGCCTTTTCATGTTTATAAAGTCGAGAAAGGGGAAAAATATGACTCTAGTACTTTTGATTGGAAACAAGCTCGAAAGGACAAGTGCTCGAACGATATTTTAAGTTTAATGAGTCAAAAAGATCAAATCACTGCTCTGGAACTCTAGGCAAAAGGTTTACCAGACAAATCATAAAACTGCATATACACCTTGGTATTAAAATGAAAGAGAAATGACCAAGGACTTCCCATACGGTAGCTAATCTTCCCGAATGTTGTTTTCGGTGTGTTACGATTCATAAGGCGGCAGACTCGGCTTCCTATGGATAACATGATTGCAACCTAGTGGGGTCTCCCATCATATACATGACGGTACAAGGAGCACAAGTTTGTACTAGCACTTATCGAATCACAAAAGGAGGAATCACCCAACCTTAGTGAAAACAACAGCCACTAGGTTTAAAGACGCCAAAACACGTCTCTAGCCTAGACCTCTAGATATATGAGCATTAAGTTCCAATGCATTTTTAGATTAATTTGATAAATTTTAGCAGTTTATCTTGAATTAGATCTCAGTTTCAAGGCCCTACCGAATGTATCTTCAAAAACTCCTAGAATGCAACTAAATGAGTAAAGAAACCATTTCTTTTCAATGAAGAACTAACTAAAGAAAAGTGAGAGGTTCACTTCAAAGCAATCAAAGCAACAAGCAAGCAAATGCAAGAATGGTACTTTTCGTTATTTCACAAGAAAACCAATCAAGAGGAAAGAGAAATGCTTCTATCTTTCACTAGCGAATCAATCTAATTAAGAAAATGAAAAATACATCCTTTGCTTTTCAACTTCTAAATGTCAAGAATTTACTAATGCAAAATATTGTTCTCATTTCCTAATGCAAAATGAATGCGATATTTTGTTTTTTTAAATAGATGACAAGCCACCAAATGCAAAACTCAAAACAATGCTAGTTTTAAGCCCTTTTCAAATGAAATTGTTTAAGTAAAGAGAAACATTCCACTCAGAAACTAATCAAAGACTTAAAACAAAGAATATGTTTCTTTTTGCAAAAACTTGAAAGCTTTTTAACTGACAGGGAAGAAATGTGATCTATGCCAAAGTGATGGAAGGAAACCAGACAAACAAGACTTGAAAGTTTTGATAACCAAACGTCACATACCAATCAAGGAGATGAAAGAATAGTTAATAAGGAAAAGCCTCAAACAAAGCAAGGGATCGCTTCGAACATAGCTCAAAGGTCCAAACGAACAAGCAACCCAAGAAAAAGCTAATGCTTCAAGAAACCCTAAGGTGAACAGGTCACACAGTTCAAAAGGAGAAATCTCAAGGGAATGAAACCAAGAGTCAAATATTCCAGCAAACAACAATTTGACACACAATAAATAGGCAGAATACAAGCTCAGAAGGATAGGACACACTGGCCAATCAACAAACAAAACTTCAAAATGAAAACCTACAGGAATCTTCGCGAGCGTCAAATTGACAACCTGCACCAACAATGAAAAGTCACACCCCTTTAACTAGAAACTTGCAACATTGTCGCAGAAGTACACCAGGAAACAACGCCGAGCGTAACTCAAGCCCGACGTGACTGTGAGGCAATTTAATCGCGCCAAACAGTAGAAAGCACAACTAATTAAATAGAGCAGATGTGACTATCGTCGTGACTATCATAAAATAAAAGGCGATGACCCCAAATCAAAGGAAAAATTTAAAAATTCAGTTGAGGAAAGGCCAGACCTATCACTTATGATAGAGGGAAGACTACTAGGAGTAGTCAAACAACCCACAATATGGAGAATTCTACCCAAAAAGTAAAGGAGACAATAAACAAGCAAAAGCAAAATCAAATCAAGAGACAAAAGACACAGATCCCTAGTGTGGTTGTCAACTTGTGAAGCAGGTAAGTTCCCTTTGCAGACAGAGGCAACCCCTCTAGCCCTGGAGTGGGTCTAGTCACAACAAGAATAATATCAAAGAAAATTCCCTTAGATAGTTAATGTCACGAAAGCCTACCTTCAAATCCTCATTTGATGAAGTTCTCATTGTGTTGCTCCAATGCTCTTCTAATCACTTTTGTACTTGAAACAACATAGAGAGAACAACAACAAACATAATAGAATACAACAAAAATGATCCACTTAAAGGTTCAAGGAACTTTAAGCTATCAATATGCAATTTTGACATAAGATACAGGAAATAAACCGTTGATTTGTATTAATATGAACTTAAGTAAAACTTACAACCATGCCTTGACGTTGTAGGTCTCCTTGAAGGGTCTTGTCAGCATGTCTCCGTAAGCATTCACTCATGAATTGTCTTTCAAGAGGATGAATAACTCTCTTTCCTACCCAAAAGGCAAAATTATGATGCTAGAACACTCATACAATCAAGCCAAATCCACACAAAGCTATCCCAGGCTAAGTTACATTAGAATCTACTTCCAAACTCTACTCCAACTCTCCGACTCTAGCAAATCTTAGCTATGAAGGAGGTATTTATAGGAGGGGGAGCCTCCATAAAAGATGGGAGAAAGAGATTATCCCTTTGGGAGGTTGCACAAAGGGTGGAACAACCATCCCAAAGGAGAGAGCCAAGCTCATCTTATCCAACAACCAACCCTAGGATTTCCCATGAAGCTGTTACACTACGAAGCTTTGACAATTTGTTAAAAAACTCGCCAAAAAGTAGCTTGTCGCAAGTGAAACATAGGGACAGGGCGACGATGTCTCTAGGCTTAGTTCAATCTTGTCCATCTTCATGGGTGGAATAACTGATGACCTGCGACGACCCAAAAACAGAGGTTAAAAAGGGTCTACTCCAGGAGTAATGAACTGAGGTATTCTTCCTTATTGACAAGGAAGACACTAACACATATTTTGCAACATGACACAAATAAGATGTCAATAACACAGACTGGCAGTGTTCGGGATTAGGGAATGCGGGGTTGGTGACAAAATACTGTGTAACAGGGGGTCATTGCCACACCTTGGGCAAACAACTCGTTGAACTCACCTCTTCTAGTACTTTGATCATGCTTGCAATCAGAGGGGCTCACATAGCTGAATTTAATGGAAGAACTGTTGGGACTATATTGACCACCAGCTTCGTGCTAGATCCCGCCATTCCAGAGACTGAACAACTCTAATCATGGTTTCATCAAAGAGATTTCTTGGCCTCTTCACCATTGTTAAGTAGAAAATTATCAGGAACTTCCATGCAGGGCTACCCACAACGTACAATTGTTGACCTCATAGACTCGTATCCCGACAGAAAACCAATATGGTTATCTGTTCGTGGAACCATCACCTTTATTGACATGCAAGATTTCTACTTCCTCGCATACCCTCTCTCATGTGATGGCATGCAATGCATGAAAACAGTTTTTAACCACTCAAATGGAATATGGCACTACACAAAATGTGGTGGGGCCTTCCCGACATGTGACTATCGGTATGTGCTGAACTTTGAAATGCATGACCACACATGCATACTGGAAAATGTCATTTCATTTGATAATGTTGCCATTGAACTCATCGGTGTCCAAGAAAAAGACTTGTTCATACTCTCCAGTGATCCTGGTGCTATCCACGAGCTTCATGCAAGGGTTTCATGATGTCCTTTCCTCTTCACACTATGTGTGAAAACATATATCTTCAATGGTGTGGACTGTTTGAAGTTTGTACTAATCAATTACGAGGAAATCACCTTTAGTTCTGCATGTTCTATTCTCCTCCAAGAAATTGAAAAAATGTCACTGCTCCAGTTGTACGGTGTCTTTGAATGTCTATTTATTTTCCCCATGTCACCCTGAATTGTAAGCAATAACTTCTATATGATTTTCCGTTCATTATAATTTCGTCCCTTCTCGCCCCCCTTCTTTTTGTTCATTTCATCATTGTACTTCTATTCTTTATGTATATACACCTATGATACATGTTTCAAATTCCACCTTTATATATTTCTCCATCTTTTACTTTTACATATAGTATATATGTTTTTTTCTTCTTCCTTCTAAAAAAATAGAATATATACATCCTTTTATATTGTTCTTTGTGTACCTAAGTACAAACACTAGATTCTTACAAAGGGTTGTTGTTTGGTTGCCTTAAATCTACTTGGTAAATGAATGATAGATAGTTATCCATCACCACAAAAATACTTCGTTGAAATAAGTTTGATTCTAATCTTGTTCTACACTACAAAGATAGCTTTGACAAAGTTCCAACAACAAAATTTGAATCGCATGACATTAGTACATAATATCAAAGAAACATAAACTCTATTATAAAAAAGGCCTCTCCGGCCACTAAACTTCAACTACTTTTTCAAAAGACACATCTACTTTATAAGCTAGAAGGCACTACTTAAAAAATATACCCACTAATGAAGTTCTTGCTTTTCCTAGCTATGTACTCTATCTTTGCGCTTAAGACAACTCTTTCCGGTCTCCTATAATCACTTGAACTTGTCTCCCCGTGGTTGTATCAAGATGCACAAGCCAACGTCTTCCACAAACCCCTCAATAAATGCCTAGAAGAGACTCCTTTATGCATAGAATAAAGAAGAGTCCAACAAACAAGCATGCTTCAAATATAAAGCTGATTTAAACACCCAAACCTTTCCAGCTATACTCCCATCTAATGTTTCTCTTCCCCAAAACCCTCAAGCTTCACTTGCAAACCCATCTCCTTCAACATTCCCCGCTGTGACTGTACCTACCCTTCAACTTCCTCCATTCACTACCACTTCTTTCCCATGTACATCGCACATCCCATCATTGACTCATCCTCCTTCACCCTCCAATCCCCATATTTTGGTCAATCTTGGCCTTACCCATGCACACCAACAATTCCATGAAAGGATAGATGACCTCTCTCCCTTACATATCTGCTTCATATGAAAAAAAATCATACCCAAATATGAAAACAAAATTCTTACATGGTAACCTCTGTTGCTCCTGGTGTGCAACTACAAAATCCATCCACTGCTTCTCCCTTGCGAATAAAATGGACCCTGGGGACCTACCATTTGTCCTTACTGCTCTAACAAAAATAGAAGAAATGCTCATATCACGTGTCAGCCCAATCTTGCAAGTCATCCATGCACGAGGTGGACAATACAAATACATTGGTCATACTATTATTTTTCTGCAAGACATCATTTCCATCACCAACATTTTACCGTGCTTGGTTTCCGAATTGGACATCGTTTTTGTTACTAGGCATAATTGTGACCACATATGATTTCATTGTTAGCGGGACACATGTTCTTGAGGATTTAGAGTACAAATGAGCCCATGATTCCTACTACAAGGATGTCCAACTGGACCAAGTTGCAATATCTACCTTGCCGACTCACCCTACCGATATGTCTTCTGTCGTCCGTCGCATCTCCCCCTCCTCTCCTAAACCATGGCTTGACTTCCCTACTTTCGATGATAACATTCCTGCACACCCCACTCCAACAAACCTCCAACCATCCTCTTTTGTATCAACACTCCCTAATTCCCATACTGAACTTGAAGAAATACACAACTACCTGCAGTCTCCTCATTCTAATTCCACTACTTCACTTTCTTGAACCTTTGTTTCCCCCTCTGCTATCAATGAATACACCACAAAATGCCTCATTGCTATGGCGTTCCCCACACTCTTCCCTATAGGAGCTGCTATGATTGGTCAACCACGTCTTAGAAATGTTGAAATGCAAGAATATGTTGTTCACCTCATATGCTACTATGATAATCGTTGTTGAGGCCCAGTTTTGCCTAATTTTGACACCTTTTCTAGACTTTACTTCTCCCATTTTGAAGTATCCTTGAACCCTATTATGCTTATTTTAGTTATAGCATCTAGGTTTTGGCCAAAAGGGTCTTATGTGCTTGAGGTATGCAAATTAACATAAAAAAGTGCCTTTTACCTTAATCTTAAGCATTCCTTAAACTAGCTATCTCCTTATTGAATTATCATGCCAACTAGTCTAGAGTTCTTATGCATATTTTTTTTTGGTTCGAAACAGCCCCACAATTTCCTGTAGACAGCTCGTGTGGTCATATTTCCTGTAGACGCTCCGAAATTCTTGTAGACACAAATTTCTTGCAACCACCCAGATTTCCTACAGCAAAATCGACGATTAGCTATGTTCCACCCATTTCCATATCAAATGAGAATATGGGTTTTGTGGGGAATTCATCGTACATGGATGCTGTCCTATTGGCTGTTTCAAATACGCCATCAAAACTGCCCAAATTTGCAGACCTCTTCTTGTTGGCCATATGAAGGAAAACTCCAGCTATGTAACGAATTTCATCTAATCCATGCTTTCAGTAATGGATTAGACTTAGAAGATCTAATTTTGACAGTTTGTACCAATATTGTTAGCTAATAGCTCAAATTAGTAGTTTTCCTTATTCGAGCCAAATATGGGCTTTTGAACTTGTATAAATTCGACTATGTTTTATATTGTAAGGGGTTGTTGGGTTGGGTTTGCTGATAGCATATATCAAATTGTACTTGGCTGTAATATTTCCATACTAATATAATATTTTATGTTCTGTCTATTTTACTGAGCAAGCTCTTCTAATTTTGAAGGGGTTGTGAGTGAGGGAGGGCCCCCTTTACTCACAACTCCCTTAGTGTAGTGTGTGTGTATTTTAATTCTGTTATGCAGTAATAACTTGTTTACATAGCTAATGTACTCTTTTTGATATATCAACAACAAATGATTGAATGATTAAGTTTCATGTTAATGTGTAGATTTCATTTAATCAAGATTTGAATTACATTGTTAAATGATTTCTTTAATTGTTGTAAGTTTGATTTCTTATCTTTTCTAATCAACATCAGCAATACTAAGAGCTGTAGAGGGATGTTTCAATCCACTCCATAGCCTTTTGTTGCCAAATGTTGATGCAGAAAAGAGGCATTAGTTCTGTGTATGATTGACTGGTTTGATTAGTAAGCACTCAAGGTATTAAGCCTGCATATATTTTGTGCAACATCTCACAAGCTTACCTGCCCTGGGTTGATGATTTATGTTGACAAATTATAAGTCTATAATTTGACTCAACATTTTGGCGTCATTGCCGGGGAGGTGCTAAGGGATAATACCAAAAGTGTTTTAGTATTATGTATATTATTTGAAATTTTCAGGACTAGGGGAGTCGAAGTGGTAAGACGAAGGGCAAAGCCTACACACCTGCAGAGGTCAGAAATTCGCCAAAGTCGTGTCCTGATTGCTTGGTAAGTAGTTTTCTTTGAATTTGTTTGCATAGTAGATGGTAGGGTCCAATATTTACAAATGTCTTTTGTGGTGGTGTGAGCATCACTTCACTTACTAATACACTGGCAAGGAAAAAGAAGTTTGCAAGATATAAGGAAACAAGGGAAGAAGAGTCCGGACATGAGGTCTATGGTCTTGAAAAGAGCCCAGAGCATATTCCTACTTCCACAGTAGAAAATTCTGCAGGAAAATCTTCTGTTGCTTCCCATTTAGAAACTCCCATCATAAGGAAGACAACATTTCTACTAAGTGGTCAACCTAAAAAGGAATTCCTTGTTAATCCTAATCAAGAACTAGAATTTCAAACCACTGATTTTGCAGAATCTGTAGTTTACAAAGGTCCTACTTCTTTTTGGTCTAGAATGGATCATGAAGAAGGAATTGGTAATAAAAATGGAGGATATGATGAGAAGGAAGAGGAACTGGTCACATTTGAATTCCCTATCAGGGAGACTGGTGGAGAAACTCAGATGAAGAATATTCCTCCCTCAGCCTTGCCTAACTTTCGTGGAGTCTCTAGTGAAGATCCTAATGCATTTTTGTTTGAGTTCGACGTGTTATGTAGGAGCTACGACTATCTTCCAATGCTTAGAAGCTGAAATTGTTTCCTGCAACACTGAAGTATGCATCTCTTAGGTGGTTTATGGGGCTGGCTTCAAACTCCATTACAACCTGGGATGAAATGAAAAAGGTATTCTTGAAGAAATATCAAGATTATTGCAAAACTAGGGACTTGATGAAAGAAATTTTTGGCATGAATCAGAAGGAAGGGGGGAGTCTTGAGGATTTGGTGGAAAGATTTTAGTACAATCTGTAGAGATCCAAGTTGAATCAACTAAGCAAGGACACCAGGAGAACAATTTTTCTCAGGGTAATCAGGTTGGAATCTATGGAGATTTTGAACTTAATGAGAGGAGGTGACATATCAAAGTTAAGTTATGATGAGGTGTGTGAGATGTGTCGGTGATATTCAAGAGGAAATTCTAAAGTTGGAGGAGGAATAAGAGATACTTCTTCCAGGCTTGTTCAGTCAGTTGTTGGAGCTGGAGTAACCAGAGCTAAAATGGGTAATATATTTGAAAATTTTAAAACTGATATTCTTAACACTTTATCTTTAGAATTAGATGTTTTACAAGCTAAGAAGAAACAGGAGAAACAGGAGGAACTGGAGAAATCCCTAGCTGTGTTCTGCTCGAAATGTAGGAAGAAGCATGCCTTGAGGGAATATCCTACAAATAGTATAGAGGTATGTCGAATCTGTGAAGTTGAGCATTCTGTTAATGGCACCTCAAAGACCATGGCAACCACATCCTACAGGTATGTCTCAATCGCATTTTCAAGTTCCTTATACTCAGAATCAGATGTGGAATATTCCAATGCCTTGGCAGCCTTGGCCTCCACAACAACCTTGGAAGGGGAACTTTTCTTACCCTACTGCACAAAATTTTCCCTCTCAAAACTTTTATCCACCACAGCCCACACCACAACAAATGATTCAACCTCAACAATAGCAACTTTAGTTGCCTGCCCCACCAAATCAACCTCGTCCTACGCAACTTCCTACCTAGCCAATGTCTAACCCCAATAATAAAACCATCCAATCTACTCACAACATTGGATTGGTCACTTATCCCACTTTTCCTACCTACTGTATTGCACCACAATCGCTGCAGGAAATTTATGTTCCTGTGTTACAGGAATTTCCTGTGTCACTGCAGGAAATTCAGCTTAGATCCGGAAAAGTGGTGACTCAGCCCAGAAGGATTGAAGAGATTGTAGAGGAAGATACTTTGGAAATGCCTGAAGTTGAAACCACACCTGAACCAGCAAAACAACCTACTTCAAGGCCATAAGAACCTTCCTCATCCCATACAGTCCAACCTCCTTTTCTAGAGAGGTTGGAAATGAAATTAAAACAACCCGAGTTTGATCTTGTGTTTGAACTAAGAAATGTGTGCATTAAGATCCCATTACTGCAAGAAATTAAGGATATCCCAATTTATGCCAAAATAGTGAAGGAGCTCTGTGCCAAGAAGCCAGGAAGACAAAAGAGACAAATCTCTACAATTCAAGTAGGTGGACAGCTTGCGAGTTTAATGTATACCAGATTTGTTACTAAAAATATGCAAACCCCAGAATCCCCATGGTTACCACCTTTATCAATGGACATCCCATAAAGAACACTTTAATTGATTTAGGTGCAACCATTAATGTGATGACTATGGAGACTTTATCTCATATAGGATCCTTTGACTTATTACCTACTCCCACCATGTTAGAACTAGCAGACAGGTCTAAGGTAAAGCCAAAGGGGGTGTTAGAGGACATTGTCATCTCATTAGATTCTTGGGAGTACCCTGCAGACTTTTATGTTCTTCAACCCAAAACCAACTTGGGAGGGCATCCTTTGATCTTGGGGAGGTTGTGGTTAGCCACGACATATGCCTACATAGGGTGTAGGTCTAGAAACATGACCATCACTCATGGAGCTGAAACAAAGCACATTAATTTGTATCCCCCTGCTCAACCCCTCTTAAGATTAGAAAATACACATTGGGTTCAAGAACAGGAAAATGATTCAGAGTGTACCCAACCAGTTTTGACAATAGCCCAAGCTATGAGCCTTAAAGAAAATTCAGAAGAAAATTTAATAAATTGTTGTATTTCTAATCCTGATTTTTCGCAACAAGTAGAAGGGCAGTCTAGTCATAATTTAGATATCCCCTAATCTACAGGATTTTCATGAACATAGTACAACAACCAAACTACATTCAGCCCTCTTATTTGCATTTCCTGCATATTCCATCACTAAATGGGGGAGTAAGGTAGTTGAAATTTTTCCTGAAAAACATTTAAATATTAATTCTGCCTTAACCCTTGAACAAGAAAAACAATTAATTCAAGCATTGAAAAAAAATTCAGACACATTTGCTTGGGAATATACAGATATGACAGGCATTCACCTAGACAGATGCATTCATCATATTTATATAGAAGAGCATGCTAGGCCTATGAAACAACCACAAAGGAGGATGAACCTCGCTTTAAGGGAAATTGTGAAAGATGAATTGCAGAAATTGTTAAATGTAGGGTTCATCTATCCTATCTCAGATAGCCAGTGGGTATCTCCACTGGTTATTGTCCCCAAGAAGAATGGTAAATGGCGAGTGTGTGTGAATTATAGGGAACTAAACAAGGCTACCTTAAAATATCACTTTCCCTTGCCTTTTATAGATCAAGTGTTGGACACTTTAGCAAGGAAAAAGTATTTTTCCTTCCTAGATGGGTTCAGTGGATACAATCAGATTAGGATAGCTCCAGAGGACCAAGAAAAGACAACATTCACATGTCCCTAGGGTACCTATGCATATAGGGTATTTCCATTTGGTCTATGCAACGTGATAGCCACATTCCAGCGGGTGGTTCTTGGTATTTTCTCTGACCTTTTGCATGATTGCGTAGAGGTCTATATGGATGATTTTATAGTTATGGGTGATACTTTTGAAGAGGCTTTACATAATCTTGAGAAAGTTTTGCAAAGATGTAGAGAAACTAATCTTTCAAGTAATGAAAAATGTTTTATGATTATGACTAAAGGTATTGTTTTGGGTCATCATGTTTCTGCTGCAGGAATTAAGGTTGATCTGACAAAGATTGAAGTTATTGCAAATTTGCCCCCACCAACCAGTCAAAAGGAAGTTCGAAGTTTCCTTGGACATGCAGGCTACTATAGAAGTTTTGTTGAAAATTTTACAAAGGTAGCCTCTCCATTGTTCAAATTATTAACTAAAGAATTTGAATTTCATTGGAATGATGAGTGTCAAGCTGCATTTGATACACTCAAGGAAAAGCTTTCTTCAGCACCTGTCTTGAGAGGCCCAAATTGGAAATTTCCCTTTCATATTTCCACTGATGCCTCCAATTTAGCCATAGGAACAGTATTGGGTCAAAAGGAGGATCCTATAACCCATGCTATTTATTATGTTAGTAAAAATTTAACTCCTGCAGAACTGAATTACACAGTAACTGAAAAAGAATTCCTTGCTGTAATTTATGTTATTAATAAGTTTAGACATTACATCACGGGCTATGAAGTTTTTGTACACATCGATCATTCTGCCATTTGATATCTCATGAACAAACCAGTCACTAATGGCAGGATTACTAGGTGGTTTTTGTTGCTGCAAGAATTTGACATCACAGTATTGGATAGACCAAGAAAAGAAAATCAGGTAGCTAATTTCTTATCTAGGCTCAACCATGTAGGTGAGGATGTTCCTGTTAATGATAGATTTCCCGATGAAAATTTGTTTGCTATTTCTGTCAAAACACCTTGGTTTGCAAACATGGCCAACTACCTTTCTACAGGAAAGTTCCCCCTTACTTTTCATCTAATCATGGAAACGATAATTATTAGGAAAAGTGTTGATTACTCTTAGATTAGCGGAGATCTCTTTTTCACTGGACTTGATTTGATTATTCGCAGGTGTGTTAGGAAGATGAGATATATGACATCTTGAGAGCCTGTCACGATGAACCTTGTGGAGGACATTTTGCAGATAAGAGGACAACCTATAAGATCCTCCGCTCAGGTTACTATTGGCTAAGTCTTTTTAAAGATGCAAAAGAGTATGTCTGGAAGTGTGATAGCTTCTAGAGAATGGGCTTCCAGAGAATGGGGTGGCATGTACAATCAGACGAGGTGCCTTTGCAGCCACATGTTCTCATAGAACCTTTTGAGAGGTGGGATTTTGATTTTGTAGGTCCCATCAACCCTATGTCCAAAGGTAAAAATTATATTTTAGTTTGTACTAATTATGTTACGAAGTAGGTGGATGCAAGAGCACTACCTAGAGCAACGGAGAAAGCAGTGGTATATTTTCTTTTCTCTGATATTTTTGTAATATGTGGGGTACCTGGGAGATAGTTATTGATCAAGGTACTTAGTTTGTGTCAAAGTTAATGTAGGAAATTGTGCAGAAATATCAAATTACTCATCGGAAGTCCACCCCTTACCATCCACAGGCCAATGGGTAGGTGGAATCAACAAATAAGGTGTTGGAGACAATCCTTACCAAGACAGTGCAATTACATAAGAAGGATTGGTTTGACTGACTTCCTGAAGCATTGTGGGCTTACAGGATCACATGGAGAAATACCACTAGCTTCTCTCCGTATGAATTGGTGTATGGAAAGAAAGTTTTATTGCCCATTGAATTTCATATCAGAACTTTCAAGATGGCAACATATTTGAGTATAGATCTTGATGAAGCTCAACAGCAGAGAATCTTGCAGCTCAATGAGTTGGATGAGATTATGCAAGATTCTTTTTAGCATACTGACTTGATCCAACAACAACGGGCTAAATGGCACGATAGATACATTAAAAAGAAGCAGCTCAAAGAGGGAGAATGGGCACTGTTGTATGATTCAAAATTTAAGAACTTTAAAGGGATATTCAACACACATTGGCTAGGCCCCTATGAAATTATGAAAGTTTTTTGTAATGGATCTGTTTAGGTTAAAACCATTGATGATGGGAATGTTACCTTCTTGGTGAATGAGGACAGAATCAAGATATATCAAGAACCCCAGTCTAAGAAGGAATTTGTGGAAGAAATTGTGAAGAAAAGAGAGGTGAAAATGGTGAGAGGAGTCATTCCTTCCACTATCTCTTCCTGATTTCCTGTTGATACAATGAGCTCACTCTGTTCCTCCTCGTGCTTAGTAAACCATGAGAGGAATGTCTATTGGGTACAAGTTTATTCATTTTTTTGGGCCCAATGGACTAGTTATGAAAAAGGAGCCCCCTTGGAGTCTTCTTTTCCAAGTATTCCAGACTCTCTAAAATTGAAATCTGGCAAGCATGGATTGCCCTAGGCTCATTAAAACTATAGGTCAGTAGATCCTCTGGGATCCTCTCAATAAAAAAAAGAAGTTAATTTTGGATTGCTCGTGTTGGACTGATGTGGGATTTCTTAAGGCCCTCCTTCCAACAATCTTGGCTCATCGACATCAACAAATTCTCTGGGTGTAAGATCAGAGTTTTATGATGCCTTGAAGCTTGTATGCCCTAATGACAAGATATCTCGCCAGCAACAATGGGGAATCACTATGGCTCCTTGATTGCTAGATCCTACAGGGGGGTTCGACAACAATTCATACATTCACACCCAATGGATGCATCAGGGTACCTTGGTCCTTACTCTCATTAATGGTGATGGGCCTCACATTGGTTAACAGTTGACCTTAATGGATGGTAATCAAATGAGATCATTGCACATTTGATATCAACACTTCTACTCATGTGCAACGAACTGTACACAAATGAGGGAAAAGTGATTTTTTTCATGTAGAATAATTTCCTGCAGATGTTCCACAGTCATGATTCTTGCGAGACTAGAGAAAGTAGGGTGGCTGCCACTGTTTCAAAAATTCAGCAGCCACAATAAGAGGTTACGAAGTCCTTCACCCCGAACTTGAATGGCGACAAAGGTCAAGTCGGGAATGTCTAGTTCAGGTTAACAGAGGGTTTGGTGGCTCGGGCATGCAGAATTCCACAGTAGGGGAGCATTGGTTTAAGAATCAACATTTCAATAAGGGTATGTGCACATCCTTTCTCCGGAAGGAGCATTCAAACCCTGACTGGAGCAAAGGGATTTCACAGGACTTCCTGAGAAGTAAGTATCAACACTTGTTACTTTTCATTTAGAATTATATAACATGCGAAGGTCGCTTTGGGCTCGCATTTTTATTTCACATTCGGCTTCTTGCACATTTTCACGATAAGCCGTTGAATTTTCCATATTATTTAAGAATGTCTCTGATGAAAATGTCGACGACCGCTAAGGAAAGGGGAGCCAATTTGGAGGAAAACCTCTATCACCATGGGCTGGTGAAAATCATCCTGGTGGAGGTTCTAAAGGATAAGAAGAAGATGTGGGAGGAGTTTCTGGCCAAGAATTATTTCGTGAAGGATGAGGACTCTGACTCTTCAGACTCCATGGAGGAAAAGATAGCCAAAAAGCCAAGGAAGAAGCCACGAACCCATGGACCACAGGCAAAGGAGAAAGAAAAAGACGAAGACTTCAACCCTTCAGAGTCTACGGAGGAAAAACTAGCAGAAAAATTAAAGAAGAAGAAGCCACAGACCCGTGGGCTGCAGATAAAGGAGGAAGAAAAAGACAAAGAAGTGGTGGTGACTGGGGAGACTATGGGTAAAAAGCCTAAGTTGAAGGGCACCTCCACCTCTGCTAAGAGATTTACAAGGAGCCAGGTTGTTCAACTGGCTATAAAGGACACTGCAGAAGCAGAGGTACTACCTGAGACACCTGACAAAAAGAAAGAAAAGCTTCATGGCCCACCTAAAGGAAAGGAAAAGGTAGAGTCAACTGAATTCATCGGTGGAGAAGTGATGTTCCTCCAAGATTACCCACCACATGGGAGCGGAAATGAAACAACAAAAGAATAGCAAGAAAAGGAGGGCCTTGGTTCACCCCAATATCTCCAAGGAAATCATGAAGGGGAAGTAACTCCCCAGAAAAAGAGGTCTCTGCAAGAATTAGAGGAGATTATCACTGAGCTCACCGTTTCAGAACGAGATTTGAGAAAGGAGAATGAGACCCTGAAAGAAAACAACCTGCGCATGCAGAAAGAACATGAGGAATGGGTTCAGAAGGCGGCCCGAATCATGAAGAAGAAGCAGGCTCAGATTGATCATCTGAAGAAGAAAAATGAATTATATAGGGGTCAAATTCCTGCAAAATCTAGTGGGAACCAATTGGATCAGTTGGCGGAGGTAGCGGATTAGTTGGTTGCAGTAGCTACAGCCCAGGACAAGGAATGATTTCTTTTTTTGGAAGATGCAACATTTTTGCTTGCATAAGGGACATGCAAGAAGCTAGGTGTGGGGGAGATGTTGAGGCCCAGTTTTGCCTAATTTTGACACCTTTTCTAGACTTTACCTCTCCCATTTTGAACTATCCTTGACCCCTATTATGCTTATTTTGGTTATAACATCTAGGTTTTGGCCAAAAGGGTGCCAAATGCTTGAGGCATGCACATTAACATAAAAAGTGTCTTTTACCTTAATATTAAGCATTCCTTAAGCTAGTAGTCTCCTTATTGAATTATCATGCCAACAAATCTAGAGTTTTTATGCAGATTTGTTTTGGTTCAAAACAGTTCCGCAATTTCTTGTAGACAGCTCGTGCGGTCATATTTCATGTAGACGCTCTGAAATTCCTGCAGACGCGGATTTCCTGCAGCAAAATCGATGATTATCTATGTTCAACTCATTTCTAGATCAAACAAGAACATGGGTTTTGTGGGGAATTCATCATACATGGATGCTGTCCTATTGGTTGTTTCAAATCCGCCATCGAAACTGCCCAGATTTGTAGACCTCTTCTTGTTGGCCGTATGAAGGAAAACTCCAGCTATGTAACGAATTTCATCTAATCCATGCTTTCAGTCATGGATTAGACTCAATAGAGCTAATTTTGACAGTTTTTACCAATATTGTTAGCTAATAGCTCAGATTAGTAGTTTTCCTTATTCGAGCCAAATATGGGCTTTTGAACTTGTATAAATTTGACTCTATTTTATATTGTAAGGGGTTGTTGGGTTGGGTTTGCTAATAGCATATATCAGATTGTACTCGGCTGTAATATTTCCAGACTAATATAATATTTTATGTTCTGTCTATTTTACTGAGCAAGCTCTTCTAATTTTGAAGGGGTTGTGAGTGAGGGAGGGCCCCCTTTGCTCACAAATCCCTTAGTGTAGTGTGTGTGTATTTTAATTCTGTTATGCAGTAATAACTTGTTTACACAACTAATGTACTCTTTCTGATATATCAGTAGCAAATGATAGAATGACTAAGTTTCATGTTAATGAGTAGATTTCATTTAATCAAGATTTGAATTACATTGTTAAATGATTTCTTTAATTGCTGTAAGTTTGATTTCTTATCTTTTCTAATCAACATCAACAATACTAAGAGCTGTAGAGGGATGTTTCAATCCACTCCATAGCTTTTTTCTGCCAAATGTTGATGCAGAAAAGAGGCATTAGTTCTGTGTATGATTGACTGGTTCGATTAGTAAACACTCAAGGTATTAAGCTTGCATATATTTTGCACAGCGTCTCACAAGCTTACCTGCCCTAGGTTGATGATTTATGTTGAAAAATTATAAGTCTATAATTTGACTCAACAACCGTTTTTCCCAACATCCAAGATTCCATAATTACTTGTGTAATCTTATGTTGCGACATCTTAGTCAAGAAACTAATGTTGTTTTCGTGAAGAGAAACCTTGAAGAGGGCTTTCCAATGACCATTGCAGACCTTCATGCACGCCTCCATGACATGTCTGATTCCATGCTTCCTAACCAAATTATGCGCTTCATATCATGCCTTAGAGGGACATGCTGGTTCGGGAACAAATGCAGAGGTGAACTCACTAATATGATCATACAAATTGGTAGCCCTACTTTCTTCTTCACCTTAAGTGCAACTAACACCAAATGGCATGACATGCACATGGTCATGCTTGGCATCACCCCCTAGGGTTCATCCACACTGTCTCAATGGAAATTCAAGAATATAATAAAAAATCCACATCTTGTAGCGTAGTACATTCATTGTTGATTCACAATCTTCCTCAAAGAGGTCTTGCAAAAAGGTTTACATGCAAAGGACTTCTGGTGCAGGTATTTCCCTGACCATCCTTCTCCTTTTTGTTTCTTTGTCTGGATGTGTAGGTGCCTCACAAAATTTCCTTTTTCATCTTTGTAGGTATGAGTGGCAACATAGGGGCTGCGCACACATACATGGTTTTCTTTGGTTCGAAAACATTCCTGATATGGACAACCTTGATTGGGATGACCAAGTTGCGATGGATAGAGCCAAGTGTTTTCTCAATGAACACATTTCTGCTTGGAATCCTCATGCTCCTGAACAACGTGGACCTTATGTACACATCTCTACAGAGAATGACCCATGCATCCTCCCATCGCCATTGATATTTGCATCCTCTTGCCTTTAGGACTACGAGAATCTTCTTAATTGTGTTCAACAACATACAAAATGCCACCCCTCTTCATGTCTTCGCAAAAAAGGTCCTACTCTTGTTTTCCGCTATGGAGTTCCATGTGATTTGAATCCCACCTCCTCTTTGACCATTGATGATAGTGGACGACAGAAATATGTCCCCACTTGTAATGATGACTGGTTAAATGTACACAACTCAAATGTTATACATCTGGAGAGCAAACATCGATTGCCAATTGGTTTTGTCTCGACATGCTGTTCTGTGCTACATCGTGAAATATGCATCGAAACCTGAAATAAAATTAGAAAGTTATATGCAAATGTTGTCACATGTCTCTTAGGCTATCCACCCTGAAACACATGTTGTTATTGTTGTCCGAAAAATTTTAACAGAAACAATTGCCGATAGGGACATCGGCGCATAGGAAACATGCCACGTGCTACAAAAACTATCCCTTTCACTTTGTATCTGCTCATTTTCTTTCCTCAATGTTACTCAAACTGTTTTTCGACATGTTTCTCATGGTCCAAGTTCCCCCTTCCCAAGACCACCCTTCATTGTAGCATACATGAATAGACCTGCTTCACTTGAAACAGTAACTCTTCTTGAAGCTGCATGTTCTCGATCCTATTCTGCTCGCTGAAAACATAACCAATGGAAACAAATAAATACTTGCAATATTGTTCATGTCCTCCCTTCTTATTCCTCGATCCCTTCTCCTGCTAATGCATCCTACGCTTCTTTTTGTTGGATTGAACTACTTCTATACTTCCCTTTCCACATACTACCATTAGACATAGGCTCCACTGATGAAGCAATCATTTCACATTGCAAACGAAAAAGATATGTGTATTTTCCATGGCATGTTCATTGAGCCCTTGAAACCCCCCTTTCCCCTTTCTCTGATGACATCTCCACTAATGATATGTCGAACGCCTCTGAATCTGTAGACATTGATGAATGGTAATTCCTTTCTCAGCTACACCCTGGAAACAACACAAAAATAGATGACATTGACATGCTCAAACATCACAAATTTGACTGTAACCAAATTTAGACCCATACTACGATCCCTCTCCCTTTGTAAGAGACAACCATATGTTTCATAGACTTTAGTTGCTCATCCACCCAAATCCATTCTACCCCGTCTCCAGTTCCCCGCTCACTCACCTCACTATCACCCACCCAACAAGTTGCTTTCACCATTTTCCTCACCCACTTTAGGACCATTTCCTCCATTCCTCCACTTAGAATTCTCATCCAAGGCACCGCTGGCACGGGGAATTCTCATTTAATTGATTTCCTAAAAGATACATTTCTTGTTGAATCTCTTCCCAATTCAAGTCCATTGCTCCTACTCGCTCCAACAGGTGTTGCAACATTTAACATAAAGGTGCTTACAATCCATTCTTCCCTTCACATTCCTTTAGTGTCAATGCATCCTCTTGAGGGCCAACCACTTTTACATCTCCAAGAAAAACTTCGTCACGTCAAATACATTTTAATCGATGAAATGAGCTTTATTGGCCCTAAAATTCTTTCACAGATAGACGATCGCTTAAGGGAGGTATTTCCTTCGTATCAGAATGTGCCTTTCGACAATCGATCTATCATACTTGTTGGTGATCTTGGGCAACTACCTCCTGTGAAGGACATCCCCATGTATGTCGACACATCATGCGATAATGCCCTATGGCACAACTTGTACACGGTCATCACGCAATCTACCATCTTTCGTCAACAAGGGATGAACCCTCTTCAAATTGCATTCCGACAATTGCTCACGAATCTCAAAAATGAAACGCCAATAGTCGAAGGCTGGAACCTTCTCATGTAAAGGAAAAATTACTTTTTGTCAAAGGATGAGTAGCATGAATTTGACAATGCAATCCACCTATATCAATCCAACCTAGCTGTCGAATTGCATAATAAACAAATGCTAACAAAATTGAATATGCCAATTGCACATTGCTATGCAGAGACAAGGAACCACCATCCTAATGATGCACACGAAGAAGCTAAAAATTTGGATGCAAAATTTCTTATTTGCAATGAACAACATGCTTTCCTCACATGTAACTTGTGGGTTGAAGTAGGTCTTGTAAACAAAGCACTTGGGAAAGTAATTTCAATTTTCTATGTGGATGGATCAAAACCCCTCAATTACCATCGTTTGTTGTTGTTGACTTCTTCCAATACAAAGGTATGCCATGGGACACCTTCAACCCATATTATGTTCCACTTGTCCCAATAATGCGAGGGCCTCGCAGGAAAATTCCCCTTCGAATGGCATGGGGTTTGACAATACATAAATCACAAGGAATGACATTACGAAAGGCGACAGTGGACACTGAAAACATAGACCGACAAGATTTAACATTCACTGCTATCTCTAGAGTTCAAATGTTGGTTGATCTTCACATCTCTCCACCATTTTCCTTCCACCACTACTCTCGCATGCAAGACAATGCTTACATCAAGCGTAGGTAGCAAGAGGAATAAGTGCTAGCATCAAAGTCTTTACAACCACCTCCAGTCTGATCACTACGTCTAGCCCCTTTTGATTCACTTTCAGTAAGCATACTTTGCATTCAATTTCACAATAGTTGCTTTCTTTTACAGGTAGTTGCTGTGAAACGCAATTAAAATTCCATACATTTTTCCCTTTCTACAAAATAAAATATTGTGTGCATTCATCTTTATTAAGAAAAGACAAACTTTACAAGTTCGCATTTCGCTGATTAATATGAGCATACTTTTACAACTCTGCTTCAAATCAAATAATTTAAAAAATGCTTGATATTGAATAGAAACTAAAATATATGTTCTCACTTGCTGCCAAATCTCTTTTCAACTCTCCAAGGAGTGACTTACCACAAAAGTTTGCAGCGTTTTTTCCAAACAACAAAAGGACTCAAAATGAACAAACTTTCCAAACTATTGTGGTAAAAAAGACAACACTCCCAACTTGACTTTATTGTTATCATATTGGTAATGGGGACCCCTATGTATTTGTAACTACCTTTTGGATCATTTGTTCTTCCACTTTTTCTTATCCTGTCGTTCTGTTTTATTTTTCAATTTGACTTAATCTTTTTTTACAACTTCTTTTTTACTATTCATTAATTAGAATAAATGAAACAAATAACCCCCGAGTCCAACACTTGTATTGTTGTGTGACTTTAGCCCTTTTATATTGAACTAACCCCTTCCGATTTCATTTCAATAAGCATACTTTTGATTCAATTTTAAAATAGAAAAAAAAATGGACAAATTTTACAAGGTCGCATTTCAGTGATTGATATGAACATGGTTTTACAACTCTAATTCAAATCAAATACTTTCAAAACGTTTGACAGCGAAAAAAAAAAGAAAAAAAGAAACTGCTCTCACTTACTCGCAAATCTCTTTTCATCCTTAAAGGCGTCTGTTCCGATATGTGATTGCCTCCGACCTCCAATATCGGACAACCTACGAGATTAGCATATCGCAATATCGAAATCCAACCCTTTATTGCATATCGGAGAGCGGGGATTTTGAATCGTGTCACATAACAAAAAATGTCGATAGGGAATCTCTGATTTGCTAAAACAGAGTCTAATATGCCATGTGGCCTCCTCTAATAGTGCTTATTATAATACGCCGAAAACTTTTAAAAGAGCTATCACTTATGTGTTTCAGAGTTTAGATATTTTCTTATTATTATAAAGAACCAATGTTATATGTATTAGAGTTTTACTATCAGATATTTCTAAAATAATTCCTCCAATGTCATACCTCTGATATAACTCTATTATCAAAAGGTTCCTCCCACCAATAGACTACAACCACTCTATGGCTTTCCTTCCACGTCATTCCAACCAATCACGTGAGGGGAAATCTAGTTCCACCAATCAGAAGCCTCCCTTGACTAGGGTTTTGACCATCAAAAGGATAAGGTTATCCAAAAATTTCCTTTAAGTTCATAGCCTCACTCCTATGCACTGGAACAAAGCCTTCTCTCTGATTCTTGTCATGACTCAGCCAACGGACCTTGCCTCTGCATTGTGTAGTGTCTTAGCCGAAGAGCTCTAGAACCTCCCTGATTATAAGCTCTGTTGTTGCAAAGGCTTCCTCGACCTAGTCTTTCCGACTATGTCTCTATCTTAGGAATCTCGTACACTCCCAGACATGCTTCACGGTTTGATGATGATACCTTTGGTTACTTAGGACAATCTATGACGTTATCCCTCCTAAGCTTGGGTGATATGTTCTCCAATGGATTCATGGCCAATGAGTCTTCCCTTCCCATTGGGAAGGAATCCTACCAAAGGCAGCATAGGTGCTCCTGCATCGCTTACCTACCATGGTTTTGGTATGGACTCCTAAGAGCTTCCTACCTCTCCTGCTACATGCTGACGGTGCCAAACCCTATGTCGAGCCTGCAAGCAGCTCCATGGCACTTGACAAAACCTTCTAGTGCCTCGACAACCATCCTAAGATGCCAATAATAGGTATCCAACCTACTGAGAAGGCCAGGTTGAAGGCCATTTAGGAAAAGCTGGCGCCTCATCTGATCCCAAGGGGAAACTCCCCTTGACATTAATCTAATGCTTCCCATGCAACACAAAAAATTTTAACTTGGAAAACAAAAGGCATGCAAGTGAATAAAGACCCTACTATCCAGTGGGTCTACCATGTAATATTCATATTAATCACAGGGTCTCATCACACACTATCTTTTAAGTTTGATTGAACCTCTCATGGGGCGACCATGACATGTAATGAGTTTTGTCTCTTCCGTAACAAGTTATTACTCTTTGCTATAATGCGGTTTGTTATAGCATGTGATTTGTTATGCCTCTTAAGGATCAAACATTCTATGTTTACCTTTGTCAGTGATTACACACATCTTTGCCTTCAGCTTTTACACACACACACAGATATATATATATATATATATATATATATATATATATAATTCATCTCCATAGGGATGTACCACATATGAAAACATAATCAACATAATGCAGTCCTTCAATCCAGAACCAGTAGTGGAATCAGAGGTTTACTCATCGAAACATTCAAAATGACACAACACAAAACATTTGTGATATGGGTACCTCCGATATGGAACAAATGTGATAACATAATTAACTCATTTTAATAATTGTATCGGGTCCATAATATCAGAGGTTTTGATATTAGAGATAATCACAACATTCCACAATTTGCAAACTTGTGCTATAATAAAGCTCCGATATGGTGGACGTCAAATTACAATTAAACTCGTTTTAATATCAATATTGCGTCCATCTTGTTAGCCATTTTAGATGATGGCACATAATGAAAGTTTCGATAAATGAATGTGATCTTAGATTAAATCCAATTTTGTAATTATACTAGGTCTGCAAGTGAATTAATACACCATATCGTGTCCGCATATCAAAAATTGGAGCAAATCGAAGGTCGAAGATTATCGTATATCTGTTAATTTTAGGTATGTTCTATGCTAGAGCAATTTATTTCAATTTCTTTTCCACATTATCAATCACATCAGAATAAAGTAAACTGTAGATAGAACATAAATATAAATCGCAGAAGACAAGCCAAGACAAGAGGACGCAAGATGTGGCACTAGCCAAGGACAAACCCCAATGTGGGGAAACCCTTGATCAATTCTTCATTTATGTTCTTCAAAGTTCAGCAGAGAAAGTGACAGAGATAGTACATTTACAATAGAATTCAATCACTTTGACTTTTGATATCGGCATGAGATCAGTTGAAGACATATTACTTCAACTGATTCTCTAAGGTGACTCATTCACCTATCATAGCGCTGCATCTCGTCTATTTGCTGCATATTACTGTGTGACACCTTACTGTACTATCACATGTGTTGAACCTTGATGACTGAGCTGCTCTCATCTTCATGCTACTCATCATGCTGCATCTTCCGTGGTCTTATTAATCATCAAGCTGCCCATGCTCATGATCTCATTCATCAATATGCTGCCTATGCTCATATCATCATGCATCATTGTGCTCCCCATGATCATATCATCATGCTGCTTATTATGTTGCCCATGATCTCATACATCATGTTGCCTTCCTTCAGAGACAGATGCTCCGATTGTTTCGGCAGTTCCCGGTAGTTCCAGCTTTTCCGACAATTCTGGATTTTCCGGTAGTTTCGGCTCTTCCAGCAGTTCCAACAGTTCCGGCATTTCTGGCTTTTCTGGCTTTTCCGGCTTTTCTAGCTTTTCCGGTATTTCCGGATTTTCTGGTGTTTCCAGCGTTTCCAACAATTTCGGCTTTTCCGGCAGTTTCGGCTTTTCCCGCAGTTCCGACTTTTCTGGCAGTTCCAGCTTTTCCGGCTTTTCTAGCTTTTCTGTCTTTTCTAGTATTTTCAGCTTTTCCGGTGTTTTCGACAGTTCTGGCTTTTTCGGCAGTTCTAATTGTTCCAACTTTTCCGGCAGTTCTGGCTTTTCCAGCTTTTTTGGTAGTTCCGGCTTTTTCGACTATTCCGGCTTTTCCGGCAATTCCGGCTTTCTCGGCTTTTCTGGCTTTTCTGGCAGTTCCGGCTTTTCTGGCTTTTCCGGCTTTTTCGGCTCTTTTCGACTTTTCCTTAGGATCTCTCCTCCTACTAAAACCCAAAAACAAGTAGAGAGAGGAAGAGATCTAAGTGTGTGTAGAAATGACTTGAAGTCCTCTTCTATTTATACTAAAACGTAGAGGTTGAATAGACATGATTGTTGGGCTTCTGAGCCTACATAAGTTGCTGGCCGACTTAACAATTTGTCCATAACATAAATAAATTCATAACTTCATAAATACTTATCAGAATCGGATGATCTTTAGATCAATCCTACACCTCTCAATGAGAGGGATCCAATAAAAATATTAGCTGCCATAAATAATATGACCCACATGGGGTTGGCCCTAGTTGCCAATTTTAACACTCCCTCTCAACTAGGGAGAACTCCATCCGCTGATCCATATGTCCCACTGTACTATCTCTGCTATCAGTGCCCTGCACTACTCTGCGCAGCTCTTCTCAGCTCTGCTAAGCTCAGCTCTACTCTTCTGAGCTCTGCCCAACTGTACTGGCTTTGCTCTACCTTGTTGGCTCTGCTATGCTCTGGTCAATTCTACTGGCTCTGCTCTGCTCTGCTCAACTCTACTGGCTCTGCTGGCTCAGCTCAGCTCTGCTGGCTTTGCTTTGCTCTGCTTAGCTCTGCTGGCTCTGCTCTGCTCAACTTAGCTCTGTTGAACCATGAAGAAGAAGAATTGATCGAGAATGTGTCATACTATTCTCCATTGACCCAAAGTCAGTCTCAGAGTGTGTACCACTGATCCCAGACTAGTCCTCAACTGACCCGAAGTCAGTGTCATAGTAGGTACAACTCCTATCACTAGTCCCAGACCAGTACTCTACTGACTCGAAGTTAGTCTCAGAGTATGTACCATTGGTCCTAGACTAGTCCTCAG
This sequence comes from Pinus tabuliformis, assembly GCA_031772625.1. Taxonomy (NCBI): domain Eukaryota; kingdom Viridiplantae; phylum Streptophyta; class Pinopsida; order Pinales; family Pinaceae; genus Pinus; species Pinus tabuliformis. The sequence continues at coordinate 735,201,790 of CM062807.1, forward strand.
CCGACCTGAAGTCAGTGTCATAGTGGGTACAACTCCTACCACTGGTCCCAGACCAATATCATTGATCCCAGATCAATGAAGGTCATCCTAGCATAGGGAATACGGTAGATACATCGATGTGTCCATCAGTACTACTATGGTCTCTATCCTCATTTTCCTGCTCATTGATCAGATGGGAGGTACTTCCCATGAGTCCCAGATTACATGGGTAGGATGCCTCGATAGGGGAACTTAATCAATCCTGTCCTCACAGGAGAACTAATCATCCTGCTACACAATCACCATGGAGAACACATCATCCAGGCCTCACAGGAGAACTAATCATCCTGCTACACAATCATCATGGAGAACACATCATCCAGACCTCACAGGAGAACTAATAATCCTACTACACAATCGTCATGGAGAACACATCATCCAAACCTCACAGGAGAATTAATCATCCCGCTACACAATCGTCATGGAGAACACATCATCCAGACCTCACGGGAGAATTAATCATCTTGCTACATAGGAGAGCGAATCATCCTGTTCCACAAGAGAGCGAATCATCTTGTCCCACAAGAGAGCAAATCATCTTGTCCCACAAGAGAGCGAATCATCTTGTTCATAGGAGAGCAAATCATCCTGTCCACAGGAGAGTGAATCATCCTGTCCCACAAGAGAGCAAATCATCCTGTCCCATAAGAGAGCGAATCATCTTGTCCATAGGAGAGCGAATCATCCTGTCCACAGGAGAGCGAATCATCCTGTCCACAGGAGAGCGAATCATCTTGTCCCAATGCTCACCACCAGGGGAGGGTGAGTCACCCTGTGTTCGTATGTTGCTCCAATAAGAACCACAAGCCCCCAGATCTCCTAGAGCTCAATGTATACAACATGCAGGACCCTTGTACAAGGGTCTCTTGACGACTCCAAGTCGTTTGGGAAAATCACAGATTTGATCTTTCCCCCGGGGCTTAGACAAAGTGTAGTGACCTGTACATCATCTCATAGTGATGGAGCTTCCCTGCTCATAGACTTACCATATCCCAGATAAGGTAGTATCTGATGTCTATTTGTTGGAGAAATCGTCAAATACAAGATTCCTTAATAATCAAATCCCACCTTTGGTTGTCACAGAGAATCACAGTGGTACAAATAACTCACTTGAAGAGCTTCCCCAACCAGGCAGCTTCATATGAGATCATACTCGTAGATATGTATCCGGTCTCAGTGGTGCTTAGAACAACGGACTTCTGCTTCCTTCTCATCCATGATATCGAAGTATAATCCAAAGAGAAACAACACTAAGAAGTGCTCTAGTGATCTTCCACACTCCCTGCCCAATCAGCATTCGAATAATCATGCAATTTCATATTTCCGGCAGTGTATCTCAATCCATGAGAGATTGTGCCTCGAAGACATCTCAGAAGATTTTTGGCACCAATCCAGTGAGGTTCAACCAAATATGAGCTCACCATGCTAACTGCAAAACATATGTCTGGACGAAAGTTCACCAAGAACATTAACGCGAATGAGTTTATGAGATTCAGAGGCATTTCCCAAATCCGGTCCGACATCACTACCATATAACTTCTAAAAGTTAAGATCCTTGAGGTAGTCACAGGCTTGTAGTTCACCATTCCACATCTGGAATCCAACTCCCTCTTACTTCTGCAAATGAGAGGGTTTGCACCTGTTAGAAGTAGGTCGTCCTCATAAGGTGCTGGTATGAGAGGTCTATCATCCACAACCTTCGGATGGTTTGGATCCATTTCACTCCTAGTGAATCTTAGCTTTATCAAACAGCTATCGATCCTCTCATACTATGCCTGGGGTGTTTTGCTTCAAGCCATAGAGGGCTTTCTTCCACCTGCATATGCGAGATTCCTGATTATCAATCTCAAACCCCTTGGGTTGTTCCAGACCTGTGGACCTGCTACATGAGGGGAATGGTCCCCTTGTAAGATTTTCCTTCGATACATCTTAGACATGTACTTTCATGCTCCTTTTGAATTCAGGCATCCCTGTCACCATCTAACTCACAGACCTTCGGTGCTACGTGACAATGGACATGGTCCCTAGTGGACTTCCTGCAATTTGATACAACCTTGAACTCAAAAACATCTTTGAAAATTCTATTTCCAAACACGTACCTTTCCATCGATGAGTGCCACCCTGAAACCTTTGACTTCCATTTCCGAGATGGACACCATGTTCTTCTTGCGATTAGGTACATAAAAGTGATTCGGGGTTCCTTGCTTTCTTTGAAGAGTCGACCATTTCCTTGATGACCTGCATTAACTTCGGACACTCCTTCGCATAATGGTTGAACTTATTGCAACCAAGGCATCCGCCTTTCCTTCCACCCTTAGATCCAAACTTCCCAAAGAAGTGATCTTTCGATTGGCCATCAGAAATTTCTGCTACGCCATTCTAATAATATGTTCTGCTTCGACTTCACCCTTTGTGAACTTAGAAGATGGATGTGGAACTCATTGATCCTTTTGTCTTGTCCCTATTGTCTTTGGTGATTTCTCTTTCACTCTTGCTTGGGCATTGTCTTCACCTCAGCTCTGATACCATGTTAAGTTTAGGTATGTTCTATGCTAGAGCAATTTATTTCAATTTCTTTTCCACATTAGCAATCATATTAGCATAAAGTTAACTGCAAATAGAACATAAATATAAATCGCAGAAGACAAGCCAAGACAAGAGGACACAAGATGTGGTGCTAGCCAGGGACAAAACCCAATGTGGGGAAACCCTTGATCAATTCTTCTTTTATGTTCTTCAAAGTTCAACAGAGAAAGTGAGAGAGATAATACATTTACAATAGAAGTCAATCACTTTGACTTTTGATATCGGCATGAGATCAGTTGAAGACATATTGCTTCAGCTGATTCTCTAAGGTGACTCGTTCACCTATCATAGTGCTACATCTCGTCTATTTGCTGCACATTACTGTGTGACACCTTGTTGTACTATCACATGTGTTGAGCCTTGATGACTGAGTTGCTCTCATCTTCATGCTTCTCATCATGCTGCATCTTCCATGGTCTTATTCATCATCAAGTTGCCCATGCTCATGATCTCATTCATCATTATGCTGCCCATGCTCATATCATCATGCATCATTATGCTGCCCATGCTCATATCATCATGCTACTTATTATGTTGCCCATGATCTCATACATCATGCAACGTTCCTTTGGAGACAGATGGTCCTACTGTTTCCGCAGTTACCGGTAGTTCCAACTTTTCCGGCAGTTCTGGTTTTTCCGGCAGTTTCGACAATTTCGGCATTTCTGGCTTTTCCGGCAGTTCCGGCTTTTTCGCTAATTCCGGCAGTTCCGACTTTTCTGGCTTTTCCGACTTTTCTAGCTTTTCTGGTATTTCCGACTTTTCCAGTGTTTTCGGTAGTTCCTGCTTTTCCGTCAGTTCCAACTTTTCTAGCTTTTCTAGCAGTTCCGGCTTTTCTGGCTTTTCCGGCTTTTCTGGCAGTTCCATTTTTTCCGGCTTTTCTGGCTTTTCCAGCTTTTTCGGCTTTTCCTTAGGATCTCTCCTCCTACTAAAACCAAAAGACAAGTAGAGAGAGGAAGAGATCCAAGTGTGTGTAGAAATGACTTGAAGTCCTCTTCTATTTATACTAAAACGTAGAGGTTGAATAGACATGACTGTTGGGCTTTTGAGCCTACATAAGTTGTTGGCCAACTTAACAATTTGTACATAACATAAATAAATTCATAACTTCATAAATACTTATCGGAATCGGATGATCTTTAGATCAATCCTACATCTCTCAATGAGAGGGATCCAATAAAAATATCAGCTGCCATAAATAATATGACCCACATGGAGTTTGGCCCTAGTTGCCAATTTTAACAATATCGCAGCACACCTTCAAGAATGTTAGCGAGATATGGATCTCAGAGGAAGTGCTCTATCGCAAGGTAGACATCGGGGGGTTTCAAGTGCTATCATATAACAAAAATACCGAATCCTCAACTGTGCATATATGACATCATTGTTCATCCGTATACTTAACACATTTTGATTTAAACACATCAATGGTGATACTGATCTAATCACATAGAATAACATATATGAAAAACTTGAATTAAAACAGTACTTCAACCCAAAAACATAGCATCAACGTAAAGATAATAGTACCTGATACACATTCACTTTGCTCATAAGTAAAATCGTTGTGGTTCTTCTTTCTATTAAGACTTGTTTACAACTATAGTAGTAAAAACCAAAATACTTCTCGCAAAATTTCAAAAGCCCCTTTCTTCATAACAATGAAGGGGATTTAAAGTTTAAAGTCAAAACTCAAATATAGAAAAGTCCATAAAATGTTGTGATGGTCCAAACAAACCACACTTAAAATAAAAATACAAACTAATAGTACAGTCCTGTTACAACAAGTTGATCAAGACTTGGACGAAGACTGCTCTGGAAATCGCTGTTGAAGTTCCAATATATCTGTCATCGCCTTCAATTCAGGTGGATGTTTAGGCCTAATGCGCATCCATGTAGTGAATAACGCATTGCTGAGAGCTGGAAACACCTGACTGATTGTATTTAGAAGACACCTTAGCATCAACCATTTCCCATGTGGTTTGACTAGGAAATGCCAATGGCATTCCAAGTCAATCTTTGATAGAGCTTTTATCTGCTCAACCTTATTCTTTGATGATTCTTGCCAATATTTTTTCAATATTTTAACATTAGGCAACGTATCTTCTGGGCACTCCAAGATTAAATTTTCCTCCAAGAGGCTGTCATTGATTGATTGAATCATGTTGCTAGATATGTACTTGGCACTATAGATTGCCATATTTACATTTTTAAGCCTTATCTCAAATTATTGGAAGACAATCTCTTTATGAGATTATTTTGTCTTGGGAATATTTGCTAATCGACCCTTAGAGATGTTCTGCCAGTAAATGAAATCGGAGATTTTATCTTCAACTTCCTTGCCATGTGTCCTCAGATCAGACAGTTGATTCACAAATGCATCAACTGATTGGCACATCTCTTCGATAATGCCCAGGTTTTGGAAAAATAGAACATGTTGATGAGCAAGCAGTTTATTTAGCTCCCTTGCTTATTCCATGAATTATGTCGTCTAAGGATTAGCCTTCAATTGCTCAATCCTGCGCTCTAGCTCCTGTATGTGGACATCCCGACTCTTCATGTCAGATTCATATTGAATCTTCATCCCATCGAAACTAGTTTGCAATTGTGAAAATTGAGCTTTCCATTGCTGGACGATTCCTTGCTTTTCGTTTTCTAAATTTTGTTCAAGGTTCCTTATTTTATCATATTTCTCCCTTAGGAGTTGTTGCAGTTCTGTGGCTTTGTCAATTGTTGCACTGGAATAGGCTCCTGCATATTGTGATAATCTCCCAAGATCTTCAGAAGGGGTCACTTGGGAATCTTTCCACAATACTTCAAAAGAGGTATTTGCAGGGACCAAAGCTTGCCTTTGTTCAATCCTTCTCCTCTTTCTCTACCTGCTGACTACTGCTCTATGTTTCAGACTGTAAAATACGTCCAGAGGAGGAATCTCCTCAATATTGAGAATGACCTCAGAGGTCGGAAAAACTGGGATGATTTCCAGATCATCATTGTCCATAGTTTCCTTAGAAGGCTCAACAGTGAATGAGCTCTTCTCAGTGATGACAAAAGTCTGAGAAATCTGTGTCTACGACGAAATTTGTTGTTTTTTAGGGTCACTCTCTTTAATAAATTGTTCCCAAATCCCATCCAGACTTTCTTCTGTCGCTACCTTCTCTACCTTTGATTCGCTAGCTTCCAATGTTTCAGTTACATGAACTGCATCTTGACTCTGAGATGTGCTCGCTCCTATGTCTTGTTCCATGTTCTGGTGATTTAGATTCAAAATTTCACTGGGCAAATGGGAAATCCTTTTAACCCTGTATTGATGAAACTGCACTAATTCCTCGGGGTTGAGCCATCTTGTTGCTTCTCTTTCAACCTCTAAATAATTTAACACCGATTGAAAGAAATCATCAAATTTATCAGGCTCATTTGTAAACTGCTTGATCTTTGCCTGTGTTGTAACATTTTTCGCAGTATCTACTAGATCATATTGCTGATTTGGAATGGTTGGAAAGTTCATCAGTTGGATTTCCTCCATCTCCTTAGTAGCATGTTTGAAATTTTGTAAAGAATAGAATCCACATCAATATGAAAAAACATGTCACATTGTCTTTTTACTTTCTTTCATGACCTTAGATAAGCCATCTCCCACAGTCTTGTAGGCTATTTCCTGGGCTAGGAGCTTATCAAGGACATACAAGGGCAACACATGAGGCTATGCAAGGTTGCCAAAAACTTGAACATAGGTAAATGATTCCTCCCCAAACCATCTTCCAACTGATAACATGTCAATATTGGCTTCAACAAAGATTCTAGGGCACTTCTCATTGAAAACAAACTGGTAAATAGGAAGGACGATGCCATGGCTAATCTTGTAAAAATGGGGTCGGTATTTTGACTCCCATAGAATATCATGGTAAATGTGAATAGGAAAAGGGTCTTCAATAGTCCATTTCCATCCCATGGATGGAAAATATGAAGTGAAACAAATACAATCCATAATGTAGGCACTCATGTAGAATGGGACAACAACAATTTCAGTAAACTTATGCTTTTTCCTATATTCTAGGATTATGTTGCTTAGGTTGTTGGACAGAATAGTTCCCCAGTCCATTACATAACCATCAGAGGTAGCTTCAATCAGGGGTGCCCATTGGTTTGAAAACTTCTGGGTATTCTCATAGCCAAACAATCTACACATCATTGCAGCAACAAAACAATAGGGTGCATTAATAGAGGCTATAGCATACATACCCTTGTCCTCCCGCTTATGCTTGCTAGCGTCTCTTCTCCATCCTCGAATGGCCTTAGATTGGTGTTCATTTTCCTGCATGAACTTCTCAACGAACTATTTATCATATTTCTTCTAAGCTGCTGGGAGGTGGTACATTACAGAGCAGTGTTTTGTAGTGAAAAGGCTGATGACTGTTTGTCTCTGGGTCACGAAGTTCCTACCTGTGATGTTCATATGATCAATGAACCACCTAATCATATCCATATAAGGCAAGATGCTTGGGCGAGCACCAATTCTATGGAGAAACGAATTGGCCACATCACTGTATGTAATTTCTGAAACAGGAACCCTATCCTCTGCTGTAACTATTCTTTCTGTGACTTTTGGCCCTTCATCTTCAAAAAGCTTATACATGGCCTCCCAGCTAGAGACCCCAACATTAGGGGTGCATGTCGTGTCGGAAAATAGCCTAGGGATTTCTGTGACCTCAGGAGCAGGACCAACTGGCTGTTGTTGAACGAGAATTTTCCTTCTGGGTTTAGCTGATCGAGACATTTCTCGTGAATTCTTCTTATCAAGACTAGCCTGCGAGGAAAAAACACAAGAATGACCAATGCCTGCACTTAGAGAAAATGACCAATTATGCATGAATCCAATACTTTTATGAGTGAAATATTCGGGGATCCTTAGTATTAATGAAATCATTTACAATATCGAAAACCATAAATTCACTACATTTTGCCATTAATTGACAGAACATGCATCCACGTGGCCTTCAACACATGTAAGCTTTAACGACCATTTTTATCAGAGAAATCACATCGTTGTCCTACCAAAACTTGCGATCTCCTCTGTCTCCGGAGCCGATTACTTTTATGAGAACATCTTTAATATAAAATCGCATCCGCCCTTCATCGCAACTTTTCGAATGAAACCTTCGCTTAGATCCGTTGATCTCCGATTGCAATATGTCTTATTGTACGTGTCAACTTTACCAGAGATTTTAATCGGAAAAATAAGATGGTTGTCTTGGAAAAACTTGCGATCTTGTCTATCTCCGGACCTAGTTTATTTTATCAAAACATCTTTAATATAATATCGCATCCGCCCTTCATCGCAACTTTTGGAATGAAACCTTCGCTTTCATCCGCTGATCTTTGATTGCTATATGTCAATAGCCCTTGCCTCCTTTCAACTCTTGGTTTCTATCGTGCTAGCCCCCAAATCAGAGCCCTCTCTATTAGGCATTTCCATTCGGGGGTGTAACCTTCGTAGATCGCATGTTAATTTGCCAATCGTCAATCACCTTCTGTGTTTGGCCCTTGGTCCTGTAGCTCTTCACATGACCACAATCTAACTCCCATATCGGAACCCTTCAATCAGAGGTTTCGCTTCGATGCACAATACGCCTCAACCTTTGATCTCTGATCTCCCATACCTGACGCCATCTCTGATCTCCCATACGTGACGCCATCGCCGCCATGTATTTGTCAACTGTCGCCTTGTGAGTAATGCCACATGTTAACCCTTTTTGGCCTACTGTGAGCCTTGAAACTGCCGAATCTAGCTGCCGCGAATCAATCGTGTTGGCACGTCATTTCCACATGTCTCTTATCAGATCCAGTCTTTTGCTACCACACGTCCCTTCAGGAGAAGACAGAAAACGCCCCAACTTCTTTCGTTTAACACACAAATCCTTTGTTAGTTTCTTATCACCCATCCCGGCACATTAACATTATTGGCCCATTCCCGGTGATTTCACTCTGCCTAATATCACATATTGGGGACGCATGTCATGTTAAAACATGTGATATCAAAACTTGTGACTATCTTTTTGGCTCAAACACGGATGAACTCACGATCCACATATCATATCGACGTTGCTTTGCCCGTCTTAATGCAAATTCTAGTAATATAATGTTATAAATTTACAAAGTATCATTTATAATTGGTTAAGAGTTTATCTTTTTAAAAGACCTAAAAAAGAAGAAGTTAAACTTTTAAGATTCAGAAGTATTTGGTATGAGTGAAACTCTATTCCTTAATTGGAACAAATAGCTAGTTATTCCATGAACTCTAGGTGTCATAATTTTTTAGTAAAACTATCTATTGGTTATTTTCAGTGATATGGTTTTTCATTAACTCATTATCTGTATCATGGCTTTCTAATGAAACCATCCATTAGTATTTAAAGTGACATGGTTTCAAAAAAAAAGAAAAGAAAAACCATACCATACATACTTACCTGGACATGATTTTCCTATAATAAATCCACATACATTCACCATAACCATAACTAGTACTGTCACCATTATTAATTTGACTACTAAATCATAAACATTAAAATGTGCTAACCATAAGAAGATTCATTTGAACTTTAGAATATATTAGTGATTTAAAAGATAAATCAAATTACATACTGCATGTTGCTCTTCCTGATACAATCATGTTGCTGGTGGAACTAACAATACACCTGCAACATCATGTAATTTTCTCAATCATTACAATCACATCGTGAGCATGGAAAGCTGCTGTAACCTCAATTCCTGCATGAGAAGGCTGTGCGCGTCTTGATTATTACGAAGATGCTGTAGTCTGTCCCGCAATATGAAGCGAATACGAGAAAGTGGGGGGCGAGTTATATCAATCCGGATTTTGTGGAGGAGGAACGTTCGCAGGCGAAACATGAAGGGAGAATAGCACTGCGAAACTGTGGTGCAAATATCTGTTAAGCGCCTGGCGAGCGAAACCCTAGTGTCATGGGAATGACTGCAACAGCGAGATGCAACATCTTCGATTCCTCTTCCTTCTCCCCCTGCAGGCACCCTGTCCAAGAATTATTGACTCAAATTAGGGTTGGGTTGCAGCGCACTTAGAAACTGGAAATTTAACTGATTCTGCATATATCGAAGTGAAAGTCATTGGTTCCACGTGATGTACGTAAAGTTCGAAACAGATAAAGCTGCTTTTGCCACCGGGTATGACTGAAAATATAGTTAATTAATTTATATTTATTAATATTTAATTTAAACAAATTAATTATATAACTGCGGTTTTCATGGTACTATGAATTTGTACTGTCCAGAACATTTTTTGTTTTCACATGGTGAATATTTTCTTTGGTGGAGGGCTACCCGAAGCAAATGGCCTTGGGATTCCTCAAAACACTGCTTCACAAATTGATTAATTTCTTTCTAAATAAGAAATAAGTGTTTTTTGTTTTTTTTAAATAGTGAAACTATTTGATTATTGCTATATATTAAAAAAATTATCAACTAAATTTTGTAAATATAATTATAAAATGTGTTTTTAGACTAAGATTAGTTTCAAATTATTGCTATATATTAAAGGAATTATTAACTAAACTTTGTAAATATAAGTATAAAATGTATCTTTGGAACTAGATTAGTTTCAATCTATTGCAAAATTTTGAAAACTATCATTTAATATACATCTTAACTTAAAAGAATTAAGAAATAATATAATGTATTATAAATAGCTATAAATGTTCTTTGAAATATTAAACGTTATCTCTATACTAAGTAAATATATTTAGTGATGATAAATATATAAATTTAAAAATCACAATATACATATCACATTAAAGTAAATTTAAATAATAATAATCTTAATTATATTATTTCAAAACTTTGTTTTCAAATTTAGTTACTAAACTAGTAAATATTCAATATTTATAATAATTTTTATATGTGTACATACAATCTTTGTTATGGATAACAAATTAAAAAATTAAATTTAAAAAATTATAGATATTGTATAAATAAAAATAAAAACATTTTCATATATAGAGATGACGTTAAATTTATATATAATATAAATAATAATATAAAAAAATAAAATGAATATATATTAATTTTGTATCTGCCAATTGTGGAGTGTAAATTTATATATAATATAAATAATATTATAAAAAAACCAACATGAATTTATATTAATTTTGTATCTACCAATTGTGGAGTGAGATCACTTGTTAAATTTTTACAAATAAAAAAATGTTTGTATTTTAAGAGATTTGATCGTTTTTGACCCTTGATCAATTTGGATTTAACATGAATTTATGCCAAAAATAATTAGTATACTCATCTAGAACATTTTTCAATTTTTAAAATCAACTTTTTATGTATATAGAAATATAGAAAAAAATGAAAACCATAATTATGATACATAAACGTGAATGATGTATTCAAGATCCAAAGCAAGATAAGTTGACAAAGACAAATCCAATAATATGCACATAGCTAGACATAAGTATTGCTGAAAATAAACTTATAAGTTAATTGAAAAAAAATACATTGCAAATGGAAATTACAACACACTCAATAATATCCATGGTACTTCTTACCATAATATTGTTATACAACAATTTGCAAATTAATAAAATATAATTTTTATGTGCATATCAATTTTTTAATGACATTAATAACCATTCTCTATTCAAACACACACACACACATATATATTATTGAATAATATTTAATACTGAAAAACAATATTTTTTTTCTTTATCCATCATTTTTTTATAATTATTAATTTATATAATAATAGAAAGAAAGAAAGAAATTATTTTAACGTCCATGAGGCTAACGATAGCCTATGGGACAGATTGCTTCTTCATCGGCTTGATGTATTTGGCCCTTTTTTGTGAAGCTTCAAACAAACCGCTCGCTAAATAGATTATCCCAAGAGCTAGTTGCCAGCATATCTGCATAACTTTCCCTGTTGTATTTGAAAACCTCACATTCTCAAATGAAATGTTTTTCTGTTTCTACTTTTCCGGAAGAAAAAAAAATTCATATTCTTTCCTCCCACACTTCCTTTGGCCTTTTCCAGCGCCCTGTTTCACAACGGAGTTGATGAGAATTAGTCCTTAACTAAGAAATAAGAATTTTGGCTCTCCAAGAGATATTGGCCTCTATGTATGCTTTTGGTTGATGACTATGAGTGGAATTACACTTCAATATAGTAATTTTTGCTTCTCCCTAGCTCCTTATCCCAAGTATGCTTGTGGAACTTTTTCATAACGAAATATTTTATCTCTTTGTTGTTAATGGGACACGCATTCAAGCTAATATCCCATTTACTAAATCATTTGTTATTTTGTTGCATCCAAGTTTTTTTGCTCTTGCACAATCTATCATTAAAGACAACCTTAGGCCATTTACCCTCTTCCATTTGCTCAATTTTTTTTTAAATACCTTATGACTCGCACCATAACAATTGCTTCAACAGGAGCAGTTACTGTTTCACTTAACAAGATATCATAAGGAACTGCACTTTTAATCTGAAATTTGTTTATAATCAAACACTTCTAAATTTTCTCAATTTGTCTCCACTGCATGTCGGATGTACTGCTGGCCCATAGTTCACAATCATAGAGAATCACCAGAATCACTAGAAGCCCAAAACGAGTTTGAGTGGTTTTCCAGTTCCACAACTATGCCTCTCTACACCTATTTTGAAAAGTATAAAATTCTTTCCAACCCCCCAAAGTTATTTTCCTTCCACAACCATTCCAGCTTAGATTTTTGTTGAAGTCAATTTCGAGGTATTTGTAATCCGCAACTTCTTCCAGAATGTTGCCTTCAAAGTAGAACTTATGTTGGTTATGTTTTATTTTCTTAGATAAGATCACTACTTTCATTTTGTTGATATTGACTTACATCCCCACACTTCTACAAAAATGCGCAAGGGATAGTAAGTGTTCTTGCAAACCAAGAGCCGATTTAGCAATCTCATTTGCATACAAAAGAAGTCTTATAACAAACTTGCCCAAATAGATACCATCACTCCCTTGCGAATTTAACCATTGCTCAAGCTTGTCAATATATAAACCAAAAAGGGTAGGAGACAGTGGGCAACCTTGCTTGACCCCGATATCGCTTCTAAGACTTTCAGAAATGCCTGCTGAAGTTCTAATTTTGACTTTCACCTCTTCATACAGCGTATGCACAACTGCTCTCAAATGTTTAGGAACCCTAAGTTCCTCCATTTTGTGCCAAATCTTATCCCTAGGAACCGAGTCAAATGCTTTTCTGACATCAACAAAGCAACAAAAGACTTCTTCCTTTCTCTCCCAAACTTTTTCAATGATGTGCCTTAAAGTTATACGATGATCATTGTTGAATGTTTAGGTCTAAAACCTGCTTGCCCTTTAGCACATTTATATCTTTCTTCTTCCCACTTGCTAATTTTGTTTTCTAACATGCTTCCAAATAGCTTTGCAAACAAAGGGTTTATCACGATGGTCCTATAATTGGAGGGATTATTGACATCACCGCTCTTGAAAAGAGGTATTTCCAGACTAGTTGTCCAATTTGTGGGGAGCCCTTGTTGTATGATGTTGTTGAAGATTTTTTTAATGTGAGGTGCAAGAATCTTTGAGCCCCACTTTAAATATTCTGCTTGGAGTTCAGCTAAGTCTTTTGCTTTTCCAACACCCAACTTCTTGATACCCATCTCTATCTCTTGTACCGTGAAGAGTTCAGTATTAGTGTTAACCAAGGGGGAGGGTCAACCTTGGGAACCTGCTCATAGAGTTGTCTTGCATAGTCAAACCATTTAGAAGCTGTAATATTATTTCCAATTTGTATCTTTTTCGGTTGGAGCTCCTTCCAAAATAATTTGGGATTATTTTTCCCAAGGAAGATTAGTTCTTCCCTCCTTGAAACCATGAAATCGACCTTTTTTTGCTTAATAACTACATGTAAGCTTTGAGCTTTATGTTATCCTTGTTTGACTCTTTCCAAATTCTCCTTGCCTTTTTGCATTCCTCATCAAAATCAAGCATTAACCGGAAAGCAATTTGTTTCATACTTCTTAATTTTTGCTCTTTTGCACTTTGCAAGTGCGCATTGAATTAAATGTGTTAATTCATGACTATGAAGGCTGTGAATTGTAATTTTCTCCTTCTCGAAGAGCCTCTCTAGCATCATTTTGAAGGTATTACAATTTTCTGGGGTCAAAAGAATTCTGCCACGTGGGGGATTTTGTTGGACATGCTGAATTTTTGACTCTAATTGTTTCTTTCCAATCCAAGAGAAACATAAATAAATTGGCTTGTGATCTGATTTCAAGTCCCACAGCTGATCTCCAATCAAAACTTCCTCCATTTTCTCACACAAACCATGCAAGCAAATTACATAATCTACCACACTTGCTCCATTGTAAGTATTGCAAGTGAAATTACCAGACTTTTCCCATCTAGTCAAGCCATTACAAATGACTAAATCAAAGGTCCCACATAGAGTAAGCAATTGTTCACCAAAGATATTGCTGCCCTTGTCCTCTGAAATTCTTTCCCATTGATGATTACTTTCTTTTGTAAGCCAAATAGGGTCACAATCATCTTTACAACAAAAAATGCTAGCTTGCTCATTTAACTTTTATTAATGATATTAAAAATAAGTAAAAATTTAATAAAAAATATATTATAAAATCAACCCAAAGATAATCTTAAATCTATATAAAATTTTAAGTAAAAATATTATTAGTCAAAATTCATTTCAAACTCATATAATGTTTTCGTTTGTGTGAGGTATCAATCGCACTCTCTTAATTAAATATGGAGTACGTTAAAATCCTCTTATTGTACACTTTCTAATCTTTGCTGATTTGAGTGGATGAATGTCTATAAATATTTTAATTTTATGCATTTTGGTCAGCTAATAATTAATATTTCCTGATTGCACGTTGTAACATGTAACCTTAAGACATTATATTCAAGCATAAAAAAAAATTAAACTTGTGACCATACACTCTAAACTTATGTGTATGATTGCTTTTGAAATATCATCAATTGAATAATAGAACCATGCCATGGCAATCTTTGAAATGTTGTATTGGATATTAAATTTATACATAACCTTTTAACATAGCCATTATACCTTAACCAAGCACCGTAGGGATTATTCAAAGTTTCAAGAAGGGATTATGGGTGACAACTGTACGTGAATATGATGGACATCTGGGCACATTTGTACCGTTGCTTCCTCCGACGTTGATCCAACAACTTGAATTCTTTCGCGAGCAGTTAGGGTACCGAACCCTGGAACTTGTGCCCCCAGTTTGCTCCATTCATTCGCCGCAACTCCCCAAGGCCGAGCTCTACAACCCAGTGCCAACGAACCTATTGTTTTGGGTTATCACTTTGATATTCAAGTTGTTTTTCTATCGATTCCTTGCTTAATACAAGATTAATTCTAGTCTCTATGGCTTTTATCCTTCTGTAAATGCTTTTGGAGTTAACAAGCTCTCACCGAACCCTTATCCATTTACAGGATGCTCTGGCTTTAGAGGGTTTTTGTTTTCAAAGATCTTTCCAAGTTCCGGCTGGCGCCTTCACCTTCTAAGACATCAATGGTTCCAGGTAGACATAACTCAGTTTCTTTCTTTTTACTTCACTGCAGACTCAGAACCTTGTTTCTTACTTGGTTTAACTCGCATTCTCCATTCTTTGTACATGTTTTTATTTTCAAGGTTATGGAAGGTGAATCACTCCAACCACAGTTGCAGAGAACCAAAATTCCTGCCGAAGGTATTAAAATTTACACATTATACGTTGATTTACAGTTTTTCCTCCTTGCTTTCCATTATTATATGAGGAATCTCATCCCGTGTTGTTTGTGCCTAGTAGGTATGATTCCATAGGAAGTTTGGACCACGACGACTTCTCTAAATTGATATCCTTTGACATAACAGGTGCATATATTTTACTTGCCGTTGTGCGGCATATAGAATGATAGGGTTTGAGGGTTTATATATTCACATTACGATGAACTGTTAATTGGGTACAGAGGAGCCTCAGGGCGATTTTATTTGACCCCAACCGAGGGTGTCATATTTTTTGTAAATAGTACACTATGTGATTTAGTTAGGCTACTCAATTGAATTTTGGGGCATCCATTGGAAGCATTTTGGTGTTCACTTCCGAATTTAATGTGTTACTGTTTAAATGATGGACCGAATTCCCTCAGGTTCATAGGTTTACCTCTTAAGAGGTCGTTCATATTTGCTATGTAATTTATTCCTATGTTGTTCTTTCTTGATTATTTGCAATTAGATAAGATGAGTTTTCACTCCTAGTAATTGAAGTACGCAGTCGCTTTATGGTTCCTTATTAATTTGTGTATTTATTTTTGCTAATATTTTAAGAAAAAAATTCTGTTGAACTGGTTAGAGTTTATTCATGTTGGTAATTACAACCTCTCTACATAGACTTAATTTAAAATATTCTTCTTTATACCAACCCTATTGCTCATTGTTTACATTTTTAACAGAGGAATGGTTACAGAAACCCTTGCTCCAGTCCGGTTTATTTGCAATGAGGGTTCGTTGTGGATTGGATCTGGTAGCTATTTAATTTAGAAGCTTGGTCCTAACCCCTTTGACTATTTATCAATAAGTTTTACCTTGTACAAAACAAGGATAACATTGTCCTGTTGTTACATTTGCGTTTCCGATAACAAAGACTATTATTTTTTTTGTATTTTTTATTTTTGTTTTAGGTATGGTTTCATTATGTTTTCCCCTCTTGGTTTCAATACTCGAGTTTGTTTACAGCCCATAACTCTCTTTCTTCTGGGAAACTCAGTTCTCAACACGCTTAACAGGGTTGTCCAAATTATACTTTCAACACAAAATTTTCTTTAGAAGAACATATTATTTCTCACACAATTAAGAACCAACAAATTTGTTCAAAGTTCTATGATGAAATAACTAGGTTTATTGTTCCAACTATATATTTAAAATCTACTGCACATCACTACATAATAAGACATTTGCAGTTCCAATTATAGAATATATATACTCAATGATGCATTTAAACTGCAAACTTAAAGAAAGTCCTGAATACTTATATGTCTACATTAAATCCACGAATTCAACAGGGTTGAGACCTTCTCCACCCAACCATGAGAAGGGAAATGACGTCTGCTTCTCCCCCCAAGCTCCTCTCTAGGACAACAAGTAACACTAATTTTGTCTTTGAATCAGGAAAAGGACATTAGGACTACAATCCACTCTTTTAAGCCACAGATTCCTGTCTGTAACAAGGTCAACCACTGGCTCAAGTCCAGCTCAGGATACTTTCTCTTGTTAATGTCACACAAATATTTCTTCTTTCTTTTCCTCAAACAAAAGAATGAACCCCTTTCATTCCACTGAGATCCCTTTCTATCTCTAGGAAAGGAAGGTATAACTGTCTCTAAGTGCTCCTAACTTCTTGGAGGTTGGAATTCGTTTCCGGTCTCCCCTCTTGAATTATGAGATTTTCATAATTATAAAAATAATATTATTCACTACCTAAATAAAATCAAAATGTTATTAGTCTTCCATGAGTATGATTTACTATAGTTTTAAACAAGTAAAGTAGTTATAAATGTCATCCGAGAGGTGTTACATCTTCCCTCCCTTGGAAAAACATCGTCCTCGGTGTTTATTGTAGCCCATGGAATAGAGTAGCATGAGCTTGTCTCGTAAAAATTTCATCTTCCCAAGTGGCTTCCTTCCGGCTAAAGTGCTTCCACTGCACTAACCTGGATGATAGCTCGCTTCCACAATGTTGTTTCTCTCTAATCGAGAATACACAGTGGTTCTACCAGAAATTCCTTGTCCGGTTCACCCTATCAAAATATCATTATTATCATTAGTTTATTTATCCTAGTTTTATATTCCATAACTCAATTTCATTCATACTTACTTGCCAATCTTTCCAGCTAATAATTCTTTTGGAAGCATACACATACTTCTTTAACAGTGACACATGAAATACATTATGTACTTTAATATGATGAGGAAGGGCAAGCTGATAAGCTATTGGTCCTATCCTTTCAAAGACTTGGAAAAAGCCACAATAACAGGGTGCCAATTTAGCACAACTATCCCACTGCAAAGTGCTTTTCCTGGGTCTTATCCTAACATAAACATGGTCTTCGACCTGAAATTCTTTGTAAATCCTCTTCTTATATGCGTAAGATTTTTGTCTATCTTGAGATGCTTTTAGGTTCTATCCAACTTTCTTCACTTCTTGTTCCATCTCTGCGAGCATTTCAGGTCTTAAGATCATCTTTTCTTCTGGGCTACGCCAACTAGTGGGAGTCCTACACTTTCTTCCATACAACACTTCATAGGGGCTCATCTTTAACGATTCAAGGTAGTTGTTGTTATAAGAGAATTCAACCAAATGAAGATAGTCTTCCCATTTGGTTGGATTTTTCATCACATACATTCATAACATATCTTCCAATACTTGATTCACCCGCTTCGTTTGTCCATCCGTCTAGGAGTGATAAGCGGTACTAAATTGGATCTGAGTACCTAGTGCTGTAAAAAGAAATTTCGAGAATGTAGATGTAAATTTTACATCTCTATCTGAAATCACTACCTTAGGGATACTATGTAGTTGAAACATTTCCTTCACAAAGATGTCTGTGATTTCCACTGTTCTATAGGTGGATTTAACATGAATAAAATGAGCATCTTTTCTCAACTTGTCCACCAACACCATGATGGAATCATTCTACTTTCGGGTTCTCAGAATTCTGGTTATAAAGTCTGATGTAATCATTTCCCATTTCCACTCAGGTATAGGAAGTGGTTGGAGCAGTCCAGCGAGGTATTGATGCTCTACTTTAACCTGCTGACATTCTAAGCACTTAGCCAAATATATCGTGATATCATTTCTTATCGTAGGCCACAAATACCCACTCTTAATTACATAAAACATTTTCGGATAACCCGGATGGGAAGCATAAGGGCTATAGTGAAACTCATCTAACAACATTTGCTTAAAACTTATTTGCTTGGGAACATACGTTCTTCCCCTGAAAGTTAACAAATTCCTCTCATCTATACCATACTTAGATGGTTTTATGGAATCTTGCATTTGTTTAGTTTTTTGCCATAAGAATTTATATTCAGTATCCTTGAGGGTAGCGTCTTTGATTTGTTCCATCACATCGAATTCTATGCGATGATACCGAATTTCATACACACATTGCACCTTTCTGCTTAAGGCATCAACCACTCGATTTTCCTTTCCTTTAAGATGCCTTATATCAAAGTCAAACTCGCTCAAAAAGGTTATCCACTGAGCTTGACATGCATTTAGATTAGGTTGTTTAAAGAAATTAGTTAAGCTATTATGGTCTGTCATAAGCATGAATTTATTTCCCAGCAAGTAATGGCGCCATACTTTCAACGCATGTACCACTGCAGTAAGTTCTAGATCGTAAGCTGAATATATCTGCTCATGCTCTTTGAGCTTCCTAGACTCGTAGGCCACCACTTTTCCATCCTGCATCAAAACACCTCCCACCCCTTGCTGGCAGGCGTCTGTGCAAACAATAAAGTCCTTTTCTGGGTCAGCTACTTTTAATATTGGAGCAGATGTTAGTAAATGTTTCAATCACTCAAAATTGAGTTAACATTCCGTTGTCCACTTAAAAATTCTCCCTTTCTTCTAAAAAGATGTCATGGTGTAAGCAATCTTAGAGAGCCCCTCAATAAATTGATGATAATAAATTTCCAAACCCATAAAGGATCAAATATCTGCTACATTTTTACGCACAGGCCAGTCTAGGATAGTCCTAATTATTTTAGGGTCAACAACAATGCCTTCATAAGGTATCACATGCCCTAGATACTGTATCTGTTCCTTAAAAAAGTCACATTTACTACGTTTGGCGTAGAGTTGATTTTATCTTAAGGTTTGGAGGACAATCCTCAGTTGTTCTTTATGTTCCTCTGAATTTTTTGTATAAATTAAAATATCATCAATGAAAATTAGAACAAACTTGTCCAAATAGAGGTGGAAAATCCCATTCATTAAACTCATAAAGGTTGTCGGAGTGTTAGTCAAACCAAAAGGTAACACAATAAACTCATAATGGCCATAGCGCGTTCTAAATGCAGTTTTACAAACATCCTCGTCCTTGATTCAGATTTGATGATATTATGATCGCAAATTGATCTTGGAGAATACAGTGGCGCCCTTGACATGATCAAACAAGTCATCTATTCTTGGCAGAGGGTACTTGTTTTTTATGGTTAACTTGTTTAATTGTCTATAGTCAATACAAAGTCTCAGCGTTTCATCCTTCTTTTTTACGAATAACACAGGCGCCCCCCAAGGCGACACACTCGGTCGGATATATCCTTTGTCGAGTAATTCATGTAGTTGTATTTTGAGTTTAGTTAATTCAGGAATGCTCCTATGATATGGTGCTTTCGACACCGGGGCAAATCCAAGAATGAGTTCTATCATAAAGTCAATGCTTCTTTTCGGAGGCAGTCCTGGTATCTCTTGAGGGAACACATCTATAAATTCTCAGACAACAGGTATATCTTCTAAAATTGACAATTTATCTTTTGAGTTGGCATATCCAACCTACACTGTGTAAATTTGACAACCCTTCCAAACACATTTCTTTAACTAATTAGCGGTGATAGACCGCAACTTAATATTTCTCTTTATACCCTGTATTTCTTGTTTGTTTCCTTTGTCTGTGAGGAAACTGATGGTTTTGTCCTTGCAATTTACTAGGGACCAATGCCCCTCCAACCAATCCATTCCAATCAATATGTCATATGAACCTAAAGGTAATATGTTTAAGTTTACTTTAATATGTTGGCCTCCAATCTCCACAGGACAACCTTCTACCTTGGCTGTCACTCTATGTTTTGCCCTTGTGGCTAGTTGCACTAGCCATGAATTTTTAAATTTGATAGTGGACAAGTGACACATTTCAACTGTTTTTGGACTAACATAACTAAGACTTGCTCTTGAGACAATCAAAATAGACACAGTGTGGTTAGTTATCTTACCTTCATACTCCACCATTGCGGGCTAATATTCTTCCTGATGATCCTCCAAGGCAGTATTAATATTCGGTATGTTCCTGGCCACATCACCAACCATAGAAGCTTCCTGAATGCTTGCTGTAATTCCAGGTATGGAGGGGTGAGGACAATTCTTGTACTAGTGGGGTTCCCCACAACCCCAATATTGTAGGGGTGGTATTGGTCGCTGTCAAAGTTCTGTCTTGTTGAAGGTTTCAACTATTTTAGCTTCATCAGGATTTCGGTTTTGTTCTTGATTATTTTCCAGGGCTCCTCCCATTGGTTTTTTGGGTACCAATTTCATCCCACCTAATCTATTGCCCTTATAATTACTTAAGAATCCTCTTTGTCCCTTTTTCCTGTCTAGCTTTTATTACCTTCTCCTTTCATCCACATTTCTAGTAATAGATGTTTAGCCAATTTAGTGTATCCTAAATTGCTACATTAATTATCAATCTGGGAGTTGTAGACTGATGAAGTGTGGCACACTATATGTGCAAGACAGCCTCTTTCTTACCTTTTTGTCGTTTTCAATTTTTATTTTGTTTTGGGGGTTTTTATCTTCGTTTATCTTCTAATCTGAATGGAAATCCTATTCTTGAGTTTTAAGAATACTCTAGAAGGCAAGTATGGATATAGATTTTAAGGCAATTATGTTCTCTATAATGATTCCCAAAACTTAACACTTCAGAGGGTCTTAGAACATACCAATGATGAAATTAATACTTGAACAAAAATGTACTGCTATTCAAATCAAGCAAATAATGAACTACTGATCATGAAACCATTATCTCTGCTACTGTCTAAATACAGAGAAATGAATTAAGCTACTGCACTCAAATAAATAAAAAATTGCAATCTAGTAAAAGTAAAATCAATTCACATCATTCATAGTCCGATTCCTCGCCAGGTAGTCTAAGCTATGGCTTTCAGAGATAATCGTCAATGATATGAGCAAGTTGATGTCTAATTGTAGAAAAGTAAAACTAAAATCAAATCACATCATTCATAATCCGATTCCTCGCCAGGTAGTCTAAGCTATGGCTTTCGGAGATAATCATCAATGATATGAGCAAGTTGATATTTAAACTAACTAACAAAGCAAGTGAACAAGACTGAAATCAACAAAATAGAACTGGAATTAAAAAAAAACTAAGAAAAGCAAAGTCAACAGAGAGGCTAATCCCATGTCACTAGTTATTGTGAAAATTATATGAAAATGCCTGGGCCTACTCTATCCTGAAACATACACACACTGATCAGCGTTAACAGCAATATACAAAGCTTGTAAAATCATAAACAGGAATGAAATGTTAGTACCATAACAGATGAAATATACACAGGTGGATAACTATGAAACATGTGCAATGGAAATAAGGAAACAGTACATAAAAAGTATACAGCAATAAGGAAACAAAACCTCAACGTGCAGGGGCCCTCTGTACGACCTTGGTCGATAGGCTATCAATCCAAAATCGTGCTCACGCGGTCATATAAAAAAACAGAGTCTTCTTTATAATTAAAAACAGAGGAATAATCCTCTCGTTACCACAGTGGGACTAGTGTCATGGCACAGTAAACTTTAACAGCCAAATTACATTACAAAAAGACTAAACTATGCGTTTGGAAACGCGTTATTTATAACAAAATCTTCGTAACTGTTTTCCTGTGAAACTACATGAATAGAGGACACGTAAAAGACAGCGTCCATGGATTTAGCATAATGGTTGCCGAGATTATTCAATCTATCAAAAGTGGCTGTTGGATTCGCATCGTGGGGCAATCTACAGCTGTCAACATGACCCCAAGGATCTAGGAATGGCCACGAATCCTTCACATGCTTGAAGACGAAGTCCTGTTGCTGTAGGGTTCCTTTTTTTGACCACTGTTGACCACGACTTTCCTTGATGAATCCGGCTGAACCAATAGGACCTGATCCATGTCCAGGTCATTTCTAATCTGCCCACGTGTCCCGTTTTGCCTGATGACACCTGCAACCTGGAGTTTAACAAAAACAGCTGCGGAAAGCTGAATCAGTTGCGGAAAGTGGCTGCATTCCACAGCTAATGAGCAAAATATAAGTCAAACAGCAAACACAAAAACATAGCTAGAAAACCACTTAAATGCTCTTTTAGAATCAATATGCAATGATCTCTGATAGCTTATGGAGTACTGGTGAGGGGAAAAAGTTTGGGAAAATGTGTAAGAGAGGTGTAATTTCAAAGCTTAACAATAGATACGGGCCTTCCAAATAGTTTCATCCATTGTTTTGGGGTTTTCAAAATCTATTCAGTTTTTCATATGAGTAGGTAGACTGCTTAAGAAGCATTGTACTTTCACTTTTTCTTCTCGTATGCACAAAACATAGTGCATCAAGGAAGTGAACTTGGTTATAAATTTATCCATAGACCACTGTCCCAACCTCAAGTCATGGAATTTCTTTTCTTTTTCATCATAAAACCTTTTCGTCAAGTATTTATCCTTCAAATATTTTTGGAAAGTGTCCCAAGTCACCTCTCGCTCGTCAATGTTTCAAACTGTGTTAATCTCTTCCCACCAGAGTGTGGCTTTACCTCGCAATTGATAAACAACTAGTCGAGCCCTTAAGTTATCATCGTATTCATAAATTTGGAAATACTGGTTCATATTGATCAGCCAAGTCTCTGTAGCCTTTTCCGCTTCTCCATCAAATAATGAAGGTTTTATTTTCTTAAAGTCCCCCTGTAATTCAATCTTTGGCCTCTTAGCCCCTCTACCTCTTGAAGTATTTCTTGATTCTTCCTCATTATTCATTCAAGTTTCTTCTATCTCTGGATGACCTCTCTATTGCTACCTTGTCTCCTCCCCATTTCCATTATCTTCACTAGGATCTAAATCCCTTAGGTTTGGTCGATCCGAGAAGATTTTCAGGATTCTCTCCTGCTCTAATCCCAATATGCCATTGTCAGTGCACAAATTTATCATTTCTGCTTGTAATTGCAGAACAATATCTATTAGCACAACATTCTCATTTGTTGTATTTTCCCCCAATTGGACCCACATTTTCGGATTAGACAGGATGGTTCCTTTTCCCCTTCTCATATTGTTTCTTGCTCCTCTCTGTGCATTTAAATAGTTTGGTTATTGACAACTTTTCTTACCCAAGGCCATAGAGCTGGAACCTGTGGCTTTGATACCACTTGTAACATGTAACCTTAAGACATTAGATTCAAGCATAATTTTTTTTTTAACTCGTAACCCTAGACTCTAAACCTATGTGTATGATTGCTTTCGAAATATTGTCAATTTAATAATAGAACCATGCCATGGGAGTGTTTGAAATGTTTTATTGGATATTAAATTTATAAATAATCTTTTAACATAGCCATTATACCTTAACCAAGCACCATAGGAATTATCTGAAATTTCGATAAGGGATTATGGGTGACCACTGTAGGTCAGTACGATGGACAACTGGGCACATCTGTATCATTGCTTCCTCCTATACTGATCCAACGACCTGAATTCTTTCGCAAGGAGTTAGGGTAATGAACTCTGGAACTTGTGCCCCCAGTTTTCTCCATTCGTTTGTCGCAAATCTCCAAGGCTGAGCTCTGCAACCCAGTGCTAATAAACCTATTTTTTTGGGTTATCACTTTGAAATTCAGGTTGTTTTTCTGTTGGTTCCTTGCTTAATACAAGATTAATTCTAGTCTCCGTGACTTTTATCCCGCAGTAAATTCTTTCGGAGTTAACAAGCTCTCACCGAACCCTTATCCATTTACAGGGTTCTAGGACTTCAGAGGGTTTTCATTTTCAAATATCTTTCCAAGTTTCGACTGGTGCCTTCACCTTGTGAGACATTAATGGTTCTAGGTAGACTTAACTCAATTTCTTTCTTTTTACTTTGCTGTAGACTCGGAACATTTTTTCTTACTTGGTTTAACTCACATTCTCCATTCTTTGTACAGGTTTTCATTTTCAAGTCTATGGAAGGTAAATCACTCTAACCTGAGTTGCAGAGAACCAAAATTCCTACTAGAGGTATTAAAATTTAAACATTATCTGTTGATTTATAGTTTTTCCTCCTTGCTTTCCATCATTCTCTGAGGAATCTCACCCCATGTTGTTTGTGCCTAGCACATATGATTCCACAAGAATTTTGGACCACAACGACTTCTTTTATTGATATCCTTTAACATAATAGGTGCATATCTTTTACTTGCCACTGCTCGACGTATAGAATGATATGGTTTGAGGGTTTCTATATTCACATTTTGATGAACTGTTAATTAGGTATAGAGGAACCTCAGGGTAGTTGTATTTGACGCCAACCGAGAGTTTTATATTTTTTGTAAATAGTATGCTATGTGATTTAGTTAAGAAACTCAATTGAATTTTGGGGCTTCCATTGGAAGCGTTCTCGTGTTCTCTTTTGAGTTTAATGTGTCACTATTTAATTATTGGACTGAATTCTCTCATGTTCCTAGGTTTACTTCTTAAGATGTCGTTCATATTTTCTATGTAATTTATTACTATGCTATTCATGCTTGATTAGTTGTAATCATATAATATGGGATTGTACTCCTAGTAATTGATGTATGCAGTCACATTATGGTTATTTATTAATTCGTGTATTTATTTCTGTCGATATTTTAAGAAGAAATTTTCTATTGAACTCATTCGATTTTATTCTTGTTGGTAATTACAGCCTCTATACAAAGACTTAATTTAAATTATGCTTCTTTATACTAACCCTATTGCTCATTGTTTACATTTTTAACAAAGAAATGGTTATACAAACCCTTGCTCCAGTTCAATTTATTTGCAATGAGGGTTCGTTGGGGATTGGATCTGGTAGTTGTTTAATTCGCCAGCTTGGTCCTAAGCTTGGTCCTAACCCCTTTGACTATTTATCAATAATTTTTACCCTGTATAAAACAAGGATGCTTCTGGAAAATAGCATTGTCCTGTTGTTACATTTGCGTTTCCCTGTAGATAACAGAGATTGTTATTTTTTATTTTATTTTTTTATTTCTATTTTAGGCATGGTTACATTTTGTTTTCCCCTCTTGGTTTCAATATTCGTGTTTGTTTACAACAAAAAACTGTCTTTCTTTTGGGAAACTCAGTTCTTAGCACGCTTAGCAGGGTTGTCCAAATTATACTTTCAACACATAAATTTCTTTAAAATAAAAGATTATTTCTCACACAGTTAAGAACCAACAAATTTGTTCAAAGTTCTATGATGAAATAACTGGGATTATTGTTCCAATTGTATATTT
Organism: Pinus tabuliformis; assembly: GCA_031772625.1. Classification (NCBI taxonomy): domain Eukaryota; kingdom Viridiplantae; phylum Streptophyta; class Pinopsida; order Pinales; family Pinaceae; genus Pinus; species Pinus tabuliformis. The sequence goes on from CM062807.1 coordinate 735,227,758, forward strand.
AAAATCTACTGCACATCACTACATAATAAGACATTTTCAGTTCCAATTACAATATAATATATATACTCAATCATGCATTTAATCTACAGACTTAAAGAAAATCCTGAATACTTATCTGTCTACATTAAATCCACAAATTCAACAGGGTTGAGACCTCCTCCACCCAACCATGAGAAGGGAAATTGTGTCTGCGTCTCCCCCCAAGCTCCTCTCGAGGACAGCAAGTAACATTATTTTTGTCTTTGAATCAGGCAAAAGACATCAGGACTACAATCCAGTCTTTTAAGCCACATATTCATGTTTGTAACAAGGTTATCCATTGGCTCAAGTCCAACTCAGGATATCTTCTCTCGTTAATGTCACACAGATATTTCTTCCTTACTTATTCTCCTCAAATAAAAGACTGAACCCCTTTCTTTCCACTGAGATCCCTTTTTATCTCCAAGAAAGAAAGGTATAATTGTCTCTAATTGTTCCTAACTTCCTGGAGGTTGGAATTCGTTTCCAGTCTCCCCTCTTGAATTCTCAGATTTTCATAATTATAAAAATAATATTATTCACTACTTAAATAACATCAAAATGTCATTAGTCTTCCATGGGTCTAATTTACTATAGTCTTAAACAAGTAAATTAATTCTAAATGTCATTCGGGAGGTGTTACACATGTTAAGACATTGAATTTTTTTGACGAAAATTGTGAAGAGGATTCCTTTTGCATTAAAAATTAAAATGCCCTTAAATGAATCTCTGTAATATCCCTAGCTAGCTTACGTGGCATACTTGATTTATTAACATAAAATAATCTCCTTTAAAAACTTAAGTAAAATAAATTATTCTTATTTACAATTTCAATGTCCATAGAATATCATTAATAAAGTGTAGGTGTAACCATTTTATTTAGGGTTCGATTGGCCTAGTTGGAACTACTTTATGATTTGTTCCATAACGAAATCTGAAGGGGGAAGCAAAATTAAAGAGTAGTTAATACATTAGTAACAAAGGGATGGAAAAAGGGGGAGGAAGGAACTCCAAACAGGTTCATGCATGTGAAAAGTACGTTGTTTGTTCTGTTCATTATTGTTTCCTCACATCCATAGAAAAGGCGAGGTTGTCTATATTCCAGTGAAATTGTTAAATTAATTCCTTCTATCCTTTAATTCTTTCTGGGTTTTACTTCACACCCACGTGCTTGTCGGTTTAATTTGCAAGACTATTGCAAGATTTTAAAGGACAACTTTGCGGGATTCCAAGTAGCACACCCACGTGCTTGTCTTGTTAATTTGCAAGACTATTGCAAGATTTTGAAGGATAGCTTCGCTGGATTCCAAGCAACAGGTCCACTGAGCCCGACATCTATGAATAGTTTTGGGACATTGACCAGGGGCAATTCTACAATTACCATCACCACCACCTGTGAAGCGATCATGTGTGCGGGAAACCATGGCATTGGAGATAAGTAACAATGTTCCTTGAAAATGATTGAAAATGATTTCATTTGCATAAGGTTCATGAAAAAAAATATGAATCAAATTTATTTTCTTTAAATATTTCCAAGGATACTCATGCATAAGAGATAACTAGTTATGGTAAATTACAGGGTGTATTATCTTGATGGTAAAGTTTAGATATTTAATAAATACAAGGAAACGATTTGGAAGGATTCTCATGCTTAAGAGATCATGGATTCTCATGCGTAAAAGATAACTAGTTATGGTAAAAGTAATAACCTATGCATATATCTAAACCACGGAGATAACATAAGTCATAGGAATCCTCTTTGGAAAGAGTATGTTTTTTTTATGCGTGAAAGATAAGTCAATTGTGTTAATCCCTTTGCATGATTTTGCAAAAGTTACATGTTCTGGTGGGTAAAAAGATAAATTATGTGTGTGTTGTATATTGGATAGTTTTATTTAATTGCATGGTTTAGTGCATAAAAGATTAGATTTGTTATTATTTTAAAAAGGCTTTCTTAATTTTTATGCTCAAAAGAAGGGTTAACTATGATACTTTCTTGATAACAAATGCATGAGAACGTTGTACTAAGAAGGGTTAATTACGATACTTTCTTGAAAACAAATGCATGAGAATGTTGTACTAAGAAGGGTTAATTACGATACTTTCTTGAAAACAAATGCATGAGAACGTTGTACAAAGAAGAGTTAACTATGATACTTTCTTGAAAACAAATGCATGAGAACTTTGTACAAATAAGGGTTAATTATGATACTTTCTTGAAAATAAATGCATGAGAACTTTGTACAAAAAAGATAGAGAAACTATGTTGGGTTCTTGATAATAAGTATGTGTTATTTGCACAAATAAACAATCATTTTATTTGAAAAGAACACATATGCAGAAGCATAGAAACAATAGTTAATTGCATGCCTTTTTTTGAAAAGTGAAAGTATTCCCATATATAACATAAATAGCTATAACTTCTTAGAGGAGGGATATGTGTTGCATACATTTAAAAAATGGCTATTATGATAAGCTCTTGTATACACAAAAAATATTCTAGAACTATTGAGCTATATTTCTTTAGAAAAAAATATGTGATGATTTTTATGCAACTATTACATTAGTTTCTTTTGAATAAGATCATGTATATGCATGCATGATTTGTACTAGCTTTCATTTACAAAAATAACTTTCGTTTAGAAAAAATCTACATTTGTATGCAGGAAAAGCTAACATGTTGTGTTAGCTTACATTGGAAAAGATTCTTTGGGAAAGAAGATGAATTTACATGCACAAAAACCATAGTACTGTGTTGGTTTCCTTGGAATATATATATGGGTAATGTTGGTATGCTTTACTACATTAGTTTTATGGGTAAGAAAACATGTTTTTCTATGCCTTATTGTGCTATATTTCCTCGAAAAGGAAACATGTGTTTGCATGCTTTATTGTGTTAAGAATTCATTTGGAAAGTGTATGCATTTGCATAGGAACAATGTTCGTTGTGTTAGCTTTGTTTACACATTTAAATTCACCAAAATCAATAGCTAAAGGGCTAGTTATCTTGATAAAATTTATGTAATTCACATGCACGAAGATCATAACCAATGCATGAGTTTTCTTTAAAGGAATGCCTGGACAATTGTAGTGATTTGTCTTGCAAGAACATGTGCTTTTGTAAAGGAAATATTAGTTACTATGGTATTTATTTTATTCACATACTCTGATGGCTACACACTTATAGCTAGTGTATATGCAATTTTGTTAAAGGAAGCATGTCACGATATTTTTCTTACATTTCATGAATGTATATGAATAAATGGTGAAGCATCACTAGTATAGATTTATGAATTGGTTGATTAATACTTTATGTAATCATGATATCAACGTATGCTGACGATAATAATGGAAGGAAAAGGTTATGCTTAACATGGTGACAGGTAAATAAATAATGGTCCATGCAAATGAGTGGGAGTTGCAGGATGGTCCACTGAAGGAAAAATCGGGCCACGAAGCTATGAAAATTGGAGATTTGTGGGGAAATGATATCATGGTGATTGTAATAACTTTTAGCTAAATATGTTGTATTTGAATGATATTTTCTTGCAATATTTTATGACAATGGTTAAGGGATGGACTCCCTTATAAGCCATTGAGTGAGCGATGAACACTTTCATGAGTGTTTAATAATAAAATTAAACGTTTGTTGGTTTTCACCCTACGAGGCTTCTAGGGTATATCAGTGTTCGATGATGTGATTGATTATTGTGTCAGTTTAATTATGTTGATTCCTTTCATGATGTGATGTTCATTAATTAATCTGGTTAAGGGAATCATGAAATGGATGCAAGGTTCATCATACAGTTTATGTTAATATACTACAACAGTGGTTGTTAATGGTTATGAAACTTACTACTCCTCTACTAAAAATTATTCTATGTACCGATGAACATTCTATCTAATGATTAATGAGGATCTAGAATAGTGATTTGGATATTTAATCATGGGTAATTTGTATTAAAAAATTCCAATTCCCTGCATTTTCATGTGAGGTCACCAAGGGATGTTATAAGTGGTATCAGAGCTGAAGTTTGCAGCATTGAGACCTTTGGGAATTATTAAGTAGAAAATAAATTGAGGTATGTTACTAGTGGGCATCAACTCAGGTATGAGTCTAACAATCTACATATTGATATATGCAATAGACTACTTTTGACTTGAGATGCATGGTGCATGTTTATAACTGCATTGAAGAGTAATAAGTAATAAAGTCTATTGCAAAACTGTATTCATGACATTTGAATCCCGATGAGGATAAAGAATAATAAAACCTCTATTACACCTATGAACAATCTTGAACACTCACTAGTGAAAGTGAAATTTGACTACCAACCTTTGCAAATATGGAAATATTAATGATACATTTAATGAACATGACTAAAGTTACAATGCACTACTTTTAATGAGTGAATGCATGAATGTAAAATATGGGGAATGTCTTTGAATAGGACGATAGAGTGTTTTAAAAGGACATTGGAAGAACCCCTTTAGATATTAAAAATAAACAATGAGTCAAGTAGTGAGACTTGACTGTAATAACTAATTGTTGATTAAGTCTTGTCATGGTTGCATTAAGATGGTTAATAGACATGGATTTGATTTAAGCTTATTGCAAGTTGTAAACAAGTGATTATGGTAGTTACTTCATGTACCGGTCTGTTGATGACAATACACTGTGGGAAATTGGAAATGTTTGGATTGTTACCCTAACTATTATTGACATTTACACATTAATGAATATTTGCATATACTTTTATGCATGACAATATTGTATGCATGAAACTAAAATGATTTTTAAAGTGAATATTTGTTAAATAATGCATATTTATGACTACCGTTGCTCATGGGATTAAGCAGTGGTAGCTTAATGGAAACAAGAAAACCCATGAAGGTAAAACATTGCAATGTGAATTGAAATTGTAAATGAGAAAGTGTAATGATATGATATGTGCATGATTGTGTTACTTGGAAAATCATAATGTATACCACTTGTATGTCGGTTACGTTTCCTATCAATCTATATATTGTGGACTCATGTTGTATGAATGCATGATGTACATAAATGTTTCTTTTGTTTTAATGATAATGTGCATATGGTTCTATTAGCACTCCAGGAAACTCTCCTAGGTTGTAGATCAGAGATCCCTGGTAACATATAATCTTCAATATTGTTCTCTAAACTATTGGAATAAATGATGGTTTGGATCAAGTTAGATAACCATTTTAGCTCTGTTTTCACTCAAGGCATCCATGAACGCTCTCACCAATACAAGGCTTTAGACCACTAATGCTAAATAATTTATAAATTCAATGGATAGATGGAGAATATTGACTATACCAGCAGATTGCATACATAAACATAAAACAATGACTAGCTATAGGCAACAAAAGAAAATACTAACTGTACTGGTAGATGCATATATGACCACATATGGATGGCTAGCTACAGGCAACAAAGAAGCTTGCAAATATAATTTATCAAAGCAGAGATAAGATGACAGTTATCTGGCCTTAGACATAAAGAAAACATGAACAAACTGTTCAAGTGCAAGCATAGAACAACAAAGAGAATGGACATTGAACATATAATGGAAAAAGAAGCTTATATTGCTAGAATGAAGATGAGAAGCTTGAAGGAACAGAGGAGGAATAATCTCCAGAAGTTGAACCTCTATTACATCTTACTTTTAGCTATTTATAGCCTGTTTACAATGCTCCTGAGCTCTAAGAGGCTCAGAGTCTTAATCTATCTGATCTGCATTGTTAACTGATTTGATGCCCTCTAGGCAAGCATGGGATCAGAGTTTTCTGCTTCTGACAGCAGAGTAACTGCTTTCAGATATTTTTGGTGGCTTGTTGCGCTGTCTGGGAGTTCTCCTGTGCCAGAGATGCTCCATGATGTTTTTTGGTGTGGCTATTGCGCTGTTTGTGCTCCCTGATCTTTCTGTTTCTAGGCTCTATTTCCCGACAAACTATCTCCTGGGCTCTGTTATATGGTGGAATGGGTCTTCGGGCCTTTATTTTTCCGTTTAAACTACAAACAATGGCTGTTTCTGTTATAAACAATGAAAACGCTGCAACACTAATAAATCCTGCCCATCATTTTTCATTTTGGACTTCAAAAGTCCTAAAATATGGTTTAATTGTCTATTGGGTCCAGCCTTGTCGCCATCACAAGTTGCAAAAGGCCTGCTCTTGTGTATTTCCCTTATATTATAAAATATGCTAAAACACTGAAAAATGCATGAAAATAACTTTAGCGGACTTCAGATATGATCTATTTCACTCATTGCAATCGCTGCTAGCCAATGCTCCCTTTGTATTTTCGTTATATAACGAAAATAGATGAAATACATTAAAAATTAGGCTTTTGCGAACTTGAAAATATATCTATTTTGCTTCCCGAAACCCATCGGGTCTGGGTACCATTGCTATCGCACTGCCCTGTTTGAAAATACATTAAAAATTGCTTGGGCATGGACTTCAAAATTTATGAACTCCCAACTATAATGTCGTCGGGTCCGGCTCATCGGGTCGCCCATATGTATGTGCATAGGCCCCGCCCGTGGTATAGTGCCGATGCGATATCAGCGATGCAATAAATCGCAATTGCGTGTCGCTCACTGCCCGGGTCCTTTATATAACATAACATATGCTCCCCGCCGATGCGACTTACCGATCCGATCATTGGCGATCATTGATTGGCGGTGTCATGCGCCCAACTTTAAAGTGTCCCTCCTGCTCGGTCGATTGCGATTGGCCGCTTAGATCTGGGCTGTTGATCGGCCAAATCTAACAGATGATGTTCATTCCTTTGTTTAAGCCTGCGATTGTGGGTTTTTCATCGTTTTCAAGCATTTTTGCCTCCTAATAGTGTATTTCCGCCCTTCCAAGGGCTCTCCTCTTACGCTGATTTTGATCATTGGATGATCTTTGAGCAAATCTTGAAGATTTCAAAAGCATTAATGGATCCATTGGCATGTTTTTAAGAAAATTTGGAGAATTTAAGAGCCTATATGGATCCATTTGTGGGCTTTTGCCAGCAAGGCTAACACTGGCTCCTCTGGGGATGAAATCCTCCTTATGAGGTTTCAAGGATCACAGATCAATGCCTTTCCTGAAAAAACAAAGTCAAATCTTCCTTCTAGTGTTCCATTGGGCATGGAGTCTATTTTGTAATGAAATAAAAATTGGAAAAACATATTTACAATGACAAGGCTTTAAAGCCTTAAACAAAATAAAGTTTCAAGAACTGCCCATTTATTGGGCTACCAAAAGTATCTCCTCCTTCCAGACTGTGCAAAATGAATGTATTGTTCTGCTAAATTTGAGCGATGACAAACAGACCTGTCCATAAGGAGTCAAACTTTCCATGATTACCTTTCTTTTCCTTAAATGCATCCCATTTAAGCACCCAATCACCAACTTGGAAATTGTCCACTTTTGCCTTCTTGTCAAAGGTTTCTTTGATTTTCTTCTGATGAGCTTTTGACTTCTCAACCAGCTGCTCTTTGATCTGCTGTATTTCAACCAGGTTATTCATTCTTCTTACCATATCATTCTCTTCATCTTGTTATTCATGCAAGAACTTAGCCATAGGGAGAATCAGTTGGATGGGGAAAACAACATCAACGCCATAAACCAGTTTGAATGGAGAATTCCCTATGGAATTTTTGATGGCAACTCTGTCAGCCCATAGTGCAAACTTCAACATGGAATCCCGACTCTTTTTGTTGTCTAACAGTTTTTTGATTCCCTTACCAGACTCTTGTTATATGATTCTGCCAGGGCATTGCCTTGAGGATAATATGAGGTAGAATGCACCACTTGAATGCCCATGGATTCAGTCATGTCCACCAATTCTTTTGCCTTGAAAGCTGCTGCATTATCAATGGCTAGTTTGGCTGGGCAACCAAATCTAGTGAAAATATTCTCATTCAAGAACTTTGTGACAACTTGATTATTGGCATTCTTAGTGGGTATAGCCTCAATCCACTTGGTGAAATAATCAGTGGCTACTAAGATCCATTTGTGTTGGCCACTGGAATGTGGGTTGATCTCACCTATAAAGTCCAAGCCACACTGCTGGAAGGGACCATTGACATGTATTGGCTTCAAGGGCAGAGATTTTAGTTGTTGTCTTCCTGCAAACCTCTGACACTTGTCACAAACTTTTTCAAAAGAAAACACATCAGAGAACATAGTAGGCCAATAATATCCAGCCCTCAAGATTTTGTGAGCTGTGGTTTTCCAATAATGATGCCCTCCACAGATGCTAGAATGGCACTGGTGTACGACTTCCACAGATTGTTCTTTATCTAGACACCTCAAGAGGATTCCTGATGGGTCTTTCTAATAAAGCAGTTTTTTATTAATGTAGAATTTGGTTGATCTGAGTTTAATGGAATGAGCTTGACTTGAGGTAAGCCCTAGAGGGACTTCTAGCTTTTGCAAAAAATGAACTATGCTATAATACCATTCACATGTGGCTAGATTTTTAGCGAAAGACTGATTCTGCATTTGCTCTTATGCTTCTCCCTCTGTTTGCTCATCATCTGAATTTAGACCCATGGAATTTATGTCTAACAAGCTGCAATTTTCTTCAGCCATAAGTTTAGCCAAGCCTTGGCCTTTGACAAGCTTAGTGGGATTCACCTCTATGTTAAACTCTAAGAAATTTGCAATCCATTTAGCTCTCTTTCCATCAATATCTGGCTGAGTTAAGACATCTTTTACTGAGGCTGAAGGTACATATGCAACTACTTTGGAATGCAGAATATAAATTCTAAATGCCTTTAAAGATTTTATGAGAGCATAAACTTGTTTTTCAACATGGTCATATCTTAGTTCAGCATCCCTTAAAGTTTTGCTGAAAAAGGCTGATCCAGGTGGATGTTGGTGGCCACCCACCTATCCCATTTGGACCCCCACAACTGTCTCTTTCAGTCTTTTCAGTTTCCTAAATTGTAGCATAGTTTACTATTTTTAGCAGTTTTTCGGGTCCTGAACTTCCGGAGCCGTTTTGAGGCCCTAAACGACGTTTTTTGGGAAATCTGGGGAAACATGTTGTCTCCCAAAGTTGTAGTGCTCGGATAGATATTTCTAACGAGCTATTGTACACGTCAAATAAAGATCGTATGCCAAAGTTACGACCCCGGGAAATTTATGTACAAATTTACCCAAAGGAGGCCCACAATTTGGCGTTTCATCTTCTAGGGTTAGATTTCGGAATGTTAAGGGTTTTCCATTGTTTCTCAATAATAAATAGGCCTTCGAGCCTCATTGTAGAACAGTTCAGAGGCATGTAGCCGCACATCTCTTCTCAGAGATAAGCTACCATCGCCCTAGCTGGATTATTTCCATTTCTGGTTGTAAGCATATTTCAATATTTTACAGTAATGAAATGAAGTATTATTTCCATTGCATCTTTTTGTTTATGGTTATCTCTATATTTTATTGTGTTCCTGTCTAAATCCAGATCAGTGGTATCAGAGCGGTCTGCTTTTTCTCTGTTTTTATTTGCATGTCCCCAACGAGGTCGGGATATAAGGAGTTAGGGCTTGAACTGGTCGAACCTTTGCAAGACTAGCCTCGCAAATCCCGACGACCTCCCATGGCGAATGAGAAGAAAGACGAGGGAGCAGGAGATCCCATCAAAATCTTGCTCGAAGAAGCCCTCGAGCGACAAAGGAACGCGATGATGGACAACTTTGCGCAGATTCTTCAGCGGCTACCCAGAGGCGACGCATCGGCTTCCAACAGCGACTCTGGAAATGCCACACCCTTCAAGGTACAAGTTAATTTTGAAATCCCCATATTCGAGGGTCAAATAGACGCAGATGTCGTAGATAAATGGTTAAATCTGATAGATGGGTATTTTTCTGTTCACGAATTTTCAAGTCGGGAAAAGATTGTTTTCGCTCTTCTCAAAGCAGCCCCCCACGTCAAGGACTGGTGGGAAACTTACTGCGAGCAGAAGGATGAAAGTATAGGCTCACTATTTTTAGCTGCACCCACTTGGAATGACTTCCGGGATGCCATCAAGGAGCAGTACTACCCTGTCGGAAGCTATGAGGATAAATACATCAAATGGACCACACTGCGGCAGGGACGAGACCAAGATGTGCCAGAGTTCACAAACATTTTTCATACCCTTCGCACACAGTTGGGTATCAAAGATTTTGAGCTACATCTGGTACTCAAATACCGCGGCTGCCTACACAGATACATCCAGGAAGAGATGGGGTTCTTGAACATCTCCTCACTCGGCACAACATACCGATACGCTGTCAAAATCGAGCAAAAGTTCAAACAGAAGAAGCGAGACTTTGGATCTGCAAATCCGAAGCCCAAAGGACAAAGCCAAGGCGGGGTGACCCAAGACAACCTGTCGAAGCCGCAAGAAAAGAACAACACCACGAAGCCGAAGAAGGACATAGGAAAGTGGTGTGAGTTCCACAAGAGTCCCACTCATAACACAAGTGAGTGTCGGACCAAGCAGTCGCTAGTGGTCGAGTTGAAGGCTTCCGAATCAGATGCATGTTCTGACCCTGAGCCAGAACCTGACAAGGGGAATGGCAAAGGGAAGCAAATCATTGATGCGGATCCCAGCGCCACTGCCAAGATCCAGAAGAATGAACCTACAGTTCCAGAAGAGGGGGAACGTCTTTTCCACTCACAGATGTGGGTGAAGGGTTCGCCGCTGCAATTCATTGTTGACAGTGGCAGCCAAAAGAACTTCATTTCAGCAGAGGTCGTGAAGCGGTTGGGCCTACCGACTACACCGCACCCGCAGCCGTACAGTATCAGGTGGCTTCACGAAGGACGAGATCTGAAAGTTCTCCTGAAGTGCTGCCTTCCCTACAGCATCAAACCCTTCACAGACGAGGTATTGTGTGATGTTACACCTCTGGATGTTTTGTGATGTATTATTAGGCCAGCCATACTTGTGGAGGCGACATGCTGTGTATGAGTCGAGGCCTCGTGCTGTCATTATTTCTTTGAATAATTCATTATACAGGATACCGAAGGTAGCCCCACCTACCGCCACATCTTTGATCACCGCTAAGAAAGGCAGCAAGCTCATCTCTTAGACCAGGAAATTCATCTGTCTGGTTCGCTCCCAAAGTAAGGGGAAGATCGGTTCTACATCCATGACCCCCGCAAAGGATTCCTCCACACAGCAGCAGCATCAAAGGGATACGGTCATGACAAAACACAAGAACAACTTCTCCTCACCCACAGGGGTACCACACAAGTTTCAGGTGGGCAACAAAGTTTGGTTACATCTGCAGAAAGAACGCCTTACCAGAACCCATCAGAAAATCGGACTACTTCGACATGGTTCTTACACTAGTACCAAGGCTACGAGAAACAATGCTTGGAAGCACAACATTCCTCCATTCCTTCGCTTGCACCAAGTGTTCAATGTGGACCATCGTCGACCATGCTTCCCACCATTTCTGGATACATCAAAGATTGCAGAACAGCTCACCAGAGACCCAGCTCAGCAGAAGCTTCCTCATCTCAGGGAGGAACTCAACTTAATGGGGACCATTGCTTCCTAAGGGGGGAGGAATGATCCAGGTGGATGTTGGTGGCCACCCACCTATCCCATTTGGACCCCCACAACTGTCTCTTTTAGTCTTTTCAGTTTCCTAAATTGTAGCACAGTTTACTATTTTTAGCAGTTTTTCGGGTCCTGAACTTCCGGAGCCGTTTTGAGGCCCTAAACGACGTTTTTTGGGAAATCTGGGGCAACATGGGTCCATGTATCGATGTTGCCTCCCAAAGTTGTAGTGCTCGGATATATCTTTCTAACGAGCTATTGTACGCGTCAAACGGAGATCGTATGCCAAAGTTACGACCCCGGGAAATTGATGTACCAATTTACCCAAATGGGGCCCACAATTTGGCGTTTCATCTTCTAGGGTTAGATTTCAGAATGTTAAGGGTTTTCCATTGTTTCTCAACAATAAATAGGCCTTCGAGCCTCATTGTAGAACAGTTCAGAGGCATGTAGCCGCACATCTCTTCTCAGAGATAAGCTACCATCGCCTTAGCTGAGTTATTTCCATTTCTGGTTGTAAGCATATTTCAGTATTTTACAGTAATGAAATGAAGTATTATTTCCACTGCATCTTTGTGTTTATGGTTATCTCTGTATTTTATTGCGTTCTTGTCTAAATCCGGATCAAAGGCCACTGGGTTCTCTGTGCCTTCATCATTTTTTTGCAACAGAACTGCTACAAGTGTATCATAAGAGGCAAAAGAGAAGATACAAAACTCCTTAGTGTAATCTGGGTTGATTAGAGTGGGAGCTTCCATGATAGCTTGCTTGATGGCTTCAAAAGAGCTTCTTGAAGCATCTGTCCATTTTATTTCTGATCCTTTCTTCAGCATGGAAGTGATGTGCTTTACAAGCTCTACAAAGTTTGGAATGAACCTCCTTACGAAGTTAATCTTACCCAGGAAGGATTGAATGTCCCTTTTTGACCTTGGGATGGACAATGTCTGAATGGCTTGAACCATTGCTGGATCAATCTTCACACCTTCAGCAGAAACAATATGTCCCATAGGTTTGCCTTCTTCTAGAGCGAACTGTGACTTCTTTGGGTTCACTGAAATTTCAAAATGTCTGCACTTTAGGAAGACCTTCTTCAAATGCTGTAAATGGTCTTTGTGGCTGTTGGAGAAGACTGTTATGTCATCAAGATAAATAAGGACAAACTTGTCCTTCTCTCCCACAAAGGCTATGTCCATGGCCCTCTGAAAAGTAGCCCCATCATTCATCAGTCCGAAAGGCATCTTGGAGTACATGAAAGTGCCCCAAGGAGTAGTGAAGGTGGTCTTTTCCTGATTTTTTGGATGTACAACAACCTGATTGTAACCTGAAAATCCATTTAAGAAATACATGACTCTGGCCCCTGAAACTCTTTGCAGTAAGTATTCCATCTTAGGCAGGAGGTAGTTATCTTTTTTAGAGCACTTGTTCAGATTTCTGAATTCCACACAAAGCCTGATTTCTCCATTTTTCTTTCTCACTACCACAAGGTTAGCTATCCATTTTGAATACCTTAGGGGAACTATAATTTTGGCATCCAACAGCTTCTTGATATCTTTCTCAATCAAAGGCAATAAGAGAGGGTTGATAAGTCTTAATTTCTGCCTTAAAGGGGTAGTGTTCTTTTCCAGTGGGATCTTGTGTTGAATGATGTTTGTATCATAGGTTTTAAGATCACTGTATTCCCAGGAAAAAATATCAGTGAATTGCTTCATGAGGGTGCAATACTCAGAATTCTGGGCAGAAGACAAATGAGTGGACAGATTGATGAATTTCGGATGGGCTGGGCTCCCTATATTATGTTTACAGATAGTAGACTCATTCTCTGTTTTGGCCAGCTTATAGGGCACGTCGTTATGATCGAAAAGCTTCTCTAGAGGCACCAATCCTTTTGGTATGTGATTACTAGGCAGTTCGACGATGCATCCTCATCCGATCTCACTTATTAGCTTGGACTGGCCGCATTCTTCCATGGTTTCATTTTCTTGGTTGATGTGCGTTTCAGCGAATTCCTCAACGACTTGTAAAAACCTATTAATTTCCTCATCGTCTTCAAAAAATCTCCAATATTTGACGTTGTCAAACAGAGATGGTCTATATTTTACCTGAACTTCATATGTCAATTTAGGAGGTAAAGGAGGAATAAAGGTGCTAGCAGACACAACAAGGGAGTCGGCAAGCTGGTTCTTCATTATTGGAATATAAGAAATGCTGAAATCATTAAAAGAATCTTTGAGCCTCCATACCTCATCTCTGTATGCTTTCAGCCTTGGACGCTTTGCTTGGAATGCTTTATTTACCTGATGAATGATGAGGTCTGCATCTCCAAACACTTTCAGGCCTTTGATACCCATTTCTTTAGCAGTGCTTAAGCTGAGAATCAAAGCTTCATACTTTGCTATGTTGTTTGTGACCTGAAAGGTTGATTTGAAAGATAAATGAATGTATTCATGTGTTGGGGACACAAGGACTACACCTGCCCCTACAGCTTCTTTAGAGCAAGCCCCATCAAAGAACATATCCCATATATGTGGGTTTTCTTCCTCTGCGATCTGGAAAACTGGCTTCTTGAGCTGTGTGGAGGCCAACTGGGATTCTTCAATACGAAGAATACATGCTCCAAAATCAGTGTCAACAACATAGATGGGATGATTAGTAGGGTTATTCTCATCGCTGATGATATAAGCCAACTGCGCCTCTCTGTATAATCTCTTGCTCTCACCTCTGAAAACTGGGACAATGGCATAAGGCAGATCATTTTTTAATGATCCACCTAGTCTCTTGATCCAACCTCTGGAAAGTAACATGCCAAACTTGGGAGGTACATCTACTACCACAATATCCATCATCATGCTTTTCATAGGCAACTGAGACAAAGTGATGGTTAGGTCTTTGATTAATCCTAGAAATTTCACTTTTCTAGAGTCAAAAGAAAACAGGTCATGATAAGGCTTAGTGATGTTAAGACCCAACTCATCCATGACATCCTTGGGCATTAGATTATGGCTGACTCCAATGTCCAAAAGGCAGTTGTGAAGGATTTTTTCATGAATAGTTAGAGACACATAGAATGATGGGGAGCTGTCTTCACAATTTTCAATCATCGGGTTGAGAATAATAGCTGGCTTGTCATCTTGTAGATTTACATGGTCAGTGGAGGCTTGGATGGCTTTAGGTTCAAGGGCCTCGAGGATGGATCTTTTGAAGGACTCATTCTTCACTAGTTCAATCAGAGGCATAGGTATTCTTAGCTTCTGAATTTTTGATTGAAAACTGAAAGGAGAAGGAGACTTGTCAAGGCCTCTTACCTCATGAGCTGGAGCTTTGAGGACGATGGGATCAACTGTCGGTTGTTTTTGCTTATTAGCTTGCTGTACTGTAGGGACAACAACTCTTTGAACAGGAGTTTCCTTGGCATTATTTATCTTTGACCTCAAATTATATCTTTGTTGATCTACAGTTTGTAGAATAGCTTTACCATCCCATTCTTGGCTAATTTGGTCATTGCATAATGACTTTTCATAGGCAGCTAAGGTCAAAAAGGAAGCATTGCCTTTGTCTTCCAGACAATGGATCTCATCATCTTCTTCAAACTACTCTTCTTCCATGACTGCATTTTGAAAAGGAGCCTTCACCCTTTGGTCTTCATTAGCATCTTTGTTTCTTTGCAAAATCTGCAACTGCTCATTTGTTCTTCTATATGGATTTGGATTTGGATTTCTAGGAGCAAAGGTATTAGGCACTCTTCCTTTCCCCGGGTGCTGCTCAACCTTCAATTTGGAGATTTCAGAGGCTAATGACTCGATCATTTTGGTCATTTTATCTATCTTAGGATCAGAGGATGATGAAGACTCGCCCCTCTGTCTTCTTCTATCAACATTTCCCTTGAGCTTCTCTGTAGCCATGATGTTTGATTCCACTTCCAAGGTTGCATCCTGCATGTTAGCCAAAGTAGCACATCGCCTCTCTCTCAATAGTAGGCAGAAGTTAGAATCAAAAGCACTAGCATAGGTGATTTTAGCAAAGGTAGTAGTGGGTTTTACTTCAGCTGGTATCTTGCTATGCAGATGGTTAAACCTCTTATTAAAATCAGACAACAACTCACCATTTTCCCTCTTTAAGTTTCCAAACTCAGTGTGGTAGTAGATGAGATCCTTCTTATCCCACCAATGCTTTAGGAATGCATCATCTAAAGCTTCAATATCTGCTATAGATCTTGGGGTTAGTTCTCTGAACCATTTTCTGGCCTCTCCATCTAGGCTTTGGACAAAGACTCTCATCTACACATCATCTTCACTAATGTCCAGATTATTATCATAGATATAGAATGAATCAAGATGTTCTTCAACAATGACAACTTCAGTCCCAGTGAACTTAGGCCTATATTTATGATATTCTGTAGTAGGCATGGCATTCATAGGAGTGGGCAATATTAGAGGTCCATACCTAGCAGCTATGATTCTTTCCATTTTAGTAGGTGCTTGTGGACTTGCCATAGCTGTGGTGGCTAAAAGAGTACTGGCAGTGTGAATGATAGAGGGCTAAAGAGTGGTTGATAAGACTAAAGGAGTATGATGGATGAGAGGTGAGGTTTCCTTTGGGCTTACAACAAAAGGAGAACCTAAAGAATAAGGAGCTTTATGAATCTCTGAGAGTTTTTCTCCAATGCTAGTATTAGATGCTATACTCTCAACATGTATTTGTTCTATTACAAGCCTTTATTGAAGAGATATAGAAGATTATTTAGGTTTACCTGATCCTGATGCTCCTTTCTATGATACCTTTCTCTCTTTGATGATTTTTTCAGGGTCAGGTATTGGGTCAGCTTGTAGCTTCTAAGGGTTTCTCCGAGTATGCCTCACAAACTGAGCCAGAACTATGAAGTGGAGTCGCCAAGAGGTTCGGCCTCCAGTAGAGTTGCCAGATAGATGATTACAACCAAAAAAGTGCCCAGACTTTGTCTATGTTGTTTCCGAGGGAAGTTGAGCTTCAGTTTCCTCTCCTCGGCAACAATGCCAATTATGTTAACACTCCAGGAAACTCTCCTAGGTTGTAGGTCGGAGATGCCTAATAACATATAATCTTCAATATTGTTCTCTAAACTATTGGAATAAATGATGGTTTGGATCAAGTTAGATAACCATTTCAGCTCTGTTTTCACTCAAGGCATGCATGAATTCTCTCACCAATACAAGGCTTTAGACCACTAATGCTCAATAATTTATAAATTCAATGGATAGATGGAGAATACTGACTATACCAGCAGATTGCATACATAAACATAAATCAATGGCTAGTTACAAGAAGGAAAAGAGAATATTGAGTGTACTGGCAGATGCATGTATGACCACATATGGATGGCTAGTTACAGGCAACAAATATTCTTGCAAATCTAATTTATCAAAGCAGAGATAATATGACAGTTATCTGGTCTTAGACATAAAGAAAACATGAACAAACTGTTCAAGTGCAAGCATAGAACAAGAAAGAGAATGGACATTGAACATATAATGGAAAAAGAAGCTTATATTGCTAGAATGAAGATAAGAAGCTTGAAGGATCAGAGGAGGAATAATCTCCATAAGTTGAACCTCTATTACATCTTACTTTCAACTATTTATAGCCTGTTTACAATGCTCCTGAGCTCTAAGAGGCTCGGAGTCTTAATCTGTCTGATCTGCAATGTTAACTGATTTGATGCCCTCTAGGTAAGCATGGGATGGGAGTTTTCTGCTTCTGACAGCAGAGTAACCGCTTTCAGATATTTTTGGTGGCTTGTTGCATTGTTTGGGAGTTCTCCTGTGCGAGAGATGCTCCATGATGTTTGTTGGTGTGGCTGTTGCGATGTCTGTGCTTCCTGATCTTTCTGTTTCTGGGCTTTGTTTCTCGACAAACTGTCTCCTGGGCTCTGTTATATGTTGGAATGGGTCTTCGGGCCTTTTTTTCCCTATAAACTGCAAATAGTGATTGTTTCTGTTATAAATAGCGAAAACACTGCAACACTGATAAATCCCGCCCATCACTGTTCATTTTAGACTTCAAAAGTCCTAAAATATGGTTTAATTGTCTATTGGGTCAGGTCTTGTCGCCATCGCAAGTCGCAAAAGGCATGCTCTTGTGTATTTCCCTTATATTATAAAATATGCGAAAACACTGAAAAATGCATGAAAATGGGTTTGACGAACTTCAGATATTATCTATTTCACTTCTCGGACCTTTTTGGGTCTGGGACTCATCGTAATCACTGCTGGCCAATGCTCCCTTCGTATTTTCGTTATATAACGAAAATACATGAAATACATTAAAAATTGGGCTTTTGCGAACTTGAAAATATATATATTTTGCTTCCCGAAATCCATCGGGTCCAGGTTCCATCACTATCACATTGCCCCTATTTCCCTTTGTATTTCATTATATAACGAAATACACGAAAAATACATTAAAAATTGCTTCGGCACAGACATCAAAATTTATGAACTCCCAACTACAATGTCGTCGGGTCCGGCTCATCGGGTCGCCCATATGTATGTGTATAGGCCCCGCCCGTGGTATAGCGCCGATGCGATATCAGTGATGCGATAAATTGCAATCGTGCGTCGCTCATTGCCAGGGTCCTTTATATAACATAGCATATGCTCCCACCAATGTGACTTGCCGATCCGATCATCGGCGATCGCTGATCAGCAGTGTCATGCGCCCAACTTTAAACTGTCCCTCCTACTCGGCCGATTGCAATTAGCCACTTAGATCTGGGTTGTTGATCAACCAGATCTAATGGCTGCTATTCATTCCTCTGTTTAAGCCTACGATTGTGGGTTTTTCATGGTTTTCAAGTGTTTTTGCCTCCCGATAGTGTATTTCTACCCTTCCAAGGGCTCTCCTCTTACGCTGATTTTGATCATTGGATGATATTTGAGCAAATCTTGAAGATTTCAAGAGCATTAATGGATCCATTGGCATGTTTTTAAGAAAATTTGGAGACTTTAAGAGCCTATATGGATCCAGTTGTGGGCCTTTTCCCAGTAAGGCTAACACTGGCTCCTTCTGTAAATTACTATGGGAAAGAATGCTAAAAGAAAAATTTAGCATGCCAGACAGTTGTGGACAGTTGTGAAAGGCCAAAAGGCCTTGGGTTGATGGCAATTTCCTACCCAGAGGGGTTGATGGTGCTTGCCTTCCCAGATTTCCTCTCCCTAGAGATAGATGATCCCAGTAACGGAAAAGAGTTGGCCAATATGGTAAGAGGGGAAAAAACCTGAGGCAACTCTCTTGATTTAGAGCCTGTTAGAGGAGGCCCAAAATTCCTTATAGATGGGACACTGTCAGAGGAGTAGGTAGGACACTGCTAAGAGGATTCCTATATTGGACCCTGTGTAGTTATTGAAATTCTTGAGCTGATTGGCCAGTGGAGTTCCATAATGGACTTGGTATGGTCTCTGTCAAATAACTGTCTAGATGTGAAAATGGATCAATTTGGTTCTGGAAACTAGTTCCCATTGGTTGGGAGGAGCATTCTTTTTCCACTGTGGTTCTCAAAGAAGAATACATTAACTAATCATTTATGTGTTGTGTTGAAAATGAATTTTCTATATGATTGTGTAAATATTTTATGTACATCTTGACAGAAAAGGAGCCTAGTGCTCAGTAAGGAATTATTGGTAGTGTAGTTCCTTTATTGTATTACCAATATTATGAATGTCTTTAGCAAGGGCTAAGACAGTTTTCACTTGATGCAATTATTGATAATTTCGATGATTAGAGAGTTAGGTGCTCTTTGAGTACTTTTAGAAGTACTGTGTGGATGTATTTAGTGAGAACTAAGACAATATTCACATGGTGCATTGATTTATCATTTTGATGAATAGAGGGTTGATGCTCTCTAAGTAATCGTGGAGGTAGTATGGTTAAGATATCACTTGACATTGTATAAACGAGTGATGTTTATAAATATTTCATTTGATTGAAAATGTTGTGATTGATGTGATTCTGTTGAATTTGTTGATCATATATTACAAGGTGCCTGTTATTGGGATGTTAAACCATTGAAGTGATTGCATAAAAGTGACCATGAATTCCAAGAGTAATGGGTAAGTAATGGTAAATTGGTATAGAGATATTGTTTTGCTTCTATGAATTTGAATAATGGCCAAGTGATGGAAAGTAGAATTTGCATATTTTCGTAGCTATAAATGCATATGACTATTGATAAAACATTATTTTTTTTGCATATTGGTATTTATTGGAATGAAATTTTCATTTTAAGGGGGAGGGATCCCCTTTTGAGTTGTTTAGATTGTTATATCATGAACAAAACTTAATGATAAACACCGAGGATGGTGTTTGCTTCAAGTGGGGGAGTATGTAATATCCCTAGCTAGCTTACATGACATACTTTATTTATTATCATAAAATAAACGCTTGTAAAAACTTAAGTAAAATAAATTAGTCTTATTTACAATTTCAATGTCCATAGAATATCTTTAATAAAGTGTATGTGTAATTGTTTTAGTTAGGGTTCGATTGGCTTGGTTGGAACTACTTTATGATTTGTTCCATAATGAAATTTGTAGGGGGGAAGCATAATTAAAGAGTAAGATAATACATTAGTAACAAAGGGATGGAAAAATGGGGAAAAAGGCACTCCAAATAGGTTCCTGCACGTGCAAAGTACACCATTTGTTCCATTCATTGTTGTTTCCTAACATCCACAGAAAAGGCGAGGATGTCTATATGCCACTGAAATTGTTAAATTAATTCCTTCTGTCCTTTAATTCCTTCTAGGTTTAACTTCACAACCACGTGCCTGTCAAGTTAATTTGCAAGACTATTGCAAGATTTTGAAGGACAACTTCGCGGGATTCCAAGCAATAGATCCACTGAGCCCAAAATTTGTGAATATTTTTGCTCTCTTGAGCAGGGAAAGTTCTGCAATTACCATCACCACCACCAGTGGAGCGATCATGTGTGCGGGAAACCATGGCGATGGAGATAATTAACAATGTTCCTTGAAAATTATTTCATTTTCGTAAGGTTCATGAAAAAAATTATGAATCAAATTTATTTTCTTTAAAGATTTCGAAGGATTCTCATGCATAAGAGATAACTAGTTATGGTAAAAGATTTAAATGGTGTGTTATGTTGATGGTAAAGTTTAGATATTTAATAAATGCATGGAAAATATTTGGAAGGATTCTCATGCGTAAAAGATAACTAGTTATGGTAAATATAATAATCTATGCATAGATCAAAAGCACATAGATAACATCAGTCATCAGAATATTCTTTGGAAAGAGTATTTTTTTTCTTGTGTGTGAAAGGAAAGTCAATTGTATTAATTCCTTTGCAATATTTTGCAAAAGTTACAAGTTTTGGTGGGTAAAAATATAAATTATTTGTGTGTTGTATATTTGATAGTTTGATTTAACTGCATGGTTAGTGCATAAAAGGTTAGATTTTTTCATTATTTTAAAAAGACTTTCCTAGCTTTTATGCTCAAAAGAAGGGTTAACTATGATACTTTCTTGAAAACAAATGCATGAGAACTTTGTACAAAGGAGGGTTAATTATGATACTTTCTTGAAAACAAATGCATGAGAAATCTGTACAAAGAAGAGTTAAGCATGATACTTTCTTGAAAACAAATGCATGATAACTTTGTACAAATAAGGGTTAATTATGATACTTTCTTGAAAATAAATGCATGAGAACTTTGTACAAAGAAGATAAAGAAACTATGTTGGGCTCTTGATAATAAGTATGTGTCATCTTCACAAATAAACAATCATTTTATTTGAAAAGAATATATGCAGAAGCATGGAAACAATAGTTAATTACATCCTTTTTTGTTAAAAGGGAAAGTATTCTCATATATAACATAAATAGCTAGAACCTCTTAGAGAAGGGATATGTGTTGCATACATTAAAAAAAAGGACTATTATGATAAGCTCTTGCATACACAAACAATAATCATGTTATAGAGATATGTACTTTGCATGGATAGAACTATTCAGCCATATTTCTTTAGAAAAAAATATGTGATTATTTTTGTGCTATCATAACTATTACGTTAGTTTATTTTGGAACAAGATCATGTATATACATGCACGATTTGTACTAGCTTTTGTTTAGAAAAACTATACATTTGTATGAAGGAAAAGCTAGCATGTTGTGTTAGCTTACATTAGAAAAGATTCTTTGGGAAAGAAGATGGATTTACATGGACAAAAACCATAGTACTGTGTTGGTTTCCTTGAAATATATATATGGGTAATGTTGGTATTCTTCATTGCATTAGTTTTATATGTAGGAAAACATGTTTTTCTATGCCTTATTGTGTTATATTTCCTTGAAAAGGAAACATGTGTTTGCATGATTTATTGTGTTGAGAATTCCTTTGCAAAGTGTATGCATTCAAATAGGAATAACATTCATTGTGTTAACTTTCTTTACAAATTTGCATGCACCAAAAGCAAACACTGAAGGGCTAGTTCACTTGATAAAATTTATGTAATTCACATGCACGAAGATCATAATTGATGTATTAGTTTTCTTTACCGGAATGTCTAGACAATTGTAGTGATTTGTCTTGCAAGAACCTGTGCTTGTGTAAAGGAAATATTAGTTACCGTGGTATTTATCTTATAGACATGCTTTGATGGATACACACTTATAACTAATGCATATGCAATGTTGTTAAAGGAAGAATTTCGCGATATTTTTCTTACATTTCATGAATGTATATGAATAAATGGTGAAGCATCACTAGTATAGATATATGAATTGGTTGATTAATACTTTATGTAATCATGATATCAACGTATGCCGGTGACAACAATGGAAAGACAAAATTATGCTTAACATGGTGGCAGGTAAATAAATAATGGTCCATGCAAATGAGTGCGAGTTGCAGGATGGTCCACTGAAGGAACAACCAGGCCACAGAGATATGAAGATTGAATATTTGTGGGTAAATGATATCATGGTGATTGTAATAACTTTTAGCTAGATATGTTGTAATTGAATGATATTCTCTTGCAATATTTTATGACAATAGTTAAGGGATGGACTCCCTTATAAGCCATTGAGTGAGGACTGAACACCTTCATGAGTGTTTAATAATAAAATTAAACGTTTGTTGGTTTTCACCCTACGGGGTTTCTAGGGTATATCGGTGTTCGATGATGTGATTGATTATTGTGTCAGTTTGATTATGTTGATTCCTTTTGTGACGTGATGTTCATTAATTAATCTGGTTAAGGGAATCATGAAATGGATGCAAGGTTCATCATATAGCTTATGTTAATATACTACAACAGTGGTTGTTAATGGTTATGCAACTTACTATTCCTCTACTAAAAATTACTCTATGTATCGATGAACATTCTATCTAATGATTAATGAGGATCTAGAATAGTGATTTGGATAATTACCCATGGGTAATTTGTATAAAAAATTTCTAATTCCCTGCATTTTCATGTGAGGTCACTGAGGGATGTTACAATCTTACAGTCAGAGAGGACTCGGCCCTTTTCATATCCAGTGGTGCATTTCATAATCCAATGTTATTTTTTGTTGTAGTAAATTTAGAAAGGTAAAGGGATTATATATATATATATTCTACCAATTTTAGATAAGAAAAACTTAGAAACCAAAACTCTTATGAACATAGTATATGTGTAATTAAAACATGAATGTTGATACTTTGATATATTTTTTTCAGAAGAAAGAAACTAACTGGATTTATATATATTAAAACAAAACCCAATTACATGTAAGCTTGCATCCCCCATGATAATTCAACCAAGTCAATCTGAAAGAGTAACATCTACAAACATCTTAATGGAGATTTTAAAAAACATATCACTCCTCACCATACAACAAAAACAATCATTTTCAAAAGATATTTATCCTACCACCTCAAATGTCCACAAAGGTTCAGAAAAGGAACATCATAAAAAGAGACATAAAAACACACAAAAACCCATCAGTTACAGAATGTCGATTTGTCCTTCTTCCCGCCGGTTGCCTTCCGTGGTGGTACAGTAGAACATGATACCTTCTGGGTCTTGCAAACCCTGTTTTGAGAGACTATCGGCAACTATATTAACCTCCCTGAATATATGTGTCAAAGTATAGCTCCCAAAAAGACCAAGTAATGCATAGATGTGATCCCTCCATCCCTAAAGGTTCGTTGGGTCAAACTGTGAAGCTCACATGAAACCATTGATGATGGACTGTGAATATCTAGAAATGTGAATGTTTGGTATCTCTTTTTTGCTAGAAAACCACAACAAGCCCCAGAGGGAAATCATCTCTGCCCTGGTGTTTGTACCGCATCTAGCACTCCAATGCAACCTGTAACATGTATGCGCATCCAAGTGGAGCCACCCCCCACACCCACATTTGCCCCTTTGCACCGCTCCATCAAAGTATCCCGCTGGTAAAATAATGTGAGGGGGTGAGAGATGCCTAGACATGTCCTGGATGCGAGGACTCTTTGGTTCCATATGATTGATCCATGCTATAATTTTTGCACATACATGGTGAACGCAGACAGGTTGCCCATGAAAAATACAGTGGTTGCGAGCCTTCCATATTTCCCAAAGAGTGAACAAGGTAATATAGGAACTGGTCCCACTCTCGACAACACTCCATCTCAGACAATGTTCTATGGATAAAAAAATCTTGAAGGGAAACCTGCATGAAGAAAATATAATAGACCAAACATGTAAAGCGAAACTACAATGTAGGAACATGTGTGATACCAATTCTTCACTCATTCAACATAGGACACAACAACCCAGACTAGTGAAACCATGTTTGCACAAGTTTTTCCAGGTAAGAATATGATCCCGACATACCATCCAGCAAAATAAAATCACTTTTAATGGCGCAACAAACTTCCAGATTGTTTTGAACTAAGATCGAGGAGCATATTCATGACCCTATAGTGAGAAATGTTTATAGACATTTGCCACCACCACTGATTGGTTTATTTGACACCCCTCCCAAGCGAGGGAATCTACAATTAAATTCCTGCATAGACCAACCCATCTTAAACTGGTTACAAATTCATTCCAAAACTATGCTATGTGTCTTGTCATGTTGAGTTAAGTTGCCTCCTTCCAAATCAGTTATGCCCTGCGTCATCCATTGACCACCTATCCCAAGTAAAAAAAACCTCGTTGGTGTAGTGCTTCCATAACACATGTCAGAAGTCCCACATCATTGTTAACACCCATGATGCAGTCTCTTCCTATAAGGATTTGATTGCCCCTTCCAAAGGCCCATATAATGTGATGAAGAAAGGATAATTTGGCTTTCTGGAAACTCCTCCAGATGTAAGAGCCCTTTTTTATGCCAATTTCACCTCTGTGAAACCATATTGTAAAAGACATTTCTTTAAGGTACTTGCCTTTAAAATTATTCTGTATAGTGCCCTCACCAAACAAAAATCTCCACATGGACTTAATAATTAGTGATTTTCCAAAGGTTTTAACATTTATAATTCCCCATCCATCAATGTCGCGTGGCCTGGAGATATCGTCCCATTTTATTAAGTGATATTTCTTGTTTCCTTCCGGTCCAAACCACAGAAAATGGGCCATTAGTGAATTTATCTTATTGCTAATGTGCACAGGCAGAGCAAAAAGGTGCATCCAATAGATTTCCATCTGCTGTAAAATTGACTATATCAGTGTGAATTTGCCTCCTAGAGAAAGTGTTCGGTGTGTCCAACATCCAAGTTTCTTCTTGAATTTCTGCAACAGCCAGTGCCAGTCACATAGATGCTACTTGTTTGGCTTCAGCCTGTATCCCAGATATGTGAATCCCTCATGAAGTGGTTTATAGGAAACCCCAAAAAGGTCCGTGATTTGTTTAATATCAGCAGTACTCCTAGTTGAGTGAATAAGAACTGACTTATGCCCATTGGCATTCAAGCCAGATGCCAAACCAAAGCAACAAAAAATGTGGAATAAAGCCTCCCATTCCACAACTAACACCATACCAAAAGTTAAAATATCATAAAAATAAATAAATGTGTAATGCATACCTCACCGAGCATCTTCACACCCCGAAAATATCCACTCGCCTTTGCCCAATTAATCTTTCGACTAATCCCATCCATGACAAGTATGAAGAGGAGCGGAGAGAGGGAGCATTGTGACGCAACCATTGGCCAGCTCAAAAGAAGACAATGGGGAGTCCATTTATGAGGATTTCCAGCCAAGTGTGTGAAACACACGCCATTATCCATTCAATAATAAAGATAGAAAGTCCAATCTTCTGTAAAACCATCCGAAGAAAGGTCTAGTCAACACTGTCATAAGCCCATTGTAAATCAATCTTCATCACCACCGCATCAAGTTTCTTCATATGCATGGTATGGATACATTCTTGGGAGGTGGCTATAGCATCGTGAATGGATTGATTAGGCAGAAAGTGAAATTGTTCGCCAGAGATATGTGTCGAGAGGGAAGATTTTATCCTCTCCGCAATAATCTTTGAAATGAGCTTGTAGGTAATATTACACAAAGATATAGGCTGGAACTCAGAGATAGAGGAAGGGTCTAAGACCTTCAAAATCAGTGCTATAAAGGTGGAATTAGTTGCCCCAGATATTGACCTCTCGATTCTGAACTCCTCTAGCTTCACCAGTAATTCATCATTCATAATATCAAAGAAATGTAGAAAAATCTCCACCATCCATCCATCTGGGCCTCTACATTTGATATGACTCTTCAATCGCTTTCACTTGTCATGACATTACACTTTCAAAAGGTCATTGCAGTGGAATGTGTCATATTTTTTATGAAACTTACAAAAGCTACACTGGAGATATTATTAATAGATATGAATTAGCAATATCTTCCATTTTAACTGATTGAAATCTACAAATTATGATTAAAAGTAAGCCTTCCATCTATCTAGTGTTTTTGGTGTGTTCCACAGAAGATCCAAACACCGACATGTTGGACTAGTCAAGTTCAAGGAAGTTGGGTTCATTGTTTTCATGATGACGTAAGACCCCTAACCTCGACTAGTCGGAAGTCAGGCCTCTGGTCTCTGTTGACTGTGTTTGTGTAAGGATGTAAGACCCTAACTCTGACTAGTCACACATTGGAGGCCGAGTCCCCAGATGGTTTTGAAAACATTAGGAGGGGATTAACCATGACTCCCAACTAGTGGACCCCAAATCACTACTCACAATATCATATTTATAAATGGATATATGTATATGTATATCGAGCTATGATTAATCCCTGTATTGATTAAAATCATTTGGGACAGACTGATCGACACTAACTAGGCCGAGGTTGGGCTTGGGTCCAACCGACAAACGTAGGAATGAAGACCAAACTCAATTCCTGACTCCTTGGCATGAACCTTCGCTATAATGGTGGACCCCTCAACTTCCATTTAAGGCATGGATGTGGAGGGATATTAATTCCGACCTTGATGCAGACCCCTCGACAGTCGTATAATGTGTGAAGACAATTCTTTATTGAGTTTTTTCTTAGGTGGGTGTAGGGTCAATATATATATATATATATATATATATATATATATATATATATATATATATATATATATATATATATATATATATATATAAGGAGGGGAACTGCATAAGAATTTGTGTAAAGTTCATAAAATACTAAATGTGTTTTGTGTTTTTGGGAAACTATCCTGATTATTTACTATGCCGGAATGTTGTGTTATTTTGCCACGACTTTCTTGAACTTCATGATGAGGAGCATTGGTGGCTGATTGCATCGATAACAGAGCCATGCATGACAAACCCTCACATCCATCATACATTACATACCTGCAAATGCACACTCTGGTGAGAAAAACTATGATTGAAAAATAAGACCTCGGCCCTATGAGCCAATCACAATCTAAACAAATAAAATAAAAATATTAAAAAGAAAAAATAATTTTGTTTTATAATGTTGACATTGCAGATTATTTGTTCCTTTTTTGGTTAAAATTTAATTAATTCAAGTTCAATGAAATATTGATTGTGTTATATCCCACCAACAGTAGAGATAATAACACTCTTATACTTCAAAGTTACTATGTTGTAATTTGTCATAATTATAATTTGGATTAATTTAAGTGTTAAATGCGAACAATTACAAGTAAAAGGTTATGGGCTTAGTTTTGTAATTGGTTGTCTTAGTGGAAATTATGGACCTCACTTAATGTCTTTATCAAGTTAGGTTTTCAAAATTGTAATCAACTAGTTTACTTTAGGCACCATCTCTAAAATGAGGAGAAGTTTCTAGTAGATTTCCTAGGATTTTCTTTTCAATGAAAAAAATGTTTGAATAACCATCAAACCAAAAAAAAAAACACATGTTTAGGGTTCTCATAACAACAACTTAATTATACAACCAAAACAAAAAACACATGTTTAAGGTTCTCATAACAACAACATAGAGGATATTTGACTAAAAGAGACCATTGTGGATTAAGAAATCACTGATGGCCAAACCTTTAAGGGTAAGGAGCCAAGCAAAAGGGTATCGTTGGGTTCAACCAAGAGTTTGTGGACACAAAAATACAAAGCTTGGCTTGATCTCTCTACAACTTTCTCAACTTTCTTATGACAAAGTATTTTCACCTATTAATGGGCTTATACCTTTTATAATACTTGGCGTTGTTGCATTAGGAGTGTAAAACTGCATTTACATACCAACTAGATGTGTTACATTTATAATATAAATAAAATCGACCATAATAATAAAAAATTAAAAAAGAGGACAATAATTATTATAAAAATCTATAGATAAACAATCGTAGATCCATATTAACCCCATATGTTTTAAGAGTCAAGAGATTATGCCTTCGTCTTTTTTATCCCTCTTGTTGCTTATTAGACTTGGAGTTAGATGGATCTATGTAGGTTCTAGTTCCAATTATTCTAGCAAATTTTCAGAGATTGTAAGCATAATTTTATGGAGAGAGAACTAAGAATAATATCCTCAATGCATGAAATTACAAACCTAGATGGGTTGGCTAATTTATATATATATCCTTTAATGTTGGCCAAGGAAACTGACGCAAGAATATTGACCCATCCTTTGAGATTCATGGAAAACGAGCTACTGGAAGGCACAACTATCAAAAGAAAACATGATTTGTTAATTTCTATTTAAAAGCATGAGAATAAGATTTGTGAGGGATCGTAGGAATTCGTTGAGAGTTTTGTGGAGATCATGTTGAGAGATGTGTGGAGAAGATCATGGATCCAAAGTGATCCATGACATTGTATTTTCATATATAAAATGTAATGGCCTGTAATGTGTGAAGCGACCATTAGAACGAATATTTGGCCAACCATGGTGCCATGTATATGAAATGTGCATGACTCATGAAATCAAAAAAAGTTGAGAATTCTAATTTGTAAATGTTATGTGTATTGCAATCATCGGATGTATTGGTTAATAGCCATTTTATGTAAGAGATTATTGTATATGTTGTAATGTAATATGACAATGTCAAGTGTCTTGTTTCTTGTAATGTAATATGACAATTTCAAGTGTCTTGTTTGAAATGGATGTACAATTTTGGTAGCAATTATATGTTGCTTTAGTCACAAGAATTAAAAATTCTCGTAGATTTTGTATTGGAAGCTTGCATTGTCAGCTTGTAGTAGGGAACAATGTGATGACTTGAAGGCATCGCCAGAACCGATTTTCTGGAAAAACCGTTTTCATGAAGTGATATCAGTGCAGGGAAATGTTTCTTGTGTGAAGAGGAAGAGAAGAACGTGAAGATTTGAGGAGCAACAAAAGGAGGTACAAGTTGGTTGAAGATCTGGTAATTTTTTTTTTTTTTGTGATTGTCGAAGCGATAACAGAGGAAGGTGAGAAGATTTACAACAACCTAAAGCAAGGAGTTCTCATAAGGTTCTAGAGGAGAGAACCAGGAAGATGCCAAAACACTGAGCTCAAAGGAGAGAATCTTAGTGAGGTGTCATGTAGCAAGGTGGATACTTGTTCCTGCAAAGGTTTTGTTGTAGCTCATGAGTTAAAGCTATTGTGAGAAGACCACAATCATATGACAAGGAGGTCATAAAATTTTGTACCTTGGGAGTATGATGTAGGAACATTGACCCATCCTCCAATATTCATGGAAAATGACTTTCTGGAAGTCGCAACTATCAAAAGGCAAGGTGATTTGTTAATTGTTATTTAAAAGCATGAGAATCATATTCATGAGGGACCTTATGAATTCGTTGAGATCTTTGTGGAGAATATTATGTTCAAATATTTGTGGAGAAGATCGTGGATCCGAAGTGATCCATAGCAATGCATTTTCCTATATAAATTATAAGGGCCTACAATGTGTGAGGCGACCATTAGAAAGATGATATCGCCAACAATGGTGCCATGTAGATTAAATGTGCATGAATCACACAATTAAATAGAGTTGAGAATTCTATTTTGTAAATTTTATGTGTATTATAATCATTGGATGTATTGGTTGATATCCATTTGACGTAATATATTGTTGTACATGTTGTAATGTATGATGACAAAGTCGAGTCTCTTATTTCAAATGGATAAACAATTTTGGTAGCAATTATATGTTGCTTCAGTCATAGTAATTCACAAAACAAAATTCAAATTACATTAATTTAATCACTCTACTATTACATGGTGCCTCGACGGGTATGATATTCATCCAATTGACCACCTTTCACACACACATACATGTTTACAATTTATATTGGAAAATTACAATATCATGGATCATTTTAAGATCCATGATCTTCTCCATAAATCTCTTAATATAATCTTCTCCACAAAGCTCTCAACTAATTCCTAATATCTCTCACAAATCTGATTCTCATGCTTTTAAATAGCAAGTAACAAATCACCTTGCCTTTTGACAATTGTACCTTCCAGTAACTCGTTTTCCATGAATCTCAGAGGATGGGTTGATGCTCAACATCACCCCCAAAAGTTGTTTTCATCATAATCTAATATCTAGGCTTAACATCTAAACATATTTCCATTTTTATATAAACAACGCGTCAAATTAGTTTGAGAGTTAAAAGGGAATCTCTCTTTATCAACACATTTTCTTGACACAATAAAACAATAGACCACCATAAATAAAGGTTATTGAAGGATAAGTTGAATATGGGCCACTAGACTTTCTAATTGAGATAAGGCTTTATAGCCTCCACGCCTTGTATATACTCTAAGAAACAAATGTTCCTTTTAGCTAGGTATGACCATTATGTGAATTTATAGGAAAATCCCACTTGTTATTTCTTCTCAAGGGTATATTAATGTTGAATGCAACCATAAATAAGCATCGTCCATCCTTCAGTCACATATAACATTTAGATAATCCATTTAGCATATTATTATGGATTAGGTGTGGGTTTTGATAATCAACATACCTCCCCCAACCTCTAGGAGAGAAACATAGGTCCCAATTAACACAATGCAATGATTTTCCATTCTTTTTCGATGCTCTTTGTTTCCCAAATAAATTTGTGAAGAGACTTATTGAGACATTGATAAGAAGAAATGAACCAATCCTAAGAAGACGAATAGTAAACATGGGTCATTTTTCAGATATTAGTTCATATTTTGGTGACAATGCATAGTGTTAGCGATTGATTTATATGCCCCAATAATGGTGAGGAAGTGTAACACTCCCTCCTACACCCTTCTAGTGATTTAGGTCGTGGGAGGTGTTACTTACTATTCTAACTTGACCTCCAAGGTCTGTTATGAAGATGAGGTTACCAAAATCCTCTTTTTCCAACTTTTTCGAAACTAAAACTATTACTACCGTCACATTTATCTCATCAACATATTTTCAATGATATAAATATCTCAATCCCACACTTGGACTGAAATTTATGCCCATTCAAAGTTTGACCAATTACATTGTGCCACATCAACAAGGGACCTCCATGTGGCCTCTACATGTGATCCATGTGGACCTGACATGTCACCCTAAGTAGTCCCACATCACTCATGACCCTAATTTGGTGTCCATGTGGTCATTACTAGGTCCCGGTGGCACTTTACACCTCATCCCAAGCTAGAAGTTCCCACAAGGGGCGACCCTGTCTTATTGTGTGACAATTATGCATTATATTCGGTTCCATGGAAATCTAGGTATTCACATATTATCCAATGTTGACACAACCTCAAACCCTTGGACCTTTAGATTACTCAATTATGTTGTGGAAAATCTAGATCCGTAAACATCCAGAGCTCTACGACGATGTGCACTACTTGTCACCCTTGGATCTAGGATTCCCTAGATCACACACAAACTCTAGGGGAAGTTTGATCTTGGCCCCATCTAGGAATTTCTCATACGTGTTAAAATATTCCACCAATGAATCCTTCGAATTCTGGATGACACATTCACTTGCGAAGGAATCCGGTCTTGCGCATATGTTTAGTCTAAGTGGGGTCCACCCTAGATCGTCAATCCTAAACTGTTCTCTTCACTGAAATTTGGTTTGATCAAAATCCAACTTCTTTCTAAAGTGCACAAGGCTTGACCAAATAGTTGCCTCAGACTACTAGATGCATTCGTGAGTTAACTAGATATTTGACCCAGATACAAGTCTACCAAGATACCATTTCTACCAAAACTTATAAGAGGAAGAACTCAAGGAATTTTATGAGAATTCAATAGGGCATATCATCTACTAAGAAAACCAAATTCTGTGGATAAGGTTAAGTTTCTAAAAATTGACCTTCAAAAATATAATGTTATGACCACAAAGGATTTAATGGCACCAACAAGCCTAACTTACATCAGATCCTGAGCAAAGGGGGAAATGGATCCAAAGGCCAATTTTCTTAGGAAAAGAAAATACCATGCTTACTCTATGAAGCTAAAGACATTACAACACTGTACATGTGTGCATAAACATAACATCCCCACATTTCTCTTGAAATAAGTGACTATAATTTTCTAACTAAATCTTTATTGAACATATAGTTCATGGATTATCTCCCTATTATATATTGAGTTACGAACTGTGATGTTCCATGAATTGGATATGTATGGTATGATCTCTTTTATATTCCTAAATGTTAATGAATGCTTGAATGGTGAAGGTCATCATTATGCTCATGATTTGTATGATATCTTAGATGTTATAAATTTAATGAATGTTTGCATTGTGTTAATTTATTTCTTTATGTTTGATGCAACAAAGTTTGTTGCTATGTTCATTCATTAGATTTCCATGATTGAGAGTGTAATAGTTCATTTTTCCAAGAGACTAATGCAGCGTATCAGAGTGTTTGCATTCCCTCTTGTAACATTTTCAAGACATGCATACTTATAACTAGGTTGACTTTAATAAACACCTGCCTTAGAGTATGTCTAAACAACCTGTGAGAAATAATGATTGAAATGGAGTAAAGCGTGAACCTTGAAATTTTCCACTAATGTTTTAATAGAGGGAAGTTAAGAGATCATGACGCCGATGAGTTGATCTGATGGCGGTTCTAGCTTGCCACGAGTTGTTATGTTGTAAATTTGTAATGAATGGTGTAACACTACCTACCACCCCCTTGTACTAATGTGGGCTATGGAATATGTTACAAATGTCTTGAATCCAATTCCTAATGCCTTCAAAGAAAATGGGGTCATGGAAAAATGCCATTTTATAAAAACTTGTAGAATTGGATACGAATGTGTGCATTATGTCCATCTTGGTGAGAGCTTTCTGGCGATGTCAGAAGAAAAGAGGAGAACAAGAAGTAAACAAAACCACAAAGACACTTTTTTTATTCAAATAGAGAATAATTGTAAAAGCTACATTGTTGCGGATAATTTTTCCTTTTACAAAAAGCGACTTGTTACTTATAGCCTTTTTTTTGTTACAATACCACAGGTGAATTCCATGGGAGGGTAAATTCCATGGGTGAATAAATACCATGGGAGGATGAATACCATGGTAGGTGCCACTTACAATACCATGGATAAATACCATGGGATGATGAATACCATGAGTAGATGTCACTTACTATACTATGGATAAATACCATGGGTGGATGCCACTTACAATACCATGGGTAAATTCCAAGGGTGGATAAATACCATGGGTGGATGAGTACCATGGGTAAATTCTATGGGTGGATGAATACCATGGGTGGAAGCTATTTTCCAATAATATCATTCCTCCCTCCTTAAGAAGCAATGGTCCCCATTGCGTGAAGTTCCCCCATGAGAAGCCTTTTTTGAATATGATGAGCCATTGAATAGAAGGGTTTTCTGTGGTTAACCCATAACCATGATGAATGAAGATCCGAGGATAGAGATACCCTATAATGCTTGTGACCAACTTTGATACTAATAATGTGCAGCCTAGCAAATGGAATTTGATGAAGCGTGGATTTGTGGATGACCCATAACCATGAGAAATGAATATCTGATGATAGAGATACCCTGTAATGCTTATGATCAACTATGATACTAACAGTGTGCGGCCTAGAAAATGAAATTTGATGGCAAGGGTTTTGTGTGGTTAACCCATAACCTTGGGTTTGTGGGTGACCCATAATTGTGATGATTGTCATCCTGCTTAGTAAAAGCATGGTGGCTTGTCTAGTAGATTCTCCTATCCAATGAGATGTTGTAAAGGCTTCTTTCACGTTATAGACCTCTTGCTAAAATATGCTGATAACTTCTACTATAGGTGATGGAATCAAATTCCGTTAAAGACCCATTTGATGTATTGAAGAGATATTTCCATTGATATAAGAAATTTAAACTTTGATGACTCGTGGAGTGAGAAAATTATTCAATAAACTCATGCAACACACGACCGCGCAATGTTCCAGACATGTGTAACTTCACTTTCTCATATCTCTCAAACCAAGAAGCGAAATCAAATTTTGTAAAAAACCCATTTGAGATAATATAAAATAATTTCAAATTCCCATGGAGCCATAACCTGAATATGATAACACTAATCCAGATCTTGGGGGGGAGGCCCACAAGATCTAAAAAATTGAAATGTCAGAAGAAAAGAGGAGAACACGTAGTAAGCAAAACCACAAAGAAACTTTTTTATTCAAACATAGAATAATTGTAAAAGATACATTGTGGTGGACAATCTATCCTTTTACAAAATGTGACTTGTTACTTATTGCCTTTTTTTGTTACAATACCACACGTAAATTCCATGGGAGGGTAAATACCATGGGTGAATGAATATCATGGGTGGATGTCACTTACAATACAATGGGTAAATTCCATGAGTGGATAAATACCATGGGAGGATGAATACCATGGGTAGATGACAACTACAATACCATGGATAAATACCATGGGAGGATGAATACCATGGGTAGATGCCACTTACAATACCATGGATAAATACCATGGGTGGATGCCACTTACAATACCATGGGTGGATGAATACCATGGGTAAATTCTATGGGTGGATTAATACCATGGGTGGATGCTATTTTCCATCTGGATCACCAGTCCTAAATCAATAGTTATGTTTAAAAGAAAATTTGGCTTATTCATGTTGGCCATCTCAACCTTAGCTTTCCACGTGGCACTTGCATAATTTTTGGATTTGATCCATATGGTGATGCCATGTGGACCATTAGGTCCATCACATCAAGGAAAAGTAAGCTATATATATATATATATATATATATATATATATATATATCATTGAAAATACCTTCTCATCAGCTGAGAGGAGATCACTTACCTTGGTTGAACTTTGCCTTTTTTTCTCTGGCCTATTTATGATTGTAAAGCACCATTTATTCTCAGGAAAATGCATTATAACGTAGGTCACCGATTCTCCAAAATGTGTTACCCTAGACTATAATGCTCTGTCTCTTACCCTAGCTCGTGCTGCCAAAACCTCACCCAGTCATGAGTGCAAAAGTCTTAGTTAACTCATTGTGACACCCTTGTTCATGATTGGAAACTCTTACATCTTGGAATGTGGTTGCCTCGACCTCATCTTCAACATTTTATTATATAAAAAAAAACACCTAAAAGTGGCTAAAAGCCATTTACAGGAGGAAACATCACCCACTCCAAGGCTTTTTCCCAATTTGTAATAGAGAAAAATTGACAGTCCCCATAGTTTCCATTTACCTATAAATTGAGAGTTTATCCATTGATAAAAGGGTTGAAATTCATAGTATCGTTATGTTGTCTAGATCATTACTAAGAGAGAGTATTGGAGCTAGGAGCTGGAGGAGGTTATGTTGCAACTTTGACATCTAGTTGTAAACTTCTTTCTTCTTAATAATATATAGATCGACTATTCTTCCTTCCAAATTTTTGTCCATTTTTTATTTCTTATGTTTAACTAATTATTGTTTGGAAGCTTGATTTAAATGATTCATTTAGTAGTGCTTAGTTTCTCATTCATTATGATTTTGATTGGCGAAATTGTTGTGATGCGAAAATATTGATCTAGTATTCTTTATATGCTCGACTTGCTTTAAGAGCTACCTAAGAGCACTTCCCAGTTACATTGACAACTCAAACAGACTTGAACATGAGGACAAACAGGTTCATCCTTCACGTTGTCTTATCAATCTTCAGGTTTCTGTTATAGTGGAAAAGTCTATTGGACCATGGGCCCCAACCAAGGAAGGAGGATATTTAGATGTAGATTGAATAGCTTGATAAGCTAGTTCCACTAGTGACAATGACATTCGTTCTACACAGGATTTAATGGGAGAAAGGGTTAGGATGATCCATGGATTAGTATATCTAGTAGGTACAATAGAGACAATAGAAATGGTCATAGACACCTTGGGCAATGGGAGAGGGAAACACCCCAGAAGAGAGAATCCCTTCAAAAGTCTTGTCCCAAAACTAACAAAAGTTTCAGGAGTACCACTAAAGGAACGTTGTTAGAGGTTGATAGTCGAAAGTATAGGTTGCAGAAAGACGGTCCAGAGTCACAATTTTTCCTTGGTGAGGAAACCAAAGGAGTTGGAAAACTGACGAGACAATGGATTTCATGGCATAAGTCAAACTACGCCCCAATGAAAGGTTGTAATCGAGTGGACGATCAAAAAACTCAATATCGAACAAGGTAGTCTTCCCTCCAAGAGTAATGGGAAAAAAATGAGATACCCTTTAGGGATGAAAGTATGGCCATCAAAAGATTTTAGTGAATTATATTGTAGAGTAAGTGGCAAACCAAGGGCCAACCAAAAGGAAGTAGCCATTACACAAGTGGATGCAACTTCATCAATGACAATACAATGAATGATTTTTCCTCTCGTGTGAACCTGCACTTGAAAGGAAATTTGGTGTGAGAGGTGAGGCGTACTCTTGTCTATGTTGAAGAAAAATATATTGGAATCCAAGGGGTTAACTTCACGTATAGCCAAGAGTAAATCTTTTCATTGCATTGGACAACTCTTTAAGACTTCACGGGTAGACATAACATAAGGAGTCTGCACAAGATCTTCTAAATTGATTTAGTTTTGGGAAGCTCAAGCAGTAGGGTTATGCATATTTTGACAAAGAAACCCTTTTGGGAGGCGAATAACAATGTGGGAAACTAGTATACAATTGATAATTACATTGTTCCTTTTCCTCCACTACAACAAGGAAAGTTGAATTCCATGCATGTCTGGGCTATTTTTAGCTGATTGACTAACTTAATTGAGAGATCACTGAGTTAACAACAATTCTACTACTCAACTGACCTTCAACTGACTCAACTAAGTACTTGAGCTCGGTTAACTAAGTTCAACTAAAAATAACTGAATTAGATTGCTAACTTTTAGCAATCACTACATGTACAACTCTAGTTCTAGCATATAACTCAAATTTACTGAGTAAACTAGTAGTCAAAGCCATGTCACACAATTTAACTGCAATCCAAGTCATCTTGTTGATGTTGAAAATTGAATTACCAAATTTGACTAAGGCACAATTCAAATTTAGCCTTTCTTGCTACAATTTCTAACAGTGGGTATAATTACATTTACTGTGCATTGTCATTCAAGCATGAATTATATTTCTTAGTAATCTCACTTGTGAGAGAATTCAAGGTCTAAGATTGTTTAGTTAAAAATAAATTAACACGATATAAAAGTTCCATTTTATGACTTTGAGATTTGTGTTATGGTGTGAAGCTTTATTTAACTGAATGTTGACCATCAATTTATACTTTAACCCTAGGTCCCGAAGGTTTTGAAACAAAGGATATCATTATACTCTCTCACACTCTGTTATCTAAACTTGGAGTCTTAAAAGGATTTTTCAAGATGCATACAAAAAATATTGATTTTATACCATCTAGAACTTTATCTGAACAAATATCAAGGCATAATAGAGTTGGTAGATGCATAAACTACGTGGTTACATTTTCTTTGTCACTAATTTTTTTTTTTATGCCTCTCATATGGGTCTACATGCATAGCTATTTCATAATCTATGATGTTAAATACAAAGGAATGATTAATTGAACTTATATTGATCTATTATAATGGACTATATGAACACATAAGGAGCTATGGTAGTTGTTACACAATAATTTGTCACTGCCTTCACTCCAGTCCTTCTACTGTGTCATGTGTCCAAGTCAAACATGCTCATATTGAACAAATGCTCTCTTGTGCTACCAAATGACCCACTTTTCCTAATTTATCTGCCTCATCGCGACTATGGAATAAATATACGCGCTGAAGGGTGCTCATGAATAGTCCAGATGCGCTACTAGCGCGGAAGTACATCTGATTCCTACGATGGTCCGATTTCATGCTCCAGCACGAGGTTACTTATTATCTTTAGCGATGATCTGACTAGCTACATTGCTCACTAGCAATGTCAGCGCTAAAGCTTAGTTATACACCCGCGATGATCCAGATTGGGCGAATTTGTTCCAACAGTCAGCCTTCTGGATGACTCTAGACCTGGTTGTTGGCATAGTTTGTGTCGCCTTTCCTCCTCTTGTGCAGCTATTCCGTCATTTGTGCTACCTTCCTTGGGGATAAGCTCACTCTTCCACCTTTCATGGAGACTCCTTCTCCTATTTAAACTCTCACCATTGCTATGCATTGCTAGTTTCTAATAGTTGGCTAGTTGAGCAGTGCTGTTAGTGTTTGTGAGTTTGCTAGATAGCTGGTGTGAGTGTGACAAGTGTGGGATTGTTTATAGCTTGTGGAAGGTTGTGAAGTTCCCTTAATTTTGTGTAAAACTTATGAGTGAGAGAGATCTTGTATGTTGGGAGATCCATCTTCAAAGAGTGAATGATTGAAGAACATGCTGGCTGGATCCCTCTGAGAAGGCTTGTGACGTCAAGACTTTGGTTGTAAGCTTACTCTTATTTCATTATTAATACAATCAATGATGTTTTCCTATCTTGTATGTAATTTACTTGATAGCTCATGACTTCTTGACTTTGTGAGTAAATAAATCATTGTTGTTTTTCGGTTACATGCTTTGTTGTATTTCCTTTGCATTGTTTCAGGTTGATCACTCATTAGGAGAAGGAAGCGGAAGCTGGAGCAGCGCAACGGAACTCCATTGACCACCGGTTGAGGTAGGCCTCCAACTATGACTGTTTAAGGAAAATTATTGTTGATTTGTCCTTGTTTGTGACTAGACCCACTCTAGGGCTAGAGGGGTTGCCTCTGTCCGCAGAGGGAACACTTTCCTGCATCACAAATTGGCGACTCCGCTAGGGAGTTTGGCCTTTGTTCTTCCTTTGTTTGCTCTTGTTTTGATTTTTGATTTGGTCTCTTTTGAAGTTTGGGGATTAGTTACCAGTCTTTTGAGTTTCCTGGCTTGATCTGGGAAGTACCTCTATTTGATTGAAGGATTGACTGCTTTTGATTTGGGAGTTTTGGTTCGCCTGTCATTGTTTTGAACATCATCACAGATTTAAATTTAACAGTCATGCTGTCATCGCGCTCACCCTTTTGTAATATCCTGTGCATCGCGTAATTATGCCTCACAGTCACGACGGTTCTAAAAATCCAACCATCGTGGAAAATTCGTGTACTTCTGCGCTGACATCGCTCTGTTGCTGCGGCTAGTTCTTTATCAGCGCTTGTTGCTTGTGTATTACCCGCACTGATTGCTGTAGAATTGATTTTCTCAATTCTGCCTCCTGAGTCCATCAGTCTTGCTGGTCCCTTGCTTTTCTCACCTGCTTAGTAGCCTGTTTTAATTGCTTTTGGTTAGGGTATTGTCTCTTCGATTTCATTGAGTGAGTCTTGTGTTTTTTGACCATGTGACCTAGCCCTTTAGAATTTTTGTCAAGAAACCGTTTGCTTGGGTTACTTGTCTGTTCAAGGTTCATCCACAACCGTCTTGTGATTTTCTTGAGGCTCTTTCGCTGCTTGTTTTCTTGCTGGTTGATTTTTAGTGTCGATTATTGAACCAATTTTTTTATGTTGATTCGATTTCTTCACTACCAAGCATAGATCACAATTTTTTGGATCGATCAGTTCACACTTGCTTGTTTGTCTCTTTAAATTCAAAAAAAAAAATAAAAAAATCAAAAGTTTGCATTCATTTAGCATACGAAAGT
The DNA here is from genome assembly GCA_031772625.1 of Pinus tabuliformis. Taxonomy (NCBI): domain Eukaryota; kingdom Viridiplantae; phylum Streptophyta; class Pinopsida; order Pinales; family Pinaceae; genus Pinus; species Pinus tabuliformis. Next base: position 735,267,886 of record CM062807.1, read on the forward strand.
GAAAGTACATTTGCATTACAAATTTTCATGTTTGAGAAATTGGAAAGCAAATTTTAAATCTTTCATTAGTAGTATCGATGCATCGTGAGATTAGTGTATTGATGCATTGTGTTTCTTAGTGTTTGCATTCGCTTGTCTTGGTTTGGGAATGAACTCTCTACCTTTCTGTAAGTAGGTGTTCATCGAAATGAAAGATGCTTTACTCATTCTAGCTGCATCCTAGGTTTTTGATATACATACGGTAGGGCCTGGAAATTGAAACATAATTCAAGATCAACTCTAAAATGAACTGAATGAACCTAACAACGCATTGGAACATAACGCACACTATTTAGAGGTCTAGGCTAGAGACGTGCTCCGGCGTTGTTAAACCTAGTCACTATTGTTTGCACTCAAGGTTGGGTGATTCCTCCTTCTGTGACTCAATAGCGGTCTAGTATGGAATTGTGCTCCCATGTACCATCAAGTATATGTTGGGAGACCCCACTAGGTTATCATCCTTTATCCTTAGGAAGTCGTGTCTGCTACCTTGCAAACTGTAACGCACCGAACACGGCATTCGGGAAGATTGACTACTGTACGGAAAGTCCTTGGTTTTCATATGATCACCAAGGTGTATATGCAGTTTTACGGGTTGTTTGGTAAACCTTTTGCCTAGTTTCTTTGGAGTAGTCACTTTCGTTCCTTTTTAGACTCCTTAAAAGAAAAGGTCCATCTGAGAACTTGTCCTTTCAGGCTCATTAAACCTCAAAAGAGATAGAGTCACCTTTTCGTCCTTTTTTCGACTCTTGAAACATGAAAAGGTCAAGTTTTGTTCCTGTGTCATAAAATTTATTGCCCACGAAATATTCCTGGTAACAGTTAGAATTCTTCTTTACAGTTCGATTGTTTTTCAGGCTCGTTCCTGATGGCAACATTCCCCGAGTCTACCGGCCAAGGTCTTTCCCCAGATGGGAATCCTAGTCCATTTCCTCCTTTTGGAAATGCCGGTGCTCCGTATATGGCAACACTGTCCTTGCCTGGGTTAACCATCGGTTTACCCGTTTGGTTGTTTTCAACCTCGGTGGTCCCGAGTGTCATGACTCCTGTTCCACTGTCTCCTTCGTCTGAACCACGACATGTTGATTCCAAGGTTGAGCCTACGCCTTCTTCCCTTGTTTCTTCCTCCTCCTCTCCTCCTTCACCCGGTGAAAGTTTCGCAACTAGTAACCAGGAGACTAAGACGAAGAAGAAGAATATGAAGACGAAGAAGAAGTTCGATAAACGCGAGGCCACCTGTGCAACTATTGCTCTGAGTACATCTCACGTTGGAACACCTTCTGCTCCTCCACGGAAGGTTAAGTTTCCTTGTAAATTGTGCAAGGGTGACCATCTTCTTCGTGATTGTCCTGGTATTCCTAGGATCTTAGAAGTATGGTCTCACGATCCAGCTCATCCCTCATCATCCTCTGAAGCTCATGACGATGCCACCCTATCAACTGGCAACGATAAGAAGAAAGGGAAGATTCGATCCCCCTGTAGGCTGTGTGAGAGTAACCATCCCCTTCACCTTTGTCCACTTATGGATAAAGCTTCCTTTGTTTTGGAAAGACTTACAACTTCTTCACCCCAACTTCCCGTTGGTTATCAGAGGCTCTCTTCAGACCCTCTCCCCGTTGGAAAAGAGATTGAATTAGATTCTTCTCTTGTCCATCCTCCTCTTTCCGAGCCTGGCTGTGCTAAGCCTATTCCAGACCAACCATTGGTCGGAGAGAGTGTCGACTTGGGTTCGCCACCTGTTGATCACTCTGTTTCGGAAGAACATCATGCTCATGTTCTTCTCGTCTCATCAAATTCTCCTAAGTCCGAGAATGACCCTCCTATCCCTGCTGATCAAGAGAGTCCTTCATCGGTTCCTGTAGAGTAGGGGGGCAATCATACGATTCCCCCACCAAGTAGTTCAGTCGTTTCCTTCGACTGGAGTCATTTGACTGCATTCTGCCTTCCATCCTATGTGCCTTTCCAGATTACAGTACATGCCTATGATAAGGTAGTACCTGGCACTATCTTGGATGAGGGTGCATCTGTCAGTATTATGCCTTCCACTACTTGGCAAGCTTTGGGCTCCCCACAGCTTGTGCCAGTCACGCAGAATCTGTTGGCGTTTGACGGAGGAACCAGTCAACCTTTAGGGATCCTCCTGAAGCTTCCTGTTACTTTGGGGGGCAAAATTGTCTATATAGACATCATGGTTGTCCAAGGTGCTTTAGATTTCAGCCTTCTCCTTGGCCGCGACTATGTCTATGCCATGGGGGCCCTCGTCTCTTCACTTTTCCATGTGGCTTGTTTTCTACACGACGGAAGAGTGGTGACCATAGATCAATTATCGTTCTTTAGTCCCCCGGTGCCTCCTACGCAGCCATCATCCCCCATTGGTTCTTATCCACAAGCAGTACCTTCTTTGCCATAGGTCAATTATGTGGCTACCCATTCTGTCTCCGCCTCTGCTGATGATTATGCAGATGGTCTTGTCCATCACGTACTGAGGGCATTGGAACCTGATCTGTCATTGGTGCATCATGACATGTATTCCTCCTAGAGTGCGTTTCTTCCATCCCGCGAAGACCTCTTGGGAGCCATGTTCTCGTATGGCCCATGAACAGGTGTCCCGAGGATAGTTTTGATCTTGCGTCAACCTCATTAAAAAATGAAACAAGGATCATGAGCATAGTTCCTGACCTTGTGTCAAGCTCGTTAAAAAATGAAACAAGGAGTCTTGAGGAAGGTTCTTGATCTTGTGTCAAGCTCGTTAAAAAATGAAACAAGGAGTCCCGAGGATGGTTCGTTTCCTGTGTCAACCTCGTTAAAAAATAAGTCAAGGGTTATGAGGATAGTTCTTTTACTGTGTCAACCTCATTAAAAAATGAAACAACTCCCCTTTCCAAATCGAGTCTTTGATTACGATCTCGTAAAATCCAAGTAGAGTCTTTCCAAGATCTCAAAAGTGAACCTTCATTCCATCCACCTCATTGAATGCAATGAATCTTGGGGGGCATGTACCTCGATTTGCGTCATTATGCTGGGGGCATGCGAACTTATAACAAGCATAGTTTTTCATTTCAAGCTTGTGTAAACATGAAACCGAATCCAAGCAGAGTTCTCCATGGTTCAAGCTTGTGTAAAAATGAACCCATACCTAATTTACATCTCGTGATTGCTGTTTATCCGCTAAATTTTGCTAGATGAGCCTTGGTTGTTTCATTCCATTGCCACCATCTTTTTGGCTGATCATATGCTTTCACTTGGTTGTTTTTCCTTTCCTGAGGAACCGCGGTGATGAGAGGTTTCATTAGCCAGCCTCTTGACAATTACATGTTTTGAGCAGTTCCACCATTACCGGAACCAGTTGCTACCCTTTATACCACTCGTTCCTCTAGGACGAGTCACCTTTAAGCTCTTTTCTGACTTGTAAAAGATGAAAAGATTGCCGAGTATTTTTTCCCTTTTTGACTTGTTAATGAGAATAAAAGTGGAGGTTTGCTTTCAGCTCTTTTCCGACCATTTAAAGATGAAAAGATTGCCAAGTTTTCTCTTTTAACTCGTTAAATGGAATAAGAGGCGATCTGCTTTAAGCTCTTTTTTGACCGTATAAATGCGAAAAGATTGCTGGGATTTTGACATTTCAATCTCGTTACTGGTTATGAAACGACGTGACGTTGATCACTTTTCTCCTTTTTCAGGTCGAGGTCACTAATCATGAAAAGTACTCCTCGATTGTAATGTTCGGGCGGTTCTTTCGAGTATTGTTTTATACTTTTTCGGGCTCGATAGACACAAATCTACAAAAAAGGACCCCCCTAGAGTTTTCTTTTCTGTGTCTTTTTCAAACTCTCTAAATATGAAAAAGACTCCGAGTTTTACCTATGTCGGACTCGTTAAACCCTGACGACATTGGACTCGTCACCATGACGAGACTCGAGCTTCTCCTCCCTAGGGCTCGTTAAACTATTACTAGGTTGGATTTGATCGATGGTCGAACTTATATTGCAAGCATATGCTATCCCCTTCAAGCTTGTTTTAAAAAATAATAGGGGTACTCGCTAGCAATGGTGGGGAAAATTTGGAAATCATCATTGGCAGCTAGTCACTCTTGAACATCGACACTTTTTCTTCTTGTCGGGTTGGGACATCCATACATCGTCATTTGGCCTTCCATGGGTTTGGGTTGTCATTTAGCCTCATTCCATCCGATTCACGCCATTTCCATCGTGCCTCTGATCCCTTGGTACCTGAATGCTGCCACCCTCCGGAGTCGTGTCGCCGACATGTTCAAGAGTACAATACTTCTGCAGTTTACACCCTTTCCTCCTCCTCCGATACTCTGTTTCTCCATTTACCGCTTGTTCCTTATCTCATGTTGTTGATGGAGGAAACATTATGGCCCTCCTGTGATGGGCCGTCTCCTGTTGACATCAGCTCATTATCCAGGAGATTGATCTAGATATCCCCTTTGGTACCTTAGAGCTTGCATGCCTTAATGGCAAGTTCTTCGCACCTGACGGTTGACTTTCATCATTGGTCGTCGATTGGGTGATTCCACGAGTGTTCGACTTCAGCTCCTTTTTCACACTTCGTGGATTGTGCTAGACAGTACCTTGAGAACCATTGGCATTATTGGTGGTTTCTCTCGTGCTTGTTAACGGTTTTACTCATTGACTGGTAATCAAGCGACTTTCTATCATGCTCGACCTCAGCACATCTATTTGCATGCTAGAATTTGTACTACGGTCGGTTGGGTTCAAGACCCCGAACTCAGATTACCTATGTTCGGGCTGCGTGGATTGGTTTGTGATTACATGACTCATTGATGGATGGCTACGACCATACTCGAGTCTTCATGGATGGCTGCGACCATACCTTTGTTATTATCATGGTCTTCTTCATTGGATCGCTGCGTCCATGCCACAGACCTAGTTCGTATGTCTTTTGGATGGCTGCGCCCATGCCTAGACTACATGTACTTCATTATCAGAGATATCAGTTGTACTTGCGTGCAAGTTCTTCCAGATGGTGTTCCGGCTCAGTCAGTTTCATAAAGCATTTCACCCTTCCCACTCTCTTGGGCTTCATACTTTAGGGGGCATGTATTACATAGTAATTTGTCACTGCCTTCACTCCAGTCCTTCTACTGTGTCATGTGTCCAAGTCAAACATGCTCATATTGAACAAATGCTCTCTTGTGCTGCCAAATGACCCACTTTTCCTAAGTTATCTACCTCATCGCGACTATGGACTAAATATACGCGCTGAAGGGCACTCATGAATAGTCTAGATGCATTGCTAGCATGGAAGTACATCTGATTCCCGCAATGGTCCGATTTTATGCTCCAGCGCGAGGTTACTTATTATCTTTAGCGATGATCTGACTAGCTACATTTCTCACTAGCGATGTCAGCGCTAAAGCTTAGTTATGCACCCGCGATGATCCAGATTGGGCGAATTTGTTCCAACAGTCGGCCTTCTGGATGACTCTAGACCTGGTTGTTGGCATAGTTTGTGTCGCCTTTCCTCCTCTGGTGTGGCTGTTCTGTCATTTGTGCTACCTTCCTTGGGGATAAGCTCACTCTTCCACCTTTCATGGAGACTCCTTCTCCTATTTAAACTCTCACCATTGCTATGCATTGCTAGTTTCTGATAGTTGGCTAGTTGAGCAGTGCTGTTAGTGTTTGTGAGTTTGCTAGATAGCTGGTGTGAGTGTGACAAGTGTGGGATTGTTGATAGCTTGTGGAAGGTTGTGAAGTTCCCTTAATTTTGTGTAAAACTTATGAGTGAGAGAGATCTTGTATGTTGGGAGATCCATCTTCAAAGAGTGAATGCTTGAAGAACATGCTGGCTGGATCCCTCTGAGAAGGCTTGTGACGTCAAGACTTTGGTTGTAAGCTTACTCTTATTTCATTATTAATACAATCAATGATGTTTTCCTATGTCTTGTATGTAATTTACTTGATATCTCATGAATTCTTAACTTTGTGAGTAAATAGATCATTGTTGTTTTCCGGTTACGTGCTTTGTTGTATTTCCTTTGCATTGTTTCAGGATGATCACTCATTAGGAGAAGGAAGTGGAAGATGGAGCAGCGCAATGGAACTCCATCGACCACCGATTGAGGTAGGCCTCCAAATATGACTGTTTAAGGAAAATTATTGTTGATATGTCCTTGTTTGTGACTAGACCCACTCTAGGGCTAGAGGGGTTGCCTCTGTCCACAGAGGGAACACTTTCCTGTATGACAGTAGTTAGAATGGTGCTTTGAATATATTTACTTAAATGCACAATGATCATTCAAATTAATTTATAGCAAAATGTCATGAATACACAATAAGAATCAATGTGAATACACAGTGTTATGGTTGTGTGGAGTTTTGCTTGAAATTTCTGGTGTGGATTGAAACAATGTATGGATTAGTCTAACATCCTTTCTCAAGCAACATTTGAAGGTATTAGGAAGTGAGCTCATTTTAGAATTTAATATCTGATAATATTGTAAGTGTTGCTTTCGATATAATTTGATCTAAAAAAACTAAGATTTAAAATTAAAACCTTTTATCCTTTAAGATCAAATCTATAAATGAATGCATGAACATTGCTTAAGTGCAATGAAATATTTTATTCCTGAGACGAAAATAAGGGGCTTAAAATAGAAGGTTAATTGAGTCAATTCTAGATATGAGTTGTTTCAACATTTCATTTTCTCTGCCTTTTATTCCACCATGTGGTTTTAAAGAGTTTTTAGGACTAGAACTAGAACTTTCTACCATTTAGATCTAATCCTATGTTTAATACTTGAACATTGTTGTGAGTAGTGAAAGAGAGTATTCCTAAGTCAAGCTAGGGGATCTATGGTAAATTCTAGATAGATTGGCCCAAAAGCTTACTCACTTCATGTTACATTTTTTGAAGTATGTTTTAATAAAGCTTTCATCTTGCATAGATTCGAGGGTTAGCTCAATTGGTCAAGTTCCCATTGCTAAAAGCACCTCGCTAGTGGGAGGTCACAGGTCAATTATCCTCGACACCCTCAGGGTTAGGCTCTGCTAATAAGCTAGTAGGAAGTGATCCCTTTGGGTTGATATACTCGGATATTCCCTAAAAAAAAGTAGATCTCATCCTGCATATATTTTTCTTGCACCTCTAAGGTCACTTGCCTCAGTTCGATAACTTAATGTGGATTTGTCTTTAAGTGCGACTTTTTGGAGTTTCAGGTGGATTTGTGGTTGGAATCTGGTGGAAAAATTTGTGGTGAAACCTTGATTTGTGTTGTTTAAACTGGTTTTTTGACTGGATATGTGGGTTCAACACCCTGAAAAACCTCTGGGGCACTTCGATTGTGCATAGTTCACTCATCAAACTTGTGATTTCAATGAATCCTTGCCGGATTGCAGACAAATTGGATCGAAAAATAAACTTGAAAGCTTTTCAAAAAGTCGCAGTTAAAGACAACTCGATTTAATGTTGCATATATTTTGACCAACAACCACATACTCAATATGACACATGTTGATATGGTATTTTCTTTAATTAATTAATTTGAGATAAATTAATTAAAATAGCATAACTAACTTGAAGATAATATTAACCCTTAAGCTATGAATACTACTATGAATATTTTGGCATATTTTATGGAGGTTAAATATCTCCCATAAGCCGAATAATAAATTAAAATAAATAAATGAAAATTATGAAAAGCTTTTTAAATAGACATGTCTATTGACATAATTATTTTTAACAACTAATAATAAAAACCAATTAAATTTTATTATTTTATTTAAATTCATTTTGACATATAAATAAAAAATAATAATTTAAACAACAAACCTAATAATTTTAATATTATCTCTTCTATAAACTTAATTCACAACATGACTTAAAAAACAATTCACAACATGAACATGATCTTTATGAGTAGCCTAGATCCATTTTAATTGTGGATCTACCAAGCGTCTAGAGGGATCAAATCTCTCTCTTAAGGTGTAAAGACTCTTTGTAGATCCTGAGTTAAGATAGACCTAGGGTCGTTTAATTATTAGCCTTTAAATAAGCCACATTAGAGAATAATACCATGAGAAAAAATAAGAGAAAAACCATGAATTAATTTTTTATCTTATTTAATTTTGACTAAATCAAAATATTAAACATTACAACATCTCTATCATAAAAGCACCTCTCAACACAACTAAAAAATATTTAAATTTTACTTTTCTTTTCTTATTTCAAAATACTTTAATTTTAATATAATAAAAAAAAAGAAACATAAAATAGAGAACATTTAAACTTTACCTCTTTCATTAAACTCGCTTTAATGCTAAAAGATTAAACTTTAAAAATCCCCTCTTCCAAACTAAAGAATTACCCTTTCTAAACTGGAGAATTACAGCTATCCCTTCTAAAGTTGGGAACTATTTATAGCCGTTTAGAGTGAATAATCCTCTTTTAAAATCCAAAATGATAAAAAAATTGAAATTTACATAACTTAAACGAAAAATATTTTTAAACATTCATCTTCAACAACCCTCTTCTCGATATTCGAGAATAATTTAACTTAATATAATTTAAAAAAAAATTGAAACTTACGGTGTATAAATTATATAATTTTTATGGAAAAATTTAAATTTAATAGGATTAAAACCATTAATATATATAGTTTATTATTCTATAGTAGTATAATAATCTCGCGCGAATTGCTCTGCAACTGCTCTGCTTTGAGCTTGCGACGACGGTCTCGGCCTCTGGGCACCTCGGAGGGCTCTGTCGCCCTCATTCTGCTGTATGGCTCTCTTTGTTCTGTGTTGAGCTGCGCGGAGCTTAGTTTTTCGTTTTGGGGCGGCGCGACGTGCAAAGTCGGCCCCCTTTGCTGAGCGCGACGCTCTGAAGAGCCCTGGTCTTCAGCGCATTGTCTTAGCCATCTGTTTTTTGGATTTGCAGGGGTGCTTTCTTGTGGGGTATGGGTTGAGTTCTGCTGCGACTCAGCTGCTGCCATGGGTAATCCCGGGGGTGAGGAGCCCTCTCCCACTCCTCCGCTCTCGTCTGAAGAATCTTTTCGCCGCCTGTTATCACAGAAAGGGAAGAAGCGACCGGCCCCTGAGGTCCCAAAGTTCATTAAAAAACTTGAGGAAATCCCTGAGATCGCTCTGCAAGAAGATCAACCGATTAAAATAGCCCTTGCCCTTGCTGATAGAGGATTGGTTGGGCAATTTATGGGTCGATGACCTTCTACCAAAACCACTGATGATTGGATTCAACGCAACTGGAGACCACAACTGAAAGATAATGTGATCTGCTATGCGGTTGGCAGAGGCTTTTTCATTTTCGAATTCACCTCCAAAGAAGACTGAGATCTGGTATTCAGAAATGGTCCATATTTCATGGGAAATCAGGGTCTGTATCTCAATAAATGGACCCCTGACTTTGATCCTTCAGTTGATGTCCCAAAGGAGGTCCTAGTCTGAGTTCGTCTCCCCAACCTCTTGATCCACTGCTGGAGCTTTCAATCTTTGCAAATGATTGGGAATGATCTGGGCAGATTCATCGACAAAGCAGATAATGAGGGCCAATACACCTGTGCTAGAATCTATGTGGAAGTTGACTTAGAAGCTGGGTTACCTGAGGCGGTTAAACTTACAGTGGGAGAATGGCAACACTATCAAAAATTGGACTACGAGCAACTACCTTTCAAATGCAGAACCTGTCATGAACACGGACACTTCCAACGGAATTGTCCTAAAGCCCCAGCTGGGACTAAGGAGGACGAAGAAGGGTGGAAAGAAGTCAAAAGAGGAAAGGCTATCCCAAGGTCGACTGAGAAGAAAAATGCTGGGCCAGTGGGGAAGCCTTAGACCAAGCCAAAGGCCAATAAAGCCCCAAAGGTTGGCTCCTCCTCAGGTGGGAACGCAGAAACCATCAGGGCTCAAGAAGAATCAGAAGACTTGTCGAAGAATGCAATAGAAAATGATACTGAAACAAACACCCTCCCAGCAGATAGAGGTAATGAAAGAACTACAAATAAAGAAGAGCATATCAGACTGGCCTCTGAAACTGATGAAGAATCAGAAGAAAGAGTCTATGAATCAGACAGCTCGCAAGTTACCACTACCAAAACGACCAGGGGTCGAAAATCCAAGAAGAAACAGAGAGAGAGGAGAAAACTTATCTGGATGTTCTCCAAGGCTCCTAGAAAACACTCAAGGGAATGATGAATACAAGATCTGGGCGCAAGCATGGCACGGCTCCAAAGGGAGCCACTTCCCAATCCAATAAATAATGAAACACGTCTCCTGGAACTGCAGAGGATTAGGCAGCAGACTGAAAGAAGATGCCCTGAAAGATATAGTGAGAACGTATTCGCCTGAAATCCTACTCATCTAGGAGACAAAGTTGGAGGAACTTCTTCTCCTCCATGCTAGCAAATCGTTCTGGCGTAAAGGACATGGGAGTGCTGTCAGTGCGAGAGGCGCCTCCGGAGGAATCGGTTCCTTCTGGGATAGCTCTCTCTATGACCTGATTCAGAAAGATTTCTCTTCTCACTGGATTTTCACGAAGCTCCTCCATAAAGACTCTGGCCAACAAGTAAGTATATTCAATATATATGCTCGAGTCCTTCCATATGAGAAAAAATCATGTTGGGATTCGATTTTGTCCTATCTTTCGTTGCATAATCCAGAAAACATTATTATTGCAGGAGATATGAATGTCACTCTAGCTGTAAATGAGAAAAAGGGTGGCTCCCCAGTCAGGGATCCAGCTAGAGAGTGGGTTGAAGACCTTATGTTGGGTTGGGAGCTGGAGGATATCAAGCCCACATCTGGGAAGTTCACCTGGTCCAACAAAAGGGTTGGCCCCAGCCATATTGCTGCTCGATTGGACAGATTTCTCGTCCAATCCTCTTTTCTGACCAGCGGTCTAATGGCCTCTTCCAAAATTCTGCCAAACAGTACCTCTGATCACAAGCCCATTCTCCTTGATCTTTCCATGGATGAAAACCTTGGCCCTATTCCCTTTAGATTCAACCCATTGTGGCTTCAGCATGATGGCTTCCAAGAGGTGGTTTCAGAGTCCTAGAACAGGCATGTTCATGGTTCCCCTTTCTATGTGTGGGAAGAAAAAATGAGGGGACTAAAAAGAAGGCTCAAGGAGTGGGCTAGAAAGTTGAAATCTCCCACCTCCAAAAGAAAGGAGGCTTTGGACAGTCTTGCTGCCCACCAATTATCTTTGGAAAATACTGTTGTCTTCCATGACCTCCTTCAAATAGAAGTTGATCTGCAAAAAGAACTCCACAAAGCAAGTAGGGAAGAAGAAGAATACTGGAGACAGAAATCCAAAACTCTTTGGTTACAGGCTGGGGAAAAAAATTCTAGCTTCTTCCATAAACAAGCTGAAGCACGCAAGCACTTCAAAACTGTAAAAGAAATTCACCATCAAAACGCAGTGATCAAGGATTTTGAAGGCATAAAGAGGGCTGCCCACTCTTTCTTCAAAGATCTCTACTCTGCCCTCGATGATCCTCCCATTGATCCTCAGGCCTATCCAATGGACTTAATTCCCCAATGTATCCAAGATTTTGACAATTCTATGCCGACTGCTCCAATTAGCATGAATGAACTTAAATTTACCCTGGATAGTATGGAACCCGATAAAGCTCCTGGCCCGGATGGGTTCCTTGTCAGATTCTATCTATCCTGTTGGGCCACAATAAAAAATGACTTGTTGAGAATGGTCAGGAAATCTCAATCTTGTGCCAAGATCGGAGGCGGCATCAACTCAGCATTTCTTGCCTTAATCCCAAAAGAGAAAGGCACATCCGATTTCAACAGATTCTGGCCAATCTCCTTGTGTAACTCTAGTTACAAGTTGATCACCAAAATTATAGCCAATCGCCTTAAGAAGATTCTGCCGTCCATTATCCCTGAAAACCAAGGAGGATTCATCAAAGGGAGAAAAATACTGGACAATATTGTGCTGGTGCAAGAAGCAGTCCATTCAAGCTATCACCGAAAGGAGAAAGGTATGGTGATTAAACTGGATCTGGCAAATGCCTTTGATAGGGTGAGACATGATTTCCTGTTTATTGTGATGACGAAAATGGGCTTCTCTTCAGCCATCATTAATTGGGTTAAAGCCTGCATTGCCTCTCCTTGGATAGCGCCGTTGGTCAATGGTCGACCTTCAGATTTTTTCCAAGCCTCTAGGGGCCTTAGACAAGGTTGCCCCTTGTCCCCGCTTCTTTATGCTATTCAAGCCACAGTGCTCAGTTTCCAGCTCGAATATGGTCAACAGACTCAAACCCTCCCTGGCCTTTGTATGGCTAGTAATGTCAAAGACATAAACCATGCTCAATTTGCTGATGACACTTTATTGCTTGGTGGGGCAAGCATACACTCTGCAAGATACTTCAAGAAGGAGCTGGATATTTACAGAGAGGTCTCGGGCAGCAAGATCAACTACCTAAAAAGCACAATCTATGGCTGGAACTGCACCGTCAAGGAATTATCCGAAATTACAAGGTTTCTTGATATGGAAGGATCCTCGGCCTGGGACTCTTTTAAATATCTGGGGATCCCAATCTTCAAGGCCATTCCTAAAGTAGCCCACTGGATGCCCCTGCTGGACAAGCTTAAACTCAGAATCCATGCCTGGGGAGCCTCTTGGCTGAACAACGCTGGAAAGGTCATTCTGATGAAAGCTGTCCTGTCAAGTATGCCATTATTCCATCCTCCTTGCCCCTAAAACCTTCATAAGAAAAATGGAAGCTCTTCTGAGGCGTTTTCTATGGGAAGGGGAAAAACATAATGAAAGAAGGCTTCACCTAGTTAAATGGGATACTATTAAAAAGCCATTTATGGAAGGAGGTCTCCAAATGCACGATCTAGCTGCCCAGAATCTGGCCTTGGGAGCTAAGCTACTCTGGAACATTGTCTCTGGAAATTTAAGTTGGAGCAAGAAGGTCCTGTGGAAAAAATATTTTCATGGGCAGTGCCTTAGATGCTTGGACCAGCCACCTAGAACTTCCAAAGGTTCACCTGTTTTTAAACTCTGTCTCAAAGCCTTGGAGCACTTCAGCCATAATCTGTACTGGATCCCAAGTAATGGGCAAAAAATTAGAATCTAGGATGATCCAATTCTTGGTGATCAACCTTTGAATCAGATGGAAGATCTCGCCAATATCAAAGCCTGGCTACAGGCCCGCAATTTAAATACCCTCTGGGACATCTCCACCTGGTCAGAGGATGCTACCTGTCTATGGAACAGCTGGTACCTGGGGGAGATTCCTCAGTGGCTGGAAGGTGAAGCCTCGATTTTGCTGGATAGGCTCCAAGGGAAATCCCCTTTAAGAGCTTCTGCTAAGGACAAACGAGGGTGGGGATCGCGTTCTGGTGCATATTCAGCTTCTGAAGGTTACAAGAGTTTGAAGGCCTTTCCAAATGTTCCTCTGGATCCTGCTCAATGGAAATTTATTTGGGCATTCCCCTCTCTCCCCAAAGTTGATTTCTTTTGCTGGACTTTAGCACACAACAACATCCTCACTAGAGATAATCTCCATAGGCGTGGTATGGAAGGTCCTTCCATGTGCACCCTTTGTATGTCGGATGATGAAACCGCTGATCATATGTTCTTAAAATGCCCCTTTGCTCTAGAAGTCTGGAAGGGTGTCCTGCTGCTAGATTCTGGCAAAATAGAGCTCCCAGGGAACATCCCAAATCTCATTCAAAACTGGGTCACTTTATCTCCGTTCGATCTCACCAAAAAACACCTTCTCAAAACTTGTTGGATGTGGATTCCCAAATTTGTTTGTTGGAAGCTGTGGCTGGAAAGGAACAACAGAACATTCAGGAATGAAAGCAGCAATCCAACAAGAGTCATCAATAAACTCAAAGCTTTTTTGGGGGAATCTCTAGCAGCCAATACTATCATAAAGAATGGAAAAGAGCTGGATAGAGAGGAGGATCTCTGGTTGAAAGGGCTGTTCCCAAATCATAAAGATCGTTCCCCTACTCCTGCTATTGCCAATTCCAACTGGGAAATTCGGTTGGGAGAGCAGGAGTTCATTAAGTGGAGGTCGGCTCTGAATGAACATTGTCTATTCTTCGACGGGGCCTCTAAAGGCAACCCTGGTATCGCTGGAGGCGGAGGGGTTCTCCTAGGTCCTGATGGTTCCACTGTGATTCATTTTGCCTGGGGTCTGGGCAGGGAAACTAATAACAGAGTGGAGGCTCTAGCTCTGTGGCAGGGTCTGAATCAAGTGATTAAAGGTAACTTCCTCTCCATATCTATCTTCGGGGACTCTAGGCTCATTATTCAGGCGTTGAACACTCATAAGAATCCCGCTAAGCTCCAATTATCCACCATCCTCAGGAAAATTAGGTTAATATTGCCAAAATTTCTCAAAATCTCTTTCTTTCATATCCCCAGGGAGTTAAATTCCCAGGCGGACAAGGAAGCCAATCTTGGCTCTCTTCGGAGTAAAAGATCTCTTACAGTTAATCATGCTGACTCAATCTGCAATATCCCTTAAGCCCTGTGATTTTTGGGCCTCTCCTCCCTCTGGGTTCTACTCTGTTTCCAAGCCTCGCCCATTTTCTCCCTGATCCGATTCAGTTTCTTTTGAAAGACCTGTCGCTAATGTTCTTGGTTCCTTCTGTAACGATGCAGCCTGACCCCATCTCTTCGTGCTGTGACCTCTTTCCTCTTGTGTTGAGCGGGAAGCTATCTCAGCTTTAATATAAGGGTTCTTCTCTCCAAGGTTGACAGAGCGGCGCAACGTGCCATATGTTTAAAAAATTGCCAGCTTCTATGTGATGAATATGGGATCACGACCTCTTTCTATGGATTTACTGAATAACTTCCCAGGCCAGTGACTTCGACCGAATAATTGCGGGTTTTTTTCAAGACTTCACATCATAAAATCCAGCATGCTCCTTCTCCTGTTTTCCATGCTGTTTCCCTCTGCATTCCGTTGAAAGGGCGCCGGGCGATCATCTTCAGCGCCAGTGGTAGAAGCAATCACGCTCACCAGCTTCAGATTGGATCTACAGGCTTCCAAAGGGGGGATCTCCTCTCGGCCCCCTGATCTGCTAAATTTCGGGTGATCAATCGTGACTCTTCTGTCATTCTCAAAGTCTCTCAGTACTTGTAGCAAGTATTCCTGTCGCTATAGAAAATTACTGCTTCGTGCTCTTAGCTAGAGTAGTATTGTAATAGCTCTCGGCTGCTGTTTTGGTGCCAATTAATAAAATCTATCCGTTTCTGTCTAAAAAATATATATATATATATATAGTTTTTTAGTTAATTTAATATATAGAGATTTAAATTTTGAATCTTATATTTTATATAATATTTCATAATACAATAATAAATAATTAATAATTTTTATAAGTTTATATATATATAATTTTATTTTTATTTTAAAATAATAATAATAATGTTAGATTTAAGATTTTTTTGATCCATAATTTAGAAACCATTTTTTTCGATTAATTACATTGTAAAGATTGGGTCCACCAACTAATGTGATTAATTCTCAGAACAAAGTTAATTCAAACTTTGTTTTAAAGTTAATTCAAACTTTGTTTTGAAAATGAATCACATTAACTGGTTCAAGACTTCCACTCAAATTTTACAATGTAATAATAACAATAACTACTACAACTACTTTACTTATCTCATCTCTGAAACAGGGAAATGGTGTGTGAGGCGCAAGAAATATGAGTCTGCGTGAGTGGAGAAACATAGTGACTGAATCGAAGTGAAAGTCGTTGAAACATGGTGACTGAATCGAAGTGAAAGTCATCGGATCCACGTGATGTACGTAAATTTCGAAACAGATACAGCTGCTTTTGCAGTAGATTGCACCGGGTATGACGGAAAATATAGTTAATTAATTATATTTCTTAATATTTAATTTAAACATATTAATTATATAACTGCCGCTGTTTCATGGTACTCTGAATTTGTACTGTCAAAAACATTTCTTGTCTTCACCTGGTGAATATTTTCTTTGGTTGAGGGTTCATTGAAGTAAATGGCTTTGGGATTCCTCAAAGCACTCTTTTACAAATCCAGAAAACCCCCTTATACAGTGATGTGTGGTAAGATTGTCAAATTCATGAAATCAAGGTTTAAATCATATTGAGGATATTGTCCCTGTCATGGTGTGCGGTTTAAGGAGTAGACTTCCTTTAGTGTGAGTCTCAGCTCTTATCAAAATCATAAGAAATTAGTATATCCGGTTTCCAGGTTGCTGGATGTACTCTTGGTGTTATAGTGGCAGCTACGAGAATTGATCCTTGGTCTTCTTTAGATTAGATTTGGCAGTGACCGATTCACCACATTGTAAAAAAACCGGAGAAAACCCCTTCTACATTACTTTCAAATGAGAAACAACAATCTTATACTTTTTGTTGCAATTTGTTATAATTATAATTTGGGTTAATTTAAGTGTTAAAAGTTAACAATTAAAAGTAAAAGGTTAAGAAAAAGGGTTGTATCGCTAGCTTTCTGTGCCCCTTAGTTTAATTATTGAGCTTTGAACAATATGAATCAAGTACCACATTTGAACAAAGACTATAATATAGATACTCTAACTTAGTTTAAATAAAATTAAATTAGAGTTAAAAACAATAAAGACATACAACTTTATATTAATAAAAATTACAATTAAAATAACAAGATAATTGATGATTGCATTATCTTTGGGAGTGTAGAGATAATAATAACTCTATTTGTGATTTTTTTTTATAAACTTTAATACCATATTTGTTTATTTTAATCTATTATTTGTATAGATTTGTATGGAAAATCTATATTTTTTTTGGACAAATCCCATCCATGCACCTGAATGGAAGATTATGCAAGGATGGAGAGGAACTTGTATAACAATCAAGCTAGGCTATGGGTGTTGAATGGTGTTGTAAATAAAATCAAGTAAAAGATACATTAAAACTGTAGAGACACGTACAAAAAAAATCATAATATACATATTACATTAAAATAAATTTAAATAATAATAATCTTAATTATTTTATATTATTTCAAAATTTTAGTTTTAAATTTAGTTAATAAACATGTAAATATTTAATATTTACAATAATCTCTATATATGTACATACACTCTTTGTTATGGATAACACATTAAAAAATTAAATTTAAAAAATTATAGATACTGTATAAATAAAAATGAAAATAAAATTATTCTTATATATAACATAAATAATAATATAAAAACAATATGAATTTATATTAATTTTGTATCTATATATTTTGAGTGAGATCAGTTCTTAAAGTTTTACACAAAAAAAAAGTTTGTATTTTAAGAGATTTGATCATTTTTTACTCTTGATTGATCTACAATTAACATAAATTTATGCCAAAAATAATTAATATACTCATCTAAACCATTTTCACTTTTTAAAATTAACTATTTATGTATATAAAAATATAAGAAAAAAATTAAAACCCTAACCATAACACATTCAAGATCCAAAGCAACATAGGTTAACAAAGACAAATCAAATAGCATGCATATTGTTGGACATAGGTATTGTTAGAAATTATTTTAAAAATTAATGGGAAAAAAAACTATGTTACACATTGAAATTACAACACACCCAATAACATCCATATACAACAAATTCTAAATTAATAAATAAAATAATCAAATACAATACAATTTTTATAAACATATAAACCTTTTAATGACTTTTTATATACAAATAAATTTTCTTATTTATTATTTTTTATATATACTTAATTTATACAATAATATTATAAAGGTTTTATTGATGATATTAAAAATAAGTAAAAATTTAATAAAAATATATTATAAACTCAACCCAAAAAACAATCTTAAATTTATAAAACTTTTTAAAATAAAAATATTATTACAAGTCAAAATTTATTTGAAACTTATATAACTTTTCTGTCCGCTTGTAAAATTTCTAAACATGATAGTGAGCTTTGCCGATTTGAGTCGATGAATGTCTATGAATATTTTAATTTTATGAATTTTAGTTGCATAATAATTAATAATTTCTTTTTGCATGTTCTTAAATCAGTATTAAGGCATTGATTTTCTTTTTATGAAAACTGTTAAGAGGGTTCCTTTTGCATTAAACATTAAAACTCCGTTCTCTCACTCCAATGATGCATTTCATAATCCAATGTTATTATTTGTCGTAGTACATTTAGAAAAGTGAATTGATTAAATATATGGATTTAGCCATGAACAAGATGTTGTTTGTTATAGGATATTTGAAAAGGTGAAGAAATTAAAGACATAAATTTAGAGATGAAACCGAATTAATATTAAAAATTTATTTGATTGAGATAAAGATTCTAAAAGCAAGAATATATCACCCTTTTAATTATATATATATATATATATATATATATATGAGAAAAACTTACCAAAACCTTTATGAACATAGCATATGTGTGATTAAAAGATGAACATTGATACTTTGATATGTTTCTTTAATGGCTTTCACTTGTCATGTCATTGAATAATCATTGCACTTTCAAAAGGTCATTGCAGTGCATTGTATGATTTTTGTTATGAAACTTAGAAAAACTGCATTGAAGATATTATTTCTGGATATTAATTAGCAATATTTTCCATTTTAACAAATTGAAAGCTGTAGATTACGAAAAGTATGCATTTTATGGTTTAAATAACAGTAAAATGTCTTAGATTTATGTTGACAATGAAAATACCATAATACCTTGCACATAATAATTGTATAATAATGAAAATACCATAATACTTCATGATCAAGAGCGCTGATGGCCGATTGCATCGATAACAGAGCCATGCAGGACAAGCCCTCACATCCATCATACATTACATACTTACAAATGCATAGTCTTGCGACATAAACTATACTCGCGAAATAAGACCTCAACCCTATGAGCCAATCAAAATCTAAACAAATAAAATTAAAATATTTAAAAAATACAAATTATTTATGTTTTATAATGTTGACATTGCAGATTATTTGTTTAATTTTTGGTCAAAAGTGAATTAATTAAAGTTCAATGCAATATTGATTACGTTATATCCTCCAAACAGCAGGGATAATAACACTCTTATACTTCAAAGTTACTATGTTGCAAATTGTCATAATTATATTATGGGTTAATTTAAGTGTTAACCGCTAACAATTACAAGTAAAACCTTATGGGTTTAGTTTCATAATTGGTTGTCTTAGTGGAGATTATGGACATCACTTAATGTCTCTATCAGGTTAGGTTGTCGAAACTGCAATCAACTAGTTTACTTTAAATACCATCTCTAAAATGAGGAGAAGTTTCTGGTAGATTTCCTAGGATTTGCATTTCATTGAAACAATTGTTTGAATAACCATAAAACCAAAACACAAAACACATGTTTAAGGTTCTCATAATAACAACATAATCATACAACCAAAACACAAAACACATGTTTAAGGTTCTCATAACAACAACATATAGGATATTTGACTAAAGGACACCATTGCGGACTAAGAATTCACCGATGGCCAAACCTTTAAGGCTAAGGGGCCAAGCAAAAGGGTATCATTGGGTTCAACCTATAGTTTGTAGACACAAAAAGACAAATCTTGGATTGATCTCTCTACAACTTTTTCAACTTGCTTATTACAAAGTATTTGCACCTATAAATGGGATTATACCTTTTACAAGACTTGGCTTTGTTGCACTGGGAGTAGGAAAGTGCATTTACATACCAACTAGATGTGTTACATTTATCACATTAATAAAGCCAACCATAATAATAAAAAAATGACCATAATTATTATAAAAATCTATGGATAAACAAGCGTAGATCCATCTCAACCCCGTATGTATTAAGAGTCAAGAGATTACACCTTTGTATTTTTTATCCCTCTTGTTTCTTATTAGATTTGGAGTTAAGATGGATCTATATAGGTTCTAGTCCCAATTCTTATAGCAAGTTTTCAGAGATTGTAAGCATAATTTTATGGAGATGGAACCAAGGATAATATCCTCAATGCATGAAATTTCAAACCTAGTTGGGTTGGCCAATTTATCTATATCCTTCAATGATGGTCAAGGAATTTGATGTAAAAACATCGACCCATCCATTGAGATTCATGGAAAACGAGCTACTAGAAGGAACACCTATCAAAAGACAAGGTGATTTATTAATTGCTATTTAAAAGCATGAGAATCAGATTTGTGAGGGATCGTGGGAATTCATTGAGAGTTTTGTGGAGATCATGTTCAGAGATTTGTGGAGAAGATCATGGATCCAAAGTCATCCATGACATTATATTTTCCTATATAAATTGTAAGGGCATGTAATGTGTGAGGCGACCATTAGAATAAAGATTTGGCTAGCCATGGTGCCATGTATATTAAATGCGCATGACTCATGAAATTAAACAGAGTTGAGAATTCTATTTTGTAAATGTTATGTGTGTTGTAATCATTGGATGTATTGCTCAACAACCGTTTGATGTAATAGATTATTGTATGTGTTGTAATGTACAATGACAACATCGAGTGTCTTGTTTCAAATGGATGTACAATTTTGGTAGAAATTATATGTTTCTTTAGTCACAATAATTAAAAATCCATGTAGAGTTTGTATTAGAAACTTGCCTTGTCAGCTTGTAGCAGGGAAAAATGTGATGACTTGAAGGAATTGTCAGAACCAAGGTGCTAACAAAATTGTTTTCATCAAGTGGTATTAGAGCAGGGAAAGGTTTCCCGCGTAAGAGGAAGCAAAGAACATGAATATTTGAGAAGGAACGTAAGGAGGTATAGGTTGGTTGAAGATCCAATAAGATTTTTTTTTTCTTTCCGATTGTGCAAGTGACAACAGAGGACGGTGAGAATATTTACAACAACCTAGAGCAAGGAGTTCTCATAAGGTTCTAGAGAAGTGAACCACGAATATGTCAAAACACTGAACTCAGAGGAGAGAAGTTTAGTGAGGTGTCATGTAGCAAGGTGGATACTTGTTACTACAAAGATTTTGTTGCAACTCTTGAGTGAAATCTGTTACGAGAAGACTAGAGGCATATGACGAGGAGCTCATAAAATTTTGTACCTTGGGAGTATGATGTAGGAGCATTGACCCATCCTCCAAGATCCATGGAGAATGAGTTTCTAGAAGGCACAACTATCAAAAGGCAAGGTGATTTGTTAATTGTTATTTTAAAGCATGAGAATCATATCTGTGAGGGACCTTAGGAATTCGTTGAGAACTTTGTGGAGAATATCATGTTCAAATCTTTGTGGAGAATATCATGGATCCGAAGTGACACATGACAATGTCTTTTCCTGTCTAAATTATAAGGTCCTGTAATGTGTGAGGCAACTCTTAAAACAGTGATATGGAAAACCATGGTGCCATGGAGATTAAATGTGCATGACTCACAAAATTAAATAGAGTTGAGAATTATATATTGTACATTTATGTGTGTTGTAATCATTGCATGTATTGGTTAATATCCATTTGACTTAATATATTGTTGTATGTGATGTAATGTACGATGACAATGAAAGTGTCTTGTTTCAAACAGATGTACAATTCCAGTAGAAATTATATGTTGCTTCAGTCATAGAAATTCAGAAAAAAAAATTAAATTGCATCAGTTTAATCACTCTACTATTATATGGTGCCTCGATGGGTCTGATATTCATCCAATTGACCACCTTTCATACAAACATAGGTTTACAATCTATATTGGAAGATTACAATATCATGGATCATTTTGCGATCCACGATCTTATCCATCAATATCTCAATATGATCTTCTCCACAAATCTCTCAACTAATTCATATGATCCCTCACAGATTTGATTCTCATGCTTTTAAATAACATTAAAAAAATCACCTTGCCTTTTGACAATTGTGCCTTTCAGAAACTCCTTTTCCTTGAATCTAAGAGGATGGGTTGATGATCAACATCACCCCAAAAAATCATTTTCATCATAATCTAATATCTAGGCTCATCATCTAAACATATTTCCATTTTTATATTAACAACTCTTCAAAGTAGTTTGAGAGTTAAAAAGCAATCTCTCTTTATCAACACATTTCCCTAACATGATAACACAAGATATCGCCATAAATATATGTTATTGAAGGATAAGTTGAATATTGACCACTGGAATTTCTAGTTAAGATAAGGCTATATAGCCTCCAAGCCTTGTATATGTTATTTTTCATAGGGCTACATTATTCTTTGCTTTGATAATTTCATTTATTCATTAACACATTAAGTTCACTCCATAACATTAGAACATTATTCAGATTTACATTATTATTCATCATCATATGAAACTATGTAGAAAGAAAAACATCATCATAATATATGTAGAGGAATATAAAGGAACAATAAAAGAAAAGCATGCACACATAAAGACATGAGGATTGGTCAGAGACCAAGGAAAAACCCACTACGGGGAAAAGCCTTGGAAATTCTTCTTCTTCTTCTTAGATCATCATCAAATGATTCAACAAAAGAGAGTACAATTATCCATATCTTTATCTACGCAAAAAAACAACTAGAACATCCATAACATGAACTTAAAAATAATTATACTCAAAGATCCTAATTCTGAGGACTGTAATGCACAGTGACTGACTGTGGTTAATTATTGGATACTGTTTTCATTGTGCTAAACACTGCTAAACAATGATGCATACTGATAACTCATCTTTAGGTCCAATACGCATGCAAATATACTATGTGAGACAGTCTAAGTTACATCTGTACGCTCTCTAGAGAACTAGAGGAGTGTGTTTGGGATAGATCAGGACACTCCCAGGAGAACTACATGCATGCATTCAGGGTTCAACTGCACTGTTGAAATCCTATCGTCTCGGATGCTCCATTAGACACCATGTGCAAGAATCCAAGACTGATATGGACACTCACTGGAGAACTGGATGTAAGCGTCTGGGTACCAAACAGAACTGTGGAAGCCCTAGCTTCCTGGACGCTCCCTTAGACACTATGTGCGAGTGTCCGAGACTGATCTGGATGCTCTCTAGAGAATTGGATGCAAGTGTCTGAGACTGATTTGGATGATCTTTGGAGAACTGGATGCGAGCGTCTGGGGACCAAATAGAATTGCGGAAGCCCTAGCCTCCCAGATGCTTCCTTAGACATTGTGTGCGAGCATTCAAGACTTCTCAGATGCTCTTAGGACTATATTGTCCCTATGTCCAGGGATGAAAAACTTTAGTTACATGAAAGCATCCATGAATCATAAACCCTTGACGTGTGGGAACTTTGACCCTCTAGTTTTAGACCCTTTGCACAAACTTTCCTCCGTCAGACTTGTGCGAACCAAAGAGGAAAGAGAGTGCTTGATAGTTGTGGCCAAATGATCTTGAGGTCTTGTTGACAGTGCTGGACCTACCAACATGTCAAGGGATCTCCCCGATAAGAAGTCCCAACTAGACCTCAAACCATTTGGAGTAGGATTCCTAGCAATGGGTAGTAAATCAATGCCTTGGTTGTGATAACGCGCAGAGGTAAGCGTGATATCTTTTTTGGAAGAAAGTGTGTGACCTTGTAGCAAGTCAAGTGATATGCATGGGGATTCTAACACATGGAGGGGGAAAATGAAGTGTGTCCCTTAGAATCCTGTAATAGTATGTAGCCTGAAAGGATGACACGAGCAGAATGACGTCACAAGCTTGAAAGCAGAATAGTCCACAATCCAAAGTGACAGGTTAAACCAACAACACGATTTCAACAAGAATCTTACAATCATATATAAAATAGTTCATACACAAATGCGTAATTTAAATAACATACATTGCTAAAGCAACCATAATAGTCCACCTACAATAACAAAATATGAATGAAAATGTGCTGGCTCTCTTATATATATATATAAAGTGAAAGTTCCATCCATACATACACCATTGACAACCACTAGCCCGAATAGTGGAACATTACAGTTAACATCGCCTCCCCCTCCAAAGATATGTACTCACTCTGCATTGTGGAGAAGCCAAGGCTCATCACAATACTCTCCAAGCCTTCCCTAAGAAATGCCTAGCTAAAAGCTTGGCTCCCCAAAAGCATGTTCTATGAGTTATGAGGTTCTATATATAACAAAGGGTGGGGTGACCCTTGACATTCCCCTTTGACTCTTGGACTACCCTCATGACTCTTCACATTACAATAGTGACTATTCACATTCCACTAATGACACTTGGAATTTCACTTACAATACATTTATAATAATACAATTTCCACATATGCCCATGTGGGACAAAATAGGCTTGAGTTAGCCTAACAAGACAAACAACATCACTCGAGGTCTTGGGGAAAGACCAACTCGGTAACCTCCTCGTGGTGATATTCGGTGACGAACTGATACCAAGCTTGGTACTGCTCTATTTTGTTCCTGTATTGTTTGATGGCATCTTTGTCAAAGTAGACCCTTGCCTCCATGGCTTCTGGGTATATGGTTCTAAAACCTCTATCCAACTCATCCTGAAGCATGTGCAACATTGTCCTGAGTGTGGCTGGACCACTGATGTACCTCTGCATGTTTTCTATGCTGAGATGCAAGTCATCACTGGTGGCTATGCCCATCAACTGCTCTATGTACTTGTCACCATCCAACATGAATTGGTTCTTCCTCATGGCCTAGGTGAGGGTTCTGATGGAATGGATATTGTACGTTCGCACTCTGACATCCAAACTCCTGAAAAATTGTGCATAGGAAGCCTCAATGCTAGTGATGAGTAGAGGGAGATGGTCATAATTCTGGATCAACGTCTAAATCCGTTCTTTGTCTAGCTCAACCTATGGCTTCATCCTCTTGTGCAAGTAAAGTGGGGTTCCCTTGTACCTCATTGTCTATTCTTGCATATGCGTAATCACAGTGTGAATGTCTTTGAGAGTTTGTGTTGTCTATGGCACTGCTAATGAAAGTCGTATAGATGGACAACCACTTTGTGCACAGTGAAAAATCAGCTATACATTGTCTGTATGGTAGCTTGAAAAGTTGATATCTCTTCCAGTATTTATTTCTTCATTTCTACCATAGCGGATCTTGCGGATTGCTCTGTTCTTTGCTTGGATTCTTGCAATTCCTTCGCCATTCGACCATTCTCTGTTATCAAGAACTTGACCGTTGAACTCATAGCTTCTGCATAAGCCTTAGAATCCTCTGCCATGGCAACTGGATGTCTTATAACATCTGGTACAATCACCATTTCCTTTGTGTGTGTAGGTGATGTATGATCATCCTGGAGCTACTTTCTTCGTGCCTGTACAATCCTCTATTATGTCTCGTCAAATGATAGATTGTGCACATCTTTCTTTGGATCATATTTAAGGAGAACAACTTCTTGTTGCTCACTTGGGATTGGTTGTGGTTATGGAGGTGGCGGAGACTGTGGTATGACCTCGGATGCCCTTGGCATGAGATTGGTGTCTTGGTCCTCTAGATCCTATTCCGTCTCCATGTCTGTTTTCTCAACCAACTGCTCAACCTGCTAGGAAAGTTCCCGAACCTTCACTTTCTCACCTATTCATCATCTGCTGGCTGCTCTGTCGTCTCAACATGTATCTACGTAGTTTTCTCTGTCAGCATGCCTTTTCCTTCCTCTTGTTCTTGTTTATGCCTTTCTTCCTTTTCTCTCCTCCTGAGCTCTTGTTCTGCTTTCAGCTTCTTTTCTGTCTCCTGCAACTTTCTCTCTACTTCTTCCAATATTTACTTCTCCCTCTTTCATGATGCTACTCTCCTTTCACGTTGTTGCCTCTTTACATCTATCTCCAATGCTACTCTCTCAACAAGTGTATATTCTTTGAACGTGTAGCTTTTCTCGACCTGTGCACTCTCGACAATATTCCTCTTGCCTTTGTATTGTGTCGATTTTCTTCTCACTGTTGCTATTTTTGCTTCTTCCTGTGGTGTTGTTGCCTACACTGTAGCTTTCCATTCTATAGCCATGTTGACCGATTCATTAAAACTATAGGAGTTATAGCAATACCTCCAAGGATCTTCTTATGGCCAATGACATGCTCCATGGAGCCATGGGAAGTATACCTTCACACAATGGTTGTTGCATATGCAGTGCAGATCATATGGATTGAAACTCTTGGTGCCAAATCCTAACTTCTTCGAGTCCTTGGTCTCGACATCTACATATTTCAAGTTATGGATCTCATACAACCCAATCTGCAAAGTAAAAGTAGGCCATGGTGCCCTCTTCCTCTTGTGTAGTGCTTCTAATAACCCTATGGAGATGTGGTACACAACCTCTTGCATGACCAACTTGTCCATGGAAAACCTTGGTAACTAATGCAAAGGATTCACCGCACCAAACATCCTGATGGAGATGTCACTGAGTGAGGCATACCAATCTGCAATGTTGAGTAATGCCTGCATCTCTTCCTGGGACATGCAAGGTGGGTCTTGTTCAAATATCATCTTGTATAGTGGGGCGATGAAGTGGTTAGACAACCTCGTCGTGGCTCCTCGGTAGCTGCACTCAAAGAGAAACTTGCAATAAACATTCTCAGCTTCCTCTAACAGTGTCCATGTCCAACCCATGACAGGGAACTGCTGTTGGGCACAAATTGCATCAAGCAGGTAAGCAGACATATAGAATATTTCTTGTCCATCCTTAGGCGAATTTCAAGCATTTGATACATGCACTTTTAGTTAAAGAGCCAACATGTCTGACCAGTTGAAAGGCCTTCCTTCACTTGCCAACTGATCTAACATAACAACCCAACTTTGCAGAAGGTCTTTGTGCTCTCTTAGCCATACAAGCGACATGCAAAGATGACCAGGAGTTGGTATGAATTCCTGAGTGACTTTGTCTTGTAGAACTAGTTGGATGTTGTCCTAAACTTTGATGGCTCTTTCAGCCAATTATTCAAGATGTCTCTTGAGTTCACATTATTGTTGGGAGTGAAGAAGAATGCATCCATGTAGTTCACCGGCTGTGACAAGTGCTACATCAGATGGCAGTTTTTCGTCCTGAAGGTGACAAGATGTGTTCCACTAGTGTTGCCCAGTGTCATTGTCTCGAGATTAGTATGTGAGACAACCTAGTGAATGATATCCATGCATAGGAATGCAGGGTACCTGCATGCAACCCTGTACAATCTTGACTTGTGAATGTTGAGATAGACATGTCGATCTTCCAGATCTTGCAAATATGTCCTTTATTTCTTGCCATGTGATTTTCATGTCCTTCTCCATGAACAACTGTGTGTTTGCATAGATGGGAAAGTTTATTAGCACTTGTTCAACCATGTCTCTAATGCTGCTCTCTACAGTGTCCTTTGATCCAATTCTCTTGGAAACCATGATTCATGTATTGTTGACAGACTGCTCAACAATGGATGTAGCTGGAGACAAAGTGAACACTCTCGACATGCAAATGTTAGTTTAAAAACACAATGCACTTCAAGGATCGATCATGCAACAAACTAGTTGAATGCTGAGATAGATTGCATAGTAGTGACTCTCAAGGTTGGGAGACTTCCAGTTGGAACTGCGTATTGCACAGTCTCAACTTCCAGTGAGATCTGTTGTTGACTGTGTATTGGAATTGTGCAATGCACAATTCAGTTTGGCTTAACTGTTGTATAGGACTACACATTGCACAATCCTAGTGGGAAAGATTGGACATTGACTTTTAGAACAACACAAAGAACAGTTGGAGGAGAGTGAAAGGTAGTCTCTATGTAATTACTGGGGCCAAGGCAGAGCCTTGAGTTCAGGAATGCACAAAGCATGCCGGTGAAAGAAAGATCTGAGCCAAGGCAACCCAGATCTGCCCAAGGGCGACTTGAAAATGAGTAGATTCGAAAGTGAAAGTAAAGGATGATGCATAAAGGAGTGAATGATCATGCATGAAATCAAAACTAATGTAGAAATCAGTCAAACAGATGAACAACAAAATGGTGGAGAGCGTTGCCACAATGACGACCATTAGTGCAAAAACAATGTTATGCATGCGACACTTAAGAAATATGATGCAAAACTTGAAACAACACTTCTACAAGTTAAAACAAACTAAAATGCTAGCAGTCATTCAATAAAACATGTAAAACATCACTCACACAAGCCAAGGAAATAAAAGTATCTGAAAAAGAAACAAAAGACTTGAAAAGAAAAACTTACTCGGAAAAGTTGTGTCGACTGATCTGAAGATTCCTAGATGCCTTGGGAATGCTAGAGCTCCAAGATCGAATGTGTAGAATGAGCTCTAGGGTGTCATTTAAATATATTTGGTAGATTTAGGGTTTATGATGCACATGCCACAAATCTAGGAAAAAGTGACACTTAGCAGGAAGTTTCTAAAATCAACTTGCATGTAACTCCCAGTGCTAAAAATAGATCCCTATTTTTAGGGATGATTTTTTCTTTTTTTCTTTTTTCTTTTCCCGGGAAAGGCTACCATGCATGCATGTGAAGATTGCAAAGGGTTGGAGGGAACTGACCAACTCTAGCACATGCATCGAACAACAGCTGATGGAATTATTCTGCGCAATTCCTTTGATGAGTGGCTCTAGATGCCTCTCATGCTCTGTGAAATTTCCCAGTTGAAGACAAGCTTCCAGCTAGGTCTTCGCAATTCTTGAGTTGAAGACCAGTGTTTGGATGTTCTGTGCAATTTCTCTGAGCAAGGCCATCTCTCGGACTTATCTGCACATTTCTGGCGAGTAGGGATGACTACCAGGTTGCTTTGCGCAATTCCTGAGAGCAAGGCTGGTTTCCCTCCAGGATTTCATAGTTTGCTAAGACAGCGCAAGAACCATATGTGAACCAAGTCATGGGGTCAACTTGTGGTTGGTCGAATTTTTTTTTTTTAGCGAACACAAGTTGCAAAATGAAATATAACTTCAAATAAAACACAAGTACTTGAGCAATGCAAGACACACTGCTAAGTTTTTGAGGAGGGAGGATCCAAAATGAAGGGAAGGAAAATTTTTGGAGGATAGCTGTAGTCGCTACAACATTGGCAACACATTAGTAGAACTCTAGCTCTCTGTATGGACCTTATTTCATGAAAAGTGAGTCTAACGCCTCTGGAAGTATTGTTCGATTCTTTGATCATCAGAGTTTCTATACTAACTTGTGCTAAATATATAGTCCTTTCCATCGTCTTGATCAGTCAACACACATACCAAGCCAAGTCAACTGAGTTTTTTTGATTGGGCATGAGGGGTATATTGATGCACAAGTAATATAACTGTTAGAGTTTTAGTTTCATCTCTAGTGTTGCACTGCTACTAGCAGACTTGGACAATACCCTGGCAAGGTCACTCAGGAACACAAGCATCGCTCCACTGCCAGCAAGCCTGGAAAGTACCCTAACGGAGTTACTTGCATCACCTCTCTATGCAGGAAACCTTTCTCTTATTTCACCTTTATTTTCCCTTTTTCTTTTTTACAGAGAACTGTGCATAGGTACTTATTTATTTCATGAGGTGGAAGAGGTATCTCGACTTATTGAGAGAAGAAGAGGTTATTCCTTCAAATAAGTATGTTATATATAACTCTGACATACTTTTTAAGGTTTTCCCCCTCACCTTACTCTACTTGAATGAGTTGACAAGGGTTAACTGAATATAGAAAAATCTATTAGAGTAGGCAGTACTAGTTAAAAGTGAAAGCGTTGTGTTTTCACCAAGAATCGCTCTGAACAGAACATATTTTCCATCAAGGTATCATCAATTGAAGACAACAAGCTCTTCATAAAGAGAGAGGACAAAAAATAACCAATTGTTGATAGATGTGCAAGTCCTCTTGTACTTGACCTCGCTTGTCTCAAGAGCCAAACACAGTATAATGTGAAGCTAAACCTACGGGTGAATAACAAGAAAACCAAACAAACAAGCAAAGGATAGAAGTAAAAGAAAGCAAAGAAAACCATGCAAGAATAGAAAATAGGAAAGCAAAGAAAACAGGAAAGAAAACACTACTCCTACTCCTACGCTAAACAATGCATGGGCCTACTTATGATCTAACGAATCATACAGAGGGGTTGATGAGAAACAAGAATGTTCATCTTTGAGTTTTCAGAAAGAAAAGATGATAGATTGGGAGGATTCAGAAAGAAATATGTTTCCTCTACGCAATCAAATGACAAACTAACATCTAGTGTGTTCTATGAATGATCGGAAGTAGAAACATTCGAGAATGGATTTTCACAAGACAAATCAGAAATGGTAGAATCACAAAAGATGTCAGGAAAAAGCGGATGAGGCGCAGATAGAGGGAGGTCATCCTTTGCCACGAGTTATTCTTCAAATTCCCACACATACTCATCATAAACGATAGCACAGGTTGGCTGCTCAACAACAAATCTGTCGACAACTTGATCCTCGTGAACAAAAAATGTGGAGTCCAGAATGGGAGAACAAAACACAATACAATCCAGAGGATCAACAAAACGAGAGGACAGAGGTTGAGAGAAAAATTTCATGTGACAACCAACATGTCTGCAAACCAAATATGTAGAGATATCTAGAGCAAGTGGGGTGGGAGGGTGTGACAATTCAATAGATGGGTTTGCAACTTCTCCCATCTCGCACTGCGGAGCTAGAGCTGTTTGATGAGAAGCAAATGGAGGGTCACTTGTGATAGCAACCTTTTCCATCTTGGGTTTGACAACTCTAACACCGAGGTATGTAGGGAGGGGTTCAAATGATACCAAGATATGCATATTTTTAGATATGTGAAGAAGATACTGAAATATTTCATTGAGAAATTTCCAATCAATTTCATCTTCTGGGATTTGAAAAGCGAGATTTTGGAAGTGTTTCCAAAATTGCAAAAGGGATTCATCAGGTGCTTTCTGTAATTCCATAATTTTTTTATTGAGTTCTTTACGATCATAATGATAGAAATCATGGGCCAAATCTTTGATCATTTGATCATAAGAGTGAATGGAGGTTGTAGGAAATGTAACAATTGCAGTGCATGCCCTCGAAACGTGAATGCGAATAGCAAGCAGGCAATGTGATCCTCATGAATTTCACAGAAACCCATGAAGGAACCACCTGACTAAGAAAATATGCTCCACCTTCACCATCATATGTATTACATGACATGTCATTATATATATCCTCTAACACTTCAAAATCACGTTCGTGAGATAGACATGTCAGACGTTGAATTGTAATGTAAGCCATGAAAGATGTCCAGAGATTCCAAACAAACTTTGAGGACTCAACTTGTCATCTGGCCCTCCTTCTGGTGTCATAAATGTTGATGGTGCTCGACCCACCAACATGTCAAGGGATATCCTCGGTAATAAGTCCCAACTAGACCTCAGATGGTTTGGAGTAGGAGTCCCAGTAGTGGGTAGTAAAGAAATGCCTTGAATGTGATAGCGCGCAGAAGTAAGTGTGATATCTTTGTTGGAAGCAAGTGTATGACCTTGCAATGAGTCAAGTGAGATGCATGGGGGTTCTAACACACGAAGCGGGAAAAGGAAGTGTGCTCCATAGTAAGCTAGAAAGCAGAATAGTCCACAATCCAAAGTGATGGGTTAAACCAACAACACAATTTCAACAAGATTTATACAATCATATACAAAATAGTTCATACAAAAATGTGTAAGTTAAATAACATACATTTCTAAAGCAACCAGATGATCCAGATTTAAAAAGGAATGCAAAAAATTATAGATATAACCATAAATACAAAGATGCAGTAGAAATAACACTTCATTTCATTAATATCCAATACTGAAATATGCTTACAAACAGAATGGAAATAAGACTAGCTCGGGCGATGATAGCTTATCTCTGAGAAGAGATGTGGTGGCTACATGCCTCTGAACTGTGTTACGATGAGGCTCGAAGGCCTATTTATTATTGATAAATAATGGAAAACCCTAAACATCCAAAAATCTAACCATAGGAGATGAAGCACCAAACTATGGGCCCCGTTTGGGTAAATTGGTATATCAAGTTCCCGGGGTCGTAACTTTGGCATACAATCTTCGTTTGACTTGCAAAATACCTCCTTAGAAATATCTATATGAGGAATACAACTTTTGAATGACCAACATTGGTCAATGAGCCATGTTAGTCCCAATTTTCCCCAAAAAGGTCATTTAGGGCCTCAAAACAGTTTTGGAAGTTTAGGACCCGAAAAACTGTTTAAAATAGTAAATTGTGCTACAAATAGAGAAACTGAAAAACTAAAAGAAACAATGGTGGGGGTCTAAGTGGAATAGGCGGGTGGCCACCATTATCCACTTGGATCATTCCTCCCCTCTTAGGAAGCAATGGTCTGCATTGCATTGAGTTCCTCCATGACCTTGGTCCCTCGTGACCTACTTTCCCTGTTGAAGGAGTTGGCCTGCTTTGACAAATCGATATAGTTGGATCTTTTGAAGTCGACTATTCTTGATATGCATTTCCGTGATCTGATTAGTTGTGGCTTGTTCCATGAAATTTGGATTTAAATATGTAGGTGTGAGTTGTTTCGTAATGTCTGATGTGTCTAGCAATGGTGGGAAGTATGGCCGAAGGCAGTCCACATTGAACACTAGGTGCAGGCCAAGGAATGGGTGAATGATGAGCTCAAATGAATTATCTCCCACAACCTTGGTAATGGTGTAAGAACCATATCGGAGTGGTTTGAGTTTCCGATAGGCTCCAGTAAGGCGTTCCTTCTGCAAATGCAACCATACTTTGTCGCCCACTTGAAACTTGTGTGGCACCCAATGTTGATCATGTCATCGCTTGTACTTGGCATTTGATTTCTCTAGAATGTCGTGGACCCGCTGGCGGATATGTTGGATGTGATCAGTGAAGTTGTTTGCCTTATCAACTTTAGACTGGATAGAAGTTGAATCTTCCTAAGTAGCTGCAAATGGTATGGCCACATCAATGGGACATAGTGGCTAGAATCCCAAGGCCACCTAAAAAGGGTTATGTCCAGTTGAGCTATGGAGAGCCTGGTTATAGCTGTGCTGGACATAAGGGAGGCTCTCATCCTATGTGCATGGATGCTTTGAGTTGTACATGCACAAAATGTGTACAATCATCCTATTGACGACCTCTTTCTGACCATCAGTTTGGGGATGGAAAGCTATGGACTTAGTGAGCTTGGTGTCCAGCATTGACCAGAGACTGGACCAAAATGTACTGAGGAACCTACTGTCCTAGTCTGAGATGATAGACCATGGGATCCCAAAGTGTACCCACACTCGTTCAAATAAGAGTTTAGCAATGGCTTCTGCTATGATATTCTTCTTGTGCGCCACCATAATGGCCATCTTCGAGAATCTGTCGATGACCCAAAAAACATAGTCATTTCCATTCTTGGTAGAAGAAAGGCCTGACATGTAATCCATGGAGATGGATTCCAAAGGTCAACTATGGGTAGGCAACAAAGTATAGAGGCCTTGATTCTTAATGGTTGGTTTATCAATGACGTAGGTAGTGTAGGATCTGATGTACTTCTCGACATTCTGTTGAAGATTTGGCCAATAGAAATACTTTGGCAATACTGCCATCGTTTTCTCGACCCCGAAATGCCCAGTGGCCCAACTGTAGTGTGCTTCCCAAATCATCTTGGAACACTCACTTGAAGGAACACAAAGGTGTCCCAGGTGGCATAATAGGGCATCCTGGAGGTGAAAATTTGGAACTTGCTGACCCTCTAAGTGCGTCTGGTATGTGTGGCTGAATTCTGGGTCACTTTTGTAGAGAAGTGGCCAATCAGAAGTCTCGTGCCCACAAGAGTTGAGCATAGTGGTTAACGCCATGATTAATGGACAACTGAGACAATCTACAACATTATTGGTGCTGCCCTCCTTATACTTGATATTCAAATGGAACTGTTGCAGGTATGTGATCAACTTTTGATGGTGATCATTCTACAACTTCCCTTGCGTCTGTATGAACTATAGGGGTTGGTGGTCTATGTGGATGATCATTTCCTTCCCCAAAATGTAATGCTTCCATTATCGGTAGGCCTGCACAATGGAATACATCTCTTTGTCATAAGTGGGATACTTCTGGATTGTGTCTGAAAGCGTCTCACTATGATATGCCACTGGATGCCCATGTTGAGTAAGGACTACCCCAATAGCATATTCAAAGGCATTTGTATCGATCTCAAATGGATGTTGCAAGTTTGGTAGTGTGAGCACTAGTGTAGAGCATAGGCGATGCTTCAACTTTGCGAATGCCTTCTGTTGAGATTCAGACCAAAAGAAATTTTCTTTCACTCCTCCCTTGGTGACTTGACTCAAGGGCCAAGTGATATGAGAGAATCCCAACATGAACCTGCGGTAGAAATTGGCAAGACCCAGAAAGATGCAGAGCTCTGTTAGAGTGGTTGGGGCTGGCGAATCACGAATAACTTGGATCTTAGCTGGATCCACATGCACCCCCCAATCATCAATAAGGTATCCCAAATACTAAACCTGGGTCATGCCAAAAGTGAATTTCTCCACATTGGCACACAACTTTTGTTGCTGTAGTGTTTGGAGAACCTGTCAGATGTGGTGGAGGTGTTATTCCCAACTTTAGCTGAAGATCAGGATGTCATCCAAGTGTACCACTACAAATAAGTTTGTGAATGGCTGCAAGATGTCATCCATCAGCCTCATGAAGGTTGCAGGAGCATTCATCAACCCGAAAGGCATAAACAACCATTTGAAAAGGCCCTCCTTGGATTTTAAGGAATTCTTCCACACATCAGAGTGTTTGATTGGTACCTGGTGATATCTAGACTTCAAGTCGATCTTGTTGAAATATTTTCCCCCTTGAGTTGTTCCAGAAGGTCATCAATCTGTGGGATCGGGTGCCTATTCTAGACAGTGATCTTGTTCAATGCTCGATAGTCAATACAGAGTCTCCAAGTCCCATCCTTCTTCTGTACCAACACGATCAGGCTCCCACAAGGTGATAAACTTGGCCGGATGTGAATTTTTTGCAGCAGCTCTTAAATTTGCCTCTTGATTTCATCGTTCTTTAGAATGGAGCACTGATATATTGGTCCATTTCGCAACGACACACCTGGGATCATATCGATGGATTTCTTGACCTGACAGTGCAGAGGCACCCTTGTGAGGGAGGTGAAGATGTCCTTGTACTCCTCCATGACCTTATCCATCTATTGTTGTCGTGCGGAGGGGCCCTGTCTGGAGGTCGTGGCCATTGTCTTCTTCTTTCCCTGAGGATGTATCATCAGGAAATCAAATCTTCCAACAAAACACATTGCACAATTCCTGGGGCCAAGGCAGAGCCTCAAGTTTAGTAATGTGCAGAGCATGCTGGTGAAAGCAAGATATGAGCCAAGGCGGCCCAGATCTGCCCAAGGGAGACTTGAAAACAAGTAGATTCGAAAGTGAAAGCAAAGGATGGTGTAGACAGGAGTGAATGATCATGCATGTAATCAAAACCAATGTAGGAATCAATAAAACAGACGAACAATAAAGGTGGTGAAGAGGGTCGCTATAACGAAGACCGTTAGTGAAAAAACAATATTATGCATGTGACACTTAAGAAAGATGATGCAAAAATTGAAACATCACTTCTACAAGATAAAAAAAACACTAAACGGAAACGTTCATTCAATAAAACATGCAAAAAATAACTCACACAAGCCAAGGAAATAAAAGTGACAGAAAAAGAAGCAAAAGACTTGAAAAACAAAACTTACCAAGAAAAGATGTGTTGACTGTGCCGAAGGTTCCTAGATGCCTTGGGAATTCCATAGCTCAATGATTTAATGTGTATAATTAGGTATGGAGCGTCGTTTAAATAGATTTGGTATATTTAGGGTTTATGATGTGCATGCCACAAATCTAGGAAAAAGAGACACTTGGCGGGAAGTTTCTAAAATCAACTTGCATGTAAATCCTAGTGCTAAAAATAGATCCCTATTTTTAGGGATGATTTTTTATTTTTTATTTTTCTAGGAAAGGCTGCCATGCATGCATGGGAAGATTACGTAGTTCTGGAGGGAACTGGCCAACTTTCCGACACATGCATCGAATAACAACTGATGGAATGCTTTTGTGCAATTCCTGGGGTGAGTGGATTTGATTGCATCTCATGCTCTGTGCAATTTCCCAGCTGAAGAGAAGCGGCTAGCTAGGTCTTCCAAATTCTTGAGCCGAAGTCCAGTGTCTGGATGTTTTGTGCAATTTCTCTGCGCAAGGTTGTCTGTCAGACTGCTCTGCACATTTCGCGAGAGCAAGGTTGATTGCCAGGCTGCTCTACATAATTCCTGAGAGCAAGGTTGTTTTCCCTCTAGGATTACGCAGTTTACTAATACATCACAAGAACACAAGTTAGCGAATACAAGCTGCAAAGTGAAAGATAACTTCAAATAAAACACAAGTACATGAGCAATGCAAGACATGCTTCTAAGATTTTGAAGAGGGAGGCTCCAAAACGAAGCAAAGGAACAATTTTGGAGGGTAGTTGTAGTCGCTACAATATGTATCTTTTATATATAGGATTTCATGAGAGTCCACTTGATGTTGAGGCCGATCTGTCTAATTGTACATGTGTTTAGGGCCAACCTAACCCAATATACATGAGTAAATAGATAAATTCAAAAAACAACTTCTGATTTTCCAAATAAGGTGATCTTTAGGTCGATTTTGGTACTCTCGAAAAGAGGAATCTATTGAGATTATTATCTTCATTATATGAGCCATAAAAAATGGAATTTGATTGCAGTTTCATAATTTTAATAGTCCCTATCAACTAGGGAGAATTCCACCTGCCAATATTTATCCATCAATCAATATGCCATTATGGTATGTTCAGGTTCCATCACGTATCATCATTGATCATCTATGTCATGTAGTCATAATGCGATGATCATCTCAAGTGTCTCATCATCCCAAATAATTAATGCACATCTCGATCTATTCCTTGCTTATTCCTGCTTATATCTTGATTGCTTTTTATTGTATGATGAAAATTCTTGAACCTAAAAGAAGAATAATTTATTACCAGAAGGGAGCTTAAGTTACCACCCTATATTCATCAGGCTAATACCCAAAATCTCTGCCAGTGGGCTACTACCTGGAATATCATCATTAATCATCATTGGAGAGCATATCATCAAGGATCACATCTCAACTTGTAACCACATCAGGGAACACATCTCGACCCAGAATCTCATGGGGGAGCTATACATCTACAACCCCATATTGAGAAATAGGATATCCAAACACATAAGGGAGCACATCTCGACCCTGGGATCACATCAAGGAGCTCAATCTCAACCTGGAATTGCATAGGGTTATCTCAACCCATCCTATTTCCTATTGATCTTCCCATCGATGACCCTGAATATTCATGTGGTAGAACACCTGCATCATAATCGACTTGGGTTGTACACCCCAAGTACACTCTCAACTCATTGGCCAAACGAGGAGCGGTATTCCCGACAAGCCCTGCTTGTGGGTATGATGCCAACTAGGGTATACTCTGCAAACACCGGACAGGGGAGAAACATTCTCTGACCCTATGAATATAGGGGAGAGTCATCTCCAACCCTATGGGTAAGAGATAGAGGTCATACCCTATTTTCGAGAGTTCCCTCAACCCTAGGAGTTCTCTGTCTCAATTCCTCACCTTGGGAGATCAGACAGGGAGCAAGAGTTGGCTCCATGTCCTCGATCAATGCTACTCTCATCATACTCAAATCTGGTATCTGCCTTTCTTAATAGCAATTGTTTCCTGTTCATATAGGACATGAAATAAAATATCATGTTAGATCATAAATAATCATATAAATCAAAAAAGGATACCATAATCATCCTCCCTCTCAAGGAGGTGTCAATCACAAGCCTAATCTTGTCTCAAACAGCTACATTGTCTCAATATATGGAAGTATCTCAGTCCCAACTATATATATGAGATTCTCTGTCATCACTATGTATCCATGTCATATTTAGATCCTAATCAGACAGATCTCTAAGGAGCTTCTACATCCTACCTTGTAGCTAGCCATGCTAGCAACTTCATACTCAATCTCGGTTGAGTGTAAAGCTATGGACCTTTCATCAATAATATCATGGCATATCTCATATTAAGGAAACACTCATATGTGCTCATCAACAATAATATCTATTAACAACAATACATCCATGCAGTCACATATCATAGGAGAAATATCTCAGCCTAAAAAATAGAACATCTCATGCAAACATTTCAAAGGATGTTCGGTGGCAACTCTATGTGAATGAAGCAGCTCAATCATGAATTTATTCAGGTTCTATGCACATCAAGTATATATATATATATATATATATATATATATATATATATATATATAGATATATATATCTATATATATATAGATATATATATATATATATATAATATATATATATATATATATATATATATATATATATATATATATATATATATATCTATATATATATATATATATATATATACATACACACACACACACACACACACACACACACATATATATACATATGGATGTTCCAAGACGGAACATCAATGCTTCAATAACCTGTCGGTTTCCAAGTCAATTTTAACATCTTGTAATTCAATCGGAGTACCCAAGTATTTTCATTTCCATTATTCAATTTTATTTCTTTTCTCAGTAGCCTTGCAATATTGAATTTCATTCCCAAATTTAAGAAATCATCATGCCATGATACATCATTTCGAGCTTTAAAAGCCATATCCCTCTTACTAGTTTATCAGAGGCTCATCATCTGTCAAGAGTAGACCATTAGTATGTAAAACCAAAATTAAAATTAAAGCCATACCTTGGAACTCATCATCCTGAATTCATCAGATAACTGTCAAATATGGACATATTTGGATCAAGGAGCTTGCTTCATGCAATGATATTTGCAAGCATAATGCCTTACTAATCCAACATAATCAACCTTACATAAATCAAGGTTGTATCAACAAATTCAGCTCATCAAAGTTCATAAGTCAGATCAAAACTATTATCAAAGTCATCAATATCACAATATCAATTCTTTCAACTAGGTGACAAGTAGATATCATATCAAATCTTGACTTCATTTATTATCATGTCAACAAGCTTGTTATCTATCATGCAATATCAATCCAAAACTTCATCAAGTCATTCTCAAAATTATAATACAAGTCATTTCTGTCACTAGATGCAGATGCATACACCAAGGATAAGTCATGAAGTTTCCATCTTCATACTAAATCACAACTATCAATTCTTCAACCATTGTGCTAGTAACAAGGAGGCCAATACAAGACCATTTTTCTGAATACCCACATAAGTCATTGAAGGTCACTATGCCCACATAGCTTTGATATCAGGGAAAATCAACAATAATCAAATGAAATTAGTAGACATTAGGTCAAAACCAAATTTTCTATTGTAGATAGATCTATAGTCCAAACATATCTCAATATCAAGTCAGAGTTCTAAGTCATTGTCAAGCATCGTCTCAAACTCCAAACAAAACTAATCTATATCAATCAACCATATCATGCCAGAATCTTGTAGCACAAACCTCAAACATAATGACATATCTATATGTATGTATTGGTCACCTACAGACACAAGTTCTATCTCCATGTTCATATTATGGAAAACATTCAAGCTTTTCCTACTTTTAACTCTTACTATTATCTGCAACACATTTGTCGTATTGACATATTCCAGGTGAATACATGATTTTATGTATAATACTTCATTTTTAGGTGATCGACCATTTATCCCAAAAACTTCAGAAATTAGTTTATAGTGGAAAAATATGTCGGAGACACCTAGTTTTAGAGTTCAGATAGCCGGAGAAAACTTCAGATGATGGTCAACTGTAGCAAAACCCCAGGATGTTCCCTTCAGGTTAGCATGGGAGTGTCTTTAGTTTCCTAGATGCTACCTTGGACTTAGCATGTGTGTGTCTAGGGATGAAATCTTCTTGTTCTGTGCCTACGTCTATAACATAAATCCTAAGTTTGTACGAGCTTCAAATATGAGACTTTGTTGCAGATAGATAATGTCAGATGCACATAAATCATACTTCAATAGTACAAAATGAAAATAGAAATGAGTAAGAATCTTGAGAATATATTCTCCCTCTATCTGGGAATCTAATTCATTCATCTTCATTCATGTCACCAACTTGTCTCTACTAGAGTCATGTAACAGTATATCTGTTAGATCATAAACATATATCTATCATGGCCATCAACATCATGTTACCAATCTTTTATCAAGGGTTAGACTTGAAATATTAGGGCAGCAGAAACATGTTACATCATATCATAATTCAATTTTACGATATGCCATCAAGACATGACCACAGGTAGTAAGATTTCTAGAATATCAATCTCATAGTTATACCTCTAACATCAAGGTTACAATGCTTATCATGATCAATAGGATCAAGTTAGGCCACTCAATAAAACTTTACCAAAACAACGATATTGTCAATATCTCTTTCCATTATCATGCTTATCATTATGTATAATAATTAATGAGTTAACCTTCTATGTGAAATCCATGATCAAGTATGAAGAGTATCATCTACTAGAGTCAAGGTGATAGCCTTATTTATAGGATCAATATATCCAACAGATAGATGTTAGCCAAACATCAAGTATATCAATATATCAACATTATCTAGCCTAATAGAATTCAAGAAGATAAAAATGTTCAATACTAGGTGCATCATTTCATCATAAGAAACATAGATCCATGTCTCTTTCATATGCATGTATGAGCCATTAAAGAAAGAGACATTCTCATCATACCTTAGGGATTACCTAGCCATCAAAGTTACTCACTCTTTTGTTAGACATAAGCAATTTGTATCGCTTTCTCATCTTTTCATATACCGCCTCTTAACCATTTCCACCTCTAACCATCTTTCTTGCATTTCAAATGATCCTTAAGAAGGATACACTCATCACATCTCAACTATGAGGCTAGAAACATCCATATACTAAAATACATATGTAGGAAGTATGAACAATAAACATAATAATCAAATCCATAAGTCTAAACAAAAGTAAGAGGAATCATAAGTCAAGAAATATTGATCGTCAATGAGAGGTGATCCTCTCCCTCTAGAACCAGCCATCGCCATCCATATTCCACATAACATTGTTACCAACCAGTCGTACTAGGGAATATCCCATCTAGGGCTTCATCAATGCTTTCCCAGGTGCTTGACACTCCTCACATTGGCATGCTATATCTCACGTCTTTTCCATAAACCAGGGTTTTCTTTCCAACCCTAACCTCATAGAATCCATAAAAACCTAATAATATAGTAGACGAGGGTTTTCTTCAAAGCATATAATTCTTTTAGGTCTCCACCATCCTCTTCTTGCTTCGATTAATGGTGTCATCATTGGGTGATATCCATGGATTTCATTTAGCCCATCTCTTATACCATGTGTTGGGCCCTTCATTTTGAATTTTGAGTTTTGCAAAGAGAAAAGTAAGGACAAATGGTGGGGACAGCTGTTGGATTTGCGGAGCTGAGAGTTGAGGGAGGGAGAAGGAACTAAGAGTGAACATGTAGTTTCGGCAAGGTGGTGGAAGAGATTAAGAGTAGCTGAGCAATGGCAGAGAGAAGGTAGCTGAGGGTAGAGTCAACCGAGAAAAAGACGATGAGAACTAGTAGTGGGAGTGCGGAGTAAAGGATAAAGGGTAGAAGATAGCACGAGGAAGGGGTTGGTCATGAAGTAGATGAGCGAGGACAAGATCAGGAGAGCCTTCCTCAGTTGTGGAGAGGTATGCCTCATCCTTGGTTCTGGTTATGATTGGTCTTGTTGGTTATGTTCTTTATGTATTTGCTGATTAGGCTTCGAGCCTTCTGTAATCTGTTGTGTACTCTATTATGTTCAAGTTAATGAAAGAAGCAGTTTGGGACCTATAATGTATTGATGTGCTTTATGTGGGTTATTTAAAACTTTTTTTAATGAATGGCTATACGCCAGATGGTTTCTCATAATGACATGAGTATAATAGCTTGATTGGATAGTGTAGATGATTGACTTTTGTAAGTTATTGATGTTCATTGGCTGCAAACTCCTTGATACTCTATTCTACCCCATCTAACTTCAGTCATGACATGCCTCAGGTGAGACTCCTTTCCCTTCCAGGTAAGGTGAAAATGTTGATGTTTTTTAGACCAAAATGAAGCCTTATTGGCCCCTTGTACCTAAACCCAGGGTCTCTTCCCTGTTGTCATTTTCATGTCAACTGCTATGGGGATTAATGCATGGTGTATGGAGAATAAAGGAACCCTCAAGGGTCTTCTCGGGACCCTTGGAAAACTATAATATTATCTGTAGCTGTCACAAAGATACATGCATGTCCATATTCAATAACTAACTATCAAAGCAAGACGGATTCATTACCTCAAGTCTTCGTGTAGAGCTACTGGAGAGCGCAATGTAGCTAGGCGGAAGTCCCCTGAGCCGACTCCAGATCAAGTCCTACACATGGAAAAGACAAGCATAATCACAACATAAAACCTTGGTAATCAATTTATGAATATACAAAAGACATCTAGTTGCACATAACTAAGCTACTTATGCTAAAATACAATGAATAAACATATAAATGAATTATAGTACCAACACCATGGAGTAGACAGTACAATTACAATTCTATATTAATGTAGAAAGAGAGATTACAACCATTAGTTGCATCAGCCTTCCCTTACCCCCCCCAACTCCTCTCTCTCTCTCCTTTCTTACCAACTTCTTATGCTTAAGTCCGAGACTCTGCTCGACAATCAAGTAAGCTATCCTTTCAAATGATCTGACCCCTTTCAAAATAGCCCTAGCTCTGCTTATGTAGGATGTGAGTTTAGGGTTGCCAAGTTTCTCCATGTGTTTCTTTAGGTAAAAGCAATGATGTTGCCATTATTTTGAGCTCTTTCCCATTTGCATACTCCATTAGGATTAGTAATCCCCCAAATAGGTCGAACTTGGATGTTTCCTTTCTTTTCTGAGTTGATTTAGGAGAGAATATAGGGATATTTCTTAGTCAATCTACTCCTTTGACCCTTAGATCCTCATTAGGGTTCATTAACACTGCTCCTAAGGTAACAAGTAGAGTTACTTGGGTCACTAACGCTCCCTTAGGCTTGTTGAGAAGCTTTATAAAGCATGTTGCTAGTGTATAGACAACGTTAGCTTGGAAACAAGGCTTGTGAACTTGGTCATTGCTTCAATCATCATGTCTTTGCCCTCTGAACTAATGAGGAGGTCATTTTCCTATATAACAGATGCCCCCTAAAGTGTGAGATCAAAGGTTGCGACGATGGCCAAAACACTTTATACTTAACTGTTCTGTTCCTTCTTGACAAAAAGAGAGAGAGGATCAGAGCTTCAGGTGGTATGGGAAACCTGATACAACACATATATATAAAACAACTAAAATCATGTCCTGAGTCAGGCATTCCCACACTCAGTAGCTATGTCAGAGTGATTTTCTCATAAAAGAGATATGATGATGTTGGTCGCCGATAAGTACAATGTGGAACTGGTGTCATAATAGGATCATTCTGATGAGCTGTCTCCAAAAAAAAATATACGCAAATTGGGAGAGGAAACAAGGCTGAGTGATGCAAGACTCTACCCAAGGTCTTGATTTCTACTTCACCAAACAACATAGATCGATACATGTGAATATATGCATTGATGTCAAACATGCACGAAATCATTTGATTACCAGTCAATAATGGATACCATTAACAGACGCGAGGAAGGCCACCAATAATGGTGATGGTCTCCAAGATGCATAGTCCAATCTAGCGAGTGTGAAAAATGTTTTTATCGTTGAACACCCGTAGAATAGTTAACCAGGAGCCAATAATGGGAACCCCTGATTAAACACAAGGTGACCTGCCACTGATGTCTGCAAGTACCAAGGCACTGAAGTGTTTCTGGGTCTTTTTCCTAGATAGAGTGTTGAAGTCGATAGGAAGAGACCTGTTGAAAGGTAGGGAATAATGTGTCCTACATCAATCAACACAAAATGGGACATGAATGAATTGTTTTTTGAGGAATCTTTGAGCATTGGGTCAAAAAAACAAAGGGCATGATGAAAGGATATGCTTGATGAGTTGATGGAGGAAACAAAAGAAAAAAGGTTTTCCCTTGAACAATAGAAGGCACGACAATGGTTTTAACCATGCAACACTAGACTCATGAACACCAAAGAGTGTTAGGATACAGATATGCAAGAACATCAGGGTATATAGACTAAACTCATAGGATGGTAAGATTCATATTGAGAGGCCATCACAAGGAAGGTTTATTTGAGGGAGTGCCATGTTCAAGGGAACAACTGTTGCCAAACCATGCTTTCAAATATTGAACACAGTTGTATTGTCCACTTTCCCCATCTGATTAGTTTAGTGAGTCTAGATGGGTAAAATCATCGAT
The DNA here is from genome assembly GCA_031772625.1 of Pinus tabuliformis. Classification (NCBI taxonomy): domain Eukaryota; kingdom Viridiplantae; phylum Streptophyta; class Pinopsida; order Pinales; family Pinaceae; genus Pinus; species Pinus tabuliformis. The sequence goes on from CM062807.1 coordinate 735,312,312, forward strand.
CTTTTCATATTTTAAGAGTCTAAAAAGGACCACAAAAGGAGCGACTCTATGCCCTATCTAATTAGTTTAATGAGTCCAGATAGGCAGACTCATCAATCTTTTCATGTTTTAAGAGTCTGAAAAGGATCGTAAAAAGAGTGACTCTATTTCACATCTGCGTAATTTAATGAGTCTAGATGAGATAACTCAGTGGTATTTTCATATTTAGGGAGTCTAAAAAGATCATAGATAATGACACCATGGTGGTACCTTTGTCATAGTTGTTAAATGGGTGCGACAAAGGTTTAATAGTATACTTGGATTGGTTACTTTTCCATGAGTTAATGTACTAAGTCCGAATAAAGAGAAACCTATGCTCAATAGATGTTGACCTCATTTTGTTACGAGTATGAGGAGACGGACTAAACTCGATATTCGTCGTGAATTTTTAATGAGTCACGTGACGACAAACTCAATACCTTCATCGAATTTTAATGAGTCAAATGAAGAAAACTCAAAGTATCTTTTTCAGTTTAGTGAGCAAGGAAAAAGAGGTAAAATAACTGCTCATTCCTTCTTTGTAGATTTAACGAGCCTGAAGAAGGGAAAAACTCAGGGATTTTTCAATTTAAGAGCGAGAAATGGTCCCAAAAAAGCAAGTTCTCTTGTTGTTGCCGTAGATTTTTAACGATCCCGGTGACAAAAATTTAGGATTTTTTAGTTTAATGAGCGAGAAAAGTACCTAAAAGAATGCTCGGGTCATCTTCATAAGTTTTTAACGAGCCTGAAGAAAAAACTCGGTATTTTTTCAGTTTTATGAGCGAGAAAAAAGCGCCTAAAAAGAATGCTCAAATGATCTTTTTCAGTTTAATGAGCTAGAAAACGAGCAAAAAAGAGTTGCTCGGAACATCGTCGTATGTGTTTAACGAGCCCAACGATGAAAAACTCAGGGATTTTTTGATTAAAGAGTGAGAAAATATCCCATAAAAGAAAGTGCTCATATCTTCTTTGTAGTAGTTTAATGAGACCAAAGATGGATACTCGAGGTTTTTTAGATTAACGAGCAAGAAAAATACCATAAGAAGAATGCTCGCTCTTCTTCGTGGTAGTTTAAGGAGCCCGTAGAAGGAGAATTGAGGATTTTTTAGATTAACGAGCAAGAAAAATACCATAAAAATAATTCTCTATACTTCTTGATCTCATGCTTGACAATAGAAGGGTCTATGCCATGCATTTCCTCATAAGACCAAGGGAAAACATCATGGAAATCCTTAAAAGGATAGGTGAAGCTCGCAATTTCCTCAGGATTGCATTTGGCTCCAATCTGTATATTTTCCACAATACCTATGTTGAATGAAATATCCTGAGCAATGTTTTTAAAATATTGCCCATGTTTCCTTCTGAGTCCAAGGTTTGGATAGTTGTATGTGGTGAGGAAAGGATTTCAGGTGCGTTAGGTTACAGGATTTGAAGAGGTATCATGTCTGAATCATATATCGAAACACGATGGTGTGAGTCCTCCCAAGGTCACTCTTCTAAACTGATTATCTCTCTAATAACTACGTCCGTAGGTAGGGCTTGATTGTGGGGATCGAAAGAAGGAGCAGTTATGGGAGGGGCGGTGGTACTGTTGACCATGACCAAAGTGACCGGAGACTCGGATGCAGATTGAATGGCTTGATTGGCCAATTGAGCTGGTGACAACGACATTTGTTCTCTATAAGTGTCAATGTCTGAAGGGGCCGGTAGGATCCAAGGATCGGTCGGTTCGTGAGGAATGGATGAAACCATATTGACCGTCTATGGAACCGCTGGCAGCAGAAGAGGGAAACAAACAATCAGGGAAGAGCCCTTCTGTAGACCAGTACTGATAATAACGTAAGAGTCAGGTACACCATCCACTAAGGGTATAGAGCTTCTTGGTAATGGGGAATAATCAGGGGTGCAAAAGGACAACTGGTCCACTGTGACTACCTTTCCATCTAATAGAAATATGATGATGTGAAAGACAATAGTCACAATGGCAGTCATGACGTAAGTCTAATTGCGACCCAACAAGATATTATAGTCGAGCTTTCTATGTACGATTTTGATGTCCACTGTTACCGTTTTCCCATGCAAGGTGATGAGGTAGCTAGCTAGGTAACCTTTTGGGATGAAAGTGTGGCCGTCGAAAGCTTTAATGGAATTTGACAACGGGGATAGGTTTGGAGAACCCAAAGCGAGCCAACATGAAGCCAACATTACGCAGGTAGAAGCACCTTCGTTAATGATAGTTCTATGTATACCTTTACCTTTCGAAAAGATTTGCACCTGAAATGCAAGTTTGTGAGAAAGGGGAGGTTTACATTTTTCCATGTCGAAAATTGCAAGCATAGAATCCCGAGGGACAATACCAGCAATGGCCAAAAGTAGAGCTTTCCTTTGTGCTAGGCATGTTTGTGATACTTCGAGTGCCGACATAGACGATGACGCTTGCCCCAAGTCTTCTACAATGCTGTAGTTTTGGGTGGCACGTGTAGATGTATTGTGCGTTGTGTGTCGAAGTGCCCCTTTAGGAGGGCGAATGACAAGATCATCAACTGACCTTTCGATATAAAGATTGTTAGGCGGCGGTGATTTTTGACTTGAGGAGGGTTCCTCTGCATGAGCGACTGGAGCTCCATAAGATTTGTCTCTGGTTTGTAGATCTACCATTTCAAAGGTGTAAATGGTAGATGATCCTTCACCAGCTGAAGGATGATGCAAATTGCCATTGCCTACTTGCAGGGGTTGGGGTTGGTTTGCAATAAGGTGCTGCTGCTGAGCATGGAAAAGATTATTCAGGACAACAGGGGTCCTTCCGGTGTCCTTTTTAGCAATGAAATATGTGCATTCCTGAAGACGTGGACACAGATATGTCATGTGGTCTTGCGCACAGATTTTGCAAGGGAATCGGGTGGGTTTATCCTTTCCATCGTCAGGGGGTGAAGCAACCTTCCGCTTTGGGTTTTGCTGCTTTGTTGACTACTTTTTCAGAAGGAGCGGTATTTTTCTTATTCTTCTTGTTCTTACCACCAAGTTTTTGTGTAGACTGCACAGAGTTGATCATGATGGTAGGAAGAGTAGTCAATTTGGTAGAGGGGTCCATTGATATCTGGGCAGTGTGACCGCTGAGTTTTTTTACAACAGCCCTGGAATTTGCGTCGATAATCCCATCGACGTGTGCTTCGGTTTGCTGAGTAGTGGCAACATTGGAGTTGCGAGGGGCATTGGGAATTACATCGTATAGAGTGCCAGACTGCGAATATATCAGATCTAAGTGTTGGGCATGACATATGGATTGGTCTTCTGTGACCGCACCACCTAAGGTGACATCCTTAGCGATTTGGGGGAGTAGAGACTTGCAGAACCAATCCGCTAAGAGATAGTCTAGGAGGGGAGCTTTGACCAACCTCCGCCTATGTCTCCATTCATGTATATGATCGGAGATGTGGGTGGTGGTATCCTGACGTAATGAAGTGAGGAGTTTTGTCCCAGTTTCATAGCGGATGGGTAGCTAGAAGTGCTTTAAGAATTCCATCGCTAGAGCGTTAAAGGTATTGACTGACGCGCGTGGTAACTCAATGTACCACTTGGCTATGTTGCCAGTAAGGGTGCAGGGAAAAAGACGTAACTGGATACTATCATCCACCATGGAGTTAGAAACACTCCATAGATGATAGGTGGTGATGTGTGTACCCGGATCCTCCCCTTGTTTCCCTTCGAACTTAGGGATGTTTGTCGGTATTTTATGTGGGATTGGCGGCTAGAGTAAGTTATGATAGATGGGGTCATTTGTAAGTTTTTACAAGTCAGGGATATCAAGAGTTGCAAAGAAAGGTAGAGTGTGTGATGCCCCCGAATCAAACCAACGCGATGACATATGACTTGAGGATCCTTGCGGTCCTCCCATCGTGTTGTTCCCAATATTATACACAATTTGCGTGGTATAGTAGGTGACTTGGGGTATGGTAATGTAATGTGGATTTCCATAGGGATTGCTAGGTTGGGGGATAGAATTGACCCCAGGATAAGCAGTGCCCCCTTGACTGATTTGGGGTTGTGAGTAGCATTCCCCCATGGATTTATTGGGACCTCCTTGAGGATTCCCACTCGCCACAGAACTAAGCATAAGTCCTTGATTAGCATAAGGAGTGTTCATGTCAATCGGTGACTGACCATGCATGCCTCAAAACGAAGGGGGAGCTGTTACGTTCCCGGCCAATATATGCATATTGGGAGTGCCCCCATATACTTGAATCTGGGGGTTAGAACTATACAATGGATGCCAACCATATTGTTGGTTGAAGGGACCCATGCTAACTGTGCTATATTAAGCATCATAAGGAGTGTTATATGTAGCACTTGTCGAAGGTACAGGGTTTGACACTAAAGGGGCGGAACCCGGAGTTGACTAGGTTCCACTTGTGGAGGGTGTCATGATAGGAGTTGAACCTGGGACAAATGGGATAGCAAGGTTTGCCATCAAAGGTGTGGTATTGATTGTCGATTGGGGAAGTGGTGGGGGACCAAAAGTGTCCAAAAAATCCCACAACTCATTAGTCGTTGACGGGATGGGTGGTAGTGTTCCAACTGAAGACAAAGGAGGTACAGATGCAACAATAACCAAGAGTGGGCCTAACAGATTCGTGATCGGAGGATTGTATGGAGGAAGAAATCCTTCAGTAAATAAATCCTCTGGTAAGCTTGAATCGTTGGATGTCCAAACTTATTTTGTGTGAGATCTCGAAGACTAATTTCCCGAAGATGGGGAGTCTAGTTCACTGGAAGGCCTAACAATCATTTAGATTGACGACGAGGGCCAGATGTAGCCACGGTGGTCGATAATTTTTATCAGTAAATTTTACAATGATGTTTATTAAAGTCTCAATGATAACACTTTGGCACCTAAAAAATAAAAAAATACACTAAGTAAATCAATCAACAAGCAGAGGGAAATGACCCTGTTTGATAAGCACCGATCACTAGAGATGAAACCTAGTATCACAATGAATAACAGAGAGAGTTGGCCAAATGTATAGTTACGGTTACTCTAGAGCTTCACCCAAACCTCAGATTGAGGGGCCAAGTACTCTCGTGAAGATGAGCACCCTCCCAAAAATTGAAGACATAGTAGGTCTGTCTATGTTAGGTACCAGGGAAGCCCACCCTAGTCACCTTGTGTTAGTCCCTAAAAGTATGGCCACTAAGGATACCTTAGATCACAGACACTACCGGGGGGGACATAGTCATAGACAGTACGTTGTGTGGGCAGGATACTTGAGTCCTCGACTCAGCTCCGATATCCTCGAAGGGATCCCCGATACATAGAATAACCAAAGGAGATGTAAGCAAAGATGGGCTACCTTCACTTATAGTCTGATGTTGTCTTGTATTTAGCTTCACTTTTACTAGAGTGGTCCTCGTAGTATGAGTGTAGAAGGATTTCTCTCTTTAATGACACTAGTTTTGGTGTATGATCTTTGAAAATTTACTCACACTTCCTAACCCAAGATCCTAGCCTAAACTAATGTATGTTTACTCTAGAAAGAGTTGTTGATTGATTGTATTAGGTAGATTTTAAATTTACTTTGTTAGGGTAAGGGAAGGCTGATGAGTTAATGTCGAAAGAGTGATTACAACTATCGGTTGCATCGGCCTTCCCTTACCCCTCCAGCTCCTCTCTCTTTCTCTCTCCCTTCTTACCAACTTCTTATGCTTAAATTTGAGACTTTGCTCGACAATCAAGTAAGCTATCCTTTCAAATTATCTTACCCCTTTCACAATAGCCCTAACTGTACTTATGTAGCATGTGAGGTTAGGGTTGCCAAGTTTCTCCATGAGTTTCTTTAGGTAAAAGTAATGATGTTTCCATTCTTTTGAGGTCTTTCCCATTTTCATACTCCATTAGGATTAGTAATCCCGCAAATAGGTCAAACTTGGATGTTTCCTTGCTTTTCTGAGTCGATTTAGGAGAGAATATAGGGATATTTCTTAGTCAATATGCTCCTTTGACCCTTAGATCCTCATTAGGGTTCACTAACACTGCTCCCAAGGTAGCAAGTAGAGTTACTTGGGTCACTAATGCTCCCTTAGGCTTGCTGAGAAGCTTTATAAAGCATGTTGCTAGTGTATAGACAATGCTAGCTTGGAAACAAGATTTGTGAACTTGGTCGTTGCTTCAATCATCATGTCTTTGCCCTCTGAACTAATGAGGATGTCATTTTCCTGTATAACACCAACGAATGGTTTCATTATCGGGACTTGAAATAAAAAAGAGGGGTTCAAAATATGGTATAAAGGATTTTTATTAAGGAGATATGAATATAGTGGGACGACCAATTGGATCGGTTTGTATCATAGCAGACCCCACTTCGAAGCCGAGCTGTCGCTAAGGTGAACGATGATATTTTATACTTAGCAACTGCAAGTGATTAGTACAGGATATTCTGGGGTAAGTTCCCCGAAGATCTGTACAACTTGTTATGGAAACTACAAGTGAAGGGTCGACCAAAAGGACAGACGCCATCACGTCATGATTGGGTTCCCATAGATCTCATGGCGCTCCACCGCCTTGACACAAATCTGACAAGAGCGGTAGATTTTTGGGTACAAACTACTTTGAAGGGATACATGGTTGAGTTCACAGTAAAAAAACTACTAGTCCTTCTCAAAGGCTAACGCCATGTTCCGATCTGGGCTAAGAGGAAAGTTGTTGAAAGAAGTACCTCTCTGGATTAAGATTCTGATGGTGGAAGAAGGCTTGATTCCTTTCCAAGGGTCGAGTATGGTAGCGTAAACCCCTAGTGTCGGGGGAAGGACCTAAGGGGAGAAATGCTACTGAGAGGGGGACTATGATGCCACTAAAAGAATGGATGCAGAAGATTCACGAAGGGCTAGGGAAGTAAGAGTATAGAGGAGAGAGTGGATAGCATAAAAGTGGTAGGAAAGGGATGTGCAGGAAATGAGAGGGAAATACGATGGACCACACCAAGTAAGAGTAGTTTTGAAGGGTCCAGAAGGAAGAGGTGAGATGGAGGAGAACTCGGAGAAGGGGATATAGACTACCAGGACAGATGAAAGTCTGGAAGGTGATAGGAGCCCTCCCTCACTAGTTGTGGGGGGGTGTCTAATGGAAGAAGTCATAGTAATCTTGAGGAAGATATGGAAGATGAGATGTGTGATGTGAGGAGACAACTATTTGTGGAGGAAAATGTGAGACAGAATTAGAAATCCAATCCCCCGAGGCTTAGGTAGCATTCACCTCGATATTCCCTTGGTACTTTACAACAATCTTGGTAAATTTGTTGCTAGGTTGCTTAAAGCGACATGAGTACATAGTGTGCGCGTTTGATATAATAAAAGTTCTTGTACCTCTAACAGTAGTGGGAACAATAGCACTAGAAATTTAGGATTGCAAGGATCTCAACAGCCTAGAACCCAAGGCTTTATGCTTCTAGCACATACTCAAACCAACATGGAAGGATCCTTTACTAGATACCCAGAATTCTCTGGCCGAGGGAATGAGGGTGTAGAACAACACTGATACCTATGTGAAGTGATATGGAGAGATCTCTAGACGCCTGAAAATGTGAAGCTGATCGAATTCCAGACTACCCTTAGGGAGAGGGCCCTAAGGTGGTTTATCAAATGGGGAGTTAAACCAGAATCCGACCATAGATGATATCAAGAAGAGATTCGTGCAAGAATTCAATCTTGCGCAAACAAACTAGCAAGGGTTATTGGAGTTGTGGGAGATCAAGAAGTGGGAAGGGGAAACTGCTTGGGAGTTGATGTAGAGGTTCAAAGATGCAATCAGAAAACTAAGTTACACCATAGATCCTAACCACCAGAGGGATTGGTTTATCAAGGCACTCCTACCCCTTACCCGGAGACCCCTAACACAACAAAATATTGAGACCCTGCAGGATTCTCTGGGGAAAGAAAACCACATAGAGGCTATGGAAGGGTATCCACATGAGTATCGGGTGGGGCGTGTCACAAGACCCATTGATCCTAGGTCTCCAACACCAGATAGCCAACTTAACATAGAAATTGAAAGACTTATAGCTAGTCCGCCTAGCAAGACCCAACGTATGGTGCACCCACTATCTAGTGGAGGGTCATGTCATGACTGAGTGCCCGCGACTGAGGGGCATGGGTAACACATCGGGGCCTACCGAAGCATTAGGGGCTTTGCCTACAAAAGGAGTTATGGTAGTAGGATCGCAAGGGGCATTCTCGGGCTGTAACCAACCCGAGTACTATGAGGTCTGTAGGGGCTATGGACATTCACTACGGTTGTATTCGATACTACAGAAGTACTCAACTATCCCAAACAACGACTACTATGAGTTTTGTGCATCCACAACCCATCACTCAGAAAAATGTCGAGCATTGGATGCACTCGCAAATCGGCTAGACCGTTTGACATTCTGGATCAATGAGACTACTCAGGGAGGGAACGGAGGAGGAGGAGGAATAAGAGGAGGAAGAACAGGGGGCAGGGGACCTATGTGCTATTACAACTATGATTAGCAAGGACATGTAGCCAAGGACTATCCTCTCCTAAGAAGACCTTGGTGCTCTCAATGCTGATTCAATGCACATGCAATAGAGGATTGCCTATAACTGATTGTAAGGTGGGAAGAACGGGTCAGGAATCAGGGGACGAACTTGATAAATGCAGAGCCCTAGGTAGAAAAGATAACTCTACTCTCTAATATTAACGTAGTCACCCATGGCAGCAAGAAGACGGGGGCTGACCAAGGTGTCCAGGACCGACCAACCATTATTAAAGTGGCCTCACCAAAGCAGTCATACAATCCTAGACAATAGAAGCAATATTATCAAGAAGCGACAAAGTTGTTTGGAAATTTGGAAAATTATGATGAGGAAAAGACAGACGTCCAACCAAGACCTGGCTGTCCTATTGAGGAATGGTTCAGACTCTTATTACAGATAGTCAACAATGACCAGATGTTATGGGAGCTGCATAGAAGTCTGAAAGAAGTGCTGGCAGAGGAAGAAACTGGAGAAGAAAGTGTCTCGGTGATGCTTGAGAAGCACAAAAGAAGTGTTCGAAGAAATAAGAGGAGAATGGGCAGGGAGTTCAAAATTGATGTATAGGTCATTGGATTCCAAATCAAAGATATGATGTTAGACCTCGGTTCTAACATTAATATTCTACCTAGGAAAAGATGGGAAGCACTGGGGAAACCACAGTTGAAGTACTCACCAATCCAACTATGGATGGCCAACCAGTACTTCATTCTTCCCATTGGAAGGATGGAATATGTGGAAGGAGATGTAGCAAGAGTGAGGACACACACATAATTTGAGGTGATAGATATAATGGCCGACACAGATTCTTGCCCAACACTACTCGACATTGATTGGGCCTATGAAAACTATGTTATCATTGATCTAAAGAAGGAGTTGATCATCTTCGAGGTGGAAGGAGTACGGGTGATCCAACCTTTTATCCATGATAACCCTTGGAGTTAGTTTTTGAGTCAATTGGTTAAATTAGATAGGGTTTTCAGTGTTCTTAAAATAAAATCCATTTACAAAAAAAGTCTATTTGGTCACCTAGTCAGTGTGTAGAGTCAACATGAGCTTGAGTGAGGTCCACAGTATGAGTTAGGTTCCAAACCATCGTTTGCGTCAATCTCACTTGTTCATAATTTTCATTTAGCTAATAATGAACTTTTTTGCAAATTCATAGCAAATTTAGTTATGAAAACAGATTATTTGCTACGAAAGACCCTGCAACTTCTATAGCAAATCTATCACATTTTCCACCTGTTTTGCTACGAAACCCGAAAACCTCCTGATTAATAATGGTTAAAAATAAATCATGGGTCTAATTCACAATGGAGTATCATTATGTGTCATATTTCACCTTTTTTAATTTTATCCCCAAAATGTTCACACTCCAAAGCCATTCTCCATCGTTTTCCTTTCACTTGAATTGGTTTTGCTGTCATAGGGAAGTCTAATTGTTCTAAGGAAAAATTGCAGGTGGAAAGAAGGAGCTCCTACGTGTTACAACCATAACACAAATAGAAATTCATGAGAAGAGCTGATAGAGACCAAATTGGAAGTTGAAGAAATGAAGAAGCAGGTGTTGGAACAACTAGATTTCGATGAGGAAATTGCAGAAAAGGCTAGGAAAATACAAAGAGAATTATACCACTGCAAAAAATGCTGAAGCATATGTATAGGAGGAACATTTGGCTGCAAGTTGACATAAGTAAGTTGCAAAATCAAGTCAAATATTTTTAAGCACAAATAGATGCTACTCCATGATATGGTAACATTTTCAATTTTATCTTCACTATACCTAAATCAGTCAACTCAGCCATATATATAGTCAACATGATATTAGGAGTCATAAGGAGGCATTAAGAATCATTACAACTATAAAAGCTCAGAATTTAGGAACTTTCATAGCAACTTCCCATAATGAATCTGAGGAAAGAGGTAGCATAAGAGTGTTTTTTGAAGTTGCTACGAAAGTTTGCTACAAAACTGTTGTAGCTTTCCATGGAAAGAAAATCCAGCAAAATTTTCAGTTGGGAGAGTTTTGACAGCATGAATTTAATGAAAAAACATTACTAAACACCTTAGAATCAACAAAGGCATCAAAATGACAGCATATGGGTGGTTTTTTAAATTTGCTACCAAATTTTGCTACAAAAATTCTGGACATTGTTGTTTTAGTAATCAACTTTGGGCTCACTTTTTGACCAAATGAAAAGGTATTTTGGAAATAGGAAGGAGGTTTTTGTTTAGAACAGGATCATATACAAAAACCTCTCTTAGTTTTTACATGGCTATCAAGTTTTGGAGAATACGCACTTATCTTTGAGGCCTATTTTACAGAAATTTTCCTAACAAGAAATTTTGAATTTCGACTTGGTGGAGGTCTAGCCCAGCAAGTCAACCAAGTCAAAATACAAGTGGCATGAGACACATCAAATCTAGGACATTCAAAAAATTAGTTTGGTTCAATAAGCTCCATCAAATAGAATTCGATTAAGTTCATTTATGATGGAAGAGTCCTATTTGTATTCAAATTATGTAAAACAGAAATCCCTAGGCTTTCTCAATAGGAGTTAAGTAGGATAAGGTATCATAATTGTTTAATTGAATCTAGCCCAAGTGGCAAATTTTTGTAATTAATGACATGATGGTGGTCTTACTCTATATATTTGTAGTTCCTTAACTCTAAAAAGGGTTGATCGAGAATGTGAGAAAGACCACATTTTGTATGTTTTTTCAAGTTAATAAGAAGTACAGTTGCAACATACTCTATTTTTAACCTGAGATTCATTTTGGTTTCATTCCATCCCTTCATGTTTTTATGTTATTATCAATTTTCATAGCTTGTTTGATTACTTGGAATTCAATGTAATATTGCTCCAACTTCCTTCAAATGTGTTGTGTTTTACTGTAAAAGTTTAATTCACTTCATTTCAAAGCCAAAAATGCCTCAACTTCCTTTAAACAATGTTGTTTGTAATTGAATTTTCTCTTAACTGACTCCATGCCCAATGGTGGCAGCCATCACTCTCTTTCACCTGCAAAAATCATATAGAAAACCAGAGTTAGCCATCTTAATTTTCGAGCTTATCATAGTCAAATTGTTAAGTATATTGGGAGAGCCCTCTCATATTGGAAGGGATAATTTCCAGTCAAAATTTGGTTTGAAATATTTACACTTGGCTGGAGGTTGACATAGCCCAACCTATTCTAGCCCAGTGATAACATTTTGGTGCATCTGCCAAGAACCAAAAATCTTCTTTTCCCAAATTTTTTTTGAGTATCTTCATTCTGATTCCTGAGGGTAACTGGAAAATAGAGTTTTCTGAAGGTTATGATATTACCCTGGTGACTCCAATCTCAAAAGATACAGAAGACCAAAGCTTCATGGTGACTCGATTGCTTGAAGATCAGTAGCTTAGCGAAGTTCCAAGATGAGTTCTACTATAAGAAGAAATGCCAGGTATTCTCTTATGGATCGGTCTCACATCTATGGTTTTCCAAATCTTATGCCTTGTGTTGATTGGTCAATCCATGTTCAAAGGTGAAAAGAAAGATGTTCATGGTCTGCATTTCATTAAATTCCATATACATGTATATAGACTGAGGGTTGAGTTTCCTGAGGATTTTCTTATGAAGATGTTTATTACTACCCTAGAAGACAAAGCTAGAGTATGGTATGAAGGGTTGCCATCAGGAAGCTTGTGTTCTCTTAAAGATTTACATAGAATATTTTTTGGATATTATGGGAAGTCTCATCCTTCATCACCACTGTTTCAAGACTATTGTAACTTTTGGAAAGGTTTCATTCAATATCTTGAAAGTATGGATGATCATGAGATATTAGAGGCACTTTATGAATTTTCCTCACAAGTTAGTTGTCATGATGAGCAAGAAGTTTTTCCAACAAGCATATATCTCTTATTTAGTTGAAGATGAAGTGGATCAACAATTTGACAGTCAAGTAACAATAAATGAAACCCATGAGGATTTCTAGCTTTTTCAATCTATATGCAGTCAAAGGTATGAGCCAAATCATTTAGATTTTTTTTCATCCCATTCCTTTTCTGAGATTTTATGTCAAGAAGAAACTCCTCAAGATCAGGTTGTTGAAAATACATGCATGAAAATTCTGAACAGTGAGGTAAAATGTGATGAAAGTTGTCTACCTAGACAAGAACATTTTTCCATTGAAGATCATAATGTTGTTGTCTCAGTTAAAGTGCATGAAAGTTCAATTTTAGGTAAACGTGAGTTACATGAAGAACTGAATATACAAGTTTTACCTATTCTATTTGAGGATCATGAAAATGACATGGATGATATGCATAAAGTTGTTTGTATAGGATTTGTTAGTGTTCAGACTTGGGATGCCATTCCTCAAGAAAAACTACCAAAGGTCAAATCAGAATTGTTTAATAAGCTAAAGATTAGTTTTGATACACACAATATGGATGTCATGTTTGAAGATGTTCAAGGATGCATGGATGGTTTTGTTGATTTACATGAAAGTGAAGACAAATATATTGTTGCTTTTTTATTTGATGATGTTCTTGGAATTGAAGACACAAGACAACAAAAACCATCAGTTCTGAATGAATTTAGCCTTCATGGTTTTACTTATCAAGAAGAGGTGATTTTTCATGATTATCAAGATCGTTTGGTAAGTCTATTCCAGTCATCAGTGAAGGTGGAGTTTCTTTCATTTATAAGTTCAAGTTATGGATTCAGTTTTTATTTTGAGTTGCCAATAGATGGTCCACTTAAGAATAATCAAGGAGCCATGGTGTTGTATTAGCTCTTTGACTAGTTATACTGGAGGTTTCATATTTCTTGAATTAAGCATGTGGAATTTCAGATTTCAGAGTAGGGTTATTGGTACATAAATAAGCTTGTTGGGTAATAATTTCCTTCAAATTTAGACTACATTTTGTAGTTGTCAGTTTCAGTTTGTACAACAGTTTGATATCATGTTGTAGCAATAGTAGTTGGCTTCTAGTTGGGTTGCATGTGCTTTTTAGTTTTCAAATTGGGATTAGCCCAATGGTCAAGTAATCAGTCTGCTAGTTCTTTGCTGCATCACGGGGGTGCAACAGCCCCATTGGAGCCACTATTATCCATGATAAACCTTAGATATAGTTTTTGAGTCAATTGGTTAAATTATTTAAGGTTTTCAGTTTTCTTAAAATAAAATTCATTTACAAAAAATAAGTCTATTTGGTCACCTAGTTAGTGTGTAGAGTGAACATGAGCCTAAGTGAGGTCCACAGTATGAGCCAGGTTCCAAATCATCGTTTGTGTCAGTGTCACTTGTTCATAATTGTCATTAAGCTAATAAGGAAGTTTTCTCCAAATTCGTAGCAAATTTAGTTGTGAAAACATAGTATTTTCTATGAAAGTGCCTGAAACTTTTGTAGCAAGTCTATCACATTTGCCACCTATTTTTCTACGAAACCTGACTGATTAGTAATGGTTAAAAAGAAATAATGGGTCTGAGTCACGATGGAGTATCATTACGTGTCAGAGCTCACCTTTTTTATTTTTATCCCAAAAACGTTCACAATGCAAAGCCATTCTCCATCGTTTTCCTTTCCCTTTGAATTGGTTTCGCTGTCATAGGGAAGTCTAGTTGTTCTAAGGAAAAATTGTAGGTGGCAAGAAGGAGCTCCTACATGTTACAACCATAAAAAAAATAGAAATTCATGAGAAGAGATGATAGAGGCCAAATTGGAAGTTGAAGAAATGAATAAGCAAGTGTTGGAACAACTAGATTTGGATGAGGAAATCGCAGAAAAGGCTAGGAAAAGACAAAGAGAATTCTACCACTGCAAAAGATGCTAAAGCATATGTATAGAAGGAAAAGGTGGTTGAAAGCTAACAAAAGGAAGTTGCAAACTCAAGTCAAATATTTGCAAGCACAAGTAGATGCTACTCCATGATATGGTAACATTTTTAATTTTGTCTTCACTATACATAAATCAGTCAACTCAACCATATATATAATCAACATGATATTAGGAGTCATAAGGAGGCATTAATAATCATGAAATCTATAAAAAATCAGAATTTAGGAACTTTCCTAGCAACTTCCCATAATGAAGCTGAGAAAAGAGGTAGCATAAGAGTGCTTTTTGAAGTTGCTACCAAAGTTTGCTACGAAACTGTTGTAGCATTCCATGGAAAGAAAATCCAGCGAAATTTTTAGTTGGGAGAGTTTTGATAGCATGAGTTTAATGAAAAATAATTACTAAACACCTTAGAATTAGCAAAGGCATCAAAATGACAACATAGGGGTGGTTTTTGAAATTTGCTATCAAATTTTGCCACAAAAATTCTAGAAATGACTGTTTTAGTAGTCAACTTCGGGCTCACTTTCTGACCAAATGAAAAGGAATTTTGGAAATCGGAAGGAGGTTTTTGTTTAATACAGGCTCATATACAAAAAACTCTCTTAGGTTTTACACAACTATCATGGTTTGGAGACTAAACACTTACCTTTGAGGCCTATTTTACAGAAATTTTCCTAGCCAGAAATTTTGAAATTCGACTTGGTGAAGGTCCAGCCTAGCAAGTCAACCAAGTCAACATCCACGTGGCATGAGACACATCAAATGAAACACATTAAGAAAATTAGTTTGGTTTGATAAGCTCCATCAAACAGAATTCGATTGAGTTCATTTATGGTGGAAGTGTCCTACTTGTATTCAAATTATGTAAAAAAAAAATCCCTAGGTTTTCTCAATAGGTGTCAAGTAGGATAAGGTCTCAGAATTGTTTGATCGAATCTAGCCAAAGTGGAAATTTTTTGTAATTAATGACATGATAGTGGTCTTACTCTATATAATTGTAGTTCCTTGACTCTAAAGAGGGTTGATCGAGAATGTGAGAAAGGCCACATTTTGTATTTTTTTTCAAGTTAATAAGAAGTGCAATTGCAACATACTCTATTTTTAACTTGATATTCATTTTGGTTTCATTCCATCCCTTCATGTTTTTATGTTAGTATCAGTTTTCATAGCTTGTTTGATTACTTGGAATTCAATGTAATATTTCTCCAACTTCCTTCAAATGTGCCGTGTTTTAATGTAAAATTTTAATTCACTCCATTTCAAAGCCAAATATGCCTCAACTTCCTTTAAACAATGTTATTTGTAATTGAATTTTCTTTGAAATGAATCCACACCCAATGGTGGCAGCCATCACTCTCTTTCACCTACAAAAATCACATAGAAAACCAGAGTTATCCATCTGAATTTTTGAGCTTATCATAGTAAAATTTTGAAGTATGTTGAAAGAGCCCTCTTAGATTGGAAGGGCTAATTTCCAGTCAAAAGTTGGTTTGAAATAGTTACACTTGGTTGGAGGTTAACACAACCCAACTTGTTCTAGCCTAGTTATAACACAACCACTGGATCCGTACCAGGGGCCAAGATTCACATAATTGGTAGATGATTAAGATAAACTAGGAATTCTAGACCAGCTCTACCTGTTGACAACAGGAAAGAAAGAAGATTACATCAAACCCACAACGCACAGATCGGTCAGCTGGAGGAGTATACAGAGCTTAGAGGTTGGCTTTGAGGCTGCATGGGATGCTTGGAAGTAAGGCAGATACAAAGTTGATACTATGTTTTATGCTAATATATTCCGCATCAATTGGATTGGAACAAAGGTAAGTGATTATCCCAATTTTCTTGGCATAGATTCAATAGATGTATTTCTAAATAATATCGATCAAACCATAAAAGAGAGCCATAAGGTACCATTACTGGACATTGCACTATAAGCGATCCCAACACGCTGGTGGAAAGCACACTACAACACCCTCCATGCTTGGGAAAGGATTAAGAGGGTCATGAGGGAAACATTTAAGCAAGAAGGGGACCGATGCAAGAAATTGTAAAATACAGGGGAATGCCGATCCTAGACAACAATTGGAGAACTACATAGACAAATGGAATAGAGAATGGTTTCCAAAGGAACTATGGGTACACATGTTCTTACACACCTTGGGTACAGTCCCTCAAGCATGGTATATACAGGAAGAAATTTGAAGACAAATGGGGGACTGGGACACATTGGCTAAGAAATTCAGTAGTAGTTTTTGATTTAAAGATAGCGATAGATGGCTGAACAAGGCTCTATATGCCATCAAAATGATCCTCTTCACATCAGGTCAATTGTGGGAAGGATGCATTGATGAAAGGTTCCTGCAATACTTTTATGAGTCAGGATACCCAGAGGCTATAGCTTCCGGAAAAGTCGCCATAGACCTAGGGGAGGATGACCTAGAAGGGCTAAGGCACCTCACCTTTTATGAGACCAAAGGAGAGACGGATATATGAGAAGGAACTACAACATATGTCCCATAACTGATCCCAGTAAAATTGGGAAAGCACAACATTGTATGGAGGAAAAACCTAATATGGAATCAAAAGGGGACTAGTGGGATGAGTACACGGCTAAGGAGATGTTTCATCCTTAGATCCTATTGTAGAGTTAAAGGGAATCAAGGGGGATATTGGGGAAATGAAGATTGTACTGAAACCCGATGCCATGCTAGTGAAGCACAAACCCTATAGATTGAACCCAAGAATAAAACAAAATGTCAAGAAGGAGATATACAAGATGGTGGAAGAAAGGCTCATTTTTCCAATAAACGAAGAAGAATGGATCAATCCAATAGTGATCAGAATAGGAAGGATGCCATGGAGATAAGGGTCTACGTAGACTACCACAACCTTAACAATGCCTACGTACATGATCTATTCCCCACACCCTTCAATGACAAGGTGCTAAACAATGTTGTGGGGAATGAAGCATACTCCACAGATGGGTTCTCAAGATACCACCAAGTCCGGATAACGTAGGAGGACAGGAAGAAGACCAATTTCACCATAGAGTGGGGTTCGTATGCATACCATGTCATGCCATTTGGCCTAAAGAATGCACCTACAATTTTCCCCCAGATTTTCATCATCCAATTCATGGATTACATTCACCGATTCCTGGAGGTGTATATGGATGATTGGACAGTTTACAACCAGTCCAAAAAGCACGACAACCTACTCAGAGTGATATTTGATCATTGCAGACAGTTAGAGATCTCCCTGAACCTGAAGAAATGTATCTTTGTAGTCTCGTTTGACACGTTGCCAGGCCACATCATTTGCAAGGATGATGTTTGTGTAGATGCTGCAAAAGTTGTGGCTATTGTAAATATGGATCCACTAGCTAGTGTGAAGCAGTTGCGATTTGCGTTGGGCCACACAAGGTATTATTGTAGATTCATCAGCAACTATGTTTCCATCACCGTCCCCCTGGAGAAGCTACTCAAGAAGGTGGAAGAATTAAAATGGTTGGAGGATTGTTAGGTGAGATTAAACATCCTAAAGGAAAAGATGGTGAGTGCTCCCATATTAGTATACCTAGATTGGAATAAGAAATTCCATGTACATATCAACGCATCGAGCATTTCTCTAAGGGCAATGTTGGCACAACCAGGAGAAGGAAAATTGGACCATCCGATCTACTTTTCTAGCAAGAAATTATCAATTGGGGTAAATAAATACACCACGACTGAGAGAGAAGCATTAGCCATGGTGTATTCCTTACAAAATTTTCTACACTATCTACTTGGGGGCCCATTCAAGTTCTTCACGGATCACTCAACCTTGAGGTACTTGGTCAACAAGTCAGTCTTAGAAGGAAGAATTTGTAGGTGGCTACTGTTATTCCAGGAGTTTACAAACCAGGCCAGTTAAACATGGGACCTAATAACCTCTCAAGGGTGGAGTCAAGGGAAAGTGGAGGCTCCCTCAATGATCAACTACCGATTGATGATTTTTCCATAGAAGCAATACCAAATTACTTAGAGGAAATTATAACTTTCCTAACCGCAGGGCAATGTCCGGAGGGATATACGATGATGCAGAGGAGATATAGAGTGGTGCAAGTAGTTGATTATCAGCTGATCGTAGGAAATCTATACAATATGGGGCTCTACCAGGTGTTGCGGTGATATCTCCTCCAACACGAATGAAAATATGTTCTATGGGAATGCCACTCTGGAGTTGTGGGGGGACACATTAGAGGGAAAGTGATGAAAAGAAAGGTTCTGTAGGCAGGGTTATGGTGGCCTACACTCTACAAGGACACTAAAGAGTACACCAAAGGGTGTGATGTATGTCAGAGAGTTGGAAAAGCATCACATCATGATGAGTTACCACTACATTTGGTACGCGCAATACATATATTTGAGAAGTGGGCAGTTGATTTCATCGGTCTGATCAATTTGCTGATGCGTCACTCTCAAGCAGAGTACATTATTATAGCACATAGTATCTCACAAGATGGGCGAAAGAGGCTCCAGTGAAATATTGTACAATAGACACAACTGCGAGGTTCATTTTTGAAAACATCATATCAAGGTTTGGGTGCCCAAGAAGCCTGATGAGTGACGAGGGAACTCACTTTATAAATGAAAAAATTACGTCTCTGTTGAAGAATTTCCTAATCCAACACCATAAGAGAAACCCATACCATCCACAGGCTAATGGGGCAGTCGAAGCCTTTAACAAGATACTTGGAAAGGGCCTAATGAAGGTATGCTCAACAAATCGGGATGATTGGGATGAGTGTGTACTGGCGATGCTATGGGCGTATTGAACAATAGTAAAGAGGTCACTCAAGCAAATGCCCTTTCAATTGGTATATGGATGGGAAGTCTTTGTGCCGACAGAATTCGCGGTACCGAGTATCTCCATCTCTCAGGTTACCAATATGACAGACGATGCATCACTACAAAAGTGATTGGAAGAATTTATGGAACTAGATGAACCTAGGTTTCTAGCTAAATTCCACCAATCCATTGAGAAAAAAAGACAAAAGGCATGGCACGACAAGAAAATTAAGAAAAAAAATTCACTGTCGGAGAGCAAGTTTTATTGTATGATAGAAAGTTTTAGAAATTTCTGGGCAACTTGCAGATGCACTGGTTGGGTCTGTTCATAGTCACGGAAATCAGGGAGTCTGGAGCGGTGAAGCTCGCACAACTAGATGGAATATTACTACTAGGATGGGTGAATGGTGCATGCCTAAAGCCTTTCCACCAACCCAACACTCAAATTTAACATTGATTGGGTCTCTAAAAGGGGGCCGTAGGTAGTTTTAGAGTGAGTTAGTAATAGTAGGTTAGTTAGTTTAATTTATTTATTTTCAACACAATAAACCTCGTGCAATAGATCAGATGCGGCATCGATGCCACCATATCAAAAACGATTGTGGTTGAGGAGTTCAGTCACATGTTTGACAAGTGTTTTCCTCCGTACTTAGAGTCTTTGCCATAATAATTAGGCAATAATACACCTGTCAAGAAAATTTCCATAGGATCTTTTCCCATTATCGATAGAATTAACTAATAAATGTCTTCCATTACGATAAACATTAAAACCCATCCTCCCCACTTTGTCCTTTTTCTGTAATACATCATCCGAGTCAGGTACAGATCAGCTAACGATGGACTAACATGATCGAGTTTGTATTGGGAAATTTACTGTAGTAATTAGTTAGCGAGTATAGTCAGAAGCATCGTTTCAAAGTTAGTCTACTTAATTTGCATGGATATGCTGAAAGTATCTGAATTTCCAACTTAGGTGGTATAATTTATCAAGTCCTAGTTTGAATCTCAGCAACATCGCCCAAGCATTCACTATCAGCTTCCTATGACTCTTGTTTATCAACAATGCTGTAGAATGACGAAGCCACTGATAGGCGTTCCTGAAGACAAATTGGATGAGAAAATTGTTGTTTTCGAAATGTTATATGGGAAATATGACAAGTTGTCATTGGTAGAAAACAACTTCTTAGATTACTTCCAATTCCAAGTGCTAAAGAGGGAGGTGTACACAGAGGACATTTCAAAGGACGATGTCACGAAGGTGAAAAAGGCCAAGGCAACATTCCGGGGACTTCAATGATTGACATTGATAAATCTGCAGAGTCTACCAGTCTTCGGAATGTCTCTGGATGCAATGCAATGCACCAAAATTCTAGTAAGAAGGATGCATGGTGGTTCTCTTTGGTTATACAGAGAATATCCCATCCATGTAGATGACATTTAGTGCCTCACCAGATTATCAGCAATAGGAAATGCAGTCTCGACGACGTTTCAAACAGGCACGAAGAGAGCAAAGAAAGAGGGAGACAAAGATTACTACAACAAGTACAACACCATACAAGGCAAAAAGGGCACAAAGATAGATTTAATCAACAAGGAACATATCAAATTCACTTTCTATATCATTGCTGGGAAGGTGATGCAACATTTTTCTAGAAATGAGTGTACTTTGGACACTATCTCAGTTGCAGAACAATGTACCGAAGGGGCTTTTCTCAATTGGTCTACGTCTATGCTAAATGAATTATTTGAGGCATGTGAGGATCTCTAAAGATGGAGCACTAACTTTATCTTCGGATACTTGATCATGACCTTATCAATGTGGAAATGGTGCCCCTCCCATAAGTAGGGACCTGGTGAAGATAACATAAGACCAACTGCTTCCTCTAAGATACACGTCGTGGAGAATATTCGGGGACCCAAGAAACAAGGAAATCAATAAGGAAGCCTTCAGTGAATGGTATCTGTTAGCTACCTATACCAATAGGTTTCATATTTCATGATTGGCTATGAAAGGTCCAAATATGCTCTGCTTTGATGATTTGAAGATCGCATATTTCTAGGAGAATCCAATCTGTGCTTATAGCTTGGTATGGACTTAAAATTTTGATGGATGTTCCAACAGTCTAATCTGGATCATTCCATGGTTTAAATTTTCAGTTGTAGAATAGAGAAAGGAGTCTGTCCAAACTGTTTAATCTTGGCAGACAAATAGTTCAGGTAGAGAAGAAAAGGCTCCAACAGCTTAATCTGGGACATTGGAAGAAATAAGGGTAGAAGTAGATAGAAAAAACAAGAGAAAAAGCCAGAGAAAAGAAAAGGCAGGTAAGGGTCTGCAAGTCCAAGTGCACCCTCCAAGAAGAAATAAAAAATGCTAGGCAAAGTAGCTGGGTAAGTAGTTGGGGTTGCAGAAAGGTTATCTTTACCATTGCAGGTATGTTAACTTTGTTTACCAGAGCAAAGTCAAATCAATTGAGAAGGTGTTCTTCTTCATCAAGTTGCAGCAAGCAGGAAGCATGTCTAACCTCCCTTCTTCCATTTTCCACTTCATTACTAACACTCCCTCATCAGCTGAGATTCATGGAAGAAGATTATGGTTTCATGGTGGTTCTTAATCTTTTAGAAGCCACATTTCTTGTCTAAACTCTTTTCATTTTGATCTACTCCCTAAACTAAGTAAGTTTCAAATAAACTTAGTGATTTCCCCCCCTCATTCACATCTCCCCCCATGTTAACTATAACTTTACTATGTAAATCCCCTATATTACCTTTCCCCTACTAGTATTAACACCATGGTGTATAAACCCCAAATTTTGTATAAATATCCCCCCCTTGGCATTATAGCCAATAAGTTCTATATCAGGGATCAAATGACACCTGGTCATCTTGATAAACCTAACTCTAAACTCTCCCCCCCCTTTCTGAATCCATTTTTAACCCATTACACCCCATTTGCAAACATAAACCTTGTAAAAAACCTTGCTTTACCCTTACCCGCTCTAAATTGCCAAATAACACACAAAAACCCATTTTTGTGATTATCCAATGGTTCGGGCGCATATATGTGATTTTCCAAATACACCAAAAAACCTTACAAAAACCCATACCCTAAGGTTTTTCCGCCGAGCACAGATCCCGAAATAAATATTAAAATAACCCCGTCCCTTCCGTATCGGCCGTTCATTTCATTGGTCCGACAGCCGTCCGATTGAGGGCCTCTAATCCAACGGCTCTCATCCACGTCGGAGCGGCTTCGATGGCGGACAGATACCTTCCGATATCTGTCAGAAGGGTTACGTCATTCGGTCGCCACGCGTCTTCCCCACAGCGCATCGGAGGTACGCCTGACAAATACCTCGTCCGTATCGCAAGCGGTGCGATATAAAACCGCTAACTGTTTCTGGTTTCGGTCATCCCGCTTGTCCAACGTCACTCCCACATCATCCCACGTCGTTGCCACCCTGCCACCGCGTCAACCGCTGCGCCCGACCTTCTGCCAACGTGTCTTGCCACTTCATCATCCCCGTGGACCACTCAGAGCCTGCCACCTCACCTGACGACATCATGCTGACGTCACCCGGCCCTGACCCCACCGATGAAATCATGCTGACGTCACCAGAAAAGCGCGCCAAAAGTCTGAAAAATCAATATTATAGCCAAATTTCGCATTTTTTGGCACTTTTCTACAAAAACGTTTGTTGCTCCTGCATGATTTTTCCACGTCCAACAGTGCACCAACCTGCAGAACTCGACCAGGAGACCGCTAGCGCACCATTTTCACCTGCATTCCTCTCCATTGCTCTCTGAAAACCAGGTATTTATCCTCGGAAATCCTTCCTTCGCCTGGTTTTGTCTGTAAATTGCCAAGGACGATTAAATTTGTGAAAAACATATAATTGACCGGCAGAAATACTTACGCCTGGCCCCAGTTACAATTGTGAACTCGAAAAACACTAGCTGAGCCTTGTTTGCCCGCATTTTCACTAAAAACCATACTCTGTTCGCGCATTCACGAAAGACTCATTTAAACTGAATTGACCTGCTGAGAAAGGCAGAGTGAGGCCAGGCATTGGTCTTATTTAAACTTTAAACAGTATTTCAATTGCTGTTTATCAGAACTACTCTCTGTTCCTTATAAATTCACCTCCCTGGTAAAGAGACACTCCTCTATACTGTCCTGCTCAACTGAAACCACTTTACACTTAATTCAGAATCCTCTTTTTCAATGGAGACACCTGTAGTACTAAATGTTCAGCCTCTGAATGCCCCTCAAAGGAACTTGAAATGGCAAGCCTTGGCAGATATGGATTATCAGATTTCAGAAGAGATGTTGATGAGAACCAAGCTCCATATCCACCTGCTCAATGAACTTAAGGCCAAACATGAATCTGGAGCAGATGTGTTGGGTATATGGGATTCTTTCCTTCCTATTTTTAAGTTGCCTCAAGTCAATCAATTCCCTGATTTGATCCATCTTTGTGCTGAATATTATGACCCTACTCAGAGGGCTGTGTTGGATCCTTCTGGTGCTGCTCTCTTTTACATTACTCCTGAAGCCATCAGGAACATGCTCTGCTTCAAAACTCAGAGAAAATTGGTCCCCTTGTCACTAGTAGATTTGATAAAACAAGGAGATAGATTGACAGATGCCCAAATCACTAAGCTAAATCAGTTATACATTGACTCTGATTCTGTGCAATATCCTCCTCTGAATCAAGTATACCTTAACCAGTTGGGCAGGGACTTGGTAGATATGATTAGTCCGATTTTGGGCTATAGCTCAATAGAATTGGTAGACCAAACTGTACTGGTAATGATGCTGATGTTCGCTCCGGGCAGACCTCCAGTTTGCTATGATTATGCCACCTACATCTCCGACAAAATGCATGAGCAGCTAATGAATTTATCCAGAGAAAAGATGTTCAGATACACCTCCTACATTTACCATTTGATCTTGTACCATCAACATGAGAAATTTCATTTTTCAATCAAAAGAGTGGATGCCCAAGGCAATCCCAGATCAGTGGTCTACTGGTCCTCTGTCTTCCACACTACACCTGATTCTCCATACACTTACTGTGAATTCATAGACCTGTTCATCCATCCAGCTATGGCGATGCTGATGAGCTCACCTCCTCCGAGACTCACTGATGACATGCAGAGAATTCTTCAGCTATCCAAAGCTTACAGCATTGGGGATTGGTACTTCTACCAAAACCACATCGTCATCAGGATATATGGGTGTGATTTGCCTCCATACAGATTACCTAAGTATGTGCCTATGAGGATATTTGCCCTAGAGTACTTTAGGCAATTTGGCCGGGTTGATGTGCTTCACTTTTCAGGAAAAGGCAAAAAAGCACAGTTGAAGGTGAAAAGCCAACTTGGCCATTTTATCTATAACGAGAGGGAGCAAGGATGGAAGGAAGCAGATAGAATGCTTGAGTCCCTTGGCCTTCAAACCAGTTTCCTATGGACACCCTATGACCCTAATCATTTTATAACTATGAGGAGGCTCAAATATAAGTTGTCTGCCTATGATCATTATAGTATCCCTCACATTGAAAAATATGCTAACCAAGACAAATGGAGGAGAGGGACCTTAGAAGAGCCCATGTCACAAGAAGAGCTAAATCAGAGGGCAGTAAGGAATCTAAGGAAGATGGCTGACCTTGAACTTTGTCCACAGGTATTCACACTTCCGAGCACACAAGTGGGAGCAGCTGCATCCTCCTCAACTGCCAAACAGCAAACTACCAAGGCCACTGAAAATATATCTAGCAAAGGCAAAGAAAAGGAAATGGAGATAGAACAATCGTCCCATGGCAAGGAGCAGCCACCTCCAGTGACTCAAGAGCAGGCAGATAAAGAAATGCAGCAGCAGGCACAACAACAACAACAGGAACTGCATCAAGAAGAAGGGCCACATGAGGGACAACAGCCCTTACAGCAGCCCTTACAGCAAGGAAGAGTAGTTGATACTCCAACCTCCACTGAGCAACAGACTCAAAACATAGTGCCTCCTAGGCCAGAAACTACCTTCGATGCCTCGGTCCTCCAAACTCCACAGAAAGAGGACATAAACAGAAAAAGGGATAGAGAAACTCCCCTGACATCATCCATAAACCAGGGAGAGAAAAGGCAAAGGTTGAATGACTTTTCTGAGGATGACATAGCAATAAGGCAAGCAATGGGCATGGGCCCACCCAGCAGAGAAGCTTCAGCAAGTTCCTTCCAGCAGGATCAGGACAGAACTATGGGAGGAGAGGTTAGCTCCTCCAGCCAGCAAAGAGAAGGAGAAAGGAGCATCAAGCAGCAGTTTATAGACATCAAAAGGAGGAGTGACCCTATCAAGATACAGCTGTACAACCATTTATTGAAAATGGCTCCCACCAATCAACAAAGACTGATGTCTGCATTTGATGTACAGGAAGGCAAAATGATCATGAGCCATTTTAGGCCAACAGCACTGCAGCCCCAATCTACCTCAGATTACCTCAAAACCAATCTGGAGATCCTGGCCAAGGACATACACCCAATGGATAAAATTGAACTGCACAAACAGACTGGTGAGATGGTGTATGCCTCCTTGGCAGACAAAACATTAGAAAATTACAAGCTAGAAAGCAGCCTCAATAATACAGCCTCTCAACTGGAGTTGGAGAGGGCATCATCCCAGGCAAAGGACAACAGAATAAGGTCCTTGGAAGACATAATCATTGAGATTGGGCATGATCCCAAAGACATCAAAGGAATACAAGAGATATTGAAGTTGAGGGATGCTGACATGGCTGCCTTAAGGAAAAAGATCAAACTCCCAGCTACCATTCACCCTCAAACAGATGAAGTGGCTCAGCAAAGACATGAGCAGGATGCCACAGATCTGCTCATATCTCTCTACAAGCAGCTCCTCCAAACACAAGAAAAGCTGGGAGAATCAGAGGCCGCACAAGCAGCATTGCAAACAGCACTGAAACAAAGAGAAGAGGGTCAGACCTCTCAGCCTCCTCTGGTCATCAATCTTGAGGAAACTGCTCCTATCACTGCTCCTCCTCCTCAGCAGACTGAACAGACAGCAACATCTACTTCAGCAGCACCAACAACCACAGAGCAGGCCCAAAGCCTGGATATGCAAAAGCTGAAGAATGAAATTCAAATCCTGGAAGCTCAAATGACCGAGTTAAATGAGACCAGGGAAAAATTAGCCAAAATCAATGAAAGACATGATAAATCAAAGAGAGAAGTGGCAGAAAAGGGCAGGGAAATCAAAGCCCTTAAAGACAAGATCAAAGAGCTGGAAGATGAGCTCAAATTAGATAAAGTTATAGCTGGGCTTAAGGCAATGCTATGGGCCAACATTGGCCAGTCTATTACTGACCAATGGCAGTATATAGAAACAATCCATGAGCAGCTAGAGCTCATCCCAAAAGCACAGGCTGAAATTCATAAGTCAAGGGCTGCTCTAGGCAACATGCCTGAAGTTGCCACCAAGATGATCAATGTGCTGAATAACAGAACAAGTAATCAGCTGGAAAATATGGGAATTCCCAATAGAACTGAGACTATTCAGTTGATCAAAAGGGTTCTCACATTGAGAAATTTGGTGCAGACATTGGAGAGAAGAACCCAGGACATGCAGACCGAGGTGAAAAGGTTCATGGATAAATTCCAGGTGCTGCAAAACAGAGGACTCCCTAGCTTACTGAACAGCGCAGGGAGACTGCTCATTCATGAGCAGTATGCTAAAAGAGTGAATGTATTTGCCACAAATGACATCAATGAGAAGCCCAGCAGCTCAGAAGAAACAGGGCCAGCCACAGGACAGACTATATACAACAGGGTAGAAAGTCTATTTTTTATAATGAATGAGATCAAACACCTGTTTGAGGTGGCTCCCAATTTTTACAAGTATACAGAGGCAGAGGAGACTATGGATGCAATTCTCAGGCATCAACTCCCTACACAAGACTGGTGGACAAATACAATACAAATTTTTTTTATAGACAGTGAGTCATTCACCAATTTTTTTTTTTTTATGAATTATTATGCAAAGCACAGTTCAACAAAATCAGCATGCATTAAAGATTAGAGCTGAGCCAACTCAGCAAAGCTGTTCGGTCACCACAGCAGCAAGCACAGTCACAGGTGGCAGGACCGAGAAAATACAGCGCAGCAAAAGTAAAGACACATTATCCAGCGTTGAAGCAAAGCGGTTCAACCGACTCAATGACCTCCAAAGGTCAAATTATCCTCTGACAGACTTAAAGAGCATTTATGCTGCATTCAAAGTTGTAATAACTTCTTTTCTACTTTCTGTACGAAGTTATGAAGATATTTTCTCTCTCAGGTGACTCAATGCCTGAGATATTTTGTATAAGCATTCCTATAAAGTCCCCTTCGCATGAGTTTGCAAGGGTTGTTGTTGATTTCTCCTGAAGAAGTTCTTATGCTGTAATCCTTTCAGAAGTTTAATAAAGAAAGTGATGGAATTTCTCGGATTTCTGAGGTGTTGAATGCGTTCTGGTGTTTGTTGAAAACTGCTGGATTCCTGTGTATCACACAATACAATAAGTCTCCGTAACTCTCTCTGTTATGTATTTTTGATTTGTTAAAATCCATATATGTTTCTAATTTTGAATATTTAGCAACAAGGAAAAAGAATAACTTTCAGGATTTATTCAATGAATACCCTGAGTTCAATCTGTGTTGTTAATGAATGTTTTCTTCAGCTGTACTCTTGATAAGTGTAATTCTTAATTGCTGCACTTTCAGAATACATCTTTCACAGTGACCTTTGTCACAGGAATTCAAGTTTGCTCCTGTGCAACGTATTTCACTTTCACCTCACCAGCTTAATAGAAAATTCTTAATTGCTTTCTGTTGGCTGACATGCCTCACCATTCAAGTTAAATTTGTTTGTCTGAGATACACAATCGGCCCTCCAGTTTGAACACCACCAATCCTGCATTTCAAAGCATTTCACAACTCCAGACTCCATTGCCCAATGATATATTACTCTCTAAACACTACATCTTAAGCCCTGAAAGAAATCCTTCAACCAAAACATAAACCAAAACCTGAGCATAATACCTAGCCTAAAACACCATCATAACAGAGACAAATCATAAAGAGAGAGCCCTCTCTGATTACAGTTTGGCTAGAAACTGTGATCCAAAGATTGGTTAGTGGTTACCCCGGCCGTATTCCCTTGGGAGTCATAGGGAACAACCTGGGTGTTAACATAATTGGCGACTCCGCTGGGGACTGCTTGAAATTTTCAATTACTATATATCTTCCTTAGCTACTATCAAGCCTGAAAATAGTCAAGAGGCCTTTAAGCTGTTTCTGTATCACATAAACAGCTTTAGGGAAGAGCTTTTTTGGGAATCTTCATCTTAGTTTTGAAATATATATAGCCATTCCAGAATCTTCATCCAATCCTTGCAGATATAAAAAACTTCCTATAAAAATCCTAAAAAACAGTTAGAAACTGGCTCCTAAGAAAAATCCACGGCACACTAGGGCAAATCCTGACCCTAATCCACCCATCATTGTTGATAATCCAAATACCATCCCTAGAAACATTAGGAGGCAGCAAAGGCAGGAGCAGCCTGCTGATTTGGCTTCAGAGTCAGATCATCCCAGCCTCATCCCTACCCCATGCAAGGTCCTTTTCCGGTCTACCCCTAATTCCCCTAGTTCACCATCCACATCTCAAACTCCTCCTCTCACATCCTCATCCACTGCTCATATCCCCTTGACCAACACTCTAGGTTCACCCTCACTTGTCACCCCTGTGGTACCCACTGTTCCTATTGTCCCAGCTGCCCCTGTTAATCCTCTAAATCCTGTAAATATGGCTAACAGATATGCACCCTTGCAGATACCAGCTAATGCTGCAGCTCTACCTCAAGACTACCAAAGCAAAATCTCATATTTTGACTCCAATGGCCCTCTGACAGCTGTCCAGCATGCGAAGAAGATGCAAGACCATTTTGAGACCTATGAAATAGATGATGACAGTGTCAGAATGAGGATGTTTGTTCAAAGCCTAACCGGGGATGTAAGAACTTGGTTTAGATCCCTGAATGCAAACTCCATTACAACTCCTGATGAACTGTATCAAGCCTTTACTACTAGATGGGAAAAGAAGAAAGATCCTCTGCACATACTTGGGGAATATGACACTATCAAAAGAGGTCCTCAAGAGACTGTTTTGGAGTATTGTGCCAGATTTAACAATGTATATAATGCGATTCCGCAAAATTTAAGACCCCCTCCTGATTTAGCTTTGTATAAATTCCCTGATGGTTTTGACCCTGACATGGCCTATCAGTTAAAAGAAAGAGATCCTCCGTCCCTTGCAGAGGCCCAAAGAGTTGCTGTCACAGTGGAAGCTAACCTGATTGCCAAAAGAAACAGAGCAAGGTTGGAGAAGAGGACTGTTTTCAAAGAGGAACCCTCTGCCTTTGATCAAAAGTTAGATGCAATACTTACTGGAATGAAAAGATTAGGCGACAGAGTGGAATCGGTTGAGAGAAAATCATCATGGGAAGCACCACAAAACTATCCTCCTAGGAATCCAAATTTTAGGAGAACTCAAAACCCAAATGTTGGCAAGGCCAGTGCTGACCAAGACATAAGACCCCCTTTCCAAGAAAATTATGCAGAAACTTCCACATCAACAGAGCCCAATGAAGATCCTGAGATTAATTTAATGGGTCTAGATGGTGAAAGTCAAGTTTTCTTAACACAAGAAGATCATGAGGATGATGAAATCAAACTGTTCCAAACTAAATCAGGTGAATCCTTTGACTTTAAACAAGGCTATGACACTGCTGTTTATGAAGTCCATAAACAATACAAGCTGAGGAGAAGAACTGTGAATGTTAACCAGCCTGAAAAGAAAAAGGATAATCAGCAGCCTGAAAGAGTCGCAGGCACAGAACCTAATGACAAAATAAATTCACATACACAAGAAGTGATTGTTGAGGAGATCACCGAACCACTGTCCATAAAACAGCAGCCTATGGTCACTCCCCCTTCTCATCCTTATTCAACTATTTCTCCTCAAGAGATGAGTAAAAAGGATAAGTCCTAGAATCAAGATAAAAATCAAGAAGAAGATTTAATGAATAAGGAGAGGACTGTCACCTATAACCCCAAGACCCAATCTGAAAAATCCTTTGATCTAGAAACTGAAATTGGCAAAATAAAGATAGCTATTCCTCTCTTGGAACTAGCCAAGCATGACATCTATAAGCTACAGATCAAAAAGTCCCTTCAACTCACTAGCAACAAAGATGATGTCAATGTGCTGGATGACACTCCAGAATTATTGTTTGGCCCAGAAGTGGATGGAAAAACAATAGTCACAGGGGTACTACCTTTTTATGTCAGCTTACATATTCATGACAAAATACTACACAATGCAATGTTTGATTCAGGTGCTTCTCACAACCTCATGCCAAAAGCAGTCATGGAAAGACTGAATTTGGACATAACAAGACCATACAAGGACCTGTTTTCCTTTGACTCCAGCCAAGTCAAGTGTCTAGGTCTCATAAAAGATTTATGTGTGTCTTTGGTTCAATACCCAAACAAGACAATCCTAATGGATGTGGTAGTTGCTGATATCCCACCTAAGTATGGGATGCTGTTATCAAGATCATGGGGAGCTAAACTCCAAGGTTCCCTACAATTAGACATGTCATATGCCACCATCTCTGTTTTTGGGCAACCAAAAAGACTCTACAGAGAAACACTAATGAAATACATGGTCAGCAGTGAAGAAAAGCCTCAAAACTTTCCTATATATGCTGTCCATTCAGACATAGACTCATACATTCTCTTCAATGACACCACAACTCCCTCAAAAGGTGAGGTTGAAACCAAGATATTCATACAAGAGAAAGACTCAAATGAAAGTATCACCACCCATGGAACAGCAGTCAATCAAACACTAGATACTGCTGCTGTTCTAAATCTCAAGCATACCCAATCAAATGATGAAACTGTCCTAGAAGACGAGCTAAAGGAAAAACCACAACTTCTACTCACATTGCCAGCCCATGAAAATATCATTAAATCTCCTTCCCAACAGGACATTCTATGGTTCCTTGAATTTGATGGCTCAGTCAACAAATTAGGGGTGGGAGCTGGAGTTTGGGTACACAATAAAGAAAACAGTCATGCAGAAGGCAGAGCCTATAGATTAAACTTCAGATGCACTAACAACATGGCTGAATATGAGGATCTTTTATTAGGTCTCAAGTTAGTAAAGTCCCTACAAGCTATAAAAGTGTCAATCCTAGGAGATTCAGACCTAGTTATCCAACAAGTGAAGGGAAATTTTGTCACCAATGATAAAAGATTGAGGTCTTATAGGTCTGCTGTTGCTGATGTACTAAACTCCTTTGAATTCCAAATCACCAAAATTTCTAGGACCCATAATCTGCATGCTCATAGTTTGGCCACATTTGCAAGTACTTGCAAATTGCCATTGGGACCTAACAATTGTTTCACAGCTGAGATAAAACACAGACCCTCCATTCCAAACAATGTTAAAGATTGGCAAGTATTTGAGGATGATATACAAATAAACAATTTTTTAACTTTGCAACAAGAATTTGCAGGATTAAATATTGACATTGATACAGCAAGTCAACCACAAATACTTGAGACAGCAAGTCAATCACAAATACTTGATGGAGCAAGTCCATCACAAATACAGTTCCAACAGATTACTCACCCAATATCGCCCAGAACAGCAAAGCAAATACTAAATCCAACCGTTTTCAACATAGACAACATTCAGCAAATTCAATCAAACAATTGTGAGGAAGTAGCCAATGCTGAAACTGAAATCATAGAGTTGAAAGACAATTTTCTACCAACAGGCCTAACTCCCCTAGAAGACATCTTTGACTCAAATGATATTCCCAGAAAACCAAAAATGCAGCCCTTAAATGCAGCCATTGAAGAATGCAACATAGGTACAATTGACAAACCCAAAATAATTAAATTGTCTGCATCTTTGCCGCCTGATCAAAAGCCCAAATACATTGACCTCTTTAAAGAGTTCCAGGATGTCTTTGCATGGAGTTATGAGGACCTAAAGTCCTATGACACCTCTGTTATCCAGCATACTATCCCTCTCAAGCCTGATCAAAAGCCCTTTAAACAAAAATTGAGGAGAATCAATCCTATGCTTCTCCCAGCAATGGAACAAGAAGTACAGAAAATGTTTAAGGCAGGCATCATAGCACCAATCAGATTCTCTGAATGGATCTCCAACTTAGTCCCTACAAGAAAGAAGACCGGTGAAATTAGGCTGTGTGTGGACTTAAGGAATCTGAACCAAGTATCCCTCAAAGACAACTATCCCTTACCTAAGATGGATCATATTCTCCAAAGAGTGGTAGGGGGCTCAAGGATCTCATTACTTGATGGATTCTCGGGTTTCAACCAAATCCTAGTACACCCTGATGATCAAGACAAAACTGCATTTACAACCCCATGGGGAACTTTCAAGTATGTTAAAATGCCTTTTGGGTTGAAGAATGCCGGGGCAACATTTCAAAGAGCAATGGATATTGCTTTTGCGAAGGAGATTCATGACTTCCTTGTCATTTATTTAGATGACCTCACACCTTTTTCCAAATCTGACCAAGAACATTTGAAACATTTGAGACAGATCTTCCTAACATGTAGGAAATATGGAATTTCGTTGAATCCCAAAAAATCCCTGTTTGGTTTAGAGGAAGGTAAACTATTGGGCCACATCATCTCTAAAGATGGCATAAGAATTGATCCAGATAGGATACAAGCTATCTTACAAATGCCCCACCCAAGAAATATAAAAGAATTGCAAGGATTCTTGGGAAAAATCAACTTCTTAAGGAGATTTATCCCAAATCTGGCCGAGTTGATCAGATTGCTAAATAATATGCTAAAGAAAGATTCAAAGGTGAAATGGACAGTTGAAGCAAATCAAGCCTTTGAAGGTATAAAGCTGGCCCTTACCCAAACCCCGATCTTGACCAATCCTCAATTTGACAGGGAATTCATCATCTTCTCTTTTGCCTCCCAGCATACTATTGCTGCTGTTTTATTACAGAAAGATGACCAAGGAAATGAGAAGCCTATTGCCTTCTTTAGCAGAGCTCTTAGAGATGCACCTCTGAAATATCAGATCATGGAAAAGCAGGCTTATGCTTTGGTCAAGGCCATTAAAGACTTTAGGATTTACATCCTTTATTCCCATGTTGTAGCTTATGTACCAAGTCCTATTGTCAAAGACATTCTCACCCAAGAAAACTTAGAGGGCAGAAGAGGAAAGTGGATTGCCAACATTTTGGAATTTGATATTGAGATAAAACCAACAAAACTAATAAAAGGGCAAGGTTTGGCCAAATTAATGACAGAAGCAAACTTCCAAGCCTTAGACATCAACCAGCTGGACAGTGAACCGGAGCTGGCGACTCCAAAGATCAATGTAGCCTTTGAACAATCCCCCTGGTATTCTGATATCTGTTATGTGTTACAAAACCTGTGTGCTCCCCCAGGGCTGTCCAGAACTAAATGTAGGTTCTTAAAAATGAAAGCTTCTAAATTTTGTGTTATGGATGGAAATCTGCTTTGGAAAAACCATGAGGGTATCTTACTAAACTGTTTGATTGAGTATGAAACTGACAATGTCATGAAGGAATTTCATGCAGGTGACTGTGGTGGACACTTGTACTGGAAGTCCACTGTGGATAAAATACTAAGGGCTGGGTACTACTGGCCCACCATGTTCTCTGATATCAAGAAATTCACCACCTCATGTCATAAATGTCAAGTGTTTGATGGAAAGAGACAGTTGCTGCCCCTTCCCTTGAGGCCTATTGCAACAGAGAGACCTTTTCAACAATGGGGATTGGATTTCATTGGGGAAATTCACCCCTCATCCTCAGGCCAACATAGATGGATCTTGACAGCCACAGATTACTTCACCAAGTGGATTGAAGCTGTCCCATGCAGACAAGCAAATGATTCAATAATTATTCAGTTCTTGGAGAACAACATATTGGCTAGATTTGGCTGTCCTGACAAAATAATAACAGACAATGCTGCTGCTTTCAGATCCAAGAAAATGGTGAACTTCTGCCATAAATTTCACATCACCTTGGGCCATTCCACTGCATACTATCCCCAAGGAAATGGCCTTGCTGAGTCATCAAATAAAAGTCTGGTAAACATCATAAAGAAAGTGCTAGAAGAGAACAAAAAGAATTGGCATAAGAAGCTTGTGAATGCCCTATGGGCAGATAGACTAACAACCAAAAGATCAATTGGGACCAGCCCATATGAGTTGGTTTATGGATTAGAGGCCAAGTTCCCCTCATCATTAGGAGTGCCTGTTATGAAGCTTCTTCAAGAAAGCCAAGCTGAACCAAATGATATGCAAAGAAGAATCAATCAAATCATATGTCTGCAGCAAACTAGAGACCAAGTTTTCAGCAGAGTTCAAGTTCTACAAGAGAAATTAAAGAAGGCCTTTGATAGAAGAACTAAGGCAGAAGATTTCAGTGTGGGAGACAAAGTCCTCAAGTGGGATGCAAGAAGAGAAGACAAAGGAAAGCATGGAAAATTTGACTCCCTTTGGAGAGGACCATTTGCTGTCCAAGCAGTGCAAGGTAACAATACCTATTTCCTTAAAAGTCTAACTGAAACTGACTTGGATGAAGGTCCTGTGAATGGCAGGATGCTCAAGCACTACTTTGAATATTACCCATGAGTGCAGTCTGGGGTTCCCTTGTATATATGCAGATGTATATATTATTTTCTGTTCAGATTGTAAAAATGCAGTTTTTTCAAGTTTATTGACTGTCAGCAAAAGGTAAAAAGAATCAGAGGTCTACCAAGAAGAAAAGCACACAATTTGGGCACTTCAAGGCAGCAAACTACAAAACGGGCAAGAGCAATCAAGGAGCAAGGCCATCTGACCTGCTGTTCTTGGTTTTTCAAATGAAACACCATCCCCATGTGGAGCCACTGTTAGCTACCTATACCAATAGGTTTCATATTTCATGATTGGCTATGAAAGGTCCAAATATGCTCTGCTTTGATGATTCAAAGATCGCATATTTCCAGGAGAATCCAATCTGTGCTTATAGCTTGGTATGGACTTAAAATTTTGATGGATGTTCCAACAGTCTAATCTGGATCATTCCATGGTTTAAATTTTCAGTTGTAGAATAGAGAAAGGAGTCTGTCCAAACTGTTTAATCTTGGCAGACAAATAGTTCAGGTAGAGAAGAAAAGGCTCCAACAGCTTAATCTGGGACCTTGGAAGAAATAAGGGTAGAAGTAGATAGAAAAAACAAGAGAAAAAGCCAGAGAAAAGAAAAGGCAGGTAAGGGTCTGCAAGTCCAAGTGCACCCTCCAAGAAGAAATAAAAAATGCTAGGCAAAGTAGCTGGGTAAGTAGTTGGGGTTGCAGAAAGGTTATCTTTACCATTGCAGGTATGTTAACTTTGTTTACCAAAGCAAAGTCAAATCAATTGAGAAGGTGTTCTTCTTCATCAAGTTGCAGCAAGCAGGAAGCATGTCTAACCTCCCTTCTTCCCCTTTCCACTTCATTACTAACACTCCCTCATCAGCTGAGATTCATGGAAGAAGATTATGGTTTCATGGTGGTTCTTAATCTTTTAGAAGCCACATTTCTTGTCTAAACTCTTTTCATTTTGATCTACTCCCTAAACTAAGTAAGTTTCAAATAAACTTAGTGATTTTCCCCCCTCATTCACATCTCCCCCCATATTAACTCTAACTTTACTATGTAAATCCCCTATATTACCTTTCCCCTACTAGTATTAACACCATGGTGTATAAACCGCAAATTTTGTATAAATATCCCCCCCTTGGCATTATAGCCAATAAGTTTTATATCAGGGATCAAATGACACCTGGTCATCGTGATAAACCTAACTCTAAACTCCCCCCCCCCTTTCTGAATCCATTTTTAACCCATTACACCCTATTTGCAAACATAAACCTTGTAAAAACCTTGCTTTACCCTTACCCTCTCTAAATTGCCAAATAACACACAAAAACCCATTTTTGTGATTATCCAATGGTTCAGGCGCATATATGTGATTTTCCAAATACACCAAAAAACCTTACAAAAAACCCATACCCTAAGGTTTTTCCGCCGAGCACAGATCCCGAAATAAATATTAAAATAACCCCATCCCTTCCGTATCGGCCGTTCATTTCATTGGTCCGATAGCCGTCCGATTGAGGGCCTCTAATCCAACAGCTCTCATCCACGTCGGAGCGGCTCCGATGGAGGACGGATACCTTCCGATATCTGTCAGAAGGGTTACGTCATTCGGTTGCCACGCGTCTTCCCCACAGCGCATCAGAGGTACGCCTAACAAATACCTCGTCCGTATCGCAAGCGGTGCGATATAAAACCGCTAACCGTT
Organism: Pinus tabuliformis; assembly: GCA_031772625.1. Lineage (NCBI taxonomy): Eukaryota > Viridiplantae > Streptophyta > Pinopsida > Pinales > Pinaceae > Pinus > Pinus tabuliformis. Next base: position 735,349,010 of record CM062807.1, read on the forward strand.
TCCAGTTTCGGTCATCCCGCTTGTCCAACGTCACTCCCACATCATCCCACGTCATTGCCACCCTGCCATCGCATCAACCGCTGCGCCCGACCTTCTGCCAATGTGTCTTGCCACTTCATCATCCCCGTGGACCACTCAGAGCCTGCCACCTCACCTGACGACGTCATGCTGACGTCACCCGGCCCTGACCCCACCGATGACGTCATGCTGACGTCACCAGAAAAGCGCGCCAAAAGTCCGAAAAATCAATATTATAGCCAAATTTCGCGTTTTTTGGCACTTTTCTACAAAAACGTTTGTTGCTCCTGCATGATTTTTCCACGTCCAACAGTGCACCAACCTGCAGAACTCGACCAGGAGACCGCTAGCGCACCATTTTCACCTGCATTCCTCTCCATTGCTCTCTGAAAACCAGGTATTTATCCTCGGAAATCCTTCCTTCGCCTGGTTTTGTCTGTAAATTGACAAGGACGATTAAATTTGTGAAAAACATATAATTGACTGGCAGAAATACTTACGCCTGGCCCCAGTTACAATTGTGAACTCGAAAAACACTAGCTGAGCCTTGTTTGCCCGCATTTTCACTAAAAACCATACTCTGTTCGCGCATTCGCGAAAGACTCATTTAAACTGAATTGACCTGCTGAGAAAGGCAGAGTGAGGCCAGGCATTGGTCTTATTTAAACTTTAAACAGTATTTCAATTGCTGTTTATCAGAACTACTCTCTGTTCCTTATAAATTCACCTCCCTGGTAAAGAGACACTCCTCTATACTGTCCTGCTCAACTGAAACCACTTTACACTTAATTCAGAATCCTCTTTTTCAATGGAGACACCTGTAGTAATAAATGTTCAGCCTCTGAATGCCCCTCAAAGGAACTTGAAATGGCAAGCCTTGGCAGATATGGATTATCAGATTTCAGAAGAGATGTTGATGAGAAGCAAGCTCCATATCCACCTGCTCAATGAACTTAAGGCCAAACATGAATCTGGAGCAGATGTGTTGGGTATATGGGATTCTTTCCTTCCTATTTTTAAGTTGCCTCAAGTCAATCAATTCCCTGATTTGATCCATCTTTGTGCTGAATATTATGACCCTACTCAGAGGGCTGTGTTGGATCCTTCTGGTGCTGCTCTCTTTTACATTACTCCTGAAGCCATCAGGAACATGCTCTGCTTCAAAACTCAGAGAAAATTGGTCCCCTTGTCACTAGTAGATTTGATAAAACAAGGAGATAGATTGATAGATGCCCAAATCACTAAGCTAAATCAGTTATACATTGACTCTGATTCTGTGCAATATCCTCCTTTGAATCAAGTATACCTTAACCAGTTGGGCAGGGACTTGGTAGATATGATTAGTCCGATTTTGGGCTATAGCTCAATAGAATTGGTAGACCAAACTGTACTGGTAATGATGCTGATGTTCGCTCCGGGCAGACATCCAGTTTGCTATGATTATGCCACCTACATCTCCGACAAAATGCATGAGAAGCTAATGAATTTATCCAGAGAAAAGATGTTCAGATACACCTCCTACATTTACCATTTGATCTTGTACCATCAACATGAGAAATTTCATTTTTCAATCAAAAGAGTGGATGCCCAAGGCAATCCCAGATCAGTGGTCTATTGGTCCTCTGTCTTCCACACTACACCTGATTCTCCATACACTTACTGTGAATTCATAGACCTGTTCGTCCATCCAGCTATGGCGATGCTGATGAGCTCACCTCCTCCGAGACTCACTGATGACATGCAGAGAATTCTTCAGCTATCCAAAGCTTACAGCATTGGGGATTGGTACTTCTACCAAAACCACACCGTCATCAGGATATATGGGTGTGATTTGCCTCCATTCAGATTACCTAAGTATGTGCCTATGAGGCTATTTTCCCTAGAGTACTTTAGGCAATTTGGCCGGGTTGATGTGCTTCACTTTTCAGGAAAAGGCAAAAAAGCACAGTTGAAGGTGAAAAGCCAACTTGGCCATTTTATCTATAACGAGAGGGAGCAAGGATGGAAGGAAGCAGATAGAATGCTTGAGTCCCTTGGCCTTCAAACCAGTTTCCTATGGACACCCTATGACCCTAATCATTTTATAACTATGAGGAGGCTCAAATATAAGTTGTCTGCCTATGATCATTATAGTATCCCTCACATTGAAAAATATGCTAACCAAGACAAATGGAGGAGAGGGACCTTAGAAGAGCCCATGTCACAAGAAGAGCTAAATCAGAGGGCAGTAAGGAATCTAAGGAAGATGGTTGACCTTGAACTTTTTCCATAGGTATTCACACTTCCGAGCACACAAGTGTGAGCAGCTACATCCTCCTCAACTGCCAAACAGCAGACTACCAAGGCCACTGAAAATATATCTAGCAAAGGCAAAGAAAATGAAATGGAGATAGAACAATCGCCCCATGGCAAGGAGCAGCCACCTCCAGTGACTCAAGAGCAGGCAGATAAAGAAATGCAGCAGCAGGCACAACAACAACAACAGGAACTGCATCAAGAAGAAGGGCCACATGAGGGATAGCAGCCCTTACAGCAGCCCTTACAGCAAGGAAGAGTAGTTGATACTCCAACCTCCACTGAGAAATAGACTCAAAACATAGTGCCTCCTAGGCCAGAAACTACCTTCGATGCCTCGGTCCTCCAAACTCCACAGAAAGAGGACATAAACAGAAAAAGGGATAGAGAAACTCCCCTGACATCATCCATAAACCAGGGAGAGAAAAGGCAAAGGTTGAATGACTTTTCTGAGGATGACATAGCAATAAGGCAAGCAATGGGCATGGGCCCACCCAGCAGAGAAGCTTCAGCTAGTTCCTTCCAGCAGGAACAGGACAGAACTATGGGAGGAGAGGTCAGCTCCTCCAGCCAGCAAAGAGAAGGAGAAAGGAGCATCAAGCAGCAGTTTATAGACATCAAAAGGAGGAGTGACCCTATCAAGATACAGCTGTACAACCATTTATTGAAAATGGCTCCCACCAATCATCAAAGACTGATGTGTGCATTTGATGTACAGGAAGGAAAAATGATCATGAGCCATTTTAGGCCAATAGCACTGCAGCCCCAATCTACCTCAGATTACCTCAAAACCAATCTGGAGATCCTGGCCAAGGACATACACCCAATGGATAAAATTGAACTGCACAAACAGACTGGTGAGATGGTGTATGCCGCCTTGGCATACAAAACATTAGAAAATTACAAGCTAGAAAGCAACCTCAATAATATAGCCTCTCAACTGGAGTTGGAGAGGGCATCATCCCAGGCAAAGGACAACAGAATAAGGTCCTTGGAAGACATAATCATTGAGATTGGGCATGATCCCAAAGACATCAAAGGAATACAAGAGATATTGAAGTTGAGGGATGCTGACATGGCTGCCTTAAGGAAAAAGATCAAACTCCCAGCTACCATTCACCCTCAAACAGATGAAGTGGCTCAGCAAAGACATGAGCAGGATGCCACAGATCTGCTCATATCTCTCTACAAGCAGCTCCTCCAAACACAAGAAAAGCTGGGAGAATCAGAGGCCGCACAAGCAGCATTGCAAACAGCACTGAAACAAAGAGAAGAGGGTCAGACCTCTCAGCCTCCTCTGGTCATCAATCTTGAGGAAACTGCTCCTATCACTGCTCCTCCTCCTCAGCAGGCTGAACAGACAACAACATCTACTTCAGCAGCACCAACAACCACAGAGCAGGCCCAAAGCCTGGATATGCAAAAGCTGAAGAATGAAATTCAAATCCTGGAAGCTCAAATGACCGAGTTAAATGAGACCAGGGAAAAATTAGCCAAAATCAATGAAAGACATGATAAATCAAAGAGAGAAGTGGCAGAAAAGGGCAGGGAAATCAAAGCCCTTAAAGACAAGATCAAAGAGCTGGAAAATGAGCTCAAATTAGATAAAGTTATAGCTGGGCTTAAGGCAATGCTATGGGCCAACATTGGCCAGTCTATTACTGACCAATGGCAGTATATAGAGACAATCCATGAGCAGCTAGAGCTCATCCCAAAAGCACAGGCTGAAATTCATAAGTCAAGGGCTGCTCTAGGCAACATGCCTGAAGTTGCCACCAGGATGATCAATGTGCTGAATAACAGAACAAGTACTCAGCTGGCAAATATGGGAATTCCCAATAGAACTGAGACTATTCAGTTGATCAAAAGGGTTCTCACATTGAGAAATTTGGTGCCGACATTGGAGAGAAGAACCCAGGACATGCAGACCGAGGTGAAAAGGTTCATGGATAAATTCCAGGTGCTGCAAAACAGAGGACTCCCTAGCTTACTGAACAGCGCAGGGATACTGCTCATTCATGAGTAGTATGCTAAAAGAGTGAATGTATTTGCCACAAATGACATCAATGAGAAGCCCAGCAGCTCAGAAGAAACAGGGCCAGCCACAGGACAGATTATATACAACAGGGTAGAAAGTCTATTTTTTATAATGAATGAGATCAAACACCTGTTTGAGGTGGCTCCCAATTTTTACAAGTATACAGAGGTAGAGGAGACTATGGATGCAATTCTCAGGCATCAACTCCCTACACAAGACTGGTGGACAAATACAATACAAATTTTTTTTATAGACAGTGAGTCATTCACCAAATTTTGTTTTTTATGAATTATTATGCAAAGCACAGTTCAACAAAATCAGCATGCATTAAAGATTAGAGCTGAGCCAACTCAGCAGAGCTGTTCGGTCACCACAGCAGCAAGCACAGTCACAGGTGGCAGGACCGAGAAAATACAGCGCAACAAAAGTAAAGACACATTATCCAGCATTGAAGCAAAGGGGTTCAACCGACTCAATGACCTCCAAAGGTCAAATTATCCTCTGACAGACTTAAAGAGCATTTATGCTGCATTCAAAGTTGAAATAACTTCTTTTCTACTTTCTGTACGATGTTATGAAGATATTTTCTCTCTCAGGTGACTCAATGCCTGAGATATTTTGTATAAGCATTCCTATAAAGTCCCCTTCGCATGAGTTTGCAAGGTTGTTGTTGATTTCTCCCGAAGAAGTTCTTATGCTGTAATCCTTTCAGAAGTTTAATAAAGAAAGTGATGGAATTTCTCGGATTTATGAGGTGTTGAATGCGTTCTGGTGTTTGTTGAAAACTGCTGGATTCCTGTGTATCACACAATACAATAAGTCTCTGTAACTCTCTCTGTTATGTATTTTTGATTTGTTAAAATCCATATATGTTCCTAATTTTGAATATTTAGCAACAAGGAAAAAGAATAACTTTCAGGATTTATTCAATGAATACCCTGAGTTCAATCTATGTTGTTAATGAATGTTTTCTTCAGCTGTACTCTTGATAAGTGTAATTCTTAATTGCTGCACTTTCAGAATACATCTTTCACAGTGACCTTCGTCACAGGAATTCAAGTTTGCTCCTGTGCAACGTATTTCACTTTCACCCCACCAGCTTAATAGAAAATTCTTAATTGCTTTCTGTTGGATGACATGCCTCACCATTTAAGTTAAATTTGTTTGTCTGAGATACACAATCGGCCCTCCAGTTTGAACACCACCAATCCTGCATTTCAAAGCATTTCACAACTCCAGACTCCATTGCCCAATGATATAATACTCTCTAAACACTACATCTTAAGCCCTGAAAGAAATCCTTCAACCAAAACATAAACCAAAACCTGAGCATAATACCTAGCCTAAAACACCATCATAACAGAGACAAATCATAAAGAGAGAGCCCTCTCTAATTACAGTTTGGCTAGAAACTGTGATCCAAAGATTGGTTAGTGGTTACCCTGGCCGTATTCCCTTGGGAGTCATAGGGAACAACCTGGGTGTTAACAGTATCAGAAGATGATAGAGACCATAAGGGTAGTAGAAAGGGTTCCCAAGGGGTTTCTTGATGGATACTCACAGGACATCTCGTTTGGGGTGATGCATGGCCAAACTTACCTCAGAATGCAATGTGTCCACCTAGAGACTTTTTAAATGTGGGCGAAGAAGTTTTTATTGGTAGTGAGGCATTCGACACGGAGGTTGGGTTGTGGCCAGGGGTCGCCTATGAAATAAAAGAAGGCTGGTATAAATATTTATTTAGGGGAATGATAGTGCAACCTCAGACAAGAGATGTGGCCGAGGGAAGCAGGAAGAGGGCAATGGAGTAGGACTTAGAGATGATGGTCTCTCAAATGCAGAAGCATATGAGTTCCCTCAAGCATACCATTTCTAGCTTCAAGGATTCATCAGGTACGACCTCCCAGTCTGTTGAGTTGTAGGGTTTTACATTATTTAATCCAATCATCACTACACCCCTAGTTGTGGCTATCCCTCCTCGCGACCCTCATTCGCAATCAAAGCCAACAATCCCCAAGCCCAAGAAGCCGAAAAGTACCAAGCCACCCACTTCCAAGAAGAAAAATACCATGGCTACCATGCCCATTGTTGACCTCACTGATGAAACACCCCAGATGGTATTGGCCTCACCAATCATCGAAGAAACCCTACTTTCTATCTCTACTGTTTCACTTGGGTCACAAGATCCATCCCCTCATACAACTTCGACCTCCGCGACCTTGTCCGACCCAATCCCCCAGGCACCTGCATAGCCACTAAAGAAATGGAGGTCGAATCGGCCATCTAGTCCACCATGATGCTCCCTGGAGGAGAAGGCCACACAACGTCTTTGATATCCCTACTGTTGGGGTCAGGCCCACTACCGGGCGATGAGACGGTCGCCACACAATTGTAAACTACCGAGATCGAAATGTTTGGTGCCTCATTTTCGTTAAATTTCCTAGTTGTTCCCGATTGAATCATTATCCCTCAGACCCCTCCATTTTTTGAAACCTCACTGCCTGAAACCTCACCCCATGGCCACTCTAAAAAATCTATTGCCAGCGGCCAACCCCTACAAAGCAGTTTCCCAGACCCGTCCACAATGCAACACAAGAATCTTCAACATTGGTCCTCTACACATTTTTTTGGGTTCATCCAACAAGCAGCACAACAGGTTGAAAATCTCCACAACGACCTTGTCACCAAGCACGAGCAGCAAAAGCAACAACTTGTCACTCTCACAGCGAAGTGAGATCAACTCAAACAAACCAATCAAGAGTTGCAATCATAGGCCAAGAAGGTAACATTTAAGCTGCGAACCCTTTGGCCCACTATTTCTAATTTAGTTATTGAAGCCCTCGAAGATTTTTTGCGTGCACACTGGTTGACCATTGCGACCACATTTAGGAAATGTGTATGGGCCTGATGTCTACCACAAGGGAACTAAAGAAGAGTTTAGATGTTGTGAAGTCCATGTTGCCCAATATATCTACTAGATAAAGCACAAAGATTGAGTAGAGAATGACCACGGTTGCCGCACTCAAAGCTTCGCTCACTGACACCCTGGCAGATGGATACATTTTGATGGAGTAGGTCTATGATTGGTAAGGCAACTTGGACCTAAAAAATCAACCCATCTACCCACTTTGGCAACAAATCCAACAATGCCTCGCTAATAGCAAGAATTCCAGGGATGAGAACCAACAAAAGAAAATTGATGCAGAGATTGCCTCTCTCAAAGCCCTGGTAAAAAAAACTAAGGAGGAATCGACCAAGACTAAGAAGAATATTTGCGATCTCAGGCCGCCAGTCCAAATGCATGTCAATGCTTTGTGGGAAGTATGTGTGACATGGAGGAGCAGTGGAGCACCCTGTAGAATATTGCGTTGATCACCCAAACTCCACCATGTGGGGAAGAATTCCTGCAGAAGGTTGATTCCATCATAGGCGCTTGGCATACCACACTTGATGATTACAACTGCTTCTGCCAAGAGAAAATTGTCGAGGTACCTGAGTTGGGGACTTCATTTGGAAAAGAATGCCAATGTGAAGCAAAGATAGCACAACAGGAATTAGGGCCGACAAGGACAAAAGCAGAAGCATCAGCCCCTCAAGAAGTAGAACCAACACAACAAGCAATAACAACAGAGGCACCAATAGGAACAACGTCAAAGCCGACTACATCAATTGAAATAAAACTCAGGATATATTGGTTTGGGAACGAGTCAAAGAACTATGGTCGGAGCCTATTGGGGCCTTCATTTTGAATTTTGAGTTTTGCAGAAAGAAAAGTAAGGACAAGTGGTGGGGACAACTGTTGGAGTTGCAGAGTTGACAACTGAAGGAGGGAGAATGAACTAAGAGTGAACGTGCAGTTGTAGGAAGGTATCAGACGAGAGAAAGAGAAGCCGAGCAAGGGAAGATAGAAGGCAACCGAGGGCAGAGTCAACTGAGCAGGAGATGAGGAGAATTAACAATAGGAGTGTGAAGCAAAGGATAAAAGGCATAAATGTTGGAAATAATACTGAGAGGGGGGGGGGGGTGAATTAGTATTATTAATTTCTTTTCAATAAACCATCCAGATTTATGCTTTAAAGTATTCTTCTGATATTGATAATTAACTTGTATATCAGAACCATATAATAATGAATCAAGAACAGTAAAAATAGATAGTCACAGAAAGGAACACCGGATATAAAGTGGAAACCCAATGTGGGTGAAAACCACCTGCTGCAATATGTCTCTATCTTCTTTCAAATAAAATTTCTTTTACAATGAGTTTGTATTGGTGCAGTCTTTTACCAGTACGCAGGCTGCAACCTGCAGAGAGCTACAACCCTCTCTCGTTTTCCAGTCTCTCCTGGAAGGGAGCTACAACCCCCTACTTCGTTTAAGGACCACGATTCACTAATTTTCAGACTGGATCCAAGAAGATCAAATGGTCATCAAGTATAAACAATTCTTCAGAATTACCCAAGCATTAGATCAATACATATTTTCTTTATACAGCAGAACACCCAAGCGCCAACCCAAGCACTAGATCAAATATAAATAAATATTCGATCTGGCCACCCAATAAAACAGAGGTTGTTTATGCCGAAATCAGAACACAATGCAGAGGATATACATATAAAAGTGCACCCAGAGGCTAGACACAAAACAAACCCAATATGCGCACCTAGAACCTGAACTGCAATACACCCGAAGCAATGTGATTTCCCTCGAAGAAATGTCTGAACTTTAAGCTTGTGATCTCTGTTCTGCGTGCATTCTCCTTAATTCAGGTTCATTAATTGCTCATTTACCGGTCACAAGAATGCCGATCAATTATTCAATTCTCCCTTGAGATCTTTCATTCGTGATCGATGCTTTGCCGCAGGATCCCCTTTTCTTTATATATTCACGCTTTTGATAATACCAAGAATCGAAACCAGAGGATCCGAAAACCTGGGGCGCAACTGTTTTGACCGATCTCTTAAGAAAAGAGCTTAAGTGGGAAAACAATGAAAACGGTCCAAACGGGCGAAGAGGCGGACTTTTAATTGAATGCACTCATATCAATAATATATCGGGTCCGCTCCATATCGCTATCGGCGATTAGATGAGGGAGGCTTTTATAAAATGGGTGACTACCGCGGATGCGATATTAATATATAATGCCTTTAATCCCTTCATCGGGTCCGCCCCCTCTTATCGCAATCGGAGGATTGGGGTGGGCGACCCTTTATGTATTGCGATACACTGTGGATGCGATATTGTTATAAACCATGTTTGATGCCTCCATCGGGTCCGCTCCCAATCGGAGGTTTCAACGAAGTCACATAGCCGAACCCCCGACGCGCATATATGCCGAACTGCGGATGCGATATTATTATAAGCCATGTTTGATGCCACCATCGGGTCCGCTCGCAATCAGAGGTTTCAACGAAGTCACATAGCCGAACCCCCGATGCGCATATATGCCGAACTGCAGATGCGATATTATTATAAACCAAATTTGATATGCCATCGGGTCCATTGCAATCGGAGGTTTCAACGGTGTTACATACCCGAACCCCCGATGCGCATATATGCCGATATATATGTATTAACACATATAACTGTGTTTATCCGCCGAAAGGGGGAAATGCATACATGTTATTGTTTATTATATAATACATATATATATGGGTTTTAAGCACCCAAACACCTCCCGATAATATTAATGCATGCATATATGGGTTTTAATAAGCCTGATACCTCCCGATAAGCATATATATGAGAATGCATGCATATATGGGTTTTAATAAGCCCGATACCTCCAGATAAGCATATATATATGAGAAAGAGCCTCCATTGCTCCAATAAGCTCCCAATGGCTCAATGCTCCCAATGGCTCAATGGTTCCGATAAACATATGTAAATGGCCCCTCTTCTCTCCTCTTGGCTCTTCTTGTCCCCATCAAGATGTATATAAGAGAAATGTCCATCTGTGAGAGGGTTGCCATCAAGTTCAACACATGTCCATAATGCCATAATGCCAACAATCTCCCCCTTTGGACTTGATGGCAACAACACCGACCAAAAAGGCACAAAAGTACTCTCCCCCTTTGACATCAAGGGCAAAGGGTGGATATCTGCTTCTCTTGACTATTTCTCCCCCTGAGAGCTTGCTCCTCCTGATTTCTCCCCCTGAGGACCTGTTCCACCTGATTATGAACCGGATTCTGAAAGTGACATCAACTTCAAAGTTTTCTGGCAACCATTTTATTCCAGAGCAGTTGGCGACACCATGTTCTTTATGACAGAAAGTCGAGCTATTCTGGCTATGTATAAAATAGAGACCGCCATGTTTTTCCCTTCAGCTGGTGCCGTTAATTGAACTCGGCACCTTTATTGCCATGGATATTTACAGTTCATCTACCAACATATTACTCCTTCTGTAATACTATAATGCCAACAATGAATTATGCTCCCCCTGAACCTTGTACGCATATACCCCATAAGAACCTCGCGTACAAGCACCAATCTGAGAATTAACAACAGGATGATGCGTCGAAAACCCCCAGCTTTTGCCTGAGGTATTCAAAAGTCTCCCTAGGCAATGGTTTGGTAAATATATCAGCCACTTGTTCCTTAGAAGAAACATATTCCAACTTGAACTTTTGTTCAAGCACTTGTTCCCTGAGAAAATGATACTTGATCAGTATGTGCTTGGTTTTTGAATGCATGACTGGGTTCTTTGAAATTCTAATTGCACTTGTATTATCACATAAGATGGAGATAGGTGGAGTACAAGTGATTTGGAAATCTTGTAAGGTCTGCATCATCCAAAGAAGTTGGGTGCAACAAGATGCAGCAGCTACATATTCTGCTTCAGCTGTAGATAAGGAAATTGAACTCTGTTTCTTGCTGAACCATGATACTAATCTGGAACCCATAAAGAAAGCACCACCACTTGTGCTTTTCCTGTCATCCACACTTCCAGCCCAATCTGCATTTGTGTAAGCATGAAGTGTGAGATCTGTGTCTCTAGGATACCACAAGCCATAGTTTTGAGTTCCTTGAAGATATTTGAAGATTCTCTTTACTGCCTGAAGATGAGTTTCCTTTGGATTTTCCTGAAATCTTCCAACTATTCCAACTGCATGCGTGATGTCTGGTCGGGTACCTGTCAAATAAAGTAGACTTCAAATCATAGATCTATATGTTGGTTGATGAACTGCAACTGATTCATCATTCGCACTAAGACTGCATCCTGTAACCATGGGGGTACATACTGGTTTTGAATCTTCCATGCCATACTTCTTCAAAATCTGCTTGAGGTACTTGGTTTGAGACAAGAAGATACCGTCTTTATTTTGTTGGATTTGCAATCCAAGAAAGTATGTCAGTTCTCCTAGCAGGGACATTTCGAATTCTTTCTGCATTACCGAGGCAAAGTTTTGACTCATAGCTTCTTCATTGCTGCCAAAGATAATATCATCTACATACACAACAAGTATTAGCAACTTGTCATTTTCAATTTTTATATAAAGATTGCTATCTGCTGATCCTTTTGAAAAACCTTGTTGATGAATATATTTGTCCAAACGGTAGTACCAAGCCCTTGGAGCCTGTTTAAGACCATAGAGAGCCTTTTTCAATCTGCATACAAGATTTGGATCATTCCCAAGAATGAAACCATCTGGTTGCTCAATGTATACTTCTTCTTCTAAGTCTCCATTCAGAAAAGATGATTTCACATCCATTTGAAATACTTTGAACTTTTGAAAGCTTGAGAGAGAAAGGAACATTCAGATGGCCTCAAGTCTTGCAACGGGAGCAAAAGTTTCTTCAAAATCTATTCCTTCTTGTTGGGCATACCCTTTACACACCAGTCTTGCCTTGTTTCTAACTACCTCCCCATTTTCGTTCAACTTATTTTTGAAAATCCATTTTGTTCCTATGACATTCTTATCCTTTGGTCTAGGAACCAACTCCCAAGTGTTGTTCTTTTCGATCTGTTCAAGTTATTCATCCATTGCCTTGACCCAACATTCATCCTTGCATGCCTCTCTTACATTTTTTGGTTCAGTGGAGGAGAGTAATGCCAAGTAGCTTGAAGCTTCTGTAGTTGATCTTCTTGTTTGTACGCCTGCCTCTTTTTGTCCCAAAATTTGAGATTCTTGATGATTCTTCTGTACATACCTGGATGGAGTCTTCTCTTCTATCATTATCTATTCTTCGGGTGCCTCTTGAGGTTCTTTTTCTTCATCATTGGTCTGATTTGGAGGGTAGACTTCATCTTCTTCAATATTTTCATACCTTACTTTCCTAGGAATGTATCCCTTTTCATCAACCACTACATCAATGCTATCAAAAATTCTTCCAAGTTTTTTATTGTAACACTTATATGCTTTGTTGTGAGGAGAATAACCAAGGAGAATGCCTTCGTCTGCTCTAGGCTCAAGTTTGCCAAGCTGTTCATCAATATTCTTGATATAGCATTTGCTCCCAAAATTTTTGAAGTGCTTTACCAAAGGAGTCTCCCCATACCAGAGCTCATGCGGAGTTTGAGTGCTGTTCACTCGGACATTTGTTTTATTGAGAATAACAACCGCAGCAAATGCAGCTTCACCCCAGAATGTTGCGGGAGTTCCAGACTCATCAAGCATAGCACGAGCCATTTGTTGGATTGTTCTGTTCATCCTTTCCACAACTCCATTCTGCTGAGGAGTCCTAGCTGTAGAGAATTCCCTTCTTATTCCATGTTCTTCACAGAAATCAAAAAATTCATTTGAGGTGAATTCCCCACCTCTGTTAGACCTAAGGCACTTAATTTTGTAATCTGATTCATTTTCAACCAAGGCTTTGAAAGACTTGAACTTTTCGAATGCTTCGTCTTTGTGCTTCATAAGTCCTAACCAAACCATCCTAGAGAAGTCATCAATGAATAATATAAAATATTCTTCTCCTCGAGGTGACCTTGTCCTAAATGGACCACATACATCTGTATGTACCAGCTCAAGAGGCCTGCTAGCTGATCCTTCCTTTTCAGGAAAGTTAGTTCTGGTTTGCTTACCAAACTGACATGATTTGCACATTGTGTTGTCTGGAATTTTGATGTCTGGAAGACCACGGACTACCTGGTATTTGCATGCTTTCCTTATTTGTGAAAAGCTCAGGTGCCCCAACCTCCGGTGCCATAACCAATGTTCATCGTCCTTGCTCAAATAGCATTGTTGTTGTCCTTCTTCAAATATGTATAAATTATTTGGAGTTCTTCTGCCTTTGATCACTGTTTTTCCTGTATCGAGATCACGAACACTACATCCATTTGATCGAAATATTACCTATGTTCCTTGATCGCACATCTGACTGACACTCAGTAGATTATGCTTCAAGCCATCAACATACAAAACATTTCCAGCCTTGACCTTTTCTTTCAACTGAGCAGTGCCTTTTCCCTTTATGGCTGCAGGAGTATCATTTCCAAAAGAAACCTTCTTTCCCTTTTCTAGAGTAGTATATGATTCAAGTTTTTCTTTATCACCTGTCATATGCTTCGAACATCCGCTGTCGATAAACCATAAATTTTCTTGTCCTTCTGCATAAAAAGCTATTCCACATCTTTCTAGTTGTGGTTCCTTCATTCTCCATGTTCTAGCATTCGGGCTTTGTTCCTTCTGAGTTGTCTTCCGAAACCTGCTCCTGCATTCAGATTCTTCATGACCGAAGTTATTACAAATAGAACATTCAATTTCACTTTCAAGGGCAGAAAAATTGTTATAGGTCCTTTTCTTGATTCCAGACATATTTCTTTGTTTTTGAGCTTCTCTAGTAATGATTATCTTATAGGCAACACATTGAGCTGCTTTGTGACCAAAGTTATGGAAAGAGAAACATTGCCCATTGAAGAAACTTCTGCGATTATCAAATCTGTCATCCAACCAATTGTAGTTTCTACCAACATTCATTCTTGAGGAAAATTGGGAAGATTTTACCTGTGGCTGGTTGTAGCTTCAGTCAGTAGCTTGCCTCTGATTTTCTTGATAGTTTTTGTTCGTTCTTGAGATAAACTGCCCCTGATTTACTTGATGATTTCTATTAGGCCTTTGCTTGCTCCTTCTTGCTGCATCAAGATAACTTTTGGAGGTGGATGCTTGAGATGCTTCTCCATTATATCCCAGACTTGTCTTGATTAATGGAGAACGCTGCACATTGATGATCTCATCCAGAGTTTCAGATCCTTTAGCAAATTTAAGATTAAGAGCTTTTGTCTTCTCAATCTCTTTTCTAAGACCAACAATTTCACATTCCAATTTTTCAAGATGTTTTTCCCTTTCAGCTAGTTGACATTGCAGAGATTCAATAATCACGTTTTTCTCTTCTAAGAAAAATTTGAGATTAGACATTTCTTCATAAAAACCTTCTTCATCTACAACATCCATGTAGTCATCATCTTCAAAATCCATTAAGAGTTTATAGTCATTACCTCGTTCATCTTCGTCACTAATTGAGAGTCCATCACTATCTTCATGAGTGTAATAGCTTTTCTTATTAGCGTTCTGTTTCTTGTTCCATCTAACGGGTTCCTTTCCCTTGTCATTCTTTTCTTTATGAGGACATTTGGCAGCATAGTGACCCACTCTTCCACATGCAAAGCATTTGAAAGGTAACTTACCTCGGAATCGTCCAGCACCCCGTTGAAGATTTTTGACAAAATTTGATTCTTCTTCTTCTTCTGATATGTGTCCTGACTCATAGAAATCTTCTTTGCCAGAAGCCTTGAAGGCAGCTTCTCTCCTGTCTGATGGTCCTCCTTTCCTCATTTCATAAGCAGTTAGAATTCCATGCAGCTGTGACATTTTAAGACTTTGTAGATTCTCCTTTTCTTCTATTGCAGAAACTTTAGATTCAAATTTAGGTGACAAAGATCTTAGAACCTTTTCAACCACAACAGCCTCTTTTATTTCTTCACCCAAGTTTTTCATACAATTAACAATCTCATCCACACGAAGAAAATAGTTAGCCACACTTTCATCATTATACATCTTGAGATTTTCATACTGAATCCTGAGGGTTTGAAGTTTTGCTCATTTTACCTGATCATCTCCTTCATAGCTTAGGAAAATCTTGTCCCATATTTCTTTTGCGGATTTACACTGCATAACTTTCGTAAATTCTGATTGAGATAGACATCCTAGAAGAGTATTGACCGCCTTTGCATTTGTTTCATATTTCTTCTTCTCAGCTGGATCTATAGGAGTAGTTGATGGAAAAATATACCCTGTTTCTATGATGTCCCAGACTTTTGTACCCAGAGATTGAAGATAGGCTGTAACTCTTACCGTCCAATATACGAAGTTTGTCCCATCAAAAATAGGTGGCCTGATTGATGCTTCCCTCTCGTAGTTGCTCATGATGAACCATCTCCTTCAAGTGATCAAGCTTCTTCAGAAGGACCTGCTCCGATACCAATTGTTGGAAATAATACTGGGGGGGGGGGGTGAATCAATATTATTAATTTCTTTTCAATAAACCATCCAGATTTATGCTTTAAAGTATTCTTCTGATATTGATAATTAACTTGTATATCAGAACCATATAATAATGAATCAAGAACAGTAAAAACAGATAGTCACACAAAGGAACACTAGATATAAGGTGGAAACCCAATGTGGGTGAAAACCACCTGCTGCAATATGTCTCTATCTTCTTTCAAATAGAATTTCTTTTACAATGAGTTTGTACTGGTGTAGTCTTTTACCAGTACGCAGGCTGCAACCTGCAGAGAGATACAACCCTCTCTCGTTTTCCAGTCTCTCCTGGAAGGGAGCTACAACCCCCTACTTCGTTCAAGGACCACGATTCACTAATTTTCAGACTAGATCCAAGAAGATCAAATGGTCATCAAGTATAAACAATTCTTCAGAATTACCCAAGCATTAGATCAATACATATTTTCTTTATATAGCAGAACACCCAAGCGCCAACCCAAGCACTAGATCAAATATAAATAAATATTCGATCTGGCCACCCAATAAAACAGAGGTTGTTTATGCCGAAATCAGAACACAATGCAGAGGATATACATATAACAGTGCACCCGGAGGCTAGACACAAAACAAACCCAATATGCGCACCCAGAACCTGAACTGCAATACACCCGAAGCAATGTGATTTCTCTCGAAGAAATGTCTGAACTTTAAGCCTGCGATCTCTGTTCTGCGCGCATTCTCCTTAATTCAGGTTCAGTAATTGCTCATTTACCGGTCACAAGAATGCCGATCAATTAATCAATTCTCCCTTGAGATCTTTCATTCATGATCGATGCTTTGCCGCAGGATCCCCTTTTCTTTATATATTCACACTTTTGATAATACCAAGAATCGAAACCAGAGGATTCAAAAACCTGGGGCGCAACTGTTTTGACCGATCTCTTAAGAAAAGAGCTTAAGCGGGAAAACAATGAAAACGGTCCAAACGGGTGAAGAGGCAGACTTTTAATTGAATGCACTCATATCAATAATATATCGGGTCCGCTCCATATCGCTATCGGCAATTAGATGAGGGAGGCTTTTATAAAATGGGCGACTACCGCGGATGCGATATTAATATATAATGCCTCTAATCCCTTCATTGGGTCCACCCCCTCTTATCGCAATCGGAGGATTGGGGTGGGCGACCCTTTATGTATTGCAATACACTGCGGATACGATATTGTTATAAACCATGTTTGATGCCTCCATCGGGTCCGCTCCCAATCGGAGGTTTCAACGAAGTCACATAGCCGAACCCCCGACGCGCATATATGTCGAACTGTGGATGCGATATTATTATAAGCCATGTTGGATGCCACCATCGGGTCCACTCGCAATCTGAGGTTTCAACGAAGTCACATAGCCGAACCCCCAATGCGCATATATGCCGAACTGCGGATGCGATATTATTATAAACCAAATTTGATATGCCATCGGGTCCATTGCAATTGGAGGTTTCAACAGTGTTACATACCCGAACCCCCGATGCGCATATATGCCGATATATATGTATTAACACATATAACTATGCTTATCCGCCGAAAGGGGGAAATGCATACATGTTATTGTTTATTATATAATACATATATATATATGGGTTTTAAGCGCCTAAACACCTCCCGATAATATTAATGCATGCATATATGGGTTTTAATAAGCCCGATACCTCCCGATAAGCATATATATGAGAATGCATGCATATATGGGTTTTAATAAGCCCGATACCTCCCGATAAGCATATATATATGAGAAAGAGCCTCTATTGCTCCGATAAGCTCCCAATGGCTCAATGGTTCCGATAAACATATGTAAATGGCCCCTCTTCTCTCCTCTTGGCTCTTCTTGTCCCCATCAAGATGTATATAAGAGAAATGTCTGTCTGTGAGAGGGTTGCCATCAAGTTCAACACATGTCCATAATGCCATAATGCCAACAATAAAATAGCATGAGAAAGGGTTGGTCATGAAGCAGAAGAATGAGGACAGGATCAAGAGAGCCTTCCTCAGTTGCGGAGAGGCGTGCCTCATCCTCAGTTCTAGTTATGACTGCTCTCGTTGGTTAGGTTCTTTATGTATTTAATGATCATGATTCAAGCCTTCTATAATCTATTGTGTGCTCTATTATGTTCAAGTTAATGAAAGAAGCAGTTTGGGACCTATAATGTATGTTCTTTATGTGGGTTATTTACTTCTTTTTAATGAATAACTTAATTGGATAGTGTATATGATTGAATATTGTAAGTTGTTGATGTTCGTTGGCTGCAAACTCCTTGATACTCCATTCTACCCCATCTAACTTCAGTCATGGCATGCCTCGGGTGAGGGAGAGGATACGCAAGCAAGATCGAATATAAGGGAGAGGAAATTATACTTTACTCAGAAAGATTATCACTCTGATGCTTTACTGGTTGTTTTCACTAATATGGCTCAAGCATGGATTCAATCTGAGCTCAACCTAGTGTTATCCTTATATTAGAGCTTACTTGGTCAATTTCTTATATCCTTGCTCCATATGCCTTGCCCCTCTAGGTAAGGTGAAAATGATGACATTGTTCTAGACTACATCAAAACCTTGTTGGCTCCTTGTCCCTGAACCCAAGGTCTCTTCCTTGTTGTCATTTTCGTGCCAACACCATGTTAAATTTTCACAGACCTACATTGTTCTTCACTTTTATAATTACATTTCTTCATTAACACATTAAGCTCACCCCATAAAACTATAACATCATTCATATTTACATTATTATTCATCAACAAATGTAACTATGTAGAAAGAACAATATCATCATCATCTATGCAGCGGAATATAAAGGGACAATAGAAGAAAAGCATGCACACATAGAGACATCAGGACTGGTCAGAGACCAAGGCAAAACCCACTATAGGGAAAATCCTTGGAAATTCTTCTTCTTCTTAGATCATCATCAAATGATTAAGAAAAAGAGAGTACAATGATCCATATCTTTATCTATGCAACAAAACACCTAGAACATCTATAACATGACCTTAAACATACTTATACTCAAAGATCCTGATTTTGAGGACTGTAATACACTTTCACTGACTCTAGTTAACTACTAGATACTACTATCACTGTGATGAACACTGATGAACATTGATGCATACTGATAACTCATCTTTAGGTCTCGGACACATGCAAAGATAATATGTGCAAGAGTCTAAGGTAGATATGGACACTCTCTAGAGAATTGGATGAGTGTGTATGGGACATATCTAGACACTCCTAGGAGAACTACATGTAGGCCTCTAGGGTTCAATTTCACTGCAGAAACCCTAGCCTCAAAGACACTCCCTTAGACACCCTGTGTGAGCATTTGAGAATGATCTGGATGCTCTCTAGAGAACTAGATGTGAGCTTCTGGGGACCAAAAAAAATTATGGAAGCCCTAGCTTCCCAGATGCTCCCTTAGAAACTATGTGTGAGCATCCGTGACTGACCTAAATGCTCTCTAGAGAACTGGATGCGAGTGTCCGGGGACCAAACAGAACTGCGGAAGCCACAACCTCCCAAACGCTCCCTTAGACACCGTGTGAGAACATCTGATACTTCTCAGATGCTCTCAAGACCATAATGTGCCAGTGTCTAGGGATGAAAAACTTTATTTACATGCAAGCATCTGTGACTCATAAACCCTAGACACATGCAAGCTTTGACCTTGTAGTTTCAAACCCTTTGCACGAACTTTCCTCCATCAGACCTGTGCGAACCAAAAAATAGAAGAGAGAAGAGAGTGCTAGATAGTTGTGTCCAAATTAGCTTGAGGTCTCTTCTATACATATGCATTCATGAGGGTCCACTTGATGTTGAGGCTGACCTATCCAATTGTACATGTGCTTCGGGCCGACCTAACCCAATATACAGAGTAAATAGATAAATTCAAAAAACAACTTTTTCTTGTCCAAATAAGGTGATCTTTAGGCCGGTTTTGGTCCTATCGAAAAGAGGAATCTATTGAAATTATTATATTCATCATATGAGCTGTCCAAAGTGGTTTTTTTACCATAGTTGCATAATTTTAACAATATATACTCTAAGAAACAAATGTTCCTTTCATCTAGATAGGATCACTATGTGAATTTGTAGGAATATGCCACTTATTATTTCTTCTCAAGGGTATCTTCATGTTGAATGTAACCATAAAGAAGAACATTCCATCCTTCATTCACATCTAACATTTAGATAATCCATTTAACATATGTTTATGGATTTAGGTGTGGATTTTGATAATCAACATACCTACCCAGTGTCTAGGAGCGAAAAATAGGTCCCAATTAACACAATGTAATCCTTTTCATTTTTTTCCCAACCACTTTGTTTCCCAAATACATTTGTGAAGAGATTTATTGAGACATTGATAAGAAGTAATGAACCAAACCTAAGAAGATGAATAGTAAATATGGGTCATTTTTCAGATATTGTTGCATATTTAAAATTTGACAGTAGGAGCAAATGACTTAGTTAAATCACTTCTCAATTTTATTTTCTACATAGTAGATGACCATACTTGAAAGATATTTGGGCTTTGCTTAGAAGGATGAAATGAATGCCAAGAATATTGAACATTTTCCTTGGTTGGATCCTTGACAATCCTTACTTAATAAGCTACTCACGAGTCTCTAGATAATTTCCTATAGCGTTGGGGTTTATCCCAATGGATCCTAGACTTAGAAGTTATTCAAATTATATGGTGACAATGAATAGTGTTAGCCATTGATTTCTATGCCTCAAGCATGGAAAGGAAGTGTAACACTCCCTCCCACCCCTTTCTAGTGGTTTAGGCCATGGGAGGTGTTACTTATTCCTCTAACTTGACCTCCAAGGTCTGTCATGAAGATGAGGTTACAAATATCCTCTTTTCCCAACTTCGTCAAAACTCAAAAATATTACTACCATTACGTTTAGCTCATCAACATATTTTTGGCGATATAATATCTTGGTCCCACACTTGGTCTAAAATTTATGCCCTTTCGAAGTTTGACCAATTAAATTATGCCACATTAGCAAGGGACCTCCATGTGGCATCCACATGTGACTCACGTGGACTTGGCATCTCACCCTAAGTAGTCCCACATCACTCATGACTATAAAGCGGTTTCCACATGGCCATTACCATGCCTCCGTGGCACTTTCCACCTCATCCCAAGGTAGCAGGTCCCATAAGGGGCAACCCTGTCTTGTTGCACGATAATTATTCATTATATATGGTTTCATTGAAATCCATGTTCTCACACATTATCCAATGTTGACACACAATCATAACCTTGGACCTCTGGATTACTCAGTTATGTTGTGGAAAATATGGATCCGCAAACATGTAGCGCTGTATGACAGTGTGTACTGCTTGCCACCCTTGGATCCAGGATTCCCTAGATCACACACAAAATCTAGGGGAATTTTAGTGTTGGTGCCATCTGGGACATTCTCATATGTGTTAAACTCTGCCACCACCGAATCCTTCAAATTCTGGATGAAACATCTGCTTGCAAAGGAATTTGGTCTTGCACATATGTTTAGCCCAAGCGGGGTCCACCTCAGGTCTCCAGTCCTCAACTATTTTCTTTACTTAAATATGGTTTGATAAAAATCCAACTTCTTTTTAAAGCGCATAAGGCTTGACTAGTTAGATGCCTCAGACCACTGTATGCATTCATGAGTTAACTAGATACCCACCCCCTCACACATATAGATGCATTTTTCTCTTGGGAGATGAGAAAGGTATCTGACATAGATACAAGTCTACCAAGAGACCATTCAGTCCTGGATACATTGTCCAGATTTCTACCAAAAATTATAAGAGGAAGAACTGAAGGAACCTTATAAAAATTCCTTAGGGAATATAATCTACTCTACACAACAATTTCTAGGGATAAGGTTAAAGTTCTAAAATTCAACCATCAAAGGTATTATGCTATGACCACAAAGGATTTAATGACACCAACAAGCCTAACTTACATAAGATCCAGAGCAAATGGGGAAATGGCTCCAAAGGATAGTTTTCTTAGGAAAACCACAAACCATGCTTACTCGATGAAGCACAAGACATTACAACACTGTACATGTGTGCGTAACCATAATATTCCCACATTTCTCTTAAAATAAGTAACTATAAGTTTCTAACTGAATATTTATTTAACATACAATTCATGGATTACCTCCTTATTATATACTGAGTTACTAACTGTGGTGTTCCATGAACTGCGTATGTGTGGTAGGATCTCTTTTATATTCCTAAATGTTAATGAATTCCTGAATTGTGAAGGTCATCATTATTCTCATGATTTGCATGATACCTTAGATGTTATAAATTTAATGAACGTCCATTGTGTTGTTCATTTCTTTGTTTATGGTTGATAAGGCAATGTTTTTGTCTATGTTCATTCATTAGACTTCCATGATTGAGAGTGTAATAATTCATTTTCTCAAGAGAATAATGCAGCGTATCAGTGTCTACATTCCCTCTTGTAACATTTTCACGACATGTATTATAACTAGGTTGACTATAATGAACACTTGCCTCAAAGCATGTGTAAGCAACCTATGAGAAATATATTGAAATGGTGTAAAGAATGAACCTCAACATTTTCCACTAAGGTTGTAATTGAGGGAATTTAAGAGAGCTTGATGTTGATGAGTCAATCTAATGGAGGTTCTAGCTTATGGAACTATTCGGTTGGGCCACAACCTATCGCCATGAGTTGGTATGTTGTAACTTTATAATGAATGGTTTAACACTACCTACCACCCCATTGTACTAATGTGGGCTATGGAAGTTGTTACGTTTGGAATCCAATTCCTAATGCCTAAAAAGAAAATGGGGTCCTGGAAAAAAACCATTTTCTAAAATCTTGCAAAATTAGATACTGGTGTTATCATTATGTCCAACTCGATGAGATATTTTCGACAATGTAAATTTTTTGTCGATCCGAGTCCCGAATTGATAGTTACATTTCAAAATAAATTTGGCCTATTCATGTTGGTCATATCAACCTTAACTTTCCATGTGGCATTGCATGATTTTTGAATTTGATCCATATGGTGATGCCATGTGGACCAGTAGGTCCATCACATCGTGGAAAATTCAAACGTACCCCAAGTTGTTGTATATATATATATATTGATATATATAGATATAGATATAGATATAGATATCACTGAAAATACCTCCTCATCCACTCAAAGGAGATCACTATGCCTTTGGTTGAAGTTCACATTTTTTCTCTGGCCTATTTATGACTGTAAATAACCCTTTATTATCAAAAGAATGTGTTATAACATAGGTCACCTATTCTACAAATTGCATTACCCTAGATTGTAATGCTCTGAATCTTACCCTAGCTCGCTCTACCAAAAACTCACCCAGTCATGAGAGAAAAAGCCCAAGTTAAATCATTGTGACACCCTTGTTCATGATTGAAAACTCTTACATGTTGGAATGTGATTTCCTTGACCTCATCTTCAAATTTTTC
Organism: Pinus tabuliformis; assembly: GCA_031772625.1. Taxonomy (NCBI): domain Eukaryota; kingdom Viridiplantae; phylum Streptophyta; class Pinopsida; order Pinales; family Pinaceae; genus Pinus; species Pinus tabuliformis. The sequence continues at coordinate 735,372,334 of CM062807.1, forward strand.
CTATACAAACAAAGCACCTAAAAGCATCTAAAATCCATTTGCGGGAGGAAGCATCACCCACTCCAAAGATTTTTCTCAATTTGTACTAGAGAGAAAATGATAGTCCCTATAGCCTCCATTTACCTATAAATTGAGAGCTTAGCCATTGAGAAAAGGATATAAATTCAAAGTATTGTTATGTTGTCGAGATCATTACTAAGAGAGAGTGTTGGATCTAGGAGTTGGAGGAGGTTATGCTGCAAATTCGGCATTTGGTTGTAAACTTCCTTCTTCATAAGAATATATGTATTGACTATTCTTCCTTCCAATTTTTTGTTGATTTTATTTCTTATGTTTAACTAATTATTGTTTGGAAGATTGAGTTACAAATTATTCATTTTTTAGTTCTTAGTTTCTCCTTCATTATGATTTTGATTGGAAAAATTGTTATGATGCAAAATGATTGATCTAGTCTTCTTTACATGCAGGACTATATTTTAGAGTTAGCTAGAGTGCTTCCTAGTTACAATAACTACTCCAAAAAATATGCACATGAGTAAAAACATGTTCATCCTTCACATTGTCTTGTCAATCTTCAGGTTTCTGTTATAGTGGAAGAGTCCGTTGGAGCATGGGCCCCAACCAAGGAATGAGGATATTTAGATGTAGATTGAATAACTTGATAAGCCAGTTCTGTCGGTGACAACAACATATGTTCTCTAGAAGATTTAATGGTGGAAAGGGTCAGGATGATCCATGCTTTCGTAGATCCAATAGGTACATTAGAGACCATATAATCATTCATAGGCACCTCGGGCGAGGATCCCTTCAAAATTCCTGTCCCAAGACTAACAAAAGTTTCAGGATTACCACTAAAGGAACGTTGCTAAAGGTTGATGGTTTAAATTCTGAGGTGCAAAAAATTGGTCGAGAGTCACAAATTTTCCTTTGTGAGGAGAACAAAATAATTGGAAAATTGACAAGACAATGCCTTTCATGGCCTAAGTTAAACTGCACCCCAACAAAAGGTTGTATTCGAGTGATGATAAAAAAATTCAATATCGACCAAGGTAGTCTTTGCTCCAAGAGTAATGGAAAAAGAAATGAGATATCCTTTAGGGATCAAAGTATGGCCATCAAAATATTTTAGTGAATTAGTGGAAGAGTAATTGTGGGCGAACCAAAGGTGAACCAACAAGCAATAGCCATTACGCAGGTGGATTCACCTTCATTAATGATAACACGGTGAATGATCTTGCCTCTCAAGTGAACCTGCACTTGAAAGGAAAGTTGGTGTGAGAGGTGAGGTGTATTATTTTACATGTCGAAGATAAATATATTGGAATCCAAGGGGTCAAATTAACCTATAGCTAAGAGTAAATATTTTTGTTGCAATGGAAAACTTTGTAAGACTTCAAGGGCAGGCATAACACAAGGAGCCTACACAAGATCTTCTACAATGTTGTATTTTTTGGTAGCTTGGGTAGTAGAATTATGCATAGTTTGATAAAGTGCCCCTTTGGGGGGACGAATAATAGAGTTGGAAACATGTCTCTCAATATGAAGATCATTAAGAAGAGTCATAGTAGAGTTCAATGGGGTATCTAGAGGGTCTGGGATAGGGTTACCATAGTTCTTTGCTCATGTTTGTAAACTGAACATCTCATTAAGGCATAAAAAATAGAGAATCCTTATTCAGGAGGAGGATGGGAACCTCCAGTTCCCCCTTACAGGGGTGGAGCTGTATTCCCAACTATATGTTGGTGAAGCTACTGCTGCTAAGAAGGGAAAGGGTTGTTTAAGAAAAAAATTGTTTGAGGAGTGTCCTTTTGCACAAGAAAATCAATGCACTCTTGAAGGCGAGGGAATTTATAGGTCAAATGGTCCTCAAAGCAGATGTTGGAAGGAAACTTCAAAATTTTTTCTTTCCATGGGCTAGAATTAGCATGAGAAGGGGCCTTTTGAGTTTGAGTGTTCTGAGCAGGCAATTGTTCCTTAGAAGGAGAGGTATTTTTATTGTTCTTCTTTTTCTTTCCATTAGGTTGTTGTATAGAATACATAGAGTTAATTGAAATGAATAAAGGACCAGTAGTGTGAGCATGTGCAATTTAGGCGGGGGTAGTAGTAATAAATAAATCATAATTTTTTCTACTCTACTGTTTGACAATAGTCTCAGCAGTAACACCGATGAGGATTTCAGTGTGAGGACTAGGTTGCATGTAACGAGAGCATTGGAAGTATGGGGAGTAATGGGGATAAGTTCATAAAGCGTACCCAACTGAGAATAAATAAGATCTAAGTGTTGGGCACGACGAATGACTTAGCCTTTAGTAATAACTTCAAACAAGGAAACGTCCTTCGCAATAAGAGGTAGGAGAGACTTACAAAACTAATCAACTAGCAAGTAATCAGAGTAGGGGTGTTTAATAACCTCTGTCTCCATATCTATTCATGGATATGATCAGAGATGTGAGTGGAGACGTTCTGACATAAGGTAGTCAAGAGTTCGGTTCCAGTTTCATAACAAATAACTCGCTGAAAGTTCTTTAAAAACTCCATAGATTAGGTGTTAAAGTTATTAATAAAAGCATGAATTAGTTCAACATACCATTTGGTTTCATTTCCAATTAGGGTGCACAAGAAGAGTAGAATCTGAATACTATCGTCAATCATCAAGTTAGAAATTCACTAAAGGTGGTAAGTGGTGACGAGTGTAGCTAGATCATCTCCTTGTTCGTCCTCGAACTTGAGAAATTCTACAGGAATGTTATGCAATAATGGACACAAATTAAGTTATGGTTGATGGGATCATTATTCAACTTGTATACATCCAAATTATCAAGAGTATCCAGGAACAACAATGGAGTAATCGCCTCTAGATCAGACCATGGAAGAGTAGGGAGACTAGAGGGACAAGGATGTCCTCCCATAAATGGGTTTCTAGCAAGGTACATAGGTTGTGAAGGATAGTAATTTCCTTGAGGTGGTGATGAATTCAAATTTATTGATGGGCCATAAGGCATGCCCCTAGCTCGAGGAAGGTTGCCAATGAACTTGTCATCTGAGTTCTCGACTCAACTTCAAAATTCTTGAAGGAATCCCCAGTACATAGAATGTCCACCGAAATGAACTTGAAGGTGGGCTACCTTCTCATACACTTGATTTTGCCTCACACTTAACTTCTACGTGAGAGGAGAAGTTCCAGTTAATGAGGGTGCAGTAGGATCTTCACTCACTAGTGACTCTAGTCTAGTTTGCAACCTTGTGGAGTTGGCTTTCACAACCTAAAAAAATGGCATAGCCTAGACTTTTCCCTACTAAAGAAGTTTCTAATCAATTTTCTTACATGATTTATTTTAGGGTTACTTCTTAAAATTCTTCGATAGGGGATTTGGCATATGAAATTTGTGATGACTTTGAATCAAACCATGTAGAAAATGCTGTTAAAATTTTCTTTTGTTGAAAAATCATCCACAAGGATAGAGAAGCACAATCTATTTCCCAAAACAAAAAAACACAATGCAGATTATAGCATGTTTAATAAATGCAGATAATCTCACTCAAACTAAATGCACAATACTATGTGATGAACAATCAAGCAGATAAGCAAAGAAATTGATTTTTTTTTCTTTTTTTTGTAAGGATATAAGTAATTCAAGATAAGCTGATATTCAAAAGAAAAAATGAATTCAACAAAAGCAATCAGAGTTCAAGAGAGCATAGACTTCGGGACAAAACCATGCAAAACATAGATAGGAAGTTCCACATCAAGGGTGAAAAAACATATGCTTAAGGCAATAACACAAGTGATGTGAAGCAGATAATTCATTATACCCAATGGTAATGAACTTCACACAAAGGAAAAAGTGTTTTATAACATGATTTCCACTCACAGGGTGCGTTACAATGGTTTTTCTCAAAAAAAGGCAGTCTAGGTCAAAACAAAAAATCAAAACAACTATACTAGCATGCATCCAAACAATAAAAATTCAAACAATGATGAGATCATAGATCTAGGACCTAGGAAGAAAATAAAATGGGAAGCAAGACGGTCTCTAGTGGAGTCACCAATTTGTCTATAGGGATAATTGCTCACATGGATAAATAAATACTCTCTCAAGTTTTACCAAAAAATTGAGACAAACAGGACAAGGGATCAAATATTCTAAGACATGACTCATTCAACAACACAAGCATCAAACAAAATATTGACAAGAAAAAACAAAGGATAAAATTGACTATCCTAGCGTGAAGAACTGTTGGAGTTCTTAGTGAAACTTTGAAGTGCTCCTAGCTAGCTCAAGAAGATGGTCCTGCACATATCAATATTTTTGCACCATAACAATTTGTCAATCAAAATCATAGTGAATAATAAATTAAACACCATTGACTTAATCATTACAACTCAAGCTTCTAAACAATCATTAATTAAACATAAAAAATAACCAAATGAACAATGATATGGAAGGAAGAACAATCAATCTATATATTAATAAGAATGAGGAAGTTTACAACTGGATGTTGAAGTTGCAACATAACCTCCTCTAGATCCTAGCTCCTATACTCTCTCTCTGTCACTGATGATCTCGATGACATAGAAATGCCATGAATTTTGATCCTTTTCTAAATGGTCAAGCTCTCAATTTTTAGGTAAATGGAGGCTATATAGACTATCAGTTTCTCTCTAGTGCAAACTAGGATTTTTTTTGGAGTGGGTGAAGTTTTCTTATGCAAATGGATTTTAACTTCTTTTAGGTGCTTTGTTTTTATAGGAAAAAATTGAAGATGAGGTTGATGTGATCACATTCCACCATGTAAGAGTTTCTAATCATGAACAAGGGTTTCACAATGAGTTAACTCATGGATTTTATCTCGTGATTGGGTGAGTTTTTGGTAATGCAGGTTAGCTGAAGGGACATAAAATTACAGTCTATGGCAACACAGTTTGCAGAGTAGGTGACCTATGTTATAACACATTTTACTGAGAACAAAGGGCATGTTACAATCATAAATAGGTTATAAAAAGGGTGAACTTTGAACAAAGACATAATGATCTCCTCTGAATTGACGAGGAGGTTTTTTCAGTGATGGAATGCCACTTCTCTTTTGTATAGATGAATTCTCTACATAAAATTTTGTGCATAAAACAACAATAAAATTTCTATTACTAATGTTGATTACAAAAACTACTAAAAAATTAAAATTTCTATTTCACAGGATTCTAACAACAATTCAAACATCCACAAATTGAAAGCCTAGCGTTGTATGAATTGAAAGTCACTTGTCTCAAATGAATCAAGATCACAAATCTCTAATAATTATGGGATATATCAAAAGTGTGTTGTTGAGAAAAAGTGGGAACAATAGGTACACACACTAGGCAAGTTAAATAAACATAAAGTATGCAGAGTCTCTATTTTTTATTTGTTTGTCTAAATGTACAATGCCATAAATATTGATAAAATGCAAGTTCACTATTTAGCATCCATTTTGCAGAGACTAATATACTGTGTAAAGACAAAACCTACATCAATACAATGCTAGTTTTAGATAGTTTTAATTTTTCACCAGTCCAATCAACATATAAGGTTGGGTAATGGTGAGATGCATTTATAGTTTTACATATAATAACAAAGCATAGAGTATGACCATATAAATTCTTTATTATCATAGAAAAAATCTTTTAAAATGACCTTTCTCAAATTGTAAAAACACACAAGCTCCAGGCCAATCGAGATTTAGTTAAAAAACCCCACATCCAAATTATGCTCACATTACTCAAATTTTTAAAAACTAGTTTCTTCCACATTTAAATTAAATCTTCACATCCATTTTGCACACAAATATATTTTGTAAAGACAAAAATAACATTGTTGTCTTGCCAGTTCTATATAGTTTTACCAGGTTTGCAATTTTTCCCCAGTCCAATCAACAGAAAATGAGGTTGGGGAAGGGTGAGATGAATCTATGGTTTTGTATAAAAGAACAATGTAGAGTGTCACTATATAATTTCTTTGTCATTATAGGAAAAATATAGAACTTTTGTTTCTACATAAAAAAAATAGGAAAGTATTGTTTATAAATCTTGTTATAGTTGTTTAAGCCTAGCTTGATACTATCTACCACTATTAAAACCTAGAAAGGCATGGCTCATATATGCCAGTTAAAGTATCAATGCTATGGGTGGCTGAAGTGAAATCAAGACATCACAACACTTGGTGAAAACTTACAGAATTCATTTAAAATGTTATGAAACAGGTGCAATTGAAGTAACCTTCTTGGGCATTTTGGGAGCTAATAAAAACCAATTTTCCAAGGTCTAAATACCTCAAAATAGGATTTGAAACCACTGTCTATGATGTGGCCTTTACATTGATTTTGAGACCTATGTAACACTATATCTTCCAACATGATGTCCATGTTGGGGTACTTGGATTGGAAACTTGCATTTCTCTCCAATATCCAAACAAAATTGAGGCAGAGAGGCATGGTGCACCTTTTGGTGTCTTTGACCCTCCTATGCCTTAGTGAAAGAGTGTATACTCGATTGCAAATACCACTAGGTTGTTTAAAAAAAACTACAACCTATACAAGGCCTACATTCGACCAAACAAATAATTGGTATTGCACCCGCACTTACATACATACATAACAAGTCAATCGATTTTCAGTGGACGTTGGAAAATAGATATGATTATATGTTTGTGTTTGTGGTTGCATGTATGCAACACATAGTGGCATCATCCAATAACCCACACAATGCCATGTTGGCCTCACACCCACGTATTTGGATTCTCACACACAATCATATATTTTAACAAATCAATTGCTTTATAATTCAATTACACAATGACCTATGGGGGCCTTTAGGGTGAGATGCATTTATGGTTTTGCATAAAATAACACAGTGTAAAGTATCACCATATAAATTCTCTGCCATTATAGAAAATCTCATTTTAAACAACCTTTGCTCAATTGTAAAAACACACAAGCTTCAAGACCTTCAAGATTTAGTTAAGTTTTAAAGGAATATCAACTATATGTTTTAAAGGAATATCAATTATATGTTTCTTTCAATATAATGTATTCAAACAATTCAAGAATAAATATTTAACACTTGCAATAACTAGTTTAGTTACTTTACCCTCTTTCCTCTAGTATTTGAAAAAAATCAATCTATACTACTTTTGTATTCTTATTTATAATTGATTTTGATTGTTAAAATGATTAATAATAGATATTGGACATTACTAATGTCATTGTCATTAAATAATTTTATAAGTAAGATATTTCTCACACATTAATCTATTATTCATGAAGTAAGTCTCAATCAACTTAGCTTTTAACACTAAATAATAAATAATAAAAATAAATATGTTACTATTCCAATTCATAATTTATTTTTAACTTGTCAATTATAAAGTGGTGTAAACTTCCTATAATAATACATAATGATGATGATGAATAACATCGCCTAAGAGTGAATATGGTCTCTTGGACCTTTCTAGGGCATAAATTGATTACTCATAATTCTTTAGAATTTAATTTCTATGATTGAAAAGCATTAAGAGAAGCATTTCAATATCACCATAGTTTTGTTGAGTTAAAAGGTCAAGAAAGTTGGTAGTGTCACAAATATTTTGAAATTTAGATCAAATGTAAGTTTTGAAAATGCAACAAGAAAATACTAATTTAATTTTTTCCTTCAATTAAATTAGAAATTAAATTGTAATTCCACATCTCATGACAATTTGTAATAGTTAACTAAGTTAATTTAACTTAGTTGGCTCAGTTAATTTGATTTGAGGGTCTAACTTGAGTCGTGTAGAGTGTCTCATACCTTTTGGGAGCTCTGGTTGAGTTTATTTTGAGTTGTAATTATTTAATTCAATTTAACTGAGTTAAATTTAGTTAAAATAGTTCCAACTCATGGAAAAATCAATGGGAGATCCATTAGTGAGGTGTAACTAACAATGATCAACCAATAAACTTAAGATTCACTCATAATTAACTCATGCATGTCAGATAAGAGGAATACCCAGTTGAGATTGGAGTTCAGGGACATTGTACTATTAGTTGTATAATCATTCGAATTATACAGGTGGTGCATGCAATTAGAGGAAGGCCTATGGGGATTTCACAATTCATATTTGTGGATTTTCCTAATTGAATATGGGTTAATTCCCTAAGAGAATACGCAAGGAAATAAGAGCTTGGCAGGAAACAAAATTGGCTTGAGCTTGTCTTTCTAGCAATGAGATAGATAGAGATCATGCAAAGGTTGCTTGGGCTTGAGCAAAGCATTGTAATCTTCTCATGTTTCCTGTTTAATGCAATATACAGATAACAGGGTTTTTAGCCGTGGATTTCCCGAGAAAATTATTGTGTTATCTGTGATTGAATTATTTCTCGTTTATGCTTCGTGATTTCATCAATCGTTTATTGTTTCTGCTTATGAGTAGAGTAGATTCAAGTCAATTGTTTTATCATATTATAATCTACAATTTTAATCTACAAGGAATTCTACATGGTATCAGAGCTGAAATCACTATTGAAGAGGAGAATACGAGTTTGTTTTTTGTAGGAGAAATAGAATTTGCAATATCATACTTCAGAGCCAGCAAGATGTCATTCTATATATTGAGACTCGAATATGCCCTCGAGGGTAGTTCAAACTATATTTCTTGGAAGGACAGGATGGAGGCAGTGTTGGAAGACAACGAGCTTAAGGAATTCATAGACAAAGATATTCCTAAGCCAGTTGATGCTCAAGATTTGACAGAGTGGAGAAAGTATGTGGAAAAGGCGAGAAGGATTATCCTAGAAGGAGTTTGAGATCATATTGTCTCAAACCTCCATGGTAAGGAAACTCCATTTGTAATGTTGAAGGCCTTGACATACTCGTTTCAAAATAGTAGGGACCATAAGAAGCTAGCATTAAAGGACAAGCTCAGAAAGATCAAGATGGAGAAGGGAAATATAATACCAAAGTACTTGATGAAGTTCACCCAATGTCTAGATGAGCTTGGAAGTGTTGGTGTTATATTTACTGAATATGATTTGGTGAGCCTATCACTTCTAAGCCTTTCCAAGAACTGACACAGTTATAAAGACTCAGTTAATAGGAGGGAGAAGCTTCCAGAGTGGGAGCGATTGTGGTCTGACTTGGTACAAGAAGAGATTTGGCAGAACACCAGAGATGGATCCTCATCCAAGCATGACAATGAGGAGAACTATGCCTTAGCTAGAAAGGCAAATAAAGGGAACAAGAAGTCATCCCATTCCAAATCATATTCCAGTCAAGGCAGCAATAAGAAGGACATGTCAAATAAATGTTTTCACTATCATGAGTTGGGACACTATGCTACAAAGTGTTCACATAAGAAGGCCGGTAAGAATCCCTCAGGAGGAGTGGTAGGTGAAGCACTTGCTTCAAAATTTGAACTAGATTTTACCCTCATTGCTCGCAAGACGACATTGATGATGGGTAGTGTGTGGTACCTAGATAGTGGATCCTTATTCCATATGACTGGTAACAAAGAGTTCTTCAGTGACTTGGAGGAGAAGGACCTCCATATGCACATCAAGATGGGAGATGATGGGAGGTATAATGCGACCAACATCAGTATTGTTACCTTTTAGAGGGAGTCTAGTTCTCCTCTCACATTAGAATATTTCATGTATGTTCTGGGTTTGAAGAAGAATTTGGTTTCAATTTCCATGTTGGAGGACCGTGGATACGATGTGATATTTAGAAAGGGAAAGGCTTTTCTTTGTCTCATAGCCTCAGGACGAGTGAAGAAGATTGAGGTTTGGGTGAAGAACCTCTACAAATTGGATGTAGAAGATTGTGATGCTTTAAGCACAAAAGAAAAGAAGATGTAGAGCCGAGATATCGGTGATTTGTGGCATAGAAGATTGGGTCACTTGCACCACAAATCTTTGAAGATCATGGAAAAAACTTCTATAGGAATTCCCAAGGGTACACTAAAGTAGAGAGACACATGAAAAGGGTGTACATTGGGGAAGTACACCAAATATTTCTTTCATGATAAAGATAGTCGAGCGCAAGTGATCCTTGATAGAGTTCACTTAGATGTGTGTGGACCGTTCTCGACAACATCCACGACCAAACACAAGTATTATGTAATATTTGTTAATGATTTTTCTTGTAAGTGCTACATTTTCTTCATGCAGAAGAAATATTAGACGTCTGCTAAATTTTGTGAATTTAAAGGAGTTGTCGAGAAAGATACTGGCAGGAAAGTTAAAGCTCTTAGAAGCGATAACAGTGGATCATATGTGTCGAATGCATTCAAGAATTTCTGTGCATCAGAAGGAATTCGATGAGAGTTAATAGAACCTCATAACCCACAACCGAATGGGGTGGATGAAAGGAAGGACATAAGTATTATGGGAGCTACACGGGTGATGTTACATGATTAGTGCCTATTGTTGCAATTGTACCCTGAAGCATGCAACACAACTATTTATTTGCAGAACAAAATCCCTCATCGAATTCTCGGGATGAGTACATCAGAAGAAGCTTTCTCAGGTAGTAAACTAGATGTGGCACACTTCAGGATAATTGGTTCATTAGTCTATTGTCATGTTACCAAGGATGCACGGAAAAAGATAGATCCAACAACTGATTTGGGAATATTTGTGGGGTACACTAATACACCTCATAACTATCGAGTGTACTTGCCATCCAACAGGATGATAGTGGTTCGTAGATATGTGAAGTTTGATGAAGAGAATGCCATGAGATGTTATGTTGAGAGGGAGCTTCAGTTACATGTAGATGAGGAGATTTTAGCTCCAAAGGAGGAACCTCAAGATGATGTGGAGCATCCACATGCAGAGGAGAAGAGAGTGGAAGCACCCCATCATCCAGAGACTTCCAGAGATGGAAGGAAGTGCACCAGAGAGGCTGAAAAATTGATGCATGAAGCTATAGAGATGTGGGAGCACCCACATCACAATACAGATAGAGGAGGTTACCATATCAGTACACTGGCTACATGGCTCTAATGAGAGAGAGTGTAGAGTTTGAGCCATCCTCATTCGAGGAAGAAGTGAAACAACCAATATGGGTTGATGCCATGATTGAGAAGTATAACTCCGTTATTAGAAACAGTGTTTGGGAAGTGGTCTCAAGACCAACAGACAAGTCAGTGGTGAGTTTTAGATGGCTTTACAAGGTAAAGCAAGTAACGGATGGGAGTGTGGAGAAATACAAGGCCATATTTGTGGCTAGAGGGTTCTCTCTGGTGGAGGGAGTTTATTAAGATGAGACCTTTGCTCCAGTAGAAAATTAATCTTCAATCACATCTATTCTACCACTGTTAGTGCAGATGGGTTGGAAGATACATTAGATGGATGTAAAGACAACATTCTTTAATGATATGATTGAGGAAGAGGTGTATATTGAGCAGTTGAAGGATTTGAGACCTTCAATAGAGAGTCACATGTGTGCAAACTCAAGCAAGCGCTATAGGGACTAAAATAAGCACCCTGCACTTGGTACACTAGAATTAACAACTATTTCATCAGGTTGGGCTTCACTGAAAGTTAAGTAGATGCGAGCCTTTACCATATTGTGGTTAAAGGTAAATTGTTGATTATAATATTATATGTCGATGATTTGATTATAACAGGTGATGAGAAGTTGATAAAATCTTGTAAAGAGGAACTTGAAAGAGAATTCAAGATGAAGGACCTGGGGCTCATGCATTACTTTATTGGTATGGAAGTATGGAATGGAGATGGGGAATTGTTTGTTTCTCAGGGAAAGTATGCCAATAAGATATTTAAGAAGTTCCACATGAAGAGCAACAAACCCATGGAGACTCCTCTAGTTGGTAATTGGAGGAAGGAAGATGCTACTTTAGGTGAAGTAGTGGAGGCTACTATTTATAGAAATCTTGTGGGTTCACTTATGTAATTGATGAAAACATGATTTGAAATGTGTTTGGCAGTTAACTAGCTTAGTTAAGCCATGGCTAAGCCACTGGGCTAAGCCAACCAAACTCTATTGGAAGGAAACTATACATGTGTTGAGATAGCTCAGAGGCACCACTTAGTTTGGTCTTTGGTATAGATGAACATAGGGAATGAAGCTTCATGGCTTCATAGATGGAGATTAGGCAGGGAGTCCATCCGATAGAAAGAACACATCAGGGAGAATATTCAATATTAGGTCAGAAGAAATTTCTTAATGCAACAGGAAGCAAAGATCAATTGCACTCAGTTCAGGAGAAGCAGATTACATGGCTACTAGTCAACACATTTGTGAGGCTATCTGGATGAGGAAGATCCTCATTGGGTTATTTTTTCAGTTGATGGATCCTACAATGATTTATTGTGACAATTCGAGTTGTATGAAACTCTATGAGAATCTAGTTTTTCTTGATTGGTTCAAGAATATTGACATTTAGTATTAACATCTACGAGATGGTGTGTAGAGGAGCATCATGTTGCTAGAGTAAATTCCTATAGAGGAGTAGGATACAAATATTTTGACAAAGGCATTGTTAAGATGAAAATTCAAGTTTCGTAGAGGCATGATCGGGGTAGTAGATAATCCCTTTCTTGTTGAGAGGGAGTGTTGAAAATTCAACAAGTAAATCCTAATTTAATTTTGTCTTGGAATTAAATTAGGAATTAAATTGTAATTCCACATATGACAACTTACAATAGTTAATTAAGTTAGTTTTATGTAGTTTCCCTCAGTTAATTTGAGTTGAGTGTCTAACTTGAGTCATGTAGAGTGTCTCCTACTTTTTAGGAGCCCTAATTGAGTTTATTTTGAGTTGTAATTATTTAATTCAATTTAAATGAGTTAAATTCAGTTAAACAAGTTCCAACTGATGGAGGAATTAGTGGGAGATCCAGTAGTGGGGTGTAACCAATAGAAAATAAAAATTTAGGGGCTAATATTCGGAGGTGGGCTAATTTTCTAAGATTTTTCCAAAAAAATATTCGCAATTTCTTTATTTATTTTTTCTAAAAATGATTCGCCCTAATTTGATAGTATATAATTATTTTACCTTAAAAATTGCCAAAATTTAATAAAGACTATATATGCAACCATTATTAATTTGAATATTTTTACAAATATATTAGCAACGACTATATATAGAATCATTAGAAAGTTGAATATTTTTACAAATATATTAGAAACCATTTTACAATTTGCATATTAGGGACTAGTGAGATTCACTAAGGTTTCTAAACCAATAGTGATCAACCAATAAATTCAAGATTCACTCATAATTAACTCATGAATGTTCCTTAATATGTTCCTTAACCTGTAGTGATCAACCAGTAAATTGAAGATTCACTCATAATTAACTCATGAATGTAAGATAAAATAAAGACCCAATTGAGATTAGAGTTCAGGGACAATGTACTATTAGTTGTATAATTATCCAAATTGTATAGGTAGTGCATCCAATAAGAGGAAGGCATATGAGGACTGCGCAATTCATATTTGTGGAATTTCCAAATTAAATATGGCTTAATTCCCTAGGAAAATGTGCAAGGAAATAGGAGCTTGGCAGGCAACAAAATTGGCTAAGTATTGGCTTGAGCTTGTCTAGGAAGCAGTGAGATAGATAGAGATAGTGTAGAGGTTTCTCAGGCTTGAGAAAAGCATTGTAATCTTCTCATATTTTTTTATTAATGCAATATAAATAGAGGAGGGGTTTTTAGCTGTGGATTTCTCCATAAAATTATTGTGTTATGTGTGATGGTATTCTTTCTCTTTTATGCTTCATGATTTCATCGAACATTTATTATTTCCCCTTATGAGTGGAGTAGATTCAAGTAAATTGTTTTAGCATATTAGAATATGCAGTTTGAATTTGCAAGGAATTTGTACACTAAGAATGAGCTAGACAATCTAAGAGTACTTAGATTTCGTCATATTTAACTCTCTTAGTGTTACAAATGTGACAAACACTTTCCTCCCATAGCGTTTTTGAAATTTACCAGTTATTCCTAGTTTCACTATGGAGATCATAAGAGTTTGTTCTTATTTTAAAAATGTTTATTTTATTCTTTAAACTACTCAAAACAAAGTCTAGATACTTATAGTTTTCAAGATTGGGGTTTATCACCTCCGTATTATAAATCTTAGTTTGTTTTTACCCTCTAACTCCCTATCACCCTACTATTTAATAATAATAATAATAATAATTAAATTCCGATGCAATAATATCTTTAATATTAATATGTTTATTTTGCAAAATGATCTCCTCCTTTATCTCCCAATGACCTAGCCAAGGTTGCTCATGGTTATGCCATTCCTACTTGAGTTTAAGGTGGTTTTGGCTAGAGTTACAAGCAATTTTAGGGAGCCTCTTATCTTCCTCGTTATTTAACCTCTTCTTATACATAATATATCAATGCAATGCTTTCAATGGGAGAAAAATATTCTTTGATGAAGATGATATGATATTATGGTGTATTTCCTTAAATCTCAACATAAACAAAATAAGTTACTATAACAATAATTGAAATTGTTGTAAATTATAACAATCACAAAAATTGGTATTATACCATTTAATAGTTTTATAAATTCGACACTCTAGAATGGTGTCATCTCATAGAATTACTATAATAAGTCAATCTATATAGAATAGTTGTAATAATATCAAAATATACCTAAAATGTAGGTTAATAATAGTATCAACCATTGATTATTATTGACGTTATTTTATTACTTTTTATGTTTTTTTTGTTGTAGAATTTATTACTCGTTATGTAATTCTTGATCAAATTAACTTGAAAACAATATAAAACAATAAATAATACTAATAGACATAAATTACATTGTTATAATTTCTATTTTATAATTGGTTTTGACTGTCTTAAGAATAAATTTAAACATAATATGAGGATTAGATAATTTTTTCTCTTGTCAATTATAAAATGTTATCAATCTCTTAATATAATAAAATACATATTATTGTTATAGTTTTATCATTAAATAAATTTTATGGACACTTTAAAATTGTGTCAACCTTCTACTACAATAGTATCTCAACACGTAGTGTGGTATTCACTATATCAAATTATAATTAAATTGGTTATTAACATTAACATCATTAAACAATATTATTCAACTTTGTAATACAAACCATAAATAATATTAGAAGAAATAATGTAATTGGGTCCAAGATTAAGGCATCAAAGATTTGCTTGTGCAAGTTTATATAAATTTGTTTTCATATAATTTATCACGACAATTTTATTACAAAAATGGTACTATTATGGATCAAATGATGGATAATAGTAGTGGAGTCCATAAGAATGAGCAAATTTTGAATACTCACTAGTTGCCAAGGATAGGCCTTGCAGAAGGCCATAGGCCTCTCCTTGATTATTAGTTTTTTTTTTCAAGTCCCTAAGAAAATTGGATTTCTAGTTGATCAACATGGTGAAACATCAACACGGGTTATTTAATTATTAAATAATTAAATTAAATTAATTAATTAGTTTCTTAGTTATTTAATACTAATTTATTAATTTATAAATTACTTAATAATAGATAGAAATTATTATTAACAATTAAGAATAATTATTATTAATCATAATAATTATTAGTAAATTGAAAATAGTACTAATTAATTAAAAAATGAATAACAATAATTAGCAATAACTTATTATTATTCATCAAGACATAAAGACATGAAATATTTTCTTCTACAAGTTTATATAAATTTTTATCATAAAAATAGTGAATATATTCATTCAAAGAAGTGGATTAAACAATTTTCTAATTCTTCATCTTGGAAAAACTCAATCTAGTTAAATGAAAAAAATCTAGATCCACTGAATAATTCCATTTTTTTTTGTAAGCTTGACAATTTCTTTCTATTCTATTTCAAAAACATGCAGGTTTTACATCCATATCAAACATAATCAATGGGCCTCAACCCGCCCACTGAGAAATCAAGTCTGTTGGCCATCTAACCGCATTGTATGTCATCCAAAATCTGATGAGTTTGAGAATGTCTAATAGGGCTATATAAGCCTGATTGTCTTTAAGTCTCGTATTTACTATATATATATATATATATATATATATATATATATATATATATATATATATATATATATATATATATATATATATATATATATATATAACAAAACAACAGAGCCTATGAACTAGTCATTTATACATATCAAAATTTAAGAAACCAAACTATGCATATCAGACTATTACTCATCATAAGAGTCTATGGGTGTGAGGTCTTTAGCATTGGACCCCGACAATTCAGTTTGAGGAAGGCAGGGAATATGCTTCTCTATACGGTTGAGGTGAGAATTTTTCTATCGAATCTGATGGTAAATGAGTTGAAACTCCCAGTGGATTTCCTGAAATTTAGTTTCTGGCTTGGATGTTCCTGCAATAGAGGTAGTCAGAGCTTTTGCCAATTTTTTTCATCATCCAATATAGATACACTATCTGCTGAAATTGGGTGTACTGACCTTTGGAATGGCATGGGTCTAGGACGAGGTCCTGCCATTCATCCATCTCCAGATCAGTGCCCTCTTCCTGTTGTTTCAAATCAGTCTCCCACCATGATATTACCTGGTGAATCTGAGGGTGTGTATTGGCGTAGTAGGACTGGGATGCCTCCTGGATTAAGTCGTTTGTATTTCATCGACCCCATTCCCTGGTCAGCCATGCTTGGGATTGACATCTACCATGCCCTTGGCCTCGACCCAAACTCTGACCATGACCTCCCCGTGCATTGCTCCCTCTGCTCGAGGAAGGTCGAGCCATCAGATAATGTTGCAAACCACAAAGATGAGATATATATAGATTTTGAAATGCCCAGATTACTGCCACCAAGGACCTCATCCTGACCGAAGACCAGCACACCTAAGATGACCTTGGGTAGGGTCCTAACTAATTCGATGAGGAATTGACCCGATGGAAGTTAGACAACATAATACAATAGGACAATAAATATTACACCAATTAGACATATTTTCCCACCTCATTGTTATGGTTTCAATGAAACAAGCCGCTAATAGCATCCGAAATATCACAAAACATCTTGAACCAGGGACCATAACCAATTCAAGGTTTATCTTCCCAAACTACCCCATTTCATGCCAGGCAAATGGTTTATCAGAGAAACTAAAGACTAAATAAAAGTCCCCATGCAGAAGATAAAGACCAAAATCTAGAGCGCATTCCAAGGATGCATGCACATAAGGGGAAGCATAATTCCACAATAATTAGAGAGAATTAAAAAATACTCAGAAAACACAACAAAATAAATGGCTCTTTCCCCCCATACTTCCCAGGAGGTTTTGTCCCTATCCTGTAACGTCATCTTAAAGGAAACCATCCATAGAATTATGAAATACCAACAGAATACAGCGATAAGGGTATTCACAAGGAAACCAAATTGGGCATACCAACAACTACAGTTTACAGGATGAGAAATGATGCCTTCTGCACCTGGGTTCCTGACTTGGTAAGTTTTCTTCTCTATCTCCCTAGAGGTTCCTCGACGACTGGTTCCTATACAAGCAGACTAGACACGATCCTTCACATAAAACTCCAAAGACGTGCCTTCTAATCGATGCCAACACCACACCTTAATTACATTAACACTCCTCACCACCTTATGCATGGGGGAGTATGTGTGAGGGCCTCCATCCGACCACCCACCGTCCTGTATCATTACTCCTCTGATCATGACACAGATCCAACCGATGCCCTCCCTTCATCTCTCACCCCAATCATAAGGAATAATTTCAATTTTAATGAAATATGTATTAGAGTATTTTGATCAACAAAAAATACAATAAAATTTAGTATAACTTAAACAAATTGAAACTTATAATGTATATCTTAAATAAATTTCATGACAAATACATTTAAAACTTTTCAATTTTTTTTATGATGAAAATTAAATAAAATTTATAACAAATATTTTTATTTTATTTTTAAATTTATAATTAAATTGTAAATTTCATAAATTAAATAATCCCCTCTTTAAATTCAAGACTAATTTAATTTAACATTTAACAAATTTGAAACTTACAAAATATATGTGCTATAAATTTTATAAAAAATACATTCAAATTTTATTCAATTCAACATAATTTAACTAATTTGTAAGTTACCATATGTATGCTATATAAATTTTATGTAAAATGCATTCAAATTATTTGTTGAAATTAAAAACCATTTGATTTTTTCATGATTAAGATAGGGAAAAATGTGGAACATATAAATAGTTTTTAATTTTTAAATTTATAAGTGAAATGGGATTTTTTAAATTAAATTATTATTTTTTGAATTTTAAATATAAAATAATATTCTAATAGTTTTTCTGTAATAATGTAATGTTATAAATTTATAAAGTATTATTTATGATCGTATCTTTTAACCTAAAAAAACAATAAAAAGTTAACAATTTAAAATCCAAAGTATCTGGTATGAGTGGAATTCTATTTTTTAATTGTAACAATTAGTTGGTTATTCCACTAACTTATTATTTGAGGTGCCATAGTTTTCTAGTAGAACTATCAATTGGTTATTGCAAGTGGCATGGTTTTCTATTAACTCATTATCCTTGTCATGATTTTCCAATAGAACCATCAATTATTTATTATCCCTGCCGCAGGCGAGGGATATTACATTGAGTTTTTGGTCAAACCCATATTAGTTTGGGTTTGACAAAAAACAATGTGAAATTTCTATAGTTAAACATTACAAATTGGAATTTATTATTTTTAAAAAATAATTACATTATTTTTCTTTAATTTAATTGTCTATTAAATTGAACATGTTATTGTTGATTGCCTCGTTTAATGAACCTTTGCAATAATGATGATGTACTTGTAGTCAATTCATAAAATCTTATTCTATTATATTTTCTAATAACTATTGGTACTTAAAAAATTAATTTGTGGTTCACAACGTGCCATATTAATGTCTTTATACCTTATTCAAGGTACTGGTTTCAAGTCTATATGAATAAAATTAAACCAAGTGAAGTACATCAAATTGCCAAGATGTGTCAAAAGGTTACTTTTTTCTCTTGAATTGTGTTGTACATGTTTCCCGTAGGTAGTCCTTGGCTGTAAAAACTACGCTAGGAAACTAACTCAACCAGCCTTTAGGTTCAATCTAGCCCTTGAAACAGAGGGGGCTCCCTTAGTTGTTACAAGACTTTGTTTAACAATGTTCGTCTGTCATTGAACAACAGTCTTTGAAGCACAATGGCCAGATTTATGGTTTTAATTGGGGGTGGTTGGCGATCAATGACAATCCCTATTCATGATTAAATGCCTCTCTCACGGGGTCCTTTCTCAAAGTGTCAACTTCCAGCCTGACATAATGACTTATCTTTTCAAGGATTATGATAAAAGAATGTAAGGAGATTCCTAATAATTGAGTAGTCAACCTAACTACTTAACAACTAGGGAAATTTGGATGCATGTAGAAGATTTGTACAACCCAACAAAACATATTCAGGAGAAGATAGAAGGACAAACAATAATCAATTCAAAGAAGAGCTAACTCATGCAGACAGTCCAATATACTAATTTCTTTAAACGCTTATTAATTTGCAGGCAGAGAGATTGAAACTCAATATATTCTTACCCAGATCTCCTATAATACTTTGAACATGTGCAAAGAGAGTATGAAAATACTAGAAAAACATATTAGAAATACAAATTATGTCATAAACTGGAGCCAGAAGGCTTTCATTAGAATTCCTATAATAGAAGCTATTACAAAGTCAAGAGCCTTGACATCAAAATCCAACCCCTATCACCTCAATTGATGAAGTATTTATACAATTTCTTCACAAAATATCTTGATAGAAAATATCAAGAGCTATTACAAATATCTGAAAACTGTATTACAAAAATAGAACAAAAATAAAGGAAACTAGAACTGTTTAAAGAGTTCTTGCTCTATTTCTAGGAATTCTTGTGGTAAATAAGAGCAATTCGAATTTGATTGCAACTCTTATTTGATGAGGTGACATCCAAGTCACTAACTGTCCATGAGCTTTTTCCTCCTGAAATTTTGAAAAATGGGGTCCAATGATCCATTTGTATATCCAAAACCATACTATATGTTACAAAACTTAGAGAGGTTTTTGTACATGAGGATGTTAGAAACAAAATATCTTTCTGGTTTTGAAAATTCATTTCCACCTGCTCAGAAACCACATTTTAAAACACTGACTAAAAACAAGAAAATTTGGGAAAATATGCCTGCAAAACTTCATCTGAATCTCCTAAAATATAACAATTGTTAGAAAAATGAGAGAGGTTTTTGTACATGAGGATGTTAGAAACAAAAACCTCTTTTAGATTTTGAAAATTTCATTTTCATTTGTTTTCAAAACATGTTTTAATTTATTGTGTTGTATAAAAGAAATAGTTTTAACTGATCATGAAACAAACATATGACGTGGAGGCGGGAGGAGATATGGAGGTGGGAGATAATGTGGAAGCACATGGTTGGCGGAAATAGTTGACGTGTAAGTGTGGAAGGAAGGTGTGGGAGTAGAGACGTAGCAGGGAAAATGATGTGACCGGGGGTAGATAGATGTTGGTGGGAAGGAGAGGGTTAGGTAATTTTCGGGGGGTGGGTGGTACATGGTTTTGACCGGGGGGGTTGTGAACATGGAAAATTTTAGGTGCTAATATTCACAAGTGGGCTAATTTTCCATGATTTTTCAAAAAAAAATATTCGCCAATTTCCATTTTTTATAAAAAAGATTCGCCCAAATTTTACAATATAAAATTATTTAACCTAAAAAATCGTCAACATTATATTGAGAGTATATAAAAATTCATTATAATTTTGAATAATTTTATAAATACATCAATAAATATTTTATAGTTTGCATGTTAGGGACTAGTGAGATTCACCAATTCTTTTAAACTTCAAGATAATTTTCCCTAGTTTTGAATTGATAAGAGGACACTACGTCGCATGGGGCCCATGAAAAGAGATAACGCTTTTCAGACCCCCCTTGCCGTAAATGTGAAAAAGGATGAGGGGGTGCAGTTTCCCCGGTGTTGATCTAGGTAGGGAAGATCTTAACTGTGCAAAAGTGCTCAAAATCTTGTCAATCCTTGATCATAGGTAAACAATCTGATTTAAACTTTATTACATCATTTAATCATGTTTAAATGCATGATTAACTAAATGAACCTGCTAATGAAACTTAAATTTACATTTTTGAGGGCACATTTACTCTTGCAGACCCATTTATTATTTCTAAACTACTAAAACCTATTCTATCAGCTAATTTCAATGAAATTTGACTAATGATTTAATTTATTCCCTAATCTAAATACATAAAATTTAAAATTGTTTGATCATGATTAAACTGTATGATACAAACAAAACTTATTTCTAGTGGCATTTTGGCTTGCTCACTGATACATTTTCTTTTCTTTTCATGGGGTTTCTTTTCATCATTTTTTATTCTTTTGTTTTATTTAATTTTTATTTTTTATACCCTCTTTTATAAAAATAAAAATTATCAAAACTAATCATGTTACAACATCGACTCCAACTGGGGACTGCCTCCCCCTATGGGACGCAAAGAACTAGTAGACCAACTTCCTTAAGTGTTGGGCATGGAGTCATACCGTAAACCTGTGACCTAAAGCTGCAATCTGAAACCATACTGCCTGCACTAATCCAGAGACTCTTTCACACTGAAATATGAAACTGAAAACTATTGAAGTGAAAGACTTGTCACTGCAAATGAAAATAAGCACAAGAGTGCCTAATTCATCGGGCTAAGGAGTCAATTAGTTAATCAACAATAATTTTACTCCTTTTAATCCCTTGGAAGTCATTTCACTCAACCAAACAAAAATTGATACT
This sequence comes from Pinus tabuliformis, assembly GCA_031772625.1. Lineage (NCBI taxonomy): Eukaryota > Viridiplantae > Streptophyta > Pinopsida > Pinales > Pinaceae > Pinus > Pinus tabuliformis. The sequence goes on from CM062807.1 coordinate 735,394,214, forward strand.
GCAAACTTGAAACATAACTGAAACAACTATTGATCTATTGCACACTGAATCTGAAAATAACTAATCAATCCCACACACCTCTATCTAACTGAATTGAAAAACTTTACACTGTTAGGTGTAATCTGCTTTCCAATGTAACCAAGTGAGGAGTGGGTTTATTGGCAAACCATGCTGCTAGTAGCTGAAAATATGAAATATATGTACAATATAAACATCAAATCCCATAGGAAACTTATACTCATAGGTGAACTTTAACAACTACATCCTCTGTCGACATATTAGATTTCTGATCATGGCTGAGAGGAAAAGATATATATTGATCACTGCAACTATCAATGAGCCTTGCATAGATGCAACAATAAAGGCAGCTGGCATTTTGAAACAGCGAAATCGGTAACCAGTAGAATTGCCATATGACAAAGTGGAGTTGCCAGGTGAAAGAAATGCACCCAATAATAAATTCCTACTCCTTGTTCACCAGTAAGGAATAGATTGTTAAAATTGGCAACTACGGTCAAACTCCATGTGGGTCATCTTATTTATAGCAAGCGATATTTCTATTGGATCCCTCTCATCGAGAGGTGTAGGATTGATCTAAAGATCATCCAATTTCGATAAGTATTCATGGAGTTATGAATTTATTTATGTTATAAGACTAATTGTCAAGTCGGCCAACAACTCATGTAGGCTCAATAAGCCCAAAGGTCGTGTCTATTCAACCTCTACATTTTAGTATAAATGTAGAGGACTTGAAGTCATTTTTTAAGACACATACATTCTTAATGTGATCCCATCTCCACGTCTTGGGTTTTTGGAGAAGGAGAGACACTAAAGAAAACATTGGATGCCCTAGCTGCAGATGATATCCAACGCAGTCATGAAGACTTGTTCCAATGCAGATATGAAGACCTATTTACATGCTAATCATGGAGACTGTTATACGTTGTTCATGCAGAGATATATATGCTGCTCATGGAGACATATATGCATAGGACGTGGAGACAATTACACGCAGTACAACGTAGTCATGGTAACATCTTAATGCTGTTCATGAGGCACTTATACGTTGTCATAAAGGGTAGCCGCAGAGGTATTGGGTCAAGGCATGAAGCCACAACCAAGGTATGAAGCCGTAGAGAGCCGAAGTCACTCTAAACGCTGTTATAAAGACTCTAATACGCACAGCAAGGAGACCTAATACGTTGGTCATTGAAGACATCTAAACGTAGTCTATACGCAGTTAATGGAGACACTCCCTCACTGTCATGAAAAGTTACAGGTAGGCTGTGCGGTAGGCCAAAGGCCATACCACCACAACAAACACTTGCGTGGCTCTGTTTTGGGGTTGTATTGTGCCATAATCTCCAGCATGGAAGTAGAGGGATCACACTAAGGTGAGCCACAGAGATTGAAGGTTGTTTGAGGACTGTTCAGGGATTGTTTGAGGCTGTTGCAGTGTGCTAAAGTGCCCTAACCAGCAACAGTCAAGGGCAATGTGGGACAACATATTTGGAGGGAAGGTTGTTGTGTATTGGGTTAATGTGTTGACCAGATTTGAATCGAATTATTGAGCAGCTTGTGGAAGCCATGATTTGAAGCTGACTTGTGATGAATGGGCATCTTGATGATCTCAACACAATGAGAATGATAAGGATGATCAGTCTCAGATCATGATGGGCATGGGCAACAAAATGAAGGTTGCATGATGATGGAAGATACAACATAATGGGCAACATGATGATGAGAAACCGATGAGTTCAGCTCAGTCATCAAGGCTCAACACTGTGACGGTACAATATGATATCACACGGTTATGTGCAGCAAATGGACGAGAGGCACCTTAGAGAATCATTTGAAGCAATATGTCTTCAACTGATCTCATGTGATATCAAATGTCAAAATATTGACTTCTATTGTAAATGTACTATCTCTCTCACTTACTCTGCTGAACTTTGAAGAACATAAAAGAAGAATTGATCAAGGGTTTCCCCACATTGGGGTTTGTCCCTGGCTGGCGCCACATCTTGTGTCCTATTGTCTTGGCTTGTCTTTTGCGATTTATATTTATTTTCTATCTACAGTTTACTTTATGCAAATGTGATTGCTAACCTGGAAAATAAATTGAAATAAATTTCTCTAGCATAGAACATACCTAAAATTAACATGGTATTAGAGCTCAGGTGAAGACAATGCCCAAGCAAGAATGAAAGAGAAATCACCGAAGAAAATAGGGACAAGACAAAAGGATCAATGGGTTCCACATCTCTCTTCAAAGTTCACAAAGGGTGAAGTCAAAGCAAAGCATATTATCAGAATGGTGCATCGGAAGTCTCTGATGGCCTACTTAAAGATCACTTCATTGGGAAGTTCGGATCTAAGGGTGGAAGGAAAGGCAAATGCCATGGTTGCAATAAGTTCGGCCATCGTGCGAAGGAGTGTCCGAAGGATAGGGACCTATCTCTTGATGAAGATAACAATCATTCCAAGGACATCTTCAATGATCAAAGGAATGACTGGTAATGCAGGTCAACAAGGAAATGGTTGACTCTTCAAAGAAACCATGGAACCCTAGAATCTCTTTTATGTACCCGATCGCAAGAAGAACCTGGTGTTCATTTCAACAATGGAAGTCAAAGGTTTTAGGGTGGCACTCATCGATGGAAAGGTACATGTTTGAAAATAGAATTTTCAGGATGTTTTGAGTTCAGGGTTGTATCAAGTTGCAGGAAGTCCACTGGGGACCATGTCCATTAACACATAGCACCGGAGGTCTATGAGTCAGATGGTGGCTAGGATGCTTGAATTCAAAAAGAGCATGAAAGTACATGTCTGAGATGTACCAAAGGAAAATCTTACAAGGGGACCATTCCCCTCATATAGCAGGTCCACAGGTTTGGAACAACCCAAGGAGTTTGAGATTCATGATCGGGAATCTCATATAGGTGGAAGAAAGCCCTCTATGGCTTGAAGAAAAACTACTTGGGCATAGTACAAGAGGATTGATAGCTGTCAGATGAAGCTAAGATTCACTAGGAGTGAAACCAATCCAAACCATTACTCGAAGGTTGTGGATGATAGACCTCTCATACCGGCACCTTATAAGGACGACCTATTTCTAAGAGGTACAGACCCTCTCATTTGCAGTAGTAAGAGGGAGTTGGACTTCGGATGTGAAAAGATAAACTGCAGGCCTATGACTACCTCTAAGATCTTAACTTTTAGAAGTTATATGGTAGTGATGTCGGACTAGATTTGGGAAATGCCTCTGAGTTTCATAAACTCATTCACGTTGATGTTCTTGGTGAACCTCTATCTAGACATATGTTTTGGAGTTAGCATAGTGAGCTCATATTTGGTTGAGCCTCACTGGATTGATGCCAATAATCTTCTAAGATGTCTTCGGGGCACAATCTCTCATGGATTGAGATACACTACCGGAAATATGAAACTGCATGATTATTCGAATGCTGAGTGAGCAGGCAGTGTGGAGAGCACTTCTCAATGATGGTTCTCTTTGGAATCTACCTCGATATCCTAGATGAGTAGGAAGTAGAAGTCAGTGGATTTGAGCACCACCAAGGCAGAATACATTGCTGCTAGCATGGCCTCCTGTGAGGCTGTCTAGTTGTGAAAGCTCTTTAGTGAGCTGTTTGTACACATGATGAATACCACTGTGATTCTCTGTGACAACCAGAGGTGGGATTCGATTATAGAGGAATCCCATATTCGATGATTGCTCCAGTAGATAAATATCAGATGCTGCCTTATCTGGGATATGGTAAGTCGATGAGCAAGGAGGTTCCATCGCATTGAGACTGATGTACAGGTCACTGAGATTTTGACAAAGCCCCAGGGAAAGATCAAATCTGTGATTTTCCCGAACGACTTGGAGTCATTGAGAGATCCTTGTAAAAGGGTCCTGCATGTTGCATACATTGAGCTCTGGGAGCTCTAAGGGCTTACGGTTCTTACTAGAGCAACATACGACCACATGGTGACTCACCCTTCCTTGGTGGTGCGCACTGGGACAGGATGATTTGCTCTCTTGTGTAGTAGGATGATCAGTTCTCCTGTGAGGTTTGGATGATGTGTTCTCTGTGACGATTGTGTAGTAGGATGATTAGTTCTCCTGTGAGGCCTGGATGATGTGTTCTCCATGGCGATTGTGGAACAAGATGATTCACTCTCCTGTGGGCCAGGATGATTAGTTCTCTATGGCATCCATTGGACAGGATGATTCGCTCTCCTGTGGACAGGATGATTAGTTCTCCTATCAAGGCATCCTACCCATGCATTCTGGGACTTATGGGAAGTACCTCTCATCTGATCAATGAGCAGGGAAATGAGGATAGGGACCATAGTAGTACCGATGGATGCATCACTGTATCTATTGTACTCCCTATGCTAGGATGACCTTCATTGATCTGGGATCAAGGATAATGGACTGGGACCAGTTGTAGGAGTTGTACCCACTATGAAGCTGACTTCGGGTCGGTTGAGACTGGTCTAGGACCAGTGGTACATACTTTGAGACTGACTTCAAGTTAGTAGAGTACTGGTTTGGGTCTAGTTGTAGGAGTTGTACCCACTATGACGCTGACTTCGGATCAGTTGAGACTGGTTTGGGACCAGTGGTACATACTCTAAGACTGACTTTGAGTTAGTAGAGTACTGGTCTAGGACCAGTGTTAGGAGTTGTACCTACTATGACACTGACTTCGGGTCAGTTGAGGACTAGTCTGGGACCAGTAATACACACTCTGAGACTGACTTCGGGTCAGTTGAGGACTGGTCTGGGACCAGTAATACACACTCTAAGACTGACTTCGAGTCAGTGGGAGAATGGTATGACACATTCTCGATCAATTCTTCTTCTCCATGGTTCAGCAGAGCTAAGCAGAGTAGAGCAGAGCCAACAAAGCTGAGCAGAGCAGAGTAGAGCTAGCAGAGCTGAGTAGAGCAGAGTAGAGCCAGCAGAGCTGAGCAAAGCCAACAGAGTTGAGTAGAGTAGAGCCAGCAGAGCAGAGTAGAGCCAACAGAGCTCAACAGAGCTGAGCAGAGCAGTGTAGGGCACTGATGGTAGAGAAAGTACAATCAGACATATGGATCAGTGGATGGAGTTCTCCCTAGTTGAGAGGGAGTGTTAAAATTGGAAACTAGGGCCAAAATCCATGTGGATCATCTTATTTATAGTAGGTGATATTTCTATTGGATCCCTCTCATCGAGAGGTGTAGGATTGATCTAAAGATCATCCGATTCCGATAAGTATTCATGGAGTTATGAATTTTTTTATGTTATAAGACTAATTATCAAGTCGACCAGCAACTTATGTAGGCTCAATAAGCCCAAAGGTCATGTCTATTCAACCTCTACGTTTTAGTATAAATATAGAGGACTTGAAGTCATTTTGGAAGACACATACACTCTTAATGTGATCTCCTCTCCACGTCTTGGGTTTTTGGAGAAGGAGAGACACTAAAGAAAACATTGGATGCCCTAGTTGCAGATGATATCCAACGCAGTCATGAAGACTTGTTCCAACGCAGATATGAAGACCTATTTACACGCTGATCATGGAGACTGTTATATGCTGTTCATGCAGAGATATATACGCTGCTCATGGAGACATATATACGCAGGACATGGAGACAATTACACGCAATACAACGCAGTCATGGTAGCATCTTAACGCTATTCATGAGGCACTTATATGCTATCATGAAGGGTAGCTGTAGAGGTATTGGGTCACGACATGAAGCCACAACCAATGTATGAAGCTGCAGAGGTATTGGGTCAAGGCATGAAGCCACAACCAAGGTATGAAGCCGCAGAGAGTCGCAGTCACTCTAAACGCTGTTATAAAGACTCTAATATGCACAGCAAGGAGACCTAATATGCTGGTATTTGAGACACTAATATGCACAGCAAGGAGACCTAATACGCTAGTCATTAAAGACATCAAAATGCAGTCTATACACAATTAATGGAGACACATCCTCACTGTCATGAAAAGTTACAGATAGGCTGTGTGGTAGGCCGCAGGCCATACCATCATAGCAAACACTTGCGTGGGATTGTTATGGGGCTATATTGTGCCCTAATCTCTAGCATGGAAGCAGAGGGATCACACTAAGGTGAGCCGCAGGGATTGAAGGTTGTTTGAGGACTATTCGGGGATTGTTTGAGGGCTGTTGTAGTGTGCTAAACTGCCCTAACCAGGAATAGTCAAGGGCAGCGTGGGACAACATATTTGGAGGCAAGGTTGTTGTGTATTAGGTTAATCTGTTGACCAGATTTGAATCAGATTATTGAGCAGCCTATGGAAGCCATGATTTGAAGCTAACTTGTGATGAATGGGCATCATGATGATCTCAACACAATGAGAATGATAAGGATGATCAGTCTCAGATCACGATGGGCATGGGCAAAAAAATTAAGGTTGCATGATGATGGAAGATACAACGTAATGGGCAACATGATGGTGAGAAGCAGATGAGTTCAGCTCAATCATCAAGGCGCAACACTGTGATGGTATAGTATGATATCACACAGTTATGTGCAGCAAATGGACGAGAGGCACCTTAGAGAATCAGTTGAAGCAATATGTCTTCAACTGATCTCATGCGATATCAAAAGTCAAAATATTGACTTCTATTGTAAATGTACTATCTCTCTCACTTTCTCTGCTAAAATTTGAAGAACATAAAAGAAGAATTGATCAAGGGTTTCCCCACATTGGGGTTTGTCCCTGGCTGGTGCCACATCTTGTGTCCTCTTGTCTTGGCTTATCTTCTGAGATTTATATTTATGTTCTATCTACAGTTTACTTTATACTGATGTGATTGCTAATCTGGAAAAGAAATTGAAATAAATTGCTCTAGCATAGAACATACCTAAAATTAACATGGTATCAGAGCTGAGGTGAAGAGAATGCCCAAACAAGAATGAAAGAGCAATCACCGAAGAAAATAGGGACAAGACAAAAGGATCAATGGGTTCCACATCTCTCTTCTAAGTTCACAAAGGGTGAAGTCAAAGCAGAGCATATTATCAGAATGGTACAGCGGAAGTTTCTGATGGCCTACTTAAAGATCACTTCATTGGGAAGTTCGGATCTAAGGGTGGAAGGAAAGGCAGATGCCTTGGTTGCAATAAGTTCGGCCATCATGCGAAGGAGTGTCCGAAGGATAGGGACACATCTCTTGATGAAGATAACAATCATTCCAGGGACATCTTCAATGATCAAAGGAATGACTGGTAATGCAGGTCATCAAGGAAATGGTTGACTCTTCAAAGAAACCAAGGAACCGCAGAATCTCTTTTATGTACCTGATTGCAAGAAGAATCTGGTGTCCATTTCAGTAATGGAAGTCAAAGGTTTCAGGGTGGCACTCGTTGATGGAAAGGGACGTGTTTGAAAATAGAATTTTCAAGATGTTTTGAGTTCACAAGTTGTAGGAAGTCCACTGGGGACCATGTCCATTAACACATAGCACCGGAGGTCTATGAATCAAATGGTGGCTAGGATGCTTGAATTCAAAAAGAGAATGAAAGTACATGTCTGAGATGTACCGAAGTAAAATCTTACAAGGGGACCATTCCCATCATATAGGTCCACAGGTTTGGAACAACCCGAGGAGTTGAGATTCATGATCAAGAATCTCATACAGGTGGAAGAAAGCCCTCTATGGCTTGAAGAAAAACTACTCGGGCATAGTACAAGAGGATTGATAGTTGTTAGATGAAGCTCAGATTCACTAGGAGTGAAACCAATCCAAACCATTACTCAAAGGCTGTGGATGATAGACCTGTCATACCGACACCTTATAAGGATGACCTATTTCTGAGAGGTTGTTACACTAAAAAATGTCACCTTGACTACTTACAGTTAGTATGGCTCAAATCAACAGTCATGCTACCCTCTTAGGCAAGTCTTTATGCCTCTGTTATCCATCTCAAACTCAAAGAAGAGAGAAAGTCTTGTAAAAACTATGTTTATCTCTGGGGTCGCAGGTTCTCTCTAGCCTTACCTGCGGGGACGCAGGTCATGTTCACAAAAACTGCGTCCATGGACGCTCTGTATGTTAAAGGACAGGTGCGTCCTCCTGTAAAAGGCAAAATGCGCAAGTTTTATCTTGAGAAAGTTACTTGTGGTTACTTCTAGAACATTCTAGAGGTCGGTTTGATGAAATGGATGCGCCTCCAGTTGGTTCATGTATCTCTATTAAGAGGGGACTTATCCCATCAATAAGGGAGCTATCCCACCCATAGAGGGGGATGATCCCATTGATAGTGGACCTGAATAACCTCTTTACAGCACTATAAATAAAGGCATTGAGCCAGAAGGAGGAGAGGTTGGAGCTATACATTTTCTTTGGGTAAATGCTGCAGGATTTAGGTCTTCCATTAGAGCCTTTGTGAGGAGAGATTGTCTTCACTTGATTCTACTTGGGAGAGGGTGAGCTTTGTCAAAGTAGAGGAAAACCCTTGATGGACCCTGGGAGGAACTTGCACAACACCAAGGCCAGGTTGTAAGAGTTTCTTTGTTTCGTTATTAATACAAAGTGGTTTATTTTTCTCAATAGCTTGTGTTAATGAGTTATTTCATGTGTTCCTTGGTCTGCATGTTGAATATATGTTTTATTATATGAAATGCAAGTGCTTGGTAATTGTTTGATTGTTTGTGGTTGCAGGAATTGACTTGAAGGAGGAGCTCATCCGGATCGTCAAGAACGGACTTCAACAACAGCGTTTTGGAATAAGGTAAGCCTAAACACTTGTAGTTTTCATGTTGTAAAAGGTGTATTTAGAGAAAGATCACTCCATTTTGTCTTGTTTGTCATTAGAATGTCTTAGACTTCTAGGAAGGTCAGTCGTGTCCGCACCTGTGACTGATTCCGTGTGACAGAGGTACAGACCCTCTCATTTGCAGAAGTAAGAGGGAGTTGGATTTCAGATGTGAAAAGATAAACTGCAAGCCTGTGACTACCTCTAGGATCTTAACTTTTAGAAGTTATATGGTAGTGATGTTAGACTAGATTTGGGAAATGCCTCTGAGTTTCATAAACTCATTCACATTGATGTTCTTGGTGAACCTCTGTCTAAACATATGTTTTGGAGTTAGCATAGTGAGCTCATATTTGGTTGAGCCTCACTGGATTGATGCCAAGAATCTTCTGAGATGTCTTCAGGGCACAATCTCTCATGGATTGAGATACACTGCTAGAAATATGAAACTGCATGATTATTCAAATGCTGAGTGAGCAGGCAGTGTGGAGAGCAATTCTCAATGTTGGTTCTCTTTGGAATCTGCCTCGATATCCTAGATGAGTAGGAAGTAGAAGTCGATGGCTTTGAGCACCGCCAAGGAAGAATACATTGCTGCTAGCATGGCCTCTTGTGAGGCTGTCTGGTTGCGGAAGCTCTTTAGTGAGTTGTTTGTACACATGATGAATACCACTGTGATTCTCTGTGACAACCAGAGGTGGGATTGGATTATAGAGGAATCCCATATTCAATGATTGCTCCAGCAGGTAAAAATCAGATGTTGTCTTATTTGGGATATGGTAAGTCGATGAGCAAGGAGGCTCCATCACATTGATATTGATGTACAGGTCACTGACATTTTGACAAAGCCCCGGGGACAGATCAAATCTGTGATTTTCCTAAACGAATTGGAGTCATTGAGAGATCCTTCTAAAAGGGTCCTGCATGTTGCATACATTGAGCTCTGGGATCTCTGAGGGCTTGCAGTTCTTACTGGAGCAACATACGACCATAGGGTGACTCACCCTCCCCTGGTGGTGCTCACTGGGATAGGATGATTCACTCTCTTGTGTAGCAAGATGATTAGTTCTCCTGTGAGGTCTGGATGATGTGTTCTCCATGACGGTGTAGCAGGGTGATTAGTTCTTCTGTGAGGCCTGGATGATGTGTTCTCCATGGCAATTGTGGAACAAGATGATTCGCTCTCCTGTGGGCCAGGATGATTAGTTCTCTATGGAATCCACTAGACAGGATGATTCGCTCTCCTGTGGATAGGATGATTAGTTCTCCTGTCAAGGCATCCTACCCATGCAGTCTGGGACTCATGGGAATTACCTCTCATATGATCAATTAGCAGGGAAATGAGGATAGGGACCATAGTAGTACCGATGGACGCATCGCTGTATCTACTGTTCTCCCTATGCTAGGATGACCTTCATTGATCTAGGATCAATGATACTGGTCTGGGACCAGTTATAGGAGTTGTACCCACTATGACACTAACTTTGCGTCAGTTGAGACTAGTCTGGGAGCAGTGGCACATACTTTGAGACTGACTTCGAGTCAGTAGAGTACTAGTCTGGGACCAGTTGTAGGAGTTGTAGCCACTATGACGTTGACTTCGGATCAGTTGAGACTTGTTTGGGACCAGTGGCACATACTCTAAGACTGACTTCGAGTCAGTAGAGTATTATTCTGGGACCAATGGTAGGAGTTGTACCTACTATGACACTAACTTTGGGTCGGTTGAGGACTGGTCTAGGACCAGTGGTACACACTCTGAGACTGAGTTCGGGTCAGTGGAGAATGGTATGACACATTCTCAATCAATTCTTCTTCTTCATGGTTCAGCAGAGCTAAGCAGAGTAGAGCTGAGCAGAGTAGAGCAGAGCTAAGCAGAGCACAGCAGAGCCAGCAGAGATGAGCAGAGCAAAGCAAAGCTAGCAGAGCTGAGTAGAGCAGAGCCAACAGAGGTGAGCAGAGCAGATCTAGCAGAGTTGAGCAGAGCAGAGTAGAGCCAACAGAGCTGAGCAGAGCAGTGCAAGGCACTGATGGCAGAGATAGTATAATCGGACATATGGATCAGCGGATGGAGTTCTTCCCAGATGAGAGGGAGTGTTAAAATTGGCAACTAGGGCCAAACTCCATGTGGGTCATCTTATTTATAGCAGGTGATATTTATATTGGATCCCTCTCATCGAGAGGTGTAGGATTGATCTAAAGATCATCCGATTCCGATAAATATTCATGGAGTTATGAATTTATTTGTGTTATAAGACTAATTGTCAAGTCGACCAGCAACTTATGTAGGTTCAATAAGCCCAAAGGTCATGTCTATTCAACCTCTACGTTTTAGTATAAATATAGAGGACTTGAAGTCATTTTCGAAGACACATACACTCTTAATGTGATCTCCTCTCCATGTCTTGGTTTTTTGGAGAAGGAGAGACACTAAAGAAAACATTGGATGCCCTAGTTGTAGATGAGATCCAACACAGTCATGAAGACTTGTTCCAACATAGATATGAAGACCTATTTACATGCTAATCATGGAGACTGTTATATGCTATTCATGCAGAGATATATACGCTGCTCATGGATACATATATGCATAGGACATGGAGACAATTACACATAGTACAATGCAGCCATGGTAACATCTTAAAACTATTCATGAGGCACTTATATGCTGTCATAAAGGGTAGTTGTAGAGGTATTGGGTCAAGGCATGAAGCCACAACCAAGGTATGAAGCCGCAAAGAGTCGCAGTCACTCTAAACGATGTTATAAAGACTTTAATACGCACAACAAGGAGACCTAATACGCTGGTCATTGAAGACATCTAAATGCAGTCTATAGGCGGTTAATGGAGACACTCCCTCACTGTCATGAAAAGTTATAGGTAGGCTGTGTGGTAGGCCGCAGGCCATACCACCATAGCAAACACTTGCGTGGGTTTGTTTTGGGGCTGTATTGTGCCCTAATCTCCAACATGGAAGTAGAGGGATCACACTAAGGTGAGCCGCAGGGATTGAAGGCTGCTTGAGGACTGTTCTGGGATTGTTTGAGGGCTATTGTGGTGTGCTAAAGTGTTGGGTTGTGTTATATTCTTTCCACGTAGTTAACAGGGGGTTTGAAGGGCACCCGTAACCCCACTTTATGGGGTTCGGGGCAGCACCCCAGAAAATTTTGGTTTTGGACCCTATGTTAGGTTGGGCGGACCCACCTATTGTTTTGTGCATGATTTTTGCACATGTTTTTTGGACGCGATGGTTTTTTAATCCATGGCATTGGACAAGATGGTTTTCGGTCCATGGTATTGGATGCTTCAGCATGTATAAATATGTATTGTAACATTGAAAGGAACATAATGAAAAATCAAGCTGGTAGTCCCGGTTTTGGGATCCAGTTGGAAAATCTCTGTGTATATGTGTTTTATGTGTTATGATCTTGCATTATTTATTTTCTGTGTTTTAGAATTCATATGTAGGTAATTTCTCTACAGGATTAAAACCCACATTTGGTATCAGAGCAGTTTTGGCTTTAATGGGATGCCTTTGTTGCTGAGGGGTTTCGCTCGGGCCTGTGGTAGACCCTGTTCAGTGGGAGATCTGCGAGATCGATTTTGGTGGTGAAAGAAGATGGCGAGTAGTGGAAAGATAGAGATTGAGAAATTTAATGGTCAGAGTTTTGAGTTGTGGAAACTCAAGATGGAGGATTTGTTGGTGGATAAAGACCAGTGGATTGTGCTAGATCTGGGTACTAAACCAACGGGAGTGTCCGATGAAGAATGGAAGAAGTTGGATCAGAAGGCAAAGAGCACAATACGATTGTGTGTCTCAGATTCAGTATTGCTGAATGTATCAGGGGAAGCTATGGCGAAGGCTTTGTGGGACAAGTTAGGGACTTTGTACCAATTTAAGTCTCTGGTGAATAAACTGTTCCTGCGGAAAAAGCTGTATAACCTGAGGATGAAAGATGGAGACTTGGTGACAGAGCATTTGAATGCATTTAATACCGTGGTAAGTCAGTTAGCATCTGTTTATATTAAAATTTCAGATGAAGATAAGTGCATCAGTTTGTTGTGTTCTCTACCAGATTCATGGGATAGTCTGGTTATTGCAATAGGTAGCAATGCAACTGCCTTGCATTTTGATGAAATAGTCTCATCCTTACTGACGGAGGAGATGAGACGGAAAAATATGGAGAGCCAAAATGGTGATGCCTTGTCTGTACGAGGGCGGACCCAGAACAGAAACAAAAATAAGTCATCGAGTGGGAGATCTAAATCTAAAGGGAGATCTAAATCTCCAAGAAAACCTGTAAAGGTGGTGTGCTGGAAATGTGGAAAGGAAGGGCACTACAAAAGGGACTGTAAATCTAAAGCTCCTGACAAAGGAAAGGGATCTGATGAGGCTCCTTCTGCAGAGGCGAAAACCACCTCAGATGAAGGTGCGGATGTGTACTTGGATTCTTCAAGTACACATGTAGATCATGAGGCATGGTTGATTGACTCAGGTGCATCCTTCCACTTCACTCCCCATAAAGAGTGGTTGTGCGAGTATGAGAAATATGATGGTGGTGATGTCTTCTTGGGGGATGAAAGGAAGGCTAGAATCATTGGTCACAGAAAAGTAAAGTTGAAGTTGCAAGGTGGAAGGGTTAGAACACTTCCGGGTGTTCTACATATTCCTGCATTGGCCAGAAATCTGATTTCTCTAAGCAAGCTAGATGATGCAGGTGTAAAAATAGTGTTCGAGAAGGATGCCTACAAGATGGTTTGGGGAGCACTGGTATTGATGTGGGGAGTTTGGATTGGAACTCTGTACAAGCTGCAAGGTAGCACTGTTATTGATGGGTGTAATAGTTCGGTGGTTCTTGAAAGTGGAGCAGAAAATCTAGTGGTCTATGGAGAGAAGACCATGCTGTGGCATCAAAGGCTTGGACATATTGGAGAAAATGGCCTTCGGATACTTCATGGTAAAGGTATGGTAGAAGGTATGAGTAATAGCTCTCTGGATTTTGATTTCTGTGAAAATTGTGTATATGGGAAGCAGAATCGGGTGAGTTTCCCCTCTGGTAGTAAGAGGGCGAAACAGATATTAGAACTTGTGCACAGTGATGTGTTTGGACCTGTGAAGGTTCCATCACTAGGTAAGTCTGTGTACTATGTATCATTTATAGATGACTTCTCAAGGAATACATGGATATATTTCCTTAAGAAGAAACCTGAAGTCTTTGACAGGTTTAAAGAATTTAAGGCTCTGGTGGAAAACTAGACAGAGAAGAAGATAAAGGTGTTGGGGACAGATAATGGTGGAGAGTTTTGCAGTAAGGAATTTGAAGAATTCTGCAAGAAGTGTGGTATAGCACAGCAGAAGACTACTCCATATACACCTCAGCAAAATGGAGTTGCAGAAAGAATGAACAAGACGTTGATGGAAAGGGCAAGAAGCATGCTCAATGGTACCAGGTTAGGACAAGAATTCTGGGCAGAGGTAGTGGATACTGCATGTTACCTGGTCAACAGGTCACCTTCATCAATGTTGGAGGATAAGACTCCACAAGAGGTATGGACTGGTAAGAAACCCTCTCTTTCACATTTGAGGGTATTTGGATATGATGCATATGTACATGTTCCAAAGGAGAAACGAACCAAGTTGGATAGAAAATTTGAAAAATTCATCTTTATTGGGTATAAGGATGGTTTAAAGGGTTATAAGATTTGGAACCCAGTAACAAGGAAGGTTGTGTACAGCTGAGATGTGGTGTTCAGAGAGGTGAAAGATGTTATTAAACATGAAGTCCAACCAAAGGAACCTGAGAAGATAGAGTTTGAGCTAAAGGAGGAAGAACCAGACTCTACAGCAGAGGAGGAATCATAAGATGAAGAGCCATGAACTCTGGCTGTGAGGAGATCAGTTCAAGAAAGAAGGTAGCTAGAAAGGTATAGTCCATCTACTTTCGGTTTAAATTTTACTTTGTTTGTTACTGATGATGATCCCAGAACTGTGAAGGAAGCAGTAGATTCAGAGGATGGAAAACTTTGGAAAGAGGCCACGGTTGATGAAATGGAATCTTTGCACAAAAATGAGGTTTGGGATTTGGTGGAGTTGCCGGTTGGAAGGAAACCCATTGGCAGCAAATGGGTGTTCAATAAGAAGACAAATGCAGAAGGAAAGGTGGAGAAATACAAAGTTCGGTTGGTAGCAAAAGGTTATTCCTAGGTGCCAGGAATTGATTTTGGTGATATTTTTTCTCTTGTTGCCAAGGTAACTTCTATTAGATTACTTTTATCTATTGCTGCTGCTTTTGATTTTGAGGTAGAACAGATGGATGTGAAGACAACATTTCTTCACAGGGATCTAGAAGAGGAAATCTACATGAAGCAACCTGAAGGCTTTGCGGTGAAGGGTAAGAAAGAACTGGTATGCAAGTTAAAGAAGTCTCTATATGGGTTAAAACAGTCACCAAGGATGTGGTATCAGAAATTTGATACATTTATATGGGGAATTTGCTTCACCAGAAGCAAAGAAGATCACTGTGTGTATTTTAAATTAATTGGTGAACGTGTTATTTATCTGGTCTTGTATTTGGATGATATGTTGCTGGTTGGAAATGACAAAGAAATTATCCGGGATTTGAAGACCCAATTGTCCTCCAAATTCGACATGAAAGATCTTGGTGCTATAAAATATATTTTGGGCATGGAAATTAAAAGAGATCAGGCAAAGAGGAAGCTCTGGTTAAACCAGAGGAAGTATGTCGAGACAATACTGCAAAGGTTTAATATGCAGGATTGCAAACCGGTGAAGGTTCCTATTCCTGTAGGTGTGAGGTTATCTACTGAACAATGTCCCAAGACACAAGAAGAGGAAGAGGACATGTCCTGTGTTCCATATGCAAGTGCAGTCGGTAGCCTGATGTATGCAATGGTCTGTACTAGACCAGAAATTGCACATGCAGTGGGAGTATTGAGCAGGTTTATGTCAAAACTAGGAAAGGAGCATTGGACAGCACTGAAGCGGGTTTTCAGGTATTTGCGTGGCACTAGTGATTATGGTCTATGCTACCAGGGAAGACCAGGATTGGACAGAGTGTTGGATATTCGTGGCTTTGTTGATGCAGACTGGGCTGGAGATTTGGATCAGAGAGGATCTACAAGTGGGTATGTGTTTAACCTATTTGGAGGTGCAGTCAGTTGGATGAGTAAGAAGCAATTTGTAGTGGCACTATCAACTACAAAGGCAGAATACATGGCAGCCACTCATGCAAGCAAGGAAGAAGTTTGGTTGCAGAGATTGTGTTCAAGTATGGGGTTAGTACAGGAAGCTATAAGGATAGACTGTGATAGCCAAAGTGCAATTTTCTTGGAAAAGAACCCTGCATATCATTCAAAGACAAAGCACATTGATGTTTAGTATCACTTTGTGAGGGATATGATAGAAGAAAAAAAGGTGTTGCTAGTAAAGGTGGACACTTTGAAGAATACTACAGATGCATTGACAAAATTTGTGAGCTCTGAGAAGTTCTCTTGGTGTAGAGAGACAATGGGCATTTCAGGGTTGGGAAAATGACTAAGCTCTCTTGTGGTCCCCTGTGGAAAGAAAAAAACAAGTGGGAGAATGTTGAGTTGTGTTATAATCTTTCCACGTAGTTAACAGGGGTTTGAAGGGCACCTATGGTTTTGTGCATGATTTTCACACATGTTTTTTGGACGCGATGGTTTTTCGGTCCATGGTATTAGACGCGATGGTTTTCGGTCCGTGGTATTAGATGCTTTGACGTGTATAAATATGTATTGTAACATTGAAAGGAACATAATGAAAAATCAAGCTGGTAGTCCTGGTTTTGGGATCCAGTGGGAAAATCTCTGTGTATATGTGTTTTATGTGTTATGTTCTCACATTGTTTATTTTCTGTGTTTTAGAATTCGTATGTAGGTAATTTCTGTACGGGGTTAAACCCTACATAAAGTTGCCTAACCAGAAACAGTCAAGGGCAGCGTGGGACAATAGATTTGGAGGTAAATTTGTTGTGTATTGGGTTAATGTGTTGACTACATTTGAATCAGATTATTGAGTAGCCTGTGGAAGCCATGATTTGAAGCTGACTTGTGATGAATGGGCATAATGATGATCTCAACACAATGAGAATGATAAGGATGATCAATCTCAGATCACGATGGGCATGGGAAACAAGATGAAGGCTGCATGATGATGGAAGATATAGCATAATGGGCAGCATGATGATGAGAAGCAGATGAGTTTAGCTTAGTCATCAAGGCTCAACACTATGATGGTACAACATGATATCACACGGTTATGTGTAGAAAATGGACGAGAGGCACCTTAGAGAATCAGTTGAAGCAATATGTCTTCAATTGATCTAATACAATATCAAAAGTCAAAATATTGACTTCTATTGTAAGTGTACTATCTCTCCCACTTTCTCTGTTGAACTTTGAAGAACGTAAAAGAAGAATTGATCAAGGGTTTCCCCACATTGGGGTTTGTCCCTGGCTGGCGCCACATCTTGTGTCCTCTTGTGTTGGCTTGTCTTTTACGATTTATATTTTTGTTCTATCTGCAGTTTACTTTAAGTTGATGCGATTGCTAATCTAGAAAAGAAATTGAAAGAAATTTCTCTAGCATAGAACATACCTAAAATTAACATAGATCTAATCATTATCGTTCTCCGCAGAAAGATCTCTTCGTTACTTCGCTCCCTGGTAGCAGCGCTAAATGTTGTACGTGTTTCCCGTAGGCATTCCTTGGCTGCAAAAACTATGCCAGGAAACCAACTCAACCAGCCTTTAGGTTCAAGCTGACCCTTGAACTAGAGGGGGCTCCCTTAGTTGTTACGAGGCTTTGTTTAACGTTGTTCACCTATCACTAAACAACAACCTTTGAAGCATGATGGCTATATTTATGGTTTTAATTGGGGGTGGTTGGCGATCAATGACAATCCCTATTCATGATTAAAGGCCTCTCTCATAGGGTCCCTTCTCAAAGTGTCAGCTTCCAGCCTGACAGAATGACTTAGCTTTTCAAGGATTATGATAGAAGAATGTAAGGAGATTCCTAATAATTGAGCAGTCAGCCTGACTACTTAACAACTAGGGAAATTTGGATGCATGTAGAAGATTTCTATAGCCCAACAAAACATATTCAGGAGAAGATAGAAGGACAAACAATAATTAGTTCAGAGAAGAGCTAACTTAGACAGACAATCCAATATACTAATTTCTTTAAACGATTATTAATTTGCAGGGGATTTCAAAGAGATTGAAACTCAATCTATTCTTACCCAAATCTCCTATAATACTTTGAACATGTGGAGAAAGAGAGTATGAAAATACTAGAAAAACATACTAGAAACACACATTCTATCATAAAAGCCAACCTCTATCACCTCAATTGATGAAGTATTTATACAATTTCTTCACAAAATATCTTGATAGAAAATATCAAGAGCTATTACAAATATCTGAAAACTGTATTACAAAAATAGAACACAAATAAAGGCAACTAGAACTATTTGAAGAGTTCTGGCACTATTTCTAGGCATTTTGGTGGTAAAGAAGAGCAATTCAAATTTGATTGCAACTCTTATTTGATGAGGTGGCATCCAAGTCACTAACTATCCATGAGCTTTTTCCTCCCAAAATTCTAAAAAATAGGGTCCAATGATCCCTTTGTATATCTCACGCCATACTAGATATTAGAAAATGAAGAGGGTTTTTTACATTAGGATGTCAGTAACAAAAACCTATTTCTGTTTTTTAAAATTCATTTCCACCTACTCAGAAACCGAATTTGAAAACACTTACTAAAAACATGAAAATTCGGGAAAATATGCCTGCAAAGCTTCATCCGAATCTCCCAAAATATAATAGATGTTAGAATAATGAGAGAGATTTATGTAAATGTGGATGTTAGAAAAAAAAATTTCTTTTAGGTTTTGAAAATTTGTTTTCATTTGTTTTCAAAACATGTTTTAATTTACTGTGTTGTATAAAAAAAACATAGTTTTAACTGATCATGAAATGAACATATGACGTGGAGGCAAGAGGAGATATGGAGGTGGGAGATAATGTTGAATCACATGGTTGGAAGAAATAGTTGATGTGTAAGTGTGGAAGGAAGGCACAGGAGTAGAGACGTAGCAGGGAAAATGATGTGACCGGGGGTAAATAGACGTTGGTGGGAAGGAGAGGGTTCGGTAGTTTTCGGGGGGGTGTGCAGCAAATTGATAAGAGGACGCCACGTCACATGGGGCCCATGAAAATCAATACTGCTTTTTGGACCCCTCCGCCATTAATGTGAAAAAGAATGAGGGGGTGTGAAATGGTTTCCCCGCCATTGATCTGGGCGGGGAAGATCTTAACCGTGCAAAAGCGCTCAAACTTTTGTGAAAGCGACAAGATGTCTTGTCAATCCTCGATCATAGGTAAAAAATCTGATTTAAACTTTATTACATCATTTAATCATGTTTAAATGCATGATTAACTAAATCAACATGTGCATGATTAACTAAATCAACCCGTTAATGAAACTTAAATTTACATTTTTGAGGGCGCATTTACTCTTGCAGACCCATTTATTATTTCTAAACTACTAAAACCTATTCTATCAACTAATTTCAATGAAATTTGACTGATGATTTAATTTATTCCCTAATCTAAATACATAAAATTTAAAATTGTTTGATCATGATTAAACTGTATGATACAAACAAAACTTATTTCTAGTGGCATTTTGGCTTGCTCACTGATACATTTTCTTTTCTTTTCATGGGTTTTCTTTTCATCATTTTTTATTAGTTTGTTTTATTTAATTTTTATTTTTGATACCCTCTTTTATAAAAATAAAATTATCAAAAAATCATGTTACAACAAATTGTCTGTCACGACGCCAACAAAAGGAGGGACAAACATGCATTGGTAATGTTGGTTATTTATAAAAGTTGTAATTTATTTTATATTTTTTAGTCATTTATGTTTGAAAATTGGGAGAGATTTGTTGGTATCATAAATTCAAATTATAAAATTTACATATTTTAAGAGTTTTTTTTTTTTTTTTTAATGATAGCTGAATTTATTTAAATGACAACTGAATTTATTTAAGTAGTCAAAAATACATTTTAAATAATAAAAAACCACGATTTCACCAAAAAATATATCAACTAATTTTGAGGAAACAATCGAAAATGTAAAAAAGTGAGTCTGTGCCACTATAAAATAAATATAATATATAATAATTTAGTATAATTAATTATTATAGTGTTTAATAATTCATTTAATTAATTTAACATAATTTCTAAGAAGTTGTTTAATTATTCGATGTTTTGATTTTTTTAGTCAACATTGGTGATACAATTTTGGTAGAGATTATGATTTTTTATGGTTTAAAATACATTTATAAATACATAAATATAGTCAATACCCTAAAACACTTTTGAAGCACTCTCCTAGTGCAGATGATGCTATTAAAACTTACAATTCCAACAATTACTTATCAAATTTGAACAAATTTAATTAAAAAAAATCAAGTAAAAAAAAAACTTTAATAATTACATTATACTAATTTCAAATTTCAAATATATTTTTCCATATATATAGTATTAATACTAATAAGTAAGGTATAGAAAAATTAAATATACATTAGATTAAGATAATTACATATATTTAATTAATCTAATATAATTCTTTGTGTTATAGTCAATATAAGCTCAATAATTAATGTATAAAAAATAATAAAGGCCTCAATAATTAGGTACTTATTGGATTTGGACATCCAATATAATATAATACTTCACTTCTTTTTATATAATATTAATAATTAATTTTCAGGAAAGAATATAGTCTCTACTAGTTAGGCATGCATTAGAATTGGATGACTCATATATTAATGTCTAACCTTAAAACCTAAAAAACGTGATATATTGATTAAAAATAAAAATAAAAAAATTATTATCCCTCCTATCTAGATAGGTACTATAGGGTATCAAGTTGATTACCTATTAATTTAGTTAAACATGCCATTTTTTTTTTTTAATTTGGAAAAACGCAACTTAAATATATATATATATATATATATATATATATATATATATATATATATATATATATATATATATATATATATATATTTTCTATTTTTTGTGAATTATTTTATTTTTATTTATCTATCATGGATTGGTGGTTCATTTTAACATGTTATTTCCAAATGCCTTGGCAAACCCGTGGCATGAGTATAATGAGCGGAGGAAGATAAGTGGACGAGGAGTGTTGAACCATAATATCAGTAAATGTATGTTGTATTTCATTCAAGCTGGCTTCCTAAGAAAGCATGGCTCCATTTATTATTTAACCTATCCACACTTCACATATTTTTAATTTTTGATAAATCATATACAAAATTCATAAATATGTTTGATAATCTAGTTTCAACAATTAAATAATTTAACTTTTACAAATTAATTTTTAATATAATTTATATATTATAATTTTCTATTATAAAATATATTTTTAATAATCATAATACTATAATAATTTAATAATATTTTTACAAAATAATATTACATTTATAACAATAATAAATCCGACCATAATAATAATAATAATAAATGACCATAATTATTATAACAATCTATAGATAAACAAGCATAGATCCATCTTAACCCCATATGTTTTAAGAGTCAAGAGATTAGGCCTTTGTAATTTGTATCCCTCTTGTTGCTTATTAGATTTGGAGTTAAGATGGATCTATGCAGGTTCTAGTTTCAATTATTCTACAAAGTTTATAGAGATTGCAAGCATAATTTTATGGAGAGAGAACCAAGGATAATATCCTCAATGCATGAAATTAAAAACTTAGCTAGGTTGGCCAATATATATATATATATATATATATATATATATATATATATATATATATATATATATATATATATATATCCTTCAATGTTGGCCAAGGAATCAGATTCATGAACATCGACCCATCCTTTGAGATTCATGGAAAATGATCTACTAGAAGGCACAATTATCAAAAGAGAGGGTGATTTGTTAATTTCTATTTAAAAGCATGAGAATCATATTTGTGAGGGATCGTAGGAATTCATTGAGAGTTTTGTGGAGATCATGTTGAGAGCTTTGTGGAGAAGATCATGGATCCAAAGTGATGCATGACATTTTACTTTCCTATATAAACTGTAAGGGTCTGTAATGTGTGAGGCGACCATTAGTAGGACGATTTGGCTAGCCATGGCACCATGTATATTAAATGTGCATGACTCATGAAATTAAATAGAGTTGAGAATTCTATTTTGTAAATGTTATGTGTGTTGTAATCATTGGATGTATTTCTCAACAACCATTTGATGTAATAGATTATTGTATGTTTTGTAATCTACGATGACAACATCGAGTGTCTTGTTTCAAATGGATGTACAATTTTGGTAGCAATTATATGTTGCTTTAGTCACAAGAATTAAAAATCCATGAAGAGTTTGTATTGGAAACTTATGTTGTTAGCTTGTAGCCGGGAACAATGTGATGACTTGAAGGAATTGTCAGAACCGATTTGTTGACAAAACCATTTTCATCGAGTGGTATTAGAGTAGGGAAAGGTTTCCTATGTGAAGAGGAAGTGAAGAACATGAAGATTCGAGGAGCAACAAAAGGAGGTACAAGTTGGTTGAAGATCTAGTAAGAAATTTATTTTGTTTGTGATTGTGCAAGTGATGATAGAGGATGGTGAGAATATTTACAATAACCTATAGAAAGGAGTGCTCATAAGGTTCTAGAGAAGAGAACCAGGAAGATTCTAAAACACTGAACTTAGAGGAGAGAAGTTTAGTAAGGTGTCATGTAGCAAGGTGGATACTTGTTACTACAAACATTTTGTAGCAGCTCTTGAGTGAAAGATGTTATGAGAAGACCAAAAGCATATGACTAGGAGGTCATAAAATTTTGTACCTTGTAGGAGCTTGACCCATCCTCCAAGATCCATTAAAAAGGAGTTTCTGAAAGGCACATCTATCAAAAGGAAAGGTGATTTGTTAATTTTTATTTTAAAGCTTGAGAATCATATCCATGAGGGACCTTAGGAATTCGTTGAGAGATTTGTGGAGATCAATATCATGTTCAAATATTTGTGGAGAAGATAATGGATCCAAAGTGATCCATGACAATGTATTTTCCTATATAAATTATAAGGTCCTGCAATGTGTGAGGCGATGCTTAGAATGGTGATATGGAAAACCATGGTGCCAGGGAGATTAAATGTGTGTGACTCACAAAATTAAATAGAGTTGAGAATTCTATTTTGTAAATTTTACGTGTGTTGTAATCATTAGATGTATTGGTTAATATCCATTTGACATAATAGATCATTGTATGTCTTGTAATGTACGATGATAATGCGAGTGCCTTATTTCAAATGGATGTACAATTCCAATAGCAATTATATGTTTCTTCAGTCACAAAAATTCACAAAACAAAAATCCAATTACATTAATTTAATCACTCTACTATTACATGACACCTTGATGGGTCTGATATTCATCTAATTAAACACCTTTCATACACACACAAGTTTACAATTTATATTGGAAAATTACAATATCATGGATCATTTTACAATCCACGATATTCTTCATCAATATCTTAATATGATCTTCTCCACAAAGCTCTCAACTAATTCCTATGATTCCTCACAGATTTGATTCTCATGCTTTTAAATAAAAATTAAAAAATCACCTTTCCTTTTGACAATTGTGCCTTCCAGAAACTCCTTTTCGTTGAATCTAAGAGGATGGTTTGATGGTCAACATCACCCCCAAAAATCATTTTCATCATATCTGATATCTAGGCTCAACATCTAAACATATTTCCATTTTTATATTAACAACTCTTCAAAGTAGTTTGAGAGTTAAAAAGAAATATCTCTTTATCAACACATTTCCTTGACATAATAACACAAGAGACCACCATAAAGAGAGGTTATTGAAGGATAAGTTGAATGTAGGCCACTGGAATTTCTAGTTAAGATAAGGCTATATAGCCAGCAAGCCTTGTATATGTTATTTTTTCATAGGGCTACATTGTTCTTTGCTTTGATAATTGCATTTCCTCATTAACATGTTAAGTTCACCTCATAACATTATAACATTATTCAGATTTACATTATTATTCATCATCATATGAAACTACGTAAAAGGAAAAATATCATCATCATATATGCAGTAGAATATAAAGGAATAATAGAAGAAAATCATGCACACATAGAGACACCAGGATTGGTGGGAGACCAAGGGAAAACCCACTATGGGGAAAACCCTTGGAAATTCTTCTTCTTCTTAGATCATCATCAAATGATTCAGAAAAAGAGACTACAATGATCCATATCTTTGTCTATTGAACAAAACAGCTAGAACATCCATAACATGACCTTAACCATACTTATACTCAAAGATCCTGATTATGAGGATTGTAAAGCACTGTCACTGACTGTAGTTAATTATTGGATACTACTGTCATTGTGTTGAACACTAATGCATACTAAAAACTCATCTTTAGGTCCCGGATGCATGCAGATATACTATGTGTGAGAGTCTAAGGCAGATCTGTATGCTCTCTGCAGAACTAGATGAGTGCATCTGGGACAGATCTGGACGCTCCTAGGAGAACTACATGCAAGCATCCGGGGTTCAACTACCTCGAAAAAACCCTAGCCTCTTGGGTGCTCCCTTAGACACCCTGTGCGGGCATCTAGTACTAATCTAGATGCTCTCTGGAGAACTGGATGCGAGCGTCTGGGGACCAAACAGAACTGTGGAAGCCCTAGCCTCCCAGACGTTCCCTTAGACACTATGTGTGAGCATCCAAGACTGATGTAGATGCTTTTTGGAGATCTAGATGCGAGAATCTCAGGACCAAACAGAATTGTAGAAGCCCTAGCCTCCAAAATGGTACCTTAGACACTATGTGTGAGCGTTTGAGACTTCTCAAACACTCTCAGGACCATACTGTGCCAACGTCCAGGATGAAAAACTTTAGTTAGGTGTGAGCATCCATGACTCATAAACCCTAGATACTTGTGAGCTTCGACCATGTAGTTTCAGACTCTTTGTGCAAAATTTCTTTAGTTAGACCTGTGTGAACCAAACAATAGAAGAGAGAAGAGAGTGCTTGATAGTTGTGTCCAAATGAGCTTGAGGTATCTTCTATATATAGGCTTTCATGAGGGTCCACTTGATGTTGAGGCCAACCTATCTAATTGTACATGTGCTTAGGGCCGACCTAAACCAATATACATGAGTAAATAAATAAATTCAAAAACCAACTTCTGCTTGTCCAAATAAGGTGATATTTAGGTCGATTTTGGTCCTCTCAAAAAGAGGAATATATTGCAATTATTATCTTCATCATATGAGTTGTCCAAAGTGGAATTTGATTGCAGTTGCATAATTTTAATAATCCCTCTCAACTAGGGAGAATTCCACTTGCCAATATTTGTCCATCGATCAATATGCCATTCTGGTATCTTCAAGTGCGATCACGTATCATCACTGATCATCTCTGTCATGTAGTTGTCATGCGATGACCATCTCAAGTTTCACATCATCCCAAATCATTAATGTGCATCTCGGTCTATTCCTTGTTTATTATTGCTTATCTCTTGATTGTTTCTACTCGTATGATGAACATTCTCAAATCTAAAAGAAGAATAATTTGTTATCGGAGGGGAGCTTAAGCTACCACCCTCTATTCATCAAGCTACTACTCAGAATCTCTACCAGTGGGCTACTTCCTGGGATATCATCAGTAATCATCATCAAAGAGAATATCATCAAGGAGCACATATCAACCTGTAGTCACATTGGGGAGCATATCTTGAACCAGAATATCATGGGGGAGCTATACATCTACAACCCCATATCCAGCAATAGGATATCCAAACACAAAGGGGAGCACATCTCGACCCTGGGATCACATCAGGGAGTTCAATCTCAACCCAAAATTGCATAGGGTTATATCAACCCATCCTATTGCCTACTAATATTGATCTAAATTGGAGCAGATTAGTAATGTTGTGCTAATTCCCCATTCAAAAATAAATCCAAGATTCTTATCATTTTCTTTTTCAAGTGCTTAAGGATTCAAATTTTTTGCATAATTAACATATTCCCATGAGAGTTTCTTATGTAAATGTTATAAACAATTTAACATAAAACATATGATGAACGTCAACAATATAACAACAAATAACATCAAAATATAACACACAACAATCACATGACAAGGGAGTTCACCCCTCCTGGGCTAGGTATTCTTGGTCCAGCTTCCAATGGCTTGAACCTCTCTATTATGATCAAATTACATCAAAAGTGTGTTTACAATGCTCAGATGCCTCTGAAACCTATCTCCATGAGTTTAGGATACCCAGAATTGCTAGAATTGACTATTTTTGCATCAAATTTGGATAAGAACTAAAGGAGTTATGACTTCTCCTAGTTCTTCCTCTATTCGTTCCACAAAATTCTCTAAAACCGACAGAAAACTACAAATTAGCCCCAAAATCTGTTATTTGGGCAAGAATTTCTCTACACCATGGGGCATATCCTGTCGGTCGTATCGTAAATTGCAATCAGCGATATCTGGCGGTGATAAACTGCGAGACTTTGTCGTCTTGTGTGATTGTGATATGCGATTGTGGTTTACCACATCACAATCAGGGCCGATATCACATCGCAACCCAACCCTTTCTGGGGCCAATTCTTGTTGCCATTGTGATTATGATATGCGATCACATTGCATCGCAACTCCCAACCTTTCCGGTGTTGGGGCCAATATCTGTTCGCTGATCCTTTCCTGCGATTGCGATATGCGATATCGCAAATCACAATCGGCTTTGCTTGGGGGCTGATTCTTAACTCGAACCACTTACCATTGTGATATGTGATATGTGAGGGCCAATGGCGGGCTGCCACTTGGTGCCTCCTTATTCGCTGAAGACCTTGCCACATCATCCTAATCCTACCATGTAGGCAAGTCAAATTTGAACTTTGACTTGCTCTAACTTTTGCATATGAACTCGGATTTGAGTGTCATTCACACCATTGGATTCAGAATGATGAGCTCTTTAATCTGAATCTGAGTTTGACAAGATTTTGACACTTTGATTTTTGAGCATAATTCTAAGCACCTGATCACTCCTCCCCACTGGAAGCCTTTTGGACCCCAAAAGGATCACTTTCAGTTATTGAAAAGATGAGGGTATTGTTCCCTCACCTTCCCCACTTCAATGTATTTGGCCTTTGATGGATGTGTGCCTTTGAGACCCACCCGAAGCTAATCAATATTCCCCTTTTAGTTGTCCTTGTCCTTTTGTCAAGTATAGTGTCTTGCTGAAGCACATCAAGTAATTCTGGAGAAAAGTATTCAATAGATGGAATTTGAAAATTCTCTTCTTGATATTCAATCAAAGGAGGTTCATACAATCTCAAATTTCAACATTAACAATGGAATAGATTTCCATATATGGAGGCAAATCAAGCTTGAAAGCATTATTACCAATCTTTTCCAGAATTTTAAATGGACTATAACGAATTGGTTTCAATTTTTTACCTTCACCTTGAAGCCTTTCCTTGCTAATGTATAACCAAAATCTATCACCTACTTGAAACTAATGATTCACATGATGCTTATCATGCCTTGCCTTATACTTGCCTTAACTCTTTTCTAGTTGTTCTTGAACTGTTTGATCAATCAACTGAATTTTCTCAATGAATTTCTTTGCTCTTTCTATGTCACTATGTCCATCTACAACTACATCTTTCTCAAATATGAAATCCAAAGGTGATTTAGGCAAATAACCAAGACATGTTTCAAAAGGTGAAGTTAGAGTAGAAGAGTGTTTTTCTCGGTTATAAGCATGCTGAATATAATGAAACTGTTCATCCCACAACTTAGGATGTTTGCTGCAATATCCTCTTGGAAAATGAATGATTTTCATGTTACTTACTTCAGTTTGATCATCTATTTGTGGATGGAAGGCTTTACTTTTCTTCAACTTGGTGTCCATCAAGTTCCATAAACTTGACCAAAAATTCCCAACAAATCAAGAATCACGATCACTTACAATAGAAGTAAGCAATCGAAAATGAACCCATACATTTTGAAAGAAAATTTGAGCTATTTGTTCAACTGTAATTTCTTTTTACAAGGCATTAACGTGCACATCTTGTTGAACTTGTCCAAAACTACATACAAATAATCATGACCTTTCCTTGATAAAGGAAAACCTCCTACAATATCCATAGAAACACTTTCCCATGGTAGTGAAGGAACTAGAAGTGGTGTGTACAATATTAGTTTCCTATTACTAGGCTTACTGACTTCACACAATGAAAAACCTCTTATAAAATGTGACACACTTTCAAGCATATGAGGCCAATAAAAACACCTTTGAAGATTTTCCACTGTTTTACTAACACCGAAATGTCCAGCAATAAGAGAAGTGTGCACTTCCTTTGTGACATTTACTCTTTGTCCCTGTGGAACACAAAGTTTTCCCAAATGATATAATTCTAATTCCTCAATTTAGTGGCCTTGAATCAAGTTTAAATATACCTCTTGAAAGTTAACATCCTGTGTGTATTGTTCAACATAACTTTTAGGCAAAACATCATTATTCTTGAGTAAAATGTATACATTTACAACCAGTCTAGAAAGCATATCAGTAACTCTGTTATAAATGCCTTTCTTGTACCTGATTACCAAGTGGAATTTCTGTAAAAATCACATCCAACGAAAGTGCCTTCACTGCTGCAATTTGTTTTGAGATTGCAGATATTGCAGAGGTTGATGATCAGTGTGAGTAATGGTTTCTTTTCCCATCAAATAATGCTTCCATTTCTTCACACATTGCACCAATGCATAAATATCTTTATCATACGTAGGATAATTAATAACAACACCATTAAAAATTTCAGAATTAAATGAAATGGGCTTACCATGCTATAAAATAACTGCACCCATGGCGTAGTCACTTGCGTCTGTTTGTATTTCAAAGGGTTGTTTCAAATCCGACAATGATAAAGTCGGGGCTGAGCTGATCTTTTGTTTCAAAGCATCAAATGCTTTTTGTTGTTTTCCTCCCCATTGGAAGACAACCTTCACGCTGGTCAACACATGTAGTGGAGTTGCTATGGAGGAGAAATTGGCAATAAACTTCCTCCAGTACTGCGCTACTCCTAAAAAAATCCTTACTTCTGTAATTGATTTGAGTGTTGGCCAATTCACAATGATCGAAACTTTAGTGGGGTCAATCTTCAGCTACCTCCTCCAACTATGTGTCCCAAATACACTAAAGAAGTTTTCTTGAATTCACATTTAGACATCTTCAGAAATAATTGTCTTTTCTCAAGACATCCAACACTTTCCTAACATGCTTGACATGCTATTCTCCTGATTTGCTGAATATCAAAATATCATGTAAATAGACAATTGCAAATTCATCAAGGAATGATCTTAAAACATCATCCATAACTCTCATGAATGTAGCTAGAGCATTGAAAAGACCAAAAGGCATTACCATCCACTCAAACAATCCTTGTTTGGTTTTAAAAGCAGTCTTCCAAATGTCCTCCTCGGCTATTCCAACTTGATGATATCCACTTCTCAAGTCTAATTTAGTGAAATACTTTTCATTTTCAACTGATCTAGAAAATCATCTATTATGGGCAGTGGGTATTGTTTCTTTATTGTGATGTTATTTAAATCTCAATAATATACACACATGCACCAGGTTCCATTTTTCTTGGGTCCCAATACAATTGGTGAATCGCATGGCGAAGTAGAAGGACGAATTACTCCTTTATCTAACAATTCCTGGACTTGTTTCTTAATTTCTAAACTTTCCAGAATTGACATTCGATACATACCAATGTTTAGGAGTGGACAGTCCTATTGTAGCTGAATTTCATGCTGAATTTCTCTTTTTGGTGGAAATCCCTTTGGTTCTTGAAACATGTCTCCATATTGATTGACCACATTAACCAATTCAATTTTTAGCTTCACATCACAGCCTGCAAAGGATTCCAGCTCTGTGTCATTCTTTTTCTTGATCATGAGGAGCACGAGACTCTTGCTGGAATTAACCAGTCACTTAATTTAACTTGCGCTTGCCAAAGACAGATTAAGTTTCCCACGATGGGCTCTCACAATGTACTCCAGTCCATTTTTGAACAAATGGTATTTGTTCTCAAATCCATGGAAAACGGCCTTCCTGTCATACAAATATGGGCTTCCCAATACAATCCCTGAGATATCCAATGGCACAACATCTATTTAAACTTCGTCAATGAAACTAGCGGTGAATTCAAACCTGAAAACACATTTATGGGTGACCTGCAAATTGGCATCCTTGGTTATCCAACCCAATGGATATGGTTTATTATGGGGCACGGTTTCTAGGTTCATTTTCTTAACCAAATCCGTAGAAATTAAGTTTGCCTGAGATCCACTGTCAAACATCGTATCGATCTTTGTATGTTTGGAAATAACTTGGATGTGGAACAAATCGATTCAGTTTTCCTCATTTGAAACATTGTGGGAATTATTTGTTGCGCTGGTACTAGCTATGACTTCCTCTTTGATGGCCTCTTTGCTTTCTTTTGCCACAGATTTTCCCTTGGTGACTGTGGCTGTGATTTTTATTTCATCTCCTAAGTCTGAACACAAGTCTTATTGTGCAACAACATTGGTCTTCTGTTTCCCTTTATTGTTAAATTTCTTTGGTCGTAATTCTAGATGAAGCTTCCAACAATGCGCTTCATCATGTCCTTCCTTGGAACAATTCTTGCACGAGTTTCTCCCCTTCTTTCTTAATAGAAGCAATTTTCTTCTGCTTTCCTTTAAACTTCTTCCCTTTCTCACCACTCTGAAATGGCTACTCCTTACCTTCTTCATGTATATTTTTCCCTGTTTCTTCGAGGTGTGTAGCTTGAACACAAACCTCATCAAGATTCATGGGACTGAACATAAGAATAGTATGTCAAAGATAGCTATGCAAGCCTCCTATGTATTTCAACAAGGTATCTTGTCACTGTAATTCTACTTCTAGCATAAGAGTTCTTTTCCTAAACTCTTGTGTATACTCTTCTGTATGCTCTTGCATATTTTGACCTTTCATCTGTCTGAAATTTTGCCAATTCATAATGGCTTTCTCCATATGAGCTAAATGGTAGAACTACCTTTTTATAGTAGCAATGAAGTCAAGTGAAGAAATAGAGATCTTACCATGTTTTTTTATCTCATCTTGAGTCCTTGGTTCCCAAAATACAAGCGTTGCACCCTCCATTCTCAATGAAGCTAACTGAACTTTGACATCATCCTCTTGAAGGTTCTGAATTCTATAATACACCTTGAACTGACAAATCCAGTTAGCCAGCTTCTCTTCATTCACTTCACCATTGTACATAGGCAACTTGAATTTAACATCAAGCTTAAGAAAAGGTGATTTACCAACCCCTTTTGAAGAATGATAATGAGTATCAGTAACGGTGGTATTTGTGGAAGAGTGTGAAGATGATTTCAAAGAAGAAGCTGAAGAAGATGGTGGAGATGGTGGAGGTTTGCCTCCATTCCCATTACCTTATTTTCCTTTATCTTCTTTTCTATTACCCCCTCTTGAAGAGCCTTCTCCATTGGGAGGCTTGGAACTTTCTCCTTGCAATATGTTGTTCCTCTCTTCATAGAGGACCTTAACCATCTCTGTCATATCAAAGAAATCCTTTCTGAAGGTCTTCTCATTTTCTGTCATGATAGGTTCTCCTTCATGAGACATAGTCTTTGAAGACTCAATTACAACTTGAGGCTGCACTGGTGTTAGAATATCATCTACAACTTCTGCAATTTGAAGTTGAACTAGAGTAGAAGACTTTCGAAACCTTTCTCTTCTTCCCTTTGACCCAACTTCAGGGCTTTCAACCAGCTTTCCTTCACCTTTTTTTAGCTTTAACCTTGTAAGCATGACATAAACTTGCAAATAATTAAACCCTTCTTTCACAAAGAAAATCTAGTAAGAAAAGAAAGTACTCTGATACCAACTTGATTTGAATTGGACAAGATTACTAATGTTGTGCTAATTCCCCATTCAGAAATAAACCCAACATGCTTATCATTTTCTTTTTCAAGTGCTTAAGGGTTCAAAATTTTGCATAATTAGCAGATTCCCATGAGAGTTTCTTATGCAAATGTTATAAACGGTTCAACATAAAAAAAAATATGCTAAACAACAACAATATAACAATAAAGAACATCAAAATATAACACACAACAAGCACATGATAAAGGAGTTCACCCCTCTTGGGCTACGTTTCTTTGGTCCAACTTCCAATGGCTTGGGCCTCTCTATTATGCTCAAATTACATCAAAAGTGTATTTAAAATGCTCAGATGCCTCTAAAACCTGCCTCCATAAGTTTAGGATACCCAAAACTTCTAGAATTGATGATTTTTACCTCAAATTTGGATAAGAACTGAAGGAGTTATGACTTCTCCTAGTTCTTTCTCTATTTGTTCCACAAAATGCTCTAAAATTGGCAGAAAACTACAAATTAGCCCCAAAATCCACCAACCGGACAAGAATTTCTCCGCACCGTAGACCATATCTTATCGGCCGTATCGCAAATCATAATCGACGATGTTTGGCAGTGATAAACTGCAAGACTCTACTGTCTTGTGCTATTGCGATATGCAGTTGAAGTTTATCGCATCACAATCGGGGCCGATATCACATCACAACCCAACCCTTTCTGGGGCTGATTCTTGTTTCTGCTACAATTGTGATATGCGATCGCATCACATCGCAACTCCAAACCTTGCCGATGTCTAGGCCAACATTTGTTTGTTGATCCTTTCCTACGATTGTGATATGCGATATCGCAAATCGCGTATGGCTCTGCCGGGGGGACGATTCTTTACCCGAACCACTTACCACTGTGATATGTAATATGCAAGGGCTTATGGCAGGCTTCCACTTGGCACCTTTGAATTCAATGAAGACCTTGCCACATCATCCTAATCCTTCCATGTAGGCAAGTCAAATTTTAACTTTGACTTGCTCAAACTTCTGCATACGAACTCGGATTTGAGTGTCGTTTGCACTGTTGGATTTAGAATGATGAGATCTTCAATCTGAATATGAGTTTGACAAGATTCTGACACTTTGATTTTTGAGCATAATTCTGAGCACCTAATAAGATATTCCCATCGATGACCTTGAGTAGTCATGTGGTAGAACACCTACATCATAATCGACTTTGATTGTACACCCCAAGTACACTCTAAACTCATTGGCCATACGAGGAGTGGTATTCCTGACAAGCCCTGCTTGTGGGCATGATGACAACTAGGGTATACTCTACAAAGAGCAGATAAGGGAGAAACATTCTTCGACCCTATGTAGATAGGGGAGCATTGTCTCCAACCTTATGGGTAACAAATAGGGGTCATACCCTATTGTCTAGATTTCCCTCAACCTAAGGAGCCCTCTATCTTAGTTCTTTACCCTTGGAGCTCAAACAGGGAGGAAGAGTTGGCTCAATGTCCTCGATAAGCACTGCTCTCTTCATACTCAAATCTGGTACCTTCCTTTATTAATAGAATTTTTTACCTATTCATACATGACATCAAATGAAATATCATGTTATATCATAAATAATCATATAAATCACAAAGGATACCATAATCATCCTCCGTCTCAAGGAGGTGTGAATCAAAAGCCTAAGCTTGTCTCAAACAACTGCACTGTCGCAATATATAGAAGTATCTCAGTCCCAACTATATATATGGGATTCTTTTTCATCACTATGTATCCATGTCATATTCAGATCCTGATCAAACAAATATCTAAGGAGCTTCTACATCTTGCCTTGCAACTAGCCATGCTAGCAACTTCATACTCAATCTTGGTCAAGTGTAAGGATATGGACCTTTCATCAATAATATCATGGCATATCTCATATTAAGGAAACACTCATATGTGCTCATCAACAATAATCTATATTAACAAAAATACATACATGCAGTCACATATCATAGGAGAAATATCTCAGCCTAAAAAATAGAACATATCATGCAAACATTTCAAAGGATATTCAGTGGCAACTCTATGTGAATGAAGGAGATCGATCATGAATTTATTCAGGTTCTATGCACATCAACATATATATATATATATATATATATATATATATATATATATATATATATATATATATATATATATATATATATATATATATATATATATATATATATATACATACATACATATAGATGTTCAAAGATGGAACATCAATGCTTCAATCGACTGTCGGTTTCCAAGTCAAGTTTAACATCTTGTAATTCAATCGAAGTATCCAAGGATCTGCATTTACATTATTCAAATTTTATTTTTTATGTTTTTCTCAGTAGCCTTGCAAGATCGAATTTCATTCCCAAATTTCAGAAATCATCATGCGATGATACATCATTTCAAGCTTCAGTATCCATCTCCCTCTTACTTAGTTCATTAGAGGCTCATCACTTGTCAAAAGTAGCCCATTAGTATGTAAAACCAAAATTAAAATCAAAGCCATACCTTGGAACTCATCATCTTGACTTCATCAGATAACTGTCAAATATGGACATATTTGGATCAGGGAGCTTGCTTCATGCAATGCTCTCTGCAAGAATAATGGCTTACTAGGCCAACATAATCAGCCTTACATAAATCAATGTTGTATCAACAAAGTCAGCTCATCAGAGTTTAGAAGTCAAATCAAAACTATTATCAAAGTAATCAATATCAAAGTATCAATTCTTTCAACCAGGTGACAGGTAGAGATTATATCAAATCTTTACTTCATTTATTATCATGTCAATAGGTTTGTCATCTATCATGCAATATCAATCCAAAACTTCATCAAGTCATTCTCAAAATCATAATACAAGGCATTTTTGTCACTAGATGCAGATGCATACACCAAGGATAAGTCACGAGGGTTCCATCTTCATACCGAATTACAACTATCAATACTTCAATCATTGTGCTAGGAACAAGGAGGCCGATATAGGACATTTTTCCAAATACCCACATAATTCATTGAAGGTCACTATGCCCACATAACATTGATATGAGGGAAAATCAACAATAATCAAATCAAATCAATATACATTAGATCAAAACCAAATTTGTTGTTGTAGAGAGATCTATAGTCCAAAACATATCTCAATATCAAGTCAGAGTTCTAAGCCATTGTCAAGCATCATGTCAAAACTCCAAACACAACTCATCTATATCAATCAACCAAATCATGCCAAACTCTTGTGGCACAAACGTAAAAAATAATGACATATCTATATGTATGTACGTATCACCTGCAAACACAAGTTCAGTATTCATGTTCATACTATGGAAAACGTTCAATATTTTCCTACTTTCATCTCTTACTATTATCTACAACACCTCTGTAGTATTGACATATTCAAGGTGAAAATCTTATTTTATGTATAATACTTCATTTTTCGGTAATCAACAATTTATCCCAACAACATCAGAAATCAGTTTATAGTGGCAGAATGATCCAGGTGGATATTGGTGGCCACCCGCCTATTCCATTTGGGCCCCCAACACTATCTCTTTCAGTTTTTTGGTTTCCTTAATTGTAGCACAATTCATTATTTTTGGTAGTTTTTCGGGCCTTGAACTTCTAGAGTCGTTTTGAGGCCTAAATGACATTTTTTAGGGAAAACAGAGATAGTGAAAATGTCCCAAATTGGCATACTAGATTTCTTTTAGTCTCCTCTTCAAGATCTTTGAAACGAGGTACTATGATAACCAAACGAAGATCGTATGCCAAAGTTACAACCATGGGAAGTTGATGTACCAAATTACCCAAACGGGGCCCACAATTTTGGCGTTTCATCTCCGAGGGTTAGGTTTTTGGATGTTTAGGATTTTCTATTGTTTCTCAATAATAAATAGGCCTGTGAACCTCATTGTAACATAGTTCAGTGGCATGTAGCCACCACATCTCTTCTTAGAGATAATATACCATCGCCTGAGCTAGTTTATTTCCATTCTGTTTGTAAGCATATTTCAATATTCTGATACTAATGAAATGAAGTGTTATTTATGCTACATTTAAGATTTTATGGTTATATGTGTAATTTTTTGCATTCATGTTTAAGTTCAGATTAGTGGTATTCGAGCGATCTGCTCTTTCTTTGTTTTCCTTTGCATGTCCCCAACGAGGTCATGGTATAATGAGTTCAAGCTCAATAT
The DNA here is from genome assembly GCA_031772625.1 of Pinus tabuliformis. Lineage (NCBI taxonomy): Eukaryota > Viridiplantae > Streptophyta > Pinopsida > Pinales > Pinaceae > Pinus > Pinus tabuliformis. The sequence goes on from CM062807.1 coordinate 735,430,321, forward strand.
GGTTGAACCTTTGTAAGACCAACCTTTTAAACCTCGATAGCCTCCCATGGTAGAAGAGAAGGAAGATGAGGGGGTAGGAGATCCTTTCAAAATATTGCTCAAGGAAGCCCTTGAGCAATAGAGGAATGAGATTTTGGATAACTTTGCCTAGTTCCTTCGATGGGTACCCATAGGCGATGCATCTTCATCCAACCACCACTCTGGAGGCACCACTCCTTTTAAGGTACAAGTTAACTTCGATATTCCCATATTTGAGGGCCATATAGATGTAGATTCCGTAGATAAATGGTTGAATCTGTTGGAAGGATATTTTCAGTTCATGACTTTTCCAATCGGGAAAAGATTAGTTTTGCACTTCTCAAAGACGCCCCACACATCAAGGACTGGTGGGAAACCTACTATGAACAAAATAACAAGAGGGAATCCTCACTTTTTTCAGCCACACCCACTTGGGATTCTTTCTTAGACACCATCAAGGTAATATTACCCTCTAGGGAGCTATGAAGATAAATACATAAAGTGGACCACACTACAATAGGGAAGAGACGAAGATATCTCAAAGTTCACAAATATTTTCCATACCCTCCGCACAAAGTTGTATATCAAGGATTTTGAGTGGCATTTGGTACTCAAGTACACAACTGTCTACAGAAGTACACCTAAGACAAGATGGAGTTCCTAGACACCTCCTTGCTCTGCACAACATACCAATACACTGTCAAGAATAAGTGGAAGTATAAACAGAAGAAGCAAGACTTTGGATTTGCAAATTTGAAGCAAGGAAAAGGCATCACCAAACCACAGAGAAAAGGACAAAGCCAAGGCGGGGTGATCCATGACAACCCACTAAAACCGCAAGCAAAGAACAATGCCATGAATACAAAGAAGGACATGGGAAAATGGTGTGAGTTCTATAAGAGCTACACCCACAACTCAAGTGAGTGTTAGGAAAGGAAGTCATTGGTGTCTGAGTTGAAGGCTTTCGAATGAGGCATGTTCCAACTCTGAGTCAGAACTCAACAAGGGGAATGACAAGGGGAAGCAGATCATTGATGCGAGCTCAGTGCCACCATGGCCACCACCAAGATTAAGAAGAATGAGCCAGAAGATCTAGAGGAGTGGGAATGCCTCTTCCACTCCTAGATGTGGGTGAAAGGTTCTTCACTACAGTTCACTGTCGACAACAAGAGCCAAAAGAACCTCATCTTAGCAGAGGTCGTGAAGCGGTTGGCCTACGGACGACAATGCACCCACAACCATACACCATCGGGTGGCTTCACCAACGACGAGATCTATGCATCATCTAGTAGTTCCGCCTTCGCTACAACATCAAGCCCTTCACTGATGAGGTACTATGTGATGTTGCTCCTCTTGAATTTTGTGACACATTATTAAGAAAACTATACTAGTGGAATCAACATGTTGTATATGAGTCTAGAACTTTCCCTGTGATTATTAGTTTGGGAAATAAGTTGTACAGGATATTGGAAGTAGCCCCGCCTAATGCCATCTCTTTGATCACTACAAAGAAATGCAGTAAGATCATTTCCTAAATCAGGAAATTTGTTTTCCTTATGATTCTCCCTTAGGGAAAGAATAAGGTTGTGGCCACGACTTCCAGGTAGGACTCCTCTGCACAACAACATCAGATGGATAATGTCATGGAGGAGTACAGGGACATTTTAGCCTCACCTATAGGGGTACCTCTGCACTATCAGGTCAAGCACTCCATCGATCTAACCCTGGGTGCATCGCTACCCAATAGATTGATCTATCAACAATCTATTTTGGAGAATGATGAGATCAATAGGAATATTCATGAGTTATTGCAGAAAGGGAACATCAGGCCAAGCACATCACCTTATGGGAGCCCAATTGTATTGGCACATAATAAGGATAGGACCTGGAGACTTTGTATTGACTATTGGGTGCTGAAGAGGATCATTGACTGGAATTGGTACCTAATCACATGGATTTATGATCCTCTGGACCAGCTTAAGGGGGCCAAATATTTCAGCAAGATTGACTTTAACTCTAGTTATCACCATGTGCCTATCGAACCCTCCAATATGTGGAAGATTTCCTTCAAATCCATGGAGGGAATTTTTGAATGGTTGGTCATGCCTTTTGGGATGGCGAATGCCCCCACAACCTTCATGAGATTGATGGACAACATATTTCGACCCTTCACCAATGCATTTGTGGTAATGTATTTAGATGACATATTGATCTTCAACTAGGGTTGAGAAGAGAACCTCTGCCATATTCGACAGGTCCTTCAAACCTTGCAACAACACAAGTTGTGTGCTAATTTGGAGAAATGCAATTTTGGCTTGACCCAAGTTCAATATATGGGGTACATCATTGATGAGAAGGGTTTACAGGTGGACCGAGCCAAGATACAAGTAATTCGGGATTGGGCATCCCCAACCATTCTAACAAAGCTCTACATCTTTCTGGATCTTGCCAATTTCTACTGCAGGTTCGTGTTGGGGTTCTCTCATATCACTTGGCCTTTAAGTCAAGTCACCAAGGGAGGAGTGAAAGATATTTTTTTTTTTGGTCCGAAGCCCAATAGAAGGCGTTTTCCGAGTTGAAGCATCACCTCTTCTCTGCACCAATGCTCACATTACCACAAATGCAACAACCATTTGAGATTGGGACAAATGCCTCTGACTATGCTATTGCTGTAGTTCTTACTGAACAGGGGTATCTAGTTGCTTACCACAGTGAGACACTTTCAAACATAGTCCAAAAGTATCCCACTTATGAAAAAGAAATGTATTCCATTGTGTAGGCTTGTTGTCAATGAAATAATTACATTCTGGTGAAGGAAATAGTCATCCACATAGACCACTGACCCCTGTATTTCATATAGACATAAGGGAAGTTGCAGAATGGTCACCATAAAAAATGGTCCACATACCTACAACAATTCTATTTGAACATTAATTATAATAAGGGAAGCACCAATAATGTTGCAGGCTGCCTTAATCGACCACGAGTCATGCCCTTGATCACTGTGCTCGACTCATGCAGGCACGAGACTTCGAGGTGGATGCATCTTTACAAGAGTGATCCAAAATTCAACATCACATACTAGACACTCCTAGAAGGTAAGAAAGTTCAAAATTTTTACCTCCATGATTCACTATTATGCCACCTAGGACACATCTGTGTTCCTTCAAGCAAGCATGCCAAGATGATTTGCGAGGTGCACTACAGTTGGGTCATTGGACATTTTAGAGTAGAGAAAATAGTGGTAGTGCTGTAGAAGCATTTTTATTGGCCGAAGCTTTGTCAAGATGTTGGGAGGTACATTAAATCCTACACTGCATGCATCATTTCCAAACCAACCATCATGAAGCAAGGCATATATACTCCTCTACCTACTCCTAGTTGACCTTGGGAATCTATCTCCATGGATTACATATCGGGCCTTCCTTCTAATAAGCACGATAATGACTGAGTTTTCGTGGTCATTGACAGATTCTCTAAGATGGCCATTATGGAGGCCTACAAGAAGAGTATCAAAACAGAGGCCAATGCTAAGTTATTCTTTGAGCAAGTGTGGTAAACTTTGGGATCCCAGAGTCCATTATCTATGATTGGGACAACATATTCCTAAGTGCATTTTGGTCAAGTCTCTAGTCGATGCTAGATACCAAAATCACTAAGTCCACGACTTTCCATCCCCAAACTGATGGCCAAATAGAAGTCGTCAACATGATGATCATACACATTCTGCGCATGTACAACTCAAAGTATCCATGCACATGTGATGAAAGCCTCCCCTATGTCCAACATAGATACAACAAAGCTCTCCACAATGTAATGGGCCACAACCCCTTTCAGATAGGGTTGGGATTTCACCCATTATGTCCCATTGATGTGGCCATACCATTTGTAGCTACTTAGGTAGATTTGGCTCATGTCCAGTCTGAAGCTGACAGGGCTACCAACTTCATTGATCCAATTCAACACATCTGCCAGTAGGTCCATGATATATTGGATAGAGACAATGCTACGTACAAGCAACACCATGATCAACATCAGGTGCCGCACAAGTTCCACGTGGGAAACAAAGTTTGTTTACATTTGTAGAAAGAGCACCTCATTGGATCGCACCGCAAGCTTCATCAGCTCTGATATGGGCCATACACCATCAACAAGATTGTAGGGGACAATGCCTTCGAGCTTAGCATTTCAACGTTCCTTGGTCTGCACCCAGTTTTCAATGTAGACTGACTTCAGCCATACTTTCCACTGTTGGCTTGTGTTATATTTTTTCCACGACTACCCCACACTCGGGGGGGGGGTCACAAGGGGGTGGAGTGCCCCCTTTTAAGTTGCATCGGGTGCTACCGGGGGGCAGTAGCCCCCTTACACAGGGTCTGGGGCAGTGCCCCAAGAAATTTTTTGGAGCCCATATTAGGTGGGCAAACCTACCTATGGTTTTGTGCATGGATTTCGCACATGGTTTTGGGCATGATGATTTTCTATCCATGGTATTTTGTAGATCCGGTCAAGGAAACTAAGGTTATGTTCTAATCCAGGGTTAATGGATTGGGGTTTATGGATGTTTCGACATGTATATATATGTATTGTAACATTTAAAGTAACATAATGAAAAATAAATCCGGTAGTCCCGGTTTTGGGATCCAGGGGAAAATCTCTGTGTATATTTGTTTTATGTTTTATGCTCTCGCCATTGTTTGTTTTCTATTTTTTAGAATTCATATGTAGGTAATTTCTGTACAGGGTTAAAACCTACATTTGGTATCGGAGTTGTTTTGGATTCAAGGGGAAACCTTTGTTGCTGAGGGGTTTTTTCTCAAGCTTGTGGTAGACCCTATTCAGTGGGGGATCTGTAGGATCAATTCTTGTGGTGAAAGAAGATGGTGAGCAGTGGAAAGATAAAGATCAAAAAATTTAATGGTCAGAGTTTTGAGTTGTGGAAAATCAAGATGGAGGATCTTCCTGTGGATAAAGATCAGTGGATCGCGGTAAATCTAGGCACTAAACCAACAACAATGTCAGCTGAAGATTGGGAGAAGTTGTATCAGAAGGTAAAGAGCACAATATGATTATGTGTCTTGGGTTTTGTGTACCAATATAAGTTTGGTGAATAAACTACTCCTACGGAAAAATTTGTATAACCTAAGGATGAAAGATGGAGACTTGGTGATAGGGCATATGAATGAATTTGATATTGTGGTAAGCCAACTATTATCTGTTGATATTAAAATTTCAGATGAAGATAAGTGCATCAACTTGTTGTGTTCTCTACCAGATTTGTGGGATAGTCTGGTTGTTGCAATAGGTAGCAATGCAATTGCCTTCCAGTTTGATGAAATATTCTCATCCTTACTGTCGAAGGAGATGAGGCAGAAAAATATGGAGGGCCAAAATTGTGATGCCTTGTCTGTACAAGGATGGTCCCAGAACAGAAACAAAAATAATTCCTCAAGTGGGAGGTCTAAATCTAGAGGGAGATATAAATCTCCAAGAAAACCTGTAAAGGTGTGCTAGAAATGTGGAAAGGAAGGGCACTTCAAAAGGGATTGTAAATCTAAAGCTCCTGAGAAAGGAAAGGGATCTGATGATTCTCCTTATGTAGAGGCGAAAACCACCTTAGTTGAAGGTGGGGATGTGTACTTGGCTACTTCTTCAAGTACACATGTAGATCATGAGGCATGGTTGATTGACTCAGGTGCATCCTTTCACTTCACTCCCCATAGAGAGTGGTTCTATGAGTATGAGAAATATGATGGTGGTGATGTCTTATTAGGGGATGTCAGGAAGGCTAGAATTGTTGGTCACAAAAAATTCAAGTTGAAGTTGTACGGTGGAAGGACTAGAACACTTACGGGTGTTCTGCATATTCCTGCATTAGCTAGAAATCTGATTTCTGTAAGCAAGTTGGATGATGCAATTGTAAAAATAGTGTTCGAGAAAGATATATGCAAGATGGTTCAGGGAGCACTAGTATTGATGCGAGGAGTTCGGATTGGAACTCTGTACAAAATTCAAGGTAGCACTGTTATTGAGGCGTACAACAGTTCTGTGGTTATTGAAAGTGGAGCAAAAAATCTAGTGGTCTCTGGGGAAAAGACCATGCTATGGCATCAAAGGCTTGGCCATATTGGAGAGAAGGGCTTCAAATACCTCATGGTAAAGGCTTGGGCATATTAGAGAGAAGGGCCTTCAAATACTCATGGTAATGGTATGATAGAAGGTATGTCTAATTTCTCTCTGGATTTTGATTTCTGTGAAAATTGTGTATATGGGAAGTAGAATCGGGTGAGTTTCCCCTCTAGTGCTAAGAGCGTGAAACAAATATTAGAGCTTGTGCACAGTGATGTGTTTGGACCTGTGTCGGTTCGATCACTGGGTAAGTATATGTACTATGTATCATTTACAGATGAGTTCTCAAGGAATACATGGATATATTTCCTCAAGAAGAAATCTGAAGTCTTTGACAAGTTTAAAGAATTTAAGGATCTGGTGGAAAACCAGATAGAGAAGAAGATAAAGGTGCTGAGGACAGATAACGGTGGAGAATTTTGCAAGAAGGAAATTGAAGAGTTTTGTAAGAAGTGTGGTATATCACGGAAAATACTACTCCATACACACCTCAACAAAATGGAGTTGCAAAAAGAATGAAGAAGACATTGAAGCAAAAGGAAAGAAGCATGCTAATTGGTGCGGGGTTAGGACATGAATTCTGGGTAGAGGCAGTGGAGACTACATGTTACCTAGTCAATAGATCACCTTCATGAGTGGTGGAGGATAAGAATCCACAAGAGGTATGGACTAGTAAGAAACCTTCTCTTTCACATCTGATGGTGTTTGGATGTGATGCATATGTACATGTTCAAAAGGTGAAAAAAACAAAGTTGGATAATAAATCTGAAAATACATCTTTATTGGGTATAAGGATGGTTTGAAAGGCTATAAGATTTGGAACCCAGAAACAAGGAAGGTTGTGTACAACCGAGATGTGGTGTTTAGAGAGGTGGAATATGTTATTAAACATGAATTCCTACCAAAGGAACTTGAGAAGATAGAGTTTGAGGTAAAGGAGGAAGAATCAGACTCTACAACAGAAGAGGAATCAAGAGATGAAGAGCCACAAACTCTGGCTGTGAGAAGATAAGATTGAGAAAGAAGACAGCCATAAAGGTATAGTCCATCTTATTTTTGTTCAAATTTTTCTTTATGTATTACTAATGATAATCCCAGAACTGTAAGGGAAGTAGTAGATTCAGAGGATGGAAAACTATGAAAAGAGGCCATGGTTGATGAAATGTCATCTTTGCACAAAAATGAGGCTTTAGATTGATGAGGCTCATCAATGGGTAGATTATATGGACCTTAATGCACCTCCTTCTTACTAAAATCAACTTTTCTCATCATTCTTTACATATTTTAATTATGTTTTTCTTAATGAGGAGAGTAAAGATGATATGTCATGTCTAGTGGTCTAATGTGCATTGATTGCAGGTTTTGGAGAAAAAAATTGCTAATTAAAGTGTAGTAACTCGAATGGAGACAAGCAAGAGGGATTCTAGGAGACAGGATCTCCCTCCTTAACTCCTCACTCACTTGAAGATTACTCAATCAAATCTCATCAGCTCGGAGTTGCAAGCAGCCGAGTCATGAAGTTCATTGGCAGCCAAGCCAATGACAGTTGAAGACTAGTTCATCTTGATTGGAACCAAGTCCCCCTAAATTTAAGGAATTTGTTGGTAACTTTAGTTGTATAAATCAAGAGGCCTAGGGCCTCATTAGGATTCATATTTTTTGTTCAAGATAGCTAATAAATTTTCGAGTTGAAGCATTGTAACCAAGCACTCTTACATATTTTTGATTTATTTAATGAAAATGAGCAGCATTCCCTTGATCAAGCACTGAGTTGACTCAAAGGGCTGAAGCTCTTGGGTCAGGGCCCAACCCTAGTTGCAGAGGTTCCTCTTATTGTATATGTGTGCTTAGGTTATCTCATAGTTAGTTGTTAAACAAATTTGGGTATTGGTAATTTGCAAGTATTGGTAGATTTGATTAGTTTACTTCCATTTGTGAATGGTTCTGATAGTAGCATTGTAGTGATAATAATATATTCCAAAAAGGTTGACAGCAAGTGTCATTCACCTCATTTCTCCATTTCAGGGATCATGGTTTGAGGAGTACTTATCATGCAACCCAAAAAGACAGAATTCTAGCGTTTTATGAAATTTAGGGTTTTAATTAAGTCATTATCTTGCAGTTTCGTAGATAATTTGCAGTTGGTATTTTCTAATCTCTTAAGTTTTGCACTAATCTCATATTTCTTTCATATTGGTTCCAAGCATTTCCATGCATGAGCTTAGCAAAGTAAATGGTGATAACTTTGTTTTCTTTTACTCGAATACACCTTTCTTGTTTTTGATGAGTTCATATATGAATTCCAAGAATGATGTTTGTTGATTGCAGGAGTTTCTAAATTGTAGGGATACCTCATCTCATCAGCCTCAGCCAAGCCATATCCACCCATGATTGCCAAAAGTCACTAAGGTCTCAATTCAAATTCTTGTCTTAGGAAGAAAACTAGCCATCTCTGTTGAGAAAATCCAACCATCTTAAAGCTTTGGCTTGAGTTCTAAGTAAGTTCCTATCATTCCTATGCCTTATTCTCTCCTTATTCACCTTTTCCAAGATCTACCCCACCTTCTAGACCACTCCTTAAGCTTTCAGCCTATTCCTGTAGTAAAACAGGGGATCTTGTAGGTGGATTAGTACTTCTTGTAGACATCCTGTAGGAAAACCTGTAGCGGCGTGTTTTAAGCCCGAATGGAGAAAATTCATCACTAAAAGCTTGTATTAGGTCCCTACTTTCCCTCCAAGTCATATGAATCATTTTCCTTCTTTTCCTTCACACCTATCTCCCCTTCCAAAGAACCAAGCAAGATTAGCATTTTTATTTTTCAAGAAAAAAGATAAAAAGAAAAAGAGATCTTTTACATTTTTTCTTGCACACAATAGTTAGCACTCTTCAGAACATATTTCAATAGGGTTCTTCTGCAAGCAAATTAGTTTAGCAAGTAGATTAAGTATTTCATGTTGGTTTGTAAGCATTTCTTTCAATCTTTCCTTCATGCAATAGACAACATTTATCTTCTTCTAATTAGGGAAATTTCCCTTCTCCAAATTGGTAATCAGACTTCTTCTAGTCAATAGAAGGCTAGTTTGAGAAACCCTAGCAGTCTATCGCCCCAGATCAACAATTACAAAGAGTAGACCAATTACATATATTTGTGTATACAACACTGTCACCTCCAAGTTTGTACGAACCCCGGGTTGATGAAGTAAATTCGGTATCCCCAGGAGTTGCAACATCCTTGCTGCAATACTAGTGCTCATCACTTTTTGGTGATGTTGCCAGGGAGTTGTCTAAGTAGATGTGATTTCTTCTTTCCTTTTCCCTTTTCTTATCTCTTTCATTCTGAAATTATTTCCATTCAGTAAATAGCTGCAATTTAGTTTTGTTTCCTTTCAATTCTGCAAGTAGTTTAAAACTCAAAAAGAGAGAAAAAAAAACACTCCTTTCATGCCTCATACGAATATGGATAACTTAGGAAAATTTATACCAAATACGCCCACCACTTCAAATAGCCAAACTTCCCTATTATTTGGTTGTTGTGAATTAGAGGACCCCTTAGGGGAACAACTAGAGATTTTTGAAGAGCCTATAGGGGAAGAAGATGAAACCATTCCAACTGACATAATGGCTGAAAATTGAAATGAAAGGGGAGACAAGGAAATAATTGAGGGTGATTTTCCCATTAGAGAAACTAATGGGGATGCCAAGATGAAAAAACATAAGCCCCTATTCTCTTCCTCACTTCCATGGCATGACCTCAGAAGATCCAAATACCTTTTTGTTTGAATTTGCTGTCATATGCAGAACTTATGATTACACCTTTGATGATCATAAGTTGAAATTATTCCCATCCACTCTCAAGGATGCAACCCTACACTGGTTCATGGGTTTACCTGGGGATAGTATCACCACTTGGGCTCAGATGCAACAAGATTTCAACAATAAATATAGGGACTACTACAAATCCAAAGATACCAAAGAGGAAATTTTTAGAATGACCTTGGGACATGATAAGTCCTTAGAGGATTATGAGGAAATATTCCAACTCAACTATAAAAGGGCTAGGTGCACACTTGATCTTGATTCACATAAGTTAGTCCTTCTCAGGGGGATCAGGGAAGACCTTCTAGAAGCCGTGAACCTGCTGTCAGGAGGGGACATCTACCAGTTACCCTATGATGATATCAAGACAGTTTTCAAGAATCATTCTAGGGTAGCTAGAAAGAAGGGTAGGGCTAGTCAAACAATGGCTAGTGCATCCTCTTGCAACACATCCATTAAAAGTGAAATCAGAAATATGTTGGAATACTTTTAGAGTGAAATGTTGCAAACCCTTGCTCTACAAATAGACACTATGCAAATCAAATGGAAGCAGGAGGAAGCAGAGAGAGCACTATCCATCTTCTTCCCTAGATGCACAAGAAGGCACCCGAGGAATGAATGTCCATGAACATTATATAAATCTACTCGATCTGTGAGGAAAACCACTCCACATACAAGTGCATTCTATGCCTGGATTAAAAATTGTGTATCAAGGAACCAAAGGGGTGACTGAACAACTCTGCTAAATTAATCAAAGGAGGCCTCATTGACCTCGACCATACCAGTAGGGAATGAAAGGGTCATCCTATTCCTATTACAACCCTAATCAAAACACATCCATTCCCCCTTGGTTCCCCCAGCTCATCCTTCTTGGTCTACACCTTCTCCCTGGTCTTTTACACCTCAATACCATTCCCAATCGGTCAACCAACCATTTCATCCATAAAATCCTCCACAACCTTAGTGGAATGCACCACCCTAGGGGTGGAGGGCCCCATACAACCAAGTGCCAACTTTATTTCCTTCACCTCCATCTCAACCACAGCTCCTACACCCTACTCCACCTAAACAACCTCATATGCATGCCCAACCAAACCCAAACCCGAACAATAGACAGACACAATAGGTTTACAGTGGAGAAGCATCCTACCTTGCCTATGATGTGGAAATTCATGAAATTAAACTTAGATCTAGGAGAATGTTCCTGATAACCAACCTCCATCTCCACCAAGGGAGAGTGAGGAAGAAAGAGAGGAAAGTGTTCCTAGAATGAATCCACCCCCCTTTTCTGAAAGGTTAACCCATCTAGTCCAACACGCCCTAGAATAAACTAAACTTCTGGGTGAGTTGAAAAATTTGTGTTAAAATTACGCTTCTCCAAGCTATCAAAGATGTCCCCATTCACAACAAGTTGATCAAAGATAAGTGTTTCAAACATCCAGGGAGGTGAAAAAGAGACACCCCAACCATTAATGTCATTGGAAATTTGTTCGAATTAATGCTAGGGCAGGTAATTTTCCCGAAGTATTTAAATCCTAGGAGCCTCATAGTAGATGTACACATCGATGGAACCATTTTCCCCCATACCTTGATTGATCTTGGGGCTACCATCAATGTAAAGACTAAGGAAACTATGCTCAAGATGAATCTCCAGGGATCATTAAGGAAGACCACGACAGTCTTGCAACTTGCAGATCGATCCACAATAGCCCTTGAGGGGATTATTGAGGATGTGATGGTCTCAATTGATTCTCGAGAATACCCATTGAACTTCTTAGTTCTCCAGCCTAAGACCAAATTCAATGGTTATCCTCTCATCCTTGGGAGGCCTTAGTTAGCCACTGTTGATGCCTACATCAGTTACAATGTTGGAAATATGACTATAAAAAATGGGCATGTACCCTCCTGCTTAGCCATCTCTAGAACATGACTTACCTTCATGGCTAGAAGAGGAGGAATAAGATGAAGTCTACTCCTCCCAAATCTATACCCTAGAAACTGCCATAGGAGGAGGAGGACAGCCTGATGAAGATGATTTGATTGAACACATCCTTCAAAATCAAACTCCTAACACCTTGTCTCTGGAGGAAGTAGTGAGGAAACTAGTGAAAACCATGAGATTGATCTATGCTTAGCTGACTCAGACCATACTCATGTCAAGACAATAAAATTCAGCCCTGAAAGAGAATTGAAAATCAACCCCTCTCTTTGTACACCAAGAAGAAGAGTTATGTAACATGCTAAGAGAGCATTTGGGTTCCTCTGCTTGGAATTATAAAGAAATGAAGAGAGTTCACCCCTCAGTGTGTACTCACGACATTTACATCAAGGAAGGTTGCAAACTAGCCCGACAACCCCAAAGGAGAATGAATCCATATCTCAAGGATATAGTCAAAGAAGAGCTGTAGAAGCTACTAGATGCAGGATTCATTTACCCTATTTCAGATAGTAAGTGGGTGTCTCCACTAGTGTTGGTTCCAAAGAAAAATGGAAATTGGAGGATTTGTGTCGATTACCAAGGGCTAAACAAAAACACAAAGAAGGACCATTTTCCTCTACCTTTCATTAACCAAGTGTTAGATGGTCTGGCAGGAAAGAAGTTCTTCTCTATCCTGGATGGATTCAGTAGATACAATCAAATCCATATCAGCCCAGAGGAGCAGGATAAAACAACCTTCACCTATCCTTGGGGTACTTTCGCTTATAGGGTCCTTCCTTTTGGTCTATGCAATGCTCCTGCCACTTTCCAGAGAGCAGTCCTAAGTATATTTGGAGAGCTATTCCATGATGCAGTAGAAATTTATATGGATGAATTCACACCCTATTGGTGTGATTTCCAGGAGGCTCTCTCTAACCTGGGAAAGGTGCTAAACCAATGCATTGAAATGAACTTATCCCTTAGTCCCAAAAAATGTGAGTTCTTGATGACTGTAGGGACTGTTCTAGGTTACTCAATATCCCAGGAAGGAGTATAGGTAGACTTGAATAAGATAGCCATCATCAAATGGGTCCCAACTCCATAGAGGTAGAGGGATGTTAGAAGCCTTTTAGGTTTAGTCGAATACTATAAGATATTTATAAAAGATTTCAGCAAGTTAGCTTCTCCCTTATTTGGATTATTGGCCAAAGACTCCAAATTTTTATGGTCAGAAAGCTGCCAAGAAGCCCTGGACACCCTAAAGGACAAGTTGATTACTGTACCTATTCTCCAAGGCCCAAATTGCGCTCTTCCTTTTCATATTCATGTCGATGCCTTTCAAAAAGCTATAGGAGCAGCTTTAGGCCAGATGATGACAAGCTACCTTATGCCATTTACTTCATCAGTAAGAATCTGTCGAAAGCCGAGTTAAACTACAAAGTAACTAAAAAAGAGATCCTAGTTGTTGTGAATTCATTGAATAAATTTAGACATTACATTACTGGTTACCAGACATTTGCACATATTGACCATGCTGCAATTAAATACTTGATGAACAAACCTAATGTAAATTCTTGAATTATTAGATGGCTAATTTTATTGCAACAATTTGATTTAACTATTATTGATAAGCCTGGCAAGGAAAATGTAGTTGCAGATTTTTTTATCTAGGTTGACTTTGCCTGCATGGGAGGAAGGAATGGTTGATGATCAACTACTAGATGAACATTTATTCGCCATTTCAATTCTCTCTCCATGGTTTGTTGACCTAGAAAACTACTTGGTGTCTACGCAATTCCCTCCAAATTTGTCCTCCAAGGAAATAGCATAATCATAAGAAAAAGAGCCCCATTCACTTGGATTGGGGGCAATCTCTTCATGCTTGGTCCGGATCAAATTATGAGAAGATGTTTCAGGGAGGAGGAAGTCTTCGACACCCTTCTAGACTGTCATGATGGGCCTTGTGGAGGTCACTTTGCAGCCAAAAGAACAACATTCAAGGTACTACACGATGGATATTACTGTCCCACTCTTCATCAAGATGTAAAAAGGTATACCAGCTAGTGTGGTCAGTTCCAAAGGATGGGGAATCCTACTCCTAGGGATGAATTTCCCCTACAACCTCAAGTGACTTTAGAGCCATTTGACATGTGGGGCATGGATTTCATCAAGCCCATTAACCCTCCATCCAGACAGAAGAAGTATATCATTGTGTGCACCGACTATTTAACAAAGTGGGCATAAGCCAAAGTTATCAAGGTAGAAACAGAAGAAAAGATGGTTGAATTCTTGAGGGAAAATGTATTTTATAAGTTTGGATACCCTCGAGAGTTGGTCACTAATCAAGGCAGTCAATTTACATCTCACATGATTGAAAATATGTTAAGCCAGCACAAGATCAAGCACATAAAATACACTCCTTACCACCCACAGGCTAATGGGAAAGTGGAAGTAACCAATTGAGCATTGGAAAGCATTATGACCAAGGTGATTAGCAACAACAGAAAGGATTGGGCAGGCAGATTGGTGGAGGCCACCTGGGCCTACAACACTACTTGAAAGACCACTACTAGCTTCACTCCTTATGAGATGGCCTATGGGAAGAAAGCCCTATTGTCCATTGCATTTGAATACAATATGATCCAGATATCACAAGGGAACAACAGGAAATATTTCTCCAGATGAATGGGTTAGAAGAATTTAGGATGCAGACCCTTCTGCACATAGAACTGACTCAAGTACAAAGGAAAATCTGGCATGACAGAAATATCAAGGACAAAATGTTTCAAAAAGGCAACTGGGCCTTGCTATATGACTCCTGGTACAAATATTTCGAAGGAAAGTTAATGAATAGATCGTTGGGACCATATGTGATAGAAAAGTGCCATGACAATGGCGTTGTTTAGATAAGAACCATCGATGTAGAGGGTATCACTTTTCTTGTGACTCAATGGGTATAGGTTAAAGGTCTACAAAATCCCCTTATCAATGCAAGAATTCATTAGTAGAATCAGCAAGGCAGTGATGGTGATTGGAGAAGTCTCAGCTTCCACCTCACCAAGTTCTGAGAAAAAAAAAAGAAAAAAGAAAAATAAAGGGACCTAGGTGAAAATCTCCATGAGGCACCTAAGTCCAACTTTTGGATTGAAAACATCTTGAGGCAGCCCAAGAGTATTAAAAAAAATTAGAAAAAATATAAGATCTCTAGGTGTAAACCTATTTTGAGGTGCCGAGGGAAGGAAACAAGGATGAAAACCTCCTTCAAGGCAGCCTAGTTGTCTTTTCAAAAAAAAAGAAAAAAAAACAAGAAGAAAAAAAAAATGAAAAAAAAGAGAAAAACATACAAAAGAATAACAATTCTATTTTTGCAGGTTTGTAAGAGGATGGCGTGCACAAGCTATAGAGGACAACAGGCCCTACCACAAGCCATGTTTTCCTTCATCCATCTCATCTCCTCCATACTTCCCATGTTCTTCCATCCATACTCCACTCCATATGCCAATTCCAAGAAACTTTGTGTTTTCTACAAGATTCCCTGTAATACTACAGGAGTTTCCTGTAGGTTTTACAGGAGGCCTTGAAAAAGTTTAGGAAGGGAAGTCCAGTGAAAAATGGTGACACAAGCCTATTTTGGGTTATAAAAAATCCATTGACCTCACCATACCTCAGCCAACACCCTCCATGACCATGTCACCACTGCATCCATCAAAGAAATCAAGTAAAAAAAAAAGAGAAAAAATATCAAAAAAGATACATGCCACAACATCATACCTCACCTTCCACTCATTACCACATTCTCTACTCATTCCAATGCCAATTCAACCTCAGAAGTAGAGAAGAGATGCAAAGGTTAATAAAAAGGCAGCTACAAGATATCCTATAGGAATTCTTGTAGCAGCCTATTCCATAAAAAAACCACAGTAACACCAATCCACCTTCAGCACAAGGATCATAGTGATGAGGAAGATCCTCCAGAGCTCAACATCAAAAAGGCTAGCACCTGTACATCATCAAGGGAGAAAACTAATCAGCAAAATAAAAAGAGAAAAAAACACAGTTGAAGAATATGCAGCAAGGACAAAGAACATCGAATTAGCACTATTCTCTAGCATGCATCAGCGAGGCAAAGGACCAACAGGTATGTCATCTCACCAATACTCCCTTGTAGGTAAAAATATGATTAAACTATAGGAATGAGGCAGGAAGTTGATTTTATAAGTGAAGGTGGCTAGTTAACTTGGCCACCCTCAGTCAAATCACGAGAAGCAAAAGGGTTAGTCAACTCCACATGTGGCAAGTTCACATCAAAACAAGGGGAATGAATAAAAAAGTGGTTAAGTTACAGAGAATGAAGTGGCAGATGATTATGAGGCAAGTTGATGTGATGAACCGGTAGTGGGACCAACAGTCCGAAAGTAGGTATTTGTACTCGGCCAGCCAACACACCACCCAACGAAATCATCCACAAATGGCAATAATCACTGACTCCCATGCGAAGTATTAGTATTTAAAAAAGATGAAGGTAGAGGAAACTTCAAGGAGTCATTAAAAAAGGTTTCTCTCAATATCCCTATAGTGGAAACCTACAAGAAATATTCAACATTTACAACAACCCAGAGCATCTACAAGAAACTATAGGAAGGCTACCAGATACAGTGGTAATTACCAAATAGAGTTGCAAGAGGACACCGAGGAGCATTGATTCAAGATTTCTCATCACTAGAGTGTAGGAAAAGGAAGTAGGTGCCATACCTTCTATTTTTTTCATCTAAAATGATGAAATCCTCCTTTCTTCTGAGTATTTGCTATATGCATAGAGAGAATTCTGTGAAGGTTAGTGAAGGATAAAGGCTGGAACCTCATCACCTACCAGAACTCACTACAAGAATAAAGGACATTGGTGAGGGGTGAAAAATGTCACCATAAGCTCATTGGTGATGGTCAAAAGAGCCTTCATCACCAAAAACTGAATGTCACCAAAGGTGGCGTCACCAAAAGTATAGGTGTTTTGGTGACATTCAAAGTCTGTTACCAATAATGATTTATAATGACAGATATTGACCATCACCATTTCATATGAGCAATGGTGACAAACCATAGCCTCGATCACCAAAAAATGAATGTCACCAAAGGTGGATTCACCGAAAGTATAACTGTTATGGTGACATTCAAGGTCTGTCACGAATATTGATTATAATGATGGATAGTGATAGTCACCATTTCGTATGAACAACAACGATTTATTGTGATGTATCTTTCATGGCCGTCACTATTGGTGCATATATATGGTGACGCTCGTTGGCCATCACCAAAAGCCACATTGCCAAAAGTATAGGTGTTGTGGTGACATTCAAGGTTCATCACGAATAATGACTATAATGAAAGACAATGACCGTCACCATTACATATCAACAACAACAATTTATGGTTACAGAGCTTTCATGGTCATCACTAATGATGCGTATATATGGTGGCGTTCGTTGACCATCACCATTTAATATTTTGTTGAGGGTTGAAAAATGTCACCATAAGTTCATTGGCGATGGGAAAAAGAGACTCCGTCACCAAAAAATGTTCGTCGCCATTCAATATGGATATCAGGTCACGATGGAATCAAACCACCAACCTCCTGCTTGTAAAGCAGGTGCTCTTCCATTGAGCTAGCACCCTTTAAAGAATTAGACTTTTTAAAATTAGACCTTGAAATTTCATAAATTGTAAATTCTGCAACTTTCAATAAATTAAAGTCTCGACAATCCTTTACTAAACAAGCAAAGTAGCATCGAAGTTGCAGGTCCCTACCTAATGGTTACGGAAGTTATGAAAAGTGGGTGGAGGGAAAAATAGTTATGTATAAGAGAATCAATATGTTCAGTTGAATACTGAATTAGAATTGAAACTATGAATACATTTATAACCTATAAATGATCTATAACTAGCAAATGCACCAAATATTGCAAAGGAAATGTCATAAGTGGATAACATATGGAAGAAGATCATTGTTGAAGATAGATGCAATATGTTATAGGTTGAGTGAGAGAAAAATATCAATGTTGTTGTTGTTGGGTGTTTAGATATCTGAATGATATCTAAACATTTGTGCAAATGTAACACAGATCTCCAAAAACCATGAATGACATAGGATAAAAAAATTATATATATAATTTGGAATTTCACAAGTCCACACTCAAAACATGACAACAACCAACAAATAATTTTTTTTGACTTGGATAGAAAACAATAGATTCACCTTCATTCTTGAGTTTCTTCTATTTATTTTAATTTGACTTGTGACATTATTTATCTGACAAGGAATCAAAATCATCACTAGTATTAAATTCATCCAACACGGACTTTGGAGATCCCACAGACATCTGCGTTTTTTTTGCCATGCTTGAAAACCATGGAGATTCCTGTCAATAGTAGAATAAGATGTGTGCATGCTGCTCAATAACGCATTCCTTATTAACCATTGTTACCCGACAAAAACCAAAGAGACAACACAATCTCAGCGTACACAAAATAACCTACTGAAATATAATCATAACTTAGCTAAGAAGTCTAAAAGATGTTCTTAATTAATAAACTTTGTATTTGGAAATTCTGTTTATTTAGATTTAAAAAAGACTACATTGTACAACACTTCTGTCTATTTATCTAGGCAATTATATCATACCATACGTCACACAGTAGCAATCTACAGTACCTAAAGTAAAAAGACAAATTTGCTCAAGAAAATAGATTTAGAAAAGAGCTTTGAAAACTATATGTTTGTCATCAAAGCTTTAATTAGTTTAACAGTTGGAGTTTGAAAATCAAAATCATTCATTGGAAATGAATGGGACAATGGCCAAAGTTGCTATTCATACAAATAAAGCTAGAGTCAGTATTGCCATTGCAGATAACTGAAATTTGGGTAGCGGTCTAACAGTTAGATCTTATTTGGAGGGGCGACTCGTCAATACCATCATTTTTTTCCATGGTCTGTTGTGTCTCTAGACCCAGATCATATAGCTTTCTATTCTCAAGTTCTACCTTTAAAGTACTAATTTCTGGCTCACCCTTTAAAACACAATTCTACCACTCCATTTGATTTTGTTTTGTCAAGAGAATTGGAAGGACGTTCCCATCCTCTATTTTACATCAATCAATAACCATCATCAATAATATAAAGAATAACAGATACAAAACAAAGGCCAAAGATGCACTTGTTGTATACCTATGTTCTAAGACTCATGTGACCTTACTGGTGCAAAGAGCTCACCTTGAAAAAATAACATCCACGTGGAATTTACAATTTTTTTTTAAATCAAGCTCCAAGTAAACCAATAAAAATATGAACATCCTTTTAATCAATAAAATCTCAGACTTAAAATAAAAGTGGCCTAGAATTGAATGTTATATCAATCATGTCAAGTAACTAACATTGGGTGAGAAATACAGACCATGCATATTGGATTAGTGAAATAATTGATCTGATAAAGCTCAAAATCAAGCAGATGACTTACAACTAAGAAACACAAATAAATGACTTACAACTAAGACATGAGGTTGCCATTTCATCCATATCGTTAAATAACTCTTATTTATGTCACAGACCATTAAACTCTTTCTAATACTAGGTGGAAGTGGTATTCTAACATTAACCTTTGATAGAGTCTGTGTCCACGAGTACTTCTCAAGATTCACTTCATTACCAACATTTTGGGGTAGATAAGATACATGCAAAAACCATCAACATGAAAATGAAATCTACATCCTTGTAAAAAAATGGGAGGAAAAAAAATCCACAAATTGAAATAGACTATAGAATAACTCATTCCTACAACATGATTATCTTGTCATGAACAACAAAAAAAGAAATCAGGAGAAATGTATTTTTTCCACATTTTGACAATCATTTCCTTTTGCATATTCTATGAGCAATTGATGAAAAAAGTCAGCTAAAGCTTGTTAACATCAGGATTATAGTAAAACATAAAGGAACCACTCCAACACATATATAATCCTAAACATAAGTATCTGTACATATAAGTATTTATTTAGGACATTGTATTTTGTCAAAATATGGAATTCTAATATTTTAAATAACACAATTTATGGTACCACTACCTTACGAAGTCCATTCATTCGAGTATTTACGAAGTCCACTCAAGAATTTCTTCAAAGTTCAAAGTTCAAACAATTAACATGTAGCCTAAAAAAGCTCAAATTTCAAAAGGAGATAACCCAAAGATGTAGAATATATATCTCACATTTATATATCCTAATATCCAGACATTCAAATGACACTTTTTAGCATACTATTGTGAATTCAACCCAAAATGCTAGAAAAAATATTTATGGTTATTTTTGTTAAAAATGGCAACTAGGGCCAAATTCCACTTTGAACAGATCCTTTAGGGAAGATAAATGTGGCATTGAATTCCTCTTTTTTAGAGGACTACTACAAATAATAGATCCCTTGTAAGAAGAAAAAGGTTGCACTATTTGCAGATATTCAAGGGCTAGAGCAGCATGCTTCAGAATCCCTAATCTAGAAGCACAAAGATAATATCACCGGTGACCTTAATGTTGTCATAAATGAGCTCCTTAAGCCAACGAAAGGGAGCATCATGTGGAATAAGGAAAGTCGCAGTAGAAAGTAGGATTTTTGGATTAGTCAACTTAGAGAGGAGTGGACTGTTGTTGCCCTAACCAGACCGATGTTCTACAACAAAATGATTTGTCCTCTATGAACATACTGCCAAGATTACAAGATTGAATGGATCTAAGAGAAGTGATGCCTAATCTTCATATTGGCAAGTTATTTTATATCATTGTACTGTCTCTCTTTCTCTGCCGAATATTTGATGATAATAATAAGAATATTTGATAAAGGGTTTTCCCCATCTTGGTATTCTTCCCTGGCTTGAGCCATATTCTTGTGTATTTTTGTCTTGGCTTGTCTTCTTCATTTATCATTTATGTTCTTTCTTCAGTTATTTTTATATAATGTCTAATGTAATTGGTAAATGGATTAATGGGCATATGGTTGAATGAAGTATCTAACCTAAGCAAATAACATGTTAGCTAGAAATTAACATGGTATTTGAGCTTAGGTGAGGACAATCCCAAGCTTAAAGAGATTGCAATCACTAAAGAATTTCATTGATACCTCCATCTCTCTATGGTAAATCAAGTCATAGTTCAAATCTGGGTTATTTCTTAAGGCCTTCTTCAAGCCCTAATCAATAAACATGGGCACCAATCCTAAAGATATTCAACTATCACGGGAAAAAGTTGGAAGACATCAAGGTATGTTCCTGTACTTTATAACAGTCCCACTCAGCAAGCTTAAGATTGTATCATCATTGTAAGCTTATGGAAAGATATTTTCTATGATCCTTGGAGGTAAGGTCAATCCTCTACAGATCTCTGTTTGAAGTACTATTCTCATCTCTAGAGGATTGATCAAGTGCAGGAGATATCTATCTAAGATATCTAGAATACTTTAGATAATAGGCATAGGCTTGCATTCATTCTATCATTACTTTTGAAGTTGATATTCTTTCCTAAGAAGTTACAGTCCTGGGCATCAATCAAAAGTACCAAATCCTAGACTAAAACATATTTCAAAAGGGTCCTGGAATCTAAAATTCCTCCATAAAATTCTAAGCATGATCACCAAGATTATTAATTAGTATCAATTGTTCAACACCTATTCTCTCTATCAATGCCTCTGGTTTTGGAAGGATATTTCACTTTGAAGATATAAATTTTTTGCGATAAGGTCAAGTCACTATGATGCCTTGCTTGAAGGATCAAATCATCTGACTTGCAGCAAGAATAAGGCCGAAGGATTGGGTAAGAGAAAAGTTAAATAAGGATCATATTGATCTCAAGAGACAGATTATGGTTATGTTGGAGGTATCCCTAAAACAAGGTTATCAATAATCTGAGTAGAGGAAGGTTTGATTAGTCAACATTGGGCACTCGAAGGTCATTTTACACAATCTCTTGGCCTCCTTGAAGATCATTGTTGCAATGAAATTATAGTATATTCATGTTGGTGAAAGCTGCAGTAACTATGCAGACTTGGTTATTATTATTTGGAAGGCTCATATCTGAACCCTGTGGCATATTGAACTTGATCGCTGACTTAAGCATGATAACCTTGTCATTAACATAACTTTGGCCTCTTTGAGAGAGAACTGATTCATTATACCATCCTGCAACTCACAAGTTGATTGGTTATTACCTCTAGACCTATGCGAGCATGAAATTTTAAATAAGTCATATTTGTCAATATTTTGATAGAGGTAGACTATAGCAGCAAGACCAAGATGACTCTAGGGCAGTGTATTGAATAGACAGAGGTATGTTTACAATTATGAATAATCGTACGAAAATTCTAGTTCTAAATATGTGTTGTTGCATTAGTATAAAGCATGTCATTGAACATGTATGCAACTAGAAGTAACATATACCTGAAGAAGACAACCTTTGCAACAAACCAATATAGATATTTTTTTTAGGCCCTATTCTTGCTTAATATTTAGTAGTATCAAGCAATAAGGGACATAATCAATGCACTCTATTGTGGCATACTTCTGGGCAATTGTTGTCATCAGTACTTCATAGTTATGTAGTAAGGATCTGAAGTGAGACAAACTTTCATCATTAAGGAGGTTTCACTGTTATAATTCTTCTATAGAAACATTTGTCAGTAAGAGTGTTTTTGAAACTCTAAAGGTACAAAAATCTACTCAATCAAAATATTGAAAACTGAAGAAGAAACAAAGGTATGTGTGTAGTTGGGGTATCAAAATTCAGTTGTAAGAGTTTCTTTGTCTAAAGATCATGATGCATTTGAAGGGGTTTGTAGTAATCATTATAAACATGCCTACCATATATATCTCCAAATCAATTTATGGACTGGAAGTTTGCTTCATTATTTTAAGGGTTTCATCAAGCTCATTTACATGTGGTTTCATTCTCCATCTATAACTTAAGATAGTTTTAAATTCTTGGAAATAGAAAGCTCGACCCTCCACTCACCATTCTATGTATACCGTTCTCATGATTTAGTTATTCTGCTTCATTTGGTACCACTATGGTATTAACATCTCTATAGAAGACAGTCTCCAAGTTTAATGAAATATCACTAAGAATTGTGCCAAAAAATTTAGTATGTATGTCATATTGTTGCTCCTCTTCTTCATGTGGAAGGCATAAGAATTTTATAAAAATAATGAAAATCTAAACTATGGATATGTTGGAACCCATCAATTTTCCTTTTTTGTATATGGTAAGAGAGGAATAAAAGTCCATGAGGATAGTAATTATGTGCATGTGAAATCATGATAGTGCTTGGAATGACAAGCAAGCCACTAATAGTGACTCGTGGTAATTGTAAGTGGTCATAAAAATATAAATGGAAGTTTGTATCAAAGGATTTTAACAATCATTATTTGTTGCTAATTGAGATAGTTTAAGGAGCCTAATATAGAGATAAATTATAAAAGATCCTTAGTGATTGAGTATGGTTGGGGAGGATATTAATATATCCTCTCAAGTGCCTGAGATAGACCAATAAAACTATGTATAATCATACTCAATCACTAAGGATTTTTGATAATTCATGTGTGAAATTTACATTAATTAGGAAAATATCCTAAGAAAATAGAAAACACATTTAATCGATTGGATTTAAAATATTTGAAAAGACAAGTACTTTTGAAAATATTGATTTTGTGCTTGCAGGGGCTTCCCCATGTGGTCAGCAACTGCTGATGTTGTTTATAAGGCTATCTTGATGGCAGTAGGGATCCAATCAGGATGATTCTACTTCACCAAAGATGTAATGCCAGCTATATGTGGTGTCACCATGCTTGTCCCTGATATCATGACAAATCCTTCTCCTTGATAATTGACTTCATCAGTGCCAGTAGGAGACCATGCTGCCCATATTAGAGAACCAGGAGCTAGAATATCTGGCTTTAAAACATCAGTGTCTTGAAAGCTGGAATCCTTAACATCTTGCCCTCTAGAAGAATAGAATGCTACCTCAGGTGTTGTACCTTGATATATATGCTTCAACTCATTTCCAAAGGAAGCCTTAGCTCCAAACCTTGTGATTTGACCTGATGGATCCCTTATTGTTGATATATTATAGTAATCTACAAGAATATGTGTTTGATCTACTTATTTTATAACAATTCCTAGAATTCCCACTGGAACTGGATCAAATTTAGCTCCCGAAGACAGACTCTCGAAAGCCATCATGAACCCAGCTGCACCTAAACTCTTTGTAGTTTCTAACATATGTGTTATCGGGAAAACTAGTGTCTATACAGAGCTGCTAGTCCCACTAAGGCTGGTAGCTCCCTTAGAAACAAACACACTAGAAACTACTTTCGTTTTCCTTTATGAGAAATAGATAAGAGAAGAATAAGGAGACCAACCTCTATCTTGCGCTTGGTTCCTTGCTTGATTCCTCTCTCTTCTGGTAGGTCTTTGCCACTCGCTTCCTTGTCTACCCAACTTCAAGGAGTACCTGTAGAATCAAAGCAGCATAACACTATCCAAGAACATAGATCTATTATCATAAACAATATAAGATCAGATGTACAACGACCACACAAATGCATAAATCATCAATCATACAAGAATGTGGAGGAAAACTTGAATAGATTTATTGATAATCAAGAAAAATCAAAGAGGATTACAACCAATTGTTCTGACCCAGCATCATCCTCTCAGCAAGAAAGCCCTTCTTCACCTCATGAAAAGCTTAGATCACCCAACACTATGATATTGCACCAAGAAACCAACAACACTTCCTTACAAGATACAAAATTCCAGCCTCTGGATCTCTGGGATGAGGGATCCATATATAGATGTCTGCAAGGGAGGTGAGTCAGCTTTTGATATTTGATTAGTGTCTTCTCTCTGATATTTCTTGATTCCACTTGGAGATTGATGATCTCTTACTCATCCCTGGTCGAATTCAGAGAGGCAAGTGTCACAGGAGAGGTTTCTGGAAGATTCCATGCTCCTCCACCTTGCGGATTGACCCTGCCATTTGTCCCTTCTCACCCATCGCACCCCATAGAAGGGTTTTTTGACATGCATCGCACCTACTATGTGTATTCAGGTGGGATGCAATGCACTTTGCCTATGGAGCAGGTGAAATGGTCCAGTTTTGACCAGTTCTGAGTAGTTTTTCATGGAGAACTTCTGGGAGATGCTGTAATCAGTTGACCTTGTTCTTTTAGGGGTTGGAACAACACCTTTAGGGACTTAGGAGCCCTTGGTTTATGGAAATTTATGCTTGGGGTTGCAATGCCCAAAAATGTCTATAACAGTTGCCCCCTAAAGCATGAGGTCGTTAATCTTTTGATGTCGGGTGAAATGCTTTATCATGAGGATCCGAAGTTTTTTCGAGCTGGAAGGCGACCTGTAATAAGATACAATACAATACATTATCTTCATATTATTTTCATGATCTAGCTAAGGCAGGCATTCCCATGCTCAGCTTTATAAATTCATTTTCATGTACATAGGATAGACAATCGTCTGAGTGTAGACTAATGATTCTGGTAGAGCCATCATCCCTTAGATTGGATGATTATCTGTGCAGCAATGATGTACATTTGATGTCTTTATTTTCCTGAATATATATCGCAGCCCGGATGGATGAAACTAGATTCGGGGTCTTCAATCTCGTTCGATCTTCACTCAAAGTACAAGTCAATCCATGTGAGAGATGTTCTGGAGTCAAACATGGAAAGACATCGCCTGATTACTAGCCAATGATGTAAGCTGTTAACAAGTGCGAGAGGAATCACCGATAATGATAATGACCCTCAAGGTACTGCAGTACAATTCACGTGGTGTGAATAAGGGACTTGGCATCGAAAACCACGCAAAATCTTTTGGTCAAAGGCCATTGATGTAAACCTATCGCCGGAAGTGAGAAACTTGCCATTGAGGAATGCAAGCTTCAAAGTACTGAAAGGGTTGTTCCTAGATCGACTTCTTGGATAATGAGCTGATGTCGACAAGAAGCGATTTGTCATAGGAGGGCCTTAGTGAATCCCACATCAATGACATGGAATGGAGCAAATGATTTTAATGGAGGTGAAAACGATCTGGTGATATACGGTTTAGGGTGGCGGTCATGAAAGAATGGAGCGAAAATGTATTATAGTAGGTGAGACACAGGTGAATTCTCTGAGCGACTTCTCTTGAACATATCGGCGACACTGACATGATGGATTGGTAGCATTAACCCCAAATGTGGATGGTGTGATGGAACCATGGTGATGTGACCAGTGAATGGAACAACCCAACCCGACTCGGATGCGGAGTGAAAGTGTCATGTTCAAGAGAAACTTGCTACCAACAAAGTTTCTTCAAGTTTTCTTCCCAATTTTTCCCCAGTCATTGCTGACCAGTATCTCTTTATTTTTGTCAAGCTTGAGGAGGATAACATATGCTTGTTCTATAATTTTCCCTTCGGGCAAACCCATCGCTATGTTTTAACGAGCCTAGCGATAGTGAAACTCGTTCTTGTCTGTTATGGACAAGTTTGTCGCTATTAGGTTTTAACGAGTTTAACAACAAAGATAACTCGGTCCTTTTCAATTTTAGAGAGTTTGAAAAGGGACGTAAAGGAAACTCCAAAAATCCTTTTTCGTCATCTAATCCCTTAAGTCCGAAAAAGTTTAAAATAATACAAAAGGGATTAATTTTCGGTAATTTTAACAAGCTGAACAAAACAAGCGCTCGATTTTTTTGTGTAATAATCCCTCAGGTCCAAAAAGATTAAAATCTAAAGGAGGGATAGCACTTTCGGTCACTTTAACGAGCTGGAGAGGCCAATGGCTCGGCAATCTTTTCATATTTTACGAGTCAGTTGAAAAGAGCTTTAAAGGAGACTCATTTTTTGAGGAACGAGTGATAGATTCGGGTAGCAGCTGATTCCAGGTAAGGTTTGGAATTTTCCAATCATGGCAGTGTCACAAGGATGGCTAACAAGATCACTCTTCACAGCTGTTCCTCAAAGGGGGTAAACAATCAAGTGGAGGTGAATGATCGGCCAATACAAAGTGGAGGTGATGATGAGAACACGACCAAGGCTTCAAAGGCTAAAGTAATACATTCACGATGGTTATTTACCGGAAATTGGTTCATTTTTTAATGAGCTTAAATGCTGGGGGAAACACTTGCTCATTGCTTATGTTTATTTTTTAACAAGCTTGAATTCCGCGTTAAAACTGCTCGATTAATCTAGTCGCATAATAAGGATGTCTCATATATAAAAACGGCATTATTTCAAAGCTTTGCCCCGCATCCTTTCTTTATGCAAGTTAGGAAACGACCAATCCTACGAGTTTAAAGGGTTAGAGGACCTATAAATTTAAAAAATAAATGGTCGCTCTTTGCTTGCACGCCAAAAGGTTTGCATGCCCCCAGGTATAGCGAAGTAGAGTTTCTAGGTTACCCCTCAATTTGCAGACAAAACATTTGTTTTATCGGGAAAGGCCTACCTTTTCAGGTTACCCCTCAATTTGCAGACAAAACATTTGTTTTATCGGGAAAGGCCTACCTCAACAGAGGTATCTTATTCCGGTCTAATCCCATTTTCCAAAATGGATGGGTGTGTCAGGCCAGTCATATACTCTCTGCGGAAACCCACCCTATACCCAAGGTTTTCCTATCGAAACAGGCCAGGGTGCATGCCCCCTGGGTTTCAGTCATGCCCTCCGAATCACTCGCGCTCATCAGGAGGATGGACTGGGGATTGATGAGACATTCCTTGCGTGAAAAGACCATTCAGGGTTGGTATATGACTATTTTCTATGTGTGAACCGGGGAATGAAAGCTGGTCTATGAGCTTGACCACTCTTCCTTCGTGCAGAAAACACATTACTCTAAAGAGTGAGGAGACAATGGCTCCCATGCAATAAATATAGTCTCGTCCAAGGAGTAGATTATAATCCAGGGGTCCTTGGACTACCATTACGTTCATGTGAACAGTTTTCCTTCTCAATGTTATCGGCACATCGGGAAGTATCCCTAATGGTCAACTGGTTCCTTTGTCAAAGCCTATTAGATTTCTCATCTCAGGCAAAAGCGATGGCGAACCAAGCGCTTTCCAAGCAGTTGAGGAAAGGATACTCACAGAAGCCCCTTCATCTATGATGGTACCGACCATGACCATTCTATATATTTGAGCAATGATTCGGAACGGTACACTAGCCGGTAAATGGGGTCTGCCTAGTAGATTCTAGTCAAAGGAAACAACCAGGTTGCTTGGAGGTGGGACCGAATAGACGGCCGGATATGACTCTGACGAACTTCCTTCCTGTGGTAAAGGAACGGGTAGACTGCCCCCATGTTCATCGGAGTTTGTGCTTACGAAGAGAATTTGAATGGTGTCGTTCTTGTTCTCTTCGGTGACTGTATCATCTGAAGATGGACCTTCTGAAGGCAAGACCGGGTCAACTGCCGCCTCGACCTTTTGACTTTCATCTGGTATGGATTCAGATGGTTTATCTTCAATGATAGACGCTTCGGCTGACCACAAGGGCGTGTCAGCTAGATTTTCAACTAGTGATGGACTCGACAAGAGTTTCTTATATCCAGGAGGAAGCCGTAACGGTGAAACCGGAC
Organism: Pinus tabuliformis; assembly: GCA_031772625.1. NCBI lineage: Eukaryota > Viridiplantae > Streptophyta > Pinopsida > Pinales > Pinaceae > Pinus > Pinus tabuliformis. Next base: position 735,458,865 of record CM062807.1, read on the forward strand.
GGTCGTCCAAAAATCTTTTAGCTTCGTCTAAGAAGGGACAACGGTGGACGGCGTGATCGCCTTCACACAATTTACAAGGAAATTTATATTTTCCTTTTTGTCCAGGGGATTCATTTTCACTAGTTGACGGTGTATGCTCAACATGATCATCAGAGGTTGATGACACCGGATTGTGCAAACGAGGAGACCAATCCCTTAAGATCCGAGGGATGCAAGGATAGTGGTCTCCTTTGCAAATGACACATGGCGATTTAGGCCTGGTCGGTGCAGTGTGTGGATTTTCGCTAGACGATGCTTGGTTGACCCTTTTTGCCTTTGGCTCCTTCTTCTTCTTAGTTACTTGATTTTGGGCTTTACCAGCTTCATCAAGTGAAAAGGAAGGAGGAGAGGAAGAATTGGACGAAGTAGAGGGTTGGGGGGTAAATCTAATATCGTTTAGTTGCTAACTTGATTGTTCAGGAATCACATTGTTCTGAACGACAGAAGTTGAGAAGAGCCATACGGGTAAGCCGATTGTCAATCCTGGAAGGGACAATGTGGCCATATGGGGTGCACCAACATCTCCCCAAGAGGAGAAAGGACTAGGATTTCCTCCAAGGGGAACTCCTTGGTTGGTGGACTCCATTTTTCTCAACTTAAGATCAACGTAGGAAAGGTGATGATTATTCCGTTTAAAATAAATTTTAGACGCTTTGACACAACTTGTTTTTTCAATTTTTAAGAGTCGAGAAAAAACAAAAGATGACTCTAGTCGCCTTCGATTTTTAATGAGCCTGAAGTGACAAGTGCTCAGATGGACCTTTTCTGTTAAGGAGTCTGAAAAGGAACGAAAGGGACTGCTCTGGAAATCTAGACAGAGGGATTACCAAACCAATCGCAAAACTGCAGAATACTTTTTACGGTACGGCAGTCAATCTTCCCGAATGTTGTGTTCAGTGCATTGCGATCAATAGGGCGGCAGACACAGCTTCCTATGGATAAAGGATAAAGCCTATTGTGGTCTCCCAAAATATACTCGACGGTACGTGGGAGCACAAGTCCATACTGGCACTTATCGTCTCAAAGTGGAGGAATCACCCAACCAACAGTGAAAACAATAGTTACCAGGCTTTACGATGCCGGAATACGTCTCTAGCCTAGACTTCTAGATGTTGTGCGTTAGGTTCCAAAGCGTTTTTAGATTCATTAAATTTATTTTATGGTTGATCTTGCTTAAGAAATTTGCCTTTCAGGTTCACCACGTGATGTAGATGTACAATTCATAAAATGCAATCTAAGATGATAAACAGTCGTTTAATCTTCTTTTTGCAATGAAAATCCTAGCTACTAAGGAAAGAGAGATGGCGTTCTTTCAACAAAGAGCAGAGAGCACACACTATATGCACTATCCTAAATCAAGCCAACAAACAGTCTAAATGCAAATGCACATGCATGTATTTGTTTTCAGCCTTCTTAATGTGTGAATGATAAAAAGAAACCTAAGCGCAAATCTGAATTATTTTCCAAAGCGACAATTACTAACAAGTTTCTTTTCAAAACAAAATGAGGACAATGATGAAACTTTGTTATTTGGAATTGAAAACTTGCTTTCGACACTTGAAAAACTACTAACTCAAATGAAATACAAGAGTAACAGTGTAATCGACTATCAAGAACAATCAGATTCTCTTCTATGACTGAAAACGACACTTGCGACACTTTCAAATCAAGAAACAACAGTACAATTACGCTACTTCTTTGTAAAGGAGAACTGAAAATGACTTAAAAATACATAAAAACATTTACAGTTCTTTGCACAATGGAGGCGAAATAACAACAAGGAAAGGGGTTTCAACAGAGGTGTACTGACTACAGGTAGCAAAACTCCTGAATAGAGCTGAAAAGAGTGAACACAGAAACCAAAATTTAGGAACAAGGCCTTGTCTGATCAACGCACCTGTAACACAGTGAAACTGAAATGCAACGCACCTACTACACTCGGGAAGTGCGATGCATTTGAAGTTCACAGAACAGACAGTGCGCTGGACCAGGGACAAGACTTTGATTGGATTCCGGGTCACATTTTGCAGTTCAGTTCAGGTATTTAGGCCAAGCAAGTGGTAATCAGTAAATCAATCACAGGGGTAGATCTAAGGAGGTTACTAGAGCCACCATGAGGGCAATTAGAGAGCTTGTAAATCAATCATTTAATTCATAAACAAACCCAGAGATAGACTGAAGCAACGTTGATCTACTTTGCACTTGCATAGCAAATGCAGTTCGAAGGCTAGCTGGCTTGATTTCAGGCTCCATTTGTAAGTTTATAAAGTAAACAAATGTAGATGAACAAACAATCTACTCGGTCCCCAGTGGAGTCGCCATTTTGTTATCGGGAAAACTAGTGTCTATACAGAGCTGCTAGTCCCACTAAGGCTGGTAGCTCCCTTAGAAACAAACACACTAAAAACTACTTTCGTTTTCCTTTATGAGAAATAGATAAGAGAAGAATAAGGAGACCAACCTCTGTCTTGCGCTTGGTTCCTTGCTCGATTCCTCTCTCTTCTGGTAGGTCTTTGCCACTCGCTTCCTTGTCTACCCAACTTCAAGGAGTACCTGTAGAATCAAAGCAGCATAACACTATCCAAGAACATAGATCTATTATCATAAATAGTATAGGATCAGATGTACAATGACCACACAAATGCATAAATCATCAATCATACAAGAATGTGGAGGAAAACTTGAATAACTTTATTGATAATCAAGAAAGAGAAAAGAGGATTACAACCAATTGTTCTGACCCAGCATCATCCTCTCAACAAGAAAGCCCTTCTTCACCTCATGAAAAGCTTAGATCACCCAACACTATGATATTGCACCAAGAAACCAACAACACTTCCTTACAAGATACAAAATTCCAGCCTCTGGATCTCTGGGATGAGGGATCCATATATAGATGTCTGCAAGGGAGGTGAGTCAGCTTTTGAGATTTGATTAGTGTCTTCTCTCTGATAGTTCTTGATTCCACTTGGAGATTGATGATCTCTTACTCATCCCTGGTCGAATTCAGAGAGGCAAGTGTCACAGGAGAGGTTTCTAGAAGATTCCATGCTCCTCCACCTTGCGGATTGACCCTGCCATTTGTCCCTTCTCGCCCATCGCACCCCATAGAAGGGTTTTTTGACATGCATCACACCTACTGTGTGTATTCAGGTGGGATGCAACGCACTTTGCCTATGGAGCAGGTGAAATGGTCCAGTTTTGACCAGTTCTGAGTAGTTTTTCATGAAGAACTTCTAAGAGATGCTGTAATCAGTTGACCTTGTTCTTTTAGGGGTTGGAACAACACCTTTAGGGACTTAGGAGCCCTTGGTTTATGGACATTTATGCTTGAGGTTGCAGTGCCCAAAAATGTCTATAATAATATGTCTTATAGATGCAGCACCATATGTAAAGTTGTATGAATATCCACAAACTAGAATGTTCCCCTAAATCATAGTCTTGTTAAAGCTTCAAGGTTTTGGCAGTCAGATGGACTGGATATCACAACTTAATATTTCCATTTTATGGTAGCTTAATATTTATTAGACCTAGGAATGTCTCAAAGAAATTCCCACTCTAAATCACAATTTTCAACATGTTGCATTTTATCAACATTCATATCTAATAAAGAATTAGGTGTTGAGATATCGATCATATACGAATTTTGTACATATTCATTTTCATACCAATATGCTGACTCTTCTTTTTCATCTTGTGCAACAACTAGAAGTTCATGAAGAGATTCTTCCTCAGATAAATTCACAGGATCTGGAATAAAAGATTCAATAATTGAAAAAAAAAATTCTCTGTCTTCTTCATGCACTTCGACATTCTCTTCACAATTACCTGTTTCCTCAATGAAATGCACCCCATATTCCCTGATGATTTCATCAATCCCATCCTTATGAATTGGATGATCATTTACTTGCATTTCAGCTACTGCAAAAATATCTTCATTTTTATGATCATCTTGATAGAGTTCAGACCCAGTTTTATCTGCTGGTGGTTTAAGCAAAGCACCTTGGGGAAGATCAATGTGTGCATTTGCTTCAAGTTGAAGATGGAGAGACTGATTTTGTGCTTCATTTTTAAAGCTTAAGTCTTCAGGAGCAGACAAATCCTCAACATACAGACAAGGTGGTTGTTCCAAAATGTCCAAGGTTGGGAATTCAGAAGGTTTTTCCTCAGGCAGAACTGGATGGTCCTTTTGCAATTTATTAGGAATTGGAAAGGCACAAACTGAATCTTTCCCACTAGAGACATAGTTCTACTCCAATTTGGAAGAGACCACAGATTCCACATTCAAACTATCTAACTTTTTCTGATTTGGGGAAGTGTCAAACTCTTCAGTAAAGTCGATAGATGTGTCAGAAGATAAGCTTTCACTAGAAACATAGTTCTGCTCCAATTTGGGATAGGCCTCAGATTCCACATTTAAAGCATGTAACTTTTTTGGATTTGATTTTGGCTTTTCAAATAGCTCAAACTCTTCAAAAAAGTCAAGAGATATGTCAGAAGCTATGCTTTTGATAGCAGAGTCGGGACCTGGTGGAAGGATATCCTGAATGACTTCTTCACAAATTTTCCACACATTTGTACCAACTACAACAACTTGATTTTCAACATACTTCATTGTCTCTTGTAGTAAAATAGAAGAATTTTGATCCCACCATGGTGATATATATTTAATATGTATTTTCACCATGGTGATATATATAGTTTAATATATAGTTTTCAACTTTGTTATGTGCCATAGTTCTTATATGGTTTGGCATTTGAAAACCGCTCCACCATAGTATTTAGGTTTTAACATGTAGTTTGTAACTCAAATTCTCACCATGCACATATTAATGCATCCACATTAATTAACATATGCACCTTTTAACCAATCAAACACAAAAACTAATCCTTCACCTTTTTTACTATGTTGATTTGACCACTTCCACTTGTCAAATTGCGTGAATGCCACATAACTAGCAAGGCCCCTTTTCCACATGTTTGCCATAAACTTCAACGGGAAATTTCTCCTTCATCTGGAGGCCAAATGTGAAACCGAAGACACTATTGGATTCAGCGTGATGTGCTCTTCAGTTTGATGTTGTTTTTGGGAACATCTGAGACCTTTGAACATGGAGAAAATTGAGGAGATTCCTGGATCATTGTCTTAAAGAGGCTAAAATACATTTTCTACTTCAAGTATTGATCTTTTCATTGTGAAGTTCTAAATACTTACAAAATGCAGAACACCAACACTAACATCACTAGCCTCTACACCCTCAATGGTCATCAACAGAACATTGTTGGCAATATCCCCAGTGTTCTTGTTATTGAAAATTTCTTGTTTGTTGGAGTATTGAAGGTAGATAGTTTATCCCATACCTAATTTGGCTCAGATGATGAAGCATAACATGAAACCATTGAAATTTCTTGATTTAAATCTTCCTATAAGGCATCACAACAATAATCAAAACTAAGAAAAATCATTATTGCTAAAGAAAATATTCCTATATGTCATGAGGAAATGAAATGTGTAAGAAAAAATATTAAAGTTAGATATTGCCCCTATTATCCATCTAAAATGTTTAAGGAATGGCTTCCAAATCTTGACAGAGTTAATTAATGCCTCAATCCCATGGTGAAAAAGACAATTGGAAAAACAAAAAGAGAACCTTGTCATGGGGAACACTTATAAATTCAAGTCCATTTTCACGAAATATCAGAGAGAAGACCAACATGATCATCATTGCACAATTCAAGTCTCAACCCATGTAGATTGGATCAGATCAGACACTTCTTATCGCCAACCAGCCATATGTTCAGTTTGTCAAACAATTCAAGGGAACTCACCTAAATTGACCACAATTTATGTATTTGTATATCTATTTATGAGTCTGTGTATATCGTTGTCTATCTATGTGTGTATACCTATCTATTTATCCATTTGTCTATGTCTTTGAGTATATATATCCTTAAAATCTCATAATATATCCATATTATTTCAAAATTCTAACATGAATAATGTGACATACCTTGGGGACCCTTCTCTCTATGGCTGCCTCCAAACAATGGATTACTCATCATTGTTCTGCTTTTGAGTTCACTAGGAAACCATCTATATGTTTGATGTAATACTCCTTCACATCCAAAAAATAGAGGCATAAAGTCCAATCAGTACACTAAAAGAGAAATATGAGTAAAACAATTAAATACTTGATAAAAATGTAGTCTCTCAAATTGGTGTGTCAAAATATATACATGATAAGCATCAGGTCCTTCAACATCAACGGTGCCATGAAAACTACATACTGCATGTCGGTTAAAGTGCATACAGTGTCAAACAAAAGCTTTGGCCAGTCTTTGCATTTAGTTTTCTACGTTATTGGACTCTCAAGAAGGTGCCTTGTTAAGAATTTTTTTTTGTTATTTGGTGTCCATTACATTGTGGAAAGCACAATCTAGAAGCATATCAAGTAGAAGAGTTGGAAAAGGATGAGGATAATTTTGAAATTTTGATGTTGTCACATTACCTAGAGAATGCACTTTCAATTTATTTCTTGAAATAGAAATTATTTTATATATATAGAGAGAAAAAAAGCACTACAAATACAAAAATGAAATATAGACATAAAGATCCACATTTCTTAAAAAATAAAACATTTACAAAACATGTGTACACATATATATACATGGAGAAATAGAAATACAAGTATTGAACATGGCATAGAGGAAATGGAAATATAAATATCTAACATGGAAAATATGCCTATATTAGATACTTGTATTTCCATGTCCTCCATGTCTCCTAGTGTCATATGACTTAGCATCCATCATATTTTCTAAGGAAATTAAAAAACACACACATTTGCATTACTACAAATAAAAGGATTACATCTGATAGCTCATCATACCAATAAAGATACAGCCAAAAGGCCTGCTAAAAGGCATTCGACAATCACAAAAACTGATTTCAAAAGGAAATGTTAGTGGCATTAAAGAAACAAAAATAAAAGGCGTTGTCCTAATCAATGATTCACCAAATCACTTCACAAAGCAATTAACCGGATTGGGAGGATCTCTTTATCCACATCTCCATTAAAGCATCCATTGTTTATTTAAATTGAAGTGTAATATCATTATCCAAAGTTGCAAAGGGGAACAAAGCACATGGAAACAAGCAGAGAAAAGATCTGGATTATGTAATTTACTTTAGCTTCATCTCAGGATGAAGATAAATTTATTGGAAATAAGAAAAAAAATTAAGTCCAATTATGACTAAAATAAGTTAATGGAATTTATAAGTACAAAAAGTATTGTCAATTAGGTTTATTTTTGGTGGTTGAAAAAAATGATTGTTAATCTTCCGCACCTACATTCAATTCTTGCAAGTGACATATTAAGTTTATATCAAATATATTATTGTAATAACTTTGTGCCTTGTTAAATAGTCTTAGGCTCTAAAGATCCTACCTTTTCTATGGGATGGAAACTAGGTACTTGAATAAAGATTAAAAAATAAAATACAAGAAGCACAAATGGGAAAGCAGGAACGTGAAAGGCATCTCTTAAAAAGAAAAAATTAAAATTGAAAAGCTAGACTGGTAGGAGGGAAAAGATCAAAATAAGAAGCATTAATAGGAAGAATCATTATCAACCTGAAAGAGCAGTGATGCATTCATGGATCTTTTTTCGACATCGGCGGTGAATACTGACAAGATCACGATGTGACTTAGGCAACAACTTTGTGTCCTTAACCTATCATGGGAAAGATCAAATATATTTAGTTCGGGCCTTCATGGATGAAAAAATTAGTTGAAGAAATAAAATGGAGTTGACAACAACCAAGCAGCAAAATTGAGTTCAGCAATGCAAAATCTTGCATTGGCGTGATGTACTACTGTGCAAAAGGATTTTAATGAACTGAACCTTTAGTCGTTTATGAAATTTGAAAACAAAGGAAAGAATGAGATAACTATAACTTGTGTTTTACCTCCCAGCACCATAGACAAGTTTCAGATTCATCTTCGAGAACATCAACATCTGCTTTTGGAATGCCATAGAAAGGACGTTGTCCAATAAGCAACACTGAACTTCTTACAACTGCTAGTCTGATCTCTACTCCTCCATTTTGATCTATTTTGTCCTTCAACTTCTCAAATCTGCTGCACTAGTTTTGAGTATGGAAGCCTACTTTCTTCCAGAAATCGTGCAACAATCACATTGGTATTGTTGCTGCCCATATCCATGATTTCATCAGAGCCTTAAGAGCTATATTTTTCAAACCCTTCACTGAAATACTGGAACAATGAAGAAATTTCCTGCTCAAATTTCCTGCTTTAGACTCTAAACCTAAGGTTTCCAAAAATAAAGAATGCTTTCTCTTCGATCCTTTTTTCGTTGAAGGTGTACGTGACACTGATGAAACCTTTATTTTACTATCGCTACTACCAGATGCCTTTACAAGACCGTTGGGGTTTATAGGGGTCATCATAATATCATCGGTGAATAAAACATATTTCTCTTCAGAAGCTTTAGGCTCATTTAAGTTGCCCGATCTCTTAAATTATCTTGGCTTGTAGATATCAAACACGTAATTATTTTCTATTCCTAACTCAACAATATTTTTTGCTTATAGTTAAGGCTATACAATGTAGCCTACCCTATTAATTCACCAATATTCTAGATTTCATCACTAATTTTCATAAGTAGGTTGAGAAAATTAGGTATCTCCTATGTCATCCAAGCTTAGTTTGGTTTTGTGATCTCTAAATCGATTTAGGTGAGATCATGGCATGGTGAGGGTGGAGGTGGTTTAACCTCTAGATTCCCTTGGTTGTTTATGGATTGGTTTAACCCATGAGATCCCACATCCATGCTTGGAATATGGCACGGGGGTGATTGGATGAAAGAAATATTTGGTTCAACCCAATCTATGGTCAGGTGGTACGCAGAAGTCCCTGGTTTAGTTGGATTTTTCATATGGTTAATAAGAGCTAAGTTTATCTTGTCTTTGTTAAGTAAATATACTTATTATTATGTGGCTTTAATGGTTTTTCTATCATTGCTATCTATCTGGTTATATGATGGTTATAAGCATGGTTATATGACATATCTAAGTATGAATCTTATCACATTTCATTCAATGAATGCCATGGATGACCTAACTGGAGTTATGATAGCTATTGTGAGAAGGCATAAATCCTTCTTGTTAAACCTCAGATAAGTTTCAAAATCCTGATGTTCAAATATGCATTCATGATCTATAGGTTGCATGTTCGTCATGTGTATGATGGAATGTCAGTCCCAGTTGGGAGAGGTCAGGTCAAGTACTCACTTAAGTTTTGGTTTGGAACCCTTGTTTCTATGTGATTCATCATTTATGGAAGTTTCACTGAGTTCTAGGTAGGGGACTGAGTCCTAGCCCTAAAAAAGTGGCTCAAAATTCAGGGTCGCTAGTATAAAACTGATCGGAAAAGGCCATATTCGTTGAAGCAGGATTATGGGAGTGATTGGAGGCTTACAGTTGCTTGGAGGCCTTATCAAGGGAGTTCCTGAGGCTCTAGGTCAATGAATAAGAGAGTTAGATTAGGGGTTGGACACTTGGAGAGGTTGGGTAGCTCCTAGAGGTCCTGTAACACCTGAGGGAAGTCAGTAAGGTCTTATGTCGTCGAATCGATTTCCTTAAGGTCATATAGTAGTTTGAGTCTTATCATAGTGACCCTAAAATCATGTTTACCCTAAGAAAATCAATGAAACTAGGTAAATGTGGGACGAGGTGGTTACAGGGTGGTATCAGAGTCGGTTGCGCTCTCTTTGGGTAAAACGTGATGTTTTCAAGGTTATGGTTGTCATGCATGGGGTCATGGTATACAATTGGTATGGTCATGCATGATGTTGTTATGTTGATATGATTATGATTATATATGTATCATGCTGATGTGAACTAATTTTGCAGATGAGATAAGCCTCCCCTAAATGTCTTTTAGGTATGGTTTTGATTTTGGTATCTATTTGGTGCTGACATGGCCTAATTGCAGGAAAAAGAGAATCAAAGATGACGAGAAAAATGGTATACTACAGTTCCCATGACTCTCCTTACAGATCAATTTGGCAACAATGGGGTGAGTATTCTCTTGTTATAGCAGATACATTGAGGAGTTTGAGGGTAGAGATCAGAAGTTGCAAAGTAGACAATGACAGGTTTGTTGAGGCTCAGGAAAGACAAGAGAGGAAGGAAAAATACAATGCAGTGATTCTTCAAAGCTTGTTCTAGTTGCATAAACAAGGAGAGTTGAGCATCAGATAAGAGAAGGAAGAGAAAATTAATGGAGCCTATGGTAGCAAGTCTCGTTCCAGACACAAGTGGGATAGAGGGGATACAGTCAAAGGCTGAATATATATGGATACACCTGACAAGAGGATTGGTATGTATGGGCATCATTATAGCTCCTCATCAAGGAGACATTATCACCATCATCACCATCATCATCCTTATAGGAGGAGTGAGTACTTACCTAAGAATTTCAAGAAAGTCAAGCCTCCTACATTCGATGGAGAAATGAATAAGCCAGAAGATGCATAGACATGGTTGCTTGGGATGAAGAAATTATTTAGATTTCATAACTATTTAGAGAACATGAAATTAAAAATAGCCACCTTCAGTCTCAAAGGGAAAGAAAATATTTGGTGGGACGATGTGAAGAATGTTAAGGGAATTTGGGAAGAAGAGTTGGTTTGGGATGAGTTCGAGAGACTCTTCAAGAAGAAGTACTTATCAGAGAGGTACTATGATGACAAAGCTAAGGAATTTTATGAGTTGCAGATGGGTTCTATGACATATGATGAGTATACTAGAAGGTTCTTGGATATATTGAGCTATGTGCCTTACATTAAGGATGAGAAGGCTAAGATTCAAAGATTCATTAGTGGGTTGCGAGTAGCATATAGAGACCAGATTGAGTTTGATGAGCCCATAGCATTGGACGAGGCCATCTAGAAGTTAAATAATTGTTATGAGTAGTCAAATTGTAAAGATGAGCCTAAGCATGAATTAAAGGGAAATGAGAAAGTTAAAGGGAAATGGCCACCAAAGTGGGAAATACCCCAAGATGTAGGTGAAAAAGAGAATATTGTTCCTTACAAGAAGTTTAATGTAGTTGGACAGGGACATGGGTCACAACTTGGAGGGAAGTAGAATAAAGGTGATGGTAAGGGACCGTTGTAGTGCTAGATATGTGGCAAAGATCATTACAAGAAGGATTTTCCATTGTATCAAGGTGGCAGGTCTCAAATCTATAGTGCTCAAGAGGAACAAACTATTGGGGATGTTGGTCATAGCATTCTTCCAATTTATGCATTTATGGACAGCAAGTAGGAAGATCACCACACATCCATTATTTAGATGGAATGTAAGCTCTGTGGTTGAGTTGTTTCTATTTTGATTGATCTTGGATATAATTATAGTTATGCTAATCCTAGCCTGGTGGATAAGTGTGGCTTGAGAATAGTGTTGAGAAATCTAGGGCAGTAGTATTATTGGATTTCTCTTCAATTAGTAACTTCTTGTGAAAGATTTTTACTTCTTTAGATTAATATCTTCTTCTTATTAGATTATTAGTGTTCTTCTTCATCAAACAGTAATCGATTCATGAACATAAAATAGACAAGAGACACAAAATGTAGGCTATCAGTCAGGGCCAAAACCTCTCACTCTGTGAGAGGAAAACCCACACAAATTCTTTTTACAGGATTCCAAATGACAAATACCAAGACCATGGCCCTTGACATAGTAGCCTTTCCAAGACCAAGACACAAGTCCTCTTCCATGGTTTCATTTCTACTTTAGTTCTTGCATCATATGATATCACTATAGACATGTAATTACATCAAATTGAGGTCACTATAATGAACCTCTCATTCAACAGTAGAACCAAATCCTTATGTCTGAGATAGAGCTGAGACCTTCTTCAATACAATAATACCAAGGCCTAGTCACAAACTGAAGATCTTCTTCCTGTGAGGCATCGAATTCTTCTCTGTTTTGAGATATACCAAATCATTGTGGTATAATACCAAACCATAGGTCCTTATGATATATATCTATGACTATTTCAAAAAATCAAACTATGGTCTATACAAAGATCAATCTCTCCTTCGTTGTCACTATGATCTTAACTTAAGAGGGATCTAAATTCCCTACCCAGCCTCCATTTATGTGCCTAATACCAAGCTCCTTTTCTCACATCCAAACTTTGTAATCCTTCTTCAAAATCTTAGAGATATCCAGAGTCTGAATTGTGCCTTTTGCGATGACCCTAGCCTTGTATATATAGTAGTTCAACTATATAATAAGTCGGCATGTGCAACGAATGGATGTGTCTATTAAACTATGAGTTTACATGCGTTTGTTTACTCCTCTTTGAAGCTAACATGATGAGAGGATTGTGTTCTTGTCATTGGAGGGCTATATAGACTCATATACAATTGACACATGATTAAGAATATCTCTTCATACATGACATTGACTCTTGGACTTAATGATAACTCCTAAGGCTCTCAATGGGAGCCACTAAAAAATAAAATATCTTGTTTATGAAACCCATGAAGCAAGCCTTTCAATAATAATAATTTTATTCTCTTCTTTTCATCATTTACAAAGATCATAATTTCATGTCATTATGAAGACCAAACCTAGTTACATTTTACAACGCCCCCTCTTAACTAGGTATGCATTCATAATGGTAATTGGTCATTCTCAATCTAAATAATTTGTCATAAGAAGAATCAAATTGGTAAACCATCTGTCTAGAATCATATTGAACCAACATTGTCACATACCAAGGCCTTGACTAACAACTCTATCCACATGATCCGAGCACAATGATGGTGAGACAAATAATTTGTAGACACCATAATCATTGTTTCTCAAGGTACATACTCCACCCAGGTGTTCATAGAGTATGACCTTCTTTGGACTATTCTTATCTTGGGTAGCCAGTCCTCAAAGAATATATGTCCACTATATTGACCATTCTTATCTTGGATTCATTATCTTATCCTCAAATAGCATCAAATGTAAAATGTTTACCCAATCCTTCATTTTTTCTTCCTAGGTGAAGACCAGAATGATGTGTCTATCTCCCCCTCTCAATTAGGGAGAACATATCAATTCCCAAGCTCCCTCTTGGCTCAGGAATTTCCAAGTTTCTTCCAAGTAAGAAAATTGTTTTTAGGCGCCCTATTAATTAGGGACCTATAACAACTCCTCAACCAGCTACTTGAAGAGCTTCTTCCTTCGATGTCACGAATTTCTTTATCGATAAGTCTTCATATTTTGTGGCTTCTTCATAGGGAATAGACCGTCCATCACTTTCATCATGGGTCAATTATGTGATTTTTCCTTTCATCAGATTGTGATCCATTAGTCTTCCTCTGGTCTTGCTTCATGTCACATTGCTTCCCTTGGCAGACCTCCCTAAACCCATCTAGATATTTGTCAAAAATAAGAAATGAACACTTAAATCAAAATTACCTTTATGATGGTCTTTCATCACGACATCTTCTAGTGTGCATCAACATCCTACATACATGTTGATATATCTCCTAAATATATCGATTGTCAAGGGTCTCCATCTTTCTCGACTTCCATTAGACTCTCTATATATTTTCGAGAGATTTCTTATTCAAATATTCTTGGTTTTTTGGATTTTGATTGCCTTTACCATGGTTGCATATCTCATGAACTCTTCCTTCATTTCTTCACACATGATATTACCAGGAGATTCCATTACAAATTCCTAAATTGCAGTCATCTACCTCATACTCCATATGAGGACCTATTATGTTGATTTCATCTAGTATGACCCATGCCTTCTAACATTCTCTCATGGGAGGATATTCCTTTATTTTAATCATTCTTCTCAAAATAGAGTAGTGATCCAAGTTACCTACAACCATACAACATGACTTTATAAAATAAAATAAAAGCAATCATGCCTGATTTACCTTTAGGTCATCTAGGCTTCTTTCAATAGCTTCCTTGATTGAAAATATCTTCAACCCCTTGATCTACCTCATCTCTTATGTCATCATATCATCATCCCATGAATTCCACAAGTTGGAGTTCCTGATGAAACACTTGCTTCGTCTCTGGATCAGAAATTCTTCTAATGAAGATTCCATCAAAGAATCTTGAGGATCTTGCATATCCTTATCCAACAAATGTTTCCTTTTTGACTTGATGTATAGTGGGTATTGTCATGGATGTCTTATTCCTTTCATTAAGTTTCCAATGAGGTTCCCAAGAGCTATATCCTTCATATTTTATTATCATACATCCTTCATGTTTCCTATGGTGATGTCACGAGCTCTTACTTATAATGCTTTTCCTCTCCCTTGGACTTCCTTCTTTTAGCTTCCTCCACTTCTTTGGTGAAGTGGACTTCTTCATTGTTATTGACCTTGAACTTAGGACAATATTTCCTATAGTTCTCATAGCATTTAATCTTAGCTATGTTCTTCTTTCCTTTCAACAAATGTCTGAATAATGGTGCCCTCAACCTGTCTTCTTCTATCTTACATAGAAGCCACAAGTTGTTGAATGGGATAACCTTCTTATCCTCATAGACATTGTTACCTTGTTCATTAGTTAGTGAATTTAGAACAATGAGGATCATCTCTCCCAGATCTTGCAATTGAGATCTTATGAATATAACCCTTTATCCCGATTCCTTCAATTTGAGTAGATCATATCTAAGTGATGTGACCTATTTTATCACATCTTCAAAGAATAGCTCTAGTAGCCTATCATATATATTTCTTTAATGTCTCCAATCCTACTATATGAGGGTACCTTTCATAAGAATCCATTTCCATGTATTCATAGGAGACCTTTCTATTGATATGTTCAATGACTTCATTTTCTTAGAGGACTATGTCTATCCTCCTTCGTCCATGCAAGTAATTTCGATGAACCAACCAACTTATAGGTCTCCTTGCAAAACGAAGTCATTTTACGAAATTGGATTATAGAATGAAAGATACTTACTTGACAAGTGAAGATGAAATCTTCAACTTGATCACTTTGATGGTGGTTGAAGAAGATGTATTAGTGCTCCCTTTTGGATGATCTTCTTCCAAATGAAAAGTCCTTATTCAATATATGATATTGCTCCTTTTATGATGTCAACACCTTTAGATATAACTTCCTTTGTTGATGGTGATTTATGAGGATGTTTTGATGCTTCCTAGGATGATATTCTTCAAGGATAATGATGATATCCTTGCTACAATGATAGGTATCTTGCCTTATATATTTTGAAGATGATAATTCCTTCTCACCTTCAAGATACTTTGACTTCTTTTGGTAGTGAATGAATGAAAATCAGAAATGATTCTATGATCTCCAAGATGATCTGATCTTGGTCCTAGAAATGCTTCTTCATACTTTGGGTCACCTTGCCTTGTAGATCTCTTCATCTTGATGAGGGTCTTTGTGATATTTTTCTAAAGATTATAGGATCCAATACTCTTGTTGGTGTAGACTTCTAGTTGCCTTGACGTGTATATCTATTTACCTAGACTAGGAATAAGGCTTTGGCCTTTATTGATAATCCCAAGACATCTTCTGAAGTAAACCTTCTTCTTTGATCTAGAGTTTGATTCTTCAATGTAGATCTTTGAACTTTCACTTTGATATTATTCAACTTTCTTTGATTCCATTCTTGAGATTTGATCCTTGAGTGTCCCTTGATGAGATGTCCTTCCTTGAATTTGACACATTATCTCTAATACCATGTTGAGAAATCTAGGGCAATAGTATTAGGTGATTTCTCTTCGATTAGTAACTTATTGTGAATGCTTTTTACATCTTTAGATTAGGATCTTATTATTCTTGGATTATTAGCATTTTTCTTCATCAAACAATAACTGATGCATGAACATAAAATAGACAAGGGACACAAAATGTAGGCTATCACCTAGGGCCAAAACCACTCACTCTTTGAGAGGAAAACGTACAAATTCTTCTTATAGAGATTCGAATTGATGAATACCAAGACTAAGACCCTTGATGTAGTAGCCTTTCCAAGACCAAGACATGAGTCCTCTTCCATCGTTTCATTTCCTCTCTCACGGTTCCTTCTACTTTAGTTCTTGCATCATATGAGATCATTGTAGACATGTAGTTACATCAAATTGAGGTAACTTTAATGAACCTCTCATTCAACAGTAGAACCAAATCCTTATGTTTTAGATAGAGTCGATACCCTCTTCAATACAATAATACCAAGGCCTAGTCACAAACTAAATATCTTCTTCCTGGGAGGCATCGAATTCTTCTCTGCTATGAGATATACCACATCACTATGGTATTATACCAAACTATAGGTCCTTATGATATAGATCTATGACTATTTCAAAACATCAAACTATGGTCTATATAGAGACCATTCTCTCCTTCGCTGTCACTATGATTTGAACTTAAGAGGGATCCAAATTCCTTACCCAATAACCATTTCTATGCCTTAGAACAAGCTCCTTTTCTCACATCCAAACTCGGCAATCCTTCTCCGAAATCTCAGAGATATATGAAGTCTGAACTATGCCTTCTACAATGACCCTAGCCTTGTACATATAGTAGTTCAACTATATAATAAGTTGACATGTGCAACGAATGGGTGTGTCTCTTAAAATGTGAGCTGACATGAGTTTGTTTACTCATCTTTGAAACCAACATGAAGAGAGGATTGTGTGCTTGTCATTGGAGGGATATATAGACTCATATACCATTGAAGCATGCTTGAGAAGATCTCTTCATACATGACATTGACTCTTTGACCCAGTGATAAATCCTAAGGCCCTCAATGGGAGCCATTAAAAAATAAAATCTCTTGCTCATGAAACCCATGAAGCAAGCCTTTCAATAATAATAATAATTGTATTATCTTATTTTCATCATTTACAAAGATCATAATTTCATGTCATTATGAAGACTGAACTTTGTTACATTTTACAACAAAAAGAAGTGCATACAAAGTCTTGGTTGGTGCAGTTGGCTATAGGTACTAAGAAGAGAGTTCATCACTGGGTAAGATCTTGTGCATTTGAGCTAAATGATATGCCTATAGTAGCACATCTAAATATACTTCCATTGGGATCATATAGTATGATTTTGTGTATGGATTGGATGTACCTTCACATGACCAAAGTAGATTTTTATGACAAGGCCATTGAGTGACTGGATGATAATGAGGAAAAGAGAATCTTGCGAGGAAAGAAGAAGCCTACATCGGTTAGGATGGTCACAACTATGCAGGTAAAGCATAGTTGCAGGAAAGGGTGTGTGATGTTTGCAGTTCATATTTCCAATGAAAAGGGTAAGGATGTTAAAGATGCAAAAATATTCGATAGGTACCATGTATTATAGTAGTTTGAGGATGTGTTTCCAGCAGAGATCCCAGAGTTTCCTCCCCACAGGTAAGTGGAATTTTCTATTGATTTGGTACCAAGGGAAGCACCAACATCAAAGAAACCTCATAGGATGAGAACATCAGAGTTGGTAGAGTTGAATTTGTAGTTGAAGTAAATGATTGATAATGGATATATTAGGCCAAGTGTATCACCTTGGGGTGCACCAATATTATCTGTGAAGAAGAAGGATGGTACTCTTAGGCTATGAATTGACTATAGGTCGCTCAACAAGGTGATGACGAAGAACAGATACCCATTTCCAAGGATTGATGACTTGTTTGATCAGTTGAAGGGATAAGCAGTGTTCTCAAAGATTGATCCAAGATTAGAATATCATCAGGTAAACATTAAGGAAGAGGGCATCTATAAGACTACTTTCAGGACTAGGTAAGGGAATTATGAGTTTGTTTTGGTTCCTTTTGGTTTGAATAATGCCCAAGATACTTTTACATTCTTGATGAATAATGTATCACATCCTTATTTGGACAAGTTTGTTATTTTATTAATTGATGATATATTGATATATTCTAAGAATGACGAAGAGTGTTGGGCCTAGGAATTATCCTTAAAATACATCCACTTTAACTCCATTCACACATTCTCTCACCTCTATTCCACCACCATGTCACCAAATCAGCTTCACTTTCATCATTAAATGGGTTACCTTTGTGTTTTCCAAAACGTTATTAATTCTTAGTATTTAAGAGAATTTATGGTTAAACTTTAGAAAATAATCTCCATATACTTATACCTAACAATTAGAATGAGTTTCTTGACATGTGTAGGTACAAAGGAAGCTTCCAAGGAATCTTTATGTGGCACTCTATGTTCAAATTCGAATTTGAGGAGATCATGGACCTCATGGAGGAGATCATGGAGGAGATCATGGAGGATAGGGTTATGTGTCACCATTGGTTGAGAAATATGTGGGTCAAAGGAGGGAATAGTGGATTTACATTTATGAGTTTGTTATCATAGCTTTTGTATAAATAGGATTGTTATCTCCTTCATTTATAATATTCATTTTGTAATCTTAATTTTTAGAATTTAGAAACTTAGTCCTTCATTTGTAATTTTAGATTCTAGAATCATTGTGATGTAGAGTTTAGGACCTCTTGGAATGTAGAACTTGGAGCTTGTAATTGCAATTTTCAATTGAGGATAAATAAAGTGGATTTGATTTTATTCTACATTTGAATTCTTTCTAGGTGTGCTTGTGGAGCTATGGAGGGCCCCCATTGACTCACTTGCATACGTGTTTTTCTATAGTAAGATTTCATTTATGTTTTTAATTTCATTAGTTTAAAGATTTTGATGCTGGAAATATAAATGAATAGTCTCTTGTAAGAGAGCTTTAATATTTCCTGTAATCAATTTGAATTATGTTTAAATTCCTTCATTTCTTAGTTAATTGGTTAAGATGTTAGAAATATTAATGAACAGTCTCCCGTAAGGGAGCTTTAATATTTCTTACACATGTCACAATGTCTTTAGATTTCATTTTGTTAGATGACTAAATAGGTGTTGGATATCCCAATGAAAGACCTCCTGTAAGGGAACTTTGGCATTTCTTCACCTAGCTTAGTTTAATTGTCTCTAAGTCCATATATATTAGATGATCCTCAAAGGTTACTTACCCAGATTGATAGTAAATGAAACTCTAATTTACATCCGCATTTTAGACCAAAAAAAGAGCATGTCAAACACTTAGTAGTAGTATTGAGATTGCTAAGAGAGCATCGGTTGTATGCTAAGCTTAGCAAGTGAAACTTCTTTTAGATAGAGGTACACTACTTGGGACATGTTGTCTCCAAGGAAGGCATAACAGTGGATCTAGAAAAGATAAGGGGTATCATGGAGTGGGAAACTCCTAGGAATGTGGATGAAGTCATATCATTTATGGGGTTAGCAGGTTACTACAGGAGGGTCATGTTGAAATTCTCACCCATTGCATATGCTATTACATCATTGCAAATGTGAGGTAAGAAATTTGAATGGAAAAAGGAGTGTGAAACCAATTTTGAGTTATTGAAGAAGTTGTTGACCAATGCTCAAGTTCTTAAGATTGTAGATTTAGACAAAGAGTTCGTGGTGTGCACAGATGCCTGCAAGAGAGGACATGGTGGGGTCCTGATGCAGGAGGGATAGGTGGTGTGTTATGAGTCTAGGAAGCTGAATGAACATGAGAAGAACTATGTGACTCATGATCTTGAGTTGGCAGCTATTATTCATGCCTTGAAGATGTGGAGGAATTATCTTCTTGGAAGGAGGTTTGTATTGATGAGTGATCACGGTGGTTTGAGATATTTGTTTGACCAACCGAATCAAAATTCTGGGAAGGCTATGTGGTTGCCCACGATTAGTGAGTTTGAATTTTGAGATTAGATACATTAAAGGGAAGGAGAATAGGGTTGTATATTCTCTTAGTAGGAGAGTGCAGATGAACCATGTTGTAGTGGTGAGCTCTTATGGGACAAAATTCTAGGATTAGATCTTATAGACATGGCAGAAGGATGACAGGTACATGGAGCTTAGGCATAGGTTACAATAGGGTATAGGTGATCAAGATGTGGACTATCATCTCATGACAAATGGTTTGGTGAGATTCAAAGACAAGATCTATGTGCCTGATGATAGTGGGCTTAGGAAGATTATCTTGAGAGAGTTTGATGTCAAGCCATATTCAGGTCACTCAGGATATCATAAGATGTTAACAATAGTGAAGAAGTTCTACAATTGGACGAATCTAAAGAAGGAAGTGGAAGAGATTGTGGCTAGATGTTTGGATTGCTAGTAGGTGAAAGTAGAGTGTAAGCATCCAAGTGGGTTGTTTCAGCGTATTTTGATTCTAGAATGGAAATGAGAGGTAATTTCCATGGATTTCATTACAAGTCTTCCAAGGACATCGAGGCAACATGTTTCTCTCAAGGTTGTGTTTGATAGATTGATCAAGGTAGCTCACTTCATTCTAGGGAATACTACTTATTCAACTAGTGAGGTGGCTCATGTCTTCATCAAGGAGATCATGAGATTTCATGGTGTTATAAGGAAGATTATGTCAGACATGGATGCTAAGTTCACTTATAAGTTTTGGAAGAAGTTGTTTGTAGGTTTGGAGACAGATTGGGCCTTCGGTACAACTTATCATCCATAGACAAATGGAAAAACAAAGAAGGTCAACAAGATACTAGAGGATATGTTAAGGATGTATGTGATGCATCATCAAAGGAGATGGGAGGATTACCTTCGACTGGTCGAGTTTTCTTACAATAATGGTTATCAAGAGTCACTGAGGATGAGTCTGTTTGAGGCATTTTATGGGTCGAATTGTAATACTCCCATAAGCTAGAGTGATCTAGTGAAGAGGGTACTTATTGGACCCGATATGTTGGCAGAAATGGAAAAGGAGATGCAGGTTATAAAAAGGAATCTAAAGGAAACATTGGATAGGCATAAGAGTTATGCAGAACAACACATGGTATTTAAGGAGTTTCAAGTTGGGGATCATGTGTATTTGCACATCAAGCGCAAGAAGAGATCCTTCAAGATTAGATCATGTGCCAATTTTGCACCACGATATTGTGGGCCTTTTAAGATCCTTGAGAGGATTGGACAAATGGCCTAAATACTTGCACTGCCTCTGATAGTGAAATTCCATGATTTTTTCCATGTTTCATTACTTAAGAGATATGTAAAGGATATTGATCATGTTATTGATTGATCCGTATTGTAGGTGGAACCAGAAGGAGAATTCTAGCCATAACCTCAGTACATATTGCAGTAGAAACAACTCATGCTCTGGAACAAAGAAATCGAGCAAGTTAAAGTGCAGTGGAAGCACTTTGGGCCCGGTGAAGCCACATGGGAGATGACTGATCAGATGCGCGATATCTATCCTTCATTATTTCATGGTGGAGGAAAATGATATTTTGGTATTTGTGCATATTTATGTATGTTTTCTATTGTAAATACCACAATTAGTTGTGTTATAATGCTCCAATAAGCGGTATGGGTGTCATGTTGTCATGTTTCTCATGATGGTTTTACTTTTGAGCAGGTTGTTCATTGTAAATACTAAAACAAGCTAGGTTATAAATATCATGGGTAGTTTGTTTTGGTTTTTAGCAGTTTTACTGGTTGTAGGTTCCATAAAACAATGAGGATGGTGTTCCCCTAAGGGGGAGGAGTCTGTAACACCCCCGGGTTAAAATTTCATGTAATAAAGTTAATAAATGAAAAATAAGACCAACTTCATGGGACACGTATTCCAGGCTGAATGTTGGGAAAAATATCCTAGTGGGCATCACTTGTGTGTATTATGGCTAAGGGGAAATTGGCAATGACAAAGGCTTTCAAAAGGAAAAAAGGCATTATTAGTATTTTATTTATGAAAATAAAGGAAATTAGAGAAAAGGAAGGTGAAAGGTCACAGGTTCCATGTCAGGAGGAAATTGAAGGAAAATTAAGGAAAAATGAAGGAATTAGAGGCATAAATAATAAAAAGACATCAAATCATCTATTGGTATATTTTTGTCAGTTCATTTTCAGATTTGGTTTTTAGAGAGGAGAATAGCACCAAGAGGAGAAGGAAAGCAAGCAAGCAAAGGAAGGAAAATGAAGGACAAGGAAAGCAAAGGAAAGCAAGGATCAAGCAAAGAAAGGTTGGATCAAGCAACTTCAGTGGGAATACTTGCAGGAAACGGGTTGCATGTATGATTTTCTAGTTGGTTTTGGCATGAATGGTATATGCATGTGTGTATTTGGTTCATTTTCTATCGGTAGCATGGGTTTTGTCGAGTTTCGACAATGGTTTTAGCCTTTCCTTGCCATTTCCAGATACCCATGGTGTGACGAGATTATTTCTTGGTTGAGCTTTGGATTGTTGGAAGGTTTTGGATCCGCATGAGGTGGTCTCAGGAAAATCCCAATGGTTGGGGGTTGATATGGTTTTCTCAGGAAGCCCTCAACAAGTGGGTGGAGACAAGAAAATTCCTCAAGGGATGGTGAATAAATTGTGAGGAATCCAAGATTAGTTTGGTTTTGTGATCTCGGAGCCGGTTTAGGTGAGATCATAGTTGGTGAGGGTGGATGTGGTTTAACCTTTAGATTACCTTGGTTGTTTATGACTTGGTTTATCCCATGAGATCCCACATTCATGCTTAGAATATGAAATGGGGGTGATTGGCTAAAAGAAAGATTTGGTTCAGCCCAATCTATGGTTGGGTGGTACGTGGAAGTCATAGCTTGGTTGGATTTTGAATATGATTAATAAGAGCTAAGTTTCTCTTATCGTTGTTAAGAAAATGTAATTGTTATTATGTGGATTTAATGGTTGTTCTAGAATTTCTATCTATCTAGTTATATGCTGGTTATAAGCATGGTTATATGAAAAATCTATGTCTGACTCTTATCACATTTCATTCAATGAATTTTTGGTTAATGAATGCATGACCTAATTGGTGTTATGACAACTATTGTGAGAAGGCATAAATCATTCTTGTTAAACCTCAGATAAGTTTCAAAATACTTATGTTCAGATATGCATTCATCACTTATAGATTGCATGTTCATCATGTGTTTGATAGAATGTCAATCCCGATTGGGAGAGGTTAGGTCAATTCTTGGTTTAAATTTTGTTTTGCAAGCCTTGTTTTTATGTAATTCATCATTTCTGGAAGTTTCGTTGAGTTCTGGGCAGGGGCTTGAGTCCTAACCCTAAAAATGTGGGTTAGAATTTGGGGTCATTACCATAGAACTCACTGAAAAATTCTATAGTCATTGGGAAGTACACTTATGGGAGAGAATGAATATTTATGGTCACTTGGAGGCCTTTCAATGGAGTGACTGTGGCTCTAGGTCAGTGAAAAAGAGATTTAGCTCAGGGTTTGGACACTTGGATTGGTTGGGTAGCTCCTGAAGGTCCTATAACACCTAAGGGAAGTCAGTAAGGTATTAAGTTGTTGACTTCATTTCCTTAAGGTCATATAGGAGGTTGAGCCTTATCATAGTGACCCTCAGCTCATGTTTACCCCAAGCAAACTAGTGAAAGAGGGTAAATGTGGGAGGTGGAGGTTAGACTCACCTTTCTTGTGCTTGTTCTTGGAAGTAATGGAGGAATTCTCTGGAGGCTCAGGTACTTTCCCTTGTATGTATTCTCAAATATCATTTTCATCCACTATGATTTCCAACCTGATCTTCCGAGTACAAAACTTGGATGAGTCACCCAACTTCTCATTTTCCTTGAAGTAAGAAGTTGACATATTGAATTAATTAGATAGGCTCCCTCAATTTTTCCAAATATGATTGCTTCAACTCTGGCCGCCTTTAGGCTTGTCCTTGACCTTAGCTCTAATACCATGTTAATTTTACCATTGTTCTATGTTGTTTTAGTTACTTTAGCCCAATTCAATTAACAATGCTTTCATAACAATTAATTCTTTCATCAATCAATATTAACCAAAGATAGAACAATAATGCAATGACAATAGGAGACAATCAACACATCAACAAAAGACACCGATTTTATCAAAGAACAAGGAGAACCCCCATAAGGGGGAAAACCCTTTGAAATTCTTCTTTTATTATATTCTCATAAAATGTTTAGCAAAGAGTACAATGATCCAAAACTATCTAGAAAAAGCAACCAAACAATATCCAAGATATGAGGCTAGCAATAATGCTAATCAGAGTAGCATTCAAGCCTGTGGTCAATTGTCACCAAAAACCCTAAGACTCGATCGAACAAAGTAAGTGTTCATGCATGTGGGTGAAGCATTCTAGTTGCATTGATGGGCTTGTATGTGTGCGTCTATAGCGAAAAAATCCTATGACAACCCTGCGGCTACAAACAAAAACCCTAATCCACACATGCGAAAAATTCCTGTGACAACCCTGCGGCTACAAACAAAAACCCT
Source organism: Pinus tabuliformis (assembly GCA_031772625.1). Classification (NCBI taxonomy): domain Eukaryota; kingdom Viridiplantae; phylum Streptophyta; class Pinopsida; order Pinales; family Pinaceae; genus Pinus; species Pinus tabuliformis. Next base: position 735,483,266 of record CM062807.1, read on the forward strand.
AATCCACACATGTGAGCTTCATATCCTGCTATTTTATACTTACACAAACCAATTTATGTGAACCAACTTCAGACCTATGCAATCCAAGCCAAAGAAGAGAGAAGAAGAAGAATACTTGATGATGATGTTCAAATGAGGGTCACTTGACTTGTATTTATAGGCATTGGAGGAGGGGAATTTTTTACTCTAGGCTGACCCGAACCAATGTTATATTGTGGCCTTCATACCAAAAATACACTTTCCCTTGTCTGAATCTTGTGCTTCAAAAGTCAAAATTGGTCAAGTTGGAAAGATGCATTTATTCCAATGATTGAAATTTGTCACTAAGCTGCCAAATTAACACTAAAAAGGACTAGTGCATCAATCCCTTATGCCAATAGGTGCATCCATGTAGAATTTTCTCTTCCTTATTAGAGAATCACCTCCCCTATAGCCACACATTTTAATTCAAGAGTTGGCCCATCCACCTCTCCTCTTCTTCAGATACACATGAGGGTGTCTTCCTTTAATCACTACATGAATGAATCTCACATGTCATTCTACCCTTGCTATTTTCACAGATATTCATTTTTTTTGGTCAAATATTGAGTGAATTCCCCATGGAACTAATTCCATCACGTGGATACAAAATGACCATGCTTCCTTAATTGAATAAGAGGACTGCCAACTAACCTCATTCAATGATTGAATTTGATGAGTCAATGGAAGACTATATGGTAACGATTAAATGATTTGGGAAAATGGCATAGGGATTAAAATACATGAATAATTTCTCTAGGACCCCTTCACTCTTCCCCTCTTGTGGTAGCTTAGCCCTTTTTTCTTGCCTTAGTCAACCTTGGTTGTTTTATTATATACACACATGGAAATAATTTCAATATTTAGAAAGCCATGACATGTATTCCTCATGGCATAAAGTAAACCATTGAAATTAAAACATCCACATTGAAACATAACCAACATTTAATCAAGATTAATATACTTACCGGGATTAACATTGGGGACATTACGTGAGAAATATGATCTTTTATTTCCAAGAAATATGTATCGGTTTCCCATTAAGATTCTACATATTTTCTAAATTGAACTTTAACATACCACACTAAGTGTATGGTGCTCTTCCTTGTAAGAAAAATCATATAAATCATTGAGACAAAAAATCTTTTACAATGAGCAAAGTCAAGTTTGTTCCGTCATACATGTATTTCCAACAATTGTTTTGCATAATGGGCATATGTGTTATTGTATTTGCAAGTTCCATAACAATTAGTAAATAATTTATAATCATTGTAGCTTTAGAATCATTAACAATTTAAAAATTGCATTCATGCATTTAATGAAAAACACTAACAACTAATAAATATATGGAATTACATAAGTTGTAAGAGATGACAAGCAAATCTAGTCCAAAACCAAAATATTTCTTGATCACATTTGTAAAAATTTACCTATATATTATTATGAAGTCAATATATTAAATGCATTTTTTAGTGATGGTGATTCAATTTATGCTTTGTTACTCTTTATGTGAATTTCAAATGAAAGTGATAACTTCATCTAAAGTTGCATTTTCTTTGTGTACATACTTTAGTTTGCATTGTGCTTGGTAAGAACATGAGACAATTTATGATAAGATTAAGCATATATGTTCATTTACTTTATTAAGGGTGCTTTCATAAAAGTTTGAATGTAACTATAATATATTATATATGGCTTTCTTGAATAGTAGCCTCAACAATTTGTAATCTACAAAATAATAATTGTTAAAATGGTAAAATCACTTTGACCACTTTAAGACTTTTTCATTTCCTCTCACTTCTTTTGATCTGGTATGACATTATCATAACATGTCACTAACAAAACAATAAATATTAATGAACATGAAGGATGGAGAAACACAAACTGATCTTGCCACTATGAGTTTTGTTTCTTTAAAATATCTATCCTTTACAACATATATAAACTTGATATATGTTTTAATTAACTATTAAATAAAATATTTTTTAGGACTATTTTATGTTCATATGAATGTTAGATATTTTATTGTAGTAATTTCAAAAAATTTACTAGTGCTAATGAAATCGAACTGAAATCAAGAGACATCAATTTCTTCTACTATTTCGTGTAAAGGAAAACACGTGATAGAAACACATGCAACCATTAAAACACTAGGAACACAATGATTTTACAAGGGAACCCAATTGGGAAAAACACGTTAACTGCTTTGCATTAATTTAGATGAGAATATGGATCAATTACAATGTCTTGCTTCAAACGTGAAGCACACCCTGTACTACAATTCTGATATCCTACTCAATGACCTGCTCTGACCAACACTTGGCCAAAATAGGTCTCAACTTTCCTCATATTTCCTTGTGCAATCCTCGAGGAAATTGGCCCCTAAAAAAAGGGTAATTCACTATTTCCTTGCACAAATCCTAAAGGAATTGACCACCTGCTCAATGCAAAAACCTTGTACACTCAACTAGTATATAATTGTTAATTACAATGTGCCTTTTCCTCTACTTCGACTAGGAAATTCGAATTCCATGCATGGATATGACTATTTTTAGTAAATTGATCAACCAATTAAGAGATTAGTGAGTTAACAACTATTATAACTACTCAATTGAACTACTACTGACTCCATTAAAGACTAGAGCTCAATTAACTAAGTTTAACTAACAATAACTCCACTAGATTGTTATATTTTAGCAATCAACCCATGCACAACTCTACTTATAGCCTAAAACTTGATTTTACTGATTTAATTAGGATATAAAGAAATTCCACTCTAGCTAACAGCAGTCCAAGTCATCTTGGTGATGTGGAAAATGAAATTTCTCCATTTGACTAAGGCACAAGTCAAATGGAGTCTTTTATTGCTACAATTTTAACACTACCTCTTAGAAAGAAATGGTTCTACACCACCCCTATCCTTCTCCAGTGGAACTCAAATTTTCCTCTTGACAATGCCTTTGTCAAAATATTTGCATCCTACTCCTCTATGGGAATGTATCGCAACATCATGATTCTCTATTGCACAAAATATCTCAAGTACTAGTACCTAATATCAATGTGCTTGGAACTTTTATGCAATACTTATTTTTAGAGAGTTTGATACAACTCTGAATATCATAGCAAATCATAGTAGGATTCATCTCCTGACTAAAAATACCAACAATAATTTTCCTCATCCATATGGCCTTACACGTTGCTTGACTAGCAACCATATACTTGGCCTCTGCTGTGCTGAGTGCTACAAATCTTTGTTTCTTGCTATACCAGGAAATAGTTATTGACCCAACACTGAAGATAGGTCCTGAATTGATTTTCTTGTTTGATGGACTCCTTGCCCAATCTGTTTCAATGGACCCTTGGATCTTCACACCATCAGTCCTCTTGTACCATAACCCAAAATATGTTGTGCATCTAAGGTATCTAAGCACATGTTTTGCTACTTTCTAGTGAAGCTTGGTAGGCTTCACCATAAATTGACTCAACGGATTAACTACATAAAATATGTTGGGCCTTGTGTTCACCAAATACATAAGGAACCCCACCAGTTGTATGTATATGTTAGCATCTACTTCCTCTCCTATAGAGGCATCCTTCTTCCTGTAGCTGGTAGCTAGAGGAGTGTCCATAGGCTTGCAGTCCTACATATGGAATCTCTCAATTATTTCATAAGTATACTTCCCCTGACCCAAAAATAACTCACTATATCCCTCCAACACCTCCAAACCAAGGAAATAGTGCATCAAGCCCATGGCCTTCATCTCAAACTCTCTTGCAAGGTCCTCCTTACAAGAATGGATCAACTTGTCATTCCCTGCCAGTATCAAATGATCTACATATAGAACTAAGATAAGAAATTTCCCATCTACCACAATATAGTAGAGATTGGCATGTGATTCACTCTTAGTGAAGCCAATTCTCTCGAGATAGGAGTCTATGCAAGTGTACCAAGCACAAGGTGCTTGCTTGAGACCATAAAGGGCTCTCTTGTGTTAATTCTTGCAAACGTGGTCAAATTCCACCTTGGATAGCTCAAATTACCAATATTATGATTGCATTCAATTCCTCTTTTTGAGAGGACCAAAATCAACCAAAATATCACCCAATTTGGTCAAGAGGAAGTTGAGTTATGATATATTTTATTCATACATGTATTATGGAATGGGTTGGCCCTAACCATATGGTTAACTACTTAGGCCAGCCTTAACCCCAAGTGGACCCTCATGAAATCCTATAAATAGAAGAGACCTCAAGCTCATTTTGACACATTCGATCAAACTATATTATCTTCTCTTTTGTCTTTTGCAGAGGTTCGATGGAAGGAGTTCGTACAAGGGTTCGAAACCACAGGCGTGAGGTTTGCTCTAAGCTAGGGTTTTCTAGTTTCTGGGCATTGGCACATAACATGGAATTTTAGTCCCTAGACTCTAGCACATAGTGGTCATGAGCGCCTCCAGAGAGCCTTGGACATTTAAACAAAGGCTTATTGGAGCTTCTAGGGCTTCAAAGGAATATCTAGAGGTGTCAATCCCCAGACCCTCGCATAGAGTGGTCTTGAGAGTGTCCAAGTTGTCCCAGATGCATGCACAATAGCTACATGGGAGTGTCCAAGGTTTCTTGGGAAGATATGGTAATTTTGTCCTTGGACGCATGAACATAATGACCTAGGAGCATCCAGGTTGCCATAGATGCTTGCACAACTCCTCCTCCCCACATTCTGAGACTCAAAGATGAAATTTATGTATTTCAAAGGTTTTGCTCAATGATAACAGTATTCAACAGTGTTTGGCACAATGACAACAATATACAACAATTTATTTAAGTCTGTGACAACACATTACAACCATTAGTATGAAGGTTTCGATTTCAAGCATGATTAGATCTCTTCCATGGATATCATAGTTGTTTTGTTTCTTAGATAATGCTATGGATCATTGTACTCTCTTTTGTTGTATCATTTGCTAATGATCTTAGAAGAAGAATATTTGCAAGGGTCTTTCCCATAGTGGGTTTTTCCCTAGTCTAGGACCAATCCTGGTGTCTCTATGTGTGTGCATGCTTTTCTTCTATTGTTCCTTTTATGTTCTGTTGCATTGATGATGATGTTGATGATGCATAATGGTGTAGATATTAATAATGGAATGATGATATGGGGTGAAATTAATGTATTAATGGTGAAATGCAATTATCAAAGAAAATAACAATATAGCCCTATGAAAAATTAACATGGTTTCAGAGCTGGGCTGAAGAAAAGCCATGGAGATCACTACGAGAAAGACACCTTTGATGGATTCTATGAGGTTAGGGTTGGATAAAAAACCCTGGTTTATGAAAGCTATATGAGATATGGAACCTAGTTGGTCAATGTGAATATGCTCAAGCACTTGTGGGTGAATCCCTAGCAGACCTGGTTGGATACTTGAAGGCAACATTGGTATATGGATCATGGACATTGATGGCTATTGAATATTGGTTCAAGAGGGAGAGGATCACATCCCATTAAAGATAAGTATTTCTTGACTTATGATGCTTCTTACTTGTTAGACTTATAGATCTGATGATTATGTTTATTGCTTATACTTCCAGCATATGTATTTGAGTATATGGATGTTTCTAACCTCCTTGATGAGATGTGATGAGTAGATCCTTCTTGAGGATCATTTTGAGATGTAGATCTAGAAATATATAAAGAGGTACTTGATGAAAAAAAATGACAAAGTGCTTCAAGTGACCTATGTCTAATAAGAAGGTGCATAGGTATTTGAATACCATAAGGTATGAATGGTATGTTGTGTTTCAGCTATTGGCTCAGTAATCCCTAATGTATGATGAGAATGTCTCTTTCTTTGATGGCTGAAACAAACATATGAAAGTGACTTGGATCTATGTTTCCTATGATGAAAAGATGGACCTGGTGTTGAAAATTTCGATCTTCTTGAATTCTATGAGGCTATCTAATGTTGATACATTGATACACTTGATGTTTGGCTAACATCTATGATCTATCTATTGGATATCCTGATCCTAGAAAGAATTCTAGCACCTTGAATATAGTAAATGATAATCTTGATATTTGTCATGATGTATTTCATATAGAAGGATATCTCATTGAATCCTATACATCAGTTCACTGATAATGCTTGTGATAAGCATGATGAAAGCATATGGAAAATAATAATTACACTCTCATTGTTTTGGTAAAAGTTTTATTGAATGATAAGCATGGTAACCTTGATGTTAGAGGTATAAATATGATATTGATATTCTAAATCTCTTACTACATATGATCTTGTCTTGATGACATATGGTTAAACTAGATGTCGTAACTTGATGGAGTGACCTAATAAAAAGTGCTATTGTGTTCACAATATTTGAGATGTGATGTTGCATCTATATGCTACTTTGAGTCTAACCTTTGCTGAAAGATTGATTTCATGATGCTGATAGCCACGATAGATATATGTTCTAATAGACCTTTTGTTGCTTGACCCTAGTAGAGACAGGCTGATGAAATGAATGAAGATGAATGAAGTAGATCCTCAGTCAGAGGGAGAATATATTATTAAGACTCTTACTCATATTACTATTTGCATTATGTGATGTTGAAATATGATTTATGTGCATCTAAAAATATTGATCAGTAGTAGAGTCTCAGATCTGAAGCTTGTATAGAAAATAGGATCTCTTCTCTGGTTGTAGTCACAGATCTGGGAGATATCATCCCTAGACACACACATGCAAAGGCCTAGGGAGCTTCTAGGAAGCTAAAGATTCTCCCATGCTAAACTAAAGGGAGCGTCTAGGGGTTTGAATATAGTTGACCATCATCTAAATCTTTCTGAAGCTGTCAGAACTCTAAACCAAGGTGTCTCAAACATATTTTTCCATTGTAATTTGATTTCTGAAGTTGTTGGATTAAATTGTTGATCACATAAAATTGAAGTATTGTGCATGAGTTCAGATGGTCACAAATGTGTTGTAGATAACAAGATCTAGAAGCAGGAAAAGCTTGAATGTTTGACATAACATGAACATGTAGACTGAAATTATGTTTGCAGGTGACCAAGACATACATATAGATATGTCACTATGTTTGTGCTACAAGAGGTTGGCATGATTTGGATGATTGATATAGATGAACAATGTTTTTTCATGATGCTTGACAATAACTTTGAATTGATGATTGAGATATGCTTTGACTATAGATCTCTCTACGATAGCTAATTTGGACTTGACCTAATGTCTAATGATCTGATTTGATGATTTTTGATTTTCCCTGATGTCTATGCTATGTGGGCATAATGACTTATGTGGGTATTCAGAAAAATGATTTTGTATTGGCCTCCTCATTCCTAGCACAATGGTTGAGGTACTGATAGTTGTGATTCAACATGAAAATGGAACCTGCATGACTCATCCTTGGTGTATGCATTTGCACCTAGTGACAAAAATGACTTGCATTATGATTATGAGAATGACTTGGTAAATTTTGGATTCATAATGCATGGTTGATGACAATTTTTTGGCATGATAATAAATTAAGTCAATATTTGATATGAGCATCACCTGTCTCATGGTTGAAAGAATTAATATTGTAATAATGATGACTTTGATAATGGTCATGATCTGGCTTCTAAACTCTAATGATATGACCTTGTTGATGTGATTTATGTAAGTCTTATTATGATGGCTTAGAAAGACATTATGCTTAGAGAATTGCATGAATCAAGCTCCTTGATCCAGATATGTCTATATTTGACAGTTATCTGATGAAGTCAAGATGATGAGTTCCAAGGTATGGCTTTGATTTTGATTATGGTTTTGGTTTTATAACCTAATGGTCTACTCTTAACAGGTGACAAGCCTCTAATGATCTAAATAAGAGGGAGATATCTTATGAAGCTTTAGATTATATATCATGGCCTGATGGATCGATTTATAGAATTTGGAAAAGAAATTCTATATTGCATATCTATTGAAAATGTTTTTGAATAATGAAAATGAAAATCCTTGGATACTCCGATTTGAAGTTCTAAATGTTGTTGAACTTGACATGTCATCTGACTGTTGATTGAATAATTTATGTTTCGTTTTGAAAATCCATATATATATGACATTCATAGAACTTGAATGAATTAATGAGTGAGTTGCTGCACTCACATAGAGTTTCCACCGAGAATCCTTTGAAATATTTGCATGAGGTGTTCTATTTTTGAATGAGATATTTCTCCTCTGATATGTGACTGCATAGACATATTTCTAACATTTGAGATTATTACTGATAAGCACATATGTATGCTTCTTTATTATGATATTTGCCATGATATCTTGGATGAGAGGTCCATAGCATGACCGAGGTTGATCATGATGCTGTTAGCATGGATAGCTATGAGGCAAGATACAGAAGATCCTTAGAGAGTTGTTTGAGCATGATTTGGATATGACATGGGTACATTGTGATGATAAAGAATCCCATATCCATATATATATATTTGGGACTAGAATATCTCATATATTGAGACAATGCAGATGTTCGAAACAAGCTCAAGCTTTTGGTTGGAACCTCCATGGGAGGGAGGATGATTATGGTATCCTTTTGTGATTTATATGATTATTTTTGTTTTGACATGATATTTGATTTGATGTTCTGTATGAACACGAAACAACTACCCTTGAGACAAGCTGATACCAAATATGAGTATGATGAGAGCAATGCTAATCGAGGACACTGAGCCAACTCTTCCCCCTATTTGAGTTCCCAGGGTGATGAATTGAGGGAGAAGGGCTCCTGGGGTTGAATGAACTTTGGACAATAGGGCATGACCCCTATCTATTAGCCACAGGGTTGAGGGTGCTACTCTGTTGTCTGGTCTTTGCAGAGTATACCCCAATTAGCATCATACCCACAAGCAAAGCTTATTGGGAATACAACTCCTCATTTGGCCAACGAGTTGAAAGTGTACTTGGGGGTGTGCAACCCAAGGAAATTATGATGCATGTGTTCTACCACATGAATACTGAGAGTCATTTGTTGGGAATATCAATAGGCAATATGATTTTGGGTTGAGGGTAAGCTCCCTGATGAAATTCCGAGTTGCGGGTAAGATCCTCGATGAGATTCCAAGGTCAAGGGTGTACTCCCCTATATGATGGGCTATCCTATTACTCGATATGGGGTTATATATTTATAACTCCCCCATGAGATTCTAAGTCGATATGTGCTCCCCGATGTGGTTCCAGGTTGAGATGTGCTCCCTGATGATATACTCTCTGATGACAATCAATGATGATATTATGGGTACCAACCTGTTGGCAGAGATTCCAGGTAGCAGGATAATGTATAGAGGGTGGTATCTTGAGCTCCCCTTCGGTAAAAAAATCTTCTTCTTCTAGATCCGAGAATGTTCAACATATGAGCATGAACAATCAATAGATAAGAAGAAGATAGATTGAGATGTACAATAATGATTTGATGATGAGACACTTGAGATGGACATGGAACGATGACTACATGACAGATGTGATTAGTGATGATACATGATGAAAATTGAATATTTCAGAATGGCATATTGATCGATACATATACTAGTAGGTGGAATTCTCCCTAGTTGAGAGGGATTGTTAATTTTTGAAAATGCATTCAACTTCCAACTTGGATAGCTCAAATGACCAAGATTATTATTTCATTACATTCCTCTTTTCGAGAGGACCAAAAGTAACCTAACGATCACCCAATTTGGTCAAGCGAAAGTTGAGTTATGAATTATTTTATTGATACATGTATTATGGAATGGGTCGGCCCTAACCACATGGGTAACTGCTTAGGTCGGCCTTAACCCCAAGTGGACCCTCATGAAAGCCTATAAATAGAAGAGACCTCAAGCTCATTTGGACACATTTGATCAAGCTATCTTCTCTTCTCTTTTGTATTATCTAACACAGGTTAGACGAAAGGAGTTCATTCAAGGGTCTAAAATCACAGGCGTGAGGTTCACTCTGAGTTAGGGTTTTTTGGTTTATGGACACTGGAATAGAACAAGGAATTTTAGTTCCTGGAATTTGGCACAAAGTGGTAATGAGAGCATCCAAAGAGCCTTAGACATTGGCATAGAGGCTTATGGGAGTGTCCAAGGCTTCAGAGGAATATTTGGAGGTGTCGGTCCCCAGACGCTCGTACATATTGTTCCGAGAGTGTCTAGGTTTTCCCAGATGCATGCACAGTAACTACATCGAGCGTCCAAGGGTTTTTGTGAAGATCTAGTAAGTTGGTCCTTAGATGCATGTACAAAATGGCCTGGGAGCATCTGAGCTTTCATAGACACTTGCACAACTCTTCCTCGCTGCGTCCGAAACTCAAAGATGAGATTTCTGTATTTCAAAGTTTTTGCTAAGCGATACAAGTATTCAACATTGTTCGGCATAGTGACAACCATATATATCTGTTGACTTCAATCTGTGACAACACATTACAACCATCAATAAGATGATTTTGATTTCAAGCACGATTAGATCTATTTCATGGATATCATAGTTGTTTTGTTTCTTAGAAAAAGTTATGGATCATTGTACTCTCTTTTTTGTATTGTTTGATGACAATCTAAGAAGAAGAATATTTGAAAGGTTTTTCCCCATAGTGGGTTTTTCCCTGGTCTCAGACCAATCCTGGTGTCTCTATGTGTGTGCATGCTTTTCTTCTACTATTCATTTTATGTTCTGTTGCATTGATCATGATGATGATGTTGTCCTTTATATATAATTGCACATGTTGATGTATAAGGGTGTAGATATAAATAATGGAATAATGATATGGGATAAACTTAATGTATTAATGATGAAATACAATTATCAAAAACCTATGAGAAATTAACATCCTGAGTCTACACACATGTGTCTCCCTGTCAAATGTCTCAAAAATCTCAAGATATTCTATGTAAATATCTTCCTCAACCACTCCATTGAGGAAGGAAATCTCCACATCAATTTGGTGTATCTTCCACCCCAACTGCTCAACTAATGCTAGAATAGTTATGATGGAGGAATATCTACCCATTGGGGAAAATGTATCCTCGTAATCAACTCCCTATACCTGTGAGAAGCCTTTGGCCACAAATCTAGCCTTGCACTTCTCGATACTTCCATCAACGGCATGTTTCACTTTATATATCCATCTAGAACCAACCACTAGCTTGTTCTCTGGTCTTGGACCCACCTCCCAAACATTGTTCTTCATGATGGAGTCATATTCCTCCACCATGGAATCTACCAATACAGGTTGGGAAAAATGTATATGTATGGTGATCTCCTCTTATTATGCAAGGATGTAGGAGCTCCCACATGCTCATGTGCATATTTCACTAACCCATTATCCTCTCTAGTTATCTTCCTCCCCTCTCTGGAAGATAATGGTTGAGTGAGTGCCTCCACTTGGACTCCTCTTTGATCATCCACATGTGGATACTCTACAACATCCTGAGGCTCTGATTGAGGCTCCTCCTTTGGAGCTAGAAGCTCCTCCTCTAGTGGATTACTCAACTCTCTCTAGAGAGATTCTCATAGCCTTCTCCTCATCAAATCTGACATCTCTCGTCATCATTGTTATCTAGAGTGAGGGAAAATACAGCCGATAGTTATGAGTTATCTCTGTGTATCCTACAAATATCCCCATCTTAGTTGTAGGCTCCAAATGTTTATTTCTAACCTTAGAGACATGTCAAGTATTTTGTGAGGGCTCCATTCTGGAAATAAATTGTTGTATTCCAAGCTTCTTCCAAAAAGGATAATGACAATCCTTAGTCGTGCAACATTGCTCTTGCATCCCCTACAATGCTTCTATTTTTCCTCTCTTCCACACCATTTTTCTGTGGGTTATGGGGTTCAATTAGTTCTCTTCTAATACCTTCCTTGGAAAAAAAATATTTGAAGGCATTAAATAAAAAATCTCATCCATTATCACTTCTTAGAGATTTATTTTTTTGTCCAGTCTCATTTTCAACTAATGCTTTGAATTCAAACAATTTTGCAAACACTTCATCTTTCTTCTTCATAAAATATATTCAACACTTGCAAGAAAAGTCATCTATGAAATTACATAATACCCATGTTTTTCAACTAAGACTATTGAAAATGGTCCACATACATCTAAGCGGACTCGATCCAAGATGGCTTCAAATCTACTATCTCAGCTCTGGAAGGAGGATTTCACATATTTTCCAAGGGTGCGTCCCTTGCAAAAATCATGTTGGTCAAGGGTTCATTTTGGAAGTCCTATGGTGATCTTCTTCATGATTTTCAAAGCTCCATGGTGTATTTAACCCATGCGCCTATGTCAGAGTTCTCCAACATCTAGAATATGAACACGTTTTGCTTTGATTCTCAATGTAGTGCATGCATCCACCTCCATATTGTAGAGTTTTTTAACTCTAACACCAATTTGTTTTACTTGTCCAATAGAAACATGCTTCAACAAAAATTTCCCTTTACTTAACACCACATCATAACCTCTGTCCTCCAATACAGCTACAAAAATCAAAATTTTCTTCAACTCAGGCACATACATTACATTTTTTAGGAGAAGATAGGAGTTTGATTCCCTCTTAAAGGTGACAATACCAATCCCTTTGGTACTATACATACCGTCATTTCCAAGTTCTATGTGTAATTGTAGGTCCTCTCCTCTAGGCTACTAAAGAACTCCTTAGATTTTGTCATATGAAATGAGGCTCCATATTCCAAGTACCATACAATGACTGGTATAGTACTTGCCATGGATGCAATGAGAGTGAAATCCAATTCGAATTATGATGTGAGAGAATCACCTCCTACTCCTCTTGTAGGCTTGTTGCTAGATTTCGTTTTCAGACACTTGGTTGCATAGTTTCCATATTCATGGCAGTGAAAACATTAAATTCTGCTGAGGTCCTTCTTCTTTCCATGGTTATATTTGGATTATGCCTTGCCTTGGGCCTTATTTCCCTTGGAATTATTTTATCTTCTTGCTAGAGAAAAGTTTTCTTCCTCCTCATATTTGGATGTGACACCATCTCTAGTGTTTCTTTTGATCTCCTCCTACATCAAATCAACCCAAAGTATCTCCAAATACGGTATCTTGTCTCTTCCATTAACTAAATCTTAATAGTTGTGCCAGGATTTTGGAAAGCCAAGGTGTGCTAAGCTCACAAGTTCAAATGATCACACATTTTCTTCGACTCCTCCAAGTTCATCTTGAACCCTGGTGGATCTGGTTAGGTACTGAGCAATGGTTTCATTTTTCTACATTTGAATGCTCTTGAGTTTATTTCTCAACACTAATTTCCTAGCATCACTACTACTCTCAAATTGATCTATGAGATTTTTAAACATTGCAAAAGAAGTATTATTTCCATGCAAGTTCAAAACCACATGATCTCTAGCACCCTCCAGAATAATCCTCCTAGATTTTTTTGTGTCTTTCTTCTACGGAGAAATTTCTTGTGCATATGATGCTGCTATTTTTGGAATATCAATTTGTGTATATTCCCATACTCCATTGTTATCTAGGACAACTTCCATTCTATATTTCCAAGCACAAAATATTGAGGTTCACTCCAATGCATATTCAAGCCTCAATCCATTGAAAGACATTTTTTCTGCACTGAAGAGAATCTGCATCAAAAGACTCTGCAAATCAAAAATTCGTTGAGAGAAGATATCGAAAAAGGTTTCTATGTAATATTTTGTAGCTCTGATACCATGTACAAATTTCAAGAAATTTACTACTGCTAATGAAATTGAACTGAAATCAAGAGACATAAATTTCTTCTATTATTCTGCGTAAAGGAAAAAACACACGATATAAACACATGAAATAACATGAAACCACTAAAACACAAGGAACGCAATGATTTTATAGGGGAACCCATTTGGAAAAAATCCCTCCACTATTTTACATTAATTCAGATGAGAGTATGGATGAATCATAATTTTTTGCTTCAATCCTGAATAACACCTTGCACTGCAATTATGATCTTCTGCTCACTGACCTTCTCTCACCAACACTTAGCTAACGTAGGCCTCAAATTTCCTCCTATTTTCTTGAAAAATCCTTGAGGAAATTAGCCCCTAAAAAACTATGAGAATTCCCTACTTCCTTGCATGAAGGATTTGACCACCTGCTCAATTCCAAATCCCTATACACTCAACTAGCATACAATTGATAATTACATTGCACCTTTTCCTCCACTCCAACTAGGAAATTTGAATTCCATGCATGAATGGGACTATTTTTAGTAAATTGATTAGTTAACTAAGAGATCAGTGAGTTAACAATTCTTATAACTACTTAATTGAACTCCTACTGACCCCATTAAATACTAAATCTTAGCTAACTAAGTTTAGCTAACAATAACTCCACCAAATTGCTATATTTTAGCAATCAACTCATGTACAAATCTACTTCTATCCTATTGGTGAGCGCCAGTATTGTAGCAAGACTGTTGCAACTCCTAGGATGCCAACTTTACTTTTATCAACCCGGTAGTTCGTAACAAACTTGAAAGTGTCGGTGCTATATGCACAAGTACTAGTTCTCACTGTAGGTTGTCACTTGGTCAGCCGGTGCGAGATCACTAGGAGCTCAAGCCAACTTATATAGATTTCAGAAGAAGCTCTATGTGTGATGAAAGGAAAGAAATATTACTCTACAGATGCTATTCTAACTACAGAAAGGAGAAATACTGAAATGTAAAGAAAAACCTAGTAAATCCTAATTAACAAGCTAATTCTACATTTGCCAAAAACACTATGAAAATCATGAAAGAAATGCCATTACCTACTCAAGGAAGTAAACAACATATAACCATGCTATTTCTGGAAGTAAATAAGCAAAAAACATATTTTTGGATTTTTATGTGTTTTTATGTGAATTTAACATGCATCTAATTTATTGTGTGTGAGTGTGGCAGCGAACATGTGGCGTTAGACGGCTGTTTTGGAGCTTGGGAGGGTGTAGGATGGTGTGGATGGGTCATGGGAGATCTTAGGTGGCCTTCTGGACACTTTTCCCACACCTGGACTTCAAAATAAAGCCTACAGGAAAAACTACAAGAGGACACACAAAAACTACAGGAGGAAAACAAGGAAACTACAGGAGGCCGAGAGAAATTTTCATTGTTTTGAGGGTGTGAGAGTGGGTGGAAAATGTGGATGAAGGTTGGAATGAGGTGTTAGGTTGCCTAAGGCCTACCATGAATCACCAAGAGAGACAAAGATGATTGGGTTTTCTCAAGGAGAGAGGAAGACGTTCTATGAAAAATGAAGGAAACTAGGGCAGAATTGAGGTGAGGTTTGGGAGACATATAGGGCATGGATCAGGTGGAGGGTATGATTGGTGGTAAGCTGGCATATTGCTGGAAGAGATTTGCTACATAGAAACTGACAGTCAACCAAGAAAATCAAGCAACCAATGAAATGAGTGCATCCTAGGAAAAACAAAGTTTTGCATTAAAATGGCCTAGACTATGATGTATAGAAGGAAATGTTGGGAAATGCTATAAGAAAAGAAAGCATGAAAAAGGACTATTACAAATCAAGAAGTGAGCATGATAAAGAAAATATAAAGCAAAGCAAAACTGGACTATCAACCTACTAGAGAGTTGCAAACACTAGAAGTCCTAGGAATGAGGAAAATCTGTGTGTTTGGGGCAGGAAGAGAATCTTTACCTCAAATCATGGTCCCAAAGGGAGGAAGAGAGGCCAAGGAAATTTTGCTAGCCTTTTGAATCTTCTCTGATCACTGCTTAACCTGCTACAGAAAGCACAAATGGAAGCAAGCTACTAAATCATCAAAAGCAACCTATTCTTAACCATAAGAGAAATAAATCTAACATCAAACTAATCTACAAACTGAAGTAAAGAATACAAATACAAGTAAAGAAAAGCTTGGATACTTGGATTGGGCCATAACCCAAGAGATTTAGCCCTCTGAGGTAACTCAGTTCTAGCTCAAAAAGGATTCCATCTTCATTATAAAAAAATAGCAAGATTACATAAAACTGTCATAAAATAGTAAGCTCGAAATTTGAGCAGAGTTTACACAAGAAAAAAAAATTCGACCCTAGTGAGGCGCTAGGCCTCTCTACTTATACATCTGAAGCTACCAATAGCTTCCTTAAAATCAGGGAGGCTTGGCTTCCAAAACTCGAGATAACTATCAATCATCTTCCACTTGCTCGACTGCCTTCTAGTGCATGATTCGGCTGCTTGTACTCCGAGCTAAATGAAGGGAATTCAAAGTGAGGAGCAATAAATGAAGGGGATTACCTTCTATAAGTCATCTCCTCTATCTACTTCGAGTTATTGCTAGAGTTTGACCACTAGATCCTTGACTTTAACCTCGAAATCCATCAATAATTTGCATTAAATACATGTTAGACCACATGGCATAATAACTAACTCAACTCACCCTATAAGCATAAATATAATTAGAAAATCATATAATAAGATAAGAGAATGCTTGATTTGACTAGGTTAGGAGGTAAAATGAGCCCATATAATTACCCATTTATGAGGCTCATCATCACCTCCCTACAGAAGCTGTTTCTCATCCTCTAAGCAACCTAGTCAATATCTTGGTCTTTCATGGCCTTGGTGGCCTCCCTAGCATTCCAGGCTTCTGATGTGGTATGGTCATGCTCTCCATAAAATCCTGCTTTTCTGTCTGTTTCCTTCCACTGCTCCTTCTCTTCTTCTTCTCTTCTACCTTCCAGCATGCCTAATATGAGTGGAGGACTCAGTTTGAGGCCAATCCTGTTGACCTTCAACCTTTGCATGGAGTGCTTGTGCATTGGCACTCTTTTCAATGCCTCCTTCAGCCTCATGGGGGAATGGTATTCTCTGATCTGCAAGCTCTGGGGTAGGTTGTTCCATCTTCTAATGCATGCATGCACACAGTCATCCCCAAGTAGCCTAAGCATATCTTCAAAGTGTGCAATGGCTTGTTCCTGATTGGCTAGATATTTAGGGGCAATCTGAGGGTCATTGGCAAGCAAGTTGTGTGTGCTGATGAGTGCCATAGGATCTGATGGCTCATCTCTTATCATTAGTGGTTCATTCTACTCTTTTATTAACAATATTTTCATTTCTACTGCCCTCAATTCTTCATGGTTCATCCAAAACACCATGGCCATTAATTGCAGATCCCCTAGCTTGGCATTTGGGTCCCACACATTCAAGTCTGTGAGGGCCATGTTGTGTAGATAGAAATCTGTCATCTTTTCTTTGTCCTCGGAGGTGCTTTGGTCACACAAATCCATGAACTACCTATAGTCTTGGAAAGGCACTATGCCTCTTTGTGCCAAAGTTTTTATTTGGAATTGAAGCCATTGATCCTTCATATAGATGCCATAAGATTTGGATGGTGTTCTGCATTGTAATGCTTCTATGGATAAGCTGGCCTCCTTAGTAATTCATTCTCATTCTCAAGGTGGCTTCTTGTAATGGCTTCTCTGTCTCTGAGAGCACTCAATTCCCTGCCCATTTCCCTGAGTTTTTCTTCCATGTGGCCAATATCCTCAACTCCTTTGGACTTGGCTATCTACATCCACCTATGCATTCTCACTCTCTCTTTTTCCAATTCAAAAAATAGTGGAATTGCAAATTTCTATGGGATTATCTTGCCTCCCTCAAGTAGTCTGTAATAGGAGTCAAGATTAGGCTGGGGGTTAGGTTCTTGTAGCTCTTGTGCTTCCTCTTTCACCTCTGGCTATCCTCCTATCTTTTCCTCAAGTTTTTATGTCTCCTGTAGTTTGGATAGTGTCTCTTGTAGGACTGTTTTAGCCTCCTGTAGGTCTGGTTTGGGGTCCTGTAGAATTTCCTTTCCCTTCCATGTAGAAGATCTTGTAGTCCTCCTTTCATAGGTTATGGGTGTCTTGGAAGGAGATTCTTTCACCTTGGAAGATGGTGAATCTTCAATGTTAAAGGGAGTATTTGATGAGGGCTAAGGTTTACCTATTTTAATTCTGGTACTCTTCCTTTCCCTAAAATACATGGAGGTTTTTCTCTTCCTCTTCTACTTTTGCTTGATTGGTGTATTGAGGGTAGTGAGGGCCGCTGCTACTTCTCTTTCCAAAGTTTCAAGGGACTCTTCTCTTTGCTCTGCCCTCTCTACCTCCTTTTCTCCCTCTTCTATTTCTTTTTCCTCCTCCTGCTCTATCTCTTTTTCTACCTCCTATTCTGTCTCTTCAACTCTCCCCTCCTTTATTCTTTTCTTTCCTCCTTCCTCTCTTGCTCTGCTATGTCACCACTGGCTTCATCTTCTCCTCCTTGCTGTTCTCCCTCCTCACTAACAGCAGGACTGACATCATAGGTCAATGCCTTGATGTCATCCTTAGCTGTCATATTTCTAAAAACTTCCCATGCTATAGGGATTGTAAGGGTATGGAGGGCTTCTTCTACTAGGATCTTGATTAGGCCATGGTGAGCTAGCTGCTGTGAATTTCCTTCTTGTACCTTGGTGTTGGAGTCAATGAGGGACTAAAGGAGAAAGTAAGGGATATTGAGCTTTTGATGTGATGGAGTATCCATGTCATATCTCAATTCTTGGAGGATTCTGAAATGATATCCCTAAACAATGTTGTGCCTCCCCTCACAAGAAATGTATTTGATCAGTTGGTAGCTAACCTCATCCCAGGGATATGGTACACTAGCCCTCCTAATTCCATTTTTTTCTTCAACGGGGGTTTCATTATCTTGGAAAAATTTCCTCTTGGCAGCCTGGCCAATTATTTTCTCATCTTTACTCCAAGGCAGCCCAAGAGGAAGGGTAGTGACCCTACTGATGAATTTAGGGGTTATTTCAATGGAGAGGCCTCTAATGGTTACAGTATCATGAGTTCTTGTGTGAGGGACCAAAGAGAGAGAAAATTCATGGGCAATTTCATCATCAAAAGCTCTAAACTTCTCAAAGAAATTCATCCAGTTTACCTTGTAAATATTTCCACCACTTGAGGATGTGCATGGAGTCTAGTGGAGTTAGTGGGCTCTTTTCTCATAAACCCCCCTGTCATATTGCCTGTACTTCATTTGAAAAACTAGATATGGAGGTGGAGACAAAAAATTTTGAGTGAAATAGAAAAACAGAGGGGACTGTGTTTTTTTTTCTAAACATTTTTTTTTTTTTTAATGTATTTCTACCCTCTTAAAGACTCATTTTATCTTCAATTTGAGACCAACTCTTTCACATTTTGATATTCAATAGAGGGCATTCATGAACCCTACCTCTTCAGACTGAAATTCATGCCAAAAATCACATTTCCTCCCTTCAAAATGACTCATTGCCCCTCTTGTAGAAGCCCGCTATCCCTCCTGTAGATTTCCTGTAGGTGCTCCTATAGAAAACCTGTAGGGCTCCTGTAGAAGATGCCGAGAGAAAAAATATGGAGGAAATCGATGGAGGATGGTGGATACGAGGCTGTGGGGGCATAAGAAGATTGCTGTGTGGCTGAGTTATGAGGAGAAACTGAAGAAAAGGTGGTGAGAATGCGCGAGGAGGAGTGCTCATTACCTTTTATGGTTGTTTTTGGTTATGAGTGCTGAGCTAGCAAGGTGTATGTCGCCCAGATTAGGACCATTGGTCCCCACCTACTTGGTTAACTCTTCCTCCCACTACTTGGTTAATCGTCCCCTCATTACTGCATTAGAGTTAACTCTTCCTCCCACTACCTGTCCTTCACATATTTTGCTTGAGTTGATTGTGCGCACATGTGGGTGATATCTCGGTTAAGTGGAGTCAACTAAATGAAGGTGGCCAAGTTAAATAGCCACCTTTCCTTCTTTCGATTTCAACCATCTCGTTTCCTTCGTATGATTCTTAATTACACAAATGTAAATAGAGGAGTGACTTAGCTAGTTACCTGTAATCCAAGTGTATTTGCTACCATCGACTGTGAGGTGATGTGGCTTTCTCTGCTGCATGCCTTCATTTTCCTTCATGCATGCTGTCTCTGCTTGCTGATGTGTTGTTGTGTGCTTTTGTAGGTTCTTCTTTTGCTAGAGCTGAACTACATGTGCCTTTTCAACCTTCAGATGTGTTGTCCCTTGCTACTGGTGCTGGACTTCTATGGGATCAGCTGCTACAAGAATTCCTACAGGAGCGCATGTAGCTGCTTCTCCCCTTGAAACATCAACTATTTCCCTGTGCTTGGAGCTCAAGAATGATGCTAGAGGTGGAGATGAATGATGGAGGGATAGTAGGTAAGATTTAGATAAGGTTAATGGTGTCTTTTCCTCCTTTTAATTTTCTTTTTTTCTTTTTTTTGAACTGAAAAACTATTTTTCTGTGCTTTTTCTTGGAAAGGAATAATAATAATAATAATAATGATGCCTGGAGTGTGATGCAGGCTTGGAAATGATGGCAAGGAGGTTTGAAGATGGTAAGAGGGATTATAGGTTCCTCATGAAGCTTTTCTTGTCCCTCAAACTGCCTCCTGTAGACACTTTTGGCTCTCTGTAATTCCTACAAGAGCCTCCTGTAGAAAAAACAGAGACTCCGATAGAAAACAGTTTTGGAAGAAGAAGTACAGTGGGGTGAAAGAGATGCCAAAAATGATGGAGGAAGGTGTGGAGAAGATGAGATGGATGCTGGTATGAATGTCAGGGTCCCCTTGGCACCTTCTTCTGCTCCCTGTAGTCCTCCTACAAACCTGCAATGCAATAAAAAAAAAAAAAAATTCTCTCTATTATTTTTTTTTTTTTGAAAACAACTAGGGCACCTCAGAGAGGTTTTCACCTTAATTGCCTACCCTAGGTGTCTCCAAGGGAGGTTTTCACCCATGGATCTTATTCCTTTCCCCTTTTTTTTTGACATCATTGGGCTGCCTCAGAAGAGGATTTCAACCCAATGATGGGACTCAAGCGCCTCATGGAGGTTTTCACTTGAGTCCTTATTTTTTCTTTTTTTTCGTCAGTGAGCGAGTGAAGTGGAAGCTAAGACATGCTCCACTACCATCACTATTTTATTCAAATAATCAGTAAACTCTCGCTTAGAGAGGGGTTTCTTTTAGACTTTCAACCGATGTCTATTGACAAGCATAGGGATGGCTTCATCATCAATGGTTCTGATCAGAACTAAACCATTGTCATTGAATTTCTCCACAGTGTAGGGTCCCAACCATCTTGTCCTCAGCTTGCCTTTGAAATCCTTGTATCTTGAATCATAGAGTAGTGCCCAATCTCCCTCTTGGAATTGCTTCTTCCTGATATTTCTGTCATGCCATATCTTTCTCTAAAGCTGAACTACCTCTGTATGGAGAAGGGCTTGCAATCTGTATTCATCCAATCCATTGAGCTAAAGTAATCTCTCCTTCTATGCATGGCTGAGGTCTAGGTCCAGTTGAGCTGCCATCCTTAGGGTATTGAATTCAAACTCTATTGATAGCAAATCCTTCTTCCCATAGACCAGTTCATAGGGTGTGAACCTAGTGGTGGTCTTCCATGTTGTGTTGTAGGCCCAAGTGGCCTCAACTAATCTATCCGCCCAGTATTTTCTGCTGCTTCTCATTACCTTGGTTAGGACCCCTTCCAATGCTCTGTTAGTGACCTCCACTTGCCCATTGGCTTGTGGATGGTAACGGGTGGAAGTCCTGTGCTTGATCTTATGATATGTGAGCAGGTCTTCAATCAGGTTGGAAGTGAACTGACTGACCTGGACTATGACCAACTCTCTCGGATACCCGAACTTGTAGAATATGTTGTCCCTAAAAAACTTAGCTATTTTTTCCTCTATCACTACTTTTATTTCTTTTGTCTCTGCCCACTTTGTCAGGTAGTCAGTGCACATAATGATATACTGCTTCTGCTTTGAAGGGGGGTTCATAGGCCACACAAAGTCCATGCCCCACTTCTCAAATGGATCAAATGTCACTTGAGGTTGCATGGGAATTTCATTCTTTAGAGTGGATTTCCCCATCCTTTGACACCGATCACACTGGCTCGTGTATCTCCTCACATACTGATGAAGAGTGGGCCAGTAGTAGCCTACTTGCAATATCTTGAAGGCGATTCTTTTTACTACAAAATGACCTCCACAAGGCCCGTCATGACAAGTCAAGAGGATGTCAAAGACTTCCTCCTCCCTGAAACATCTTCTCAAGATCTGATCTGGGCCAAGTTTGAAGAGATTGCCTCCAATCCAAGTGAAAGGGGCACTTTTCCTTACTATCTTGCTCTTCTCTTTTCAGGATAGGTGTGGTGGGAACTGTGTTGAAACCAAGTAGTTTTCTATATCAACAAACCATGGAGAGAGTACTGATATAGAAAATAGGTGTTCATCTGGCATTTGGTCATCCACCATTCCTTCTTCACTTGCAGGCAAATTTACTCTAGACAAAAAGTCAGCAACAACATTCTCTTTACCAGGTTGATCAATAATGGTCAGATCAAACACCTGCAATAAAAGAAACCATCTAATAATGCGAGCATTTACATCTAGTTTGTTCATTAAATATTTAATTGCAACATGATCAACGTGCACAAAGGTTTGATAGCCTGTGATATAATGTCTGAATTTGTTTAAGGAATGCACGACAGCTAGGGGTTCCTTCTCGGTCACTGTATATTTTAACTCTGCCTTTGACAAGTTTTTGCTTATAAAGTATATGGCATAAGGCAACTTTTCATCAATTTGTCCTAAGGCTGCTCCTATTGCTTTGTTCGAGGCATCTGTGTGAATGTGAAAGGGTAGGACCTAGTTTGGGCCTCTGAGAATTGGGGCAGTCACTAGCTTATTCTTCAAGGTATCTAGGGATTCTTGATAGTTTTCCAACCATATGAACTCAACATCTTTACCTAGGAGGCCAAACAAAGGAGAGGCTAACTTGCTGAAGTCTTTAATGAATCTCCTGTAATATCCAGCTAAGCCTAGGAATCTTCTGACATCTCTCACCTTTTGAGGAGGTGGGACTCTTTGGATGATCGCAATTTTGTTGGGGTCCACCTGCAGTCCTTGTTGAGATATTGCATGACCTAGCACAGTCCCTTCAATCATCAAAAATTCACATTTTTTCGAACTGAGGGATAGGTTCATCTTAATACACTTATCTAGAACTTTTCCTAGGTTAGATAAAGCTGCCTGAAAGTCAGAGCCATAAGGAGTAAAATCATCCATGTATATTTGTACTGCATCATGAACCAGTTCAGAAGATATACTCAATACCGCTCTTTGGAAAGTAGCTAGAACATTGCACAAACCAAAAGGAAGGACCCGATGTAGGTTTTAACCCTGTACAGAAATTACCTGAATACGAATTCTAAAACACAGGAAATAAACAATGTGAGATCATAACACATAAAACACATATACACAGAGATTTTCCCCTAGATCCCAAAATCGGGACTACCAGCTTGATTTTTCATTATGTTCCTTTCAATGTTACAATATATATTTATACATGCCGAAGCATCCAATACCACGGACCAAAAATCATCACGTCCAATACCATGGACCGAAAACCATCGCGTCCAATACCATGGACCAAAAACCATGGAATCCAATACCATGGAATGAAAACCATCGCGTCCAAAAAACATGTGCGAAAATCATGCACAAAACCATAGGTGGGTCCGCCCAACCTAACATAGGGTCCAAAACCAAAATTTTCTGAGGCGCTACCCCGGACCCCATAAAGTGCGGTTACGAGTGCCCTTCAAACCCCCTGTTAACTATGTGGAAAGAATATAACACAATCCAACATTCTCCCACTTGTTGTTTTCTTTCCACAGGGGTCCACAAGAGAGCTTAGTCATTTTTCTAGCCCTGAAATGCCCATTGTCTCTCTACACCAAGAGTGCTTCTCGGAGCTCACAGATTTTGTCAATGCATCTGCAATATTCTTCAAAGTGTCCACCTTTACCAGCAATACCTTTTTGTCTTATATCATATCCCTCACAATGTGATACTGAACATCAATGTGCTTTGTCTTTGAATGATATGCAGGGTTATTTGCCAAAAAAATTGCACTTTGGTTGTCACAGTCTATTCTTATAGCTCCCTGTACTAACCCCATACTTGAACACAATCTCTGCAACCAAACTGCTTCCTTGCTTGCATGAGTGGCTGCCATGTATTCTACCTCTGTAGTTGATAGTGCCACTACAGATTGTTTCTTACTCATCCAACTGACTCCACCTCCAAATAGGTTAAACACATACCCGCTTGTAGATCTTCTCTGATCTAGATCTCTAGCCCAGTCTGCATCAACAAAGCCATGAATATCCAACACGCTGTCCAATCATGGTATTCCTTGGTAGCACAAACCATAATCACTAGTGCCACGCAAATACCTAAAAACCCACTTCAGTGCTGTCCAATGCTCCTTTCCTAGTTTTGACATAAGCCTGCTCAATACTCCCACTGCATGTCAATGTCTGGTCTAGTATAGACCATTGCATACATCAGGCTACCGACTGCACTTGCATATGGAACATGGGACATGTCCTCTTCCTCTTCTTTTGTCTTGGGACACTGTTCAATAGATAACCTCACACCTACAGGAATAGGAACCTTCGCCGGTTTACTATCCTACATATTAAACCTATGTAATATTGTCTCGACATACTTCCTCCGGTTTAACTAGAACTTCCTCTTTGCCCGATCTCTTTTAATTTCCATGCCCAAAATATATTTTGCAGCACCAAGATCTTTCATGTTGAATTTGGAGGACAATTGGGTCTTCAAATCCTGGATAATTTCTTTGTCATTTTCAACCAACAACATATCATCCACATACAAGACCAGATAAATAACACGGTCACCAATTAATTTAAAATATACACAGTGATCTGCTTTACTTCTAGTGAAGCCAAGTCCCCGTATAAACATATCAAATTTTTGATACCACATCCTTGGTGACTGTTTTAACCCATACAGAGACTTCTTTAACTTGCATACCAATTCTTTTGTACCCTTTGCTGCAAAGCCTTCAGGTTGCTTCATGTAGATTTCCTCTTCTAGATTCCCGTGAAGAAATGTTGTCTTCACATCCATCTATTCTACCTCAAAATCAAAAGCAGCAGCAACAGATAAAAGTAATGTAATAGAAGTTACCTTGGCAACAGGAGAAAAAATATCACGAAAATCAATTCCCGACTCCTAGGAATAACCTTTTGCTACCAACCGAGCTTTATATTTCTCCACTTTTCCTTCTGCATTTGTCTTCTTTTTGAACACCCATTTGCTACCAATGGGATTCCTTCTAGCCGGCAACTCCACCAGATCCCAAGCCTCATTTTTGTGCAAATATGCCATTTCATCAACCATGGCCTCTTTCTAGATTTTTCCATCCTCTGAATCTACTGCTTCCTTCACAGTTCTAGGATCATCGTCAGTAATAGATAAAGCAAAATTTGATCAGAAAGCAGATGGACTATACCTTTCAGGCTGCCTTCTTTCTCGAACTGATCTTCTCACAGGCGGAGTTTGCGGCTCTTCATCTTCTGATTCCTCCTCTGCTGTAGAGTCTGATTCTTCGTCCTTTAGCTCAAACTCTATCTTCTCAAGTTCCTTTCATGGACTTCATGTTTAATAACATCTTTCACCTCTCTAAACACCACATCTTGGCTATACACAACCTTCCATGTGACTGGGTTCCAAAGTTTATAACACTTTAAACCATCCTTATACCCAATAAAGATGCACTTTTCATATTTACTATCCAACTTGGTTCGTTTCTCCTTTGGAACATGTACATATGTATCACATCCAAATACCCTCAGATGTGAAAGAAAGGGTTTCTTACCCGTACATACCTCTTGTGGAGTCTTATCCTCCAACGCTAATGAAGGTGACCTGTTGACCAGGTAACATGCAGTATCCACCGCCTCTGCCCAGAATTCCTGTCCTAACCCGGCACCACTGAGCATGCTTCTTGCCCTTTCCATCAACGTCTTGTTTCTGCAACTCCATTTTGCTGAGGTGTATATGGATTAGTTTTTTGGCATGATATACCACACTTCTTACAGAATTCTTCAAATTCCTTGCTGCAAAACTCTCCACCATTATCTGTCCTTAGCACCTTCATCTTCTTCTCTGTCTGATTTTCCAGGAGAGCCTTAAATTCTTTGAACCTGTCAAAGACTTCAGATTTCTTCTTAAGGAAATATATCCATGTATTCCTTGAGAAGTCATCTATAAATGATACATAGTACACAGACTTACTCAGTGATGGAACCTTCACAGGTCCAAACACATCACTGTGCACAAGCTCTAATATCTGTTTCGCCCTCTTACTACCAGAGGGGAAACTCACCCGATTCTGCTTCCCATATACACAATTTTCACAAAAATCAAAATCCAAAGAGCTATTACTCATACCTTCTACCATACCTTTACCATGAAGTATTCGAAGGCCCTTCTCTCTAATATGTCCAAGCCTTTGATGCCACAGCATGGTCTTCTCTCCAGAGACCACTAGATTTTCTACTCCACTTTCAGGAACCAGAGAACTATTGCACCCATCAATAACAGTGCTACCTTGCAGCTTGTACAGAGTTCCAATCTGAACTCCCCGCATCAATACCAGTGCTTCCCGAACCATCTTGTAGGTATCCTTCTCGAACACTATTTTTACACCTGCATCATCCAGCTTGCTAACAAAAATTAGATTTCTGGCTAATGTAGGAAAATGTAGAACACCTGGAAGCGTTCTAACCCTTCCACCTTGCAATTTCAACTTTACTTTTCCACGACCAATGATTCTAGCATTCCTGTCATCCCCCAAGAAGACATCACCACCATCATATTTCTCATACTCACAGAACCATTCTCTATGGGGAGTGAAGTGAAAGGATGCACCTGAGTCAATCAACCATGCCTTGTGATCTACATGTGTACTTGAAGAAGCCAAGTACACATCCCCACCTTCATCTGAGGTGGTTTTTGCCTTTGCAGAAGGAGCCTCATTAGATCCCTTTCCTTTGTCAGGAGATTTAGAATTACAGTCCCTTTTGTAGTGCCCTTCCTTTCCACATTTCCCGCACACCACCTTTACAGGTTTTCCTGGAGATTTAGATCTCCCTTTAGATTTAGATCTCCTACTCGATGACTTATTTTTGTTTCTGTTCCGGGTCCTCCCTCGTACAGACAAGGCATCACCATTTTGGCTCTCCATATTTTTCCGTCTCATCTCCTCCGTCAGCAAGGATGAGACTATTTCATCAAAATGCAAGGCAGTTGCATTACTACCTATTGCAATAACTAGACTATCCCACGAATTTGGTAGAGAACACAACAAACTAATGCACTTATCTTCATCTGAAATTTTAATATCAACAGATGCTAACTGACTTACCACATTATTAAATGCATTCATATGCTCTGTCACCGAGTCTCCATATTTCATCCTCAGGTTATACAGCTTTTTCCGCAGGAATAGTTTATTCACCAGAGACTTAGATTGGTACAAAGTCCCTAACTTGTCCCACAAAGCCTTCACTGTAGCTTCCCCTGATACATTCAGCAATACTAAATCTGAGACACACAATCTTATTGTGCTCTTTGCCTTCCGATCCATCTTCTTCCATTCTTCATCGGACACTCCTGTTGGTTTAGTACCCATATCTACCACGATCCACTGATCTTTATCCATGAACAAATCCTCCATCTTGAGTTTCCACAACTCAAAACTCTGACCATTAAATTTCTCGACCTCTATCTTTCCACTGCTGGCCATCTTCTTTCACCACCAAAATCGATCTCGTAGATCTCCCACTGAATAGGGTCTACCACAGGCCTGAGCGAAACCCCTCAGCAACAAAGGCGTCCCCTTGAAGCCAAAACAGCTCTGATACCAAATTTAGGTTTTAACCCTCTACAAAAATTACTTGCATACAAATTCTAAAACACAGAAAATAAACAATGCGAGATCATAACACATAAAACACATATACACAGATATTTTCCCCTGGATCCCAAAACCGAGACTACCAACTTGATTTTTCATTATGTTCCTCTCAATGTTATAATACATATTTATACATGCCGAAGCATCCAATACCATGGACCAAAAACCATCATGTCCAATACCATGGACCGAAAACCATCGCGTCCAAAAAACATGTGCGAAAATCATGCACAAAACCATAGGTGGGTCCGCCCAACCTAACATAGGGTCCAAAACCAAAATTTTCTAGGGTGCTGCCCCGAACCCCATAAAGTGGGTTACGGGTGCCCTTCAAACCCCCTATTAACTACGTGGAAAGAATATAACACAACCCAACATTCGGTATGCAAAGGTACCCCAAGGACAAGTGAAAGTGGGCTTATCTTGGTCTTCCAGGCTGATTTGAATCTGATTGTATTCGCTAAGCCCATCTAGGAAGGAGAAAAACTTTTTCCTTGCCAGACCGTCTAACACTTGATCTATGAAAGGTAAAGGAAAAGGGTCCTTTTTAGTGGCTTTGTTCGATTCCCGATAGTCGACATAGATTCTCCACTTACCATTTTTCTTTGGAACTAGCACCAAAGGAGAGACCCATTCACTGTCAGAGATGGGATAGATGAATCCTACATCAAGCAATTTCTGCAGTTATTCCTTAACAATATATTCAAGTGCTGGGTTCATCCTCCTTAGAGGCTGCCTGACTGGCTTGCAATATTCCTTGATTTATATATAATGAGTACATACTGAAGGGTGCACTCCCTTCATCTCCTTATAACTCCAGGTGAAGGCATCTAGATGTTTTCTCAGTGTGCAGCATAGCTCCTTCTCTTGGGAAGTAGATAGGGATGGGTTGATTTTCAATGTTCTTTCTGGGACGAACTCTATATTTTTAACATGGAGAGAAGTGGGGTTGGCCACATAGAGATTAGTTGAGGGGTTGTTTTGGGTTTCTCTTACTATGTCTTCTAATGGTGATACACTGGGAGGTGGATTCTGAATCAAATTTTCAATCATATCATCCTCATCTTACAGTTTTCCCCCCATGGCGATTTCTAATGTAGAAAGTGGTGCAGAATAAACTTCATCCTAATCCTCCTCCTCCAAACAGAGAGGTAGATCATCTTCTAGCAAGGGTTGGGTAGGAGGATATAAGATTAACTGCTTGGACATGTGCCTGTTCTTTATGGTCATGTTCCCAGCTCAGCAGCTGATGTAGGCATCGGCTGTAGCCAACCAGGGTCTTCCCAGAATGAGAGGATACCCAGTGAGCTTTTCCTTTGGCTGGAGAACTAAGAAATCAATAGGGTACTCCCAAGAATCAATGGAGACCATCACATCTTCCACAATCCCCTCAGGGGTCACTGTGGAGCAGTCTGCTAGTTGCAGCACTGTCGTGGTCTTCCTCAAGGAGCCTTGGAGGTTAAGTTTGAGCATTGTGTCCTTTGTCATCACATTAATGGCAACTCCTAGATCAATCAAGGTATGTGGGACCATTGTGCCATTGATGTGGACATCAACTACTGGGCTTCCAGGGTCCAGATATTTTGGATAGATTATCTGCCCCAACATCAGGTCGGACAGTTGTCCTATGACATTGATGGTTGGGGCATCTCTCTTGCACCTTCTTGGATGCCTAAAGCACTTCTCTTTGATCAAGATATTGTAGATAGACACATATTTTATGGCTTGGAGAAATAGTGTCTTCACACATAAATTTTTCAATTCTCCCAAGAGTTCAGTCTCTTCTGGGGTAGGCTGGATTGTCATGGATAGTCTCTCAGGGAAGGGTGTATTTGCTTTAGGTTCGCTTTCCTCTTTATCTTCCTCAACCTCCCTAGGTGGAGGCTGGCTATCTGGGAGAACTTTCCTGGATCGCAAGTTAATTTCTTGAATCTCCACAGCATAAGTTGGGCATGACGGTTCCGCACTATACACTTGCTGAGCCTATCTATTTTTCGGGTTTGGATTTGGCTGGGCAGGCATTTGGGTTTTCCTTGGTGGAGAAGAAGGTAACAGTTGTGGTTGGTCAGGTGGTGGAGGTAGAAGAGTGGGAAGAGAGTTGTATTGGGGCCACCACCCCTGATGAGATGCATTCCACTGAGGTTGCGGCTAAGTATAGGATTAAAATGAATGGGTGGCTGGTTGGGCATGATATTAAGATGTGAAGGACCAAGGAGGAGGTGTGGACCAGGAAGGATGAGCAGGGGGGCCCCAAGAAGTTATGGAGGTGACTTGGTTGGGGTTGTAGTATGCCTAAGATGTCCCTTGCATCCCCTGCTGGTATGGTCTAGGTCCATGCAGCCTCTTTTGGTTTATGTAATAGATCTGTTCAGTGACTTCTTCGGCCCCTTGGTATACAACTTTAAGTCTGGTCAAGGAAGGGCACTTATCTATAGAATGATCTTCTTCACAGACTGAACAAACCCCTATAGAGTTCAATGGGCATTCATTCCTAGGACGCCTCCTCATGCATCTAGGGAAAAAAATAGCCAAAGCCCTCTCTACTTCCTCTTGTTTTCTTTTGATATGTAAGGTATCCATTTGCATGGCAAGAGTCTAAACATCTCACTCTTGAAGTCTTCTAGCATGTTTCCAATTTCACCTTTAATGGATGAATTGGAAGAAGAGGTACTGGCTATGGGTTGACTCCCCCTACCTTTCTTTCTGGCTACTCTAGAATGGTTTCTAAAAACAGTCTTTATGTCCTCATAGGATAGTTGGTAGATGTCTCCCCGGCCAGTAGATGGAGGGTGTCTAAAAGGTCTTCCCAAATTCCCCTGAGTAGGACCAACTTCAGAGACTCAGGGTCAAGTGTACACCTGGCCCTTTTGTAACTGAGCTGGAACCTCTCTTCATAGTCTTCCAGGGACTCATCACTTCCTATGGTCATTCGGAAGATTTCTTCTTTAGTATCTTTTGACCTACAATAGTCTCGATACTTGTTGTTAAAGGCCTGCTGCATCTGAGCCCAAGTTGTGATGCTATTGCCAGGTAATCCCATGAACCAATGTAGTGCTGCATCCTTGAGAGTAGAAGGGAACAGTTTCAACTTTTGCTCATCTTCTGCATAGTCATAAGTTTGACAGATGACAGCAAACTCGAACAAGAAGGTGTCAAGATCTTCTGTAGTCAAACCATGGAAGTGAGGTAGGGCTGAAGGACTTATATTCTTCATTTTGGTGTCCCCATTGGTCTCCCGAATGGGGAAGGTACCCTCTATTCTCTCTCCATTTCCCCTAGCATTTTTGTTTTCAGCCATTGGCTCAAGAGGAATGTTTTCTTCTTCTTCTTCCCCTATAGGTTCTTCAAATATGTATAGATGTTCACCTAATGGTTCTTCTTGATTGCAGCCACCAAAGAAGAGAGAAAGTTGGTTGTGTGAAGCAGTGGGGGTGTTGGGAAACTTTTTTCCTAAGTTATCTCTACTCCTACGAGGCATGAAAGGAAATGTTTTTGGTTGGTTTTTTGTTTTTTTCCCAACACTAAAAGTACCTGCAGAAATTGAACTTGTGATTGAACAAAACAAATTGCAACTAGTTGAAATGAACTTGCTGAATGGAAATTTGCAGAATTGAAAAGGAAAGCAAGGAAATGCAGAATTGAAAGAAAAGAAATGACTAGTCTACTTTTGTCGAAATAAACTATTAGCATAATGTTGCAATAGGAAATAGAAGAAAGCAGTAATCACAGAATACTTTGATACTTCCCCGGAAATGACACCAAAAAGTGGTGAGCACCAATATTGCAGCAAGAATGTTGCAACTCCTAGGCTGCCAACTTTAATTTTATCAACCCGGTAGTTCATAACAAACTTGGAAGCGTCGGTGCTATATGCACAAGTACTAGTTCTCACTGTAGGTTGTCACTTGGTCAGCCGGCACGAGATCACTAGGAGCTCAAGCCAACTTCTATAGATTTTAGAAGAAGCTCTATGTGTGATGAAAGGAAAGAAATATTACTCTACATATGCTATTCTAACTGCAGAAAGGAGAAAGATTGGAATGTAAAGCAAAACCTAGTAAACCCTAATTAACAAGCTAATTCTACTTTTGCCAAAAACACTTTCAAGATCATGAAAGAAATGCCATTACCTACTCAATGAAGTAAACAACATCCAACCATGCTATTTCTAGAAGTAAATAAGCAAAAAGCATGTTTTTGGATTTTTATGTGTTTTTTTTGTGAATTTAACATGCATCTAATTAATTGTGTGTGAGGGTGGCAGGGAATAGGTGGTGTTAGAGGGCAGTTTTGGAGCTTGGGAGGATGTAGGATGGTGTGGATGGGTCCTAGGAGGTCTTAGGTGGCCTTTTGGAGGCTTTTCCCATACTCTGCCTTCAAAAGAAAGCCTACAGGAAAAACTACAGGAGGACACACGAAAACTACAGGAGGAAAACAGGGAAACTACAGGAGGCCTACAGGAGGAGGCTGAGAGAAATTTTCACTGTTTTGAGAGTGGAAAAGGTGGATGAAGGTTGGAATGAGGTGTTAGGGTCCTAACATCTACCATGAATCACCAGGAGAGAGAAAGATGATTGGGTTTGCTCAAGGAGAGAGGAATAAGTTCTATGAAAAATGAAAGAAACTAGGGCAGAATTGAGGTGAGGTTTGGGAGACCTATAGGGCATGGATCAGATGGAGGGTGTGATTTATGGTAAGCTAGCCTACTGCTAGAAGAGATCTGCTGCATAGAAACTGAAAATCAACCAAGAAAATCAAGCAACCAATGAAATGAGTGCATCCTAGGAAAAACAGAGTTTTGCATTAAAATGGCCTACACTATGATGTATAGAAGGAAATGCTGGGAAATCCTATAAGAAAGGAAAGAATGAAAAAGTACTATTGCAAATCAAGAAGTGAACATGATAAAGAAGATCTAAAGTAGAGAAAAACTGGGCTATCAACCTACTAGAGAGCTGCAAACAATAGAAGTCCTAGGAATGAGGAAAATCTGTGTTTTGGGGGCAGCAAGAGAGTCTTCGCCTCAAATCATGGTCCCAGAGGGAGGAAGAGAGGCCAAGGCACTATTTCTATCCTTTTGAATCTTCTCTGATCACTGCTTAACCTACTATAGAAAGCACAAATGGAAGCAAGCTACTAAATCAGCAAAAGCAACCTATTCTTAACCATAAGAGAAATACATCTAACAACAAATTACTCTACAAACTGAAGTAAAGAATACAAATACAAGTAAAGAGATGCTTGGCTGCTTGGATTGGGCCCTAACCCAAGGGCTTCAGCCCTCTAAGGAAACTCAGTGCTAGCTCAAAAATGATGCCATCTTCATTATCAAAAAATAGCAAGATTACATAAAACTGTCATAAAATAGTAAGCTCGAAATTTGCGCAAAGTTTACACAAGAAAACGAAAGTCGACCCTAGTGAGGCCCTAGGCCTCTCTACTTATACATCTGAAGCTACCAATAGCTTCCTTAAAATCAGGGAGGCTTAGCTCCCAAAACTCGAGATAACTATCAATCATCTTCCACTTGCTCGGCTACCTTCTAGTGCATGATTCGACTACTTGTACTCCGAGCTGAATGAATGGGAATTCAAAGTGAGGAGTAGTAAATGAGGGGGATTCCCTCCTATAAGTCCTCTCCTTTGTCTACTTCCAGTTATTGCTACAGCTTGACCACTAGATCCTTGACTTTGACCTCGAAATCCATCAATAATCTACACTAAATACATGTTACACCACATGGCATAATAACTAACTCAACTCACCCTATAAGCATAAATATAATCATAAAATCATAAAATAAGCTAAGAGAATGGTTGATTTGACTAGGTTAGGAGGTAAAATGAGCCCATATAATTACCCATTTATGAGGCTCATCACCTATAACTCAAATTTATTGATTTAACTGGGAGACAAAGCTATGTCACTCCACCTAACTGTAATCCAAGTCATCCTGGTGATGGGAAAATCAAATTTCTCTATTTGACTAAGGCACAAGTCAAATGGAGCCTTTTCTTGCTAAAAATTTAATATTTATAAATAATATAATAATAATAATTAATATTAAATTGTATATTTATGTTTAAAAATGATTTTGAATTTTTTTTCCAAAGATTCATAACATTCATTTTACTTAATTTATATCTATAAATTTATTGTAACATACCCCTTTAATTTACTTTGGTAAGAGAGTTGATAATGGTGAATTCGGGGCCCATTGGATCCTGACTTATGCAAGAATGAAACAAAATAAAGATATAAACATAAACACAAAGATGCAACAAAAATAAAACTTCATTTCATTAACATCAAGGAACTGAAATATGCTTACATACATAATGGAAATAAACTAGCTCGGATGATGGTAGCTTATCTCTGAGAAGAGATGTGGTGGATACATGCCTCTAAACTATGTTACAATGAGGCTCAATGGCCTTTTTATTATTGAATAACAAAGGAAAACCCTAAACAACCAAAACCATAACCCCAGGAGATGAAACATGAAGAGTTTGTGGACCCTGTTAGGGTTACTTGGGCATCCAACTTCTCGAGGTCGTAACACGGTCAAATGATCTCCATTTGGCGCATACGATACATTTTTGGAAAGATCTCTTCAATTATTAAATTATTTTCCATATGCCATTTTCTATGGCTATGGGCCCACTGAAGACCTCAAAATACTCTGTTTAGGGGGTCAAAACAACTCTGGAAGTTCAGGACCCAAAAAACAACTAAAAATAGTAAATTCTCCTATAATCAAGGAAATGGGTGAAATCGACTAGAGGTCTAGGTGGAATACATAGGTGGTCAACAATATCCACCTAGATTAGTACAGTTTCATATGTTTCCTTGATTATAGTAACATTTACTATTTTTAGCAGTTTTTCGGGTCCTGAACTTCTGGAGCTGTTTTGACCCCCTAAACAACGTTTTTTTGAGGTACGCAGTAAGCCCATAGCCATAGGAAAGGGACTTTGGAAAATATTATAGTACTAAGACATCTCTTTCCAATGAGGTATCGTAAGCGCCAAACAAAGATCATATGACCAAGTTATGACCCTAGGAAGTTGGCTGCCAAACTAGCCCCAACGGGGCCCACAAACTCTTGGTGTTTCATCTCCTAGGGTTAGGGTTTTGGTTGTTTAGGGTTTTCCTTTTTTTTTAAATAATAAAAATGTGCTTGAGCCTCATTGTAACCCACTTCAAAGGCATGTAGTTGCCACATCTCTTCTTAGAGATAAACTACCATCGCCCGAGCTAGTTTATTTCCATTTTGTATGTAAGCATATTACAGTTCTATAATGTTAATGAAATGAAGTTTTATTTCTATTGCATCTCTGTGTTTATGTTTATATATGTTTTTTTTTCATTCCTAGATAACTCTAGATCACCACTTTCCGGTCATGGAAACAGGATTAGGAGGGTTACACCCTCAATTTTTATTTTTTATTTTTTCTTCCTTTTCATACGTTTCTACATATTTCCTTCTTTCCCTTTCTTATGCATAGGGAATGATGGCTACCAGCCTCATGATGCCACACAATGGTTCACTATAGGCTCACTCACCAATAGGTAAGCAAATGGTTGAGACATACACATCTCGCTACTTCTTGGTGCCATCTCACGTCCCGACTCTCGACCTCCTAACCTCCGACCTAGTCAGGGTCAACATGTCAACTACGCATCTGTCTGTCAGCACACAACCCGACCTCCCAACTTCCGAACAAGTGAGGGTCAACCCGTCCTAGAGCATGTAACATTACTTCCTTCTAAAAGCCCAACCACTGACCTTCAACCTAGTTGGGTCAACACATCAACCACACGTTCGTCCATTAGCACGCAACCCAACCTCTTGACCTCCTACTACGTTGGCGTCGACATAATTTTTTAATTATATTACCATCAAAAACTTGATTTTGACCTCTAACCTTTGGGATATTCACTTGCCTACAAGAGGAGAATCCGGTCACTCCAATCGAAAGCTTTCCCATCCATGGTTTTGATCTGCAAGAGGATAAGAATTATCTGATCCTTCCAATAATTTTAGGGTTTTTCTCCCTTTTGCCACAAGGAACGCCCTTTCATTAACCCTCTATGATGGCTCGGTCAAGGAACTTCAATTTTGCACTATTCTAGGCCTTTGATAGTGATCTCTATGCTCTCCCTCAAGCTTGGATCTACCACTGAGTAGGCTTCTTAGAGCTAGTCATTTCGATCGCAACTTGGTTTCAAAGGTATCTTTGACTTCTAGATCTACTTCAAGGTCTCACCACTTCTTTAGAGTCAGACTAAGACATTCCATGACATTACCCCTTCTGAGCTTAGGTGATATCTACATTGCAGGGTTCCTACTCCGCGAGCCTTCCTTGTCTTTGGGTAGGGAATTCCTTGCATGGCGGTGTAGGTGCTCTTGCATCTATTATTTACCATAAGCCTAACACGAGCTTCTGGGATGGTTCCAAAGTCCACACAAAATCTACAAGCATCTCCTTGGTTACACTCATGGGTTTCCAGGGAATTTGGCTATTGGCAGGGACCTGTAGTCCTTATCGCCAAACTCCCTGTGGCAGGAATAGAGGCCTCTGCACAAGCAATAATGAATACCATGGAATCAAGGATGTTGGGGATGACCGACACCGGGAACACTCCCTTGATCTTTACATACTGCTTTCCTATCAACACAAGAACTTGTAAAAATATACCCCGATGTATACATTGAATGATTCTAGCCAACAGAGGGTATTTCTTATAAATTGTACATTAATACAAAGGGTCTCAGAGCTCACTTCTTTTAACTGTTCATGGTTGGATTTGAAATATATCATTGAGTTCATTAAATTTAGTTGTTGAATTATTTCCAACACAAATAAGCATTTTATTTAGGGTGAGAGTTAGCCTCTGCTCTATAACTGAGACAACACTGTCATGGGGCTCTTTTCCACCCTGTAGCTTTAGATACTCTGTGATTTCCATTAATGAGGCTACTAACTTATTTATTTTACATGTAAGTATAGCACACATGTACACACACATATACATAGACATATTCAACATACAAATAAGATAAAAATCCCTTCACAATTGCACCACATGTATACACACCACAACACAATTGCAATCCTTGTTTTTCCATATCTATTATAAAATAAAATGCAACATAATTCATTAATTGCAAGCAGTGTCCACACAATATTTATATTTTAGTCAATATGGAAACTACGTCTAGGACTATGACTCTCCACCCAACCATA
Organism: Pinus tabuliformis; assembly: GCA_031772625.1. Taxonomy (NCBI): domain Eukaryota; kingdom Viridiplantae; phylum Streptophyta; class Pinopsida; order Pinales; family Pinaceae; genus Pinus; species Pinus tabuliformis. The sequence continues at coordinate 735,520,404 of CM062807.1, forward strand.
TGCAACTTCAACATAAACAATTGCAACCACTGCTACTTACAATTATCACCCCTGATCCAGATTCCATAGTCTTGGGGTTGTGGGGGGGGGGGGGGGGGGGGGGGGGGGTGGGGGGGGAATTCTTGCTACTGGGACCACACTCAAGCTGCCAGATATGCCAAGGACTCTAGAGGAGCTCCTTCCTCAATCCCCACATTTTCTTATCTCCTTCTTGTCTGCATGGGGAGTCTATAGGTACCCAACCTCACCCCCTCATGCACATATAGTGTTTCACCCGCTCCTAAGGATTCTAGAAACCACTGTATCAATCAGGGAAGTAACTAGGAACTATGATTCGAGCCTATCTTCATCTCGGCTTCAGGATGGTCTCTTCCAAAGCTATTATAAGTATCTAGAGTAGCTAGCTCAACCCACAGCCTCTAGGGAATCCCAAGCTATTATAGGGCTTTAGATATTTCATTCCACTGATAGCCTCCAAGGACCCAAGCTGTTATAGGGCTCCAGAGACCTATTGTCTCAACCCACAATCTCGAGGGACCCAAGCTATTATAGGGTTCCAAGAATCCTATCTCAACCCATAGCCTCCAGGGAACCCAAGCTATTATAGGGTTCCAAATATTAGCACTCAACCAACAACATCCAAGGACAGATAACTAATCCCCTTCTCTTCTCTTCATCGTTGCTTGTTGAAAGCTTCTATTGGAGGTTCGCTTCCTGTCCTTGCCTTAGTCTACTTATCAAACCAAAGAACAAATTCTTCTTTCCCATGTGAGAAAGGTCTCTGATTACCTTGCCCGCCCCTTGTTCGAATGCCTTTTTCCTATCCCAACTCCTGTTTTCTCTCTCCTTCTACGAACAATTCTCCCCCTCAGGAGTTCACATCCTCTTTTCTGAATACCTCCTCCTTTCTTAAATGGTCAACATTCATGGCCCCACCTTTACTGCTGCATCCTTTTTGTTGGTAGCCCCTCATACATTATTGTCCTCCTTTGCTTGTTGTATTTTTCTCAAGCAAGCATGGGCCTGAGTACTTTTCCTCTGCCCATTTAATTTCAGGAGCAAGTCCATTTTTCTTCATGTACCAGCCAAATTTTAATGGTTGTCCTGAAGTTCAGGTTTCTTCTTTGTACAAGAAACCATAACATCCCAAGCATTAATTCTCCATCCTCGGCTTTGGAATCCATGTCCCATGACTCAATCCCCCTTTTTCTGTTATTTCATACATTGCAAAATATTTACATCCTTTTAACAATGTGGCTCATACTAGAACCTTGGGTGGGCCTATCACATTCCCCTCCCCCTTGAGTGAACACCACCCTCAGTGTTTGTTTACACTTATACAATGACAAAATTAAAATGGTACACGTGCTATTTCATGGAGATTTATACACATATATCTACACAATATTTACAATTATACACACTTGTTTTTAAACATCAAACAAGAAAGGATAACTAGATTTCATGGCATCGAACATTTCCCACATGGCCTCCTCTGCCCCAAAGTGCTTCCATGGCACCTTGACTTGCTCTATGATTCGATTTCAAAGCATGAGATGCCTCTAGTCTAGAATGCACATTGGTTCTGGTTGGAACTCTCCCTTTGGTTCCACCTATAGCACATACCAATTAATCACATGATTAGAATCATATACATATATTTTAAGTAAAGAAACATGGAAGACATCATGAAATCTAACTGATGGAGGTAAGTAAAGAAACATGGAAAACATCACGAACTCTAACTAATGGAGGTAAAACAAGTCTATATGTTACTGGTCCAATCCTCTCAATAATTTCAAATGCTCCACAATATCGTGGTGCCAACTTGGCCATTGTCCCCATTTTCAAGGAACTTTTCTTGGGTTTAATTCTCAAGTAGACATGTTCCCCCACTTGGAACTCTTTGCACACCTTATTCTTATCTACATAGCTATTTTATCTGTCCCGTGCCACTTTTAGATTTTTCTTTATGATCCGAACTTGTTGTTCCATATCCTTAAGCATATCAGGTCCTACATGTACTCTGTTAACTGGGTCACTCCAACTAATAGGAGTATTACATTTCCTACCATACAATGCCTCAAAGGGGCTCATCCTTATGGACTCTTGGTGTCCATTATTGTATGAAAACTCCACAAGTGGAAGATATTCTTCCCATTTCTTGGGCTGATGCATCACATACATCCTTAATGTGTCCTCAAGGATCTAATTAGTCCTCTTTGTTTTCCCATATGTTTGTGTATAATAGGCGATACTAAATGCTAACTCTGTTCCCAATCTTGCGAACAATTCCTTCCAAAACTTGGAAGTAAACTTAGTATCTCTATCTAAAACAATCTTCTTGGGAATGCCATGTAGTCTCACAATCTCCTTTATGAATATTTGTGCTATATCACTAGCGAAATTGGTGGATTTGACTACTACAAAATGAGCTACCTTGCTAAGTTTGTCCACCACCACCATGATTGCATCATGTTTCTTAGTTGTTTTTGGCAATCCTGTGATGAAATCCATAGAGACTACTTCCCACTTCCATTCTAGAATAGGGATAGGCTGCAAAAATCCTACTGGGTGTTTGCATTCAGCCTTTACCTGCTGGCATTCCATGCATCTTGCTATGAAATATGCCACTTCTTTCTTCATATTTTTCCAATAATAGTATCTTTTGATGACTGTGAGGGTATTTTGATACCCTGGGTAGCATGAGTGTGGATTGACATGGAATTCTTTCATTATTAGCCTCTTTATTTCATCATTGTTGGGCACATAAATTCTACCTTTAAACCTGATTAAGTCGTCCTTAGTGATATGAGATGCTTCATACTCACCTCCTTGTTGCATATTTTCTTTCAGTTGTTGGTACTTTTCATACAACTATCCAACATTTTTTACTCTTTCTTCCAAATCCATTGCATACCAACTTACCACTGCCAAGTGATTTACTTAGATTCCCCTGCTCAAGGCATCAATAACCTTATTTTCCTTTCCTTTTATGTGCTTAATCTCAAAATCAAACTCGTTGAGCATGGCCATCCATACTGCTTGCCTAGTATTCAACTTTGGTTTTTCAACGAATACTTGAGTCCACTATGATTTTACATGAGCATGAACTTCCCACCAAGGAGGTATTGCCTCCACATTTTCAAAGCATGCACTATAGCAACCAATTCTAAATCATGTGTCACATAATTTTCCTCATGTTTATTCAACTTCCTAGATTCAGAGCATACTACTTGACCTTCCTGCATTAAGACTCCACTGAGTCCCTCTCTGCACGCATCTATTCACACCACAAAGTCTTTATCCATATCTGTGATTCTCAGCGTTGGTGCACTGGTGAGCAATTGTTTCAACTACTCAAAAATTTCTGCATATTTTGGATTCCATTCAAATCTTTTCCCTTTCTTCTGCAAAGTTGTAATGGAATGAACGATTTTGGAGAAATTTTAAATATATCTCCTGTAGTATCCTACCAATCCCATGAATGATCTAATCTCATCCACGTTCTTTGGAGTTGGCCACTCCCTTCTGGCTTTTATCTTTTCAGGGTTAACTGATACACGTTCCTTAGAGATGATGTTCCCTAGATAGTGTACTTGTGGCTGGAAGAAGTCACACTTGTTGATAATTTCATAGAGCTTATGTTCTCTCAACAGTTATAACACCACAACCAAATGTTTTCCATGTTCTTATTTATTTTTGAATAGATTAAAATGTCATCAACAAACAATATGACAAACTTATCCAAGTATGGACACAATAATCTGTTCATCAAGCACATGAACATGGCCAAGGTGTTAGTGAGTCCAGTGGGTACCACTACGAGTTCATAGTGCCCTATCTTGTTCTAAGGCAGTTTTATGGATATCTTCCTACTTAATTCTCACTTGATGGTAGGTTGAACTTAAGTCAATTTTGGAGAAAACTGACGCTCCTCTTAACTGATCAAAGAGATCATCAATTCTTGGTAATGGGTACACATTATTAATGGTTACTTTGTTAAGCTTCATGTAGTCAATGCACAAATAATTTAAGGGTTGTGTCCTCCTTCTTTACAAATAATACTAGTGCTCCCTAAGGGGACACATTTGGAATTATGTAACCTTTGTTGAGCATCCCCTTTAGCTGTAATTTAAGCTCAACCAATTATGGCGTGATCATTCAATATGGAGTCTTCGATTCTAGTGCTTCTCCTGGCACCATTTCGACAGAGAAATTTATATCCCTATGAGGAGGTAATCCAGGAACCTCCACCGGAAAAACATCTATGTACTGTTGCAAAATAGGGTACTTTTGAAGTAATTCAGCCTCCTTGTCATTTGATCTTCTACCAACTTCCTCACTTTGGAAAACTTGTACTACAAACAACATGCATCTTTTTATGTTGTTGCGTTTGGCTTGCATGGCACTAATCAACCTCACTGATATGGGTTTCCTCTTTGCTTGCAACACTCTTTTTTTTCCTTACTCACCCAAGCATTGTATTTCTTTCTTTTCACAATCTACCATGGTCCAGTGTAGGTAGAACCAATCCATGCCCAATTGTAAGTCATACCCACCCAATGGTAACACATTTAGGTGGGCTATCATGTCCATGCCAATTAGATCAATTGCACATGACCTTACCCAATGGATGATTCTTCTCCTTGTGGTTATTTCTAGTTGAACCAACCAAGGTTCTTGATGTCACTCCTTTCCCAATCCACACTTCTCCACAAGTTTTGGATTGATATAACTATAATCAAAACCCGGATAAATAAAAATGGAAATGACTTGTTTTTGTAGCTTACTTTCCATCTCAATGATGGATGCCTAGTGATCTTCTTGGAGATTGCCCACTGCTACATAAAATCTAGGCATACTTCGAGCTACTTTCCCCAATGTGCTTTCCTCTTGAGTGTTGTAGATATTTGGTCTAACATTCTTCAGATGTGGGTAATATCTTCACCTGTGGTCCCCACCATAGGTCCAACACTTGAGTGGTTCTCGACCTTCAAACATGGGTTGTGCTACCACTAGTTGTTGCACATTTTTCTTGTTAGAAGCATTGGGATTTTGCTGAAACTGTCGTATCAGAGTTGGGTGCCTTACTTCTCTCATGTCTTGGTTTTTCTTGGGCCAAATATTATTATGTCAAGTATTTCTCTTGGTTTTCTAGTTGCTCCTAATCTCATGTCTATGTTTTTCTTTCTCATAGTAGTCTCCTAACTTCTTGAGAACATCCTTCAAGATTTGAGGTTCTAGTAGTTCGATTTTATCTTGGAATGCCATATGCATCCCACTGATAAACCTATGAATCTTACATTAGAGGAAATTTCAGCCTAAAAGTGTCCATGAAATTTTCACGTAATTTCCATGTCATAATATTTAAACCAATCAAAATCCTTTAAATTTGAAAAGAGGTACTGGTAAATATTTTGGAGGGAAAAGAAAAAAAAACTATTTTTATTTGTTTTTTTGGTTTATCTCTATATAGATTTACTAAAATGTTAAGTGTAGACACTCATTGGATGTGGAATTAAATTTTGCATCTAATGAGTACCCATTATGAATTTTTGAGAAGACCCACATTAATAAAAATTACAGATACATTAAAAAGGTGCATTTAATTCACTTTTGTAATGTATCTGCAATGTTTATCAATCCGGGTCTTCTCAAAAGTATGCATAATGGGTACTCGTTGGATGCAGAATTTGATTCTGCATCCAACGAGTGTCTACACTTGAAATTTGTGTGAAAATATAATGAGATAATAAAAAATACAATTAAAAAAATAGTTTTCTTCTTTTCCCTACAAAATTCATAACTCTTATTTTATTATTTTTCCTTACGAGGCCACTTTTAGGCTAAAATTTCCTCTAATGGCTTTCTCATCCTTGAGATACGGTTCATACCTCAAGAGTTCTAAAACATTTGGTCACATAATCATCACTGGTTAACTGACCCATTTTGAGTTCATAAAACTCGTTTGTTTTGCTATCATAATACTGCTTTGATAGATATTGTTCTCTGAAGAGATTTTCAAACTCTCCCCATGTCAGCTCCTTCTCGGTAATGGCTCTAACATTCTTCAAGTCTTCCCACCATATATCCACTTTCCCTTTCAAGCTGTACACGAAAATCCTAGCCTTCATATTCTCATAATAGTCGTGTATTCTGGAAAATTTCTTCAGTCCCAGCAACCATGCTTCTACATCTCGTGCCTTCTACATATCCCCATCAAATGTAGGTGGCATTTCCTTCTTAAACTCTTTAGGCATGTGCTCCTTTTCCTTTTCCTTGCTTACTGAGTGATGCTGATGTCAAGAATAGTGATGCCTTTAGGCAACCGATCTAGATGGTCTGCTAGAGTACTGCACCTGCATAATGGTCCCTCCACTTGGACTGGTCAAACCCCATCACTTCCATTTTATGATTGATCAAAACTGTATTCAAGCATTCCAGTCCTAATCACCATGACTTATTTTGTTTAATGCTTCTTGTGATGTGTTGTCAATCACAAACATTGTTAGACATTTCAAAATAAATAACCCAAACTTAGGGTCATGATTTACGATGGAGTCTTCTGCTGCGACAAAACAATCATGCTTGCATTCCAACACACTTATAAATCATATGAATCAATCATTCAATCTCTTCATCAAAGAAACAACATAAATATGACATATGACCACCAAAATAAACATCATGATCATGATATCATTCTCAGACAACTTTCATTAATGCCAAATTATCCGCAAAGCACGGACCAGTAAGTAAATTTGAGTTTTATCATTAAATAGTTACTTATTGAAATTTATTCTCCATTTTTTTGTTACTTACACATGACGAAGACCATCCAGTCCAAATTTGAACCTGGATAACTCTGATACCACTTTGTAACATACCCCCTTACTCTACTTATGTAAGAGAGTTATTATTGTAAAATCCTGTCCCCATTTTCCGGTCATGGAAATGGGATTAGGAGGGTCACATCCTCAGTTTTTCTTCTTCTTCTTATTTTTCATACGTTTCTACATACTTCCTTCTTTCCCTTTCTTACGCATAGGGAATGCTAGTCACCAACCTCACACTGCCACAAAGAGGTTCATTACAGGCTCGCTCACCAATAGGTAAGCAGGTGGTTGGGACCTATGCATCTCCCTACTTATAAACACCATCTCACATCCCGAATCCCAACCTCCCGACCTCTAACCTAACTACGATCAGCATGTCAACTCTGCATCCACCCAGCAGCACACAAACCAACCTCTAGACCTCCAATCTAGTCAAGGTCAGCCCATCCCAGAGCACGTAACTTTACCTTCTTCTGACTGCCTGACCCTCGACCTTCAACCTAGTAGGGTTGGCACATCAGCCAAACATCCGTCCGTTGGCACGCAGCTCAACCTACTAACCTCTGATGAAATCGGGTTCAACATCAATTTACTTATATTACCATCAAAACATTGCTTCCGACCTCCAACCTTTGGGCTATTCACCTGGCTGCATGGACCCCATATATAGTCCACGTCAAATTCCTTCTAACCGATCGTGTAATAGAAGAATCTAGCTGCTCCAATCAGAATCTTTATCACCTGCATTTATGATTTGCAAGAGGATAGTCCTTATCCAATCCTTTCAGGGTTTCGCTCCCTTTCACCACAAGGAACACCCTTCCCTTACCCCTGTAGACGACTCGGTTAAGATACTTCAACTCTGCACCATTCCAAGCCTTTAGTAGTGGTCTCTACACTCTCCCTAGAGCCTAGATCTACCACTGTGAAAGCTTCTTAGATCTGGTCATTTCAATCGCAACTTGGTCTCAAAGGTCTCACCACTTCGTCGATGTCAAACTAAGACATTCCATGATGTTACCCCTTCTGAGTTTGGGTGATAGCTACATTGAGGGGTTCCTGCTCCACGAGCCTTCCCTGCCTTTGAATAGGGAAATTCTCACATGGCAGTGTAGATGATCTTTCATCTATTATCTACTAGAAGCCTAATGTGAGCTTCTGAGAGGATTCCACCTCTCCTACTACATGCCAATAGTTCCAAAGTCCACACAAACTCTGCAAGCAGCTCCCCGGTGCCACTCATGGATTTCCAGGGAATTTGGCTATTGGCGAGGACCCGTAGTCCTTATCGCAAAACTTCCTGTGGTGGGAATGGAGGCTTCTGCACAAGAAATACTAAATACCATATAAGTAACGATGTTGGGCACGACCAACCCAAGGAACGCTCCCTTGATCCTTCACATGCTGCTTTCCTGTTGGCATAGTAACTTGTAAACAAATATCTCGATATATACATTGACAGAATTTGTTCAACAAAGGGTCTTTCTTATAAATTTTACATTAATACAAAGGGTCTTAGAACCCACTTCTTTTAACTTTTCATGGTTGAGCTTGAAATAGATCATTGAGTTCATTAAATTTAGCTGTTGAATTATTTATGACACAGATAAGCATTTTGTTCAGGGTGAGAGTCCTTCTCTACACTATAGCTTATGCAACACTATTACGGGGCTCTTTTCCGCCCTGTAGCTTCATATACTTTGTGATTGCCATTAATTAGGTTGTTGGATTATTTACTTTTACATGTAAGTACAACACACATGTACACACATATGCATAGACATATTCAACATATAAATAAGAGAAATGTCCCTTCGCAATTGCACCATAGGTATACACACCACAACACAATTGCAATCCATGTTTTTCCATATCTATTACAAATGACAATGCAACATAATTCATTAATTACAAGAATTATTCACACAATATTTATCTTTTATTCTAAAGGAAAAATGAGTTTGGGACTATGAATCTCCACCCAACCATAGACAGCTGCAACCATTGCTACTTGCAGTTGTCACCCCCGCGCACATTCCAGAGTCTAAGGGGGGCATTCTTGCTACTAGGACCACACTCAAGTTGCTAGATATACTAGGGACTCCAAAGGATCTCCTACCTCAATCCCAAAAGTTGTTTATCTCTTTCTTTCTTACATGGGGAGTCCAGAGGAGCCCAACCTTACCCCCTCATGCACATGCAATGTTTCACCCCCTCTTAGGGAGTCCCAAAACCACTGTATCAATCAAGGAAGTAACTAGGAACTATGATTCGAGCTTGTCTTCCTCTCGACTTCAAGATAGTCTCTTCCCAGGCTGTTACACGGCTCCAAAGTAGCTAGCTCAACCCAAAACCTCCAAGGAATCCCAAGTTGTTACAAGGCTCTAGAGATTTCATTCCATCCACAATCTCTAGGGAACCAAGCTATTATAGGGTTCCATAGACTTCTTGTCTCAACCCACAGCCTCCAGGGACCCAAGTTGTTACAGGGTTCCACGAATCCTATCTCAACCCACAACCTATAGGGAACCCAAGCTGTTATAGGGGTCTAAAGACTAGCACTTAACCCACAACTAGGGATAGAGAATCAATCCCCTTCTCCTCATCATTTCTTGTTGAAAGCTTCTAATGGGCGTTTTCTTCTCATCCTTGCCTTAACTTGCTTCCCGAACCAAAGAAAAATTCTTCTTCCCTACATGAGAAGGATCTCTGCTTCCCTATCTATCCCCTGCTCGAATTCCTTTTTCCTCTCCCAGATCCCATTTTCTCTGTCCTTCTACGAATAATTTCCCCCCCTCAGGAGTTTTCATCCTCTTTCTCGAATGCCTCCTCGTTTTTTTCTTGGTCAACATTCCTGCCCCCTCCTTTACTGTTGCATCCTTGCTGTTTGCAGCCCCTCATAAATTTTGTCCTCCTTTTCTTGTTGTATTTTTCTCAAGAAAGCATGGGCCTGAGTACTTTTCCTCAACCCATTTAATTTCAGGAGCCAATCCCTTTACTTCATGCACCAACCAACCTTTAATGGATGTCCTGAAGTTCATGTTTCTTCTTTGCACAAGAAACTATAACATCCCAAGTAACAATTCTCCATCTGGAGCTCTAGACTTTGTGTCCCATGACCCAGTACCCCCCCCATTTCTTTTTCAAAGATTGGGGTTGTCACATTTATTTAATGATTTTTTTCCTTGCTCCAATTATGAGTGGGATGTGTAATTCCTTCCAAGCTCAATAAAAATAAAAAAATTTCTTTAAAAAAATCATCTCTAATAAAAACAAAAATAAATACACATATTTGGTTAATTTTAATTAAAATAATTTTAAAATATTTCAATACTAACCATAATAAAATATTCAAATACCTTAACATTAAAGGTAAATGAAAATAAAAAATAAATCAATTACCTTCTAATAACATTAATAAAATGAAGATATATAATTCCTTCCATTATTAATATAAAATTATTATGGATGGTTTAAAGAATATTAATAATTGTTGAACGAGAGGCACTTTACAACTCAGTACACGAGAAATATTGTCACGTAATAAAATAATATTTACATTAACGAATTAAAATTAGTAATGACCAAAAAAATTGATGTTGGCCATAAATAAAATACTTTAATTTCCATCTTATTTTTACATTAACTTTATATAAAGAAATCAAGTAAAAAAAAAAAATTCTTTTTAGTATATGGGAGATATGTACTTCACTATTTAACATGGAATTTACATAAAGTAATATTATTGATAATACATGAAGTTTGATTTATTTTATGTTTAGTTTTCATATATATATATATATATATATATATAGATAGATATATATATTACTTTTAGTTATAAAAAAATATTTCAATGTCCATATTAAAGAAAAATAAAGTAATTTAAGTTAAACAATTTCTTATATTCTCACCTCTTGTTAAGAAGATGTGTAATTTATTTCATTTTTAAGATGAAGTTGATATATAAGATTTAAAAAAATAACAATAATAAAGAAAAGTTTAATATGAGTTATACATCAAATATTTCAACATGCATGTTGAGTAAAAGATTTTAACATCAAACATATATAGAGGAAAAGAGGGAGATAAATCTTATTTAATTAATAGATGCTTTCTAATTGAAGGTATGAGGGGGATTTATAATCCTATTAATGTTTAGTATGGATTTGATATTTAACATTTAGAAATATATTAGTAATAAAATAAATTAGCTATATGCATATAAGAAATAATATTAATAACAAAAATATTCAATATGTATGGGTATACATAGAGAGAGAGTGTGTTGCTCAAAACCAACATAGATCCATATAAATTTGGATCTACCAAGGGCAGAGAGGAATCAAATCTCGAGGTGCAAACCTTTCCTCAAGTTATGGAGTCAAAGATAGGTTTACCTCTTGAGAGATTTGATCCCTCTTGGAGCTTGCTAGATCATAAATTAGATGGATGTATGTTCATAATAAAAAAATTCAACATAACTTCTAAATAAAAAATTTCAGTGCTCATATTAATTAAAATATTTTGATGTCATATATATATATATATATATATATATATATATATATATAGATACATGTTATGCATTAAAAGCACAGGTTTACATATTGAGAGATTATAAATATAAAATTTCAATGGTCATATTAATTAAAATATTTTAATATATTTTAATTTCATATGTGTGTGTGAGAGATTATTTTTTAAGTATATTTTCTGTAAATCACGTCTAAATATTTTCAATGGTTGAATCTATTTATGCATTCAAAAATACAATTTAAATAATTAAAAATTACACATGGTGTGTGTATTTGTAACACCCCTTGATAAAAAGTAAATATTTAATTTATTTTTGCTGCAAAGACTTGGTAATCATGGGTTATGTGGAAAGCCTAAAACTTTATTATTTAAAATTTATTTCAATTTCATATAAAAATGGTTATGACTTGGAATTCAAGAAAAATACCTTAGATGATAATTACTTCCTCTCTCCCTAGAGATAGAGCATCTTAGTGGGAAAAAGAAGCAAAGCAGGACAAGAGAGAAAAGCTAGAGGCATCTTGAAGGAAGTAAAAATTTGAAAACCTTGAATACGACATTGTTAAGGTGAGGCAGGAAGCTACTAGATAGGGTATTCTTGAGTTGGACTAGAGCCAATGGAAGCCCTTAAACAGACTTGGGAGTTTGTGAGCTCTAGGTTGGAATGGGTGGTATTGATACCTGAGAACATACCTTAATATGTCATTGTCCATTATTCTATTCTAGAATTGAAAAGGCTCGGGGGAAGAATTGGATGTGAATTCCATTCTTATTGGTTGGGAGGAGTGGTATTTCTCCTAGTTGAATTCCCTGACTTAATTGAAATAGATAAGTATTATTACTTTCTAAACCTCTATGATGTTGGTGAACATTGTGATTTTGTTACTGTTAATAAATGAAAATTTCTTGAAAAAGGGTTATTAGTACCTAAACGGACAAGTTAAGTGATCATAGGAATTAAATGAGTTTCTGTATGAAGTTTTTTTGACTGTTAAATGTTGATAAATGTTGGTAATAATTAAGAGTGTATAAGAATATAAATAGCAATGGAATTTTCTTTGAATAACAAAGAATTTATAAGACCGAGTATTCCAAATAGAAAGGTAGAGGGTTTTTTTTTGTTGTAATTGCTCGTATCTAAAAAAAAATCTGAGATGCGTACCTAGTTAGAAATTACAAATTGAGCTAATAATGAGTTGGGTAGATAAGGGAATTTAGGCACAATTGTAAGAGCCTGGAAATAAACTAATAATAAATAATAATAGATAAAATTGGAGAACAGGTTAGTCTCGAGGCGAAGAATTGGAGTTCATGAAGGAACAATCCTTGCTTTGAGTTACAAATAGGTTATTCTCGATCCAGATAAATGAGTTCATGAAGGGACCATCCTTGTTTTTGAGTTACAAATTGGTTAAGACCCGTTGATTAGAAAAATCCATAGAAGGAACTAAGTCCTATTTGACCTTGGTCTGATATTAAATTTGACCAAAGTATTGAAAACATAAATTCATAAATAATTAAAGAATAAGAATCATAAGTCTTTTCTCTTTGAAGGGAATAATAAAGAAGGAAAAGGAAAGAATTGGCGTATAAAATCCTTTTTCAAATATATGAATAGAGATACATTATCAAAACCTGTAACGATTAAATATATGAATAGAGATACATTATCAAAACCTGTAAGTACTAGTAAATAACAACCACATAGAGAAACAATGTGTATACAAATTAAAATGCATAAGTTGAACAATCATTCAATGTCCAAGAATACATGTGTCACGGTTTAGTCCCAGGCCAATCTGTCTGAACCAGCTGCCCAAGGCCATTTCTGAACCGATAAAAGAGTTATCACACCTGTGGTTGAGCTCGTATAATCTACTCCAGTTTATATAGTAACTAATGAATCAATATAGGAACCAATCATAAAACTGTGCAAACAAGAGTAAATACAATTGTTCACAAATCAATGCCGAATTACAAGAGGAAATACACATTATAGTTTCAGTGTATTTAATTAAAATTTATCCCAAACAATGTATAAGGTTTAACAATAGAATTGAAAATAGTGAAATATCATAACATATACAAGAAAATAACCCATCAAATACATAGGTACAGTTTACATGCAAAACCCTAGGTCTGGTGCTCTCTAGTAAGAGGCTACCAATGAGGAGTCGCAAAATGTGTTGAACACCGTAGAAAGCCCATTGGAAACACTATAATTTAAAAAAAGTATATGAACAGGCTCGCATGGTTCGGAACAAAATCTAGGAAAGGATCCAAATTCGACATTATGAAACCTACTCTAATGGTCTATTAAAAGAAAAATTCTTATACAAGTAAATGATAAAGTGGTGTCGTGCATGCCCCAACTTGTTCCCATATTTGGCCGTAGAAATAAGTCGGCTAGAGTACCTGAAAAGTGAGGAAGGAGAAATGAAAAATGGAGAGATGAGAAAACATATGATAAGAATGAAAACCCATCTTAGACATTTGCCACAAACTCTCTTAAAAAAAACAGGGAGGACAAAATAGAGGTAAAAATAATGTTATATTGAGCTTTTGTTCTACCCGGTCGCATGGTCAAGCTCCTCCTTGGGCCAGCCATGAACCATTAGAGTCAAACACTTGCAAATTAGGAAAAAGAAAAGAATAGAAAATAAATACCTTTCTAACCAACTCAAATTGTTCTCACCTTGGTCCTCAAAGAATGAAGGTTCAATCCAGCCATTGCAATCCCGAGAGCCTCCCTTCCACTGAGAAACCTATGATCATGAAAACATGAAAGGAAACTCTTAAACAACGAAATTGGAAACTCTCTGTGACAAGGGTATGAACATCAAATAAAAAAATTAAATACATTAACTATTGTTAGAGATGATTTACCTCTACTAGGTAGCATAGCTGCATAATGAAGTTTTGGCAACCTCCTATAACATAGGGTTAAGGTGAGTTGCAAAGCTTCCCCTCACCTCGACAAAGTGCAAATGACTGAATCATGCGACGATGTGGTGGGATGAAGTTATGCTAACCTTCCCATAGAGAACATGGGCCATCAGATCTAGGGTTTAGAGATTGATGAAAGATAGGATTCCATCTAGGGCCTGTCCCATCAAATATCCCATCCCCCTCTTCCTTGACAGCTGGAATCGAGGACTCTTTGAGAGACCTCTCTTGGTAGGGAAAGAATTCTCCCAAGAACCTTAGTCATTTGGATATCAAGCTTAAAGGGAATTGTATGGGTTATGACTTGGGCCTAAATATTATTATTAATGTCAACCTAAACTTAATAAAACATATATAACTTTAACTTTGCACATGAGGTAAAGAAAAATAAATCGACTTATTACAACCATGCCAAGAGAGAAATATAACTATATATATATTCCCTCGGAAAAATTGTAATTTTATTAATTAAAAGAAAATTACATGTTGTAGATGCTTATAAAGCATTCATTAAACCACTCAACACTGGTAATCGCAAAGCCAATACAAAAAACTATAGAGAAATGGGTTACACTTTCCTCCATTTCTTCTTTTCTACTTTCCGCCATTTTCCTTGAGATGGAGTGGTTGTTATAAGAGCTAGTTGATTCTCCTTCTCCATTTTCAGAATTTTCTTGTCTCAATCCAAGCTATTTGAAACATGTTGATGTTTGTATCCTCCCAATTCCTTATAGTAAGGTCTCCCCTCCGACTGCACAGTGGGAACTAGGCCCGCTGACAATTCATGAGTTAATTCTTTCTTTTCTACATTTTCTTGTGGATTATGGACTTCTTCAATGGAAAGGGGATCAATTTCTTCTTCATCTTCAGGGAAATGCTAAGGAAATTTCCATTCTTTGGGTTGTTTCCCTTTTTTCTTCTTCCTTTGTGGATCTTTTTTGACTTCTGGACATGTATTTGAATATGTTCTGTGTCTATCGACATATTCGGCATCTGAAAGCCATGTTTTCAAAATATAGAAACTGTGTCCCACATTGTTTGTTGTGAGTCAGGAGGATGCGATCTGACAATCCTTTGTTGAGATCCATCTCCACAAAGATTTGGGCGAAAGTGTAGATTCGCTCTTCAACTCTTTGTGTATATGTCTTTACGTATCGCTCTAAGAAATTCCCAGTGCCATCTAGTATATTATGATGCCACAAATGTTGTGGGAGATTATACAGTCTAACCCAAACCGACATTCTTGAAACTACCATTATATTTGCGTCAAAATATAGGAACCATGGAGTAACAGAGAGTCCCATAGTTCCTCAAAACCATGGACCTTCTTGCATAATATATTCTAGTTCCTCCGATGATGAAATTTTAACTATGAAAAAGCCTTTGGAGCAAAGGGGATCTCACAGTTTATCGACCAATTTAAGAAGATCTGGTGAAAAATATCCATTGGCTTTGGCCAAAAATTGTTGAATATTCATATAACAGCTTGAGATTCATATGTGGTGCACAAATCGTTTATTTATGGTAGATATACAGTCAATGTTGGAACGTGATTCAACTGTTCCACTATATAGGGATTGGGAATATTGTGTGATTGTTTTGTATTTGGGGAAGCAATCGGTTTCCTATTTAGAATACCTTTGGAAGACGAACGTCCTTGATTCAATGCTGGTACTTTGGAAAGACTAGATACAACAACAACCCTTCCACCCATTTTCTTGCTCGAACCAAAAGATCCTCCACGAAGTCACAAATTTAAAAAGATTGTGGATGACAGGGTGAAACTATAATATTGGAGTTTCAGTTCATCCTGCATCGGTTTGCGTTCGCATATTAGGCTTTGAAGCTGAATCGGATACCCGAGGGTCTGTAGGATATTTTGCTCCAGATTATTAACCCTTTCATAGGCCCGCACCCAATGAAGAAAGGATTTCTCACCTACAGTTTTGATAAATATTCAAAAAGATATCTGAGATTCCAGATCCAGAATCCTTCCTTAACCCTCATGTGAGTCACTAACTGGATCTGTCTTAGAATAAGGATGTGAGAGACCTTGAGAAGGCTGCAACATATAGATCAAACTCATAAATGATATCCTCACTCTAGAAGACCTCATATCGGTGAAAAAGAATAACTAATCCATTGACCTACACCACAGATCCAAATCCAAACCTCCCTTTCGACTGTTCAGTGCCCACAGATCAGAGATATTCTCCCAACACCACTGATGTTTCCATGAATCTACTGCTGGGTTCGCTCCATAAGGATAATACACCTTTGGATTCGCAATGCATCGGCTATCAGATCTGAGTAAAGCCTCACATGTGGATAGAGAAGATCCATACAATGAACTCTGATGAAAGTGTTCGGTTATCAAATACAGATCCAGATCCAGCACAGACCTACGCCTCTCTCGACCTTCACTCGGTCCATCCTGCACAAAGCTGACCCACAGATCCAAAAAAATCACATCTCCTTGGCTTGCTTGTCCTTCGTTCGTTCCACCCTGTAAACTAATCATCCTTCCTTCATCAATGCTCAGGGATAACGTGACCATCTCTCCATCTCTAGATCATATAATCTTGATCCAATCCATATATATATATGTGTGTTTTTTAGGCTATGCAAAATTCAAAGTTAAACCATAGTAAATTGAAGTAACAATACAATTTTTATTTTTAAAGTACTAACTAATTACTATACTTATAGCCAAAAAGAAAAGGATATCTTATAAAGCCTTATTAAGACAAAGTACATATGTCTCATGGAAGAGAAATATACAGTTACATTAAGTAGTTGGAAGTTGCGGCCAAACCAGGGGTTGAGGCTTGTATACTTGTAGATGCTTGTATTATTTTTTCTTTGCAGATAATTAAGTCCTTTTGGATCAAACAGAAATTGGTTCATATGAATTTGAGTTTTGGTTACTCATTCCATACATGTAATCTCTCTAATATTAGGTGTCTCTGACTAAGATCTTTGAAGGAGATCAGGGTGACTAGAGTTGTAGTAGGCTATTCTAAAAGAATACCAAACTGAAAGGAAAAAGGGCATTGGAACCAAAAGATGTATACTTTTTAATGATTGTAAGAGTATGCCTTTTTATGGAATTGTGTATAGATCAATAGAAAGCCGTATTGTGCCCTAGAAAGTAATAGGGACAACAACATTAGCTTAATAGATCAAGATTTTTTCTTGTAGATAAATGCATAATTAAAAGAATCTAAGTTGGAAACCTACATAATTATAAGGCTTATTTAAGACCTAGACACCACTTTATGGGGAATCCATGAGGTTTTTTTGAGCCTATGAAGGAAAGCAACGTTGTTGTTTTCAGTATTATATAATCTAGGTGAGGAAAAAAATTAGCTATAGGGGTACAAAGTAACCCCTACTAAGAGCCAATATCATGAAAATAATATGGACAATCATGGTTATGAAACATAATTCTAGAATCAGGAGAGAAAAAGCTCAAAAGAAAAAATGTACCTAAGGCAGGTGGTCCCTTAGGGGTTTCCAAGCCTGTGCATGTGAGTGATGATAATCCATGAAAAAGCATGAGGAAAATGGAAATACAAAATTTATCTATGATAAAAAAAAGGGGATTACTTGTAAAAAAACAATTTAGAAAATGTCAAACTGGACTATGTAGATAAGTAATCAATGAATCTAGTAAATGACAAGTAATGCTTGAAATAATGCATGCATGTGGAACTTAAGACCATGGACAAACATGAAGAAAGGATGTCACCAATAATTTAAATGACAGACTTATATCAAAAGTTATGCTAGGTAGGAAACTGAACAATTAACAGTTTCATTTTTATGATTGAGAAGAACCAAAAAGGTATTATAATATTGGTTAGGGAAGAATTAGGGGCACTGAGGTAAACAATCATAGATGCAGAGTATGCAAGTTAATCACGAATCATAAGAATTTTTTTTGTATGTTCAAAAGTCCAATGAAAAGTACTAGTGCATCACGACAACTAAGAAGGTTTGGGAACCTTCGCTCCAAACACTATAGTTCAGAGTATAAACACATAATAAAATATGTAAATACCTGTGAAAATTGTTGAGAAGAGGGGGGAAAATTTATATTATGCAGAATGAAGTATGGCACAATGCAAAAGGTACCCAATGTCATCTTGTGTTACAATTGAACTTCATATATAAAATATCTCATCAAAGGAAGAACATATAGTAACAACATGATGTGAGTATAAGTATGCTAAATGTTGTAACTTATGACTATGACTAAACTCCCATAGTTATTAGGAGTAGGTATGTATGTCGGAACCGATGAAAGTGGAAGAAATAATGATACACCTCTCTAGAAAAGAGATATTTAAAAGAAAACACATTGAAAAATTCAAAAGTAACCTTTCGTGATCTCCTTAATGGTGGATTGTTATGAATTGACTTACTTATGGTAAAAAAATAAATTCAACTCTGTGTATTGAATAACTTACAAACATGGCCAGTGATACTCCCAAGGAAAAAAGTCATGTGAAGAATAGGTAATTATGCGTTACAGAAGAAGTTCCACTCAAAAACATCTACAGAAACCCAAAAAATGTTAGTAATCTAGGATAAAGTAATCAAAGTGATTTATTGAAATAACAAAGTGGATGAATAATTTGGATCCTACCAAATTAGAAGTAATAGTGATAATAATACTCAAGTATGCTAGTTGAGTCCATGGAAAAGATGGACAATAAAAATAATGGGAAAAGGGACTTCTCTTAACCTTGGCTTAAAATTTCACATGTACTTATGTATTGTAGACATGAGAATATATGTATATGTATATGTATATGTATATGTATATGTATATGTATATGTATATGTATATGTATATATATATATATATATATATATATATATATATATATATATATATATATATATATATATAAGTGCCATTATGTTTGACATGGTTGCTAGAGGTCATTGGAATAGAAAAATGACTACTTACAGATAACATGAAAAAGAAAGCTATATGTTAAACCAAATTAAAAAAAAAATCCTACTAAGTTAGACTCTTATATTGAGCAAAAGAGGAAGTAGGGCCTGATTCACATGAATAGAGACGATGTGGTCTCTGGAACTATATGTGGTAACATGTAAAGTGTTGCGTAATGTGTTTATGTGCATATGTATATTGTGTATGGTGCTACATGTACGTGGCATTGTGAATAAGTGAATATTTAATAATAATAAAAATAATAATTAATATAACAGTCCATGGATTTGTATGAAGTACATATCTGTGTGGCAGTTAACTAAATACAGATTGAGGTGATGTTGTAGTATAAACATGTAAACATTTATTTGGTTACCTGGAGCAACCCCAAATGAAATTGCAAGATTTATGACATGAAACAACCTAGTGGAAAAGGAAAATATCATGGCCGAGTGGTACATTTATGACCATGAAAAGACTATTTATTGTGGAAGTGGTAAGTTGAAGTAATTTCCCTAGAACTTGGTAATATGTTGTTGTGACATGTTTGATATCATAAAAGTATGATGGTTGCAAAGGAACAAATCATGGGTTGCAAGCCATCATGGGAACAAGGCAAGAAACCCTTCCCTGTGACAATAACAAGAATGGATATTGTGTGAGAGTATAATAAGATAACCAATTATTCTTAGGTTGGAATATAATTATTATCTATTAATAGTCCATTGGACCTTACACATCAAATGTATTAAAATAATTTTTTGTTGAAGGAAGTAAATGTGTTCCAATTTATAAGGAAAGAACCATATTATAGTAACATGGCAAGTATGAGACAATCAATATGCATACAAGAATAAGAGGGAGAAATCCCATGGCTGTATATGGAGGAAAAATTGTGTATAACTTACATTAATAATCTGTAATATAAGATGATAAGGGACCAAAGTTGAAAAATACTATAAGTTGACCCTTGGTTGACACTAAAGAAAAATAGTAAAGTAATCCAAGATGGGCATAACTAAGTTTACTTGGACAAAGTAGACAACAATATGGCCATCTTGAATATGGTAGGAACAAGAAGTTATCTTAAACTCTACTCATACATGACTAATGTGTATGTAACATTTGAATTAAGATAAAAGTATAGTAGTGCTATTTAGTACAAAATGCACTAGTTGCAATCTTTCATAAAAGACAAGAACCGTAAATGGTTTATGAACATATTATTATTGCTAAAGAAAATAGTGTAGACAGAACTGGCACCTCCATATTCTGAAACTTATAGTGGAACCACATGGTGGGGGTCTTTGTCAATTGGCATAGCCATTGGGTAGGTAAAATAATTTACAATGATGCTGCTAACTCTTATTGAGTATAGGTTACTGACCTTTGTTGGCTTCTAACACATGCTGGTGACCTTTGTTAGATATATAAATAATGGTTGATAGTGTTTATGATGAAGATTGAAACAATATATGTACATTCTTGAATGATGATTGATGGAAACTAATGACCATAATGAGTGTGGATGTAGGTCAAACTAGATGAAGTAATCTTGGTTGAACCTCTATGTATTCTCGATCAGAGAAAAATTATGCTACAAAAATAAGCATTTACCTAGGTTACTTCAGCTAGGAGAGGCTACCTAGAAATAGGAGAAGAAAGACATTATGCGCAAGGAATATTCCAACATGTTTTGAAGGCCAGGAAACACCAAGAATGGTGTTTCGCTTGAGGGGGGGAATATATAACAACCCTTGGTAAAAAGTAAATATTTAATTTACTTTCACCACAAAGACTTGGTAATTATGGGCTATGTGGAAATCCTAAGTGGGAAACTTTAATATTTAAAGTTTATTTCAATTTTATGTAAAAGTGGTTATGGAAAGTCTTGGAATTCGTAGGAAAATACCCTAGATGAAAATTCTAATTTACCAATCAATTACTTCCTCTCTCCATAGAGATAAAGAATCTCAGTAGGAAAAGAAACCAAGGAAGGAAAGAGAGAAAAGATGAAATTGAAAACCTTGAACAAGAAATTGTTAAGGTGAGGCATGATGCTACGAGATAGGGTACTCTTGAGCTAGACTCAGATCCAGTGGAAGCCCTAAGATAGACTTGGGAGTCTGTGAGTTCTATGATGGACTAGGTGGTCTTGATGCTTGAGAACAAACCTTAATAGGCCAATGTCCATTATGCTATTTTGGAATTGAAAAGGCTTGGGGGGGATTAGACGTGATTTCCATTCTCATTGATTGGGAGGAGTGGTATTTCTCCTAGTGAAATTCTGTGACTATCCTGATTGAAATAGATAAGTATTGCTACTTTCTAGAACATATGTGATTTTGGTGAACATTGTGATTTCTATATTGTTAATAAATGGAAATTTCTTGAAAAAAGGTTTATGAGTACCTAAATGGAGAAGTTAAGTGATCAAATCAATGAAATGTGTTTCTGTATGAATTTTTGTTGATTTTTAAACATTGATAAATGTTAGTAATAATTAAGAGTGTATATGAATCTAAAGAGAAATGGAATTTTCTCTATATAGAAAATATTTTATAAGACTGCGTGTTCCAAAAAAAAAGGTAGAGGGATTTTTGTAATTGCTCATATCTAAAAAAATTACAATATGCATACCTAGGTAATAAATTACAAATTGACCCCGGATGCGGGTGATACGAGCGCGGAGATGGGAATGCCACCTGGTCACCATGTGCAGTACCAAGAATAAGATGGGCATTCACTGCAATCTGCCGTCAGGGATTGCAAGCGTGGGTGCTGTTGAGAGAAGGGACGGCAATTTATTGCCTGGTCCGGGTTACAGCTACGGTTTCTGTGTGCAGTTATGGCATGCGAGGTTCGAGACGTCGCAGAGGAGCATAAGTATGATGAAGGTAAGGAATGTTATGCATTGGATCGTTCACAGTTTGTGGAATTGGGAGTATGGTTGTCAGCTCCCAGAGGTTCGGCTCAAGGCGCCCCCTTGGCATTTGAAGTTGGGAGCAAGTCTGCAAGCGTGGGCGACGGGTGTGTTTCTGTTCACCCTGCTCTGTTTCGCTCTCCGGTTTTCAACGCCATCATGGTCAAGCCCCGACAGCGCCTTATTAGCCGTCGAGGCTCTGGCAGAGGCGGAACCTCACGCCCCTCCGTCGATAATGCCTCTTCTCGCTGTTGCCGCTGTTTATGTCACCGAGTTGCAGAAGCTAATCCCTTGCAATCGAGCCAGTTCATGGATTCTGGCAATCCTGATGCGGGCTCTAATCCTCTTCCTGCGTTTGGAACCGCGGTTTTCTCCTTTAACAGCTCCCAGGCCAATTCGCGTATTAATGCCCATGTCTCTGTCCTTTTTCTGGAAGAACCGGTGGAGGAGGTCGGGGAGCAGCCCCGCCCACAGCTTCATCAGGCTGAGAGCTCCAGGGCCGCTGAGGGAATGCCAGAAGACCGCCCAAAGCCAGACATCGACCCTCCTGCGACTCAGGAAGCGCCTTCGTCAGAGAAAGCCAAGGTCGATTGGGGCCCCCCCCCGGAAGGTATGTGCTGGATATATGAAGAGGAGCCGGACGATTAGTCGTCCGCTCGCTCAGTCTCTTCCTTTCATACGATGCTCTGGTTTTGCTATGAAACGTCATGTAAGCCGCTATGGCAGCCGGTATGTTTTGAACGTCTCTGTTTTGTATGCGAATTCTACTGTTCAGTGTGTCTCCACGCCCCTGCGAGGGATTTTGATGAAGATTCTCCTTTTCTCTTCCACGCCCCTGAATGGAATGACTACTTCTGCCCTCACTGCTCCTCAAAGGTTTAAAGCCCCTGCGTGGGCAATCTATCTCTGTGGTAGCGCCCCTGCGTGGGTGTCTGGTCTCAAGGATGCTGCCCCTGCGCGGGTGATTTGTTTTCATGATAAGGCCCCTGCGTGGGTAATCAGTCAAGTGGTGTGGACCCTGTATGGGTGGTTTTTTGAGCACTGTAAGTCCAGACTGCCATCCTCGGCCTCTGGCATATGACCTCATGACTGTAACTGTTTTCTTTTTAATGTAAATAATAGCATAGCATAGTATTAACGAGAAAAAAAAAAAAATTACAAATTGAACTAATAATGGGGTGGGTAGATAAGGGAATTCAGGCACAATTATAAGACCGTGGAAATAAACTAATTATAATAAATAATAATAGATAAAATTGGAGAACAAGTTAGTCTCGAGCCAACGAACTACAGTTTGTGAAGGGACAATCCTTGTTTTGAGTATATAAATAAGTTAAGACCAGTGGGTCAAGACAAGCTCTAGAAGGAACCAATTCTTCTTCCACCCTGGCCTACTATTAAATTTGACCAAGCATTGAAAACTAATATTCATAAATAATTAAAGGATAAGAATCGTAAGTCTCTTCTCCATGAAGGAAATATTAGAGAAGGAAAAGGAAATAAGTGGAATATAAACTAATTTTGCAAACATATGAATACAATATTGATTAAATATAAATACATTATCACAATTTGGAAGTACTGGTAAAGAAAACCCACAAAAAGGTTTATCCAGAGAGACAATGCATATACAAATTAAAATGCACAAGTTGAACAATTGTACAATGTCCAAGAATATATGTGACATGGTTTAGTCCCGAGCCAAAGAGTGTGAACCAATATCCCAAGAGCGTTTATGAACTGATAAAAGTGTTATCACACCTATAGTCGAGCTTGCATAAGCTACTACAAATTAAAATACAAAAGTTGAACAATCATACAATGTCCAAGAATACATGTGACATGGTTTAGTCCCGAGCCAACGAGTGTGAACCAATATCCCAAGATCGTTTATGAAATGATAAAAGAGTTATCACACCTATAGTCGAGCTTGCATAAGCTACTCCAGCTTATACAGTAACTAAAGAACCAATACAAGAACCAATCATAAAATTGTGCAAAGAAGAGTAAATATGATTTTTCACAAATCAAAGCCAAATTACAATAGGAAATGCACATTACAGTTGCAATATATTCAATTAACAGTTATTCTGTTAGGCCCCTATACTACTAGTGTAACCCCTTATTGTTATTAGTACAATCCCCTTATTATATTGTTGTACCCATGTAGTCCCCATAGATGCCCACTATTGTTATTATTGTGCCCTTACATTATTATTGTTATGTCGTCTCTGATTATATTATGACCCCTTAGACTCCTATATATAGAAAGGAAGTCTCGTCATTTGTATCATCGAAGAATTGTTCATTTGTGTAATGTAAAGGAGGTTGCCCCCTCGAAGAGGCTGAACTCTAAGGTGTTTATCTCTCTTTTCTATCTTTTTGTGAGCTGGTTTCATAACATTTGGTATCAGAGCTTTGGATTCTAGGGTTTCGCTGCTCCAAATAGGTCATCGTGGAATTTTCACTATAACTTTCTTTTTCTGCGTCATTTCAAATGCTAAAACAAAAACCCATTTGAGAAGAAATCGCGCTAAAGCTCGGGTCCGAATTTCAGATCGTGTCTCGCTATATTTTCGGAGATATAGTATGAGGAAGTTAGGGTTTTTGCAGACCCCCGAATTACATTCCAAACAGGCCACCTTGGGAAAATTGTCATAACTTTCTCTCTGAGCATCAAATTGAAATTTTGTCAGAAGTTAAAAAGATAGGACAAACTGTATTTTTTGTGTGTATTTTTCAGATCTGAAGGTCAAACCAGTGACACGTGGCAAGTCATACAAGTTCACTATTCTGAAAAGGTGTATAATCAGGTCATCTTGGGAGATTGTGCATAACTCTTTCTTGGAGAATCTAATTTTGATCAGACTAGTGGCATTGGAAAGAGGACACAGAGGGCTACTGCAGGTTGCAATTTCAGAACTGGAAGAACCAAAATTACAGAGTTATAGTCATTCCAAGATTGAGCTCCTAAAATAAAAAAAAAAGGCGATATGAGGAAGTTTGATGGCAAGGATCCGGTAAATTGGATACTTCAGATGGAGCAATATTTTGATCTACATGGTGTACTACTGTTAAAAAAGGTATGTATTGCATCTTCATATTTAGAATCGGATCAATTTTTATGGTATAAAGGGCTTTGTTCTTGTAAACAACTTGTTACGTGGTCAATTTTCATAGAGGAAATGATAGCACATTATGAGGATACAAAGAGCAACACCACAACAATTGGAAAGAGTAAAAGGGCTTTGTTACATAGTGGAAAGTAAAATTATGGCAACAAGGAAGTCTACCCCTCACAAATATAAAGATGGAAGTGTTGTTTCTCCTAACCTTCCACAACCTACAAGGGTTACACCACAACAATTGGAAGAAAAAAAGAGAAAAAGGGCTTTGTTACAATTGTGATAGCAAATGCACTAAAAGTCATAAGTGTGCTGAGAAGAAATTATTTTACATAGAGTATGAAGAGGAGGAAGAAAAGGATCAAGAAACATCAAAAGAAGAGGATATACGCCAGGACCCAACCCCAGAGAAAGAAGAAATGAATCAAACCATATCTTGTACTACAATGGCAGGAATTACCACTCCTCAAACTCTCAAGATAGAAGGACATATCAAGAAGAAAAAGGTTCAAGAAGTGAAAGATCACATCGAGAAAGAAGAAATGAATCCAACCATATCTTGTAATGCACTGGTCAGAATTACCACTCCCCAAACTATCAAGATAGAAGGACATATCAAGAAGAAAAATGTTCTAGAAGTGAAAGGTCACATCGAGCATCCAGAAATGAATCCGATGATATCTTGTAAAGCATTGGAAGAAATTACCACTCCCCAAACTCTCAAGATAGAAGGACATATAAAGAAGAAGAAGGTTCAAATAGTGAAATATCAGGAAGAAAAGTATCAAGAAACATCAAAAGAAAAGGATACTCAACAGGAACCAACCCTAGAGAAAGAAGAAATGAATTTGACCATATCTTGTAATGCATTCGTTGGATTTACCACTCCTCAAACTATGAAGATAGAAGGACATATCAAGAAGAAAAAGGTAATAGTGTTGATTGATTTAGGTAGTACCCATAATTTTATTAATTGTAAGATAGCCAAGGACTTGAATTTCTTCCTAGATCCAGCACCAGAGCATCAAGTGACAGTTGTAAGTGGAGGAACCATAAATTGCTCTGGAAAGTGCCATAATATCAAGCTATCCATGGGAGAATATTTATTGAATAGCCCAATGTTTTCCGTTCCAATGGGTGGTGCTAATGTTGTACTAGGAGTCTAATGGCTACAATCCATGCGTACAACAATTTTTAATTTTCAAGAACCTTTTATGAAATTTTCTTCGGAAGGAAAGGAAGTTGAATTAAAGGGTATCACAAGGAAACCAGGAAAGATAATCAACTCTGACGAAATGACAAAGCTTCTAAAGAAAGAACAACAAGGCGTAATTACACAATTATGTTCGTTAACTGTTCGCACATCGAAATCATCTATTTCTCTAGATCTTCAAAAAGTCTTGGACAATCATTCCAAGGTATTTGAGACTCCCAAAGGTCTCCCACATAAACGTGATCATGATCATGCTATTCATTTTATTCCAAGATGTGTTCCTCCAAACGTCAAGCCTTATAGATATCTATATGCCCAAAGGAGTGAAATTGAACATATGGTTGCAAAAATGGTAGAGGTTGGTACAATTATCCAACCAAATTTGATAAACAAAAGAAGGTATGAATGGAAGAATGGCAAAGTAGGGTGGGAACTCATTCAAAAGTTGTCGAATATCCCAGTTCCAACAATATTTCCAAAACTTGACAAGGAAGGAAAAATCATATTGGAACCTAAAGCATTTATAGAATCGAGAAGTCGACAGCTACGAAATCGATCAATTTCAAAGCATCTCATCAAGTGGAAGAACTTACCTATTGAAGATTTCACATGGAAGGATAAGAATTTTATACAAAAGCATCAAGAACTACTCAAGCATTGAGGACAACACTTTTTGAAGGAGAGGGGCATGTTAGGCCCCTATACTACTAGTGTAACCCCTTATTGTTATTAGTACAACCCCCTTATTATATTGTTGTACCCATGTAGTCCCCATAGATGCCCACTATTGTTATTATTGTGCCCCATAGAAGCCCACTATTGTTATTATTGTGCCCTTACATTATTATTGTTCTGTCGACTCTGATTATATTATGACCCCTTAGAATCCTATATATAGAAAGGAGGTCTTGTCATTTGTATCATCGAAGAATTGTTCATTTGTGTAATGTAAAGGAGGTTGCCCCCTCGAAGAGGCTGAATTCTAAGGTGTTTATCTCTCTTTTCTATCTTTTTGTGAGTTGGTTTCATAACATATTCCAAACAATGTATAAGGTCTAACAATATAATTGAAAATAGTGAAATATCATAACATATACAAGAAAATAAATAGTCAAATATATAAGTAAAATTTACATGCAATTAAACCCTAGGTCGGGTGGTTTCTAGTAAGAGATTACCAATGAGGAGTCATAAAATGTGTTGAACACTATAGCAAACCCATTGACAACACTATAATTAAAACGAAGTATATGAACAAGCTCGCAGGGTTCAGAACTAAACCCAGGAAATGAGCCAAATTAGACATTATGAAACCTACT
This sequence comes from Pinus tabuliformis, assembly GCA_031772625.1. Taxonomy (NCBI): domain Eukaryota; kingdom Viridiplantae; phylum Streptophyta; class Pinopsida; order Pinales; family Pinaceae; genus Pinus; species Pinus tabuliformis. Next base: position 735,548,274 of record CM062807.1, read on the forward strand.
CTAATGGTCTATTAAAAGAAAGGCTCCTTCCAAAAGTAAACAATAGACTGGTGCTTGCGCGTGCCCCATCTCGTTCCCATATTTGGCCACAAAAATAAGTCAGATAAAGAACATGAAAAGTAAAGGAAGGAGAAATGAAAACCTAGAGAGATGTGAAAACATGGTTGACCCTAAACGTACTCTCGAACAAGTAATCCCCAATTTCTCACCTGCATATGATAAGAATGAAAACCCATCTTAGATATTTTCCACAAAATTCTCATAAATAGAAAAATAATATCATGATGATATAATAGAGGTAAATATAATGTTATCTTGGGGTCTTGTTCTACTTGGTGGCGTGGTCAAGCTCTGCCCTAGGCTAGCCATGAACCATCAGCGTCAAACACTTGCAAATTAGGGGAGAAAAAAAGAAAATCCTCTCCAACCAACTCAAATTGTTCTCACCTTGCTCCTCGAAGAATGAAGGTTCAATCTAGCCATTGCAATTTGAGAGCCTCCTTTTAGCCAAGAAGCATATAATCATTAGCACATGAAAAGAAAAGCTTAAACAACAAAATTGGAAAGTGCTTGTGACAAGGGTATAAACATTGAATAAGCAAATTAAATACATTAACGACTATAGAGATGACTTACCTTTGCCTCGTAGCATAGCTACATAATAATTTTTGGCAACCTTATAGAAAATAGGGTTACAGAAAGTTATAGAGATTCCCCTTGCCCCGACAAAGTGAAAATAATTGAACCATGCGAAAATGGGGTGGGAGTAAATTGCGCTAACCTACCCATAGAGAACATGGGCCGTCAAATCCAGGGTTTGGAGATCAACAACAAAGTTTATGCCACCTAGGGCCTGTCCTATCAAATATGCCATCCCCCTCTTATGTGATAGGTGGAATTGAGGAGTCTTCGAGAGACCTCTAGTGGCAGGGTAGAAATTCACCCAATAACCTTAGTCATTTGGATATCAAGCTTAAAGGGAATCGTATGGGTTATGGCTTGGGCTTAAATATTGTTAATAATGTCAATGTAAACTCAATAAGACATATAGAACTTTTTACATGCATTAAAACAAAACAAATCAAGAATTACAACCATGCTAGGAGAGAAATATAACCCTGAGCTAGCGGAACTTTTACATGCTCAAAGAATATATCTATATCTATCTCTCTCTCTCTCTCTCTCTATATATATATATATATATATATATATATATATATATATCTATATCTATATCTATATATAGATATGAATTAAAATTTTTTCAAGTTTAGATATATGTTAGATATGCAAACTGTTAGTGTCAATATTTGCATAATGCCATCAGTGATCAAAAATCCTCTTTTCATATCATTTTAAGGGTCTGATTCAACAATTTTTTATCATTCCACTAGGTCATGCAAAAAATTAGTCACTGATGGTAGTCCTAGTCCAAAAACATCACTCTTCCCTAAATACCCAGAAACTGTGGTGCAAACAACTGTGAAACGTTTGATGGTCGGAATCCATAACATTAGTGGGGAAATTACCAAGACAAGAATAGGAATCATGGCACCGAGGAATAATATGAATGAATTCATACATTGAAAAATCAAGTGATCACTATTGAATGCTGCACTCAAATAAAAATCAGCAAAGCAAATACCTGTGGATGTGGTCTGTTAGGTGGAACGGTTTGGTTGTCTTATCTTTTTAGTACGTGGAAACAAAAATATTGATGGGCTGCACATGACAGTTGGTCATGTATTAAGCTTCACAAGGGACCACAGTATTGAACATCAGTTGTTCTCATTTGGTGATATTTTTTCCCGGTGGAAGCTTTCATCAGAGTGAGTGGCTCCAATGAATTTCAACAGGCTGTATGGCTTCAGAAAGTAGTATTGATTGAGATGGGAAAAGCCTGATCGTTATAAACATATTTACTAGCCCGCTCTGGGTCGGTATTTGTCAAACCAATGACACCAAAGAGTTCCATTTAAACAGCTCAAATGTTCACTTAGGAGCAAATAAGTCCATACAATCGAGGTGTATGGGGTAAGATTTATCTTAATTTCAGGTCTGTAAGGTTAGATTTAACTAAATTTTGGATTTTAGGATAATGAAAGGATTGTATTTTTTAAAATGTTATTATCTACTATTTAAATTTTTTTATAATAAATAAATAAAATATTTAGATAGTTAGATTATTTTAAGTTTACTAAAGATTTGACAATGGGTTGAAATAAGATAAATAGAATAGTTAAACAACCTTAAAGATTAATATATATAAAAGACTTCTATATTCCTCCACCTTTTTTTTACCAAGAAAATTAGTAGACCTCCCATATATTATCTTTAGTTTTTTTTCTTAGCAAGAAAATTGGTGGACTTCCTATCTATTATCCTCAACTTCAACTTTTTTTTTGTACTAAGAAAATTTGTGGACCTCCCATCTATTATCTAGGAAGCCTACCTCTATACTCTTTAACCTAATTATGTAACCATCAATAAGCACTCTAAGAAGATTAATCAAGTTTGGAAAGTGGAGGGGGCCCAAATATTTCTCATCAAATGCTTTCTCATGGGGACATCCACTCTTCCACCTTATTTCAATGAGCTTAGGTATTTATATAATTTTATAATTAGATCAATGGGTCTAAGTACTACTCTTGTCTCATAAATAAAAAGGTCTTATATATCAATTATGTATTTGGCTTTATTTTGATCTTGAAATTAGATTATTATTATTATAGTAGTAGTTCTTATAAAATTTTAAAATAATAAAGAGAAGTAATTTTTTTGAAATGTTATTTTTATATTTTAAAATGAATTTAACTATAAATGAACTAGCCTAGATCCATCTTAACTCCAGATGTATCAAGGGCCAAGGGGGATCAAATCTCTGTTAACTCTAAAAGAGGTTTGCACCCCAAGAGATTTGATCTCTCTCAACACTTGGTAGATCTAGAGTTAAGATGGACCTAGGCTCGTTTAATTATTGACTATAATTTTTTTTTGTGAGTCAAAGTCATTCTATTAATCAAAAAGATTTCTACAATGCTTACATTTTCTCAAAGATTTGTTTTCCTCACTCTTACCAAATTTATTGGCCAACAAATAGATCCCCAAATAGATAGCTAAATGCCTAAATATTCTAAATAGCCAAAACTAAACATAACAAACATACCATAAGGTGTTCAAAATTAAGAAATATCTAACAATCATTACGCATCCTAGGAATTAACCAGAACTAGGTGATCAAGACCAGATCCTAGAGATGGAGGGGGTCTGAAATCACAATGAATGTGTTTTTCCGTGTGGGCGAGCCTTCCTTCAAGGTGCTCTAGATTTTCTTGCAGTCTCCCTTGTCCTCTCTGAATATTAGCCATGCAGTCTTGCATGTTCCATTGGTTGTGTTGTAGATCATTCATGAAAATGGCAATAGAATTGTGATCCTCATGTTGATCTTCACCAAGCTGTTTCAACATGCATGTAACTTAATTGAGTTGATTCTCCAAAGTTTCCAAGGAAGCGGGGTGAACAACGCTACCATGTGATTGGGGGATGAGGGTTGATTGCCTTGTCATGGTCTCGACCACCCAACCCATCATCACCTAGATGGAAAACTTCTCTCATACTCCTCTTGGAACTCCCACGGTGACAAGGCATAGTTAATTCCCCAACAATCCTACAAACCCTAATAAAACCTTTACCCCTGTGGTCACATTGTTCCCCAGTAACTTTGGAACCATGTGCTCTTCTTTCTAGAATATCGCACAACAATTCAAAGTGGGAGTCAAGGATAAAGACAAAGATGCGTGTCTAGAAAACTAGGACAAAGCACCTTCACCTAGAGCTTTAAATCCCACCCACTAGCCACCAACGACAACTTAAAGGCTCCCAAGATTGAGGCCAGGTCACATATTTAACACTCCTTAAGATGACTTTGAACTCCCTAGACTTTCATCCAACTAATCCAAGTGTAGAAAATTTACAAACTTGAAATCAACCACCCCCTGATAGAATTACAATAAGAGCCCTTGAGGAATACCCAGCCCTGAGGTAGCTGGCTTGGGGGTTGAGCTTCCCAGCGAACCTCCACCAAAAATAGAAAAATAACCCAGATTTAACATAGGAAATTCTTACCCCCACTAATAGAGGAAACTGCCAGTATTTAGAGGACATAAAAATAGTAACCCAACAAAGAAAGTGAGGTTTCTTACTAGAAAATTGGAACCAAACCTCGCAGGCCAAAATACATGCACAAAACATCACATTATTGAACTACCTCCCAAACTCCACGTAGTGAAGAGCAGGTGTCTTGAATACTAGGGTCCCAAACGAGGTGCCTTCTTTCACACAATGCCCAACATTGCATCACCAGGACCTAACCGTTCCTCACACAACACACATTCCATCTCCATGATGGGCGTAACTCTCTATGGAGGAGTTGCATGCATTCTCCTTACAATCTCCACTCCCATACCACCTGCAAACTCACATATTGTCCTAACAATCTAGACTAAGAACCATATCATTTTAACTTCCACCAACTCCTTAACACGAACGAGCTTAATTGCGGCATGAGTGTGCATGCATGAAGGGTGACATGCCACCCCTACAAATTGTGAGGAAGGTTGCTAGTGTGGATGTCACCCTCGGTGATCCCAAGGTTCCTCACATCCGTCACCCCCATTGGGGAAATTATTTAACTATACTTAATAATTTTCATTTTCATTTTAAATTTATTTTTATGTAATTTTAGTCTAGTCAAAATAATTTTTAGTAATACTAATAATAATAATAATAATAATTTAAATTTTATTTATTTTTTATGTAATTTTATCAATTCAAAATGTTTAATAGAATGGGACATGACATGACATTACAACATCCCTTTCATAGTGGGATGAAGAGTGCCTCTCGACAGAATCAATGAAGTATGCATTTATTTCTTTTTATTTCTATATACTAATTGTAGACACATATAATTTTAAAAGATGTTTTTCACAATATAATATGAGAAGTTTAATTGATTCCCTACTCAATATTTGATTTGACATATGATATTTAAAAAAATATTAATAATAAAAAATAGTTCAATTATAAATAAAAGTTAAAAATTCTTAAATATTTATTCCTTCCAAATATGAAAAGTGATATATAATTTCTTCCATGCTTAATATGAAATTTACAGTTTACATTTCCATATATATATGGGCTATGGATACATTATTTCAATGTTCACATTGAGTACAATATTTGTAAATAATCAAAAATAAAAGATCCCTTATTAGGAATGAAAAACACTTCCATTTTTTTAACACTGATAATTAGATATTTTTATATAAAACCTGTACTTAGGTAGATATTTTTATATAAAACCTGTGCTAGTAAGGCAACAAAAAGTGAGAGATTTACATCAAATTATAGGGTCAGATTCTTCGATAGGAGAAGACAAACAGAGAGTTTCTACATCACTAAATCACTAACGCACTTACTGTTTGCTACATACATCTTGCTCACGAAGTGAAACTATAGAGCCTGCAAAGTTCACCATAGAACAAAATAATTTTACAAAATTTTGTCATTCACCAAATGATGAGTTAACTGACATAGCTTGCTCCTAATCAACACTTGCATTTCCATCTAAAGTCTGATATCTAGGGATTGAACTTGTCGTTGAGAGGTTCTCCCACTGGCTGCGAAGGGCATCTATTTCATCATTTTGATGATTGATATAAAGTGGGACGCCTTGAATTCTTTCAAATTGATATGCAATCGTGAAAGAGAGTTGAAGGAGCATCTGCAAAAGAGAATAGAAATCTATGTTTTCATTGATAGGAAGTTGTGGGCAGAGGGGACACTTTGAGGATCCCTCTACTCCATCTTCACATCTGTCATTGTCCATCACGAACTATAAAACTGCTCTTTCCAAATCCAACCCCTGTCACTAGTTAAGACAGTGTCAAATTCTCAATTGCATGCCAAACGAAACAAGATTTGAACACCAAACACCGCAAGGAAAGACCAAGTACTGACAAGAACCATATGAAGATAACCAGAGAGAAGGAAAGATATCAAATTCTCCCCCTCGGGCCAAGGAGACTGACACAGTCTAACTACCAATCTAGGCCACGAGCTATTGTTCTACGCCTTACTCGGACAACTACATCCTCGGTCAATTGCCTCCACAATTTTCTAAAGCTGGCAAATGGAAGTTTCTTTCTTCCTTTACTTACCAGAACCCTAAGGGTAGGGCTCGAATGCAAGTTTCGAGGAGTTAGTCCTAGCCCAGTTAGGCCTCGATATTGGTCTCTCATTTAGTGCCTGCGGTCGTAAAGGGATTTCCCCAACCTTGAAGCAGTGGAGCCAAACTATCACACTGTTCCAGTGACCTTCGACCTCCTAGGTAAGAGCTTGAACCAATACATTATTCTCCTCCGTGAATGAGAAAATCGAGCTTTGTACCTCTCGCACAAACGGCATCTTTCCTTCTTGTGTGAGCGGTGGATCTATTAACTCCGATTGAAATCCACACAATGTGAGTTTATGAGCTAGATCTTGCCATGAAAACTCATCCTGGTGATGTAAAGGAGGTTCATGGCCTACATGCTGGCCCCAATCCACTACCCAAGAGCATCTGTCGTCGATTATAATGAATAACTCACATATCACTTATTAAACAAGGGACACATTAATGCACAAGAGGTGGACTATCAAATCAATATTTTCTTTCTTGATTCTATTTGATGGATTGTATACACATAGACCCTGATCATTTTCATTATTAATTCATGCGATGGTTTTCCACCCTTGTTCCCATTGATTTCTATTGTTCCCTTTTTCAAATGCCAAACTTGATTGGCTTGTTTGTCTACTTCAAAATTTTGGTTCTTAAGACTATGATCGAAGATTTTATAATGAAAAAGAATCCATGATATTAATGATTTTTAGAAGAAGAAGATTTACCTTATTAGTCTTGGGAGTTGTACCATTTTGCAGAAAATGAATTGTTAGGAGGGAGTCCTCAACAATTATAATCCTAGAGATCCATTTTTCTTAGAGATCCATTTTTCTTGGCAGGCTCGAGACCTAGAAAGAGCCCGTACATCTATTCCATGTTGTTGGTTTCATTGCCAAGACCCCAGGTGTACTTAATTTCTTGTTGGGATCCCTCTCCTCCGTGTTGAATGAAAAACACTTTTTACAACTTCATATGGTTAATATTTAGTTGACATATTACATTGAAACAACAATATTTAGTTAACATATTACATTGAAACAACAAAAAATTATATTGATGTTAATCATAAATAACATATTTCAATATCCATTTTAAATATTATAATTTTATTTCAACTTTACATTAATAAGGAAAAAGTAATTGAAAAGTGGAAATTGAAAAATGATTAATACAATAATAAAATCAATGTAATTATAAATAAAATATTAGTATCCACATCAAATAAAATAATTTTATATATAGAAAGGGGAAAAGTAATTATTGAAAAAAGAATCTTGTTTTTGCTGATTGGTGTTTCATAATAATTGGTCTCAAGTATGCCCTAAAACTGCTTCTTTTTGGCTAAGAGCTCGTCTTCCTCTGAAATAAGGATAAATGTTAATGACCCAGAGGCATCCAAAAGTGAAAGGTTGTCCCCTTACATACCATTACCAAGTGGCATGGTTTTCCTTGAATAATAGTGATGAGTCAACTTGCATTAGCTAATAACAACTAGTGATGGTTGTCCCCAATGTTGGTTTGATAACTGAGTTATGATAGTTTTTCCCACTATGTCAAAAAAAATAAAAAATTAAGGTGCTTTATAATATAATGTGTATATGTAATTGAATTAATTTTTAATATAAGATTAACACGCAGCCTTTAAAATGTTAATAACAATATGATATTTTAATATGAACTATAGATAAAATATTTCAATGTCAATTAAAATATTTCAATATCAAATATATAGTTGTGTAACTAACAATTAAAAAAAAAAAAAATCTTATGTTTAAATCATTTGAAGGTATTTGATCCCTCTAATGTATAGTGGTTAAAACATCTTAATGGTGTGTTGCTTAGATATGTGTAAATCAAAATTAAGGTATAACACCTCCCACCCCATCAAAGTCATCTCGTGCTATGGGAATGTTAGTCATTTACTTGCAAGGTCTATTATGGAGATGAAGTTACAATAACCTCTTTTCTCAAAGTCTTCAAATATTATAATTAATTCCACCATTAAGTTCAACTCATCCATAGCTTTTCGACAATATAAATTTCACCTCAATCCGAGTTCTGAGTAGAAAGTTATGCCCCTTAGAAATTTAACCCATTAAAAGATAACACGTCATCATGAGGGATCTATGTGGACACGTATAGCCCACATTGTGCCATGTCACAGCCACATGGGAATTCATGTGGCACTCACGTCATATCAAGTTAGGATTAATTGGCTTCGACATTCCTCCACTTAACTCCTCGAAGGTTTGATGAACATATAAGTTGACAGCTCAATGGGGGCCATGAGCCATATTTCATGTCAAATCAATCCTCCCCATAGGACTATCCACTTAAATTTTTCCAAAATATTGATGGCTTGAAGGCTTGACAACCCTGGTGGGGTCCTCTTGTACACGTCATGTTAGGCCAATCAGCCCTTTCGGCCTTGATACCTCCTCATGCACTCAAGTCACATGGATTAAGGCCAGTATTAGTCCATCAGCATCAGGCCCATTAGATCGACATCAACGAACCATTGAACTACATTGAAGGCCCAATGGCTTGAGGCTTCAATGGCCTAGTGGAGCCCACATCTACATCACGTTGAACTATTTCCTTAGGCCAACAAGCCGAGGTTCGACTAACTAGAGGGGTGAAGACCGGGGACCCAAATATCAATCTCCCACTTCCATTCTTCAATGTATAATATACCCGATTTGTCAAAATAGAGGTTCAATCATTAGTCGGGATCAAACTCCACTATACTTACATGTACGTTACACCCACCTGCTCTGCAAGTTCACCAATTCAATGATCGATAGAAACACTAAAAATTGGGGTTTAAAAGACAAGGGCTACTATCTTGAACCAAAAAACCTTTGAGTTTTATGGCCTAAGGGCTTTAGGTTCTCAACCTCAAAATCCTGCATGATAACTAGTAGCAGGAGTAGGTGTCCATAAAACCAAAATACACTAGATTCTAAGACAAGAAGGTAAACGGCCCCAACACCAAATTCATATAGATTTAATAACTTTATAAGGAGAAATAACCAAGAATAAACATTAAGATTCTCATTTTGATACAAGAAGAGTTATATTCCATCTATCAAACATTATTGATCCTTTAGGAAACTGAATTGCTACATTCATAAGCCATTGTTGTTAAATATGAGAGCATAGAAACATGATTTCTCATATCAATCATGAACTGAAAATTGAACAAAAAAAACCAAACATCCAATGAAACCATAGACACACAAGACCTCATACCAATCATGAGCATAAAATTGAACATACACAATTGTAATCTACTTATCTACGTGCTTTAAGATGGCTGGAAACTGAAGGAGGAACTTTGACTCTCCACCCAACCATAGGCTAGCTACACAACAAATTTCTTACAACTAACCACCCCCAAGCTATATCCAATGTCTGAGCAGATGCTTGCTTAGGAAATTCACACCAAAGGCTTGGTTTGAAACTCATATTATGGAGTCCGCTATCAAGGTGGTTTATCATCTATCTTTTCACAGAAAACACCATAGGGGCTTGATGCCCACTATCTAGGTGGTTTATTAGCTACTCAACAAGCACATAGGTGACTCAGAATCCCTTGTCCAGGTGGTTTATTAGTTATACAACAAGCACCATAGTGACCCACTCTTCCTTTGAGTTCATTCACAGGAATTTCACCCAAGGTTTATATGGGGCATTGCTCAATCTCAGGAGTTGGAATCCATTGTCTAGGTGGTTTATCAACTGTCTTTTCATAACAAGCACCATGGGGGTTTGATGTCCAGTGTCCAAGTGGTTTATGAGGTACTCAACGAGCACCACAATGACCCAAACTTCCGTGTACACATGGTTTAGTAGCTATACAACAAGCATCATAGTGATTTAGTCATCCACTGAGCCTCCCTCTAACCACACGGGCTTATACGCCTCACTGAACAATTTAATCAAATTCACAAAGGTTTAACTCTTGCTCAGGGCTCTATACAATAGCTCAAACTACGCTTTGTCTTATGTTTCCAATCCCAATTTTCCATACGCTCCAACAATCTACACTGATAGGTGTGCCCAACTATCTTGAGCCCATTCTAATTAGTTGTGTGCTCCATTGTTTCTTCCTTTGCATCTCGTTGTGTCTTCCCCTTAAGAGGTCGCAAGCTTGTCTCCTCTATTTGTTGGGGGAATAGACACTTCCTTTTATTTCCATTTCCCCGATCACATCGCATCAATGATTGTCAACGAGTGTCTCTCCCCTTGTAGTATCTCACAAACAATTTGTTAAGAAGTGGCTCAATCGTAGTCTATGACCGATGGACATGTAGGGTTGGTTTCATGGATTTTTAAACAAGCAATCCATACTCCCTTAGACATTGGTATCTGTAAGTTCATCCCCTCCTTCATTTGGTAGTTAAATTTAAATGATTAATAATGCACTAGGTTAACCAGTCATAGCTCTTATGCTCACATTAGCATTAAAGTCACAACACATTGCATAAGCCATTCGTGGCATCTATGCCAACATTGGCATTCCAGTTATATTACAAAAGTGTGAGGGTTGTTATAAATACCACCCTTTAAAAGAACCATCTTTGGAGTTCTATAAACCAAAAACAAAATACTGAGTTTTATAATTAAAAACTATTATAATTAAAAATATCATATTAAATGTGAGTTATAATGTTTCTAGACATGTGTATTGATAAGCCATGATATTAGTGTTAGCTCTGCTACATATTGGGACACTTCAAAGGTCAAATGCATGTCTAGCCGTGCTGGTTATGCCTACAAAGGACCCGTATCAGTCATCCTTCTCTTACCCCTTCATTATGCTCACATTCTCGTAACCCCCATCATCTCCGTTTCTCCCTTCATACCCAGCATAAACCCCTGTTTCTTAAAGCTGCAAGCGCTAAGCTTAAGATCCCATGGGTCCATATCCACGTGACCCTGCGCCTCCTTAACCCTTCGCCACCTTTTAATCTTAGCCGTTGATCCCCGACACCATGATCCAATGGCCCTCCCGTCACATCAATCGAACCAACATGTGAAATCAAACCCACGCCGTCCGATCATCTCCGCCGCGATCGGACGACGATCGCTCCTCCTGCGCCTTCGAACCGCTCACGCGTTAACTCGCGATCAAAGTGGTTTCCATCACGTCTCGTCCGCCACGCGTCGCCCCTTAATAGGTATCACTCCCCCGCGTACGATTACCGCCCAACCCCCGATAGCGGTGCGAGCAATACCGCTTACCGCTCAAACCCGCTCTCCCCGCCTGATAAACTCCGTGCAGCTTCCGCGCCCGACGACCGTTGGATCTGCCCGCCTGAGATCCAACAGCCTGTGATCATCCCGCCTCCTCCGATCTCCCGGTTGACTCATCTCTGCCGTCTATCCGTCCGATCCAACGGCTGATATTGCTCCGCCATCCGACCACTCCACCCACTGTACAATCCATGTACTGTAACCATTCTACGCTCCCGAAAGGACGAAGGTAGTCAATTTCCGGTACCAGGTGCATTTCCTCCTCAACAACTTCGCTCCACGAACAGTATGGCCGAGGAGAAAAGGACAGAGTCCGAGCAGGTGAACGCATTTAACAGTCATGGAATTTTATCCTCCACAACACTCCACCTACCCGAGAAGGACAACAGAGCATCCAAGAAGATCAATTTTGTTCATTAAAGCAGGAAGATTGCATCAGAAACTCTATCAGACAGTTAAAGCGGTTGGTGGTCCATTATGACCCCTCCACGCATAGAACAACAAAACATTTTTGTAATGAAACTCTATATATACCCAAAAAACAGATGTAATCAGGGTTGATGGTTGTTGTTTTGATGTAAGGTTCAACTTCTGGAGACTGTAACTACTTTGATACTTGCAGCATCTCGTCAGCATTTTCAGCTAATACAAGCTTCTTTTTCTATTAATTGCTCACCTTCCATCTCTTTTCTGTTCTAGGCTGTGCTTGATATGCATTTTTTCCTAAACTCTTGATGTTTAGCATTAGAGGGGCTGTCATCCCACCTCTGTGTTTGAATCTTGCATGTGTCAGTGAATGTGTTAATCAGGTTTCTTTTCACTTAGTGGCAGAGAGCTGTCATCCTGTCTGTTCACTAGGGAATTAGATTTGCAGACCTTTTTACTGGTTGCAGCCAGCCATCACAGGGTCCTGTGCATCTGCTGGTGTGGTCAGTATTCTCCATATTCACCCAATTCCTAAACCATGAGTAATTGGTGGTCTAAAGCCTTATAGTCTGGGGTGTTCACGCATGTCTGGAGTCAAGCAAAGTAGGAGTGGTTATCTGGCTTGAATATGCATCATTCCTTCCATTCATCCATTTCCAACATCAAGTTGAGTTTGTGATGTCCCGAGCATCTCCGAGCTACAACCTAGGAGAGTTTCTTGGGGTGATAACATCGATTGGCACCGTTGCCGGGGAGAGGAGATTGAAGCTTAGCTTCCCTGCGGAAACGACACAGTTCCATGCTTTGATGATAGACAAAGTTTGGACACATTCCTGGTTGTAATCATCTATCTAGCAACTCTACTGGAGAAACTACCTGGTGGCGACTCCACGTTTCATTTCTAGCTCAGTTTGTGAGGCATACCCGGAGAAATCCTCAGAAATCACCAGCTGACCTAGTGCCTGACCATGAGAAGATTGCTAAGTGAGGAAAAACTTCACAGAAATGAGCATCAGGATTAGGTAAGCCTAAGAAAACTTATGCATCTCTGAAAGATAAGGTTATAGCTGGGGATATATAGTTTGAAGACTTAGAGCCCAGCACTGCTAGTAAAGAAATTCCTTCAGAGATTAATAGAGCTCCTTGTTCAGTCAGTTCCCCTTTGGATCTCGGTCTAAAGAAAGCCTCCCATGCAGTCCATCAATTTCACTCATTTCTGTCATCTATTTCATCACTTCCTACGATTCAATTTTCCAGTATCCTTCCACATACCCCAGTCATGGTAGGCCAGCAAGCTCCCATGAAGATGGAAAGAATCATAGCTGCTAGGTATGGACCCCTGGTCTTGCCTATTCCTTTGGATGCCATGCTTGCAGGAGAATATCATAAATATATGCCCAAATTCACTGGCACAGAGGGAGTAACAGCTGAAGAACACCTAGAGTCTTTTTATAGTTATGTTGATAACCTGGATATCAGTGAGGATGATGTGTGGATGAGAGTGTTTGTCGAGAGCCTTGATGGTGAGGCTAGAAAGTGGTTCAGAGAATTGCCCCATAGGTCTATAGCAGACATTGAGGCCTTAGATGATGTGTTCCTAAAGCATTTAGGGGATAAGAAGGATCTTCTCTATTATCACACTGAATTTGGGAACTTGTAGAGGGATAAGCTCTCATCATATTCAGATTCTAAGATCGATAAAATGGCTAGGATGATTGAGTCATTAGCCTCTGAAGTTTCCAAATTAAGAGTTGAGCAGCATTCTAGGAAAGCAGGAGCTCCTAATTCCTTTGCTCTTCCAAATCAAAATCCATACAGAGGAGCACAGGAGCAGTTGCAGAGTTTGCAGAGAAGCAAAGATGCAAACGAAGACCAAAGGGTGAAGACCCTTTTCCAAAGTATAGTCATGGAAGAAGAGCAATTTGAAGAAGAGGATGAAGTCCATGGTATGGAAGACAAGGGCAGTGCCCCCTTCTTAACCAGAGCTGCCTATGAAAAGTCATTATCCAAAGGCCCTGCTCATAATTTTGTTGTACCTGCAGAACAACAAGCTTATAAGCAGAAGCGACCAGCAGCAGGTCCCACCATCCTTGAAGAGCCTGAGCCTAAAGCTTGCCCAGCTTCTGATGACTATGCATCTCTGCAAATTGACCAACCTACTGTTATCCTCAGCCCAGTGATCAAAAAGGGTGAAGAAAGCTCCCCATCATCTTGTGCTTCTCTGTCTGTTCAAGATAAAACCACTCATAATTGCCTCCTAGGCTCTGAGGCCAGCTATAACTCAATGCTCAAGGCTGATATTGATAATCTCAGTCTTGATATCATGAAGCCTGCCCAGATGGACTCAACACAGCTTGAAAGGGCAGTTTGCCAGATCACAGAGGAAGAGGATGCACAGTTTTGGGACACCTCCTTGGATGTGGACTGTTCTAAGAAAGATGCAGGAGCAGGTGAAATCTTTGTGTCCCCCACACAAGAATACATTGGTTCACCATTTATATTAATTGTGCAGGCCACAGATGACACAGTCAAGTACACAGCAACCATTGTTATTCAGCAGATGTACAAAAGCTCCCATGAAGAACATCCAAGGATGAGAGCATACAGAGAGGGGGTGAGATACAAACCATCTCTACCTGATAAGGTCAAATGCCCTAAACTTTTTGAGGTAGATGATCAAATAAATCCGATTTTGCAAATCTTTGATGAACCTGCTGACCAAGAGAAGGGGAAACAAATTTTGGTGGCCCAGCAAATGGGCAGTTTTTTGAAGATTTTGGTCGTTTGAGGTTTCAAGCCTTAATGTTGTAAATGTGTTCTTTTTAGTGTAAACTTAATTAGACTCCATGCCCAATGGAATACTAGGCAATGTTTTTAGTCTTGTTCTGATGTATAAGGCAGTGGTCTACGGTTCTTGAGACCTCACAGGGAGGATCTCATCCCCAGAAGGAGCCAATGTTAGCTCTGCTACATATTGGGACACTTCGAAGGTCAAATACATGTCTGGCCGTGTTGGTTATGCCTATAAAGGACCCGTATCAGTCATCCTTCTCTTACCCCTTCATTCCGCTCACATTCTCATAACCCCCGCCATCTCCGTTTTTCCCTTCATACCCGGCATAAACCCCTATTTCTTAAAGCCCCAAGCGCTAAGCTTAAGATCCCATGGCTCCATATCCACGTGACCCTGCATCTCCTTAACCCTTCGCCGCCTTTTAATCTTAGCCGTTGATCCCTGACACCATGATCCAACGGCCCTCTCGTCACATCAATCTAACCAACATGTGAAATCAAACCCCCGCCGTCCGACATCTCTGCCGCGATCGGACGGCGATCGTTCCTCCCGTGCCTTCGGCCCGCTCGCGCGTTAACTCGCGATCAAAGTGGTTTCCGTCACGTCCCGTCCGCCACGCGTTGCCCGTTAATAGGTATTGCTCTCCCACGTACAATTACCACCCGACCCCCAATAGCGGTGCGAGCAATACTGCTTACTGCTCAAACTTGCTCTCCCCACGCGATAAACTCCGTGTAGCTTCCGAACCCGATGACCGTTGGATCTGCTTGCCTGAGTTCCAACGGCCTGTGATCATCCCGCCTCCTTCGATCTCCCGGCTGACTCATCTCCGTCGTCTATCCGTCCGATCCAACAGCCGATATTGCTCCGCCATCCAACCACTCCGCCCACTGTACAATCCATGCGCTGTAACCATTCTACGCTCCCAAAAGGACGAAGGTAGTCAATTTCTGGTACCAGGTGTGTTTCCTCCTCAACAAATTCGCTCCATGAACAGTATGGCCGAGGAGAAAAGGGTAGAGTCCGAGCAGGTGAACGCATTTAACAGTCATGGAATTTTATCCTCCACAACACTCCACCTGCCCGAGAAGGACAACAGAGCATCCACAGAAGATCAGCTTTGTTCATTAAAGCAGGAAGATTGCATCAGAAACTCTATCAGACAGTTAAAGCGGATGGTGGTCCATTATGACCCCTCCACGCATAGAATAGCAGAACATTTTTCTAATGAAACTCTATATATACCCAAAAAAAAGATGTAATCAGGGTTGATGGTTGTTGTTCTGATGTAAGGTTCAACTTCTGGAGACTATAATTGCTTTGATACTTGCAGCGTCTTATCGGCATTTTCAGCTAATACAAGCTTCTTTTGCTGTTAATTGCTCACCTCCCATCTCTTTTCTGTTCTAGGCTGTGCTTGATATGCATTTTTTCCTAAACTCTTGATGTTTAGCACTAGAGGGGCTGTCATCCCACCTTTGTGTTTGAATCTTGCATGTGTGAGTGAATGTGTTAATCAGGTTTCTTTTCACTTAGTGGCAAAACGCTGTCATCCTGTCTGTTCACTAGGGAATTAGATTTGCAGACCTTTTCACTGGTTGCAGCCGACCATCACAGGATCTTTTTCATCTGCTGGTGTGGTCAGTATTCTCCATATTCACCCAATTCCTAAACCGTGAGTAATTGGTGGTCTAAAGCCTTGTAGTCTCGGGTGGTTCACGCATGTCTGGAGTCAAGCAATGTAGGAGTAGTTATCTGGCTTGAATATGCATCATTCCTTCCATTCATCCATTTCCAACATCAAGTTGAGTTTGTGATATCCCGAGCATCTCCGAGCTACAACCTAGGAGAGTTTCTTGGTGTGATAAAAATTAGATCAAAATCTATTTACATATTTACAAAATAAAAATCTCCATAACAAATTAGAAATTTTAACAACTTGTATCATTCATGTTTTATTCATATTTTGATACTTATTATAAATAGATGATTATAAACTTTATCTTAAAAATTAACCATAACTTAATATACATGATAAATATCAAATCCTACCCTCTCTCAATCTGAAATTATGAAATATCAAATCACGCAGTGTCTCAAGTCAATGACTTCTCATTCAACTCTGAAATTATGAAATATCAAATCACGCAGTTTCTCAAGTCAATGACTTCTCTGATAAAACAATGAATTTTGAACTATTTGACAGATAAGACAGGAAAGAGCTACAGGGTAAACCTAAAAATAATAGTGTAAACCCAAAGGTAATCCAATACTTTGGATTCCATGGACAATATTACATAGTACAAAATTTCTAGATTCCAAATACAAAGCAGACTCTTCTCACAGATCTTCCCTTCTTCATTTTAAACACATTTCCATTGTAAGTGGATCTATTAAACGCCCAAATAAACACAAACTGAAACTGGCGATACAGCACTAACCCATGATTTTGGTTACGTAACAGTTACCTAGTTACCTAGTTCCAGGATGTGGTTAATTTTAGGTGGAAAAGTTTGATATAATTATATACGAGCCTTGTGATCCAATTCCAAGCAAAACTATATACACCAGAAAACTGCTCAATTCCAAGCAAAACTATATACACCAGAAAACTGCTCAGACTATTTTGAAATGACAAAAAAAACACTGAAACATCATGCAATTCTATCTTCCATTAATTACAATTACAGCACAGCATGGACAACTGTTGAATGTTAAATTCATCTATTAAGCTATACTCCCCCGAGCATACAATCTGGCCCGCAATACACTCGGAATATGAGTGAGTCTGATGCGAATTATATAAAATCGAGTACTAAGGACGAGCAGCATGAAATGAGAATAATACCCAGAAACCGTGGTGGAAACCACTGTGAAACGTTAGTGGGGAAATTACCAAGACAATGAATTTACATTGAAAAATCAAGTGATCACTATTGAATCCTACACTCAAATAAAAGCGTGAGGATCAGCAAAGGAAAGACCAGGTGGAGAGGTTTGGTTATATCTTAAAAAGCTTTTTCGAGCATTTATTTTCTAATTGGAAAAAATGCATACATTTAGTAGAATACTAGGGGAGAGATTCCTAATGTTGTGTAGGGACCAGTAGTTGATATAATACTGGTCCCACCAAACCACCAGTGATTAAGACTTTTGAAACCAAAATTTAAACAGAAATAAATAACATTATGTATAAATAAGTATTAAATTATGTCCAAAAATCACCCATACTTTGACTGGGCCCACAACTGTCCATAAATAGTATTTTACTACTTAATATTGCAAAACATATTGACCCAAGTAGAAAACAGCTAGAGCCATAAAGGCTTCCAAACTGGTCTATTCCAGAAGTACAAAACAACAGTCACTTCAACCCCCACTCATAAGAACTGCAACTTTGCATCCCAAATAAATATGCCTACCTGCACATAACAAAAGGAATGTATGTCAGCCATAACTGCTGTGTTGTTCAACAACTAAACACCCTGTGTTCAATAAATGACACCCAACCCAATAACAATTAAATCCACTTTGTTCAATAAATGACACCCAACCCAATAACAATTAAATCCACTTTGTTCAATAAATGACACCCAGACCCAATAACTGCAATAAATGACACCCAACTCACTCTATTTCTCATTAAAACAGATCAAAGCACATGGATCAACAAATAAACAATTCCTAGCCATTAGATCACATCAAATTAAATCCATACCACACATTCAAAATGAAGCCATTGCAATCCATGTGCATCCATGTCCACCAATTAAAATCAAGTCCCCAAAACTATAAAAGAAGTCCACCCACTGTTGAAGTTGCATCTTATGCTTTTAAACTATTCAGCAAACTTGAAGACAACATCACAAAACAGTGGCCAATATATTCAAGTTAGTTATATGAATTACAACTCATTCTTCTTACAGTTCTGTTTTCATTGTTTTCATTTATCAGATTTCTTACATTACAGTTCTGTCCATAGGGTGACAGTTAACCTATACAGTTACAGTTAACCTTTTTTATACAGAGTTTATGTATGTGTTCTAGCTTATTATATCATCAGCTTCATAGTGATTACAGCTTACATATCACAGAGGTTACGTATGTCGTGTTAGTACTGTAGTCATAGCTTGTTTAGCTTACAGGAATTGAAGCTTAGCTTACAGGAATTGAACCTATTGAATACAGTCGTATCCATCTAATCAACGTCACAGGTTGCTTACCTTACAGGAATTGAACCTTAGCTTACAGGAATTATTCGATCATCAGCTTCATAGGGATTACAACTTACATATCACAGAGGTTACGTATGTCGTGTTAGTACTGTAGTCATAGCTTGTTTACCTTACAGGAATTGAACCTTGAACCTTAGCTTACAGGAATTGAGCGATTATTATGGCTTGGGTTCTATGCAGAATGAGTTAAAACATAGAACAAAAACGAATTGTAACTTTAATGACTCTGATAAACTTAGTAATTTTTCACATATTTTCAGACCTTGACAATCATCATTGAGACATCACATTGAAACATAATCGAAAGACATGTATTTTCAGAAGCATGAAGCTATTGAGAAAGCAAAAATTTTGATATTGAGTTGAAAGAATGCAAATAAGTGAATTTCTACTACTGGTGAATGGACCATAGAACTGAGGAATGGTTTCTTAGAATGGAAGCCCGAGCGGATGACCATTTTTATTTATTGGATTAGATGACTGTAAGATTTTAGATAATGAGAAAACACAATTATAAGTAACATAGCAGATGACCGTCTTATTGGCCTTCATATCTTTTCACCTCGTTGACCTCGAGACCTTAGGGTATGGAGAGCCCGAGCCATACGGAGTTGTAAAAGTTGGACCAAAGGAATGGGGATTTACATAACTCAGCACTGTAAATTAAGTCACAGATAATGGAGAGAAATCTTGGAGCAGAGATTGTTCTTCACAATATTCAAAATAACTAAATAAATTATATGAAAAATATAAAAAATAAATGACTGCAATGAAACTCGATTAAACTGAAGTAAAACCAATTGTCTATGACACCTAGGAGACCATAGAATCAAATGTGATAGTGATTACAGCTTACATATCACAGAGGTTACGTATGTCGTGTTAGTACTGTAGTCATAGCTTGTTTAGCTTACAGGAATTGAACCTTAGCTTACAGGAATTGAACCTATTGAATACATCTCATTCATCTTATCACTAGTAAGCTCTATACACTAAAAAGCTCGTATTAGTATCTGAGCATGGTTTCAGTTCACCCTTATCTATGAGTGAGCTAGAACAAAGCTCTGTATAATTACATATGTTATATGTATATTAAAGCTGAATCCAGTCTATTAGGGAGATAACCAACCTGTGATACAGGTACTTTATCATATCTATACATGTATTTCTTAGGTTAGCACTGATAGGTCAACCTTTAGATGATGTTACTTGTAAAATATCTGCGCTATTACTTATGCCGAGTGTAATGAGAATGAGACAAGCAAGTGATTAGGTAAACAAGCATGGTTAGAAAGAGTCATGTGTAACTACTGTGTTCTAATTGCATAGCTTGTCATAAGCTTAGATAAGATACAAAGGTGACAAGTTAATCAATATACAACATGATATCCCAGGGTTCTCACTCTTAGTCATTCCTATTATATAAATACCTTTTTTCTTATTGGTATATAGAGTACCGTTCTCTCCATAATCAATACATATGGATAGACTGTAATCACTGTATACGCATATCCTAATGTAATACATATGGATAGACTGTAATCACTGTATACGCATATCCTAATGTAACAAGCTCTGTATCCTAATGTATACGCATATCCTGACACTGCCCTATGAAAGTGAAACATTTTCTCTCATTATGAAAACAGTGACATACATGTTGACAATTTCCTGTAATAGAGGAAAAGTATTCTTGCAGAAGTAATAAAGCATAATTTGACATATATTCTAATGTCTAAATGCAACATACATGTTGATAATTTCCTGTAATAGAGGAAAAGTAATTTTTGCAGAAGTAATAAAGCATAATTTAACATATATTCTAATGTCTAAATGCATGCAATAATTTTACAGGTTGTTTCATCTATGGCAAAAGGAAGTTACTCTGCTCGTACAAGGAGAAGTGGCAGGAGAGTGACAAGGGGTGCGCAGCTGCGATGCACATCGTCTGATGATGATAGGCCAGCTGATGTCGATGCCAGCAATGCACCAGGGAGCATTGTTGAAGATGAGCATGTGACAGCCACTGATGTTAACACACCATCAGCCACAGAACCACCATCAACAATAGTCCAAGGGGCAAGCTCAACTAAAAAGATCAGTGCTATAAGAGGATGGACAAAAGAACAAATGTTAGTTGCAATTGACGACATAGAGTTTAATGGATACTCAGTTCGGGCATCTGCAAAAAAACATGGTATTCCTCCCTCATCAATACATTATTGGATAAATGGACTGACTCATACAAAACGTAGAGGGCCTCTTACAGTTATGACTGAGGATGAGGAGGCCGAGGTGGTTGAGTGGTGTAAAGAGATGGCCCAACTGGGACATGGGCTAGAGTTGATACAACTCAAATCAACAGTTGCTCAAATCTGTCAAGGGAGGCCAAACCCATTCAAAGATGGGTTTCCTGGTAAATCATGGTGGTTTGGGTTTAAAAAAAGGCATCCAGAACTTGTATTGCGTACTGCTGAGGGCCTTGACAGAGACAGAGCATTAAATTTGCGCCCTGCAGTTGTGCAAAAATTCTATG
This sequence comes from Pinus tabuliformis, assembly GCA_031772625.1. Taxonomy (NCBI): domain Eukaryota; kingdom Viridiplantae; phylum Streptophyta; class Pinopsida; order Pinales; family Pinaceae; genus Pinus; species Pinus tabuliformis. The sequence goes on from CM062807.1 coordinate 735,569,750, forward strand.
ACACACTTTCTAGTGCTTATGATAAACATTCTTATGGAGCAGACCATATATGGAACTGTGATGAAACAGGTTTACAGGCAGGGAGGAATTGTGGCATGCGGGTAATTTCCAAGAGAGGGAGCCGAAATGTGCCAAAGATTTTGCCCAAGAGCAGGGAGTGGATAACTATTTTATGTTGTGTTAATCCAATTGGTACTTCAATCCGAGGATTTTATCTATTCAAAGGTAAAAATCAACTGAAAAACTATATACAGAACTGTGAACCAGGTGCATGCATGGCTGCACATCCCCATGCATGGATGACTAAAGAACTGTTTCTAAGTTGGCTTTTTCACTTTTCTGCATCGGTACCAGGTGGCGTCTCGCCTAATAACAGACACCTTTTGATATTAGATGGCCATGGGAGCCACATGGATGTACAAACAATTGAGGAAGCAAACAATTTAGGCATCGACCTGTTGACATTGCCCGCTCATACCACTCATAGGCTGCAACCCCTTGATGTTAGTGTGTTTGGCCCTTTCAAGAACTATTTCAGGTCGGAGCGTGCTGCATGGATGGCAAAGAATCCAGGGGTTGAGGTGAAAAGGTTTGAGCTAGTAGAGCTCGCAAGTAAAGCTTTTAAAAGGGCTTTGACACCATCAAATATCAAGGCTAGCTTTAGGAGGACAGGAATCTGGCCACTGAACTATGATGCTCTTATGCATGATACTGGTTGTAGCCAAGCGTTTCATGTGGATGGTCAAGAAGAAGGGAATGTCCAAACATGTGTTGAAGTGCAAGAAGTAGATGACCAAGATGATGTTGTTGCAGCTGGTAATATGATTTCCCTGTCTCAAGGACAGTTATATGCTGAAGATGATGAAACTGTATGTGAAACACAATATAACAATGAACAAATTCCTAGTAACATGGAGATTGTTCCACCAACTCAAGAACATCAAATTCCTGTTGCTGATATTGCTAATGATATTGTTGAACATGCAGTTGACAATGACCAATTGACATTTCCAAGCCAAGTAACCCCACCTTCATGGCTAGCAGAAGCAATGATCAATATGAATGCACATAGTGTCTCAGCAACCAATGAAGAAAGCATGAACATGCCCTCACAACCAGCAGAATTGAACAGTGAAATTGTTCATTTTTTGTGGACAATAGATCAATGGAAGAAGATGAAGGACATAATTAGGCATCAAATGAAGATAATGATATGGTTCAATCAGTTCCAACAGATACTGAAAGGGAAGTACCAAGCAATGACATGCAGGTGGGAGGGGTGGAGAAGACACTTGGACAGTTCCTAAAGCTACCAGTAGAGAGAGTATCAATGAGAAAAAAGCAAGGTGCATCGGGTAGTCTTCGTCTGGGCCGAAGCTCACAGTTACTCACCTCAAAGGACTATATAAACCTGTTAGTTGAGTCAGAAAAAAAAGAAATTTGAAATGCAAGAATTAAAACAGAAAAAGAAGGATATGGTCAAGGAGAAGAAGGCAGCAAGGATTGTTGCAGCACAACAGCGAGCAGAAGAAAGGATTGAAAGAGATAAAGCAAGGCAAGTTAAGGACCAACAAAAGCAAATGGCAAGACAGGAAAAGGAAAAACAAAAGGCACAACAAATGCTTGAAAAGGAACAAGGGATGATCAACGATACAAGAATAGCTGATGAAACCAGGATTATTTCAAACTCATTGGACTCCATTGCAGATAATACACCATTATTCCAAGATCTCATAAACATTCAAGTGCCCCACTATCAAACCGAGGGTTTACCCACTTGCCTTGTTCCTACCAGAGCTGGTGTCAATTTTCTGTATGCTCATTACACACCTCCACTTAATGCAGGGGTCAGTAGTGCAAATGTGAGGTATGGGTACTCAATACCTCCATGGTTGGAAGCTGCAAATTGGAATCAATCATATGGCATCAATCAACCATTTCCTAATCAGCCCTTGACTGGTAGGCCAACCTACCTGGCTTAAGAAGGTAACTCGGGGAGTTTTGGCACTCAAGATTCTCAGGGCCATAAAGAATAGGGGTGTCATATGTTTTTGGTTCTAACCAGATTATGATGTGGATTTTGGATGGATTGTATCTTTTTCTTGGCACAGAAACATTTTGGCTTACAACCTAGTAGTGATTTCTTGTGGCAACCTAACTGTGTGTTGATAAGAAATTTTCAATGGAATATGTCTTTCTGTAAAATATTAATTATGATAAAACTATTTCTATAAGTTATTTTGTGCGCACTGTACAAAGCTCTAAACTCACTTATGGCTCCAATAAGTGGACCGTTATCTAAAGGAACACCATACAACTTATAAAAAATAAGTGCCATTGTAAATCTCTTCTAATGGGTCTGCATTCACTACACCACTATACTGTCCTGATTTAGATCGAACATATTTACCATATAAATTTTATTAGAAACAAAAACAGTTATAATGTGATGACAGTGCTGGGCAAGTTTACAATCACTTAACACTGAATAGAAGCCTACACTCACAATTAGAAACACCTCCTGCTCGCTTCTAATGTACGAGGCACTAGTAGTAAGGAACTCTATACTTAGCATGTTATTGATTGAATTAGAATGAATAAGAACTTTACATTGCTGGAAACTAGAAATACAATAAAGAACATAGTTATGATTTTTATCAATCACCTAGCTAGCCTATTTTTTACTACTGCCCAACTTAAAGAGAGCATGTGTTTTTATATGTGTTTGTAAAAATGATGGAAGTATCTAAATTAATCAAATCAGTTGATGAACAACTATGAGAATCATATTGTTCCATCTTGTTACATCAACTTTCCAAAAGATAGAGAAATTTGGGTGCACAGTAACCTAATCAGCTATATGACGAATTGTGGCTTAGTCATTAATTCTTTTCTGAGCACCTATTCACCTTTTTCATTTTCCTTCATGAGTAGATCAATTGTTTGACTATATGAGTGATTCACATATGACATTTGTTTGGTTAACTAATGAATTGTTATAATTGACGCAAAGTTACAACACCCTTCTTAGAGTTGCAACAACAGTATTGAGCAAGTTGTAGCAATAACCATGTGCTATAAGTCACAACAATGGTGAGAGTCACACCAAGTAAGCAGAGGCGAGAGTCATAACAATAAGGGGTTAGATCGAACATATTTAGCATATAAATTTTATTAGAAACAAAAACAGTTATCATGTGATGACAGTGCTGGGCAAGTCCACAATCACTTAACACTGAATAGAGGTCTACACTCGCAATTAGAAACACCTCCTGCTCGCTTCAAATGTACAAACCATAAAAACACAAACGTTAACATGCAAGAATAACTCAGGTTATGTTAGCAAAAGTTTCCTGGTCAGGTTATGATGCTAGAGCCAACCAAACCAGAGAAACAGTTCAAAAACTAAACTTGCTAAAATGAACAAAAGTAGTCATATCCACATGGAATGAAATCCCGAATTCAATGAAAAAGATACTATAGTAGGGACAATAAAAATGCAGCGTTTTTATCTATAAAGCAAACACAGTAACAAAGGGCTACTCTGACAGGCATGTCAAAGTGCCAAGCCAAGTCCACTCGAAATTTACATGAATTTACAAGTTATGCAAGTCAATTGAGAGCAGCGACAGAGAGTTTCGAGGGTTTGTCTGGGCTCATTTCTGCGATGTTCCATTTTCCCTTTGTCTTTCTGCTCGGGGCCGGCTGTGGGGCGAAGCCCTCCGCCGAGAATGGCACGGGACGGCCGAGGGCACGGGATGGCCGAGGGCACGGGACGGCAAATTTAACAGCGAAAATAGCAAATAACTCACACAGCACATATGTAGCAGGCAGAGCGCACATAGAGTGCACGAATAGGTCACACCGCCGAGGATGGCACGGGACGGCCGAGGGCACGGGATGGCCGAGGGCACGGGACGACAAATTTAACAGCGAAAACAACATATAACTCACACAGCACATATGTAGCAGGCAGAGCGCACACAGAGTTCACAAATAGGTCACACCGCCGAGGATGGCACGGGACGGCCGAGGGCACGGGATGGCCGAGGGCATGGGGCGGCAAAAATAACAGCTAAAACAGCAACAAACAGCTAAAACCCTAAACCCTCAACAACAAACAGGATCAAAATATCCAAAAACCCTAAACCCTAAAAAATAATCCTCAAAAAAATGCCATAAAATGCCATAGAAAGTTTACAAAATATCCAAATAGAGTTGCTTGTGTTGAAAAACACAGAGAAATTGTTGGTAGGATTAAAATCCTACCGGTTACAGGCCATGGATGGTCGCCGACCTCCCCCACCTTCCCCGGAGCTCGCCAGACCTTCTCCACACCTGCAACGACCTTTTCCACACCTGCAACAAGAAGAAAAAAGCCATTAGAGATCAGAAAACCACCAAAAACACCAGCGCAAAACAAAAAAATCCTATTTTACCTCGAGCTCAGTAAAACTGCGACCGACTCCTCCCCAAACAACAAAATCGCCGAATAAGACCACCACCAGAGAAATGCTAAACAACCGGCATTCCATGCTAAACAACTTGCATTCTAGAACGACCAAGAAATCCAGGCGGAAAAGCACAAGAAAAGCAGAACCGTTGTCCCAACCACAAACCCTGAAACTCCATCAAACATTCGCACCAGCACACGAATAAACGACTCTGCGCGCAGGTACACAAACCCTGTCAACCGAACAAACAATTCCCCCAGCACACGAATAAACCACCATGCGCGCAGGTTATAGGGCCGTCCCGCGCCATCTTCGGCGGGGGGCTTCACCCAACAACCGGCCCCGAGCAGAAAGACAAAGGGAAAATGGAACATCGCAGAAATGAGCCCAGACAAACCGGTGAAATGGCGCGAACCCGATTTTTTATGCAGTGAGGTGATAGCCAACACATGGAGCTCCACGGTGGACAGGTGTCGTACCGGCTCCATGTGTCCTAACGCGTGGTAATGTGACGTGGCGGGGAGGGCGCACATGTAATGGCGACCCTCCCCTAGGCGGTAATATATTACGCTTCACAAGGCACCGCAGGTGAGCAAGCATGTCTCCGTACTGAACATCAGTTCTCATTTGCTGAAATATTTTTTAGTACGTGGAAACAAAAATATTGATTGGCTGCACATGACAGTTGGTCATATATTAGGCTTCACAAGGCACCACTGTACTGAACACCTCATTTGATGAAATTTTCTTTTGGTGTAGGCTTTCATCAGAGTGAGTGGCTCCTGGCTGCAGAAAGTAGGATTGAGATTGATCGTTATAAACATATATACTAGTCCACTCTGGGTTGGTGTTTGTCAAATCAATGACATCTAAGAGTTCGATTTAAATAGCTCAAATGTTCATTTAGGAGCAAATAAGTCCATACAATCGAGGTGTATCGAGTGAGATTTATTTTAATTTCAGGTCTGTAATGTTAGGTTTTACTTAATTTTGGATTTTAGGATAATGAAAGGACTGTATTTTTTAAAATGCTATTATTTATTATTTAAAATAATTTATAATAAATAAAATATTTAGGTAGTCTGACTCTTTTAAGTTTATGAAGGATCTGAAAACTGGTTGAAATAAGATAAATAGAATAGTTAGACAATCTTAAAGAATAATATATATATAATACTTCTATATTCCTCTACTTTTTTTTACTAAGAAAATTGGTGGATCTCCCATACATTATCCTTAATTATTTTTCCCAGCAAGAAAATTGGTGGACTTCCAATCTATTATCGTCAACTTCAACTTTTTTTTTACTAAGAAAATTTGTGGACCTCCCATCTATTATCCAGGAAGCCTATCTCTATACTCCTTAACCTAATTATGTAAGTACGCTAAGAAGATTAATCAAGTTGGGAAAGTGGAGGGGCCCCAAATATTTCTCATCAAATGCTTTTTCATGGGGACATTCACTCTTCCACCTCATTTCAATGAGCTTACTTATTTATATAATTTTATAATTAAATCAATTGGTCTAGGTACTACTCTTGTCCCATAAATAAAAAGGTCTTATATATCAATTATGTATTTTTCTTTATTTTGATCTTGAAATTAGATTATTATTATTATAGTAGTAGTTCTTATAAAATTTTAAAATAATAAAGAGAAGTAATTTTTTTGAAATGTTATTTTTATACTTTAAAATGAATTTAACTATAAATGAACTAGCCTAGATCCATCTTAACTCCAGATATATCAAGCGCCAAGAGGGATCAAATCTCTGTTAACTCTAGGAGAGGTTTGCACCTCAAGAGATTTGATCTCTCTCAATGCTTGGTAGATCTAGAGTTAAGATGGACCTAGGCTCGTTTAATTATTGATTATAATTTTTTTTTTGTGAGCCAAAGCCATTCTATTAATCAGAAAGATTTCTACAATGCTTACAATTTCTCAAAGATTTGTTTTCCTCACTCTTACCAAATTTATTAGCCAACAAATAGATCCCCAAACTAGCTAAATGCCTAAATTTTCTAAATAGCCAAAATTAAACATAACAAACATACCAAAAGGTGTTCAAAATTAAGAAATATCTAACAAACATTATGCATCTGAGGAATTAACCAGAGCTAGGTGATAAAGACCAGATCCTAGAGATGGAGGGGGCCTGAAATCACAATGAATTTGTTTTCCCATGTGGGCGAGCCTTCCTTCAGGATGCTCTAGATTTTCTTGCAGTGTCCCTTGTCCTCTCTGAAAACTAGGACAAAGCACCTTCACCTAGAGCTTTAAATCCCACCGCCTAGCCACCAACGACAACTTAAAGGCTCCCAAGATTGAGGCCAAGTCACATATTTAACACTCTTTGAGATGACTTTGAACTCCCTAGACTTTCATCCAACTAATCCAAGTGTAGAAAATTTCCAAACTTGAAATCAGCCACCCCCCCATAGAATTACAATAAGAGTTGTTGAGGAATACCCAGCCCTGAGGTAGTTGGCTTGGGGGATGAGCTTCCCTAGCGAACCTCCTCCACCAAAAATAGGAAAATAACCCAGATTTAACATAGGCAATTCTTACCCCCACTAATAGAGGAAACTGTCAGTGTTGAGAGGACATAAAAATAGTAACCCAACAAAGAAAGTGAGGTTTCTTACTACAAAAGTTGGAACCAAGCCTCGTAGGCTAAAATACATGCACAAAACATCACATTGTTGAACCACCTCCCAAACTCCACGTAGTGAAGAGCGGGTGCCTTGAATCCTAGGGTCCCAAACGAGGTGCCTTCTTTCACACAATGCCCAACAGTGCATCACCAGGACCTGACCGCTCCCCACACAACACACATTCCATCTCCACGATGGGCGTAACTCTCTGTGGAGGAGTTGCATGCATTCTCCTTACAATCTCCACACCCATACCACTTGCAAACTCACATATTATCCTAACAATCTAGATTAAGAACCATATCATTTTACCTCCCACGAACTCCATGAGCTTAACACAAACGAGCTTAATTGCGACGTGAGTGTGCATGCATGAAGGGTGACACACAACCCCTACAAATTGCCAGGAAGGTTGCTAGGGTGGCAGTCACCCTCACTGATCCCAAGGTTCCTCACATCTATCACCCCTATTGGGGAAATTATTAACTATACTTATTAATTTTAATTTTAAATTTATTTTTATGTAATTTTAGTCTAGTCAAAATAATAATAATAATAATAATTGTTATTGTTATTATTGTTATTATTATTATTTAAATTTTATTTATTTTTTATGTAATTTTATCGACTCAAAATGTTTAATAGAATGAGACATGACATGACATTACAACATCTCCTTCATAGTGGGTTGAAGAGTGCCTCTTGACACAATGAAGTATGGATTTATTTCTTTTTATTTCTATATAATAATTGTACACACATATAATTTTAAAAGATGTTTTTCACAATATAATATGAGGAGCCTACTCAATATTTGATTTGACATATGATATTTAAAAAAATATTAATAATAAGAAATAGTTCAATTATAATTAAAAGTTAAAAATTCTTAGATATTTATTCCTTCCAAATATGGAAAGTGATATGTAATTTCTTCAATGCTTAATGTAAAGTTTACATTTTACATTATATATATATATATATATATATATATGGGCATCGATATATTATTTCAATGTTCACATTGATTACAATATTTGTAAAACAATTAAAAATAAAAAATCTCTTATTATGAATGAAAAACAGTTCCATTTTTTAACACTAATGAGTAGATATTTTTATATAAAACATGTGCTTGTAAGGCAACAAAAAGTGGGAGATTTACATTAAACTATAAGGTCAGACTCTTGGATAGAAGAAGATAAACTAAGAGTTTCTACATTACTAACACAATGACTATTTTCCACAGACATCTTGCTCACTAAGTAAAACTATAGAGCCTACAAAATTCACCATAGAGCCAAATAATTTTGCAAAATTTTGTCATTCACCAAATGAGGAGTTAACTGACATAGCTTCCTCCTAATCAACACTTGCATTTCCATCTAAAGTCTGATGTCTAGCGGTTGAACTTGTCGGAGAGAGGTTCTCCAACTGGCTGAGAAGGGCATCTATTTCATGATTTTGACGATTGATCTAAAGTTGGAGGCCTTGAATTCTTTCAGATTGATATGCAATCGTGAAGGAGAGTTGAAAAAGCATCTGCAAAAGAGAATGGAAATCTATGTTTTCATTGATAGGAAGGTGTGGGCAGAGGGGACAGTATGAGGATCCCTCTTCACATTTGGTATTGTCCATCACGAGCTATAAAACTAGCTCTTTCCAAATCCAACCCCTGTCACTAGTTAAGACTGTCAAATTCTCAATTGCATGCCAAACGAAACAAGATTTGAACACCAAACACCGCAAGGAAAGACCAAGTACTGACAAAAACCATATGAAGATAACCAGAGAGAAGGAAACTGACACAGTCTAACTACCAATCTAGGCCACGAGCTATTGTTCTACACCTTACTCGGAAAACTACATCGTCGGTCAATTGCCTCCACGCTTTTCTAAAGCTTGCAAATAGAAGTTTTTTTCTTCCTTTACTTATCAGAACCCTAAGGGTAGGGCTCGAATGCAAGAGAGAGTTTCGAGGAGTTAGTCCTAGCCCAGTCAGGCCTCGATATTGGTCTCTCATTTACTGCCTGCGGTCGTAAAGGGATTTCCCCAACCTTGAAGCAGTGGAGCCAAACTATCACACTGTTCTGGTGACCTTCGGCCTCCTTTAAGTAGATAAGAGGTTGAACCAATACATTATTCTCCTCCGTGAATGAGAAAATCGAGCTATGTACCTCTCGCACAAACGCCATCTTTCCTTCTTGTGTGAACGGTGGATCTATTAATTCCGATTGAAATGCACACAATGTGAGTTTATGAGCTAGATCTTGCCATGAAAACTCATCCTGGTGATGTAAAAGGAGGTTGATGGCCAACATGCTGGCCCCAATCAACTACCCAAAAGCATCTGTCGTCGATTATAATGAATAACTCACATATCACTGATTAAACCAGGGACACATTAATGCACAACAGGTGGACTATCAAATCAATATTTTCTTTCTTGATTCTAATGCTTTGATGGATTGTATACACATAGACCCTTATCATTTTCATTATTAATTCATGGGATGGTTTTCCAACTTTGTTGCCCATTGATCGCTATAGTTCCCTTCCTCAAATTGCATGCTCGATGGGCTTGTTTGTCCACCTAAAAATTTTGGTTCCTAAGAATATGATCGAAGATTTTAGGCTGCGAAGGAACCTATGATACTAATGATTCTTAGAAGGAGAAGATTTACCTTATTAGTCTTGAGAGTTGTACTATTCTGCACAAAATGATTCACGATAGAAGTTCTTTCCTTTCCTTGCATAGGTTAAATCAAAAATAAAAATATTATTAAAATTCAAAGTTAAACCATAGTAAAAGGATGTAATGATACATACTTTTTTAAGTGAGTGTTGGTGGATGTTACACTATATATATATAGACACACCAATGATGAGAATTAAATATTTAGATATCAAGTTTTACACTTTAAGAGAGATTTACACCTCAAAAAATTTGATCCATCTTAAATGTTGCCATATTTATAATTACTTGTTTATAAAAATATAGTCTTTCATTACTCTTTTATAATATATTTTAAATAAATATATAAATAACTTATCATAATATATAAATTATTTTTACCATTAACATTCTTTCCTTTATTTCCTTATCTTAAATCAAATATCAAAATATTATTAATAATCCTAAAAAAATTCAACAAACTTTGATATTAAATATTTTATAAATTATTTTCACCATGAACATTCTTTCTTTTCTTTCCTTTATTTCCTTATCTTAAAACAAATATCAAAATATTATTAATAATCCAAAAAAAAATCAACAAAATTTGATATTAAATATTTTATAAAATAGAATGAAAAACCTATAAACAACGTTGACGATCATTTTAAAAAAAAAAAACCTTCCACCCAATTTACTGGTTTTTATTTGAGCCATTTTCCAACAAATCTAAGTAATTGATTCTCTCACCTATAGTTTCATGTCATTAGTCAAGATACCAAAAAGAGATAACACGTCTTATGCAACTGATTAATGTTTTCGTAATAATTATGCATCATTTGTATAAACCAAAAGTAAGTTATATTTGTTTAGAGTTCCGTGTTGTGAAAATAAACGAACAGAAATAATATAACCATTTTGTTATATATTTATTTGAATATTATATGAAAAAATAATATGTAAAAAAATTAAAACCAAATGATTTTGGTGATTTAGAAAGGAAATGAATACATAAATAAAATAAAATAAAATAAAAGTGTTCTTTTTAGATATGAATTCAAATGGGTGTGGTTTTAATTGAGAGTCTAAGATACTGAGGTATTGGGTCAGAGTGAAGGCCTATTTTTATTTTTTATTTTTTTTATAGATGAATATGAATTAGTAGTTTTAAATAATATAGTTTTATATTGCTCTAATTTTTTTAATCAGTGGGTTTATATTTAAGAATAATTTATTATTAATTTAACAATTATTTCTATTAATTATGATAATTATAATGATAGGAATATTTATTTTGGTATAAAGTTTTCATATTTTAATTCAATTATTAATTATTATTAGGTAGATGGTAGATTTATTTCTAAAATTGCTATGGTTTTTTGGTAATTAGTTAATTAAAAAAAATATCATATAAAATGTGAGTTATAGTGTTTTTAGACATGTGTATTGATAGACCATGGTATTACATCAAAATCCATTTATATATTTATAAAATAAAAATCTTTATAACAATTTGGTAATTTTAATAACCTGTATCATTTATATTTTGAGGCTTATTATATATTGGTAACTTCATATAAATAGATAATTATAAACTTTATCTTAAAAATTAACAATAACTCAATATACATGATAAATATCAAATCCTACCATTTCTCAACCTGAAATTATAAAATATCAAATCACTCAGTTTCTCAAATCAATGACTTCTCTGATAAAACAATGAATTTCAACTATTTGCATCTTTGACAAATAAAACAAGAAAAAGTTACAGTGTAGACCCAAAAATAATATTGTAAACCCAAAAATAATCCAATACTTCGATTCCATAGACAATATTAAATAGTACAAAATTTCTAAATTCCAAATACAAAGCAAACTGGATTCCATAAACAAGATTACATAGTACAGACTCTTTTCACAGATCTGGTCTTCTTCATTTTAAACATATTTCTATCTAAGTGGATCTATGAAAAGCCCAAATAAACACATAACGGATGTTATTTAGTTTCTGAGATGTTTAGCTGAAAAATTTGGTATGTACCAGTCTTTTGATCCCATTTTTAATAAAATTATATACACCAAAAAATTGCCCAAAATGATGTAAACCCACAAAAAACTGCTAAAACTATTATTTTAAATTTAAAACACACTAATATTATCTGAAACATCATACCATTCTCTATTCCATTAATAGCAAAACTATGTACACAAAAAAACTGCGCAAGCTATTTCCTGAAATGAAAAAAAACGCTAATGTTACCTTAAACATCATGCAATTCTCTCTTCCATTAATTACAATTACAGCACCAGCATGGACAGCGGTTGAAAGTTATATTCATCTATTAAGCTATACTCCCCCCGAGTATACAATCTGGCCCGCAATACACTAGGAATATGAGTGAGTCTCATGCGAATTATATCAAATCGGGTACTGTGGACGAGCGGCGTATGCAGGCGAAACATGAAATGAGAATAATACCCAGAAACTGTGGTGCAAACAACTGTGAAACGTTTGATGGTCGGAATCCATAACATTAGTGGGGAAATTACCAAGACAAGAATAGGAATCATGGCACCCAGGAATAATATGAATGAACTCATACATTGAAAAATCAAGTGATCACTATTGAATGCTGCACTCAAATAAATAAAAGTGTAAGGATCAGCAAAGTAAAGACCCGTGGATGTGGTCTGTTAGGTGGAAAGGTTTGGTTGTCTTGACCTGTGGATGTGGTCTGTTAGGTGGAAAGGTTTGGTTGTCTTATCTTTTTAGTACGTAGAAACAAAAATATTGATGGGCTTCACATGACAGTTGGTCATGTATTAAGCTTCACAAGGGACCACAGTATTGAACATCAGTTGTTCTCGTTTGGTGATATTTTTTCCGGGTGGAAGCTTTCATCAGAGTGAGTGGCTCCAATGAATTTCAACAGGCTGTATGGCGTCAGAAAGTAGTATTGATTGAGATGGCAAAGCCTGATCGTTATAAACATATTTACTAGCCCACTCTGGGTCGGTATGTGTCAAACCAATGACACCTAAGAGTTCCATTTAAACAGCTCAAATGTTCATTTAGGAGCAAATAAGTCCATACAATCGAGGTGTAGGGGCTGAGATTTATCTTAATTTCAGGTCTGTAAGGTTAGATTTAACTTAATTTTGGATTTTAGGATAATGAAAGGATTGTATTTTTTAAAATGTTATTATCTACTATTTAAATTTTTTTATAATAAATAAATAAAATATTTAGATAATTAGATTATTTTAAGTTTATTAAAGATTTGACAATGGGTTGAAATAAGATAAATAGAATAGTTAGACAACCTTAAATATTAATATATATAAAAGACTTCTATATTCCTCCACTTTTTTCTTACCAAAAAAATTAGTAGACCTCCCATATATTATCTTTAGTTTTTTTTCTTAGCAAGAAAATTGGTGGACTTCCTATCTATTATCCTCAACTTCAACTTTTTTTTTGTACTAAGAAAATTTGTGGACCTCCCATCTATTATCTAGGAAGCCTACCTCTATACTCTTTAACCTAATTATGTAACCATCAATAAGCACTCTAAGAAGATTAATCAAGTTTGGAAAGTGGAGGGGGCCCAAATTTTTCTCATCAAATGCTTTCTCATGGGGACATCCACTCTTCCACCTTATTTCAATGAGCTTAGGTATTTATATAATTTTATAATTAGATCAATGGGTGGAGAGGTGAGGGACAATTTGATTTAAGGAAATAGAGGAGTTGTTTCTCGGTATTTTGGGGATTTTGTCTAAGGCTTTCAACATCCATTGCTCTAGTTTGAAACAATTCCCAACCATTACACTAATTCCAATCCTAGCGATCAAAAATATAAAAGGATTAAAATTGTTGGCATAGTGTTGAAGGATAAATTTACTTTACTTTGAGATTTCACTATGTTTTATGTGAATACCATGGGCCAATACCATGAGTTGTCCAAACTATGAGTAAAAAAACCATGGGTAATTTGACCAACTCAAAAAAGAGGTTTGCAATACAAAAGATTTGATCCATGTTAACTTTTGGTAGACGTGGAATTAAGATGGATCTAGTTGTTTTAATTGTTAATTATAATTATAATTAATTATTTTATTTTATTTTATTTTTATTTTTATATAATTTGACTCACTCAAATTGTTTTATTGATAATTATAATTATTACTAATTTTATTTTATTTCTTAAATTTATTTTTATTTTTATTTGTATGTAATTTGATCACGTCAAAATATTTAATGAGATAAGATAAGACAAGACATTACAACTTCCTGTACCATTTGTTAATATAATTATTTCAACAACTTTAATAAAAATATAACACCAACTTCTATCTTCCTTTATAACATTTAATAGTATAACTATTTCAAAAAAACTATTGCAACACGAAGAATGTCTTACTATTGCATACATTTACCTCATTAACCATGTATAAAAAGGTTATGGGTCAGCTTTAACTTGAGAAAAAAAAGGAATTACACATCTTATTGTAAAATGGACCATTTTGCAAAATAAAATTTTCTTATATAAAAGGTTTTGACTAGACATGTGGTCTTATAGCATAGCGACTCATTACTGACAATGGTGATTTGTTTGGGGAGCCATAATTTTATAGAGAAATGAAATGAAATGATGTTTAAAGGTCCACGAGACTAAAAATAGTCTATGTGACCATTAGTTCCTTGTTTTTCGCTCTTTGCAATTCAGTCCTTTTCCGATTCAAATTGATGATGAACTGACCCAACCTTCCAACAATCCCCTTGCTAAAAAGACAATGCCAAGATACTGATGCTAACATGTTCTCATAACTTTCTCTGATGTCTTTCTACCCAACTCTTTTCCCCATACCTTTTTACGAAACTTCTCCATAACAAAATCCTTTAGCTCCTTGCTATTTGTCTGACGCTAACATGTTCTCATAACTTTCTCTGATGTCTTTCTACCCAACTCTTTTCCCCATACCTTTTTACAAAACTTCTCCATAACAAAATCCTTTAGCTCCTTGCTATTTGTGGGATAGACATTGAGGTAGATATTCCATTTTTGCATCCACGTGTAGTTTTGTTTCATCCATGCTTTCTTTCTTTCACTCATGCCTTCATTGAAGATAACATTAGGTCATCTACCTACTCTCATTTGTTTAATTCTTTTTAGGTATCTTAGGAGCTACACCATACAAATTGCTTCAATGGAAGTTGCTCCTTTTTCACTCAACATTATCTCATAAAGTACCAAACTTTTTATTTTGAACTTGCTGATGATCGGGTGTTTTTGGATTTTCTCAATTTGTTTCCATTTTGAGACAGGAGTGTTGCTAGCCCACAATTCACACCCATATAGCACCATTGGACAAAATAGGAGTCCAAAAAGCAATTTAATCGTTTTCCAATCCCATAACTCTGCCTCTCTACATTTGCTTTGAAGAGCATATAATGCTTTCCACCCTCCTAAAATTCTCTTATTTCTGCAGTCCTCCCAATTGAGTTTGTTGTTGAAATCAATCCCAAGGTACTTGTACTCATTTACTTCTTCAAGAATGTTGTCTTCAAAGAAGAAAGTATGCTGGCTCTGCTTCCTTTTATTAGAAAAAATCATTATTTTGGTCTTGCTAGTATTGACTTGCATCCCCACTACTCTACAAAAATGCTCAAGAGCATATAAGTGCATTTGCAATCCATGGGCCGATTTAGAAATCAATACAATATCATCAAAATATAAAAGAAGCTTTATCACTAACTCCCCCAACCGAACACCATCTCCACCTTGCAGATTTAGCCACTCTTCCAATTTACATTATATAGACCAAAAAGAGTGGGGGATAGAGGGCAACCTTGGTTGACTCCAATGTCACTTCTAAAGCTTTTTGAAATACCTGCTGAGGTTCTAATTTTGACTTTCACTTCTTCATAAAATCTATGGACAGCGGCTCTATAATGCACATGAATTTCAAGTTCTTCCATTCTACGCCACAACTTATCCCTAGGGACTATGTCAAATGTTTTTTTGAAGTCAACAAAGCAGAAAAAATATTTCTTCTTTGTCCTCCCAAAACTTTTCAACAATGTGTCTCAAATGCCATGATCCACTGTAGAATGTTTCGGCCTAAAACCCGCTTGTCCTCTTGCCCTCTTTTCTTTTACTTCTGCCCACTTGCTAATTTTGTCTTCTACCACGCTGCCAAAAAACTTTGCAAACAAAGGATTGATCATAATTGTTCTATAGTTGGATGGATTATTAATGTCTCCACTTTTAAAAAGGGGTATTGCTAGGCTAGTTATCTAGTCTCTTGGGAATCCTTGCTGAATGACGTTGTTGAATATTTTCATGATGTGAGGTGCAAGAGCGTTCATTCCCCATTTTAGATACTCTACTTGAAGTTCAACCAAGTCCTTTGCTTCAGCTTCTTAATTCCATTTTCCACCAACTGTAATGTGAGGAGCTTTGAATTTGTGTTGATCCTAGGGGGGACTCTGCCTAAGAGTCTTTCTCATAGAGTTGTCTTGCATATTCAAACCATTGATTTTCAATTATTTTCAATTAGTTATATAAATAAATGTTATAAATCATAATGAGGAACTTATTAGAATTGAAATAATCTCAAATCCCAAGGAAGAGCAACAGACACAAATCTAATTTTTAAAATTTATTAAAGTTAATGTAACCTAACAAACTATGTAACACACTACAACCCTTCATAAGCGTTAAGCTAATTTTTAAAATTTATTAAAGTCAATACAACCTAACAATCTCTGTAACACACTACAACCCTTCATAAACATTAAGACTAGACATATGCTGAGCATATTCCCTTGAGAATCAATCTACACTGTCAATTAAAAAAAAGCCAACAGATCCTTCTCTATTTTAATCGATTCATATAACAATTGTCTCCCTCCTTTTTTTAATAAGATTTATTAACGCATTTTACTTAATTCATACCAATTGACAAAACAACCTATGCCGATATACATACTACAGCAACTACCCAATTTTACCGGATTCATACCAAATAAAAAAATAAAATCATTTAATATTTTCCTATCCTTGGTAAGACCGTGGTTTCATTCCCATTACTATGAGAATGGATTGTGCTCTGTCTGTGGAGAGCGTACCTGCTCAGATAGGTAATTTGTATTATATGGGTATATGACGGTGGCATGCAGCATTATACTGATCAGATGTCACATCTATGAATAAATATTCATATTATTTTTAAAATCATTAAAATCATTACTTTGAATTAAAATAAATTAAATAAATATACTGTTCGGATGTCACATCTATGAATAAATATCATTTTTAGAGCCATTATTCTTCCATTGATGCAATATCATAGTATTTTAGTTATATAGTGACAAATTATTGAAGTGACATATTTAAAAATTTTAAACTCATAAAATAATTTTTTAAAGCATTTAAAGGAATTGGTCATGAGGACAGGTTCATAGATTAATGACATTTCAGCTATCCCTATAAATATTTTGGCATATCCAGGCTTCTCTGCATAAGACATACAGAACTAGGACAAGAGGCTTGACCATTCACTTTATTATCCATTGATTGGTTATTAAAAAGTAATTTAATGGAATTTTGTTGAATCCATTCACTTTATTATCAATTCATTACCAAATTTGGAAATTCTAATACAAAATATAAAAGTGTGAATTCCAATGATTGAAACTTCTTGGATAGTTTCAGTCGTAAGCCATGACTGTTGTATTCAATTCAGAAATTGAAAGCACAAGTGATAACATCCTGCAGTTCTGGAATTACTCAGTCATGACATCAGAAATTGAAAACATTAGTGATAACATCCTGTTGTATTGAATTCAGAAATTGAAAACATTAGTGACAACATCCTGCAGTTCTGAAATTTGTAGGAAAGGGATGATAGGATTGTGCATTTTTCACACTCTGTTGCATGTGCTCGGTTGACATGAATTGATAAGCCGGCCTATAATTTGAGGGGTTGGTGATATCTACTAATCTAATTTAAATATCTTGATTATTGATTACTTTTATATCCAATATGGTCAGATATCTAATTTAAATATCTTGATTATTGATTACTTTTATATTCAAGATGGTCAGATATCTGATTATTGATTATTTTTATATTCAATGTTGTCAGATATCTTGATTATTTTTATATTAATATTGTCAAATATTTATTTTTTTGATTATTTTTATATTAATATTAATAGAAAACTTTTACCAGTGGAGGGCTTAGATTAGATTATTGATCCTTTCTGGTCACCACATAGAGAAGTCTTGATTGGTTGAAAACTGAGAAGAGCAAGTACCTTTGAGGTGTATTTCAACATTAGCAGATGATTACATAATGTGTTGTCCATGTTGACATGAATAATGCTCCATGAAATCAACTAATCATGCCTTATACCACACACTTTCAAATATGAAATCAAGTAATCATGTCAAACACTTTCGGACCATGGACAGAAACTGGGTTAGGATGGAAATGTAATGTGTATAGTGAAGCAAAACAAGCATTTGGAAAAAAAATCGTTTATTTTATATTATAAATTATTTTAATTAATAATTTTTATTTTCAAAAAAATATTGGAAATAAAATTCTATAAGTGAATATTTTAATTTTAAAAAGTTTTGATGATTAAATATATAATAAAATAAATTGTTTTAGTGGTGTAAATATTTTGTATTATGTGAAAATACGGAGTACATATTAAGTTATAGAGTTTAATTTCAACTTTTTCAAAAGAGTAGAGGACATATTTCAATTTTTGCATGAAGCTTTTCACAGTTAAGAACTTCATGTTGTAATTTTATTTTTATTTTTTTTATTAAGTTATAGAGTTTAATTTCAACTTTTTCAAAAGAGTAGAGGACATATTTCAATTTTTGCATGAAGCTTTTCACAGTTAAGAACTTCATGTTTATAAAAACTTTTGGTAACTGTGATGTTGATAAAAACTAAAAACTGATGTTGATAAAAACTAAAAATTCGGTCACATATGTTGGGATGGCATCCCAACAAGGAAGAAAAACACATGGCTTACTAGAAGTTTTTACCAACATATTTCTACTTGATATAAAAACCAAAAAATGAGTCACATATGCTAATTACAGACTAAGAGACATATACAAAGGGCATAAAGGAATATGATAGAAAGAGATGAAGAAAAAGAGCATAAAGGAATATGATAGAAAGAGATGAGTTAGGGAGATTTGTTATTCTTAGCTATGGTCCAATATTCTTTCCATGAGGATGAGATCTATGAAGTTGAAGAGATACATCCATGGTTGACTAACTTATCTACAATTTTATTTTCAATTCTCCTAATGTGAGTAGCAATGATCACCAAAATGGAAGGATAGAGCGATGCTACTCATATGAGTAGGATTTCAAGTCTCCAACTGTGAGATATTATGTTGATCTCAGTTCCATGTAGAATCTTGTGGATTATGTTTATAATGAGTTGAGAATCTCCCTCCACCATAAGTTTGGTGTAGCCTTCAATCTGGGCACTTAGTAGTCCCTCTTTAAGGACATTCAATTATGTTGCAGTTTTACTATTGTATCCCATAAATCTTGAATAAATGTAGATAGGGGATCCCATATGATCCCTGAGGATACATCCATATCCTGTCTCACCAAGGTTACCTTTTGAACCATTGTCAAAATTCATCTTTAGAAAATGAGGGGGAGGAGGGGTCCAGGAGGGAGGAATAGGCATTGTAATAGGGAAAGAGAGCAAGAAATTGTGACTTATGGATTAGAGAACCAACTTTGAAGTAGTAAGGCTTCCTCACCTAAGACCTACTCATCTTGATCTAGCTACGACTATGTGGCAATTGATTCCTTTACATTCTTTTGAACCGTGATCTAAAGAGAGTCGTGAGGGAGGGAGGGAGTCTTGAATATGTAATGATTCCTCACTTTTCAAATAGCCGAAAGGAGAAGACCTGGAAGGAGATTTTAGATGTGGTTCAAGAGAGGGCTATTAAAAGCTTGAGCCTTCCAATTGTTAATGGTGTGAGGGATACCAAATAGATCACAACCTAATCTCTTCATGCTAGCTTCTAGATTGCTTCATAGATTATTGGAATAGGGGAAACCATTGAAGAGGTGCTCCACATTTTCATCTTCATGAAGGCAGAAAGAACAATGGGAGGGGCCCATATGCTTGCATTTTTTAATGTTGTCCCAGGTTTAGGTTTTACCTTGAACTAGGATCCATAGGAAGAGGGAAACTTTCAGCCATATATTTCTCTACCAAATGTTTCTCGAGATGGAACCTTTTGGAAATTATTTGAAACCTAAGTCTTGGTTATAGGCCTCACAAATAGAAATTGAACCACTTACTCCATAACTCCATCATAGTTTATCAACTAATTTGTATATTGGGATGAGTCATAACTTAAGCTTCTGCTGAAAGTTTGAACAAGTCTTCTCCCTGGGCTTGGGGTTCCCCCCAAGAATAAACCATTTCCTCCATGTTTGATTTGAGTTAGAGGCTTCCCAATAGACTTTGATTTTGTGAAGGCCCTGCGAGGTCTTTTGAAGGCACAAATCCCTTAATTCGTTTTGGTCTTGGAATGTGGGGAGCCATTTCCATGAGTCCTCTCAAAACACAGTCATCAATTGATCTGTATTTATGAAGGAACGAAATGAAATATGGATTTAAAACATAAACACAAAGATACAGTGAAACTAAACTTTAATTAATAAATATCAAATGTTGAAAAATGTTTACATATAGAATGAAAGAAAACTAATTGGGGCGATGGTAGCTTATCTCTGAGAAGAGATGTGATGGCTTCATATCTTCTAAATTGTGTTACAATGAGGTTTAGAGGCCTTTTTATCATGGAGAAACAATGAGAAACCCTAAACATCCAAAAATCTAACCCTAGGAGATGAAGCAGCAAAAGGTATAGGCCCTGATGGGGTTAGTTGGAATGTCAACTTCACGGGTTTGTAGCTTTGGCATATGATCTTTGTTGGGCACACACAATAGCACATTAGAAAGGTCTATCTGAGGGAAGAAAACTGTGTTACAAACATGGATTTCTCATTGCCCTAAAAAATGCCATTTAGGACCTCAAAATGGCTCCGAAATTTCAGGATTCAAAAATTATCAAAAATAGAAAACCACCGAAATAAGAAACTGTGTTGAGAAATAGGTAACTAATAAAAAAAATTCTGGGGGTCCAAGTGGAATAGGCGGGTGGTGACCAATATCCACTTGGATCAGTCCTCCCCCCTTAGGAATCAATGTTCCCCATTGCATTGAGTGATTCCAGGAGGTGAGGAAACTTCTACTAAACTTGGTCCTTGGTGAGCCACTTGCCTTGGTGTCAGAGTTGTCCAACTTTGACAACCTGATAGAGTTCAATCATTTGTTGGAAAGCTTCCTTAATTTGTGTGTCCATGATCCAACCAGTTGTAGCATGTTCAATAAAATCTGGGTTGAGCTCTATTGGTTTTAGCTGCTCAACAATGTCTTATGTTTACAAAAATGGTGGGAAGTATGATTGAAGGTGGTCAACATTGAATACTGGGTGTAGGCCATGGAATGGAGGGATACTTAGCTCAAAAGTGTTGTCACCTACAACCTTGGTGACGGTGTAAGGCCCGTATTAGAGTGGTTGAAATTTCTTATGGGCCCTAACAAGGCATTCCTTCTACAAATGCAATCAAATCTTGTCACCCACTTGAAACTTATGTGGCATTTGATGTTGATCATGATGTTGTTTGTAGTTAGTATTCGTTTTATTTAAGATATCATGAACCTACTGGTGGATGTTCTGAATGTGTTCAATAAACTTGATGGCCTTATTAGCTTTAGATGGAACATGTGCATATTTTGTCTGTGTAGTTGCAAGAGGAATTGCAACATTAATGGGGCACAATGGTTGAAATCCCACGACCACCTGAAAGGGGTTGTGTCTAGTTGAGCTATGGAGAGATCTATCGTAGTTGTTTTACACATAAGGGAGACTCTCATCCCATGTTCTTGGATGATTAGAGTTGTATGAGCGTAATATGTGTACTATCATCTTATTGATGACCTTTATCTAGACATCAGTATAGGGGTGGAATGCAGTCGACTTTGTGAGCTTGGTGTCCAATAATGACTAGAGGCTAGAATAGAAGGTTATTAGGAACTTTCTATCCTAATCTGATATAATGGTTTGTGGGATCCAAAAATGTACCCATACTCGTTTAAAGAAGATCTTGGTAGTGGCTTCTACTATGATACTCTTCTTGCAGGTAACCAATATGGCCATCTTAGAAAATAAATCGACCACAAACACACATTCATTGCTTGGTAGAAGGAAGGCTAGACATATAGTCCATGGAGATGGATTCCCAAAGTTCGCTAAGAGTAGGAAGAGGAGTATACAACCCTTTCTTCTTAATGGTTGGATTGGCGATGACATAAGCAGTGTAGGATCTGATATGTTTGCAAACATCCTGTTGAAGTTTCGGCTAACAAAAATACTTTTGCAGTACTGCCACTATCTTCTCCACACCAAAGTGACGTGCGACCTTGCTGTGATGCATCTCCAAAATCATCTTGGCACAAAAAACCATCCTGGAGGTGAAAATCCTAAACTAACTTTTTAGCCATCAACATCTTGTGGGTCACAACAAATTCTAATTCATTTTCATATAGTTTCCACCATTCAAAGGTCTTGTGCCCACAAGAGTTGAGAATTGTGCTTAGTGCAAAAATCGTGGACTAGTTTAGGTAGTCTATGACATGACTGGTGCTACCCTTCTTATATTTAATGTCCAAATGGAACTGTTGTAGGTATGTGGACCATTTCTTATGGAAATCATTCTGTAACTTCCCATATGTGTGCATAAAGTGAATAGGTCGGTGACCTATGTGGATGATCGTCTCCTTCCCCAAAATATAATGTTTCTGTTTTCAGCATGCTTGCATGATAGAATGCATTTCCTTATCATAGGTGGGGTTCCTTTCAAAATTATCAGAGAGAATCTCACTATGATAGGCCACTAGATGCCCTCGCTAACTGAGGACTACACCAATAGCATACTTGGAGGCATTTGTCTCAATCTCAAATGTTTGTTGAAAGTCTAGAAAGGCGAGGGATAGTGCAGAGAAAAGGAAGTGTTTCAGTTTAATGATTTCCTTTTGTTGTGACTCAGCCAAAAAATTATTTAATTTTTCTCCACCCCTTGTAACTTGACTCAAGGGCCAAGTGGTAAGAGAGAGCCCCAACATGAATCTTCGATAGAAATTAGCAATGCTTAAGAAGTTGTGAAGCTCTGTTAGAGTCGTCGGGGCTGGTCAATCCTTAAGGATTTGGATCTTAGCTAGATCCACATGCACACCTTTCTCATCAATTATGTAACCTAGATATTAGACCTGGTCCATGCTGAAGGAGAATTTCTCTAGGTTCGCACAAAAACTGTTTTGTTGCAGGGTTTTAATGACTTGCTCAATATGTTGCAAGTGCTCTGCCCATTTCTTGCTAAAGATGATAATATCATCCAAATATACTTCCAAAACTGAGTTTGTGAAAGGTCATAATATTTCATCCATCAACTTCATAAAAGTTGCATGGAAAATTTTCAATCCGAAGAACATGACCAACCACTCAAAGAGACCCTCTGTTGTCACTCACTACCAAATGTGTTTTCAGTTGTCCAAAGTGAAAAATAGCATTAAATTTTGAAGCCTCTTCCAAGCCACAAAATATTTTAAAGCTAAATCGGTCCCTCACTGTTGGATAGTGCTTGGTATAAGATTTTCGATGGTATATGGAACTCCTCAAATGGACCCCAGAATCAAAAGATATGGCCTATTGAAGTTCGAAGGTTTCATTGCCTTTGAAATAAAGGAGAAGAGCTTATCAACATATCGCAAATCGTATATCGGAGGTCCCTGGTATCAATTAAGAAAGTAGAGCAAAGAGAAAACCAACAATCATAAATAACCAATATCGAAGATCAGAGGTTCCAGTGATCCCACATATCGGGGATTTCCAATGTCAGAGGTCCAGGGTACAATGTATATCAGCGATCAGTGATTGCCAATATCGGCAAGGTCAAAGCCAACTTGCGATAGAGTGATCATCGATATTGAAAATCTCATATCGGAAGGATAGGGATTCACACATCAATGATCGGTGAATCGGCGCACCGGCAAGGTAAAAACTCTAAAA
Source organism: Pinus tabuliformis (assembly GCA_031772625.1). Classification (NCBI taxonomy): domain Eukaryota; kingdom Viridiplantae; phylum Streptophyta; class Pinopsida; order Pinales; family Pinaceae; genus Pinus; species Pinus tabuliformis. The sequence goes on from CM062807.1 coordinate 735,593,739, forward strand.
ATGTTGCGAAATGGAAAAGTTTTGATATAGTGTAAAATCACTAGGAGGGAAAAAAACATTTTGACAAAGGAATTTAGTGAAAAACCAGGGGTAGGTGGACCTTTTCTCTCTCCTCCAAAGGGCCATGTGGCATAATACTATTGGTCCCAATGGAGCCATGTGGCGGTTGACGTCATCATGATGTGGTAGTACGGAGGACACGTGGCATGTTGATCTGACATTTTCAGGGGTCCTATGGGGGCATATCCGAGTGACACGTGTCACCACTCACAAGGTGACACGTGGCAAAGGATGACGTCACATCAGAGATTGCAAATCAGCATTTGCAGGTTGAGGCATGTTATTACATCAAGGTTAAAACCCCGATTGCAATCCGCCGAGAAAGGGGCTCCGATAAGGGGGCTGGCACGTGGTCACATAAAGAGCTAAAAGAACCAGGGGCTAAGCATGGAGGGTGATTGACAATCGGTGGTTGTGGTGTATTGTGCATCAAAAGGAAATCACCGATTGTGAACCTTTAATAAGGGGGCTAGCCAGTGGTCACAAGGAGAGTGAAGAATCAAGAGCTACGCAGGACAGACGATCTGCATATCAGTGATCGCAAGTATCAAAGGGTGAAAACAAAGATGATGCTATGAAATTGCTGATTGCGATATCCTGAGTGGGCCCAATCGGCGTTCGACGGTCGCAAGCTATAGAGGGCGCAGACCCTCCCTTATCCTTTTTCCAAGTGGGCTAGACCGCATCATGCATCAGAGATTGCAATGTTGGGGAGGAGGCACCAAAGGTGAACATCAAAAATCACCGATATGTGGGATTCCATGTAACAAAGGAAAAAGACCCCAGAGGGGAGTCCAAAGGCCCTAGCGCCCGAGGACTAAGCACCTGGTCATAGCCCCCGGTCACATGAAGAAAAAGGGGCTAAAGTGGATCAAAATGCCCCGTCCCATAAGGAATTTTAATGGGAAATCCTGATGTGATAGCTCCACAATGAGGTAATGCAAAACTTTAAAGGCGTGGTGGGTTGACAGTTGAGGCATTTAAGAAAGGAGATGGAGCATTCAAAAATCGGCATGGGTTGACCTTGTAAGGCCCCTTGTGACATGAAATTGGGGTTGACACTGATAGAGTAAATGAAGACATGGAAGCTCGGGAGGACTTGATGATCCAGCATGGTGCTCCATGCAGAGGGAAGACAAAGTACCGCCCAGGCGACCTCTGCTTCTGTACTATGGAATGAAACTAATAGTTGACCATTCCCAGCTTTGAAGAACGAATGATTTGAGCAGTAAAGGAAGAAGCGAAGGGAATCGGTTGAGTGACATAGGAGGCCAGACCGTGGGCAAGCAACAACCCAAAGCAAAGGCGATCCCATGGATGGGCATGGAGATATTTTTTGGTGTTTTCATCCAACTATTGAATCGTTTTGTTATCCTGTAATGTGTCGCCATTTAATGAAGTAATTAATCTTTTGTAGTCATTTTTGGGCCACCAAGCCATCCTAGGTCGAGACAGCTAGTCGATCTGACAACTGAGGTTCGATTGAGATATTTTGTTGTAATTACTGTTCAATTCCCCCCTCTCTAGATAAATAGTGGGAAGCAACACTTCACAAAGGTTCAAAATCCTAAAGAAAGAACTACATGTTATTTTCAAGAAGGTATGACTTTATGATATGCGTCTTTCAGAATATTAAGGAAATGGTGGTGATTCCTCCTTTGAGTACTACAATATGTTACCCCCTGTTTAAATTCCATTATGTTCATGTTTCCTCTTTGATTTCAGGTAATCGTAGCTGCTAGAAATGTTTCATACGTTCTTACATATTCATTTGTATTGACTTGTTAATGTGTGTGCGTGTATGGATCTTTGAGATTATATCTTTAAATTTATGCTTCATGAATCATCGCACCTAATCCTCTTTCATCCATTATGTCTACCTGTAACTTAGATAAGTGTAGAATTCTTGATGCTTCAAGCTCTATGTGATGAGTTATTCTATCTCCTTATCTTCTCTCATTGCTCTGCCAAAGCTTATTAAACTGTAGGTCCTTGAACTACTCAGCCTCCACTAGTTTATACATATATTTCTGTGATTTGTATATGTGAAGAAGTACCAAAAATACATGGCTTATGCCTTTAGATGAATGAACCAAACCATGTTGTTTAATAAATATATGAAGACATATGTACAAAAATATATGTGATGTCTCTAGCTTCTCGAGAATCATATGAGACACAATATCTAGATGTTCTAGGCATTGGTCTTGTAAGCAATCTGAGGGTGTCTTTGGAAGCGACAACATATTTTGGCGGCGTTGTTGGGGAAAGTATTGAAGGATTTTTCCCTTGGGATACGACAAGTTAAGCACTATTTGTGTAGGTGAGCAAAGACGTTCTGATTGCATCCTCATCACCTTGGCGACTCCACAAATCCCATAATCATTTATCATCCTGGATTTTATAAAGCCTCGCACTTGCTCAGATACCTCTCAGTAGAAAATCCCATCTATATCTGACCTAGAGAAATTAATTTTCAGGAGAGTCTGGAAGGAGAAAACTCCTACTACCTATGCTATTGTCTCATCATTCTTTGAATCCTCCTCATCCAACTCCCAACCTGCTGTCATTCACTGCTCAAAATTTACTCCTAAGATCCTTACATACCCTACTCTCAGTCTAGCCACTCCAACCACTATGGTTTTGATCCAATTTCCTCTGAAAAATCTCAACCCCCCTCCATTAATTCAGATGGATGTTATGGGTTTCTTATTGAATAAATATTCCCCTCTTGATTTACCTCAACCTCTAAGTGCTATGCCTCAGGACTACCTAAATAGTTTTCCTAGGTTCAATGGGAAGGATGAAAACACTGCATAGAGACACATTGAAACCTTCTGTGCTTTTTCTGAGAATCTAAATGCAGAACAACCATATGTGGTCCTGAGACTCTTTGTACAATGCCTTGATGGAGAATCCAAAAAATGGTTTAAATCCCTACCTAATGCCTCCATCACTACCTGGGAGGAACTTGAAAACTCTTTCACACAAAAGTGGGGTGAAAAGAGAAATCATGAGTATGTCCTCACAGAGTTCAATGCTATAAGGAAGAAGCCAGAAGAGGATATTTCAGAATTCATAAAAAGGTTCAATAAGAAATATAATAACCTTCTTGGTGAGATAAAGCCTCCTCAAGCTACTACTCATGTAGTATTTGTGGGAGCCTTTGAATCCGACTTTGGTTTTACCCTAAGAGAAAGGAATTCTCGCACTTTGGATCAACTCCCTACTGATGCTCTTGATGTAGAAGAAAATTTCACCTCGGAAGGGAAGTCAAGAGGTAAGGATGAACCTACCGAGAAGAAAAAGGGCAAAGAAGAAACATCCTCCTCTGGTCAAGCTAAGGAATCACCTGATCCGAAGTGGGAATAAATGGATAAACCCATCAAGAGTTTATCGCATAACGTGGTGAAACTTGAGCTGGAGAACAAGAGTCTCCCAAAACAGAATGCTCAAGGTAACAACCAAGGTTATAACCCATAGTATTGAAGGCCACCATTGTAGATACTTAAAAGGGAAAGAAAATATCAACTCGATCAGATCCCTCCTCCTCTGTATTTAGAAGATGATCCCAATGAAAAATCATCAGATACACATGCGATGCAGGGAAACTTGTATTCCTCTTTCTCTGAAGAATAACATGAAAACATGGCTCAGTAGGAGACATATAAGGAAAGAGAAGCAATAGAAAATGAGGAGGACATAGGTAATTATTGTAAACAATTTGCGAATTTCATGCAATCACAACTACACCAAAGGTATGATCTAAGATCTTCAAGAAATAGGTCGAGGGAACCAGAACAACAAGAGGGAAATTCTCCCCAAGATATTCCCCTAGTGCTAGATAAAGGGAAAGGTAAGCTGAATCCTGACTCATCCAAGGTAAAAGTCTCCTCAAATAAGGAATGTAATAGCTCTGAGGTACACATAGAAGAGAAGGCACCTGTTTTGATAAAAACTACCAGTGATAAGGAAAGAGAAGAAGAGCTAGGAGGTGTAGAAAAAGGGCAACTAGCATTCAATCTTCAAAAGGAACTCGAAAAGGTAAAGATTCATGTTCCTCTAATGGAAATTATAAAGTAGCCCACTTATAAATCCCAAGTCTCTCAATTCATGCTTCCACCCACCTCAGTACCGACCCATGATTGTTTAAACCTTCAAGAAGAAAGACTAATGGTTGTTTTTGGGCCTCATGTTGAAGAACTTGATCCTTCCACTCCACCCTTCTATGTGACCTTGGTAATTCATGACCTCTTATTGCATAACTATATGTTGGACTCTGTAGCCTCACATAACCTCATTCCCTTAGCCGTGATGGAACAACTTGGCTTGCAAATCACCATGCCCTACAAACACCTATACTCCTTTGATTCTAAGAGGGTCAAATGCTTGGAAATGATAAAGGATCTGGTGGTAAACCTGACTCTCTAAGTCTTGGGGTTCCAAGGTGGGGGGCTCTATCAAATTATATCTATCTTATGCCACTATTCCCACTTTTGAAGGCGAAGAAAGGAGGTTGTACAAGGAGTCCAAATTTGTAAAAATTGTGACCCCAGCTGAAGGTTCTAAAAATTCCCCAGTGTATGGAAAAGAAAGTGACCTCTCCTACTTGTTCCTAGAAGAAGATGATACCATATTAGAAGAAACACCAGCACACAAATGAAAACAAAGTGTGGAAATTATACTTTGACAGAGTGAATTCCAAAGAGGGAAATGGAGCAGGAGTATTGTTGGTATCTCCTAAGGGCAGCCTGATACCCCTCTCATTCAAGATGGAGTTTGAGGCAACCAGCAATGTGGAAAAGTATGAAGCATTTCTCTTTGGGCTACAAACAACACAGAATATGAATATTGAATTCTTAACAATGCATGGAGACTCCGAGCTGATTGTAAAGCATATCAGAAATTAGTGCCAGGCTAAACACCCTAAATTGAGGACTTACCAGAATGAAGTATGGGATTTGATTGATAACTTCTTCCTGGCCTTTAATATCCAATTTTTGCCCAGAGAAGGAAACATAATGGCTGATTCCCTTGCTGTAGTAGCAAGAAATTTCAAACCCCCTCAAAATCTACTTCTTAGGTATGAGGTGGAGGTCAGATACAGACCCTTTATACCTGATAATGTCAAGCACTAGCAGGTATTCGAGGACGATGAGCAGATCAAATGATTTATAGAAGTAGTTGGGGAGTTTGCTAACTCAACCATTGATCAAGGAGAGGAAAAAGAGGTAGATCAAGAACCCACTTTGTGGGAAGACACAGTGGTTGGACATAAAATTCTACAACTGAAAGGGAATACCATTCCTCGTGGGCTAGTCCCACTGGAAATATTATTTAACAAGGATGATGTAGCCTCCAAACCAATGGCTCCAGAGATGGACGAATAAGTAGAATATTACAATATCGGCTCAGAGGATGAACCCCAGATGGTCAGACTATCAAAAGGAATCCCCTCGCAATATAAAAAAAGGTATTTAAATCTCTTCAAAATCTATAAGGATGTTTTCACTTGGTCTTATGAGGACTTAAAAGCATTTGATACTAACATCATACAACATAAGATTCCTTTAAAGAGTGGAATAAAACCATGCAAGAAAAATCTCAGGCAGATTAATCCACTCTTACTCCCCTCCATTGAAAAAGAAGTGAGGAAACTTCTACATGCTAAAATCATAGTTCCTTTAAGGTACTCGGAGTGGGTGGCCAACTTAGTCCTAGTCTAAAAAAAGAATGGAGAAATAAGGCTATGTGTAGATTTTCAAAACCTTAACAGGGAATCGTTGAAAGAAAACTACCCACTGCCTAAGATGGATTACATATTGCAGAAGGTGGTTGGGTCAGTCAGAATGTCCATGATGGATGGGTTCTCTGGTTACAACCAAGTGGCAGTCCACCTTGATGATCAAAAGAAGACTGCTTTCACCACCCCTTGGGGAACTTTCATGTATTCTTGCATGCCTTTCGGTCCTATTAATGTAGGGGCCACATTTCCAATAGCTATGGATATATATTTTCTAGGGGAGCAAGACAAGTTTGTAGTGGTATATTTGGATGATATCACAGTCTTCTCTAAGACCGATGAAGAACACATCCTCCACTTGAAGCTCACCTTTGAGAAATGTAGGAGGTATGGTATTTCTTTGAATCCCAAGAAATCTCAGTTCGCCTTGAGTGAGGGGAAGCTACTAGGACACATAGTAGCATAAGAAGGAGTGAAAATTGATCCTAAGCGAGTCGAAGCTATCAGTCATATTCCTCTACCTAGAAATAAGAAAGAGGTCCAAGCCTTTTTGGGGAGAATCAATTTCTTGAGGAGGTTCATACCCAACTATGCAAAAATAGTGAAGGGTATTATAGATATGCTAAAAAAGGAAAATGAATTCAAGTGGAGCCCTGCCCCCGAGATTATTTTACTAGAATTAAAGAAGCATTGGCTGAAGCACTAGTACTAGTCAGTCCTAACTACTCAATGCATTTCCATATCTTTTCTTTTGCTTCTCTGCATACTATTGCTGCAATTCTGCTACAGAAGAATACAAATGGTTATGAACAACCCATTGCCTTCTTCAGCCAAATCTCGAGGGATGTTGAGCTGAAATATAACATCTTGGAGAAACAACCCTATGCACTAGTGAAGACTTTGAAGGCATTTCGAGTGTATGTGCTACAATCAGAAATCATAGCATTTGTCCTAATGGCAGTGATCAAGGAAGGAGACAGTGAAGGAAAAAGGGGTAGGTGGATAACAAAGATACAAGAATATGAGTTAGACATAAAGCCTACTAAGCTCATAAAAGGCCAGGGGTTGGCCAAGATTTTATCAGAATCTAATTTCCAAGCTTTGGGGATAAACCTGATAATAGAGGAAGGTAGAACAAAAGTTCAGCAAAATGGGATTAAAACATCAGAGCAAAAGATCTATGCTAAATATGAGGGATCACCCTGGTATAAGAATATCATCCATTATCTCTTATTCCTGAGGTGCCCACTAGGGCTGGATAAATCTAAGTACAAAACCCTGAGACTGCAAGCTCAAAAGTATATCATATCCAATGGTCAACTCTACTGGAAGGACCTGGTGGGAGTTTTGCTGTTATGTTTGGTAGAAGGCGAAACTCATAAAGTGATTGAGGAATTTCATGGAGGAGTTTGTGGAGGTCATTACAGCTAGAAGACCACAGCTCACAAAATCCTCAAGGTAGGATTCTACTGGCCTACACTATTTGGAAATGTTCATTCCCAAGTCAGGTCATGTCAAAAGTGCCAAGTCTTTGCTAAGAGACAAAAAATTTCTCCTCTTCCCTTGATCCCAGTGCATGTGGAAGAACCCTTTAGACAATGGGGACTAGACTTCATAGGAGAGATAAACCCACCTTCCAATGGCCAACATAAGTGGATATTAACAGCCACAAATTATTTCACCAAGTGGGTAGAGGCCATCCCAGCCAGAAACGCTACAGATTCAATGGTAATCAAGTTTATGGAGGAGAACATATTAGCTCATTTTGGTTGTCCTATCAAAATTATCACTGACAATGCTCAAGTCTTCAAATCTACAAAATTCACCAACTTCTGTCAGAACTTCAATATCATCATCGGGCACTCCACTACTTACTATCCTCAATGAAACTATTTCACTGAGTCCTCAAACAAAATCGTGGTGAGAGTGCTAAAGAAGACCATCATCGAGAATCAAAGAAACTGGGACACCCGATTGAATTTTCCCCTCTGGGCCAACCGAGTGAATCCTAAATGTTCACCTGGAAAATTGCCTTTCGAGCTAGTGTATGGTAAGGCTGTAGTCTTCACAATCCAATTAGCAATGTTAGTGGTGAATCTACTACAAGAAGCTGAGGAGGATCCAAGTGCTTTGACACGAAGGATAAACCAACTGGTTGAGCTTCATGAAAATAGGGAATAGGTGGGGACTAAATTGGAAAATTACCAACAGAATATGAAATCCTTGTTTGACAAAAAGGCCAAGGATCGACCTCTTCAACCAGGGGATTTAGTTCTCTGATGGGATGTTCGATGAGAAGAAAAAAGTAAACACGGAAAATTTGATTCACTTTGGTTTGGCCCTTTCAAAATTTCAGAAGAGAAAGGAAATAATACGTACTTGCTCGAAAATATATAAGGTGAATCGTTTGAGCTACCAGTAAATGATCAGTTCCTCAAACTCTATTTCTAGAATTAAAGGTACCTATCTTACACTCATTGTAAATATAGGTGTGTGTTGTAATTATCATATGAAATTTCCATTTTTCTATTTAAAGTTCCACTTTCAAAATTTTCACCTGTTTAAAAAGACTCCATGCCAAAAAAAAAATGATAAATTCACTGACTACAAATTCTCGATGCATTGCAATCTAATGCCCCATCCCCAGGTGGAGCCAATATTGTCACTTAGTGCCAAATATGTTTTCAGTTGTCCAAAGTGAAAAAGAGCAGTAAATTTTGAATCCATATTCCAAGCCACAAAATATTTTAAAGCTAAATTAGTCTCTCTCCAATGGATAGTGCTCAAAATAAGCTTTCTGATGGTATATGAAACTTCTCAAATGGACCTAAGAATCAGAAGATATTGCATATTGAAGTTCGAAGGTTTCGTTGCATTTGAAATAAAGGAGAAGATCTTATCGAAGGTCTAGGAGCATATCGCAAATCGCAAATTGGAGGTCATTGGTAGCAATAAGGAAACCGGAGCAAAGAGAAAACCAACGATCAACGATCACGGATATCAGAGATCGGAAGTTCTAGCAATCCCGCATATCAGCGATCGCCAATGTCATATGTTTGGGGTACAATGTATATCAGCGATCAATGATCATTTATATCAGCGAGGTCAGAGCCAACTTGCGATAGAGTGATTTCCGATATCGCAAATCTCATATTAGAAGGGTCCAGGGCTTCGCACATCGATGATCGGCAAATCGGCGTGCCGACAAGGTAACAACTCTAAAAATGTTGCGAAATGGAAAAGTTCCGACATAGTGCAAAATTACCAAGAGGTTTGAAAACATTTTAACAAAGGAAACCAACGAAAAAACAGGGGCAAGAGGACCTTTTCTCTCTCCTCCAGGGGTACATGTGGTGGCTGATGTCATCATGACTTGGCAGTACAGAGGACATGTGGCATGCTGATCTGACATTTTCAAGGGTCCTATGGGGGCATATCTGAGTGACACGTGTCACCACTCACAAGGTGACACGTGGCAGAGGATGACATCACATCGGAGATCAAAAATCGGTGTTTGCAGGTTGAGGCATGTTATTACATCAAGATTAAAACCCAGGGGCTAAGCACGGAGGGTGATCGACGATTGATGATCGACATTTGTGGTGTATTATGCATCAAAAGGAAATTGTCAATTGCAAACCTCCAATAAGGGGGCTAGCCAGTGGTCACAGGGAGAGCGAAGAACCAAGAGCTAAGTAGGACAAACGATCCTGCATATCGGCGATCACAAGTATCAAAGGGTGCAAACAAAGATGATGCTATGAAATTGCCGATTGTGATATCCTGGGTGGGCCCAATCGGAATTCAGCAGTCACAAGCTATAGAGGGTGTAGACCCTCCCTTATCCTTTTTCCAAGTGGGCCAGACCGCATCGGAGATCACAATGTTGGGGAGGAGGCACCAAAGGCGAACATCAAAAGTCATCAATGTGTGGGATTCCATGTAACAAAGGAAAAAGGCCCCATAGGGGAGTCCAAAGGCCCTAGTTCCTGAGGACTAAGCACCTGGTCATAGCCCTCGATCAAATGAAGAAAAAGGGGCTAAAGTGGATCAAAATGCCCCATCCCATAAGGACTTTTAATGGGAAATCCCGATGCGATAGCTCTGTGACGAGGTAATGCATAACTTTAAAGGCATGGTGGGTTGGCAGCTGTGGCATTTAAGAAAGGAGATAGAGCATTCAAAAATCGGCATGGGTTGACCTTGTAATGCCCCTTTGTGACATGAAATTGAGGTCGACACTGATAGAGTAAATGAATACATGGAAGCTCGGGAGGACTTGATGATCCAACATGGTGCTCCATGCAGAGGGAAGATGAAGTACCGCCCAGGCGACCTCTGCTTTTGTACTATGGCATGAAACTGATAGTTGACCACTCCCAACTTTGAAGAACGAATGATTCAAGCAGTAAAGGAAGAAGCGACGGGAATCAATTGAGTGACATAGGAGGCCAGACCATGGGAAAGCAACAACCTAAAGCAAAGGCGATCCCATGGATGGGCATGGAGATATTTTGTTGGTGTTTTCATCTTATTGTTGAATCATTTTGTTATCCTTTAATGTGTCGCCATTTAATGAAGAAATTAATCTTTTGTAGTCATTTTTGGGCCATCGAGCCTTCCCAGGCCGAGACAACTAGTCAATATGACAGTTGAGATATTTTGTTGTAATTACTATTCAATGCTCCCCTCTCTAGATAAATAGTGGGAAGCAACACTTCACAGGTTCAAAATTCTAAAGAAAGAACTACATGTTATTTTCAAGATGGTATGACTTTATGATATGCATATTTCAGAATATTAAGGAAATGGTGGTGATTCGTCCTTCTAGTACTATAGTATGTTACCCCCCCTATTTAAATTCCATTATGTTCATTTTTCCTCTCTAATTTTAGGTAATCATAGCTGCTAGAAATGTTTGTATTGACTTGTTAATGCATGTGCCTGTATGGATCTTTGAGATTATATATTTAAATTTGCGCTCCATGAATCATCGCACCAATCCTCTTTCATCCATTATGTCTACCTGTAACTCAGATAAGTGTAGAGTTATTGATGCTTCAAGCTCTATGTGATGATTTATTCTATCTCCTTATCTTCTCTCATTGCTGTGACAAAGCCTTTTAAACTGTAGGTCCTTTAACTACTTGGCCTCCACTAGTTTATACATATATTTCTGTGAGTTGTATATGTGAAGAAGTAAAATAAATACATGGCTTATGCCTTTAGATGAATGAAACAACCCATGTTGTTTAATATATATATGAAGACATTTGTACAAAAATATTTGCGATGTCTCCAACTTCCTAAGAATCATATGAGATGTTCCAGGCATTAGTCTTATAAGCAATCTGAGGCTGTCTTTGGAAGCGACAACACCCTCCTTGGGTTCTATTGAAACTTGGTGATAGTCAGACTTCAAATTGATCTTGTTGAAGTACTTATCCCCATTGAGCTAGTTAAGAAGGTCATCAATCCATGATATTGGGTATCTATTCCTGACCATGATTTTGTTCAATGCCCAACAACAAATGTAGATTCTCCTGGTCCCATATTTGTTTTGCATGAGTATAATTAAGTTCCCATAAGGTGAGGAAGTTGGTTGTATGTGCCCTTTTTGTAGGAAATCCTAGATCTACCACTTGATTTCTTTATTTTCTAGAAGAGAACGATGGAATATTGGTCCATTAGGTAGAGGTGCATCGAGGGTCATATCGATCGAATGCTTGACCTAACAGTGTAAAGGTACCCATGTGGGTGAGGAGAAGACGTCCCTATACTCTTCCACAACACTATCCACTTTATTTTTTTGCATGGAATATCCCTTTTTGGAGGACATGGATGTGGCCACAATATTCCCCTTACTTTCAGAGTGAATCAAGAAGAAAACAAATTTCCCAGTCTAGGAGATGATCTTACTACATTTCTTAGCATAGATGAAAGAAATGGTGGTAGGTGGGGCTACCTTTGGTATGTTGTGTAATTTTCTTCCCAAATTAATAATAACAATACAAGGTCTAGACTCATACACAACATGATGCTTAAGGGGAACAACATCACACAATACCTTGTTTGTGAAAGGCTTGATGTTATATAGAAGACAACATTGGTTGCTGACGCAAATATCTTTCCCCTGGTGGAGCCACATGATGGTGTATGATTATGTGCGTGGTTTCACCGACAAGCCCAACCACTTAACGACCTCTATTGAGATGAGGTCCTTTTGACTCCCACTATCAACAACGAACTGCCATGGAACACCCTTCACCCACTATCCGTGAGTGGAAGAGGTGCCCAACATCCTACAGATCTTCGGGCTCACTTTTATTAACCTTTGTGGTGGAAACAGTGGTGTTTGGTTTTGCATCAATGATTTGTTTCCCGTGGTCAGGTTTTGGCTTGGAATCAGAACATGTGTATGAATTTGAAGCTCTTAGGTCAGCCAACAGTGACTGCTTTACGCGACATTTACTTGTGTTGTGATTGGCGCTCTTGTATAAATCACACTACTTTGATGTGTCTTTCTTCATCTTCCCATTTTTATTCTTTTCTTGTGGCTTTGACAGATTGTAGTGGGTAATTACACCTTGGATTTTTCCTTTGTTATAGAGTTTGGGGTTTCCCTTTCCCTTCTTTGGATTCGCAGATCTAAAGTCTCACTTCTTGTATTTAAATTTATGCTCGATCTTGACAACATATTGATATGTTTGCACAAAATGAGGAGATGTACAAGGACTCCATTTCTACCTATATGTATTTGTGTAGACAACCATGGTACTTGAGCACCAAATTTTGTTCAGAGTCCTCGATCCCCAGCTTCGTGTGTAGGGTATGAAAGATATTTGTGAACTCTGGCATTTCTTGGTCCCTTTCTTGTTGTAGTGTGGTCCATTTTATGTACTTGTCTTCATAGATCCCAATAGGATAATATTGTTCCTTAACAACATCTCAAAAAATGTCCCAAGAGGTTGTGGCTGAGAATCGTGAGGATTCCTCCTTGACCCTTTACTCACAATAAGTTTCCACATAGTCCCTGACCTCGGGGGTGACCTTAAGGAGTGAAAAAGTAATCTTTTCTCTATCGGGAAAATTATGTACCGAAAAATATCCTTCCAACAGATTTAACCATTTATCTAGAGAATTTTCATCTATCTGGCCTTCAAATATGGGAATGTTAGAATTAACTTGTACCTTAAAGTGGGTGGTTCCTCCAAAATGAATATTGGATAAAGATGCTTTGCCCATTAGTATCTACCAAAGGATTTGAGAAAAATGATCCATCATCTAGTTCCTCTTTTGCTTGAGGGATTATTCAAGAAAAATTTTGATAGAATCTCCTGCTCGTCTTTCTTTCCTTCTACCATGGAAGGCCATTAAGGTCAACAAAGACGGTCTTGCAAGGGTTTAAGTATTTCGAGTCCCAACTCCTTATACCCAAACTTCGTTGGGGACATGCATAGAAAAACAAAGAAAAAATAAACGCCTTTGATACCACTAATCAAAATTTATGAAGGAATGAAATGAAATACATATTTAAAACATAAACACAAAGATAAAATGAAACTGAACTTTAATTAAAAATACCAAATGCTAAAAAAATGTTTACATGTAGAATGAAAGCAAGTTAGCTCGGGCGATGATAGCTTATCTCTTAAGAGATGTGATAACTACATGCCTTCTAAATTGTGTTACAATGAGGCTCAAAATCCTTTTTATCATGAAGAAACAATAAGAACCCCTAAACATCCAAAAACCTAACCCTAGAAGATGAAGCACCAAAAGATATGGAATGGGGTTAGTTGGAACATTGACTTCCCATGGTCGTAACTTTGGCATACGATATTTGTTTGGCACATAGGATATCCTGTTTGAAAGTTCTATTCGACAAAAAAAACTTTTGACTACGATTCATGTTTTCTTGTTTACCCAAAAAACATCGTTTAGGGCCTCAAAACAGATCTGAAAATTTTGAACTCTAAAACTGCCAAAAATTAGAAAGATGTCGAAATAGGAAATTGTGTTGAGAAATAGGAAACTGATAGAAAACAATGTTGGGGGTCCACGTGGAATAGGTGGGTGGCCATAAATATACACTTGGATCATCTGTCCATCATTGATTTCCTATAAGTAGTGTTGTTGTATCAAATTCATTCCTATTTTTCATAAATTTCAAATGAAGGAGCTTGCTTAGGAGAAGGAAATTATTATGAGTCACCCAATAGGATTTTTCTTTGTATATTTTCTCATCTAGACACATTTCCAAAGGTCTTGACCTCCTTGGATCCAATGCCACTAGACTTGGCTCTCAGAATTGAAGCTAAATTTTAAGGATCGCTTATCCCCATACCTCCCTTTAGTCTAGGTCTATAGATCTTATCCCAAGCTACAAGTGCCCATTTTTTTCCAATTTTCCTCCTCCCCATAGGAAATATTGTTGCAAGATCTTAATTGAGTTAAGGATGTTAGAGGGAGTCATCAGGGAAGAGCATAAATATATGGGAAAATCCTGTAGAATCGACATGAGGAGGACTAGTCTTCCTGCTGAGTTTAGAGATTGGAATATCTAGTTGGTTAAATTGTTATTGAATTTGTTGATGAGATTCTCCCATAAACTAAGTTTGATGGAGCTATCCACAAGCGGTTCTCCCAAATATTTTTTTGGAATTTTTTTTATTTGGAAACTAAGCATCTTTCAAATAATTTTCTGCATAGCTAAAGGCATATTAAATAATAATAAAAATTGATATTTAGATTTTTTTATTTCTATACTTGAGGCAAGAGAAGTCCTCCCAAATTTGAGAAAATCATTTGGCTCCTTGAATATTTGGAATTCCCATACCCAAGGCATCATCCACAAATTGTCATTGCAATAGACAGATATTCTCAGCAAATAGACACACTCTTATTTTTTCTGCCCGGTTTCCACTTTCAATGCTCGATCATACCCTCCAATTCCATAAAAGAGATAAGAGGTGAAATCAAATCTTCTTTCCATATACCACGAGAGGGAGAAAAGGGTACAATAAGAGGCCCATTTAGCAAAATAGAGAAGAAGGTTGAAGAGATAAGGCTCTTGATTCAACAAATATAGTCATGGTTGAAGCAAAATTCATAACAAATGTTGGAGATATAACTCTAATTGAGTTTATCAAATTCATTAGAAAGATCAACTTTTAGAAGCATGCCATGTTTCTTAAAGGGTTTTAAAAAAAAATTGGTTTAATGGGAAATCATTATACCATCCAGAATGTGATGCCTCTCCACACAACTAATTTGTTCCACTGAAATGAGTTGAGGAAAGATGGGTTTGAGGTGATTAGCTATTATTTTGATGATAATATTGTAGATTACATTACATTGAGCAATGATATGGAAGTTGTTAGGGTCCTTGACTTTGTTCTTTTGGGTAGCTAATGTGAAGAAGGTAGCTTCAAGAGCTTTCATGATGATTTTTGATCTCCTTGGTTCCTCCATTACTTTCCGGATATCCTGTCCAATTGTTGACTAGGAGGCTTAACAAAGTTATTAGTGAAGCCATGTGGTTTAGGGGCCTTGTTTCGGGGCATAAATTTTACTACCTTTTCTACTTCTTCAATAGGTATCTCTTTTAAGAGATCCTCATTCTTCTCCTTGGTAACTAGAAGTGGAATTTGTTGAACTATTTTTTGTATATCCTGTGAGTTGTCCAACTTGGGGTTGGATAGTAGCTATTTATAATATTGAACTAACACATTAGCCATGCACTCATGATCCTGAATGTTGATACTTGCCTAGTTTTTTACGGAAGAAATACAATTGTGGTTCCGATGATGAAGCAACAAATTATGGAAGAAAGCCTATATGTTTATGTCCTTTCTTCAACCATCTAATTCTAAATTTTTGTTACCATATTATTTCTTCTTGTTTCATTCTTTCTTCAAGTAGAGTGAGAGTATGCACTTACTTGTTTATGAGGTCCTATGATCTTCCATGGTGAATGGCTTCCAAGTTCCTACTATATGTGCTCCACTTAGGCTTCTAGGTTCTATTTGTCATAAGTGACGTTCCTAAAAAAATCCTTAGTCCATGTTTTGAGTTGATATTTAATGTGCTTGAGCTTCCTTTGCAAGTGAAACATGGCTAATCCCTCCTATTTGGCTACTTTTTCCCACCAATCCTTGATGATGGATTGGAAGTCGCGATGCTGGAGCCATAAATTATCTAGGATTCATATTTCTAGGGTGGGGCTTGATTTCAATGTCCAATTTAATCGTCCAATGATCTGAGTCATGGATAAGGAGGATGGAAGCCTCCATGACAATGTTTCTAAACATGATATGTTCATATATGAGATATATATCTAACTTTGAAGCTATTTTATGGGAGCTACCTCTATAGTTGTTCCAAGTGTCATTGATGATGTGAGTTGGGCCAAATGGGAAGAGGTTATGAAATCTTGGAAGAGGTTGGATTCTGCACCTATTTTTCTAACACTACCCTTTTTTTCTTCTAAAGATTTTGTCAAATTTAAATCCCCCTGTTGACGGTGTTGGACCCCCCAACATGTGAATGGATCTCCCCAATAAGAAGTCCCAACTAGACCTCAGACCATTTGGTGTAGAAGTCCCAACAGTAGGTCGTACGGTATCTCCTTGACCACGGTTGTGCGCAGAGGTAATTAAGATGTCCTTGTTGGTAGTAAGGGTGTGACATGCGTAGCAAGCCAAGGAAGGTGCATGAATGGTTCTAACACACGGAAGGTGGAATGAGTGCACCCCTTGGAAACCTATGTAAACACGCATCTTGGAAGGAAATACATGAGCAAAGATGCATCATGAACTGGAAGGAAAGCGACCAAACAATCCAAAGTGATGGTTAAACCAACAACACATCTCAGTAAGATTCATACCTACATATATAGAAAGAGTCTATACATACATGTGTAAGAAAATAGATACATATATCATTAGAGTAACCAAGTTAACTGAAATACAATAAAAACATATGCATGAAATGTGTTGGCTATGTTATATTAAGAAGTGAAAGTTCCAATCATACAATACAACCATGACCAACCACTAGTCCCAATAACGAAATGTTACAGTCACTATCGCCTACTCCTCCAAAGAGATGTAATAGATTTGCACTGTTGAGAAGCCAAGGCTCATTACAATACTCTCTAAGCCTTCTCTAAGATACTCCTATCAGAAGCTTGGCTCATGAAAAGCCTATACAATGAGCTATGAGGTACTATAAATAGAAAAGGGTGGGGTGACCCTTGACATTCCCCTTTGTGACTGTTCACCTACCCTCATGACTCCTCAACTACTCGATGATTGTTACGTTCAACTATCGACACTTGGACTTCCACTTTACAAGATGTTACATACAATCTACACATGTACCCATGTGAGACAAAATATTCTTGAGAAAGCCATGCAAGACATCACTAAGACTCGGACAACTGTGGGAAGACCAACTCTTCGACATCCTCACAATGGTTGATGGTGGTGAACTAATGCCAAGCTTGGTAGTTCACGATGGTGTCCATGTACTCTGTGGTGACATCGTTATGCAAATGAACTCTTACCTCTGTTGCATCCAGGTACACTGATTTGGCTCCTCTGTCCAAATCGTTTGATAACATGCGCATCATTGTCTTGAGTGCGGCCAGACCAACAACATACTGATGCATAGTTTCTACACTGATCGCCAAGTCTGCACTAGTGGCTATGCGCATCAACTCGTCAAAGTACGTGTCCAGCTCCAGTCGGACTTTATTCTTTGTCTTTGCCTCAGTGAGTGTCCCAATAGATGGGATTGCATGCATGCACACAACAACATCCATGCTTCTAAACACTCGTGCATGGGAAGCCTGCAAACCACTGATGAGCTGCAAGAGTTCATCATAGATCTGGATCTGACTTCAGATGCGTGCCTTCAACTCAATCGCCATGGGCTTCATCATCTTGGGCAAGTGTAATGGGGCTCCCTTGTATCTCATTGTCCATGCTTGCATGTGGTCGAAAGAAGTATGCAAGTTTGATAAGGTACATGTTCTCCTAGCACAGCACTGCTGCCAGTCGTTGAGATGGACAACTGCCTTATGCACGGTACCAAATCTGGAATACAACATCTAAATGACCATCTCAAGGGATGATACTTCATCCAGTATCACCTTCTTGAACTCTCCTCAGGCGGATGTTGTAACCTGTTCTCCTCCCTGCTTGGTCATTTATAACTCCTTGGCCATTCACTTGTTCTTTGCTATCAAGAAGCGAACAGTTGAGCTAGTGGCTTGGGCATATTCTCTCGTAGCATCAACCAATGTTGTTGGAAGCTTGTGCACATCAGACATGATCACTCATTCCTCAAATTGTGCAGGAGATGTGTGGACATTTGAAGTAAACATTCTGCGTGATTGCACAACTCTATGTTGTGACTCGTCGAATGATATGTTGTGCATCTCTTCGTCCGGATTGCCTCCAAGGATATCAATATCTCCTTGGTCGCTCAAGACTTGCTCTGCTTCTGGATCTGGTAAAGCCGGTGGGTCGACCTCTTGGTGGTAAGGCAAGAGGTTAATGTCTTGTTCTAACTCTAATCGCTCCATCTCTGTATCCATCTACTTAAGTACTTGTTCAATATCTTAAGAGAAGTCTTGCTCCTACAACTTCTCACCCTTTCTACTTTGTGCCAGCTGCTCAAATGAGTCTACTACTTGTATGGGTGTAGTTTCATCAAACTGTGCATGTTGAACCCCTTGCTGTGTTTGTCCTTGCTATGCTTCCTTCTCCTATCTGCGCAACTCTTGTTCTTTCCAGAGTTTTTGCTTCAACTCTTGCAACTCCATCATTGTTTCCTCCATCCTCTATTTATCTCTTTGCCTTTGCATGTTCCTCTTGTCGCACTGTCACCTCTTCACCTCTATATCCAAAGCTTCTTTCTTCACAAGTGGGTATTCTCTGAACATGCAGCTTTGTTCTGCCTCTGCATTGTCAATGCGTAGGTATATTACCCTCCTCTACTGCTGATGATGGTGCTCTCTTAGGTGTTTCTTCGCGTTGCTTCGCTAACCATTCCAAAGCGACGCTGAACAGTTCATTGGGCCTGAAGAAGTTGTGAAAATATCTCCATGGGTTTTCCTTAGCCCAATGACACGCCTTATGGATCCAAGGGAATTGCACTCTCACACAATGATCCTTTACAAAGCAATGTAGGTCGTACGGATTGAAACTTCTAGCGACGAAAGTAAATCTTTTGAACTCTTTTGTCTCGGCATCAACATGCTTGAGGTTCTGTATCTCATACAACCCAATCCGCAACAGAAGGGTGGGCCAGGGTGCCTTCTTCTTTTGATGCAGTCCAGCTGACAGTCCTGCTGAGATGTGGTACAACACTTCTTGCATGATGACTTGTCCATGGAAAACTTTGGTAAAACATGCGGAGGCTTCTCCGCATTGTACATCCATATGAAGGTGCGAAAAGGTGAGGCATACCAATCTTCTATGTCAATCAGTGCCTCCATTACTTCCTTCGACATGTAAGGTAGATCCTACTCAAATATCGTCTTGTACATCGAGGTGACAAAATGGTTTGACAACTGTGTGATGACTTTGCGGAATATGCATTCGGAAAACAATCTCAATAAGTATGCACAGAGGTTTCCATTCATGTCCATGCCAACTTCAAGCTTGCGAACTTCTGACGAGCATATATTGCATCCAAGATGTATGTAGACATGTAGATTTCTACTTGGTGACCTTTGGGTGGTTGCTGAGCTCCTGTTACTTGTTCCTTGAGCCTGTGAGACAACATGTCGGACCAGTTGCGTGCTTTACTTTCACTGGCGAGTTGGTCCAACACGATCACCGAACTTTGCAGGAAGGTCTATGTGCTCTCTTGGCCGTACAAGTGGCATGCAAAGATGACCAAGTAGTGATATGCCTTCCATAGTATCTTTGTCTTGTAAATCTTGTTGGGTGTCATCCTGAACTTGGATGGCTCCTTCACCCAAATCTTCAAGATATCCTTGGAGTTTGCATTACTGCTGGGTATGTTGAAGGGTGTCTCCATTATGATCATTAGCTTCGGCAAGTGGTACATATACTGATAGTCCTATGCCCTGAAGGTAGCAATCTTTGTCTCACTAAAACTGCTTAACACCATCATCTCAGGATCAGTGTGCGAGACGATCCAATGTATCATGTCTGTGCATGGAAACGCGGGATACCTGCATGCAATCTGGTACAAGCCAAACTTGTGAATGTTCATGTAGAGTTTGCGGTCTTCAAGATATTCCCAAATGTGCATGAGAACGTATCATTGATATCCTTCCATTTAATCTTGATTTCTTTGTCTACGATCAACTTGGTGTCTTCATAAATCGGCAAACTCATAGACACTCGCTCAACTGCTTCTCTAGTTGTGCTTCCATCGGTGTCCTTTGACCCTGCTCTCTTGGAGGCCATTGATCCTGAACTGCTGAGAGATGGACAAACACCTGATATACCTGGAGACATGGTGACATGCATGGCAATAAATTTTTCAGTTGAAACCAAAGCAAACTTGAGGATTGACATGCAACATACTCGGGAGACTGATGGCAAGGATTGCGCAATTTTCATTGGGAGGCCAGGAGACTGAGTGCCGAAACTATGCAAAAGACAGTCCAAACTGTTAGGAGGCTAGTTGGCTATTGGAATTGCACAATGTGCAATCCAGGTTGACTTGCTAGATGCTGAGATTGTGCAATGCGTAATTTCAATCAGCAAGGCATGCAAGCCCGGGGGCTGCATTGCGCAATGATTTGGGCCAGCAGACACCCCATCTTAGAATTGTGTAAAGAAATCATAGAGGACAGTGTCTGGCAAATTTTGCGCATTTTCTGGGAGGAAGGCAGAGTCTTCCCTCTCAGAAATGCGTAATGTTGTCTGGGAAAGGAAAAGTCTAGGCCAAGGTTGCCCAGATCCGTAGATGGGCGACCGAAAACATATGAAGATTTGAATGCATGATGAAACTAAGTGTAGGCAAGAGTGAATGATCATACATGAAAACAATGAATGCAAGATTTGGAAAATGGGAAGACATTCATGTGTGTGAAATGGGTTGCCGAATCGGTGACCGTCGGTGTAAAAACAGTGTCATGCATGTGACAACAATGAGATGCAAACGAGAATTGAAACGTTGCTTGTATAGGTTAACATGCATGCAAAGGACAACAAACGTTCACAGAAATCAAATAGATAGCACTCACACAAGACAAAACAAAAAAGCGACAGAAATGCTACAAAAGACAAGTAAAGCAGACTTACCTGGAAATAGCTGAGTTGGATGTGCCGAAGAGTCCTAGATGTGTTGTGGGATGTCAGAGCTCCAAGATTAATGTGAAGAATGAGCTTTGAAGCATTGAATAAATAAGTTTGAGGCTTATGATGCGCATGCCGCAAATATAGGAAAAAGTGACACTTGGAGGAAAGTTTCTAAAATGATCTTTGCATGTAACCTCCAGCTACTAAAAATAGATCCCTAAAATCCAGGGATGCTTGAAGAGCCCCAGAAATGGGTAACTATATGGGCTCATTCTGCCTATTATTCTCATTTAATCCACCATTCTCCATAGTTTTGTGCATGCTTTTGAATATATTTATGTTAATTGAGTGAATGGGAATAGTCACTTTACCACAAAGTCTAATACGCGTTTATTGCAGATTTTTGGACCAAGACCAGGCATTTATGAGCAGATTGGAAGCCAAATTCGAAGAAACAAGGCTAAGGATTTATAGGAGGGGTGTCTCTTGCACTAAATGACCCCTTCCTCAAGTTCTCTATCAACAGTTCGGAGTTCAACAACCCACCAAAGATGATTTCAAGGGGCAGTCGAGCAGGTCTAGTGAAGTGGTTGTTATCTGCAATTTTGGGCAGCCGAGTTCCTAAAGTTTAGGAGGACTGTTGGGAGTCCTCACTTGAGTAAATAAGAAGGCTTCAAGGCTTATTACGTTAGCCATTTGATAGTCTATTTTCACACTTTAGTGCAGCCTTGTACTCAGCTCATTTTCGAGCTCCTTTTGCAGACAATTTTGTGATGTAACTATTATTGTTTATCAATGAAGATGAATTCAGATTTGAACTAGCACTGGTCTTTCCTAGGGGGCTGTAGCTCTTGGGGTTGGGCCCAACCCAAGTGCCCAGTACCTCCTTTGTGTACTTCTATGTGTTTTTATTGCATTCATAGAATAATTTCTGTTATTTAGGTTAAATCTTGCTTTGTTACTTAGGTTGTTTTTGATGATTAAGATAGTTGTTCTTGCTTCAGGTTGATTTGATAGTTTGATGAAATAAAAGATCCACAAAAAGGCTACCAAGCAGGTCTTGATCTCCTTTCTCCCTCCTTGGGACCATGAATTGAGACGAAGGCACTCTTACTGCCACAAAAACACAGTTTTTGCCTTCCAATGCAATTGTTAGTGTTAGATTTTGAGTTGGAAAAGTTGATATCAGTTGTGTTTTCATGCTTAGATCTATTCTTTCCTAGGGGGCTGTAGCTCTTGGGGTTGGGCCCAACCCAAGTTCCAGTACCTCCTTTGTGTACTTCTATGTGTTTTTATTGCATTCATAGAATAATTTTTGTTATTTAGGTTAAATCTTGCTTTGTTACTTAGGTTGTTTTTGATGATTAAGATAGTTGTTCTTGCTTCAGGTTGATTTGATAGTTTGATGAAAGAAAAGATCCAAAAAAAGGCTACCAAGCAGGTCTTGATCTCCTTTCTCCCTCCTTGGGACCATGAATTGAGACGAAGGCACTCTTGCTGCCACAAAAACACAGTTTTTGCCTTCCAATGCAATTGCTTGTGTTAGATTTTGAGTTGGAAAAGTTGATATCAGTTGTGTTTTCATGCTTAGATCTATTCTTTCCTAGGGGGCTGTAGCTCTTGGGGTTGGGCCCAACCCAAGTGCCCAGTACCTCCTTTGTGTACTTCTATGTGTTTTTATTGCATTCGTAGAATAATTTCTGTTATTTAGGTTAAATCTTGCTTTGTTACGTAGGTTGTTTTTGATGATTAAGATAGTTGTTCTTGCTTCAGGTTGATTTGATAGTTTGATGAAAGAAAATATCCACAAAAAGGCTACCAAGTAGGTCTTTATATCCTTTCTCCCTCCTTGGGACCATGAATTGAGATGAAGGCACTCTTGCTACCACAAAAACACAGTTTTTGCCTTCCAATGCAATTGCTAGTGTTAGATTTTGAGTTGGAAAAGTTGATATCAGTTGTGTTTTCATGCTTAGATCTATTCTTTCTCAGTATTCATAGCTTTCTTGCATAACTTCCTATCCATAAAGTTCTGTTCAG
Organism: Pinus tabuliformis; assembly: GCA_031772625.1. Lineage (NCBI taxonomy): Eukaryota > Viridiplantae > Streptophyta > Pinopsida > Pinales > Pinaceae > Pinus > Pinus tabuliformis. The sequence continues at coordinate 735,616,872 of CM062807.1, forward strand.
TACTTTTCTGGTTTTTAGGTTAGAATTTGGTCAGAATAGGTAAAACTCTGTTTTCTTAGTTTTTGCTTGGGTCAGTTTTGAAAAGAAATATGCAGAACACCTGTAAGACACTCTAGCCTATCCTTCCTCCATCATAAAACCTACTCCAGTCTCTCTCTCAAGATTTCCTTCACTCATTTTCCATACTTTCCCAAACTGCCCTAATTTCTACATTCTTGTGCAAAATTGCTTCCTTCACCTTTGAAAATGTCCAACCATCTTCTTCACTCCTGAGCTTCATTTACAAGGTCCTAGACCCCTTAACATCTCTATCCATCCTTTGTTTCCACTTTCCCATTATTTTTCCACCTTCAACCCTCTAAAAACCACTTTCGGCCTCTTCTTGTAGATCCCCCGCAGCCTCCTGACGAAGTTCATGCGAGTGTCTTTTCAAAGTCCGAGGGTGGTGGAAATCTCCAGAAGGGTGCTAGGGACTCCTTAGGTCCTCTCCACACCTTCCCAACCTCCTACAAACACCCACTCCATTTCCTTTTGCCAATAAACCTCTGCACAATCACAAATAGTTAAAACGCAAGCATGATAATTTTGCATAAAATTGCTCAAAAATACAAAGAGATGATTTTTCCATATTTTCCTTCAGAAGTAGCTTAAACACATGCATTTTAAATTTTCAATAATCAGTGGCATCCATTTCATTAGTTTACATCTCTTTTCTTGCACAAGTAGGGTTAGTCGGTAAAACTAGGGTTTGCTAGGGTTTGCGTTTCCTTTCAGCTTTCTTCTTCTTTCTGCAAGTAGACTAGCCTCTTTTGAGCTATCTTCCTTCCATCACAGTTAAAAGCTTCTTTTGAGAACTCATAGAAGTTGGCTTGAGCTCCTAGCGAACTTGTGCCAGCTGCTCAAGTGATAGCCTGCAGTAAGGTTAGTACTTGTGCATATAGCATCGTCACTTCCAAGTTTGTTACGAACTACTGGGTTGGTAAAAGTAAAGTAAGGAGTCCTAGGAGTTGCAGCATCATTGCTGCAATACTGGAGCTCACAAATGCTTTTTTCATGTTGCTTTTTTCTATTTCGAGAAAAGCAGCCCATGCATGCAAATCAAGTTTGTTGGGTCCTGGGTGGAACTGGTCAACCTGAAGGCACATGCATCAACTTTCAAGACTGAGAGAGGGATTTGCACAATTTCTGAGCTGAGGTGGGCTGGTTGTACCTGAGGGATTGCACAATTTCTGGGGTCAAAAGGTGACTGCTACCTAGAATTGCGCAATTTCTGAGCTAAGCTGCAGTGTTGGGCCAAATTGCATAGTTTTCTCTGGGAAGCTTGTCTCACAGTTTTGCGCAATTTTGGAGCCCAACAAGCTACCTAGTAGATTTGCACAATTTATGGAGGGAAGATTGGTTCCCCTCCAGCATTGCGCAATTTTATGAGGGAGCTTCTCAACCAACAAATAACTTAAGTCCAGAATGGAAGCCTGTGAAGGGAGTGAAGAAAACTGACATGCACAGGCTGGAAAGCTACTGGAAATCAAATGAAACCTATTTACTTGAAAGCGTAAGACATGCTGCTAGGATGGTTGGTAGGGAGGCTCGAAAATGAAGCTAAGGGAAAATTTTGGAGGGTGGTTGTAGCCGCGACAACACCCCCTAGTTTTTTTTGCCCACTACCTATGGGCGACACCCATAGGATAATTTTTTATCCTATATTGTCTTTAGTTGGAAACCAAAAACCCCTTGCATCCACCAGATAGCTTGATGTGCCATAATCTCCACCACTTCAGCCAACCATTATGCACCCTTGCCCATTTTTAATAATCATATATTTGAAGTTGGGCCTTCCAACACCAAAGGTATGGCTTTCATTATGTAGTAGGGTATTTTTTCTTACTTATCATGGACACTTATGGGAATGGAATAGTGGGGTGATTTGGCAGAAATAATGGGCTTGGTATATATTGTTTTCCCCTTTTCCAACTTGGTAGTCCCATGGGATCTCCTCTATTGGATACTAGATTTAGGAGTGGCACTACTAGCTTTAGGAGTGGCAGTACATGGGAAATCATGATTTTGGTTGTGTGGTCTCGCTTCCTGACACCACATACATCACTCCTCTCTGTGCACTATAACACCATTCCACATATCTCACATCTGAGTCCACATTTGTCCATTGGGTCCACAAGGAGTTAGCCTCGCCCTCCCCTTGTCCACACTCTGGGCCGGACCCAGAACAATGCCCCAGAGGTTAATGTAGCTAAGAAAAATTAAAGGAATAATTTGGCCACTTATAATAGGAAATGTACCATAAAATGCAAAATATGGCGAGGACATAAACATTCAACACATGGGAAAAATCCAAACACAAGCTCTACCCCTTGTCATAGCCATCAACCTGGTTCCTAGGACCCTATATGAGCCCCTTTCATCATTAAGGAACACATGATTGTCCCAAACTCTGGTGTGATATGAACCAGCCAACCTTAAGGGGGTATTCATTTCTATGTCATTCACATCATGCTCTCATTACCTAGAGCCCTGAGGAGTTATAAAAAGGAAAAATGAATAGAAAGGTTAAGGGCATATGAAGAAGGGTGGAAAAAAAAGGTTGGGGTAACTCCTGCACCATGATTTCTCCCTCCTACATCTATACACCCAAGTGTGGGCTTTGCTCATTATATCTACCCTTGTACCATGCCATGTGACTGGGATACTTCCTTGTTACACCACTCCATTCCATCTGTATTTCACATGACACTTTCCATATGATAGATGTACCATGGACCTGTCACTCCCAAAGAGATTGAAACCACCTAATAGGGTCCTTGATTAACCTCCTTGTTGAACCTAGGGACACCTATACATTCTAAATCCCATTATGGAAGGGTATGCCACTATGAATTTCCCACTTGGTTCCATGATTTGTAAGCTCATTTTCTTAATTGCACTAATGAATTGTTGTACTGAAAGGAAAGGAGATGCATTGGATCTTATACATATTTGTAGATGGGTCTTCATCTTGGGGTTCCATTCCCTTATATGAGATCCAAGCCCTCCATAGGGTATTAATGGAATTTATAGGGTAAATGTTTAAAGCCATGGGCTTCCACTACAATAGAGAGCAGATAACCACACCATGGGATCCTCAACATCACTTATTGCTTGCTCGTGTCCCACTTGTTTGATGATAGTGATGCACCTGGACCACCTTGCATAGCCATCTACACACTTGCACCACACACTTGGCAGTTGATCCAAGGCCCAGATGGGGTTTTGCCTCACCATGAGAGAGAAAGGAGGCCTTGCATCATTTTTCCATCCCTTATAGATGCGATACATTCTTGTACGGTTCAATTGGAGACCCATGAGGATTCTTTTGTGCCCCCACAACCACTTGGGAGTACCACAAATCATTTTCTTATAGATGAAGGGGCCATCCCCTTCCTCACTGTTATTGGAGCCCTCGTATTCATTATGGCACAAGAGATACTTCACTAGGACTTCCAACGACCCTCCTATCTATTGTATTATCATGTTTTCCCTCTTGGGAGGGTTATTTTTCATATTATGGAGCTAATTGGTGTGTTTGTCACCAAAATAATTGCTATTTTGCACATTATTTTAGTATAGGGGCATCATTAGGCTAAATTAGGTTACTCAAATCCATTAGAGGATTGTATAAATATAAGAGAGGTGTTCTCTATCATCCATCATCACTTGGATTTGGGATAGATCATTCTAAAGATTTTGTACCTACAATTTGTGGAATGATTTGGATGATTAAATGCATTTTAATGTGTGGAATATTTTTGATATCTCTCTTGGAGCTTATATTTGGAAAGTTTATGGATTGATATACTCTTTATGGCATGTAAGTGTTATTTTCATGAGAATTTCATTATGTTTCATGTCTAATGTATGCAATGTTATGTCATGATTTTACTTGTGCCTTAAAAATTAATGCAAATTTATGAAACATTTTTAATCTTGGCTCATTGCATATGTTATTCATCTTGGAAGCAAGAACGATTTTTCCTATGGGTAGGTTGTGCACCTTTTACCTTGAAACTCCATCAAATATTTAATATAGAGGTATAAAAGTATAAAGTTGTTGTGAAGCTACATCCACAAGAGAATAGCTTCTTCTTTAGGCCTCCTTGAAGAGCGATGTTCCTAAATATTGATCATTTTGACACCAATACTCCCAATAGCCAAACACTATTCCTAGATCCTTGGTTATCACATTAACTTAGCGAAATATCATTCTTTCACCTCCTTTATTCATATTTTCTTTGTCCCCTAAGGATAAGGATATTTTCTAGGGCTTGGTATGAAATTTTATGCAGGAGGAATTTTAGGATTTTGTGCAGACAATTTTCTTCATTTATGTCTCCTCTAGGAATCCTCTAGTTTTGAACAAATTCCGATGGTGGAATTTCAAATAAATTGATGCCTTATCTATCACACCATAAGGAAACCCTTGAAGATACTTTTACATGGGGATTTATTGAAGGTTTTCACTTTGTAGTTCATTATTCGAAACATTTTCTCTTAGCTAGAGGTGGTCATTAGATGAGCCTTTACCATTGTGTATCTATCAACCCTTGGTCTCTTATAATATTTCTCTCACGGGGTTTTTCGTGGAAAGTCACCCTAGCTTCTCCCAATAACACACTTTAATTGAATATTTCCAGTGAATGAGCCATCCTTGCATCACTTTGAACTCTAGCATAAGAACATCAATCACAAGTGAGGGATTTTGGAAGTTTTGATATTAGGAATTCATCACTTTTTAATATTCCTAAGCCTAAGGTCATCCTTCATGGGTCTTTCTTGGGGATCATTTTAACTTTTCTTTAATTATTTGAACCATTACTTGAGCATATCCTTTGAATGGGCCTAGGAAATCATGTTATGCCTTGCCATTAATCCTATCATTCAATTGATATCCTCCATACCAAGACTCCTCCCATCGGTGAAAGTCTATAAAGAGCATGGGACATCAACTGAGGTGACAATGGGTCCTTGTACCGTTGTTTCCTTAGGAACCCCTCCTAAGGCCCCTCCTAGCTTGAGTGGCAACATTTTTGGCATCGTTGTCAGGGACATGAGATGTGTTTATTTTTTCCCTTACGACATCATTGATATATCACTCTTGGCAACTCCATTGGAAGAATAAATCCCTAGTCCTTTATTGAACTTTAAGGTCAATTCTTGTAGCTTGGAGTAAGAATTTCTCTAGGCATCACTAAATTCACCTTGGTATCTTCTACATAATTTACATGTATATCTCTATAGGATGTCTTTCTTTGATGATTTTTCTACTTGGGGCATCATTAGCATCCCTAGGCACCCTAATCATGTCACAGGGAGGATGGTACGTGGGGTGCCCATGTTTGATGGTGATCCACTCTTTGCAACTAATCATGTAGAAATATTTATTGCACATACTTCAAATATTAAAGTGGTCCACCAGGATGTCCTTATACTATTGTTCATGAGATCCCTCCAAGGTCATAATTCATGGTTTCATAATCAAGAACCTATGAGAATCTCATCTATTGAGGAATTCTTTCATGGATTTTTTAGACATTTTCAATTACACCCTGCACTAAACATTCAAGAGAAAACCTTCATTAAGCATCATGATGACCTTGGGAATCTAGATGATAAGAAAGAAGGAAGGTCCTCCCTAGGTCCACATGACAAAAAAAATGTGATTTTCAGAATATGTGTGATAGGGAGGATGAGTTCGTGGAAAGTGAAGTTTTGATTAGACCTACCTCTTCTGAGGATACTATTTTTGATAATCCCCTCTCTAAAGACCTTGGATAAGGCGATCCCATAACCCCTTCAAACATTGATATCAACGATTATTTTCATATTGAAGAAGGAAAATGGGAGGTTCATGGGAATAATTTTGACAAGGTCCCTAGATTCTATGAAATCTATGATGAGGATACTAATAGGATCCTTATCTCTCTTCACAATCCTAGGGTTGTAGTTGAATTTCATGTGGACCCTTTCCTCAACCCCTCTTGTAATAAAGAATACTTTATCTCGCATGAATATGATCATCATGAGCAACTCGCTTAATGTGTCTCCCCATGTCATCAGTCTCCCTTTCCATCCAACATGCTTGCTTGTACAACATTTTTTCTTCTCATCCTTGTGCTACTTTGTAGTCTTGTTCATAGGTTGAACATGAACCCCTAAAGGATTGGCACTAGTTTTTCCTATTGATACTTTTTAGGCTTGAATACTTGATTTGAGAAAGGCTTTGCTTAGTATTTTTACTTGATGCCTAGGGAGAAATTTTGGGCCTTTATCTTTCTATGCCTCAACAATGATTGGAGGTTAAAGGCATCCAAATCCATTTCTTTGGCGCCCTCATTAGTGTGCGACAAAGAATATTTATTTGAGGGTTTATAAGGATTTGGTTTCAAGGGTTGTGAGCATCGGGTTGTGTTATATTCTTTCACGACTAGCGAAGGGGTCACAACGGGGGCGGTAGCCCCCTTGTCAGGGGGTATGCATGGTCTTGTGCATGGATTTCGCACATTGTTTGGTTTTCGGTTCATGGTATTATGTAGATCTAGTCAAGGGAACTATGATTATGTTCTAATATGGGGTTAATGGATTAGGGTTTATGGATTCTTCGGCATGTATATATATGTGTTGTAACATTGAAAGGAATATAATGAAAAATCAATCTCGTAGTCTTGGTTTTGGGATCCAGGGGAAAATATGTGTATATCTGTTTTATGTGTTATTGATCCGGATTTGAACAGGAACATAAAAAATTATAGATATGACCATAAATACAGAGATGCAACAAAAATAATAATTCATTTCATTGATGTAAAATACTAAAATACGCTTACAAACAAAAATGGAAATAAACTAGCTCGGGCGATGGTAGCTTATCTCTGAGAAGAGATGTCGTGGCTACATGCCTCTGAATTGTCTTAAAATGAGGCTCAAAGGCCTATTTATTGTTTAGAAACATTGGAAACCCTTAAACATCCGAAAACCTAACCCTAGGAGATGAAGCCCCAAACTATGGGCCCCGTTTTGGGTAAATTGGTACATGAACTTCCCGGGGTCGTAACTTTGCCATACAATCTCCATTTGACGTGCACAATAACTCATTAGAAAGATCTATCTGAGGACTACAACTTTGGGATGAGAAACATCAGTCCATGGACCCATGTTGCTCCCAGGCTTCCCAAAAACCATCGTTTAGGGCCTCAAAACGTTTCTCGAAGTTTAGGACCCAAAAAATTGCCAAAAATAGTTAATTGTGCTACAAATAAGGAAACTAAAAAACTGAAAGAAACAATGGTGGAGGTATAAGTGGAATAGGCGAGTGGCCACCAATATCCACTTGGATCATTCCTCCCCCCTTAGGAAGCAATGGTCCCCATTGCGTTGAGTTCCTCCATGAGATGAAGAGACTTCTGCTGAACTTGGTCCTTGGTGAGCCACTTGCCCTGGTGAAGGAGTTGGCATGCTTTGGAAACTCGATATAGTTGGATCCTTTGTTGTCGGGTGTTCTTGCTGTGCGTGTCCATGATTTGATCACTTGTGGCCTGTTCCATGCAATCTAGATTTAAATATGTAGGTGCGAGTTGTTCTGTAGTGTCTGATGTGTCTAGCAATGGTGGAAAGTATGGTCGAAGGCGGTCCACATTGAACACTGGGTGTAGGCCAAGGAATGGGGGAATGTTGAGCTCAAATGCATTATCTCCCAGAGCCTTGATAATAGTGTACGGACCATATTGGAGTGGTCTGAGTTTCTGATAGGCTCCGGTAAGGCGTTCCTTTTGCAAATGCAACCAGACTTTGTCGCCCACCTAAAACTTGTGTGGCACCCGATGTTGATCATGTCGCTACTTATATTTGGCATTTGATTTCTCCAGACTCTCATGTACCTGCTGGCAGATATGTTGGATGTGCTCAATGAAGTTGTTTTCCTTATTGGTTTCAGACTGGACATGAGCCGAATTTGCCTAAGTAGCTGCAAATGGCATGGCCACATCAATGGTAAATAGCGGCTAGAATCCCAAACCCACCTGAAAGGGGTTGTGGCTAGTCGAGCTCTGGAGAGCCAAGTTATAGCTGTGCTGGACATAGGGGAGGTTCTCATCCCATGTGCATGGGTGCTTTGAGTTGTACATGCATATAATGTGTATGATCATCCTGTTGACGACCTTTGTCTGGCCATCAGTTTGGGGATGGAAAGCTATGGACTTAGTGAGCTTGGTGTCCAACATCGACCAGAGACTGGACCAAAATGCACTAAGGAACCTGCTGTCCTGATCTAATATGATGGATTATGGGATCCCAAAGTGTAGCCACACTTGTTCAAAGAAGAGTTTAGCAGTGGCTTCTACTGTGATATTCTTCTTACAGGCCGCCATAATGGCCATCTTAGAGAATCTGTCGACGACCACAAAAAAACAGTCATTTCCATGCTTAGTAGAAGGAAGGCCCAACATGCAATCCATGGAGATGGATTCCCAAGGTTGAATAGGGGTAGGTAGCGGAGTATAGAGGCCTTGCTTCTTGATGGTTGGTTTGGCAATGGCGCAGGCAGTGTAGGATCGGATGTACTTCCCGACATCTTGTCAAAGATTCGGAAAATAGAAATACTCTGTAGTATTGCCACCGTTTTCTCGACCTAGAAATTCCCAGCAACCCAACTAAAGTGTGCTTCCCAAATCATCTTGGCACACTTGCTTGAAGGAACACAAAGGTGACTCAGGTGGCACAACAGGGCATCCTGGAGGTGAAAATATGGAACATTTTGACCCTCCAAGAGCATTTAGTATGTGTGGCCGAATTCTGGGTCACTTTTGTAGAGAAGTGGCCAATTAGAAGTCTCGTGCCCACAAGAGTTGAGCACGATGGTTAACGCCATGATCAGTGGTCAGCCGAGGTAATCTGCATACATTATTGGTGCTGCCCTTCTTATACTTGATATTCAAATGGAACTGTTGTAGGTATGTGGACCACTTCTGATGGTGACCATTCTGCAACTTCCCTTGCATCTGTATGAACTACAGGGGTCGGTGGTCTGTGTGGATGACTGTTTCCTTCCCCAAAATGTAATGCTTCCATTGTCAGCAGGCCTGCACAATGGAATACATATCTTTTTCATAAGTGGGATACTTCCGTACTATGTCTGAAAGTGTCTCACTATGATATGCCAATGGATGCCCGTTTTGAGGAAGGATTCCCCCAATAGCATAGTCAGAAGCATCTGTCTCGACCTCAAATGGATATTGCAAGTCTTGTAATGTGAGAAATGGTGCCGAGCAGAGGCGATGTTTCAACTCTGCGAATTCCTTCTATTGAGATTCAAAACAAAATAATTTTTCTTTCGCTTCTCCCTTGGTGACTTGACTCAAGGGACAAGTGATATGAGAGAATCCCAACACAAACCTCTGGTAGAAATTGGCAAGATCCAGAAAGCTACGGAGCTCTGTCAGAGTGGTTGGAGCTAGCCAATACTGAATGACTTGGATCTTGGCTGGATCCACATGCACCCCTGTTCATCAATAATGTATCCTAGATATTGAACTTGGGTCATGCCAAAAGTGCATTTATCCAAATTAGCACATAGTTTGTGTTGCTGCAGTGTTTGGAGAACCTCTTGGATGTGATGGAGGTGCTCTTCCCAACTCTGGCTGAAGATCAGGATGTCATCTGAGTATACCACAAATGAGTTGGTGAATGGCTATAATATGTCATCCATCAACCCCATGAAGGTTGCAAGAGCATTCGTCAACCTGAAAGGCATAACCAACCATTTGAAAAGGCCCTCCTTGGCTTTGAAGGTAGTTTTCCACACATCAGAGGGTTCGATTGGTACCTGGTGATATCCTGACTTCAAGTCGATCTTGCTGAAATATTTTCCCCCCTTTAGTTGGACCAAAAGGTCATAAATTCATGGGATCGGGTACCTATTCCAGATAGTGATCTTGTTCAGTGCTCGATAGTCAATACAAAGTCTCCAAGTCCCATCCTTCTTCTGTATCAACACGATCAGGCTCCCACAGGGTGATGAACTCGGTCTGATGTGACCTTTCTGCAGCAGTTCTTGAATCTTCCTCTTGATTTCATCGTTCTCCAGAATGAAGCATCGATAGATTGATCCATTGGGTAGTGGTGCACCTGGGGTTAGATCGATGGAGTGCTTGACCTAGTAGTGCAGAGGCACCCATGTGGGGGAGGTGAAGATGTCCTCATACTCCTCCATGACCTTGTTCATCTATTGTTGTTGTGTAGAGGGGCCCCATCTGGAGGTCATGGCCACCGTCTTCTTCTTTTCTTGAGGGCGTATCATCAAGAAAGAAAATTTCTCAACTTTGGAAATGAGCTTACTGCATTGTTTTGCAGTAACCAAAGAGATGGTGGTAGGTAGTGCTACCCTAGTATCTTGTACAAATTATTTACCAAAGTAACAATAACAACACGAGGTTTGGACTCATACACAACATGTCGCTTCCACAAGTATGGTTGGCCTAATATACATCACAAAAATCAAGGGAAGAAATGTCACACAACGCCTCATCCATGAAGGGATTGATGTTGTATGGAAGGTGACACTGCTAGGTCACACGAAGATCCCGTCCTTGGTGAAGCTACCTAATGGTGTATGGTTGTGGATGTGCTGTGGTTGGTAATCCCAGTCGCTTGATGACCTCTACCAAAATGAGGTTCTTTTGGCTCCCATTGTCGACAATGAACTGTAGTGGGGAACCGTTTACCCACATCTGGGAGTTGAAGAGGCACTTCTCCTCCTCTAGATCTTTGGGTTCCTCCTTCTGGATCTTCGTAGTGGCAACGGTGGCGTTGGGCTTCGCATCGATAATATGCTTCCCTTTTTCATTCCCCTTATCAGGTTCTGAATCAGAGTCAGAACATCCATCTGATTCTGAAAACTTTAGCTTGTCCACCAGTGATTTCTTGGCCCGACACTCACTTGTGTTGTGAGTGGATCTCTTATGGAACTCACACCACTTTCCCATGTCATTCTTCGGCTTCACGATGTTGTTCTTTGCTTGTAGCTATGGTGGGTTGTCTCAGGCCACCCCGCCTTGGATTTGTCCTTTGTTCAATGGTTTGGGGGTACCTTTCCCTTGCTTCAGATTCACAGATCCAAAGTCTTGCTTGTTCGGTTTAAACTTCTGCTTGATCTTGACAGCTTATCGGTATGCCGAGTGATGTCTAGGAACTCCATCTCATCCTGGATGTACCTGTGTAGGCAGATGCAGTATTTGAGTACCAAATGCAACTTAGAATCCTTGATACCCAACTTTGTGCGAAGGGTATGAAAAATATTGGTAAAATTCGACATGTCTTGGTCCCTTCCCTGCCGCAGCGTGGTCCACTCTATGTATTTATCATCATGGATTTTGACAGGGTAGTACTGCTCCTTGATGGCATTCCAGAATGAATTCCAAGTGGGTGAGGCTGAAAACAGTGATGTCATACTTTCATCCTTCTACTTGTAGTAGGTCTCCCACGAGTCCTTGACGGGGGGGGGTAGCTTTGAGAAGAGTGAAAGTAATCTTTTCCCGGCCAGAAAAATCATGGACAGAAAAATTCCCTTCTAGTAGATTTAATCATTTATCTACAATGTCTGCATCTATCTGACCCTCAAATATGGGAATGTCAAAGTTAACTTGTACCTTAAAGGGTGCGGCACTTCCAAAGTAGCTATTGGAAGTAGATGTGTCGCCCTTGGGTAGCCGCTGAAGGATCTGGGAAAAGTTGTCCATCATTGCATTCCTTTGCCACTCGAGGCCTCTTCGAGAAATATTTTGATAGGATCTCTTGCCCTCTTCCTTCTTTTCATCCACCATGGGAGGCCATCAGGATTTGCGAGGCTGGTCTTGCATAGGTTTGACCAGTTCAAGCCCTAACTCCTTATACCCCGACCTCGTTGGGGACATGCAAAGAAAAACAGAGAAAGAGAAGACCACTCTAATACCACTGATCCGGATTTAAACATGAACGCAAAAAATTATAGATATGACCATAAATACAAAGATGCAATAGAAATAATACTTCATTTCATTGATGTAAAATAATGAAATACGCTTACAAATAGAAATGGAAATAAACTAGCTCGGGCAATGGTATCTTTTCTCTGAGAAGAGATGTGGTGGCTACATGCCTCTGATCTGTCTTATAATGAGGCTCAAAGGCCTATTTATTGTTGAGAAACAATGGAAAACCCTAAACATCCAAAAACCTAACCCTAGGAGATGAAGCATCAAACTATGGGCCCCCTTTTGGGTAAATTGGTACATCAACTTCCCAGGGTCATAACTTTGGCATACAATCTTTGTTTAACATGCATAGTACCTTGTTAAAAATATATATATGAGGACTAAAACTTTAGGATGAGAAACATCGGTCCATGGACCCATGCTTCTCCCAGTTTTCCAAAAAACGTTGTTTAGGGCCTCAAAATGACTACGGAAGTTCAAGACCCGAGAAACTGCCAAAAATAGTAAATTGTGCTACAAATAAGGAAACTGAAAAATTGAAAGAAACAATGGTGGAGGTCCAAGTGGAATAGGTGGGCAACCACCAATATCCACGTGGATCAGTTATGCTCTCACCTTTGTTTATTTTCTGTTATTAGAATTCGTATGCAGGTAATTTCTGTACAGGGTTAAAACCTACAGTGAGGAGGTATTAGGAGGAACTTTAGAGTATTCTTTGGGGTTGTGGGTATCAAGCATATCTATCTATAGGGGGGAGGTGTTCGAAGGAGGGGCTAGGGATTTGAGATTTTTATTTCTTCATCATAAAATTCTCTAGGAAAAGAGTACATGTAGATCCAAATTTGGGCTATTGTAAAATCCACTTTCTTGAAACAAATCTCTCCATCCAAAACCTAAGATATAATCCTACAAAGTTGAAGAAGTATGGGCCAATTACGATAACCCTCATGTGATATTCAACATTAACAAAGATAATGGTGAAAATGTCTTTCTTCCCCAGCTCCAATTTGATCTATCCCTTTGGATTCCATATTTGGAATCTAGTAGGTGAGGGATTTTTCTGAGGGCTAAATGCCTAGGAAATTTCCACTTAAGCATGCTATTGCATGTATTGAATGTACTCCCCAATTCAATTGGAATGCACCTCAAACTTTGGATCTGTGGATGCTTTTGGAAGGTAGCTTCCTAGTGGTATTTGGCTAGTTGAAGCCTACGTTAAGGATCCTTGTTGTTGATATAAGCCTAGATTTTTTGCAACCTCATCAAGGTCAGGATTAGCTGATTGGCTAGGATGATGGTCCCCACCATACATATGGTAGGAATTAACGAGGAAGTCAATGAAAAAATAAGATAAGGTTTTTGTGGTGTTCAAACATTAGAAATAAAGTAGAAATATTATTATTAAATTTTAATTTTGTGAGTATAACTACATTTGGTGTATTTTATTTTATAGGGAATAACAAAAAAAAGAATCAAACCTATTAAGAAAAGTGTAATTTGAACCACAAACACACTTTCAAAAACAATTATATTTATATTATATTACAATCTATAATTTTTATATTTAATATTTATTTATAATGTAGCATAATAATTATGATATCATATTATATTATGAAAAATAAGGAAAATTATTCATTAAACATGGTCACTTTATCTATTATATTTTTAAGAATTTTTTCATGGGCTTTAAAAATTAGTAAATTATTATTATTTACATGAACATTCTTCTCTTTTTTATGCTTAGGTTTTCCAAATAAAAAAATAAATTGCACTTCCATTAGATTTTTCCACAATTTTTTGAATTTGATTCCTTGTTAATAATTGATGAGCCTTAGTATTGCAACAAGAATATTGCAACTCCTAAGAATACCAGTTTTAATTTATCAACCTTGGATTCGTATAAACTTAAGAGGTGACAGTGTTGCATGCACAATAGGCTAAGTTCTACTTAAGCTACTCTAAGGTAGTGGATCAAACCAAGGTATACAAAGACCATTTTGCAAATTGAATGTAGGTTTTTCAAGAAAGGAAATTCTAATATACTTGCAAGAAATGTAAATGTTGCATAAAATAAAATTCACATATACTTGCAAGAAATGTAATTTTTTCATAAAATGAAATGTTGATCTACTTGCAAGAAATGTAAATGTTTGGAATGGAAACCCTAAATTATTGTAGAAAATCAATGACAAGGAAATAACCTTAGTCTAGCTACATCATGAAACCAATTCTAAACTACTTCATTGAAAGGAGATTGTATGTTAATGACAAGACTCAATAAATTCTTTAAGAAGTGACAATGTAGTCTATACATGTGCTATCAAATCCATGAATTCAATCACTAACCCTAATTGCATAAATAAATTACAGGGACGAAAAGAAAGGTCCTAAGTGGTCTCTAATCTTCCTCAAACTTGGTTTCAAGGCCAAGGACTCATTGTGAATGACTAATGGGAAAAAACTAAGCTTAAAGGACAATTTTGGTCAAGTTTTGAGGGGTTTTTGTGTGGTGCTACAAGTTGCTACAAAATTGCTATAGGATGCTACAAGATTTCCTTATTTTGCTATAGGATTGAATTTTAGAACATTCCAAGAGCTTAAAAGGTGATATGAAGGTGATGAAGGCTAATGGGAAGTGGTATAAGGTTATGTAAGTCATTTCCAAGCCTTGTAATCCTTAGTAGGCTATCTTGCATGAGGATGGAATTCCAAAAATGACCTCTAACAAATTTGTCCTGAACTTTCTATATGTAGGCTACTTGAAGGAATTGATGAGGATGGAAAGAGGGTACTGATAGTAGGGTTAGAAGTGAAAATGATAATGCTCTACCCTGCAACCCAATAGTATGACTTGCACACCACAAAGATTACTCAATTTGCAAAACATCTAAAGCAAGCTAACAATACTAATTGCAGACAAATAAACTAGGAAGGAAAGGACGAGTTAAATTTTATTCAAGATGTAACTACTACATTGAAAGGAAACCTATCTTTTTGTTGTTTCCAATGTAAGGCCTACAATCACACTCTCCAAGAGAGATGACTGACAAATGTGCAAAGGAAACTTTTTATATTAACTAAACTTGCAATAAAGGATATACTAATAAACTAAGCACATAAAGGAAATATGCATAGCAAAAATGTACAAAGGATAGAGACTAGAGTGCTTGGGTTGGGCCTAAACCTAAGGTTACTCAACCCTATAGAACAAACTTAGACCGAAGGCAACAAAATATTTCTCATTAATCTCAAAAAGTGCTCAAGTACATGATATCGAAATGAAAATGACAAGTACAAGCTCCTATATCTAGCAGTCAATATGCTCCTCTAAGAGGTTGAATCCTACTAATCTCTTGGGCTCATTTATTTATACAAAATGAGTGAAGTGAAAGCCTCCTTGGAAGGAGGGTTGCTTCCCTCCAAAATCCATATAAAAGTGGATCTAGTTTCTTGAGATCCATGCAGCCATTGAGGGTAGTAATTGGCCAATAGATAAGGAATTTATTTGGTGAGTTAATGTAGGGACTGATCCTCCTACATTCCCTCCAACTAATCTCTGACATGCTTCTATACAATACATACTCTTTTTACTGCACATTAATCATGCTAGGCCACAATATATGATAATAATTCCTTAATCTCCCTAATAAACACATTATAATCCACATAGGTGTTATTAAATGCCAAGAGAGAGGTAATATTATGTTGAAGGATGACCAAGTGGGCCTTGATTTATACCTATTAATGAGGCCCATCATCATCACCCTACTGAAGGTGTTGCTCACCATTTGAGAAAATCAACCACTTAATTTCATCTCATTCACAACCTTGGTGGAAACCTTGACATTCAAAGGTATCTCTGATGGAGTGCCATCTTGAGGGTGGAACCCTGCATTCTTCTTTTTCTCTGCCCATTCCTATTGCTCTTCTTCCTGCTCTTTTATTTCCTATAACCCCAATAGCAGAGAGGGGTTGGACTTAAGCCCAATATAGTTGACCTTCAACCTTTGAACTATTCTTTTATACAAGGGTGTATTTTCCAAGGCATTCCTCAGTCTTTCTGGAGAGTGATACTCTAATTTTTAAGCTATGTGGTAAGGAGTTCCACCTCCTCTGACAAGCCTACAAACTCTTGGTTCCTAGAAACTTGAAATTATCCTCAAAGTGCAAGATGGATTGCTATTGTTTTTATATGTAGATTGGTGCCAATCTAAGGTATTCAAAAATGATTCTATGGTTTTTGATGACAAGATGAGGGGCTCTCAATTCTTCTATGATCCATAGGGGTTCATTATTTTCCCTAGACATGACAATTTTTGTCTCCTCCTCCCTTGCTTCCTCATGAGTAAGACAGGAGGCCAATGCCATCAGTTGTACATATACCATTCTAGAATTTGGATCCAAAACATTCATATCAGTCAATCTGATATTGTGCATATATAAATTTTCCATTCTAGCTCTTTCCTCCACACTAGATCTATGGAAAAATTCAGTAAAAGTTTTGTAGTCTTGAAGAGAGTGTGAACCATTTTGTGATAGGGTCTTGATATGAAACTGAAAACATTGTTCCTTAAGGAATAGAGCATAGGTTTTTAAGGGGTGTCTTCATTGGATGGCCTCCATATCCAACCTTTCCATAGTGGAAATTTTCCCTTTTAAGAGGAAAACATGAGGGAACAACTGCATATTGGATGGCCTCCATAGCCAATCTTGCAATAGTGGCAAGTTTCCCCTCTTTCTCTTGCAACTATTCTTTCAATCTCTTGTTTACAAAATTCAGTTGTTCCCTCATGTTTTCCTCTTTGAGTCTCAAATCAGCCATCTCCTCACCCATCTTTTTCATTTTCTCTTCCACCAGGCTCACATCCTCAACTCTTTTGGACCTTGCAATCTACATCTATCGATGGCTTCTACTTCTTTCTTGGTCTAGCTTTAGAAGGATTGGGACTGTAAATTTGGTGGATATTATTTGTCCCACTTCAAAGAATTTGTAATAGGACCCAAGATCTAGTTGTATATAAGGTTCTTGCAACTCCTTTGGCCCTTCAGCTTCTTCCTTTGTTGGTGCAACAATTTCCTGTAGCATTTCCCTGCTTTCCTGTAACACTTCTCTGCCTTTCTATATCATGGTAGATTCCTCATGGAGTTCTCTAGTCTTGGCTCCCCTAGTATTTGGCCTCCTTTGTGAGGCTTGGGGCTATTTTCCTTTGACCTTAAGGGAGGTTATTTTTTTAGTTTGCTTCTTATCCTTCTTCAATTCTCCCTCCTTGTGACTAACTAACCCCTCAACAGTGATTGGGTTGTTGAGTAAGGTTGAGGCTTTCCTTGCTTGATTTTACCACTTCTCCTCTTCTTGAAATATAGAGGGTCCTTCTTTGGCTATCTCCCATTAGGCTTCATAGGTGTACTTGAGGCTTCTATGTTGGCACCCACTTCTTGCTTGATATTCCCTTCTGAAATGATTTCTTTCCACTCTTATCTCCTTCTCTTCTAAGGCTTGGAAGATTCCCCAATGACCTTTGAGGCTCCTTGTTCCTCTCTTTGTCCCTTTCTCTCCTTATATATTTTTTCTTTCTCCTCTTCTTCATTAGCCTTTTCTTCTTCCTCTACTTTATCCTCTTAATTTTCTTCACCAGCCTCTTCTTCTATAGAATCATTCATTTTGGCCTCACCATGCTCTAATAAGGCTTGGGATTGATTTTCAAGGAAAGCCTCCCTGTCTGTATCCACAAAATCTATCCAAGACACAAGGTTTTTGATATGCTCGATATCATCGATAATAATGAGCCTTAGGAGCCCATGATGGGCTATGTATTTTCGTTTTCTCTTTCTTACCCTTTGGTTCATTTATATTATGGAATGAAGAAGAAAGTGGGGAATGCTTAATCTACTTGGGAAAGGAAAATCCATCTAGAGCCTTAGCTAATAGGATACATCACAAGATATGTATTTCATAATGTGATAGGCTACCTCATCCCATGGGTAGGGTAGACTCTCTCTTCTAACCCCATTTTTGTCTTCAATCAGTTGCTCCTCGGAGAGGAAGAATTTATTTTTGGCTATGATGGCCTATGTTCTCTCCTCATTGCTACACCTTACTCCTAGGGGAAATGTGGTCACCCTACTAATGAATTCTACATTTAAATGGATAATGAGACCTCTCACAATGGTGGTAGCACTATCTTCCCCTTGAGGTTGGAGGGCAACTACAAATTCATGAGTAATTTCATCATAACACCCTTTGAATTTCTTAGAGAAATCTAACCGCTGGTGGTTTGAAAATATATGTTTGACAGGAGGGTGTTGGGGGATCCTTGATGAGTATATGGGCTCTCTTCTATTAAAATCACTCCCCATGATACCTACTGTGTTTTTTTTTTTAATTTATAGAAGGGAATTTTGTTATCAATTATTAGCTTTTAGAGCATTTTAGGGTTTCAGAGTAGAGATAAAAGGAGTAGTTCTCTTTATTGGTTAGGGGAAGGAAAAATTACATGTCCAACTCAAAACAAGCTCATTTCCCTACTATTATTCTTAATTCACGAGAAAAATTTACACTTCAATTTCCTTTCATTTTTGGAAGTTGTTGTAGGATGTTCTTGTGGAGAAATTTTAACAATTTCACAGAATTTTTATTCACAAGAGGTGGCGGAAATTGTTTACTTACCAATCCCTTGGAGGCTTCTTTGTAACTCTAGGTTTTTGTGAGAAAATTCGTTCAAGACCAAGCCATTTTTCACCTCTCGGGACAATCCTGTAGAACTCGAGATCAATCCTATAGCATGAAATTTGTATCTTGTAGCACACAGTATATATCCTGTAGCAATTGTTTTTCGACCTTGCAGCTTCCTTTGTAGCATCCTATGAAACCCCTAGTGTAAGTGGCTCAAATTCCAATTATGGTAGTGGGCCTCCTTTCATTATTTAGTATGAAACCTTTATGACAAATGAGGCTCGGGCCTACTTTTATGCCAATAGTGGTTGAGTGGTGGGATCAATGCATTGTTTGAGCTAACCCCCACCTACCACCTTCACAAATCCTCCATAGGCCCGTTGTCGCACTCCTCATAATAATTACCCTTTTGTTTTTGTCATTTTATCCATATGTGATGAGAGAGAAAGATAACTCTGCCAAACTATTTGAGGGTGGCCGAGACTGTCGAACCACTTCCAACCTAAAATCCCTCATCTCTCATTCATTTGCAACATTTTTTAGAACGATGCACTCAAAGGAAGAAGTTGGGAATTTTTTACACATGTGCCTACCTTGTGGTCCTCATTGACGTGTTTGTCACTTGATGCTTGCATGGAATTTCTAAAAATGGGTGAGGGTGCTTTCCATGTCTTTTGAGATGTCATATTTTTGTTTCCCCTTCTCCATGCATTTGTTTGCTTGATAAATTTGTTCTCTTTGAAATGTTACTTGTTGATTGAGGCTTGATAATCCAGGTTCTTCAAGAGGAAGGTTCCATTGTGGATCAAATGTTGTTTCTTATGGGTGAAGAGGGATCTTGTAGCAACTTGTAGAGGGTCTTGTAGTTTCTCAAGATTAGAGTGGTAGTCCTCCAATGTTTCCATGATAATTGCCTTCTCGATCTAGTGTTCGAGCTATGGTCCTATAGGGTCTGTGCATACTGCTACAGGATTGTGTGTCTTTCTATAGTAGTCACACAAACCATTCTAGGATCAAAATTTCCCCTAGTTTTCCGCTGGGTGTTGCCTAAAAAAATAAAAATTCATGAATAAACTATTGATAATTGTTAGAGGCCTTTACCCGTGGTGAAAGAGGTGGAAGAAGGGGTGAAAAGGAGTGTTTTTGATGGAAAAAAGTGCGAAATAAGGGTGGAGAAGAGGTTAAGTGATGTGGGAAATGAATGATGAGGGTATGGTAGACCCCCTTCCTTGTTCTTGAGTAGAAAAAATAAGAATTGACCCTTATTTTTGTATTGATCATAATCTTGTAGAAAATCTGCAACAATCCTATAGCACTTCAGGATTGGGGCAGAATTGGGTGAGGAAGGCAATCTAATGATGAAAGACTCGGGGAAATCAATAGAGGGATGAAGAGTCATTTAGAGAGCCAACTTGGAGGATGTGAAGTTGAATTTTTTGAAGTTTCTTTCTTGTCTGTTGATCTCCATTGAATATCACTAGAACCCTGTAGAATGTTAGAAAATAATAATGTAAGGGTTACCTTTGCTCTTGTTTGTATTTTCTTATTTTTTTCCCTCTAAGTTTTTTATTTTTTATTTTTTCTTGAGACCTGCAAGCTACGTCAAAGGAGGTTTTCAAGTTATAGAACTTCCCTGGGTCCCTCAAAGGAGGTTTTCTCCTGGGGAAATTTTATTTCTTTTTATCATTTTTGTTTGTTTGTTTTTGTTTTTTTTTTTTTCAGACTCTTGGACTACCTCATGGAGTTTTTCAATCGAAGAGCTTGCCTCAGGTGCCTCATATAGGTTTTCACCCAGGCTTTTTATCCTTCTTTTTTTTCTTTGTTCATTTTTTATACTTTTTTCTTTCTCTATTTTTTTGTTGATTAGATGATGGATGGATTGGGAGCTTTGAGACTCCCAATCACATTCAAATCTTTGCTAATTGAATTGGTAAAATCATCTTTTGAAAAAGGTATCTTGTAAAGCTTCAGTTGGTAACCACTGACTAACAGTGGAACTCTTTCCTTATCAATTGTTCTAATTTGGACAAAACCATTTTCATAACACTTTTCCACTAGGTAGGAACCTAGCCATCTCATCATTAGATTTCCCTTGAAGCCCTTGAATTTTGAGTCATATAAGAGGGCCTAATCACCCTCTTGGAAGGTCCTTTCCCTAATGTTCTTTTCATGCCAAATATTCCTTCTGCAATTGGACCACCTTGGTATGCATGAGAGCCTGCAACCTAAGTTCATTAATAGCATTGAGTTGTTGCATCCTCTCCTGCTGAGCTTTGGTGATGTCTAGGTCCAATTGTGTTGCCATTCTTAGGGTGTTGTACTCAAACCCAATTGACTATACTGTCTTCTTGCCATAAGACATCTCAAAGGGAGTGAACGCAGTGATGGTTTTCCATGTGGTATTATAGGAAAAAGTGGCTTACAAGTCTAGCTTCCCAATCCTTTTTGTTGTTTCTAAAAACTTTGGTTAGGATACTCTTCAAAGCTCTATTTGTCACCCCCACCTTTCCATTTTCTTGAGGATGATAGGGGGTGGATTTTTTTGTGTTTGATGTGATGTTTCTCCATTATTTCATTAATTAGATTAGAGGTGAACTGAGCTCCTTGATTAGTGACCAACTCCCTTGGGAAACCAAACTTGTAGAAGATGTTCTCCCTCAAGAACTCTGCGACCTTTTACTTTGTGGCTGCCTTAATTACCTTCACTTCACCCTATTTTTTTAAATAATCATTGCATAGATAAATGTGCCTCTTAATTTTTTTCCAAATGGGCGGTCAATTGGTCTAATTAAATCCATGCCCCATTTCTCAAATTTCTCAAGAGTCACTTGGGTTAGTAGTGGAAGTTCATCCTTTGGTGTAGGCTTTCCCATCCTTTGGCATTCATCACATCTGGCAGTGTACCTCCTGGCATCTTGGTGTAGGGTAGACCAATAGTATCCTACTTGGAGAATTTTGAAAGTTGTCCTCTTGGTAGAAAAATGGCCTCAACAAGGCCATCATGACATACTGAGAGGATGTAAAAGACCTCATCTTCCCTTACACACCTCCTCAAAATATGGTCTGGTCCCAATCTGAAAATATTTCCCCCAATCCAAGTGTAAGGGGCACTTTTTCTGACAATTTTTCTCTTTTCCTTGGAGGAGAGGTTAGGAGTAAATTTCCTAGCAACCAAGAATTTTGTCATGTTAGAAAACCAAGGAGATAAAAATTAAATGGTGAAGAGGTTCTCATCAGGGAGCTGATCATTGATCATCTCTTCATTTTCTGTAGGTAATATTAGTCTACACAAAAAATCTTCAACCACATTTTATTTTCATGACGTGTCAACAATCGTTAGATAAAACTATTGTAACAACAACAAACATATAATGATCCTAGCATTGACATCAAATTTGTTCATTAAATATTTAATGGCTTCATGATTAGTATGTACAAAAACTTGGTACCCTATGATGTAATGCCTAAACTTGTTCAAGGAGTGTACAACAAATAAGAGCTCTTTTTTAGTAATGTTATAGTTAAGTTCATCCTTGGATAGATTCTTACTTGTAAAATATATGGCATAGGGAAAATTACATTCCACTTGTCCCAAGACTTCTGCTACAACTTTGTCAGATGCATCAGTGTGGATGTGAAAAGGAAAGGCCCAATTTGCACCCATAAGAATTGGTGCAATGATCAATTTCTCCTTCAACTCTTCAAATGTTTCTTGGAACTTATTTGTCCAACAAAAATATGAATTCTTAGTTAACAATATGAACAAAGGTGAAGTCATCTTACTAAAATACTTAAGAAATATCCTATAATATCTAGCTAGTCATAAGAAACTCCTAACATCCCTTTGTTTCTGAGGGACAAGGATCCTTTTGATAATGGAAATATTGTTAGGGTAAACTTGGATCCCTTCATTACAGAGGAAGTGACCTAGGACAATCCTTGCATTCATAAAAAATTCACACTTTTATGGAATTAGTGAGATAATCATTTCAGTGAACTTCTTTAAAACTTTAAACAGGTTGGAGAAAGCTTCAGGGAATTCATTCCCATAAGAAGTGAAGTCATCCATGTAAATTTCAACTCTATCATGAACATGATTAACAAATATACTCAACACTTCCCTTTGGAAGGTAGCAGGGGCATTACACAAGCCAAATAGAAGGACCTTATAGGAAAATGTCCCCCATATACATGTGAATATTGTCTTATCCCAATCCTTAGGGATGATCTGGATTTGATTTTTCCCACTGAAACCATCCAAGAATGATAATAGCTTCTTCCCTACAAGACCATCCAAAACTTGATCAATGAAAGGCAAGGGTAAATGATCTTTCTTTGTATCCTTGTTAAGTTCCCTGTAGTCAACACAAATTCTCCACTTCCCATTCTTCTTGGGTACTATAACAGTAGGAGACACCCACTTACTATTTGAAATAGGATAAATGGATCATGCATCGAGTAACTTTTGCAGTTCTTCTTTCACTATGTCTTTAAAGGTAGGGTTCATTCTCCTATGGGGTTGGTGCATAGGCTTACATCCCTCTTTAATGTAGATGTGATGTGTACAAACTAAGGGATACACCCCTTTCATCTCTTTATAGTCCCAAGCAAAGGCATCAAGATGTTGTCTCAACACAATGAGCAATTTTTATACTGTGATGAAGGGTTTAAAATGTTATATGAAGGTGACGAAGGGTGATGGGAGGTGGGAGAAGGTTAAGGATGTCCTTTCCAAGCCTAGTACACCTCAGGAGCTCATCTTGCACAAGGAGAGAATGCAAACAATTACCTCTAACAAATCTATCTTGAAATTTCTTTATGCAAACTGCTTCAGGGAGTTGATGAGGGTGGAAAGAAGGTACTGAGCTTTTGGGCTCCTTTCCAAAAAATTACATGTTTTTCCCTTCTTAAAGAAAATTACACCCAATATTAATGACATCCATCAATAACATCATTCCATATTGAAATATAGAAGCCCATATTATTAATGATGCTCATCAATAACATCATTCCATATTGCAATATCCAAAGAAGAAAATTGTTGTTAATTACTATATATATGTACACACAAAATGGAAAAAGTCACTTTATAACATGATTAAAAAATATTGAGGTTCTCCATAGGTTGAGTAGAAGTAGCTAGTGAACTTAATATAGACTCAATTGAGTCCCTAATAGTTCTCATATTGTATTCAAATTATGAAATATATTAGTTAAGAAAACTCTTTGTCTCACATTAAGTTTCTAGTCATCCACTACTCCTTGCCTCGTAAATGTAGAAATGCCTATAATGGTTTTTTTTAGGGAAATCAATCCTTTGGAAGAAGAAAGGAATATATTTAAAAGTATAACTTTATCATAACTATTAATAACATTGTTAAGTTAAGGGTGGGATTTGTACAAGAGCAAATGGATTACAAAGGAGTAACTAGATTTGAGGAAAGATTGATTGAATAAATTAAGGGTGGCTTGATTCAATTATTTAAACATGATAAATGAATTATGGTGACTCATTGAGCAATGTAAGCAACTTCCTTACATGTCATGATAATAAAAGGAAAATGGAAAAAATAAAAATGAAAGTTTTATAATACTCTAGTTTTGTTCCCTAAATTATATATCTATATCTATATCTCTCTCTCTCTATATATATGTGTGTGTGTGTGTGTGTGTGTGTATGTGGTGGTGGTGATGAAGAAAAGGCTATGATTTGAACATATGTGATTGTAATTGTACATTGAATGATAATACAAATACGTCATAGGTTCGAGAACAAAAAAGATAAATAATGGGGGCTATGAATCCATGAGAGGGGAAAAATGGGGTGCAAGGGCCGTAGGGGGTTGAGTAAAACAAACATTATTTTATTGCTACCCTAGATTCCTTGACCTTAACTAATAATTATTATTAACATTGAGAATTAGTGGTTAACGAGAAATGCATGTACTTTTCATGAAGGCACATGATTTATCCCATGTATGTAAATATATTCCATAATTTTTAGGCATACAAATGATTATTTATGTTCCTTATTCATTGGGTTTTCTCACTAAGATTAAGTTATTATAATTATTATTATTTTAAAGCTTGCCCTATTCTATTACATTTGAAACAAAATATACATAATTACAACAAAACCAAAGAAGCTATAGAGCTTTTCTACTTAGGGTAAACCAAAATAGCATGAAAGCATTGACATATAGACCTAGAAGGATTATCCATGGAAAGATTCTACGAAAAAGGATCAACAAATTAAATTGACCTACCAAGAGGGAAACTAGGCCATGTCAATGCAAGGTTCCATTATAAAAATGTAAAGTCTATCTTAAAGGAAATTGCACCCAACATGGCATATGGGCATACTGTAGAGTGTATGACATATGTAAAATTTTGGAAATTGTATTAGAATTAAAAAAACAATAGCTAAAAAAACCTATAATTAATACTAAGCATTCCTAACATTAACTTCACTAAGGGAACCATAATAGGGGCATTCTTTGAGTTTCCCATCAATGCATTTGCAAGGACATCCTTGTCATTTTTGTGACTAAAATGGAACAAAGGGAGATCAACAATTGATTCTACTTCTCTAAAGTATATAACCACTGTTGAATTTTTGAATGAACAAACTCCTTTGCGAGAAGAGAATGTGCCACACAAGTCTCTTTCTACCAATACAATTCAATCATTTTGACAATTTTGGTGTCCTATTTTCAATTGGAACCTAGGTAAGGAAAGTATCCATCCACCATATGATTAACCACCTTATATTTAGTGTAATAACACTCCACCTTAACATCCTATTCTATGGAATTAAGGATTTCCAAGGTGTTAGTCTGCATCAAATTCTTGAAAGTTGGAGAAACATCTACAACATCCCTCTCACCCTTGTCCAAGGGTGATGATGATGAATATGAGTCTTCCATTGATGACAAATGAATGTATCCATTCCCATAGAGATTATAACCAGTTATCTAATACATAATTCATTTAGAATGATTTAATTCCTCCTTAAATCATTCTAGATGAATTACGTACAACTTATTCCTTGTTCATTGTGGAACATAGGAAGTTGATTCTATAGGAAAAATCATTGTCAATAAGATCTCATTGCACCAAATTTAGTCATGATTTTTGTTGGCACCATTGACATTATGTATACAACACTATATGAGATGCAAACCCCCCTCCAACTCTAGCCTATATTTTTCCATTAACTCCCTTTGTAGACCTTGCATGGCAAGTGGCATGATGAGTCCAACATGTGGCAGGAGACATGTCCATGTTATTTCCAACTCATTTTGCTTGGATATAATTCCTAATAAGCACCCAATATGGGTCTTTATAAACTGAAGTTGCAATAGTAATAACATAATAAAATTCCAGAAAATAGTTCACTTGAAACTTTTAAGGAATTATGACTGTGTAAGAAAAATTGTTGTTATTGAAGAAATTAACTATAATTGATAATTCTTGGAATCCCAATATTGGGAATTCTTTTCTATCTTATGTTGGAGCCCTAAAAAGAGGTATAATATCTTAAGGGACTAATTAGAAAAGAAATGGAACACATTACTTAGGTTATACATGCTTAAGGAAAAAGGGGCTTATGGATTGGGATTACTATAAAGGAAGATGACCTATGAATCCATAAAATTTAGATGTGTGAAGAGAAATTGTTAAATTGTAGCCATAAAAGGCTTTATTTGACTTGTGCCTTTTTCAAATGGAGAAATTTGAATTTTCACATCAGCATGATGACTTGATGATGACAGTTCGTTACAACAAATATGATAATATTATATTATAAATCCGATAATCTACACTATTATAGTTTTATTAAACTTTAAGATCTGTAGATTTAACTGTAATTAGTGAATGCATGAGAATAAAAAATATGCAGAAAAGTAGAGAACAAAAAATAATCTCACACACACACATAAGACAGAAGATGTGCTCTCTAGGAAACCATTTCGGGAGAAAACCCAACTAGAAGGTGAGGTCGCTTCACTCTCTTTCTCTATCTAGAAATATGACTGCAAGTACAAAGTGGTAATGCCTGTGGCTCGTGGGCTGCTACAATGCATAAATCCTCTGTGTGTGCTCTATCTCCTATCTCTCCTGGCTATCTTTTCTTAGCTATGGAACAAAATTCTCTCGAAAGAATGGAATGCATCTTCCTCATAGTGGCTTGATTATAACACAACCCGATAGCCTACTAGTGGCTAATTTTGACTACATCAACTCTTAACTAGAGTTACAATATAGACTCTTCTAGAGCCTTTACATCATAATCATGTGGCTAACCCATTTTCCATGAATAATGGGGTTGATGTGGCATCGTCCCAAACTATAGGTGTGAAAATAGGAAGGTCAACTTTTGAGTGGCATAACTTTTGCATACAAACTCCAATTGACACACTTCTTATGTCATTGGAAAGATATTTGTGTGTCGAATAGCGTGAAATGGTGTTGCAAAAAAGAAATAAATTTTTACCCCCAAAAAACATCATTTGATGCCTTAAAACATTCCCAAAGGTTTCAGACCCCGTTTCGCTAAACTTGGTCCCGCCGTAAAAATGGTCCAGTGAGCTAATTCCTCCACTTTTTCCATTCCAAATGCATCAAGATGGATGAAAAATAATATAGTGATCCAATACATATCATATGAATTGTAGTTATTAGGAGTGACATAGGAAATTCACTTAGTTAAATCAGTCAATTTGAGTTTGTGGGATAGATTCAAGTAGAGTTGTGCATCAATTGATTGCTAAGATCTAGCAATCTGGTGGAGTTATATTTAGTGAAAATCAATTATTTGATATCTAGTCATGAATATAGTTAGCAGGAGTTTAGTTGAGTAGTTGTAACTATTGTTAACTCACTGATCTCTCAGTTAAATAGTCAATTTACTAAAAATAGCCCTCGTCATGCATGTAATTTTAATTTCCTAGTTGAGTGCACGTTGAGAGGAGAAAAAAGAAATTAATGTATTTATTATTTTATACTAGAGAGTGTACATAGTTTCCATGTAGTAGGTGAGGTATTCCTCTTAGGCATTGCACAAGCAAATAGGAGCTTTCCCTATTCCTTCGGATCTAATTTCCTTAGAAATTGCAAGGAAATAGGGGCAAGCAAGAGGCCTAGTTTGGCTAAGTATTTTCTAGTGCAAACTCAGGAGGAAGAGATCAATATTGAAGTGTAGATTGAGCTTCAAGGATTGAAGTAGTCATTGTAATAGATCAATTTTATCATCTGATATAATACAAACAAAGGAGGGTTTTTTCCTAGTTGGGTTCCCCAGTAAAAATATGGTGTTCATTATGATTGAATGATTGCATGTGTTTCTATTATATGTTTTCCTTTCCACAAATTGAGTAGAATAAATTTGTGTCTATTATTTTTAGTACGAATTCATTACAAATTGTAAATTTCAAGTTATTTCTACAAGGTATCAGAGATATTTAAGACTACATAGAAACTAGGTTCTACATTTTCTCTCAGAGAAATTTTGAATAGCAGATTTGTGCTAAAGGAATTTTCTTCAATGTAGGAGCAATGTCCTTCTATTGATTGAGGCTTGAGTATGCATTAAAGGGCACTTCAAATTGCATATCTTGGAAAGATAGTAAGGATGTTGTGTTGGATGACAATGGAGTATTGGATTACATACAAACTAATATTCCAAAACCAACAGCATCATATGCACAACAACCGACACAATGGAAGAAAGGTGCTGCCAAATCCAAGAAGATTATACTATAGGGAGTTAGAGACCATGTGGTTTTATGTTTTCATGGAAAATAAACTACTTATGCAATGTGGAAAATCCTCATAGACTTATTTGAAAGTGACAGTGATGCTAAGAAATTGGCATTGAAAGATAAGCTCAGGAACATTCAAATGTACAAAAATAAAACCATTGTTGAGTACCTATCTAGATTCAGTCAGGTCATAGATGAACTTGGAGGAGTAGGAGAGATTGTGCCACCATCTAAGCTTGTGATATTAGCACTCCTTGGTCTTTTGAAGTCCTGACACAACTATTAGGATTGATTTAATGGAAGAGACAAACTCCCAAATTGGGAGAGACTTTGCTTTGACTTGGTGTAGGAGGAAATTAGAAGAAACACTAGATCTAGAGTCTCATCCAGATCTGAAGAGGAAGAAATTTTTTCTCTAGTTGGAAAATAAAATAATTCCAAAGGTAAGAAGGCCGAAGGTGAGGTAGAATCCAGCCAAACCATGGTAGGAAGAAAGACCTCAGTAAAATTAAATGCCTTCACTGCCACGATTATGGATACTCTGCAACCAAGTATCCACATAAGAAATCTAGTAAGGAGCCTACAACAGGAGTAGGAGGAGATGCTTTCACATCACAATTCAAGTTGTATTTCACCCTCATTACATGCATGGAAAGCACAGTAAGAGGGAGTGAGTGGTACCTAGACTATGGAACTTCATATCATATGACAAGAAATAAGGAGTTCTTGTTATAGACATTTTTGTGCCTCGCATCATGGAGCATGAAATGTCAATAATCACAGGGATCCTCAGTCCCTAAACATGTTGTTCTTACCCCTAAAAGAACAAGGTCATCAAACAACAGCACTTCCAATCAGTTCTCCACCTGAAAACACTTCAAAACAGGCTTATTTTGGATCATGTCAGCTGCTTAACTGAGCTTCTGCGCTGGAATGCAACTGTCCCACTCTGTACCTGCGCTGGAAGTCAAAAGTAATGAAGGCTACCTGCGTTGGGTGAGATTGGCCAAGTGGCACAGTCATCCTGCAAGGTGTCAACTGCCCAGGAAGCTTCCAAACTGACACTTGGTTCATAAGATTCGCCCTATGATGAGTAAGAGGTACTTGATCACCATGTGTAACCAAGGATCTCCAAGTGGACTCAAGAACTGAAGATTAACTGAAGAGGGAGAGGACACAAGGCAGCTTCATGTCAGTCTCAAGCTGACTCATCCTCTCTTCTTCTATCCTATATATAGAGCTCTTCTATGAGGTCTAAGGAGGCTGGAATTTTGTGTAAAGCAAGGAGGTGCTGTTGGATTACAGTTAGAGCTATTGGGTGATTGTTTTACTAGAGGTGAAGAGGAGAGTTCTTGCTGCTGGGGAGGTGCTGCTGGATTGGAGCCATCATTGGTTGTAACCTTCTCAGAACCCTGTTACTTCTATCAATAAAGTTTTGCATGTTCTCCTATATACTTGTATTGCATTGATGTATTGTATTTACATGTATATTTGATTCACTCTAATCCATGCATCAGTTATGAGTACATGTATCTTGTAGTTTCCTCTCTTGTTTTGTGCAGGATCTGTGTGTAGCTGGACCGGCAAAGAGAGTAAGGAGCTGGGAACAAGAGACAAAGAGAGAGGATCAAGATCGACTAAGCGAAGGACACCAGGTTGGTTAATCATTTCTTCTTTCTCTCTGTACTTTCATAAAGGAAAACATCAAAGCTTTACTTTCAGTTGTTGCTAAAGACTGTCACCTTTAGAGTAGGGATAGGGTCATCCGCATCGGATACTTTTCCCCACAACAAACTGGCGACTCCGCTGGGGAGCCTAGTATCTTGTTGGTGTTTGTAGTATTTTGCTATTCATTTCTTGAAGAAAAGAGTACCAAATCGAAAAGCTTTTGACTATATCAAAAGCGAAGTAGAGGGATTGCTACTCTTGCTCATTTGCTGAGCAAATTCAAGATTTGAAGAGCTTATCTACAAAAGACTCTTTACTCTTTGTGATAGATCTTCATCCTCTTGATCATCCCTTAGCCTGTACTTGACCTATAGCTTTTTATTTCAGCAAAAACAGTGCATTTTTGAGCTTTTTATGACCCGGAATTCTTTGTAGACGAAACTCTCGTGAGTCAGTGCAGGCTGTCCACAGGCAGTCTGCATTACAGCGCAGGTACTCCCTTCGGGAACTACGCTGAGAGTCAAATTGACAGACCAGAGCCTGCGCTGGTCCAGTTAGCCATTGTCTTGCTCGGCTTTCCCTTTGTGTCTTGGCCCTGTTTTCACTGATTTTTAGCTGATTGCTTGCTGGTCATTGTACTTGCTGTAGACCACTTCTCCTTGACATTATTCCGCCTCAGTTGTGTGATGAAACTGTGAATTTTCTTTCAGTATTTCTTGTTTCAGTTACAGTTTCCCATTGTGAAAAGCGAACCAGTATAGCTGTGGCCTCTTAGATCCTGAACTGTAAAAGTGTCTTTGGGATCTGAAAAGTTAGTTTTATTACTGTTCATGGCTGTTTGAGTTTGTTTGTTTTTCACTTTATGGTTTGAATTCATATATTTTTAGTGTTGAAACAAGTACCTGTAAAGCGTTTTTTCATTTTAGAAAAAACTGGTTTGTTTACGCTTCAAATTGAATTCGAAAGTCATACAACAGTTTTCCTTTTGTCTACATCAACATTAAAGGGAAAGAAAAGAAATACATGCATCTTGCATTTGCATTTTGATAAGTTTGGGTGTCTGATCTAGGAGAAAGTGCATTAGTTTGTGCTTGGTGCTTTGTGTGGAAAGATATTGTTTTTCTCTCCCCTCAGTAGTTAGGATTTTC
Organism: Pinus tabuliformis; assembly: GCA_031772625.1. Lineage (NCBI taxonomy): Eukaryota > Viridiplantae > Streptophyta > Pinopsida > Pinales > Pinaceae > Pinus > Pinus tabuliformis. The sequence goes on from CM062807.1 coordinate 735,648,142, forward strand.
AAAGCTAAAAAGATTGTGAAAGCTTGCTTATCATTTTAGCTGCATTTAGGAATTTGTACCAATACATCTCGTGGTGATCCTGAAAGACAAACTGATAAACAAGATCAACTTAAAATATATTGAATGAATCTAAAAACGCATTGTAACATAACGCTCACAATAGAGGTCTAGGTAGAGACGTGTTCCGGCGTCGTTAAACGTAGTGACTGTCGATCTCTACGAAGGTGGGTGATTCCTCCTGAGGGACGATAGCACTAATACGGACTTGAGCTCCCGCGTACCGTCGCGTATATTGGGAGACCCCTATAGGCAATTATCCTTTATCCTTAGGAAGCCGTGTCGACCGCCCTACTAATCGCGATGCAGTGAACACAGCATTCACGAAGATCGACCACCCGTACCGTAAAACGTATTCCGTGGTTTCGCGAAAGGTTTGGCACACCCTCTGCCTAGATCTCCAGAGCAGTTTCTTTTGGCCCTTTTCAAACTCTATAACTGAAAAGGTCCAACCGAGCATTTGTCACTTCGGGCTCGTTAATACATCGAAGGCGACTAGAGTCATCTTTAGCTTTTTCTCGACTCTTAAAACATGAAAAAGCAAAGTTGTGTCTAAAAGCGTCTAATAAAATTCATTCAATACGGAAACATAATTTCCCTTTTTGTATTTTAGTTGATCAAGTAATCCGCAACCGTGGAGGAAAGTCAATTAAAACTCCGTCGTTCGGGGAGACTCGCGAGTCAACCACCTTCGTCCCCGGAACCGAAAGTAGTACGGGCGAAGCGATCTCGCTGGACCAGGTCAAAATCTCCTTTTAGAGTTAGAACGGAAGTTCCAACAACATCTGAGATTCTGGTCACTCCCAATATTTCTGGAATCCCTGCCTCTATTGAAGAAGTTCAACAGCAACAGAGGGACAGTTGTACTGATCCTAGTCTGAAGACAAGTACTTGCATAACTGAACCAGTTCCATCTGAAACCGGTCCACAGAGTCTTGTTGTTCAAACAACTATCGCTGTCGAAGCAACCCCTTCTTCGGCACCAGAAATCTTTTACGGACCTGACGGTCTTCCTCTTCCTCCTGGTCTGATTGCAATAGAGGAAATCGTAGAGGACCAGCAAGCAAATACTCCAATTCATTTTGGAGTAGGTACCCCTCTTTTTCCTTCTGCATCAGAAGTTTGTCTATCACCACCAGAAGTTCCTGAAGAATCATTAGGAAGTTTATTGGATAGACTTAAAATGTCTGAACAACCGTCGACATCTAGGACTGTGCCAAACGACACAGTGACAGCAGAAGTTCCTGCTGCCAATCCAACGATGTTTGCCGGCATACCAGCCGTCCCGACTAGCTCTCATCAGCTAGAAGGAGTCCACCCAGGGACTATTATGACAACTTGGTCTGTTCCAGTTTGTTCTTCCGGTATAATACCCGGTAATTCTTATGTTGAAACGAGACAAATTGATCCCTTTGGGAATCAGTTTGGGCCATTCAGTCCTCAAAGGCCATCTATACCCTTGAGCTCCGAATTGTTACCGTATGGGGGGCAATATGCCCTTTCACTTCCCCTTTCGGGGGGATACCCATACGGCAGTTTTCAACCACATTCAGGTTTGACTGAAGTAACGACGAGTGGTTGGGTACCTATGTTACCCCAACAGCCAAGAGTTGTATATTCCATGCAACAATGTGTACCTATGTCTAGTATCCCGACGACGCCAGCAATTGTAACCGTGTCGCAAGTTCAATCGATGCCTGTTGTATGTCAACCCCAAGTTGTAATGCAACAGCCTATTGACCCTGCAACACAACCACAATCGCCAACTGCCGGGACGACTCAGATACAAACGGGAACCATAACCCCGCATCTTGGTCCGTCGGTTAGTGTCGCACAGCAAAACATGGCTTCACAACCATGGATGGTGCAATACCAACAACCTCAGTTTCAACAGGTGTACCAGGGATCTGAGCAACAGATCTTTGCAAATAGTGGGCAACCCTATATTCAGAACGGGTTAAACCAACCACTTTACAGTGGCCAAGCCCACCAGCCATATCAGTCATATCAACATCAGTTGCATTATGCTGGTGTGCAAAGACCTACTGCTCAGGCGATTCCATCATATCCTGGGTACGCCTCGCCAAACCTGAATCAGCAGTTGCCATTCATGGCGACCTTAGAATTACCAGATTTACATCGATTGACGAACGATCCAATCGCCTATGCCCATTGGTGGCCAGCGATTCCTCACAAACTTCCTTCGGACATTCCTAAATTCAATGGAAATCCGGGCGAAGACCCGTCGAATCATGTGATGACATTCCATCTGTGGTGTTCGTCGAATACCTTGAATGATGATTCGATAAGGCTTCGTCTTTTCCAGAGGACATTGACTGGTCCGGCGGCCAAATGGTATATTGAATTAACTAGAGCCTCTTTCGACAATTTTAGTTCCCTAGCCACGACTTTCTTAACACACTTTCAGTTACCTATAAGGTACGAAACTGGAACAGAAATCTTGACCAATTTCAAGCAGACAACAGCCACACATATATCTGATCATATACATGAGTGGCGTCGTCATCGCAGAATGGTAAAGACCTATGTTCCAGATCAGCTATTAGCTGAGTGGTTTATAAAGTCGCTTCTGTCGGCAATAACAGAAGATGTGGCCAAGGGAGGCGTCGTAACAGAGGAGCAAGTTATTGCTCGTGCTCAATATTTGGACTTAGTGTATACTCAGTCGGGCACGCTCTATGATAAGATACCTGACGCCCCCAGACCGGAATTTTCAATCCCTCCTCCTCCCGGATCGAACAGTGACTCTCATGCCGGTGATGGCGTGATTGGAACTGCAAACGCTAAGTCGACAAGGGATTCGAATAAGAAAGCCCGTAAGACTTCGAATCAAAAAGAAAATCAGGAGATTCTTGCTTCGGAGGTAAATGCTGTATCTACGGATAAAGACAAAAACTCCAATCAACCAGGAAGCAAGAAGAAACAAAACAAAGGGAAGAAGAAGAAACAAGGTGGATCATCCCCTCAAAAAACTTCTTCAAACCCTCCTGGGCAAAAGAAACAATTTCCTCCATGTCAAATATGTGATGAAAATCATTCAACAAAGAACTGTCCGTTCAAAGCTGAGTTAAAGAGGTTCCTAAAAAGTTCCCAAACTTCAGCTGTGTTGACTGATCCGTTTCCCACCCCAGGTCAGAATATGGTTGATAGTGGAAATGCTTCCCCGTCTCAAGTGCTTATGCTGTCGGTTTCTAAGCAAAGTGATGCTTTGATCTCGACTAGGAATAAAGATTATGGGAATCCGCCGGTGTCGAACGACAAAGGGAAAGATCAACCCAGTAGTTCGACAACGACTTCGGCAGAAGTTATACCCCCCCTCACGCATGAATTAACAATAAAGCCGCCTAAGGGAGTAGTCCACAAATCGACATTCAACCCTCGCGCCAGAGCGGCGCAACACTATAATATAGTGGGGGATTTGGCCCAATCGCCATCTGCTATGTCGACTCTTGAGGTACTACAAAATTGCCCATCCCAAAGACAGGCATTGTTATCTGCAATTGGTGGAGTGGATCCTAAAGATTCCAGTCTTGTATCCTTTGATCACAAAGGATATGATCCTCAGTTACCAGCGCAATTAGCTTTCCTTATTCAAGTGAAAGCACTCAACAAAACTGTTCATAGAACGATTATTGATGAGGGCGCATCGACATGTATCATGTCGATGAGTTGCTGGAAAACTCTTGGATCTCCAACCTTGTCGCGATCTTCGACGACATTGAAAGCATTTGACGGTAGATCGTACACTCCGTACGGTATCCTAAATAACTTTAAGGTTGAACTAGGAGGAAAAACAGTGGAAATTGATGTCGAAGTCATTGATGGCAATCTTGACTATAACATCCTACTGGGAAGACCATGGATATATGCCATGGCAGCTGTAGTGTCGACATATTTTAGGAAGATCGCATTCCCATTTGAAGGGGGAATTACGATCATCGACCAACAGAATTTCCTCCCTAATGGTTCACAAGTTACTGGAAGCATTCCCCTGATCCATGGGAGCGACCATTCGATAAAAGATATAGGAGTAGGCTTGCTAAAAGATCCCACAATGATGGGAACTTTCGCGTTGCCACCTCCTTTCCATGAAGGGAATATCCCGTTTGTAGCAACATGCAACATGATATCTTCATCGAAAGTCGCAGAAGACAAAGCCGTCATGGATCATCAAGTGGTATTGCCTCCTAGCCCCATTGAAATATTGTAGCAATCAATGTTTCAGGCATGGGAGGCGAGCCCAAATGAACGCTCGTCAAGCGTTTGGGTAGATAGGTCCGAAGAATATGGTACCCCATTAGATCCATGGTCAAAAGTTCATGGGACTGACGAAGGAATCTTACAATCAATGATGATTGAGGGGGCACCATGGAATGATCACCACCATCGTTCCATTCTTCCAGAGTGTGAAGAAGAAACTCATCACGACCTATACCACCCTTCAGTGTTTGAATTCCTAACAAATACTGTAAATACGGTGGATTCAGAGAGAAACCTATCCAATATTGAAGAGACAGTAGCCATAAACATCTCGACGAAATCTGATGTTGTTGAGAATATTCATGTCGGCAAAAGTTGTTCCCCTTCAGAACTGGAAATATATAGTGCTCTCTTTCGCGAATTTAGAGATGTCTTTGCATGGTCATATGATGAAATGCCAGGCATTGACTCGAGCATAGTTGAACATGAGATTAAAATGTATCCTGATGTCAAACCAGTAAGACAACGGCTTCGGCAGGTACATCCGAAGAAAGCCGCTGCCATTAAGGCGGAAGTTGAAAAACTCCTCCATGCTGGATTCATCTACCCGGTTCCTCTAACCGATTGGGTATCGAATATTGTCCCTGTTATGAAAAAACAAGGGACGATAAGAGTGTGCGTCGACTATAGGGATGTGAACAAAGCTTGTCCAAAGGACAACTACCCTACACCCTTCATCGACCAGATAATTGATGAATGCGCCGGATGTGAAATCTTTTCCTTTATGGATGGATTTTCCGGGTATAATCAAATAAATATCCGCCCACAGGACCAGTCTAAGACTGCATTCATCTGTCCGTGGGGCACATTCGCTTATCGAAAATTACCCTTTGGTTTAAAGAACGCAGGGGCGACGTTTCAGAGGGCAATGAATTATGCCTTTCATGACATCAAGAACATTGTTCAACCTTATCTCGACGATCTTCCGGCTCATTCGCGAATGCGGGCTGATCATCCGCGGCATTTGAGAGCAATATTTCTACGTTGCCGACATTATAAGATAAGACTCAATCCGCACAAGTGTGTGTTTTGCGTCGGTTCTGGTCGTTTACTTGGCTTTGTTGTCTCTAAGGATGGGATTCGTCTCGACCCCTGTAAGGTTCAGGCAATCATTAATTTGCCTCCACCTTCAAATTTGCTTCAGATTCAGAAACTCCAAGGGAAAGCAAACTTTCTGAGGAGGTTCATTCCAAATTACGCAGAACTTGCCAAAGGTTATACTCGTCTTTTGAAAAAGGATGTACCTTTTGTCTGGGACCAGGTTGCGCAAGCTTCCTTTGACGCTCTGAAAGATTGTCTAGTAAGAGCATCATTAATGTACGCCCCAGACTATCAAAGAGATTTTAACCTGTATCTAGCTGCAGCAGATACGACCATTGCGATGGTCTTAGTGCAAGAAGTCGATGGAATTGAACATCCTATATATTATTTAAGTAAAAACTTAAATGATACAGAAATTAAATATTCCTATGTTGAAAAACTAGCGCTTGCTGCTGTTCAAGCGATTCAAAGGTTTCGACATTATGTCCTCTTTAGGAAAACTACCGTTTTGTCAGATTGCAATCCCATGACATATATACTGTCGCGACAGTTGCTTGGGGGCAAATATTCAAAATGGATAGCCATCCTTCAAGAGTTTGATTTAGATTTTGTAAAATCCAAATCGAAGAAAGCTCTAGTTTTCGCGGAATTATTGTGCGATCTCCCATCGTCGTCCAACGATGAAACATCAGAAGAGTCAATCGTGGATAAAAATTTGTTTCTGATATCAGTAAGCGATGAGTGGTATGGAGATATCATTGTTTATCTCCAAACCCAGAAATTTAGGCCTAATACCTCACACTCGGAACGGAAACGTATACGATACCAATCAAAAGACTACATGATCGTCGGTGATACACTTTACCGTCGTGGCGTCGATACGGTTCTGAGGAGGTGCCTTACCCATGAGGAGGCCGAAAAAGCCCTGAATGATTGTCACTCAGGCGCGTGCGGGGGGCATCAATCTGGATATGCAACAGCACAAAGAATCTTACGAGCAGGATATTTCTGGCCAACTATGTTTAAAGATTGCATAATAGCTGTCAGAAGTTGCCATGCATGTCAGATCTTTGATAGCAAAACCAGAAGACCGCCCGCACCCTTATAGCCAATAGTTGCTGTTGGGCCCTTCGCCAAGTGGGGCATCGATTTCATGCAATGTAACCCCACCTCGACCGGGGGGCATGGGTATATTATAGTCGCTGTTGACTATTTTACCAAATGGGCCGAGGCGATGCCTACATTGGATAACACTGGTGAAACAGCTGCCCTTTTCTTTTTCAATCATGTAGTCGCCAGGTTCGGCGTTCCGCAAGCTATAGTGACAGATCATGGATCGCATTTTCGCAATCACATGATGATTGAATTAGCTACCAAACTAGGGCTATCGCACGACAGCTCTACCCCGTATTATCCAGAAGCCAACGGACAAGTTGAGGCAATCAACAAAGTCCTGAAGCGTATGTTGCAAAGGATGATCGGGGTTCACAAGAGAAGATGGCATCTAATCCTGTACTCAGCATTATGGGCTTACCGAACCTCGGTAAAGAACGCCACTGGGTTCACACCATTCCAATTGGTGTATGGCCTAGAGGCAGTATTACCGATCCAGTGCGAAATTTCGTCTCTTAAACTCGCAATTGACCTCCTCCCCGGAACCTCAGAAGAAGAGGCTCGTTTCCTGGAATTGATCCAGTTGGATGAAAACCGTCGTAATGCCGCTTTGGCGAACGAGGCTCATAAGAAACGAGTCAAAGCACAGTTTGACAAGAATGTCAAACCGCGCAACTTCTCTGAAGGTGACTTGGTTTTGCTTTACGACCAAGAATCCGATAAATTAGGAGCAGGAAAATTTCAGTCCTTATGGATGGGTCCCTATATTGTTAAAAGGGTGTTAGCAAAAGGAGCCTACGAGTTAATGGATTATGATGGAATACCACTGGCGCAACCCCGTAACGGGTTGTACCTCAAACGTTACTATGCCTAAATAGTAACCTGAGTGCTTTTGTTGTATTTTGTTTTCGCTAAAATGTTTGTTTCGGTAGTAATCCACCCTTCTCGTTTGTTGCAGATGTCGAATTATTCTGATACATATGTGGGATATGCCGACGGAGCGAGTCGTAGTACGCGGAATTTGTCCTCCGCTGCCTGGGCCATTTTTGATCCAAGCGGCGAGTTAGTGAGTTTCAGAGGCGTGTGTATTGGACGGTCAACAAACAATATCGCTGAGTATAGTGCGTTGATCGAACTCCTCTCTGATACCATCGCTCATGGTATACGCCGACTAATTGTTAGGCTAGACTCACAACTTGTGATACTACAACTCACTGGTATATATTCAGTCCGCAATCCAGCTATTTATCGTATGTTTCTAAGAGTTAAGATTTTGGAAAGAGAGTTTGATTCAATTCAATACCAACATATTTCCAGAAACTTGAACACATTAACAGATTCATTGGCAAACTATGTATTAGATAGACATTTACAACATATATAAAAGAGATGCATCGGTGCTATGTAAGTGGATCACAAATAAACTGAAATAAACTCCGAAAATCAAAATATATAAAGCTGTTTATAGTTTGTACATAATGTGCTGTAATCAAAACAAAATTGGTCATATGACCTAGAACTCAAAAAGATGCTAGGGGGAACCCTAGCCTAGTGGTGCTCATGAAAGTACGTCACGGTCTGTGCGATCATGCGCAAGAGACGAGTCCACCGTCTAGGCACGCCGATGGTGTGCCGCTGCAACTGTAAAGGTAACTCGTCAATCTGTACATCCGGAAGACCACGAGTAAGGCTCTCAACCTACTCCTGCACAGCTGCAAGTATCTCAGTATCACCAAGGTCGCGAATAACAACTCTCCTAGCAGGCTCTGCTGCTGGGGCAGCAACTGGCGATCGTGGACGAGCTACTGGACGAACAGGACCAACATCTACATGCACCCAAGAGTTCGATCAGTTTTGAACAGTAAACATCATGAATGAAAACAATAAACAGTGATATGGTCAGAGATTTTACCAATAGCACCCCATTGCTCGCCGTCCGGAAGCACCAAGTCCGGATCACCTCGGTAGTCCATACCCACATATGGATACTCAGAAAATTCCATCTCCTGACGCTCGAACCACCTAAAGAAGGACTCAGTGAATGTAATATGAGGTTGACCAGCATGCCGGGACATATGGTCAACCCACCTCTGCATGCGTGGCTCGGTCGGAGAAGGCACATCAAGCAAGATGTACTGAGGTTGCATCAATGGGATTTTCTCCAAGACAAAGGTAGTGAGAATAGAACCAAATCCAAAGTTCTTCAGCCCCCGTCCTTTACCTTGGTCAATTGACTTTTCATCTGAATAAGTACTGCATCACACCAGTTAAACACTTTCGGTTGGAGACACTCCAAGGCGTGCTGCATATAAGATCTGTTGGCAACATGCAAAGCTGCGCTACCGGCCATCCTGCCAATAGTAAACAGAATGGACCTGAGTGACCTATCAGTAATGTCACGGATATTGATCTTGCCGTCTTTGCTCGGCTGTGAACCTTCCCGGCAATACTGACGGATATAGTCTCTGGTGGAAGTAGTCCCTCGAGCCGTACCTGAAAAAGAAATGGGAGCACCCCGCCTTGACAGCCCAGTCAAGAAGTACATGTCCTCTATGGTCAAAGGGAAGGACTTCCCCCTAATCTGGAATACTTGGTTAACAGGATCCCAAGCATCAAGCATATACTGCAGTAAAGAAATCTATGCTCTCATGCTAGAGATACAGAAGAACTTCAGCAGGCCACAGTTCCGAAGCGCGTTCACCGTGACTGGGTCATGGAGTGCAACCATGTCCTCTGCTTCATGTTCTCGTTCTCGCCATGTAAGGGACATTGTCCAAAGTTCCCTACAATCAAACAAGAGAAGGAGTAAGTTCCTGATTTTGATGAAAATCTGGCGAAAAATCATCAAAAAACTCATGCAAAATCAGCTTTTTTAGGCCCAGCGCAGGCAGAGAGTCTTCCCCCTGCTCTGGAACTCAGTCTGCCTTAAGGCTGCCTGAAATACAGCGCAGATTTCGAAAGGGGAACCTGCGCTGATGCCAGGGCGCCCTAATGAAACCCCTGGGGCCCAGAAACTCTGAAAAACATGCATGAAACTGAAAAAGGAAACCATGAAAGTGAAGGGCTAAGGTTTAGCTCCTACCTGGTCCAAACGGCGCCGAAAATCGTCCACAGAATCTCCCGGAATCAGCTGGTGAAAATCAAGGAAGAAGAGGCACCTCCAGAGCTCCAACAAGCAAAATGCAAATGAAATGGTAAATGAGAGGCAAAAACCCCTTTTTATGACTTTTTACACAGTTTAAAGTTAAATATTAGGGTTATAATCTCGTTTTCATGCAAATATTGTCCATTTCTAACAAAATTTGTTGCAGCAATTGAAGATGAAGTACTACATTTGAAAAGAGAAAAGCTAGTAAAAGTAAAAAATTAAATTTGACCATGAATCGAGCAGTTTTACCACGGAATTTATGCTCGTTAAAAAATAGAAAAGTGTGAGCAGAGTTTTTCCGCCAAAGTTCAAGCTCATTAAAAAATGAACCTATCTCGGTAAATAGCCATTGCGATCGCAAATTTATAAGCCTTAAAAGCCTTGGTCGTGTTTTCATCCATCACCTCCATTTCATTTGGCCGATCGTTCACCCCCATATGTGTGTTTACCTATTTTGAGGAACAGCTGCGAAGAGTGATTTCACCTAGCCATCCTTGTGACACTACCGTGATTGGAAAATTCCAATTTGTACCTGGAATCAGTTGCTATCCCTGTTTATCACTCGTTCCTCAAAAGACGAGTCTTCTTTGAGCTCTTTTCACTGACTCGTAAAATATGAAAAGTTTGCCGAGTTTTTGGCCTTCTAGCTCATTAAACGACCGAAAGCTATCCCTCCTCTAGATTTTAATCTTTTTGGACCTGAGGGATTATTGCACAAAAAGATCGAGCGCTTGTCTTGTTCGGCTCGTAAAAGTACCGAACAACCATCCCTTCTGTATTGTTTTATACTTTTTCGGACTTAAGGGATTAGATGACGAAAAAGGAATTATGGAGTTGACTTTCTGTACCTTTTCAGACTCTCTAAAAATGAAAAGGACCGAGTTTTCCTTGTCGTTAGACTCGTTAAAATGATTAAATAGCGACAAACTTGTCTTTAGACGAGAACGAGTTTCCCTATCGCTAGGCTCGTTAAATCATAGCGATAGGCTTGCCCGAAGGGCAGGTTATAGAACAAGCATATGTTATCCTCCTCAAGCTTGACAAAAATAAAGAGGTACTGGTCAGAAATGATTGGGGAAAAATTGGGAGAACATTCAAAGTTTAATGGTAGCAAGTCACTCTTGAACATGACACTTTTCCTCTGTATCACATCGGGTTGGGTTGTTTCATTCACCAGTCTCATCACCATGGTCCTCGCCAAACCATCCACATTTGGGGTAATGCTACCGATCCATCGCATCAGTGTCGTTATATGTTCAAGAGGGGTCATTCTGAAAGTGTCAACCGTGTCCCATCCACTGCCATACATTATCCTTCATCCATTCATGACCGCCACCCTGAATCATATGTCACAGTTTGTTTTCACCTCCACTAAAGTCATTAGCTCCGTTCCGTGTCATTGATGTGGGATTCATTAAGGCCCTCCTTTGACGGATCGCTTCTTGTCGACTTCAGCTCATTATCCAAGAAGTTGATCTAGGAACACCCCCATCAGTACTTTGAAGCTTGCATGCCTCAATGGCAAGTTTCTCACTTCCAGCGACAGGTATACATCAATGACCTTCGACCAGAAGATTTTGCGTGGCGTTCGACGCCAAGTCCTTTATTCACGCCACGTGAATTGTACTGCAGTACCTCGAGGGTCATCGTCATTATTGGTGATTCCTCTCGCGCTTGTTAACGGTTTTCATTATTGACCGGTAATCAAGCGATGTCTTTCCATGTTCGACTTCAGCGCAATTCTCACATGGATCGACTTGTACTTAGAGTGAAGATCGAACAAGTTTGAAGACCCCGGATCTAGTTTCATCCATCCGGGCTGCGATATATATTCAGGAAATATAAAAGCATTTGCCATGTGCATCATTGCAGCAGATGATCATCCTACTCAAAGGATGATAATTTCAGCAGAAAATTATCAGTCTATCTTCAGACGATCATCTGTCATATGTACCAAAATGTATTTATAAAAAAGCTGAGCATGGGAATGCCCGCCTCAGCTAGATCATGAGAATAATGATGAATGAAAAATAATGTATTGTATTGTATTGTATTACAGGGCACTCTCCTCAACACTGGAACGAACTTCGGATCCTCTAGATAAAGCATTTCACCCGATAAACGGCCTCATACTTTAGGGGGCAACTGTTATAGACATTTTTGTGCCTCGCATCATGGAGCATGAAATGTCAATAATCACAGGGATCCTCAGTCCCTAAACATGTTGTTCTTACCCCTAAAAGAACAAGGTCATCAAACAACAGCACTTCCAATCAGTTCTCCACCTGAAAACACTTCAAAACAGGCTTATTTTGGATCATGTCAGCTGCTTAACTGAGCTTCTGCGCTGGAATGCAACTGTCCCACTCTGTACCTGCGCTGGAAGTCAAAAGTAATGAAGGCTACCTGCGCTGGGCGAGATTGGCCAAGTGGCACAGTCATCCTGCAAGGTGTCAACTGCCCAGGAAGCTTCCAAACTGACACTTGGTTCATAAGATTCGCCCTATGATGAGTAAGAGGTACTTGATCACCATGTGTAACCAAGGATCTCCAAGTGGACTCAAGAACTGAAGATTAACTGAAGAGGGAGAGGACACAAGGCAGCTTCATGTCAGTCTCAAGCTGACTCATCCTCTCTTCTTCTATCCTATATATAGAGCTCTTCTATGAGGTCTAAGGAGGCTGGAATTTTGTGTAAAGCAAGGAGGTGCTGTTGGATTACAGTTAGAGCTATTGGGTGATTGTTTTACTAGAGGTGAAGAGGAGAGTTCTTGCTGCTGGGGAGGTGCTGCTGGATTGGAGCCATCATTGGTTGTAACCTTCTCAGAACCCTGTTACTTCTATCAATAAAGTTTTGCATGTTCTCCTATATACTTGTATTGCATTGATGTATTGTATTTACATGTATATTTGATTCACTCTAATCCATGCATCAGTTATGAGTACATGTATCTTGTAGTTTCCTCTCTTGTTTTGTGCAGGATCTGTGTGTAGCTGGACCGGCAAAGAGAGTAAGGAGCTGGGAACAAGAGACAAAGAGAGAGGATCAAGATCGACTAAGCGAAGGACACCAGGTTGGTTAATCATTTCTTCTTTCTCTCTGTACTTTCATAAAGGAAAACATCAAAGCTTTACTTTCAGTTGTTGCTAAAGACTGTCACCTTTAGAGTAGGGATAGGGTCATCCGCATCGGATACTTTTCCCCACAACATTTCTTCAGCAACTTCGAGGAGAAGGACCTACAATTACACATAAAACTTGGAGATGATGGAAGGTATTATAGCAAAAGGATTGGTACTATCAACTTTAAGAGAGATTTAGGTTCTCACACCTAAATAATGTAATATATGTGCACGACCTGAAGAAAAATATAGTTTTTGTAGTTGTACTTGAGGACAAAGGATATGATGTGATGTTCAATTAAGGGAAAGCTTATCTGAAGCATGTTGCTACTGGACAAGTAAAACAAAAGTGTTTGGGTTAAAAATATCCACAAGCTAGAGGTAAATTTTTCCATTCATGCAGCTATATCTCTAGGAGTGAGGTGAGGCAATGTAGACCCTTAGTCCCAGAGTTACAAATATTTGGGCAGGGTCCATAGGAGAGAAGCAGCACTTGTAGTATGCTCTTCTCATGGATCATTACCCTTGCTACAGGGTCCCACAATATTCAATAGTAGAAGGATATGTTTCAGTTGATGTAGTCATATCTTGAGCAACAATGCAGAGGCTAGTAGCAGTGAGAGACTCAAGAGACAGTTGCAACTCAGAGGTGGTTGATTGGGTATCCTCGATGCTTCTCAGTTGCAGTTGTTGTAGTAGAAACAACAATAGTGAGAGGGAGTGTTAATTGTGTTACAATAATTTCCACTAGAGCAGGATTGGGGTTGTGCATAACCATTTTCTTGCTAATAGAAAGTGTTAAATTGTAGCAAGAAAAGGCTTAATTTGACTTGTTCCTTAGTCAAATGGAGAAATTCGAATTTCCACATCAGTAGGATGACTTGAGTTGCAGTTTGTAGGAGTGACATGGCCAAGTCACTTAGTTAAATGAATCAATTCGAGTTTGTGGGCTAGAAGTAGAGTTTTGCCTGAGTTGATTGCTAATATCTAGCAATCTAGTGGAGTTATAGTTAGTGAAACTCAGTTATCTGAGCTCTAGTCATGAATAGAGTCAACAGGAGTTTAGTTGAGTAGTAGTAAATGTTGTTAACTGATTGATATCTTAGTTAGGTATTCAATTTACTAAAAATAGCCCTAGTCATGCATGGAATTCGAATTTCCTAGTTGAGTGGAGGAAAAAGGCATCAATGTATTTATTATTGTATATTAGAGAGCGTACACAGTTTGCATGTAGTAGGTGAGGCATTCCTCTTGGGAATTTCGCAAGCAAATAGGAACTTTCCCTAATTTTTAGGAGCTAATTTCCTCCGAAATTGCATAAGGAAATAGGGGTAAGCAAGAGGCCTAGTATTTGCTAGAGAAAACTCAGGAGGAAGAGATCAATATTGTCGTGCAAGTTGAGCTTCAAGGATTGAAGCAGACATTGTGATAGATCAATTTTCTCATATGATATAATACAAACAGAGGATGTGTTTTTCCCAATTGGGTTCCCCAGTAAAAATAACGTGTTCACTGTGATTGGATAATTGCATGTGTTTCTATTGTATGTTTTCCTTTTCACAGATTGAGTAGAGGAAATTTGTGTCTATTTCTTTTAGTATGAATTCATTAGCAGCTACAAATTTTGAGTTATTTCAATAGAAATAGTGATAAGCCATAGGAAATTTACACTATTGGATTCATAAACTATTGTTGCATGGAATGGACCAAGCCAACAATAGGAGAAATCACCCGATCAAGGTCCCACTTAGACCTACACTCATTTGGTATGGTGATTCTCACTGATATGTGGTCTTAGTTGCCATCTAAATATTTTTCTCTTAAGAAGGAGACTTTCTAAGACATAATCCTAATGGGTGATGAATGGAATGAAATAATAATGGTAGCTCTATCCTAATTATGGCAAGAGTGGAGAAAACTACTTATACTAAGTATTTATGACCTATCCTAGGAGCTATCTAATACAATGTATGAATGTGTTGAATCTGAAATAGATTGAGATATAGATCGTCAAAATACAACAATGCCTTAATATGACTATAGGTGATATGAAAACCAAATAAACGGTTAAGATTGTTGAAACTGCAACAAAATTTCATTATTTTGGAATAAAGATAATATGCACAAATAATAGTCATAGATTTAGGTCAGTAAGTTGAGTAGTAATATGACTAGTATTTAGTGATTTTTAGTTTCTTCAACCTATTTTTGTTTTAGTTATAGCCCTTAAAAATTTATTAGTTAGCATTATTTTCCTTAAAATAAAATAATTTCTATATAACAATTAATTAATATATTAATTATTATATCAATCAATTATAAATACTTATTATTTATAATTGTTAATATAAATTAGGTTAATACATTATTTTAATTTTATATTGATATTATTTCTTCTTTTTAATTTATTAGGCTTTCTTTAGTCTTAGTTTAGTCCCTATTTAATCTTTAGGTTTGGTATTAATTTATGAACTTTTCCAAAAATTTAAAATAATAAAATAATAGTAATTTATTAAAACAAATTAATATTAAATTATATAAAATTAATTAAATTAATTAATGATTATTACAGCCGACAGTATGTTGTTCTAAAAATTTCACTATTTATTACTTCTTTGTTGCTCTTCTGTTATCATCATTCTCATATCCTGATGATGGATCCCATTTGGGATTTGAAACGTTGGTACAAAAATGTTAAAACTGTGGATTCTCCGGTCAATGATTCAAAAGCTTCCATGTGTAATTTTCATTGTGATTGGACCTTTAGAATGTGAGATATTAGGCTTGGTGGATCCCAACGGATTTTGATTTTTCCTTCAAAAGCTCAATTTTCTAATGTTGAAAACTCTTATAAAATTTTGGGAGTGGTTTGCTTGGGCAACAAATAGTAACTTTATGGTTTGACCAGGAATTGAGATATAGCCTCAAGGTCTACCTTTCCCTTCTACTCAATGTGTTTCTAAAAATATATCCTATGAATTTTAACATTAACAATGGAGTCCTCTTCCTTGGTAGATTCATCTATGAGTGGGATCTTAGACATATCAACCTCTTTGATGATCTAAATAGCTGAATCAATAAGAGGAGCACATGACTATTTTTCATTCTTCACAATATATTTATAGCTATGTAAATTCCTCTTCCAGCTTTTTAAGACCACTTTTCTTTTCAATTTATCAACATCTAAGATTTGGAGTAGGTCATGTGGAAGGGTATTGGCCATAACTTACCAAGACACTAATTAGGGAAGGATTTCCTTAGCTTGACTAAGTCTTGCAGCTTTGTCTATAATATCATTTATATATTTTTCAATTAGCCTCTATTGTGCTTGAGCTAAAATATAATTCTTGAAAAAAAAATCCTATGCTTGCAAAAGTTGTTCATTGATTTGCTAAGCCTCCTTCTTGAGTTTCTAAAGACTAGTCATATTACTACTCAACTTACTGACCTAAATCTATGACTATTATTTGTGCATATTATCTTTATTCCAAAATAATGAAATTTTGTTGCATCTTGGCAAGTTCAACCTTCAATTATTGTTCTAATTCCTTCATTTTTTGAGCATGTTATTGTTGGTTTTCAAAGACTTTTAGTCTCACTTTTTCATTCAATTGAGCATGCTTTTGATTGAGTGGCTCTTCTATTTTCAACACCTTTTATTTCTTCTTTAAAATATTTTTCCTTAAATTTTTGACTGAAAAATTAATTTCTATGGAAAATTGTAATGGTCTCTCCCACCCCCTTAGAGTTTCCAGGTTATGGGAGGTGTTACTTTATATTTAACTTTACCTCTGTGGTCTTTTTTTTTCTTAAGCGAGAGTGGGTCCTTATATTCAATTATCTAAAAAAAGTTACATAATGTACATAATAAACAAAAGAGGTGTGGCCCACCTATATGTCGAGCCAACCATAACCTTTGTTACCGAGCCAGAATCTCATACGGGCCGAGGGCCCACAAAACATTACAAAATATTGTCCGTAGACTATGCGATCTTCCTCCAAAGATCTAATGGTCGAGATGCATTTCGAGTAGCTAACATGCTTACCCCTTATCCTTTTACTTGGACCCAATAAGACCAATGAAATGACTTTAAAAAACATTTCGGGTCCACCTATTGAGTAAACACACGAGCATTTTACCTGCCCGAAATCCACCAGAAGCGCGTGATCCCGAAGTGACTATACAACTAGCATGAAACTTAACCGCTATATCGGACCTGAAGCTTAATAAATATCCCGCCTAAGTAATTTCGGGTCTGATTTTATTGTTAATGTTCTTGCTGTTATCCACGTGAAATTCATGGGATTGCTGCGATTTCGCCGTCCTGCCACCATTTTAAATGAGTCCACGGCACAATTAATTAAAAGGCCCTTCTTAATGTAATTAGGGTCCATGCGAAGACTAGTCCTGTTTATAGTTTCCCGCCCGAGAACCATAAGTTTATATAGTTCCGGGAGCATTTTCCCACCCAAAAACCAAATGTAGACTTTAGAGGGGTACCTGACCTCCTGCTCGCACTTTGCCATATACTTCTTCCCCCTATGGACCAAAATTCCTTTGTCTCCATCAGTCTTCATCCTGCTTATTTTCCTTGCTCTGATAGAACTCTTTGTCTAAGGTCACCTGTCTGGAACATTCTTCCCGCAAATGTCCTTGGGGAGTCCCTATCCAATCATATCTTATATTGCTTTTGGAACAGAGCATGCCTTCGTTTGCCAAAATATCCGCTAATCTGTTGGTTGTTTTGTGCACATGGATAAAACTAAGGGTTCTCATGGTTTGCAGGTGGGATTGAATACGTTGATAGACTTGCAGTAACCTCCAGTGTCTCGACACTTTGTCTGGTGCTGAGCCATTGCCAATTTTCTTGACCGAATTAATTATCAATTCAGAATCAACTTCAATTATGGTGTTATGTAAATTTGAGTCCCTCAAGATTTCTAGGCAATGCTCCATGGCCATGAGCTCTGCCATATTATTGGTGAGCTCTGCCATATTATTGGTGGCCTTCCCCAAATGACTGTGAAAGATGTTTTTTATGAAACCCTTTTCATCTCTTATGACTCCTCCATAACCAGCCATGCCAGGGTTTCGTTTTGAGTTTCCATCTATATTACATTTCATAAAACCCTGAGGTGGAGGTTGCCAGAATTTCTTATCAGCTGTTATATGAATTACAGTCTTGTTTGTGCCCTGGGGGGAAAACCCCTGCAATCCCAAATTTAGAAGTATCTGTTCATCCTGATCTTGAGGTTGGTTTTCAGGGAGGTTTTCTATGAGGGTTACTACAGTCTCTTTGAGTTGTATTATAATCTGAGCCATGATGCTCTGGGGTGTCCCAATCTTGTTCTTGAAGATTCTGTTGTTGCATTCTTTCCAGATAGTCCAGATTATAAAGCCTGGAACCAAATTCCACGCTTTGTTGATTATTTCATTTCAGAGAAATTTTTTCTCCAATTCTTCAAAGTATTGGTGATGCTGCCAATGTCCCTGTCTGCTTGTCTAAAGAATGAATCCACCCAATTACACAAGGCAGAGGTGAATGGGAAGAGGTTGAGAAGGTGTTCCATTATTTCTTCTTGTAATTCACATAGCTAGCATCTAGATGGACCAGCTACCCCTCTTTTCCTAAGGTTTTCCCAAGTCAGAATTTTTTTATGCTACACTAACCACATGAACAGTTTAATTTTCATTCGGTTTTGGTTTCGCCATAGGTCCTTCCATACCTTGTTAGGGTTTGGGAAGTCAAGCCCTAGGGCTATTCTCTTGGCCTCTTTGAGGTTAAAGTTGCCTTCATTGTTTTTACCCCATCTTAGTTGGTCTGAAGATGTTGATTTTAGAATCTTTCTCTGTTCCAAGATAACTGTAAGAGCTTTTGCCTGGGCTTTCAACGGGGAGTCGTCACTGTGTACTAGGTTCTTCCATTTTCTCCATTTTCCATCACTTCTATCCTGATCCCAAAAGTCATTTACTCTGAATAACCCTTTGTCGTCAGTATCATTCTTGAGATTGACAAATTCTTCTTTTAATAGTTTAGGTTCCTGTTTCCAATTATCTTCCCAAAACCAAGCAAGGTTTCCATCTCCGATCTCCTAGAAACTGTGTTTCTGAACTATGGATTTATTCTCCTAAGCTTTGTTCCAAATGTGGGAGCCTTTGATGAGTCCAGACATCCTAATGTAATCCTTTTCTTGCCAA
Source organism: Pinus tabuliformis (assembly GCA_031772625.1). Lineage (NCBI taxonomy): Eukaryota > Viridiplantae > Streptophyta > Pinopsida > Pinales > Pinaceae > Pinus > Pinus tabuliformis. The sequence goes on from CM062807.1 coordinate 735,667,103, forward strand.
TTGTTTGCATATTTCTGTTTCCATACTTTTTCCCAAGGGGAAACTGATTCTTTAGCCATCTCCACCATAGTTTTGCCCCCAAGACTTTGTTTAGGGTTTCAGGGTCATCATGTCCCAAACCTCCATGTATCTTTAGTTTACATATCTTATCCCAGGCTACCAAAGCCCATTTCTTTTTATCTTCCCATTTTCCCCAAAGAAAATCCCTTTGGATGTTTCTTATGTGTTGCATTACTCCTTTAGGAGCTGGAAGGGCTGAAAGCATGAAGATGGGGACAATTTGTAAGATAACTTTTGTAAGCACTAGTCGTCTTGCTAAATTCAAAGACCTATTTTTCCATCTCTGGATTTTGTCCGGTATTTTATTAGTAATCGGATCCTAAACTGCCTTGCTTAGAGGTTTGTCTGTTAGAGGTACTCCCAAATATTTGGAGGGTAGCATATCTCTTTGGAAGCCTAGAATTTTGGTGAGGTTTCTCTAAATAGAAATATCATTATTAAAAAAGAAAATCTTTGACTTTTTAGGCTTACGTCTGTCCCCGCAGCCATAGAAAAGTCCTTCAGGATTTGTTTGAAGGCTTAAGCTTCCTTGACCATGGGTGTGCCCTGCAGCATGGTGTTGTCCACAAATTGTTGATGGGTCAAGGCATCCCCATTTATAGTGAGTTTAAGACCCTGGATTTTTCCTTTTTCTTTGGCATATTTAATTGCATTGCCTAGCCCTTCCATCATGAGAATAAAGAGGAAGGGTGAGAGCAGATCTCCTTGCCTGAGTCCCCTCGAGGTCTTAACAGTCTTGGATGGTGAGCCATTTAGCAGGATTGAAAAACTTGAGGTGGTTACAAGGGCCATTACCCATCTTATCCAGTTATGGTCAAAGCCATATGCTATTAGTACTTCCTTGATGTATGCCTAGCTCAGCTTATCATAAGCCTTCTCTAGGTCAAGCTGAATGATCATACATGCCTGCTTATTGCTCTTAAGTGAGTGAACCACCTTGTTAGCTTGAATGATGTTATTAAGAATTTACCTGGCTTCCACATATCCAGTTTGCTCCTAAGGCATGAGATTTGGGAGAAGGGGCTTATGTCTGTTCACAATTACTTTGGAAATAATTTTATACACCAAATTGCATAATGTTATGGGTATAAATCTATCTGGTGTGATAGCATTCTCCTGCTTTGGAATTAGGGCTATGAAAGAGGTGTTGAGCACCTTTAGAACAATTTTGTTTTTCCTTGAGTCCTCCACCACATCGAGGATATCTTGCTTGACTATTTCCCAACATGCTTTGAAGAAGTCAACGTTGAAACCATCCGGAAATGGAGCTTTCCCATTTTTCATTTCTTTGATGACTTCGCTAATTTCCTCTTCATTCAATGGTCTGTTAAGATTATAATTATCTTCTCTTGTCACTGTTAGATCCTAGATCGACCTCAGGTTGAAGGGAGGTAATCCTAGGATAACCACAAACCACGCTTAACCTGGTAGTTAGCCCTACCAGGTCGGGAGAGGGCTCTCTCCTTGTCAATATCAGTTGAGATGACTGAATCAAATATGGATTTTAGGCTAGGTATAGTAGCTCTAGGGTTTTTGGGTTGATTTTGATGGTTTTGTTTCTGGATTAAATGGAGCAGGCAGCGTTGGGTTCTGGAAATCTAGTTAGGAATGCAGAGTGTTCTGTGGGGCGAGGTAGGTAGGTGTTTTGGCACTTGGAATTGAGTGAGATGGTAGGTCTAAGACTCATGAGGAGTTGAGGAGGGCATGCAAATATCATGAGTCCTCTTCAAACAACTGAAAACATAAAAAGCTAAACGTATTCCCAAGGCAGAGCACTGTTACCAATGTATTCTACCTATCTATCTTGATTTCATTTAGTTTAGAAGAAAGAATTAGATTTTGGAACACATAACACATGAGAAAAACTAATGACAGAAGGAGAAACAATGCTAAAACACATTAGCACAAGAATCCAACAAAAATAGCTGCAAATCCTATTTATTTCCTTGCCAAACTGTTGTAGAGATGTACAATGTAGCTCAAAGCATCCACAAGAGTCCAACCTTTGTTAATGACTGAAAAAATACATAATATAGACATCAAACCACCTATGATAGCCATCAGGGGTCGAATCCATGAGAAGAGGGGTGGTTTCAACCGTTTCTAAACTAGGAACATGAATATAGGTAGTGGAACAACTTGCCTCTATAACCATGGAAACTGATTCATTTCCCCTCAACCACCTCAAAATGATGAATCTACCCTTTAAGGTCATTTTGCAATTACATTTACATAGCATAGCATCATTTACAATCATAAATTCATCCATGATGAGAGAAAAAGTCAATTTGTGAAATAACTAGGTGAAAATTGGATTTTTGAGCAAAACTGGCAAAATTTATCCTATGCACAGTGCCACAGTTCCTATGCATAGCGCCATTTCAGACGCAGCTTTGGAGGCCTTCCTGTTGACCAAATTGAGCCCAAAATAGCTTTTTGGAAAGGTCTTCTTGTCTAGTTTCTGGAACATCTTGAATTTTTGCATTTGGAGGTCATTTCCCCCTCAAAAGTGGAATCTCCCAAGACTACTTCCTGTGTGTCCAAAAAGAGGCAGAGAGGGCATTTTTTGATGGTTTTTTGACCTTTAGGTGACCAAGATTTGCTCCAAAATTTCTGAAACTTTCAGGGATTGATGTTCTCATCATGCTAAATCTGAATATGCAAGCCATTCTTTCAAAAAGTGTCTCTATTAAAAGCACAACACCGGTGGCGTTGCGCTCCTATGCCAAATTCCTGTGTTGCAAAATTTTACCAAAATTTTCCCAAAATTGGCACAAGGCACCCTCATCCACTGCTTTGATGAGCTAATGAGGCATCAACTAGGATTTCCAATTTGTCTTGCTCCTCATTGGCCATTAAGGCCTTCCTCAACCTAGCCTTAAGCTTCCTCATTCTTATGTTGCAGATTTTGTTTCGAGTCATGTAGTGATAGGCCATGTGGCGAAGCATCTTTTTGTCTCTGTTAGCCCTCTCAATCAACTTCTCTAGGTGTATGTTAACCCGCTCAAGACAAATCTCCCTAGGACTCTCAATTTCCTTTGCCTTTTGTCTTCTAGCCTTGCCTCTTTGCTGCCTAGTCACTTGGACATTTTCATTGTTTGTGAACACTTATGGTGAATGATGAGATAGGGTGGATGGATGAAAGATGAGTATGAAGAGATTTTAGGATGAGTAGGTGAGAGTGAATGGGATTTAGGGAGTGAGTAGGGTTTGGGATAGTGTAGGGTTTAGAGATATATGTAGGATAAAGTATGTAGGGTTTTGGGGAGAAGGTATAAAGGAATAGGATTTGGGGAAAATGTATGGAGGAATGGGGTTTTAGGGAACAATTAGGAAATGGATAAGATAGGAAACAAATGAAAGAGTGAGCTTGATAATTTTTTATGTGACAGTTTGGGTGAACACTAGGGTTTGATGCAAAACCCTTTTCAACAAGAAAGATTGAGTTACTTACTTGAAAAGAGGTAATTTGGAAGATTTGAGAAAAATTGGGGTGATTTTGAATGATTTAGAGCTTAGCTACCAGGTGCACAGTGCCTCTTCTATGCACAGTGCCATTGTATTTTTTCACTGCCCAAAATTCCCGGGTGCGCAGCGCCTCTTCTATGCGCAACGCCTTTTGCAGACCACTTTTGGAGGCCTTCCCGGTGTCCAAATTGGGTGTGTGATAGCTCATTAGAAAGCTTATTGAGTTTTCTGTCCAGAACGTCTTGTTCCAATTTGGATTTCATTTACCCTGTCAAAAGTCCAATCTCCCAAGACTGGTCAAAATGTGCAGAATTAGGCTGCGTAAATGAAGAGTGATGATGTAGTCAACTTTTGAAGGTCTTCCTCAACTCCAAATTGAGCTCATGATAGCTCATTGGAAAGATATTTGTATCTTTTTATCATTTTACTCATCAAGAAAGTCATTTGGCCAACTAGGCTAGGTGAAATCTTGATTTTCCCAAGGTCACTCTAGAGGTGCATTAACTCTCTTGAGGCAACTTGTATTTTTGACATTTATCTCAAACCATGAAACATGTGTAAAAAATAAAAGAGGATTTTCTTCTTGAGTTAATTATGGACAAAAACCTCTCTCACTTTTGTTAAATTCATCTTTTATTGCTCAGAAAAATAGTTTAAAGAAAAATCGACCCTTATGTATGATGAATGGCTTGTTCCTTGGAATGAATTCTCGACAAATGATGGAGACTTGATGTTTGATGATATGAAATGGTATAATTCCTTATAATATCTCTCATGCCTCCTCTTCTCAGATATATCTACTCCCATAGCCAACCCTAGCTCAGTAGGAAAGGAATTTTAGGGTTTTAGTGCTTGTATCTCTTTTGTTTTGATAGGTGGACTGATGCTCAAATTCTTTGACTTTTGCAGTGGCAGGTACTTGGAAATATCACCAGGTGACCAGGAGCAGCATGGAGCCATTTATTACATATGAGAATGATAAAATTACATCAAATTTAAATATAAAATACAAATTCTCTATTTTCACCTCAAAACTAGTTTTGAGGTGAGAACTTCATTAAGCTTACAACTTAACAAATTTTGACTTTTCTAATCGTTATTAACCTCCTAATGTCTTTGCTGACCATTTTTAGCAATAATCACTGACATATGACCATGGAGGAAACCCTAGACCTAATGAGACCAAAACCCTATGTAATTAATGAAATAGATTGAAAATGAGCATAAACCATTGACTGAAAGGTATGAAAGGAGGTCAACAAGTACATACCATGAGGGAAAAACTGAAATGAACCCTACCATCAATAGATCCATGAACTAATGGAATGAAACCTCATCAGAATGGGACTCCTAGTATGAAATGCAAAAGAGTAATTTTGATCACTGATGGCAGTGGCGAAGACACTAACACTAACATTGGCTCCAATGGGGATGGTAGCTCCTTGGAGGTGCCAAGAACACCGTAGACCAAGTAGCCTTATCCATTGGGCGTGGAGTCAAAAACTCAAACTGAAATTACATGACTAAATGCTGATGACTCGAAGACCCAAATTGACTTGAAACTGAGTCAATACTAAAACACAATTGACAAACTCAAAAATATGCTCAAAATGGAGCTTATTCAGTAAAACCTACTCTAGCTTTCCATTCATCACTTGATCAAGTGAAATGAAACAACCAATCCAACCAAGTAAGTATTCTGGCTGTTATTTGAATTCTCTACAAGCGCTTTCTTATGAATAACAAGAGAGAACTACTGAAAGGCAACTTCCATGAAAGCTTGCAAACAGATCCGTTGAATAATATGGATTCTCTATCTGCCTCCAAAAACACTGCATAGGGATCTTGAAATTCATGTGCACTAGGACTTAGCTTATCCAATGGATTACTTTTCTTCTCCTTGTACCATGAATGCAAACTTTCATTTAAGCTTTGCGACGAGACTGTTGTTGAAAATGACAAAGAAACCGGTTGATGGATCAAGTTTGTATCAATACCTTTTCCAAGCTCACAGTTAGCTAATGGAGAAAAGCTTTGACTGCAGAAATCATCCAACACATCAGCTATTGGATCGTGAAAAACTTGAAAAGGCTGTTGCAACCCATTTTTTGTTGGTTCTAATGAGATTGCATGATTTTCTACAGGCTGCTCATTTGAAGATATACTATGCAAATTTCCCTTCAAAAACTAAAATGATTCAAAACAGAATGGTACGGAATCATCTTGCATCATTTGATCATATTTTCCAGCTTCCAAGTCTTCATCTGCAACTTATAAATCAATGGCATTCGGGGGCTGCAAATCTAGATAAGAGAAGTCTTGAAGAAGGATCTCATTCCCCTCTAGATGGTCCAGATCAAAACTGATCTACAGTTGATTTCTGATTGCATGAAAGTTGTCTCTAATGAATTGAAATGAAATAAAACAAAAAGGCAAAGATCCCTCACTTACTTCAAAATTTGCTACACTTTCCTCCTCACTTCCATAGCTAATATGCAACAACTGATCATTGTATTCGAGCTACTGAAAGTGAACTTCCTCCTTCCACAAACCAGCTATTGATTTGTCTGCAAGACTAGCTTTTGTTTGGAGAACATAATCATCATCATATTGATCAATCCCAGGGAAATCATCAATATAAAACACATCATCAAGCATACATGTCATATCAACAAATCTCTCTTCTCCAAGATGATCTATAAAAAAATCATTATCAGATCTGTGACAACTGGGATAAGAAAGAAAATGTTTTGGATTAGCCACTTGTTTTTCTTCAATCAGCGAGCCATGGTCTTTAACATCATACTCATTCCTTGTGGTGATCTTTTGCATCATCTCTTCCACTGCACTTACCAAAATGTCAAGCTTTACCTCTAAAGATGTCGATTTCTCTGGATCTATGTTCTTCATCGCTTCTTCCTTCAACTTTGTCCTTCTAATCAGCAAATTAGCCTCTACATCTACTGCATTGTTCTGCATTTCTTCAAGTGTTGCAAGGTTCCTTTCTCTCAGCTGAAAGTCCATTTCCGGATCAAAGGCATCAGGGTAGTGCAAGAGAGCAGATCTAGGAGGAGGTATTATATTAATCGGCATCGAATAATAAACTTGATTAAACGTGGTAGAAAACTATTGTACTCTCTCCCCTGACATTCTTTTCAGCTGGTTATACTCTTCTAGAATCAAGAAAGGGTTCTGTCTGATCATCCACTTGTCAAGGAAAACTTTGATGAACTGTTGGAAATCTGAGATGCTCGCATCAGGTAGGGTTTTGAACCAACTCTTGACTTTGCCTTGTAAAGAAAGAGAAAAAATCCTAATACTAACATCCTCTTCATCAACTTCGAAAAGGTCAAGAAAAGACTCAAAATTCAATACATGTCTCTCAATAGTGATGTTGTCACCATCACCATCAAATCTTGGTAGATATAGGTAATGATTTTTAAGGAAAGCATGGAATATAGGAGGTAGAATCAGAGGCTTGTATCTATCTGGAATTTTACAAGGTATAGGAATATGTACAGAAGGTGTAGAATCAGTCTTGGTCTCTTTAGGCTCATTAGTTTGAAGATGGTGATCATAAGATTCAAATGAACAGTCTTGATCAAGATTTAAGGCATGCGAATATTTGGTATTCACAATCTTCAAAGGGAAAGAATCAAATGAAGGTCTAGTATCTTCTCTCAAATACAGTATACTTTGCAAAGCCTTCTTGACATTCTCAAGAAAAGAGAAGAAATAATTTATAACAAAGAACATAATGTCTTGGATGAAATTCCAACTTGAATACCTGATCTTTCCATATTGTCCTTTCATGTTTCTGCTGGTCAGGTTCATCCTCTAGTGGAGTCCTTGGATATGATCTCAAAACTACTTTGGAATCGCCAGGCGAATGATTTCACCCTTCCGGTGTCTGATCGTTGTCCACCATCAACAATCAGATTTGGACTTGATACATTTTGCTGAAGAACATAACACTACGTTCCCTAGTATGGTCGCCACTATGTTAGAGCCTAGATTGATCTCAAGCTGAAGGGAGGCAATCCTAGGATAACCACAAGCCACGTTGTATCTCTTTTGTTTTGATAGGTGGACTGATGCTCAAATTCTTTGAATTTTGCAGTGGTAGGTACTTGGCAATATCACCGGGTGACTAGGAGCAACATGGAACCATTTATTACATATGAGAATGATAAAATTACATCAAATTTAAATATGAAATACAAATGCTTTGTTTTCACCTCAAAACTAGTTTTGAGGTGAGAACTTCATTAAGCTTACAAATTAACAAATTTTGACTTTTCTAATCGTTATTAACCTCCTCATGTCTTTGCTGACCATTATTAGCAATAATCACTGAAATATGACCATGGAGGAAACCCTAGACCTAATGAGACCAAAACCCTATGTAATTAATGAAATAGACTGAAAATGAGCATAAACCATTGATTGAAAGGTATGAAAGGAGGTCAGCAAGTACATATCATGAGGGAAAAACTGAAATGAACCCTACCATCAGTAGATCCATGACCTAATGGAATGCAACCTCATCAGAATGGGACTCCTAGTATGAAATGCAAAAGAGTAATTTTGATCATTGATGGCAGTGGTGAAGACACTGACACTAATAGTCACTAGCTTAGGAATGTGCTTTGTGAAGTCCTTGATAAATTGTGATCTATCTATGAGAGGCTCCTCGGCTATGCCTTGGAAATGTTGAACCAGAACAATTTCTATTTTTTGGTGTGTAGTAATCTATTTTCCTTGAGTATCTTTGATTTTTGAAATCCTGTTATGAGACCTATGATCCATGGTAGATTTGTGAAAAAACCTTGAATTCCTTTCTCCTTATTTTAACCATTGTACCCTTGATTTTTGTTTCCAGAAGATCTCCTCTTTCTTGCATAAGCCTTCCCATTCTTGTTGAACATAGTCAGCTTGTTCCTTACTCTCCTCAGTGAAGCCCTTTGTGATGAGAGGCTGGTTAATTTCTTGTAGTATCCATTCAACTGTTTTTTTGGCTTCGAATATATTGCCAAATTCATTCTTATTCCAATCTTTAAGCCAGTGTTTGACGTTTTTCAATCTCTGATGCAAAAGGAACATTTTAGTACCCTGAACTTGCATATCTTCTGTCCACCATCTTTCAATATTGCTAATGAAGTCAGGATGGGTAAGCCAAATTTTTTCAAACCTGAAAGGTCTATTTCTTGGAGTTCCTATAAAGGACACTTCAATTTGAATAGGCTAGTGGTCCGAGCCTCCAAAAGGAAGTATCATAGCTGACAAGTTATGGCCTGTGAGGATGAGGTCCTCCGAGATAATGAATCTGTCAAGTTTAGATGCCACTTGAGACTCTCCTCCTCTCTTATTATTCCAGGTGAAGATACCATTACTTATCTCTGTATCTACTAGCCTCATGTTGTTTATGGAATTATGAAATTCTATGGAATCTCTGCCTAGTGATCTCGTCCCACCTGTTTTTTCCGATAGAGACCTGGTCATATTAAAGTCCCCTCCCAAAATCCAGGGGATACTCAGATGTCTTTCTCTTAACTCCTCCAATGAGGTTAGAAGTCTACGTTTATCTTTCTTGTCCCCCAAATGTTGTATGACCATTGATAGATAGTTCCTAGATGCTTCAGCATCTAGGATACCAAGTTTCTGAGGGTTCTAAAGTGTGAGAATTCCTCCTACTGCTTTGTCTGCTTTAACTTCTAGATATTCATATTTGATAAGCCATTTGCAATGTATCTCTCTTATTTTGTCTATTGAACATTTTGTTTCCTAGATAAAAACCATATCTAGTTTTTCTTCTTTCATTCTGTTGCTGAGATTTCTTTGTTTCCTTTTACTTCCTAGACCCCTAATATTCCATGTTGTGAGCTTCATTATGAAATATTTATAAATGAGTAACTAGTTAGGTCTTTCATCTTACCTGAGTTGATCATGAGTTTTCCACACTTTGTCAGCAGCTCATTCTATTTTTTCCTTCCTCTTTTCCTACCTGGGTTCTTAGGAGCTTGTCCCAATGTTGCCTCCATCATTTTAACCCCTCTGTTGTCTTGACTATCATGGTTTATTTTGACCCCTAAACCTTTTGCTTGAGTTCCCCAGAGGAATAGTTGTTGCACTATAGTAAACTCCTCTTGAGGTAGCGAATCCATTCCTTTGGTAGTTCCCTGCTCTAAGAACTTTTCCAGATCGAGATGCTCCCTTTCAAGAATATCCTACAGTTCATGATCCTCTGTTCCCACCATGCTCGAGGTCATCTCTTGGTCCCTATCAAGTTCCATGGTGTTTTGCAGATCTTCCTTTTGTTGGTTGTTTTCAGTTATATCCTCCATGCTATCATCATTTTCCTTCTCTAAAGGGCTATCCTCCAGTATCTGGTTTGCTTTATCATGCTCCTCTTCTTCTTCTAATACCTTGAACCTATTATGACTAATCTGCTTTTCCTCGTTGATTTTCTTCTGGTTCTTTCTCCCTCCTTTACCTCTGCTCCCCACTTTGTTAAAGCTTTCAGTTTCTTTCCCTGAGGTTGCTTTAATTCTGCTCTCCATTTTGTTTAAGGGGTAGTCTCTGAATAGATGCCCGTGTTCATGGCATTTGCGGCATCTGAAAGGAACATGCTCATAGTCCATCGCTTGCACCCATTCTTCATCATATACTTCTAGAATTATTTCATCTGGTAGAGCTCTAGAAAGGTCCATCTCTATGCATATTCGGGAAAAGGAGGTATATTTTCCTCGCATTGTGGCCTCTGATATTTTTAAAAAATGCCCTAGTTTATTGCCTATGGCTTTTAATGATTCTGGCTGCCAATAATCTAGAGGTAGGGAATAGAGCCTTATCCATACCGGCATCGAAGTGAATGTCTCATGCTCCGGGACAAAATTCGTCACCCACGGCCACATATAAAGGCTTGTCGCAGCATAGAAGTATGGTCCTCCTTCAAACACCCTGTCTTTATCCTCTATGTTTGTAAAAACTACAGTGAAGAAACCCTTGGATCCAAGGTGAAAATCTATATCTCCCTTAGGTTTCCAATGTTTCTTTATCCATGCATGTAAATCCTTCTCCCTCGGCCATAACCCCATGAATTTACATATCACTGCATAAGTCGCCATGTGCTCCCTATGTGCCTATAGCGCTGGATCACTTAACACCACTCGGGGTGTGATGGTTGCCCTAGGCTTACATGGTCCAGTCTAATTTCTGGGGTCAGCTTTCTGATTATCTCCTCCTATTCGCTTCTCTCGTCTGACTTCTTCCTGCATATCTTCCTGCCCTTGTGAGCTTTTGTTTTCCTATTTCCCTCTTCCTAAAACTCTCGTTTCATCTTCCAGGAGTTTCTTGAATTGATTGGATACTGCCTGACTATAGGAGGGAGTGGAACTCCCCCCTCTCGCCTCTCCATGGTGCCCAACATTGTTCTCCTGATGCAAACCCTAGATCTGCGTGTTTTTCTTCAGCTCTAATTCAGTTACTGGTCATCTATCAGAATATTTGTACAGTTATTCTGATACCTTCGTGGTCTTACTATGAAGATGGAATTATAAAATTCTCTCCCCTGCAAAACTTTTGGAATTAAATTTGTACAATACCACTGCATTCTTTTCGTCAATATTTTTTCAACAATATAAATTTTATCCCAATACGATCTCTAGATTGAGAGTTATACCCCCTCTTAAATTTAACCAATTAGATAGTATTGTGTAAGAATTTTTTCAATCTAATATGAGCCACACCCTCATGGAATCCTTATGTAATGTCCATGTATTTTTACCAGGCATCAGTGATTCTTTCCACCTCAACCTGGTCTAGCGGGTCCTACTGAGTCTGGACCTTGTGTGCAATTTGCCTCTTTCATGTTATAACCGATCCTAAGGGGAAATTTTTATGCACACAAAATTACAAAAGTGGTATCCTCCTAGACCCTCAGACCTGTGAATATCCAGACCGCATATTTGAAGGGATCATACGCTGGCCAACATTCAAGACTTCACATATTTACACCATGCCTTGAGCCCCAAATGTCTCAGATTTCAGATATATCTTCCAATCGCGAGGTAATCGAGCCTCACACTAATAAACCTTCTTGTCGAGCCCAATCTATATTTGCTATACATTCTATGAAATTTGAATTCATGCCAATCTAAGCTCATGCAAACATTCCACTAGGTTGGGCCCCACCCTAAATACATCCATAAAGATGTAAATTCAGCTCAATGCATATCCGACCCTGCAATACATTTTCACCAAGCACAACCTCCCAGATTTCCTAGATCTAAGATTCACTTGCCAAAAAATATAACCTCTAGCTCCTCCTAATCATGGCATTCATTAGATGTTACCTCTTACTTTCATCCTCCCCAAGACATCCAAATTATTACAAATCTGGTTCATTCCAAAAGATGCATAAGTGTAAACTATTGGGATGCCTGAATTCCTAGATACATTTTCTTATCTAAAGCGCATCTGGCCCAGATACAAGATCATGCCAATAAATTTTTTGGCCTAGGATATGAGTGATCTCTATAATACTCAGACTTAGAAATTCTAAGAACTTCGAGGAACTTTTCCAAGGTTCTCCTTGAAGCTTGACAGTACTTAAAACACCAACTTCCACAAGATTGAAACCCTTATTCAAAAACTAATATTCCAAATATTATACATATCCATAATAAAATCAATGGAGTTATCAAACATTCTCACTATCAGGAACTGAACCAAGCTAAACCATGGCTAAGCCTACTTTGGACATTCAAATATAACAATATCATATTATACCATAGAATATATCCCAAGAAAGACTCTTAGATCAACTAATATGGCATACATTGCATCATTATCAATCCTTTACTAGGAAAGACAAACAACATCCTTAAACAGTCAGAAATCTATGATATCCATACCATATCAAACAATGGAATTCACACAATGTAATAGTATAGTTGAGCACTTCAAGAAACCATACATTACCATGTAAATAACTATGCACTCCATGAACATATCATCAAACATAGAGGCCTCAAAGCCCCTCATAATCATGAGAACATAGATATAAAGCATCTCATCATGGACAAACAAGAATGACACATTCCTCCATTAACAATGTTGATACATATATTGTCATAACACATAACAATCACCATTCAACATTCGTAGTGCAACAAGTATATATAAGTAAATACACTTATTTGTATAACTTGAATGACTAATAATTGAGGAGGGACTTCAACTCTCCACCCAGCCATAGGCCAGCTACATTCCAATATTTCTTGCATCTGATCACCTCCCATCCAGATTCAGAGTCAGAGGAGTTAATTGCTCAAGGGTATTCCCACCAATAATTCAATAAAAAAAGATAATAAAAAAGAAGAGTCAATTGTCTAGGAGGTTTGTCAACTTCCTCTAATAGTAAGCACTGTAGTGATCCTTTATCCTAACAAAAATAAATCACAGGGATTCACTCAAGGCTTAGTGAAGTATTGTTCAATTATAAGAGGATGAATTTACTATATAGGTGGTTTATCAACTGGATATTCTGGAAAAGCACTATAGGAGTCAAGATCCCTCTATCTAAGTGGTTTATCAACTTATTGGGAAAACACATAAGTGGTTTATCAACACTAAGGAAAGTACTGAGTGGTTTATCAACCCCTTTTAGCAAGCACCTGGGTGTCTCAGCCTGCAAGTAGTTTATCATCCTTCCAACAAGCACCCCAATGGTTTATCAACTCAGTGAGAAAGAATAGAGTGATTCAACCCTCCACTAAACCTTTACTGGTCAACCAATGATAGACACACACCCATTTTCTCAAAACGTCACCAAGAGCATTGTGAAAATTATAAAGAACTGACTAGAAAGTGTCATTTGTCCCTTACAGGTCCTTGTTCACTACCACTCCCATGGTCTATGCTATTTTTCATTTTGCATTCATTATGCATTCTTGTTGCGAGCTCTCTCTCTCACATTCTTTGTCTACGAGACCCCCCACATCTTGTCTCTCATCTATCTCCTTTGCTTCACATCCCTTCTCTTGTGCATTGACCATACCAAAATGCTCCATGAGAATAGGAATGGTATGGGCTCATCCTTAACTCCAGAGTCCCATACACAACTTCAATGATTTCACTAGTAAGCCATAAATTCATCATGGAGATAGGTGGTAAAGTAAATGAAGTGGCTTGGGTTTACACTCAACATAAGAAACTCCTCCTCCTTAGTCTCTGAATCCGTGTCTACTCCTCCAATCTAGTCATTATTTACATTTCCACATTATTTACATGAATTATTATTCATAGTGATAGCTACAAGAGGGATAGGAGAAAAAGGCTAACAAAGACCCCACCTCCTTAAAGGAGCATTGTCCTCAGTGTTCCATGCATAGAAAAAGAAAAAAAAAATTAATTGCAAGCTTTATATACGCATAGTTCTTTTTACATTTACTTACATAATAAAAAGAAATGAGTAATATACCCTCATTTGATCATCCATCTCCCAAGTTTCTTCATTTGGTCCAAAGTGCTTTCATTGCACATTAACCTGCTTGATTACTTGATTTCAGAGTGTAATATGCCTCTGATCTAGAATGCATTGTGGTTCTGGTTGGAATTTTCCCTTGATTTCCATATGTATCATAGACTAATCAACAACATTATTAGCATCCTGCACATACTTTTAAAACAAAGAAACGTGGAAAACATTATGTGCTTTCACTATGGGTGGCAAGGCTAGTTTGTAATCCACTAGCCCCACTCTTTCTAAGATCTGAAATGGTCCACAAAACCTTTGTGCCAACTTGGCACAAGAGCCAATTCTCAGTGAGCTCTTCCTTGGTCTTTTGCAAAGATTAATAGGTTCCTTCGCTTGGAATTCTTTATGCAGTATTTTTTGATCTACTAATCTCTTTTGTCTATCCTGAGCTACTTTCATTTTATGCCTAATATAACCAACCTTTTGTTCAATTTCCTTTATCATGTCAAGCCAAAGAACTACCTTATTCACTTAATCATTCTAGTTGATTGGTATATTACATTTTTTTCCATTTAGAGGCTCAAAAGGACTCATCTTCAATGATTACTATTACCTATTATTGTAAGAATTTTTTACCAAAGGTATAAACTCTTTCCACCTTAGGTTGATGCATGACATACATTCTCAACATGTCTTCCAACACCCTATTTACTCTTTCAGTTTGTTCATCTGTTTGAGGCTGATAGACTATGTTGAGTGCTAACTTTATTCCAAAACCAATAAACAATACTCCAAAATTTCATAGTAATTAAACTTGGCATCCCGATTAAAAATTATATTCTTGGGCATACCATTCAATATAAACATTTATTTCTTGAAAATATGAACAATATCAATTTCCTTGTGGGTGGATTTCACTGCTATAAAATTAGCTTCCTGGTACCCATTACTATAAGCAAATTCTACTAAAGGTAGAAACTCTTCCCACCTCTTAGGTTGATGCATGACATACATTCTCAACATGTTTTGCAACAACCTATTTAATCTTTCAACTTTTCCATTCATTTAAGGATGATACAATGTGATAAATGCTAACTCTATTCCAAATCCAACAAGCAAAGTTTTCCAAAATTTTTGAGTAAACTTGGCATCCCAATATGAAATGCCTTCTCATGTATACCATGTAATCTAAATATTTTTTTCATTAGTATCTGAGCAATATCAATTTCCATATGGGAGGATTTGACTACTATAAAATTAGCTTCCTTACTTAGCTTTTCCACGAGCACCATTATGGCGTCATGTTGTCTAGTTGTCCTTGGTAGTTCTATGATGAAGTCCATAGAAATGACTTCCCACTTTCACTCAAGAATGAGGATTGGTTGTAACAATCTTGTTGGATGTTTACACTCTACTTTCACTTGCTGACACTCCAAACATATGGTAATTTACTCAACAATAACCTTTTTCATTTCCATCTAATAATAAATGTTTTTCATATATGTTAACATTTTTGGATAACCAAGATGACTTGAATAAGGTATTTTTTGAAAGTCATCAGAGATGAGCTTCTTCAAGTCACCCATGCAAGGTAAATACTATTTACCTTTGAATTTTAACATACCATCATATATGATAGAGCAATTCTTACTCAATTCTCCTTTTGGCTCCTACTGCAAGCACTCCTTCATTTTCTAGTAATTCTCATCTTAATGCATTTCCTCTTTGATCTTTTCTTTGATATCAACTTGACAAGTACTGATGGCTGCCACGTGTGCCACTGTGCACCCTTCTGCTAAAGGAATATACTACTTTGTTTTCCTTTCCTTTAACATATTTATTTCAAAATCAAATTCACTAATCAAGGCTAGCCACCTTGCTTATCTTGGATTTAGCTTAGGTTTTCCAAATAGATATCTCAACCCTCCATGATTTTACATCATTTTTTTTGTACCAACAAATAGGGGCGAATTAATTTAATTAGAACCAATTAATTGCGCACACATAAATTCTCAACTAAGGTAGGTCTTTTATTTCAAGTTTATTATGAATAGTATATGTAGGTAAATTTTTTAATTAACACTATTCAATACCAAAATATCTATGGTCATGGCACAAAATCAAAATAAATTTTGTTGTAACTCCTCACTCTTAGCGCATTGGAATCATCATTGTCAAACCCTCAAGAATTCCAATCACTCTGCACACAGTTCTGAGATTAAAATCACTCTTGCAGATTAAACATCACTCAATCATTCAATATCACTCATGTGGAAAAGGGAAATAATCCTAAAAAGAATTGCAGAAACCATTCAAATACAACTTCACACAATCAATGAACTCATTGCAATAATCAAATCATCAATATGTGCAACATACTATAACATGTACACAACAATATATCTAATACTTTATTCAACAAATAGCAGCAAAATAATTAATAACACACAATTGAGAAATGGATTGATCCTGGATGTATGTTGTCACACAAATAATCAAGATCAACTATTCTGCAAAGCAATTAACAATCCATAACTGCAACACATTAATAGGAGTTTGTAATAGTGACAACTAAACAATGTTAAACATAATTGTGGGGAAATTAAACAAATTGCTACCGTACCTCACTGATATATTGATCCCTGCTAATGAGGAGGGTCCTTCCTCCTTGGCAAGGCACTGGTAATTTACAACTCACAAGCTAAGAAAATAGAATACAATTGAGCCACAAACCCATCAAGTTTTTGTATTAATCTTGAAAAGTTATAAATGCACAGTTTCTCCAAAAAGACAATATTGTCATCCCCTATACGATGCAAAGGGACTCTATTTTTATACCATTACAATATTTCTAATCTTAAAACCAAAATGAGCCATGAGAATATTTTGATTTTTAGGTTGTCCAAGTTGAGAGTCTTGTAAAAAAGATTACAACTAATTTGTTGAAAATAAATATAGTGTTGTAAAAATGTCTTCAATTAGTGAGAAGCCAACAATGGAAAAGCATAACTGTCACAACTGAGTTGGTTGTATTATCAAGATATTTTCTGCTTTGCTAGCACAATGGTTTAGGTTGACTACAACCAAGTAGCAACTCCTATGTTCACTCCTGATGACATCAACAAGTAAATAAAGTATTTTGAAAACAAAGTGTTATAAAACAAAGTATAACATCATGACAATAACATTAACAAAACCTGTTCTAGGATATCAAAAATAAAAAACTATAATGACCCACCTACAATTACAAACATAATGTGAATATTAGCATGCATATGAGGCATCCATATGATAGCTAGATATGCATGAACCGCATGTATTACATTAGTATACATACTTCCTAATATTGGAAGAAGTCTAAGTTTAGATTGATGAATCCATTATCGAAATAAATTCCTAACTCACTAGAATACAATAAATATATTGAGTGGGGCCTTGATATGTGTACCATCCTTATATACCTACATATAGGATTAATTCTTTAAATAAAAAATATGTCTATATATAATAAATACAATGAAAATTAAATTAAATTTATTAAATTTATAATTAATTAAAGTAAATAAAAGATTTAATTAAATGTTAAAATAAAGCAACTTGTTTAAATATATAAATAAAACTATTTAATTAAATTGGAAACTAAGATTTAAATTAAATACTATTAAGACCTAAAAGTAAATAAATAAACATTTTGAGTGATTCATTTCATAACTGCTTCCATCCAAAAGGAAAATAAGGGTCGAGAAGGTAGGAGGGTGACATCAAAGTGAAATGGGGGAAACGCTAGAAGGAGGAGGCCACCAACAAGGAGGTTTGTAGATGGTTTTATTTAGTGTATAAGATATTCAAGGAGGCCATAATAAGGGGAAAGGATTTTTGGAGACTCAAAATACAATAGGAATTTCTAATAGTCATTGTTAAAGGAAATTTGAGCTTAATTTCTTTTTAAGCTTTTGGGCTTGGGAGGCAGAGTGCTTCAATTTCAAGTATTTTGGAATTGGGTACCGAGATTGTGCCTAGTTTGGTAGGGAGGTTTTGGTCATTTGGTAATGGAAGCAGAAACAACAGGTTTTGGTCATTTGGTAATGGAAGTGGGAACAACAACCGGGAACAAGAGGTTTTGGTCATTTGGTAAAGGAAGTGGGAACAACAAGTGCTAGAAACACCATCAGACAAAATTTTCAAATAAGTATTTTCAAATGAACAATTGATTTTTTTAGTTCTTTGGTTAATATGAATAATAGCTTTGTTAAATTCTACTAATAGATAATCAGGGATTTTTTTTTTTTTCCAGCCACATTTTCAATTAAATTGTATTAATTTGGAACCTTACAAAAACTTGGAAAACAACATTGCATGTAATTAGCAACACCCCAACGAATAAAGTCATCTTGAAACAACCTCCTTGTAAATTTTATTGATAAAGTTACCCAAAATAGTCAACCTCTCATCAAAATACAATCAAAACCACATGAATTAAGGTGATATGAAAGAGTAGCATGCATTAGTTAAAATGGCAATTAGTGGAATAACAAATTGTGATTATATGAGTGATAATAGTTTGAAAGGTGGGAAAGATGGTGGAAATGATCTTAATTCCAAGACCCAACATAGTGTCCAAAATGAGTTTAGTGTGTATCAATAACATCAACATGGTCTTAATAACCATATAACAACACCTCAAAAAGCCACATGCCCTACAACTCTTTGTTAATTTGTTGACAAAATTGTCTAAAACATTTAGATTCTATTTCAAATTAAAAGCAAAACTAGATAATAAGGACTTGAAAAAAAAAAAAAAACAAACAAACAACAACAAAAAAACATATTTTAGTTAATGACCACTGTCACAGTGATAAGGTATGGCTTTGAGAGTTAAAATGATAAGAAAAAGTAGTAAAAATATGTGTAAAAGAATGTCAATTCTGAACTCAATAATAATTACAATCAATTTAATAAATATTTATTTATTTTGAATCCAAATCTAAATAATTAAATAAATATTTAATACTATTAATTTAATAAATATTTCAGTTATCATAAAAATCTAAATAAATGAAATATTATTTTTTAAATTAATTAAATAAATATATTTAAAAATCATTATATTTAAAAAAAATCTATATTTTAATTGGTTTAAATAAAATTTAAAGAATATTTTACTATCAAAATTATCACTATACAAAGTACTATATATTTTTTCCAAGTTATAATAGTAAGAACAACATAAAATTTAGGGACTAGTAAAGCAACTAAAAACTAATACTCAAAGGATTACTCAACATAGGTAAGAACCTAACATTGTCCAAAGATGTGAGAACATGAAATTCCTTAATAAAATATTAAAAAATAAATATTTAAAAAGAAAAATAAGATAAGAAACTTATTATTAAATTATTTAAATATATTATTGATTGAAAGTAAAATTTAAATTTAATAAAAAAATTAACATTTTCAAAATAATTTAAATTAAATTTGATCAAAATTGATTTTAATAATGTGATTATTTAAAAATTAAAATTAACATAATTTTATTAAAATTTTAATCAATTTTATTATCTAATTTTTATTTTTTTAAAATTCCTATCCATTTCCAAACCCCAATTTGAACAACTTTCATATCTACAATTTTAACAATTTTCCCACAACATATAATAATATAACTAGTGTCGGGTAACATTTAATAATATAACTATTTCAACAACTTCAATAAACTATAACAATTCTTCCGCCTTCCTCAATAATATTGATTAATATAACTATAATAAAAATACTACAACTACCTTCATCACATTGATTAATATTATTATTTCAACAACTTCAATAATACTAGTACAACTACCGTCATCACATTTTTTAATATAATTACTTCAAACAACATCAATAATACTACTGCAACTACAATCATACCAATTGACAAAAGATATATTAATATAACTATTATAACAACTCCCCAATTTTACCTAACTCATAGCAAATAAAGAAATAAAATCAATTTATATATTTCATGTTTCATTTCCATTCTATATCTGAGTATCCAATCCATTAATTACAGCGCAAACATACTTTGTTAATATAATTGTTTAGTTGATCTTGAAAAGACAGTTAGCTTATGAGAATGGAATGTGGTCTGTCTGTGGAGAGGGTACCTAGTAGAGAAACCCAAAAAAATAATTGTCATTTGTATCAAATGGTTATATGGAGGTGACATGCAGCATTATACTGATCAGATGTCACATCTATAATAAATATTATTTTTGAGAGCATTGGTCGTTAAAATAAACTAACTAATCTATGAAAAAATATCATATTTAGATGCTAAAAAAACCCATGTGTATATAAGATTATAAATATTTAAAGCCATTATTCTTCCATTGGTATTTGAGTTCTATTATAACAAATTATTAAAATGACTTTTTATAAAGATTTTAAATTTAGTAAATATTTTTGTATTGAAAAGATTTTAAATTAATAGAATGTTTTTTTAAAAGCATTTAAAGGAATCGGTCATTAGGACGGGTTCATAGATTCATGACATTTCAGCCATCAATATAATATTTAGCATATCCAAGCATGGGGCATACAGAACTAGTCCATATTTGACTTAGGAAAATTAAAAGAAGTGGCTTAATAATTCATTTTATGGTTAACAGATTTGTATTTAAAATAAATTTAATAACTTATTTGTTTTTAAAAAATAATAATTTTTATTTATTTATTTATTTTTAATTTATTATTAATTTAAATTTATTTTAATTTTAGATCTATCAAATTTATAGATTTAAATTAATTTTAATTTGGGTTTATTAAGATTTATCAAATTTATCACTTTAAATTCATTTTAATTTGGAACTTATAGAGAGAAAAAATAAATTTATCAATATGTAAATCTGTTTTTAAATACAAAATTTCAATTTTATTATTTTTATTTTACCAAGTGAAAATGTTTACATTACCTAACATATATATTTTGAATGTAATCTATTTATTATTAGCTTATATCTATTTTAATTTTGGATCTATCAGATTTTTTAACTTAAATTCATCTTAGTTTGGAATTTATAAAAAACCTAGAAGAATCAAATATATCAATGTGCAAATTTCTTTTTTTGAATACAAAACTTAATTTTTTTTTTTTGTATTTGTATTTTACCAAATAAAAATGTTTACACTACTTAACATAACATTCCATCTCTTAGATATTCCACTGGAGAGCACCTCTAAACACAACAAATTTTAACAAATTTCCCATTTGAAATACAAAATATACAAAATATAAACTAATAATATGAATTCCAATTCTGCAAACTTCTTTATAATGAAATAAAAAAGTTCAAACAACCCGTGACTTTAAACATATAACTCATTAAAAAAACCATAACTTTCAAGAATAAATAAATTTAGATAATGATC
The DNA here is from genome assembly GCA_031772625.1 of Pinus tabuliformis. Taxonomy (NCBI): domain Eukaryota; kingdom Viridiplantae; phylum Streptophyta; class Pinopsida; order Pinales; family Pinaceae; genus Pinus; species Pinus tabuliformis. The sequence goes on from CM062807.1 coordinate 735,688,524, forward strand.
TATAACCATTATTTGTTCACATATTCTTGATATATTCAAATAAGTATCATTTCTCTTACATATCCATTTTCTGCCAAATCTACTAAATATTTAAAAGATGAATATAACAAGATTACTGTCAATTTTTTTGGATCCATTTTCAGCCAAATCTACTAAACATTTAAAAAGATAAATATAACTAGATTCAAACACTCTTACTATCAAATTTTTTGGAAAAAAAAAAGATTCTAACCATTTTTAGTGGTGCAAATTTGAAACCTCCATAGACAACTCCAATCCATAAACACATCGCTTTTTGCTTCCTACAGTCATGTTACTGCTGGGTCGGATGGCATTCCAGCAACGTCATGTAAAATTTATATCTTTCTTCCATTGCAGTCACAACATGAGCATGGAAAGCTGCTGTAAGCTCAATTCCTGCATCAGCACGCGGCTCTCGTCCTGATTATTATAAAGATGCTGTAATCTGTCCCGCAATATGAAGGGAACACGAGAGAGTGGGGTGCGAGTTATATCAATGTGGGTATTCTGGAGGAGGAATGTGTGCAGGAAAAACATGGAGTGAGAATAGCACCGCGATATTGCGATGCAAATATCTGTTAAACACCTTGTGGGTGGAATCCATGGAGCGAAAGGAATGATCGCAACAGCAATATGCAACATTCTTCTCCAACAAAGATTCAGCAGCAGCAGGATGTAACTGAACCAGCAGCAGGAATTGGGTGGGGGAGGAATTGATCAGTCATAACCCATGCCTACTGTATTGAATTTAGAAATTTAAAACCCTAGTGATAGCACCCTGTAGTTCTGGAATTCGTAGCAAAAGGATGCGCATTTTTCACTGTGTAGCATGTGATTCCCTGACATGAATTGATACGTTGACCTATAATTTGAGGGCACGAAGTATGATGAAACAAAGTTGGTGATATTGACTAATTTAATTTAAATACCTTGATCAATTTTATATTGAATATTGTCAGATATTTGTTTTTTTTGTTGTGAAAGCTATTACTGGTGGAGGGCCTAGACTATTGATCCTTTCTGGTCATCAGATGGGGACGTCTTCATTGGTGGGAGACTAAGAAGAGCAAGAAGCTTGAAGTTGATTTTCAACATCACGAGATGATTACATATTGCGTTGGACATAATGGCATGAATAATGTCCCATGAAACCAATTAATTAGGTCTTATATCACATAATTTAGAATTTCAGGCATGAAATCAATTAATCATTCACGAGATGATTACATATTGCGTTGGACATAATGGCATGAATAATGTCCCATGAAACCAATTAATTAGGTCTTATATCACATAATTTAGAATTTCAGGCATGAAATCAATTAATCATGTTTCATGTCATATAATGTTTTGTATATAAAGATAGGAATAATGCCTTATCTAATCAATTAATTTTGTTTCATTTCGTATACTTTTTATGCTAAGTGTATTTATATTGGGGATATATAACCATGAAAAATTTACATGACATATTGAGAGATATATAGGGGTAAAGGGTTTTTATATTGGCATGTAAAAAAATGGAACTCAAAGTTAATGAAAAAATATAAAGGGGTATAAAAATTGTTAATGAAAAAAGAGATATCGACAATATCTAGTGAAGTAGGGGTTTTTAAAATTGGGAAGGTAAAGGTGTATTAGGTTCATATTGGTAGGGGGTTAAATGATGTGATTTTTAGAGGTATTTTCCAATATGTAGTCAAATTAGTGGTATTGTTTAGTATGCCACGAATAGAGTCATATGCCATAGGTTCATTGAGTGAAGCCCTTGTGGAAATCAATTACTTATGCCTCATGCCAAACACTTTCTGAGTATGGACATAAAGTGGGTTAGGATGGAAATGTGATGTGTATCTTGATGCAAAGCCAGCATTTCGAAATTTAAAATAATTTATTTTTCCTTACCTCATATTTATAAATTATTTTAATTGATAATATTATTAAAAGAAAAGGTTGGATGATTAAAATATATAAGACATTTATTATAATAAATGATAGTAATGTAATTTTATTAAACTTAATTTTAGTTGTGTTTTTGGGTAAATATTTTGTATTATCTAAAAATGTGAAGCACATATCAAGTCATAGAGTTTTGGATAGGTCTCTCATTATAAAAATTACACTAGACCTAAAATCTCATCATTTTTAGAAAAACAAAGTACATATTTTTGTTTGTTGATATAAAAACTAAAAACCGGGCCACATAAGCTATTTACACACTAAGAGATATAGACAAAGAACATAAAGGAATATGATAGAAAGAGAATAGTTAAGGAGATTTGTCCTGCTTAGCTTTGGTCCAACATTCTAAGTTCTTCTTTGAGGAGAGAGTCTTTAAAGGATTTCTTTGAGGATGAGATCTGCAAAGATGATGAGATGCATCCTTAATTGGGTAACTTATCTCCAATTTTATTTCCAATTCTTTTAATGTGAGTAGCAATGATCACCAAAATGGAAGGAAGGAGTGATGCTACTAGTAGGCTTTCAAGTCTGCAACTGCGAGATATTTTGTTGATCTCAGTGCCATGTAGGATCTTGTAGACGATGTTTATAACAAGCTGAGAATCTCCCTCCACCATAAATTTGGTGTAGCCTTGAGGTTAGGTAATCAATAGTCCCTCTTCAAGGGCTTTCAATTTTATTGCATTGTTACTATTATATCTGATAAATCCTAAATACATATAGATAGGGGATCCTGATGAAAAGAGATCTGGGTATAAGTCCAAAATCCCCTTTCTTAATAAATCCCAAAGTTTGTACCTGTGGTTAATACCCACAAGGCCCTATCAGAAACCTTCTCTGCCTTTATTTATATGGACTTACATTAAAATAGAGCCACCCTTTTTATTGGGGCTTTTAGATCCATCGGAAGCCACCACCCATCCGCATATACATATATCATGCCTTAACCACTCTTCGCAAACCCCGCAGCCACATATATAACAACTACAGGGGAAAACCATATAAGTCCCACTCTAACTCAAATACCCGGATTTCAAATATTATAACCCCGCCTTCATATATATTGGCGGTTCCGCAGATCGACGCTATAAACAATAGCTTCACCTCCTTCCTTCTGATGTGACGGACCCGACACCTTTATATGCTGACCCTAAATGCGATTTCAGGTCCGGAATATCGGCAGTCCTTATCGGCAGTTTGTAACGTAATGGGTCTGCGGACCCGACAACCCATTAAACTGCTCTCTATAATATTTCGGGTTCGTTTATGGAGTGTACAGTACGACGCTTTTGCGGACCCGACGCCTTTTAGGTTGCAATCTATAACATTTCGGCTCCGGGTATCGGAGCTCTCCCCCTTCGCCGTACCAAAGGCCCTTTTCCGACCTGATGCTCTTTATATCCTATTTTATAATGGTTTTCAGCTCCGGACTATCGGAGCTTGCACTTCGGGAGTCTCAAAGCCTCTCCTCAGATGTAATATGGGATCTGGACCCGATATGGGTCTGGAACAATATCAATAATATTTCACGTCCGCCTCAACGCTCCACTTTGAGGAAAATACTGTAATTCCTCTGTGCATACATAATTATATACTAGCTTCATAAAAAGACTCAGGAAAGTCGGCGGAAGCAGCAGTGAAAGGAAAACTATCATGATTGCATAAATCAAGCATCATGCGGGAAGATTAAGGCGATATCCATTAACCTTCAACTCACGATAAACCAACTATTCGATACATGCAAACATATTCTAAATGAACAGAAAACCATTACTATAGACACACAGATGGAAAGCTTTCAAGAACAATGCTTCCGATCAGTCTTCTTCTCACTTTAATCACAGAACACGCACTTCTATTTCTGACATAGTCAGGAAACTCTGCTTATATTAATATGAAGGCATGAATTTACATTGGGAGACTTTGGTCTCATGCACACCACACACACAGGCCAGATTTTCTTCACTAATGGCCTTCTCTCTCACAGGCCCGATTATCCACTCTAGTGGCCTCTCCTTTGCCCGTAGGCTTCCATGCATATATAATAACCAGTGGTCTAAAAAGCCTAGCACTTCTACTTGCATACATATATGGTAAAAAGCCTCTTGAGGCTTTATTCCATCTTTTCTTTGTTTTAAAACAAAAAGCCTCCTTATCCACTTCTATTTTATTTATGCCTAAAAGCTCTCCCTTACTCCTAGAATCATGGGACTACTCATGCTCTTATCTAATTATTTTTAGAGCATCTAATTTAAATCACACTTAAATACTACTTAGGAAATTAATTCCTAAAATGCATGACCCCCCTATGCCTATTATTTACAATAATTTCCCTTGGGCTGAATGCTCCTGCATCAGACTCCCAAGGTAGAAAAATTTCATGATCTCCTGATCATGTGTTCAGATCTATGTTTGCCTGGATCCCATATCTTGTGTTGTAACTTCTCATTTGTCGCTGCTTCTGTCTGTTGTTCATCTCCAGGTCTCCACACTTTATGTTGTCTTGCTCCACTTGCTACACTTTCACAATCTGTCTCTGTCTTTATTTTGCTGCTGTTGCTTTTCTTCTTTGCGGATGTCTTTCTCTGAGACACTTTCAACATGATTCTTCTGATTAATTCAATTTCCTTGTCCAATAAATCTTCAAGCTGCTGATTTCTTACTGCCACCCAATCATCCATGCCCTCTTGTTTTATACAATGGAAAACTTTTTCCTTGCCTTCTCCTATCAGCAACTTACTGGACTGGTACATTGTGTACTCCTTTCTGCTACCTTCATCTCTATGCATCTGCAACTCCCAATTCTGAAATTGAGATTCTTTCTGCACTGAATTATGATCATTCAGTATCCTTTCCAGCAACATAACGTCCTCATCCCATGGATTAGAATTTTCTACAGAATTCTCATCTTTCTCCTTCATTTGACTACTCAACTGAGTCAAATGTTATTCAACACCTGCGATAATACCTTCATTCATAAAACACTTGTTAAAACAAAATTCATAAGGCATCAGTGCCTTACTTCCCTCTGCCAGCACTTCAGTATGGAAATTTCTTTGCCTGCTGCTACTGTCTTCAAACTCTATTATTTCAGCTGCTATAGCTGCTTTTGCTGTAACTATCGTTACTGCTCTTCTTGTTTCCAACATTGATACTGCTACTGTCAATGTTGCTTTATCTGCCACCATAGATGCTGCTTCAGCTGCCTTCATAGATGTTATTGCACATGTTGCTTCAACTGCCACCATATATGTTGCTGCCTCCCAAACTTCCTGTCCCTCTGCAAAATTCTTTGGCTCATCACCTGCAAATTATTCCTCAGGTTCAAATGTCTTCAGCAAACATTTCGGCCATTTCTTCTTTTCAAGAATTTCATCAACATGCTGTAAATTTGTTCCAGCATAACCTCCATCTTCCTCTTTGACAATCTTCAGCAATTGTCCATCACCATCTTGATTGATTTTGGCAATCAAATCAAGTTCTTCAACTACTATAACTTCATCATGTACTACTGTAGCAGCTTCAAAATTTTGTCCTCCAATCTTCTTTTGGCTATACAGAAAAGCCAACCCTCTTTTGTCACCCGTGGTAACAAACCTCTGCTTATGAGATATGACTGTCTCATCTTCTTTCTGCAACTGTTCTCCTCCTTCCAAGACAATTCCGAATGATGGACTGTCCTCTTTCTTACCTGTAAACACAATCAAATTGTCAGCATCAAAATCACAAGACCCACTGGTTTCACTTGTCGATTCAGTCACCAAGTTTTCTCTCTGCAGCTCCAAGTATTTTTCAGGACTCAGAAAATCTTCACTGGCTCTCTCCTCAGCTTCCTCTGGCAACACTTCAGTATGCTACTATCAGTTCTTTTTCGACTCCTCTATCAGCACATCAGTATGCTAATTTGCATTCACCATGAGAATGTTAGCTAGTCTCTCCTTCTTACCATCTTCTGCTTCATGACTGTCATTCATAAAAACTCTCTTCCCTTGCTTCTTCAACAAATTAACCTGCACATAAGTCCTCTGTCTCTCCAACTCTCTTCTCTGGAGATCTAGTTTCCTATACAATTCAACAACTTCATTAGGAGTAGAACTTGGAAACTTCACACGATTTTCCATACCTTCCCTAGTGCTTGACCCATCATCAGCTGGTCCTTCTCTTTCTGCATCAACATCCTGATTAGACTCCTTCTTCTTCATCTCCTTCTGAGATCTTGCTAACTCATCATCGATCTGAACAGCCTTCAGATTCAACTCTTCTTGAACAAACTCTAAAGCTTGTTCATCTCCCTGTACTGTACCTGCAAACATGCACAACTCATTAGTTTTTAAATCACAAGACTTTTCAGTCTTGACTGCTTCCTCCATTACTTCCTTCTGAACAAATCTGCATTTGGAATCTTCAATTTCCATCTCTGGCTCAAGAACTCTAAGTTCCTTTTTTAGCAAGGCAATCACAGTTTGCCTCAACTTCCTCTGCAATTGTCGCCAAATCACTCTCTTTCCCTTCAGTGGAAAGATCCATTTCCTATTTTGATTTTCCTGCTCTTGCAGCCATTCTTCCAGTACCTGCAATTGTACCTTCATTACTGCAATCTCTCTTTCTCGAACTTCTGCAGTCATCTCATCTCTGTGGCATTCCTCTGAACCTCTTCTCTGATCCTCCATGATCATCTTCTCCAGCTGTATATGAGATCTATCTACCTCATGCTCTCCTAGAACAGAATTTTGATTCTCCTCATCTTTTTCCTTCTTCATGACAATATCAGCCAATTTTCCTTCACCTGCAAACATACACAAATTGTCAGATTTAAAACCATGTGACCCTTTGGTCTTACCTGAAGTTTCAGTCTTCAAGTCTTCATCTTCACTATCTCCCAGAAATTCTCCTTGTTCTGGTTCACAAATGGATTCTTCCATTTCAACTTCCTTGAGTTTTCCCTTCAACCACTTCACTTCCTTTTGTTGCAACCTTCTCTGCAACTTATGCCACTTTACTGGCTTCTTACTTAAGACCCAACCTAGTCTTTGTCTTTCCTCAAGCATTCTCCTTAATGCATTGAGTTGTTCTTTTAATTCAGCAACCTCTTTGTCAATTTCCTCTTGACTCATCTTCTTGCCATTTGCCTTGGCATCCTCTTTCTTATGTCCTCTACTGTGGCTTTTTCCTGAACCTCTGTTATGACTATTAGTAGTCATCTTCTTCTCTTCTTTCTTCATGAGCTCCTTTGCAACAAGCCTCTGCAATAGCTAGTCCTCCTGGCTGCAATCTTACCTCACTAAGCTCTCATCACTTAGTCTTTTGGTAAGTACAGGTCCTCTGTCTGGAACCTCTTCCTGAGCAACACCTTTGCTCCTTCTAGGCTTCTGCAATCCCCCACTCTCTCCTGAGAACACTTCAGTTTTCCTCTCTATCCAATTTCTTATTGGATTCTTCAGGTTCACTGCCACTTCTCTATAAGAGTATTCCCCTTACTCTGTCTTTAAGAACACATCTGGTTCTTCTCACATAGCTTCTCTTGCTGTCATCTGTGCATTAGCATAAAAACACACATTCTTAATTTAAAACAGAATATAACATATTACCTCTCTTTCAAGATCTCAACATGATCTTGTTCCACCCATTCTTCTGCACCTTGAATGTCTTATCCTCTGGTTGGGTTCTCAAGTCCTTTTTTCCCTCCATTAAGCAATCTTGCTTCTCTTTCCTCTAAGGAATTCTCTATTCCTGTTCGCTCCAAGCCTCTGCTGGAATTGCTACATCTCCCACTGTAGTCTTTAATCATTCAGCTCATTACCTTTTCCTGTGTGCATGTTTCTCTTCAAAGAAATCTTCCCTACATTATTTATGTTCTGACAGTAATGCTGCTTTTACCTCAATCTCCTCTGATACCAACTTTTCCTTTCTGGAATTCTTCTCCCCGCAGGAAACTTTACCTACTCTGATACCACTTGATGTAAAGAGATCTGGGTATAAGCCCAAAATCCCCTTTCTTAATAAATCCCAAAGTTTGGACCTGTGGTTAATACCCACAAGGCCCTATCGGAAGCCTTCTCTCCCTTTATTTCTATGGACTTACATTAAAATAGAGCCACCCTTTTTATCGGGGCTTTTAGATCCATCGGAAGCCACCACCCATCCGCATATACATATATCATGCCTTAACCACTCTTCGCAAACCCCGCAACCACATATATAACAACTACACGGGAAAACCATATAAGTCCCACTCTAACTCAAATACTCGGATTTCAAATATTATAACCCCACCTTCATATATATCAGCGGTTCCGCGGATCGACGCTATAAACAATAGCTTCACCTCCTTCCTTCCGATGCAACGGACCCGGCGCCTTTATATGCTGACCTTAAATGCGATTTCAGGTCCGGAATATCAGCAGTTTGTAATGTAATGGGTCTGCGGACCCGACAACCCATTAAACTGCTCTCTATAATATTTTGGGTTCGTTTATGGAGTGTACAGTACAACGCTTTTGCGGACCCGACGCCTTTTCGGTTACAATCTATAACATTTCGGCTCCGGGTATCGAAGCTCTCCCCCTTTGCCGTACCAAAGGCCCTTTTCGGACCCGACGCTCTTTATATCCTGTTTTATAATGGTTTTCGGCTCCGGACTGTCGGAGCTTACACTTCGGCAGTCTCAAAGCCTCTCCTCCGATGCGATATGGGGTTCGGACCCGATATGGGTCTGGACCAATCTCAATAATATTTCACGTCCGCCTCAACGCTCCACTTTGAGGAAAATACTGTAATTCCTCTGTGCATACAGAATTATATACTAGCTTCATAAAAAGACTCAGAAAGGCCGGCGGAAGCAGCAGTGAAAGGGAAACTACCCTGAGTGCATAAATCAAGCATCATGCGGGAAAATTAAGGCGATATCCATTAACCTTCAACTCACAATAAACCAACTATCCGATACATGCAAACATATTCTAAATTAACAGAAAACATTACTGTAGATACACAGATGGAAAAGCTTTCAAGAACAATGCTTCCGATCAGTCTTCTTCTCACTCTAATCACAGAACACGCACTTCCTATGTTCTGACATAGTCAGGAAACTCTGCTTATATTAATATGAAGGCATGAATTTACATTGAGAGACTTCGGTCTCATGCACACACACACACAGGCCAGATTTTCCTCACTAATGGCCTTCTCTCTCACAGGCCCGATTATCCACTCTAGTGGCCTCTCCTTTGCTCATAGGCTTACATGCATATATAATAACCATTGGTCTAAAAATCCTACCACTTCTACCTGCATACATATATGGTAAAAATCCTCTTGAGGCATTATTCCATATTTTCTTTGTTTTAAAACAAAATGCCTCCTTATCCACTTCTATTTTATTTATGCCTAAAAGCTCTCCCTTACTCCTAGAATCATGGGACTACTCATGTACTTATCTAATTATTTTGAGAGCATCTAATTTAAATCACACTTAAATACTACTTAGGAAATTAATTCCTAAAATGCATGACCCCCCTATGCCTATTATTTAAATAATTTCCCTTGGCTGAATGCTCCTGCATCAGATCCCAAATGATCCCTAAATACACCTCCATAGCTCACCTCCCATAGGTTACCTTTTGAAGCATTGTAAAAATTGATCATTAGAAAATTAGGGGGAGGAGGACTCTAGGAGGAGGGAATCGACATTGTAATAGGGCAAAGAAAGGGGGGAATTTTGACTTACAGATTAGGGAACCAACTATAAATCAGCAAGGCTTCCTCACATGAGGCCTCTCGATATTGATCTAACTGGGACTGCATAGCAATTAATTCCTTTATAGTATTTTGAACTATGATCTAAAGAGAGTCATGAGGGAGGGAGTGATTCTTGAATATGTGACAATTCCTCTCTTTCCAAATATCCCAAATGAACAAGCCTCAAAGGAGAGTCCAAATGTGGTTCAAGACAGGGTTATTAAAAGATTGAGCCTTCCAATTATTAATCGTATGAAGGGTACTAGATAGATCATGGTCTAGTCTCTTCATGTTTGCTTCTAGATTGCTCCATAGGTGATTGGAATATGGGAAACTATTGAAGAGGTGCTCCACATTTTAAGCTTCTTGAAGGCATAGAGAATAGTAGCAGGGGCCCATATGCTTGCATTTTTAAATGTTGTCCCAGGTTAAGGTTTTCCCTTAGAACTATGACACATAAGAAGATGAAAACTTTCAACCACAAATCTCTGTGTCAGATGCAACTGTAGATGGAATCTTTTGGCAATTCTTTGAAACTTTCTTCCAGGTTATAGGCCTCATAGATGGAAAAGGAATTGGTTGGTTTGTAATCCCATCACAGTTCATTAGCTAAGTTTGATATCAAGATGATTCTTTACTTAAGCTTTTGCCGAAAGTTTAACTAAGTCTCCTCGTTGGGCCTTAGTTCCACTCTCTCAGAATTAACCATTATTTCCATGTTTGATCCAAATTAGAGGCATCATGAGAGTCTTTGACTTTTTGAAGGCCTTGGGAATTCATGTGAAGGCACAAATCCCTTAAGTTGTTTTGGTCTTGAAATTTTCGGAGTCGTTACCATGTGTCCTCCCAAAACATGGTTTTTAATCCATAACTAATTTCCCAAAAAGTAGTGTTATTCTATCGAATGCATTCCTTTTTTTCTTAGATTCCAAATGAAGGATATTGCATGGGAGAAGGGAATTATAATGAGTAACCCAATAGGAATGTGATTTTCATATTTTCTCATGTAGATACATTTCCAAAGGTCATGACCTCCTTGGAGCCAATGTCACTAGATCTTGGCTCCCATAATTGTAGCTATAGTTGAAGGATCTCTCAACCTCGTGCATTTCATTTCCCTTTTTGGTTACCCCTCTTGTAATATTTTTATGTATAATTGTAAATAATTGTGAATATAAAAATGATTGGAATTAGAGACAGGACACAAATTGAGAGTTATGGGAGGAGAAGTTGCTTGGGAATTGGTTGGGGAAATAACCAAGCTCATGTAGAAATTCCTTGTAGATTCAAATTTCTAATTGTAGTATGCTAAAATAATTGACTTGAATCTACTCTACTTGTCAGTGGAAATAATTAAATGATCGCAAAATCATGAAGCATACAAGAGAAAGAATTCAATCAACACATAACACAATGATTTCCTCGGGAAACCCATAGCTAAAAATCCATGCTATCTTTATATTGTATTAGTCAGAAAATATGAGAAGATTACAATGCTTTTCTCAAGTCTGAGCAACCTCTGCACTATCTCTATCTATCTCACTTCTTCCTAGACAATCCTTAACCAATACTTAATCAAATTTATTCTTTCCCAAGTCCCTATTTCTTTGTGTTGATCCTCAAGGAATTAGCCCCTATTTAATTAGGAAATTCCTCAATTATGAATTGTGCAATCCTCACAGGTGTTCCTCTGACTGCATGCACCATATGTACAATTTAGATGATTATAAAACTGATAGTACATTGTCCCTAAACTCCAATATCAACAGGGTCTTTCTATGATATGACATGCATGAGTTAATTATGAGTGAATCTTCAGTTTAGTGGTTGATCACTACAGGAAACACCACACTGCACTTTAGGCAGCACCACACTGTACTTTAGGCAGCACCACACTGCACTTCATGCAACACTACATTGCACTTCAGGAAACACCACACTGCACTTCAAGCATCACCACACTTGACTACAGGATGCACCCCATTGGACTACAGGAAACACCCCACTACTAGACCTCCCACTAACTCCTCCATGAGTTGGAACTAGTTTAACTGACTTTAACTCAATTAGACTGAATTAATTAATTACAACTCAAAATAATCTCAACCAATGCTCCTAATTATAAGAGACACTCTACATAACTCTAGTTAGACCCTCAACTCAAATTAACCAAGCCAACTAAGTCATATTAACTTAGTTAACTAATACAAGTTGTCATGATATGTGGAATTACAATTTTATTCCTAATTTAATTCAAGGACAAAATTAAATTAGGATTTTCTTGTTGCATTTTCAACATGCCCTCTCAACAAGAAAGGGATTCTCTGCTACCCCGAGCTTGCCTCTGCGAAACTCGAATTTTCATCTTGAAAATGCCTTTGTCAAAATATCTACATCATGTTCCTCTGTACGAATGTACTTTAGCAACATGATTCTCCTTTGCACACAATCTCATAGATGGTGATACTAGATGTCGATATGACTAGACCGATCATTAAAAATTGAATTCTCAGAGATTTTGATACAATTCTGATTATCACAGAAAATCACTGTAGGATCCATCTGTTGACCAAATAACCCAACAAGGATCTTCCTCATCTAGATAGTCTCAAAAGCTTCTTGACTAGTAGCCATGTACTTTGATTTTTTTGAACTAAGTGCAACTGATCTCTGCTTCCTCCTATACCAAGAAACTATTGCTAACTCAATACTGAAGATTCCCCCTGATGTGATCTTCCTGTCAGATGGACTCCCTGTCCAATCTGCATCTGTGAAGCCTTGAAGCTTCACTCCCTCTATCCATCTGTACCAAAGACCAAACTGAGTGGTGCCTCTAAGGTATCTCAACACATGTTTAACTGCCTTCCAATAGATTTTGGTTGGCTTAACCATTGCTTGACTAAGCTGGTTAACTTTAAAACATATGTCCGGTCATGTGTTCACCAAATACATAACTGAACCTAGAAGATGCCTATAAATAGTAGCCTCCACTACTTCACCTGAAGTAGCATCTTCCTTCCTCGAATTACCTACTAGAGGAGTCTCCATGGGATTGCTACTCTCCATGTGGAACATATTTAGTATCTCGTTGGCATACTTTCTCTGAGAGACAAACAGTTCCCCATCTCCTTTCTATAAATTCATACCAGGGAAATAAAGCATGAGCCTTAGGTCCTTCATCTCAAATTCGCTTGCAAGATCCTCTTTGAAATATTTTATGAACTTCTCATCACCTGTTAGAATCTAATCATCGACTTATAATACTATAATCAACAATTTAACTTCAAGCACAATATGGTAAAGGTTTTCATTTGCTTCACTTTTGGTGAAGCCCAACCTGGTAAAATAGTTGTCAATCATGGTGTACCAACAATGAGGTGCTTATTTTAGTCCATGCATCACTCACTTGAGTTTGAACACATGTGACTCTATATTGAAGGTATCAAATCATTCTGGATGCTCAATATACACCTCTTCCTCAATCATATTGTTTAGGAATGTTGTGTTCACATCCATCTGATGTATCTTCCATCCCATCTATGCTAAAAGTGCTAGAATAGATCTAATTGAAGAGTACCTTGATACTGGAGAAAAGGTCTCCTCGTAATCAATTCCCTTCACCTGAGAGAGCCCTTTGGCCACAAATCTGGCCTTATGTTTCTCCACACTCCCATATGTTTCTTTCTTTACCTTGTAAATCCATATGGAACTCACCACTGACATGTCTTCTAGTGTTGGGACCACTTCCCAAACACTGTTTCTGATAATGGAGTCATACTCCTCAACCTTGGCATCGACCCATATCATTTGCTACACTTCGTCCTCGAATGAGGATGGCTTAACCTCTACACTCACTCAGCAGAGACATGTAGCCAATGTACCGATATGGTGACCTCCTCTGCCTACGTTGTGATGTGGGTGCTCCCACATTATCTCTAGCATCATGCATCAATTTGCTAGTCTCTCTAGTTCACTTCCTTCCATCTTTGGAAGTCTCTGCATGAGTGGGTGCTTCCACTCTCTACTCCTCTACATGTGTCTACTCCACATCATCCTGAGGTTCTTTATTTGGAGCTAAAAGGTGTTCATATGCATGCAACTGAAGCTCCCTCTCAAGGGAAAATCTCATGGCCTTCTCTTCATTGAACTACACATCTCTACGAACCACTATCATCCTGTGTAATGGGAAGTACGCCCAATAGTTCTGAGGTGTATTAGTGTACCCCAAAAATATGCCCAACTCAGCTGTTGGTTCTATCTTTCTCCGTGCATCCTTGGTAACATGATAGTATACTTATGAACCAAAGATCATGAGGTGTGCCACTTCTGGTTTCTTACCTAAAAAAGCTTCTTCTAGTGTACTCATCTCGAGATTTTGATGAGGACTTTTGTCTGCACATAAACAACTGTGTTGCATGCTTAAACCCACAAGTGCAATGGTAGGCCTTGATCATGCAACATTTCCAGTGTATCTCCCACAATACTTATGTTCTTCCTTTTAGCCACCCCATTCAACTATGGGTTATGGGGTGCTGTTAACTCCTATCGAATGCCTTGTAATGCACAAAATTTATTGAATTCATTTGACACATATTCTCCACCGTTATCACTCCTGAGAGATTTAACTTTCCTGCTAGTATCTTTCTCCACTAAATTCACAAAATTTAGAGAACGTTTGATCTTTGTTCTGCATGAAGAAAATCCAACACTTACGAGAAAAATCATCGACAAATATTACATAATACCTATGCTTGGTTGTGGAGGCTGTCGAAAATGGTCCACACACATCTGAGTGAACTCTTTCAAGGATCTCTTGCGCTCAACCATCTTTATCATGAAATCTAGCTTCGATGTACTCCCCCAATGTAAACCATTTGCATGTGCCTCTCTGCTCTAGTGTACCCTTGGGAAGTATTTTAGAAATATGATGCATGATCTTCAAATCTCTGTGGTGGAAGTGATCCAATCTTCTATGCCACAACTCATATATGTCTTGGCTTTGCACCTTCTTTGATTTTGTGCTCAAATCAATACAATCTCCTACATCCAATTTGTATAGATTCTTCACCCAAACCGCGATCTGCTTCACTTGTCTTGAGGCTATGTGACGAAGGAAAGCCTTTCCCTTGCTAAATATCACATCGTAGCCACAGTCCTCCAACATGGAAATTGAAACCAAATTCTTCTTCAAACTAGGAACATACATGACATCTTTTAATGTGAGAGGAGAAACATACTCCCTTTGAAAGGTAACAATACCAATTCTGGTTGCACTATACCTCCCATCATCTCCCATTTCGATGTGCATCTGGAAGTCCTTCTCCTATAAGTCATTGAAGAAATCTTTGTTGCTGGTCACATGAAATGAGGCTCCACTATCCGGGTACCACACACTACCCATCAGCGATGTTACCATGCAAGTGATGAGGGTGAAATATAGCTCAAATTGTGAAGTTAGAGCTTCACCTGTTGCTCCTCCTGAGGGCTTCTTTCTGACCTTCTTGTGCAGAAACTTCGTGGCATAGTGTCCCAACTCATGACAATGAAAACATTTAATATTCAACATGTCCTTCTTCTTTCTGCCCTGACTAGAATATGATTTTGAATGGGATGACTTTCCCTTCCCTTTCTTCACATTTCTATCTAAGGCACAATTCTCCTCATCATCATGCTTAGATGAGGATCCATCTTTGGTTTTCCACTGAATCTCTTCTTACACCAAGTTAGACCACAAACGCTCCCACTCTGGTAGCTTCTCCCTCCCATTAACTAAGTCCTGGTAGTTGTGCTAGCTCTTGGGAAGGCATAGAAGTATTAGGCTCACTAGATCATCTTCATAAACTGTAACACTGACAATTCCAAGCTCATCCTAACATTTGGTGAACTTGGTCAAGTACTTTGATATTGTGTTGCCCTTCTCCATCTTGATTTTTCTAAGCTTGTCCTTCATTTCCATCTTCCTATGGTCACTGCTATTTTGAAACAAGCCTTTCAAGGCATTTCACATCGCATATGGAGTCTTGTTACCATGGAGGTTTGAGACAATATGATCTTGAACTCCTTCTAGGATAATCCTTCTCACCTTTTCCACATATTTTTTCCACTCTGCCAAATCTTGAGCACCAGCTACTGGAGGCTTAGGAATATATTTGTCTATGAATTCCTTAAGTCTGTTGTCTTCCAACACTGCTTCCATCCTACCCTTCCAATAAATATAGTTCAAAATACCCTCAAATGCATATTCGAGTCTCAATCCGTAGAACGACATCCTACCGGTTGTGAAGTATGATATTGCAAATTCGATTTCACTTGCAAAAGGCAAACTCGTATTCTCCTCTTTTATAGTGATTTCAACTTTGATACCATGTAAAAATTCATGGTAGATTCAAACTGTTAATTATAATATGCTAAAACAATTTACTTGAATCTACTCTACTCATCAGCGGACATAATTAAATGATTGCGAAATCACGAAGCATACAAGAGAAAGAATTCAATCAACACATAACACAATGATTTCCTAGGGAAAGCCACAAATAAAAACCCATGCTATCTGTATATTGCATTAGTAATAAAATATGAGAAAATTGCAATGCTTTGCTCAAGCCTGAGCAACCTCTGGACTATCCCTATCTGTCTCACTACTTCCTAGACAAGCCTTGGCCAATACTTAACCAATTTTATGCTTTCCCAAGTCCCTATTTCCTTGCATTGTTCCTCAAGGAATTAACCCCTATTTAATTTGGAAATTCCTCAATTATGAATTGTGCAATCCTCATAGGCATTCCTCTGAATGCATGCACCATCTATACAATTCAGACGATTATAAAACTCATAGTACACTATACCTAAACTCCAATCTCAACTCGGTATTTTTCTGATCTAACATGCATGATTTAATTATAAGTGAATCTTCAATTTACTAGTTGATCACTGCACTTCATGCAGCACCGCACTTGATTGCATGCAGCAACCCACTGGACTGCAGGAAGAACCCCACGGCTAGACCTCCCACTAATTCCTCCATCAGTTGGAACTATTTTAATTGAATTTAACTCAGTTAAGCTAAATTAATTAATTACAACTCAAAATAAACTCAACGAGTGCTCCTAATTGTAGGGGACACTCTACATGACTCTAGTTATACCCTCAACTTGAATTAATTGAGCCAACTAAGTCAAATTAACTTAGTGAACTAATACAAGTTGTCATGAGATGTGGAATTACAATTTTATTCCCAATTTAATTCAAGGACAAAATTAAATTAGGATTTTTTTATTTCATTTTCAACAGCTTAAAAGTGGCATTTAATTAGCCATCTATATTCCTAATGAATTGAAGGAAAGACTAGCACATAAATTAAAAATGTGTACGGGAAAGAGGACAAGCCAATCTACTCTCGTGAGACATGTTGACCTTGGTTAGCATGCAATAGAAAAGATGGAAAATGAGAGCATGCTGGGTAGAAAAAAAGAGCCTTATAGAGAGAGTGGAAGATGAGAGAAACACTCTTGCAAAGAAGAGCACTTGGACAAGAAGATTTGTGAGTGTGGTATTGGACGGTACACTAAAGAAGGCACAAAATATCCAAGTGCAAGATAGCACAACAACAAGAAATATTGTGTAGCAGCAGTGCATTAGTCTTGAGAAGCACTAGAACAACTTAGTGGGAGCTTGGGATGAAGTGTGGTGTTGATAAGATAGAGCAACAATGGACTCTAGACTCCTCCATAGTAGGTGGAGACATTGGCAATTCTTGGGATTATCTTAGTGTTTTCATAGGTGGATATTCCGAAGGTGGACTTTGGATTCCCATGAAAGCTATCGGGTGGAGGAATGGTGTGATATGGATTCCTGTTAGATTATAGGTGGAGGAATTGTGGGCTATGTATTCTTGTAGCGTGAAATAGGTGGAGACACCATGGGATCTAAATTACTGTAAGTGACTGTTGGGTGGAGAGATTGTGTGTTATGGACTCCTACTGTATTGTCGGTGGAGATATTGTGTGCTCTAGATTCCTAGAAGTGATGGTTTGGGTGGAGACACTATGTTCTCTAGATCCCTATTGGATTGTAGGTGGAGGCATTGTGTGTTATGAATTTCCACATGTTATGAATGACTGGCGTGACTCCCTTGAGTACTTCACTCGGAATATGAATATGGCTTAGGGGTGGTTAACTACAAGAAAGAATAACAATGTATTTCACCTATGATTGGGAGGAGATTTGAGTCTCTCTCTTAGTTTCCATTATTTTACTTAGTAAGATAAGTCATTTACTTATACCTTTGTGTATATTTGTCACGGTTGAATGACAATTGTTGTTGCTGCACAACCAAGAGTGTATCAACATTGTTAATGAAAGAATGAATATTTTTGTATGTGTTTGCAATGAGATGTGTTGCATGAATTGTGCTCAAGATATGAGATACTTGTAGATCCCTATAACTATTGATATATTATTGGCTACTTGTATGATCTTTGATGACTATTAAGAACTTAGTTGAATTGCTATGTTGTGTGTGAAATTCCATAGTCTAACTGTTATAATTATTAGAGGATCTTTGTGTTTCAGAGTTAAAGAGTCTTTACGTTGAAAGAGTTGTATGAGGCTTGTTATGGATTAACATGGTCGATATTTGTTATGCCTGACTAACGGTTACGTTATTCACTCATAGAGTGACAAAAGGAATAATGTATTATATGTGTGTGTGGGTTAGAGGCATCTGGTATTGGTATGATTAAAATCATAGAGTGTTGTAGTGATGGATTGGCTAGGTATAAAATTTGTTGATATTTGGACTCACGCCACCATGGATACATTCTATTAATGCCCAACACTTTAGTTGTTCTGCTTGATTTAAGGATAAATTTCCATGATTTTGCATGTATTCGGGTAGATCTAGGCCCCTTAGGAATTAACTAAGGGGAAACTTAGTTAATTCCTTGAAACCCTCGTGGAATGCCTAGAAATTCATTATGGTTTGTTAAGGAAATAATTGTCTTCTATTCAGGTCACACTTAGGCTAGTTCCGACAGGTTTGGGTGTCCGGGCATTCAGGGAAAATAAACGAGTGTTAAGTCTCAGTGGAACCAGATTCTAAATGGGCTTGACCAATATTAGTGTGAGATTTAAATGGATTGGATAAGGCATATCAGACATGGGGGCCTTCAAGGTTAGTGTGTTGTCGAATCCAAGGTCGAAGCCCATCGAAATTAGAAATTTTGTAGAAGACCAGGGTGGGGTCATCAGAGCAAAAGGTGGTGTAGGGCCATACTTAAACCAAATTTAGTTCAAAGGTTTGAAACATTTGAGGTGAGTGCAAGGAAGCGAGACTGAAAGACCTAGATGTGGGACAATCCTAGATGTGCTCATGGTGAGGAACTAGTCAGGAGGTATGAGGGTACGAAACTTCTAGCAAGTGTAAGTATGTGGAAATGATGAATTATTGACAAGCTAGATACAAGGTGACTTAGCATGTTTACATGTTAAGGGCTAGAATTGTGGTCCCGTGAGATGCGGCATATGCCACTTAGGTTGAACCATATTAATGTTGAGAAGAGCACTCGGACAAGAAGAGCTACACGTGTGGTATTAGAAGGTACATTGAAGAAGGCACGAAAGATCCAAACACAAGATAGCACAACAACAAGAAAGATTGTGTAGCATCAGCGTGTGAGTCTTGAGAAGCACTGGAAAAACTCAGTGGGATATTAGGATGAAGTGTGGTGTTGAGAAGATAGAGACAATGGATTTATCAATATCAAGTGAAATTTATCTTAATTTGGAATTTATCAAAGTCCTGGAAAAATCAAATCAATACAGAACTTAAATTATTTTTATTTTTATTTTTATTTGTATGTTACCAAATGAAAATGTTTATATTACTTAACATAACATTCTATTTCTTAGATATTCCACTAGAAAGCACCTCTAAACACAACAAATCTTAACAAATTTTATCATTTGTAATAGAAAATATAAACTAATAATATAAACTACTAATGTGAATTCCAATTCTGCAAACTTCTTTATAATGAAATAAAAAAATTCAAACAACCTGTAACTTTGAACATATAACCTAATTAAAAAAAAAACACAATTTTCAAAAATAAATAAATTTAGATAATTATCTATAACCATTATCATTTCTCTTACAGATCCATTTTCTGACAAATCTACTAAATATTTAAAAGATGAATGTAACCAGATTCAAACACTCTTACTGTTAATTTTTTTTGGATCCATTTTCGACCAAATCTACTAAACATTTAAAATGATAAATATAACAAGATTCAAACACTCTTACTGTTAATTTTTTGAGAAAAAAATAAGAAGATTCTAACCATTTTTGGTGGTGCAAATTTGAAACCTCCATAGACAACTCCAATCCATAAACACATCGCTTTTTGCTTCCTACAGTCATGTTACTGCTGGGTCGGATGGCATTCCAGCAATGTCATGTAAAATTTAAATCCTTCTTCCATTGCAGTCACAACATGAACATGGAAAGCTGCTGTAAGCTCAATTCCTGCATCAGCATGCGGCTCTCGTCCTGATTATTATAAAGATGCTGTAATATGTCCCGCAATATGAAGGGAACACGAGAGAGTGGGGTGCGAGTTATATCAATGTGGGTATTCTGGAGGAGGAATGTGTGCAGGAAAAACATCGAGTGAGAATAGCACCGCGATATTGCGATGCAAATATCTGTTAAACACCTTGTGGGTGGAATCCATAGAGTGAAAGGAATGATCGCAACAACGATATGCAACATTCTTCTCCAACAAAGATTCAGCAGCAGCAGGATGTAACTGAACAACCAGGATTTGGGTGGGGAGGAATTGATCAGTCATAACCCATGCCTACTGTATTGAATTTAGAAATTGAAAACCCTAGTGATAACGCCCTGTAGTTCTGAAATTTGTAGCAAAAGGATGCGCATTTTTCACTATGTAGCATGTGATTGCCTGACATGAATTGGTAAGTTGACCTATAATTTGAGGGCACGAAGTATGATGAAACAAAGTTGGTGATATTGACTAATTTAATTTAAATATCTTGATCAATTTTATATTGAATATTGTCAGATATTTGTTTTTTTGTTGTGAAAGCTATTACTGGTGGAGGCCCTAGATTATTGACCCTTTCTGGTCATCAGATGGGGACGTCTTCATTGGTGGGAGACTAAGAAGAGCAAGAAGCTTGAAGTTGATTCTCAACATCACGAGATGATTATATAATGCGTTGCACATAATGGCATGAATAATGTCCCACGAAACCAATTAATCAGGTCTTATATCACATAATTTAGAATTTCAGGCATGAAATCAATTAATCATGTTTCATGTCATATAATGTTTTGTATATAATGATATGAATAATGCTTTATCAAATCAATTAATCTTGTTTCATTTTGTATACTTTCTATACTATGTGCATTTATATTGGAAAAATTTACATGACATATTGAGAGATATATAGGGGTAAAGGGTTTTTATATTGGCATGTATAAAAAATAGAACTCAAAGTTAATGAAAAAATATAAAGGGGTATAAAAATTGTTAATGAAAAAAGAGATACTCACAATATCTAGTGAAAGTAGGGGTTTTTAAAATTGGGAAGGTGAAGGTGTATCAGGTTCATATTGGTAGGGGGTTAAATAATGTGATTTTTAGAAGTATTTTCCAATATGTAGTCGAATTAGGGGTATTATTTAGTATGCCATGAACTGAGTGACATGCCATAGGTTCATAGAGTGAAACCCTTGTGGAAATCAATTACTTATGCCTCATGCCAAACACTTTCTGAGTATGGGCATAAAGTGGGTTAGGATGGACATGTGATGTGTATCGTGATGCGAGCATTTCGAAATTTAAAATAATTTATTTTTCCTTACCTCATATTTATGAATTATTTTAATTGATAATATTATTAAAAGAAAAGGTTGGATGATCAAAATATATAATACATTTATTATAATAAATGATAATAATGTAATTTTATTAAACTTAAATTTAGTTTTTTTTTGGGTAAATATTTTGTATTATCTAAAAAAGTGAAGCACATATCAAGTCATAGAGTTTTGGGTAGGTATCTCATTATAAAAATTACACTAGACCTAAAATCTCATCATTTTTACAAAAACAAAGTACATATTTTTGTTTGTTGATATAAAAACTAAAAACCGGGCCACATAAGCTATTTACACACTAAGAGATATAGACAAAGAACATAAAGGAATATGATAGAAAGAGAATAGTTAAGGAGATTTGTCATGCTTAGCTTTGGTCCAACATTCTAAGTTCTTGTTTGAGGAGAGAGTCTTTAAAGGATTTCTATGAGGATGAGATCTGCAAAGATGATGAGATGCATCCTTAATTGGCTAACTTATCTACAATTTTATTTCCAATTCTTCTAATGTGAGTAGCAATGATCACCAAAATGGAAAGGAGTGATGCTACTAGTAGGCTTTCAAGTCTCCAACTGCGAGATATTTTTTTGATCTCAGTGCCATGTAGGATCTTGTAGACCATATTTATAACAAGCTGAGGATCTCCTTCCACCATAAGTTTGGTGTAGCCTTGAGTTTGGGTAATCAATAGTCCCTCTTCAAGGGATTTCAATTTTGTTGGATTGTTACTATTATATTTGATAAATCCTAAATACCTATAGATAGGGGATCCCAAATGATCCCTAAAGACACCTCCATAGATCACCTCACCCAGGTTACCTTTTGAAGCATTGTCAAAATTGATCTTTAGAAAATTAGGGGGAGGAGGAATTTAGGAGGAGGGAATCGACATTGTAATAGGGCAAAGAAAGGGGGGAATTTTGACTTACAGATTAGGGAACCAACTATAAATCAACAAGGTTTCCTCCCATGAGGCTTGTCGATATTGATCTAACTAGGACTACATAGCAATTAATTCCTTTATAGTCTTTTGAATTGTGATCTAAAGAGAGTCACAAGGGAGGGAGTGATTCTTGAATATGTGACAATTCCTCTGTTTCCAAATATCCCAAAGGAACAAGCCTCAAAGGAGAGTCCAAATGTGGTTCAAGATAGGCTTATTAGAAGCTTGAGCCCTCCAATTATTAATTGTATGAAGGGTACTAGATAGATCATGGTATGGTCTCTTCATGTTTGCTTCTAGATTGATCTATAGGTGATTGTAATAGGGGAAACTATTGAAGAGGTGCTCCACATTTTGAGCTTCCTGAAGGCATAGAGAATATCAGGAGGGGCCCATATGCTTTCATTTTTGAATGTTGTCCCAGGTTAAGGTTTTCCCTTAGAAATATGACCCATAAGAAGATGAAAACTTTCAACCACAAATTTCTCTATCAGATGCAACTGTAGATGGAATCTTTTGGCAATTCTTTGAAACTTTCTTCCAAGTTATAGGCCTCATAGATGGAAAAGGAATTGGTTGGTTTGTAATCCCATCACAGTTCATTAGCTAAGTTGGATATCAAGATGATTCTTTACTTAAGCTTCTGCCAAAAGTTTAACTAAGTCTCCTCGCTGGGCTTTAGTTCCACTCTCTCAGAATTAACCATTGTTTCCATGTTTAATCCAAGTTAGAGGCATCATGAGAGTCTTTGACTTTTTGAAGGCCTTGGGAATTCATGTGAAGGCACAAATCCCTTAAGTTGTTTTGGTCTTGTAATTTTCGGAGTCATTACCATGTGTCCTCCCAAAACATGGTTTTTTCTCCATAACTAATTTCCCAAAAAGCAATGTTGTTCTATCAAATGCATTCCTTTTTTTCTTAGATTCCAAATTAAGGATATTGCATGGGAGAAGGGAATTATAATGAGTTACCCAATAGGAATGTGATTTTCATATTTTCTCATCTAGATACATTTCCAAAGGTCATGACCTCCTTGAATAACCAATGTCACCAGATCTTGGCTCCCATAATTGTAGCTATAGTTGAAGGATCTCTCAACCTCGTGCATGTAATTTCCATTTTTGGTTACCCCCCTTGTAAATATTTTTATGTATAACTGTAAATAATTGTGAATATAAAAATGATTGGACTTAGAGACAGGACACAAATTGAGAGTTCTGGGAGGAGAAATTGGTTGGGGAAATAACCAAGCTCATGTAGAAATTCCTTGTAGATTCAAATTGCTAATTGTAATATGCTAAAATAATTGACTTGAATCTACTCTACTCGTGAGCGGAAACAATTAAATGATCACAAAATCATGAAGCATACAAGAGAAAGAATTCAATCAACACATAGCACAATGATTTCATGGGGAAATCCATAGCTAAAAATCCATGCTATCTTTATATTGTATTAGTCAGAAAATATGAGAAGATTACAATGCTTTTCTCAAGTTCGAGCAACCTCTGCAATATCTCTATCTGTCTCACTTCTTCCTAGACAATCCTTAATTAATACTTAATCAACTTTCTTCTTTCCCAATTTCCTATTTCTTTGTGTTGTTCCTCAAGGAATTAGCCCCTATTTAATTAGGAAATTCCTCAATTATGAATTGCGCAATCCTCACAGATGTTCCTCTAACTGCATGCACCATATGTACAATTTAGATGATTATAAAACTGATAGTACACTGTCCCTAAACTCCAATATCAACTAGGTATTTCTCTGATATGACATGCATGAGTTAATTATGAGTGAATCTTCAGTTTAGTGGTCGATCACTGCAGGAAACAACACACTGCACTTTAGGCAGCACCACATTGTACTTTAGGTAGCACCACACTACACTTCATGCAACACCACACTGCACTTCAGGAAACACCACACTGCACTTCAAGCATCACCACACTCGACTACAGGAAGCACCCCATTGAACTACAGGAAACACCCCACTAATAGACCTCCCACTAATTCCTCCATCAGTTGGAACTAGTTTAACTGACTTTAACTCAATTAGACTGAATTAATTAATTACAACTCAAAATAATCTCAGCCAATGCTCCTAATTATAGGAGACACTCTACATAACTCTAGTTAGACCCTCAACTCAAATTAACCAAGCCAACTAAGTCAAATCAACTTAATTAACTAATACAAGTTGTCATGATATGTCGAATTACAATTTTATTCCCAATTTAATTCAAGGTCAAAATTAAATTAGGATTTTCTTATTGCATTTTCAACACTCCCTCTCAATAAGAAAGGGATTATCTGCTACACCGATCTTGCCTCTGCGAAACTCAAATTTGCATCTTGAAAATGCCTTTTTTTAAATATCAACATCATGTTCCTCTGTATTAATGTACTTCAGCAACATGATTCTCCTTTGCACACAATCTCATAGATGGTGATACCGGATGTCGATATGCATGGAACGATCATTAAAAACTAAATTCTTAGAGAGTTTGATACAATTCTAATTGTCACAGCAAATCAATGTAGGATCCATCTATTGACCAAATAACCCAACAGGGATCTTCCTCATCTAGATAGTCTCACAAGCTTCTTGACTAGTAACCATGTACTTTGATTTTTTTTGAACTGAGTGCAACTGATCTCTGCTTCCTCCTATACCAAGAAACTACTACTAACTCAATACTGAAGATTCCCCCTAATGTGATCTTCTTGTCAGATGGACTCCCTATCCAATTTGCATCTGTGAATCCTTGAAGCTTCACTCCCTCTATTCGTCTGTACCAAAGACCAAACTGAGTGGTGCCTCTAAGGTATCTCAACACATGTTTAACTGCCTTCCGATAGAGTTTGGTTGGCTTAACCATTGCTTGACTAAGCTGGTTAACTGTAAAACATATGTCCGGTCATGTGTTCACCAAATACATAACTGAACCTAGAAGCTGCCTGTAAATAGTAGCCTCCACTACTTCATCTGAAGTAGCATCTTCCTTCCTCGAATTACCTACTCGAGGAGTCTCCATGGGATTGCTACTCTCCATGTGTAACATCTTCAATATCTCGTTGGCATACTTTTTCTGAGAGACAAACAGTTCCCCATCTCCTTTCCATACTTTCATACCAAGGAAATAAAGCATGAGCGTCAGGTCCTTCATCTCAAATTCACTTGCAATATCCTCTTTGAAATATTTTATCAGCTTCTCATCACCTATTAGAATCTAATCATCGACATATAATACTATAATCAACAATTTACCTTCAATCACAATATGGTAAAGGTTTCCATCTGCTTCACTTTTGGTGAGGCCCAACCTGGTAAAATAGTTGTCAATCATGGTGTACCAACAACGAGGTGCTTATTTTAGTCCATGCATCACTCACTTGAGTTTGAACACATGTGATTCTCTGTTGAAGGTCTCAAATCATTCTAGATGCTCAATATACACCTCTTCCTAAATCATATTTTTTAGGAATATTATGTTCACATCCATCTGATGTATCTTCCATCCCATCTACACTAAAAGCGATAGAATAGATCTAATTTAAGAGTACCTTGATACTAGAGAAAAGGTCTCCTCGTAATCAGTTCCCTTCACCTGAGAGAGCCCTCTGTCCACAAATCTTGCCTTGTGTTTCTCCACACTCCCATATGTTGCTTTCTTTACCTTGTAAATCCATATGGAACTCACCACTGACATGTCTTTTGGTGTTGGGACCACTTCCCAAACACTGTTTCTAATAATGGAGCCATACGCAACCATGGTATCGACCCATATTTTTTGCTACACTTCGTCCTCGAATGAGGATGGCTTAACCTATACACTCTCTCATTAGATACAAGTAGCCAGTGTACTGATCTGGTGACCTCCTCTACCTGTGTTGTGATGTGGGTGCTCCCACATTATCTCTAGCATCATGCATCAATTTTCTAGCCTCTCTAGTTCACTTCCTTCCATCTTTGGAAGTCTCTGTATGAGTGGGTGCTTCCACTCTCTACTCCTCTACATGTAGAAAGGAGGTTATTTTTGTGGCTTTATATTATTATTGTTAGGTCGGCTGGGTTATATTATGACTCCTTAGACTCCTATATATAGAAAGGATGTTTTGTCATTTAAATCATCCAAGAATTGTTCTTTTATGTAATGTAAAGGAGGTTGCCCACTCGAAGAGGCTGAATTCTAAGGCGTTGATCTATCTTTTCTATCTTTTCTTCAGCTGGTTTCATAACATTTGGTATCAGAGCTTTGGACTCTAGGGTTTCGCTGCTCCAAACAGGTCATCGTGGCATTTTCGCTATAACTTTTTTCTGCGATGTTTTAGAAGTTGCAAAAAAAACCCATTTGAGAAGAGATCGCTCTGAACCTCGGGTCCGAATTTCAGAGGTTTTCGTGCTATATTTGCGGAGATATGATCTAAGGAAGTTTGTCTTTTTGCAGACTCCTGAATTACATTCCAAACAGGTGACCTGGGGAAAATCGTCATAGCTTTCTCTCTGGGGATCGGATTGAAATTTCGTAAGAAGGTACAGAAAGAGAATAGACTATAGTTTCTTGAATGCATTTTTTAGATCCAAAGGTCGAAACAATGACTCGTGGCACGTAGTACAAGTTCGCTCTACTGAACTAGTATATAATCAAGTCACTGTGGGAGATTTCGCATAACTCTTCCTTGGAGAATCCAATTTGGGTCAGACTTGTGGCATTGGAAAGAGGACACAGAGAGATACTACAGATCACAAATTCAGAACTAGATGATTGGAAAGTACAGAGATACATTAGAGGCAATATCGAGCTCCTACAAAGTGAAAAAAGGTGTGTAGATTTTTTTTAATTTTTGCTTAAGCTTGGTTTGAAAATTTATTTTGAAGGAATTCAAAGGGCATAGTAGAGAATTATTATCGGTAACTGATGCCCCGAGGAAAGAAAATGCAAACACCTAGTAAGGAACCTGAAAGCTCTAGCATGACTCATGAAGAAGAGGAAGAAATTCTACATGATATATCAAAATTACAAGAACAAGTGCAACAAATGTCACGCTCACAAAAGTTAACAGAAGCTAAGATAAATGGCGTGGAAGCTAAGATGAATGGAATGGAAGCTAAGATGGACAATTTGAAGATAGATTTGAACACAAATTTGAAGACAGGCATGGAAGATTTGAAGACAAATTTGACAAATTTTCTACAAGAAATACTTACTAGTGGTGAAAAGGTAGTAAAGGAAACTCATGATGAGAACAAAAGAAATGTTAATCATGATTCCATAGATGCTAATGTTGGATCGAAGACTCACCATATTCCAAAAATCGATATGAGGAAGTTTGATGGCAAGGATCCCGCCACATGGATATTACAGATGGAGCAATTCTTCGATCTCAATAATGTGAAAAACACACAAAAGGTACGTATGGCAACTTTATATTTGGAACCAAATCAGTTTGTATGGTATCAATGGCTTTGCTCTCGTAAACAATTTATCACTTGGGAAATTTTTACGGAAGAATTGATAGCACATTATGAGGATACAAAAAGCAACACTTTTTTTAGCCAATTGATAAGTCTCAAACAAAAGGGTTCAATAATGGAGCACATTGAGGAGTTCCAAAAATTGAACATAAGGGTAAAAGATATTCCAGAGGAGCATAGGATTGATGTGTTCATAGGGTCTTTAAAGGATAATATCCAACATGATGTTCGCCTTTGGGAACCTGATTCATTAGAGAAGGCATTCAGGTTAGCAAGAAAAATGGAAAGCAAAATTATGGCAACCAGGAAGCATACCACTCACAACTATAAAGACGGAAGTGTTGTTGCCCCTAGTCTTCCACAACCTATAAGGTTGACACCACAACAATTGGAAGAAAAAAGAGCAAAAGGGCTTTGTTACAGTTGTGATAGCAAATACACTAAAGGTCATAAGTGTGCTGAGAAGAAATTATTCTACATAGATTGTGAAGAGGAAGAAGAAAAGGAGCAAGAAAGGTCAAAAGAAGAGGATATACTCCAGGAACAAAGCCTAGATGAAGAACAAATAAATCCGACCATATCTTGTAATGCATTGGCGAGAATTACCACTCCTCAAACCATCAAGATAGAAGGACAAATCAAGAAGAAAAAGGTAATAGTGTTGATTGATTCAGGAAGCACCCACAATTTTATTCATTGTAAGGTAGCAAAAGAATTGAATTGCTTCCTATATCCAGCACCAGAGTGTCAAGTGATGATTGCAAATGGAGGAACAATAAATTGCTCTGGAAAGTGCCATAATATCAAGCTATCCATGGGAGAATATGTATTGACTAGCCCAATGCTTTCCATTCCAATGGGAGGTGCTGATGTTGTACTAGGAGTCCAATGGCTACAATCCTTGGGTACAATAGCTTTTAATTTTCAAGAACTTTTCATCAAATTTTCTACGGAAGGAAAGGAAGTTGAATTAAGGGGTATTGCAGGGAAACCAGGAAAGATAATCAGCTCTAATGGTATGACAAAGCTTCTAAAAAAGGAGCAAAGAGGTGTAATTGCACAATTATGTTCGCTAGATGTTTCCACATTGGAATCATCTATTTCTCCAGATCTCCAAAAAGTCCTGGACAATCATTCCAAGGTATTTGAGACTCCCAAAGGTCTCCCACCTATGCGTGATCATGATCATGCTATTCATCTGATTCCAGGAAGTGTTCCTCCAAACATCAGGGCGTACAGATATCCCTATGTCCAAAAGAGTGAAATTGAACGTATGGTTGCAGAAATGCTAGAGGCTGGTATAATTCAACCGAGTCAAAGTTCTTTCTCTGCTCCAGTAGTATTGGTGCACAAGAAGGATGGATCATGGCGCATGTGTCCGGATTATAGGGAGCTCAACAAGCTCACTATTAAAGATAAGTTCCCCATTCCTGTCATTGATGAATTACTGGATGAATTGCATGGATCAATTTACTTCACCAAGTTGGATCTTCGTTCAGGATATCATCAAATCAGAATGAAGACTGAAGACATTCCGAAAACAACATTTAGAACTCATGAGGGTCATTATGAATTTTTGGTCATGCCTTTTGGCCTTACCAATGCACCTTCAACATTTCAAGGTTTGATGAATTCAATTTTCAAACCATTCCTTAGAAAATTTGTGTTAGTATTTTTTGATGATATACTAATCTACAGCAAGTCTTGGAAGGATCATGTTGAACATGTTGACAGGGTGCTACAACTATTGGAGGAGAAACAATTATATGCAAAAAGATCCAAATGTTTCTTTGGAGTCCAGGAGGTGGAATATTTGGGTCATATTGTATCTCATGAAGGAGTTAAGGTAGACCCTAGCAAAATTAAAGCCATTAAGGAATGGAAAATCCCCACATCCATAAAGCATCTGCGAGGATTTCTCGGGTTGACAGGGTATTATCGCAAGTTTGTTAAGAATTATGGGAGAATAGCAGCACCTCTAACAACATTATTGAAGAAAGATGCATTTTCATGGACTCTAGAAGCAACAAAGGCCTTTGAACATCTTAAAGAGGCAATGTGCCAAGCACCGGTCTTAGCTACACCAGACTTCACAAAAACCTTTATTGTGGAATGTGATGCTTCAGGAAATGGAATTGGTGCTGTTCTAATGCAAGATGAAAGACCCATTGCTTTTGAAAGTCGTCCAATCAAGGGAAATTTTTTAAACAAAGCTATTTATGAGAAGGAAATGTTGGCAATACTCCATGCACTTAAGAAATGGCGACCCTACCTAATGGGAAGACACTTCAAGGTAAAAACGGATCATGATAGCCTTAAATACTTTTTAGAACAAAGATTATCCTCTGAAGAGCAACAAAAGTGGGTCACAAAGATGTTGGGTTATGACTTTGAAATCATCTACAAAAAAGGGAAGCAAAATGTGGTGGCAGATGCACTCTCAAGAAAGGATGAGGATGTGGAAGCATTGTTGTGCGCCATTTCTATTATCCAACCAGATTGGATAAATGAAGCAAGGGAGGAATGGAAGAATGACGAAGAAGTGTGGGCACTTATTCGAAAGTTACAACAAGATTCCAGTACGTCTGATACATTTAGCTGGAAAAATGATTCGTTATGGTACAAAGATCGCTTATACCTCTGTAAGAATTCCCAGCTAAAACAAAAGATTCTTATGGAATTGCACACTTCTCCCTTAGGAGGGCACTCAGGATTTTTAAAAACTTACCACAGGGTTAAGAAGGAATTTTTTTGGGATGGCCTTAAATCAGATATTCAAAAGTTTGTGGTGGAATGTTTGGTTTTCCAACAAAATAAAGTTGAAACAATTAAGACACCGGGTCTATTACAACCTTTATCCATTCCAAGCCAACGTTGGGAGGAGGTTTCAATGGATTTTATCACAGGTTTACCCAAGTCTGAGGGAAAGAGTGTCATCATGGTGGTAGTTGACAGACTTACCAAGTATGCACACTTTTGTGCATTATCACATCCATTTAAAGCCAGTACAGTTTCTACTGCATTTATGGAAACAATTCAAAAGCTACATGGAAACCCAAAGATTATTGTAAGTGACAGAGATCCCATTTTCACTGGAAATTTTTGGACAGAATTATTTTCTTGTCTTGGTACTCAGTTAGCTCATAGCTCATCTTATCATCCTCAATCTGATGGGAAAACTGAGATAGTAAACAAATGTTTGGAAGGATATCTTCGTTGCTTTGTATCTGATAAACAGACACAATGGGTCAAATGGTTGCCTCTGGCTGAATGGTGGTATAAAACTTCCTTCCATACAGCAACAAAAATGACCCATTTATGGCACTTTATGGGTATCAACCACCATCCATCACATCATATTTAAGAGAAAATTCTAAGGTTCAGGCAGTGGAACATCACATCGAACATCAACAACAAGTCCTCCAACTCTTAAAGGATAACCTCGTGTTGGCACAGAATAGAATGAAACAACAGGCAGATCAACATCGCAGTGAAAGAAGTTTTGATGTAGGTGATTGGGTATTCCTACGGCTACAACCATATAAGCAAATGTCCCTCAAGCAAGCTAAGAAGGATAATAAATTATCACCAAAGTATTATGGTCCGTACAAGGTGTTGCAAAAGATTGGTACTATGGCATACAAATTGGAGCTTCCTGCAGCTTCTCGATTGCACCCAATTTTCCATGTTTCATGTTTAAAGAAGGTTATAGGCGACAAGCTCCCAGTTCAAACAATATTTCCAGAACTTGACGAGGAAGGAAAAATTATATTGGAACCGGAAGTAGTCACAGAAACAAGAACTCGACAGCTACGAAATCGATCAATTTCAGAGTATCTTATCAAGTGGAAGAACTTATCTGCTGAAGATTCCACATGGGAGGATGAGAATTTTATGCAGAAGTATCTAGAACTACTCAAGCATTGAGGACAACACTTTTTTGAAGGAGAGGGGCATGTTGGGTCCCTATAATACTAGTTATTACCCCATTACTATTGTTGTTATACCCCTTATTAATATTGTTGTGCCCCTATTGCCCCCATATTGTTATTATTGTGCCCCATAGAATCCCTTTATTGTTATTTTTGTGGCTTTATATTATTATTGTTAGGTCGGCTGGGTTATATTGTGACTCCTTAGACTCCTATATATAGAAAGGAGGTTTTGTCATTTGAATCATCCAAGAATTGTTCTTTTATGTAATATAAAGGAGGTTGCCCCCTCGAAGAGGCTGAATTCTAAGGCGTTGATCTATCTTTTCTATCTTTTCTTGAGCTGGTTTCATAACATTGACACCATTGACTCCATCTACATTTTCTCATCCATGTAGTTATGCAACCTTCCTCTTGCTATATCTCAAATCGATCTATAATTTGTATGAAATCTTTAATATCCACTTAACAATCATCTAATAGGCTAGTCTCACCTTCACCTAGCCTTCTTACTTCAACTCAACTATCCTCACCCATATTTTCTATGCCTATGTATAACTACCTAACCTCGAGTGCATATAATGTTATTTCCTTTAACTTTAATACGACTCTTATAAAAAAAGAGATATGTAAAAACATGATACTAATACCTAAAGGCAATAACATGTACTAATAAAGACAATAATACATCATTATATTGGAAATTTTTAAAATAAAACCTCCTAATAATATATCTATTCTTGTTTGAATCAAAAGCATCTTAAATGGATCCATCACTCCTTTTAATGAATTACATTAAATGAAAATACGATAGACAAAAATCCAATAATACATACTAATAAAGACAATAACACGTTATTATATTGGTAATTTTTTTAAGAAAACCAACTTCTAATAATATATCTATTCTTGTTTGAACCAAAAGCATCTTAAATGGAGTCATCATGCCTTTTAATAAATTACATTAAATGAAAAAACTATAAACCCAATAGAACATATTAATAAAGACAATAACAATTTATTATAATGAGAATTTTTATAAGAAAACAAACTTCTAATGCTATATCTATTATTGTTTGAATCAAAAGCATCCTAAATGGAGTCATCATGCCTTTCAATAAATTAAATTAAATAAAAATACTATAGACAATAACCAAGCTATTAAATTCATTAATATAATTAACTTTAGCCTAAATACCCAATAGACAAACTTACCAATCCTTTCAAAATGTTGAGTTGAAATTAATTGGAGCCACTTGTGCTTCCAAAGTGCTTGGTTAAAATTCATGGGCTATTTCTTTCTACTTGGAGTATTTCTTTCTACTTTGAGAACGATATCAAGGCATAAGACCAGTTAGCAATAGGTTTCAAACTCATTACAACAATATACTTATTAAAAAGTCAACTTATACCTTATAAGAATTGAAATTTAGTAGAGAGGTTAACTTCCTCCCAACCATTCAAATCAAATATAATCCTATATATATATATATATATATATATATATATATATATATATATATATATATATATATATATATATATATATATATATATATATATATATATATATATATACATATATCCATTTTAGAAACCCATGATGTCTAAAGGTATAACAATATTATAAAATGAGGTAAATAAAATATAGTAGTAGTACATAAATTTCACAACACATGGAGACCATAAATGGTCTTCAAAACTCTTGCAAAAATCCAATTCCTATTAATAGATCTATTATTCTTACAATGGAATTATTACACCCATAATTAGGTTACATTACGTGAAAATACCATGGGAAAAACTAAAAGTTACTGAAACCTTAATGATTGTATCAAATTGACTTTATGATTGAGTCATGTTTATGATAGTTTCCCTAATAGTTCCTCCCTTAAACTTGATGTGGGGAGACTAAATTTGGTCCTAATATCTTTGTTGAAATCAACATAAAAAGAAATCTAATTAAATACATGGGTAACTAGAAACTATATTCACCAATTTTCTAGGACACTTTTTTTTTGTACATGGTTCATTAAGCATCTCACATCTTGAGATCTCACACGTTGCTTCCTCAAGATAGCATAAAAAGACATTTTCCACCCTCATAGTTATTCAAGTGGTCCACTCCACAACTTGATCATACATAACTCCATGCACTAGCACACTACAATATGTATGCCTAAATAATGTCTTACAACAAACTAAACTCAAGTACACCCACCACCCTCATACATATTCAAGTGGTTCATTCCACAACTTGTTCCTTCATCCTCTCTATGCATGACAGGGATGACATCATGTGCTATCCTACTACAACATGTATGCTTGAATCACAAGTTTTACAATAACCTTGGGGGAATAGATATTGTCTAGAGTTTGGATTTACAACTTGGACCAAACATTCTAGTGTTCATGCACTACTGCAACCCTCCATAACATGTTAGCTCTTTCACTAGGCCTTGGCACCATTGATGCAATCTACATTTTCTCATCCATGTGGTTATGCAACCTTCCTCTTACTATATCTCATGTCGATCGATAATTTGTATCCACTCTTTAATATCCACTTAACAATCATCTAATAGGCTAGTCTCACCTTCACCTAGCCTTCTTTTTTACTTCAACTCAACTATCCTCAATGCAGTGCTGATTTTCTACACCCATATTTTCTTGGCCCATGTATAACTACCTAACCTCGAGTGCATACAATGTTCTTTCATTTAAATTTAATACCACTCTTATATATATATATATATATATATATATATAAAAGTAAGTAAAAACATAATACTAATACCTAAAGGCAATAACATGTACTAATAAATACAATAATACATCATTATATTGGGAATTTTTAAAAGAAAACCTTCTAATAATATATTTATTCTTGTTTGAATCAAAATCATCTTAAATGGAGTCATCATGCCTTTTAATGAATTACATTAAATGAAAATACGATAGACAAAAACCCAATAATACATACTAATAAAGACAATAACACGTTATTATATTGGGAATTTTTATAAGAAAACCAACTTCTAATGATATAATTATTCTTGTTTGAATGAAAAACATCTTAAATGGAGTCATCATGCCTTTAATAAATTACATTAAATGATACTACTATAAACCCAATAATGCATATTAATAAAGATAATAACACTTTATTATATTGAGAATTTTTATAAGAAAACTAACTTCTAATGATATATCTATACTTGCTTGAATCAAAAGCATCATAAACGGAGTCATCATGCCTTTTAATAAACTACACTAAATAAAAATATTATAGAAAAAAACCAAGCTATTAAACGCGTTAATATTGTTAACTTTAGCCTAAATACCCAATAAACAAACTTACCAATCCTTTCAAAGTGTTCAGTTGAAATTAATTGGAGCCACTTGTGCTTTCAAAGTGCTTGTCTAAAATTCATGGGCTATTTCTTTCTACTTCATGTATTTCTTTGTACTTTGATAATGATATCAAGAAATAAGACGAGTTAGCAATAGGGTTCAAACTCATTACAACAATATACTTATTACAAATTTAACATATATCTTATAAGAATTGAACTTTAGTATAGAAGTTAACTTCCTCCCAACCATTCAAATCAAATCTAATTTGATATATATATATATATATATATCCATTTTACAAACCCATGATGTCTAAAGTTTTAACAATATTATAAAATGAGGTAAATAAATTATAGTAGTAGCACATAAATGTCACAACACATGGACACCATAAATGGTCTTCAAAACTCTTGCAAAAACCAACCCCTACTAATAGATCTATTATTCTTACAATGGATTTATTATACCCATAACTAGGTTACATTACATGAAAATACCATGGGAGAAACTAAAAGTTATTGAAACCTTAATTATTGTATCAAATTGACTCTATGATTGAGTCAGGTTTACCATAGTTTCCCTAAGAGTTCTTCCCTTAAACTTGACATGGGGAGATTAAACTTAGTCCTAATATTTTTGTTGAAGTCCACATAAAAAAAATTCTAATTAAATACATTAGTAACTATACTCACCAATTTTCTAGGACGCTTTTTTTGTACATGGTTCATCAACTATCTCACATCTTGATATCTCACGTTACTTCCTCAAGATAGCATAAAAATACATTTTCAACCCTCTTAGTTATTCAAGTGATCCATTCCACAACTTGATCATACATACTTCATGCACCACCACACTACAATATGTATGCCTAAATAATGTCTTACAACAAACTAAACTCAAGTTAGAATACAAGTACACCCACCACCCACATACATATTCAAGTGGTCATTCCACAACTTGGTCCTTCGTCCTCTCTATGCATGAGAGGGATGACATCATGTGCTACCATGCTACAACATGTATGCTTGAATCACAAGTCTTACAGCAACCTTGTGGAATAAATATTGCATATACTTGGGATTTACAACTTGGACCAAACATTCTAGAGTGTTCATGCACTACTGCAACCCTCCATAACATGTTAGCTCTTTCGCTAGGCCTTGGCACCATCGACTCCATCTACATTTTATCATTCATGTAGTTATGCAACCTTCCTCTTTCTATATCTCACGTTGATCCATAATTTGTACGAACTCTTTAATATCCAATTAAGAATCATCTAATAGGCTAGTCTCACCTTCACTTAGCATTCATACTTCAACTCAAATTTCCTCAATCAATGTTGATTTGCTACACCCATATTTTCTTGGCCCATGTATAACTACCTAACCTTGACTGCATACAATGTTATTTCCTTTAACTTCAATACCACTTTTATAAAAAAGAGATAAGTAAAAACATAATACTAATACCTAAAGGAAATAACATGTACTAATAAAGACAATAATACATCATTATATTGGGAATTTTAAAATAAAACCTTCTAATAATATATCTATTCTTGTTTGATTCAAAAGCATCTTAAATGGAGTCATCATGCCTTTTAATGAATTACATTAAATTAAAATACGATAGACAAAAACCCAATAATACATACTAATAAACACAATAACACGTTACTATATTGGGAATTTTTATTAGAAAACGAACTTCTAATAATATACATATTCTTGTTTGAATCAAAAGCATCTTAAATGGAGTCATCATGCCTTTTAATAAATTACATTAAATGAAAATACTATAAAACCAATAACACATATTAATAAAGACAATAACACTTTATTATATTGGGAATTTTTATAAGAAAACTAACATCTAATGATATATCTATTCTTGTTTGAATCAATAGCATCCTAAATGGACCAAGCTATTAAATTCGTTAATATAATTAAATTTAGCCTAAATACCCAATAGACAAACTTACCAATCCTTTCAAAGTGTTTAGTTGAAATTAATTGGAGCGACTTGTGCTTTCAAAGTGCTTGGCTAAAATTCATGGGCTATTTCTTTCTACTTTGAGTATTTCTTTCTACTTCGAGAATGGTATCAAGACATAAGACTAGTTAGCAATAGGGTTCAAACTCATTACAACAATATACTTATTAAAAATTCAACATATACCTTATATGAATTGAACTTTAGTAGAAAGGTTAACTTCCTCCCAACCATTCAAATAAAATCTAATCCACAATATCTCTCTCTCTCTCTCTCTCTCTCTATATATATATATATATATCCATTTTACAAACCCATGAGGTCTAAAGGTATAACAATATTATAGAATGAGGTAAATAAAATATAGTAGTAGGACATAAATGTCACAACAGATGGACACCATAGATGGCCATCAAAACTCTTGCCAAAATCCCATGCCTATTAACAGATCTATTATTCTTACAATGGAGTTATTATAGCCATAACTAGGTTACATTACATGAAAATACCATGGGAGAAACTAAAAGTTATTGAAACCTTAATTATTGTATCAAATTAACTCTATGATTGAGTCAGGTTTACAATAGTTTCCCTAATAGCTCCTCCCTTAAACTTGACACAGGGAGCTTAAATTTGGTCCTAATATCTTTGTTGAAGTCGACATAAAAAAATATCTAACTAAATACATGGGTATTTAGCAACTATATT
Organism: Pinus tabuliformis; assembly: GCA_031772625.1. NCBI lineage: Eukaryota > Viridiplantae > Streptophyta > Pinopsida > Pinales > Pinaceae > Pinus > Pinus tabuliformis. The sequence continues at coordinate 735,726,575 of CM062807.1, forward strand.
CACCAATTTTCTAGGACACCTTTTTTTGTACATGGTTCATCAACCATCTCACATCTTGAGATCTCACGTTGCTTTGTCAAGGTAACATACAAATACATTTTCCACCATCATAGTTATTCAAGTGGTCCATTCCACAACTTTATCATATATAACTTCATGCACCACCATACTACAATAGGTATGCATAAATAATGTCTTACAACAAACTAAACTCAAGTTAGCATACAAGTACACCCACCACCCACATACATATTCAAGTGGTTCATTCCACAACTTGGTCCTTCATCCTCCCTATGCATGAGAGGGGTGCAACCACGTGCTACCCTGCTACAACATGTATGCTTGAATCACAAGTCTTACAACAACCTTGGGGAATAGATATTTCTTATAGTTGGGATTTACAACTTTGACCAAACATTATAGAGTGTTCATGCACTACTGCAACCCTCCATAACATGTTATCTCTTTCACTAGGCCTTGAAACCATTGACTCAATCTACATTTTCTCATCCATATAGTTATACAACCTTCCTCTTGCTATATAATTTGTATGAACTCTTTAATATCCACTTAAAAATCATGTAATAGGCTAGTCTCACCTTCACTTAGCCTTCGTACTTCAACTCAACTATCCTCAGTGCAGTGTTGATTTGCTGCACCCATATTTTCTTAGTCCATGTATAACTACCTAACCTCGAGTGCATACAATGTTCTTTCCTTTAACTTTAATACCACTCTTATAAAAAAATAGATAAGTAAAAACATAATACTAATACCCAAAGGAAATCAAAGGTACTAATAAAGACAATAATACATCATTATATTGGGAATTTTTAAAAGAAAACCTTCTAATAATATATCTATTCTTGTTTGAATCAAAAGCATCATAAATGGAGTCATCATGCCTTTTAATGAATTACATTAAATGAAAGTACGATAGACAAAAACCCAATAATACATACTAATAAAGACAATAACACGTTATTATAGTGGTAATTTTTATAAGAAAACCAACTTCTAATAATATATCTATTCTTGTTTGAATCAAAAACATCTTAAATGGATTCATCATGCCTTCTAATAAATTACATTAAATGAAAATACCATAAACCCAATAACTCATATTAATAAAGACAATAACACTTTATTATATTGGGAATTTTGATAAGAAAATCAGCTTCTAATGATATATCTATTCTTGTTTGAATCAAAAGAATCCTAAATGGAGTCCTCGTGCCTTTTAATAAACTACATTAAATAAAAATAACATAGTAAAAAACCAAGCTATTAAATTCCTTAATTTAATTAGCTTTAGCCTAAATACCCAATAGACAAACTTACCAATCCTTTCAAAGTGTTTAGTTGAAATTAATTGGAGCCACTTGTGCTTCAAAGTGGTTGGCTGAAATTCATGGGCTATTTCTTTCAACTTCGAGTATTTCTTTCTACTTCGAGAATGATATCAAGACATAAGACCAGTTAGCAATAGGGTTCAAACTCATTACAACAATATACTTATTAAAAATTCAACATATACCTTATAAGAATTGAACTTTAATAGAGAGGTTAACTTCCTCCCAACCATTCAAATCAAATCTAATCCTTCAAATCAAATCAAATCCACAATGATATATATATATATATATATATATATATATATATATATATATATATATATATATATATATCCATTTTACAAACCCATGGTGTAAGGACGTACGATCCTTGGCACGCCCATCGACACGATGTGCGAAGTAGACTTGGCGGATGAGCGACTTGAACAAAGGAAAATATGCAAAGTAAGGAGCTCAGACTTAAAGTGCGATGAAGTCATGTGATAATGACCACGAAAGGAAGAGGAGTGACTTGGTTTTATAAGGCGTGGAGCATGGTTGGATTACCCATGGGCCGACCTATACTTGGAACGCGTTAGAACGAAGGCCGACAGTGTTAGGAGGGCATTTTACGATGGAAGTATAGGGCATTGGCAAGTCGGTTGGGCAGCCAAGACTTGCCCAATGCACCATATAAGTAAATGAAGGCGTGAAGGCATTTGGCATGAACAACTTTGCTCATCATCTGATGTAGAGAAGTGCGCAAGACAAGTGTAGCCGCAGAAAGAAGGAAAGGCGCAGATTGGTGATGCACCCACTCTTGGGCAAGGCCACACAGAGGTAGGCATGTTGTCTCGGTTTTGGGTGAGGGTGCGGGTAGGAGTACCCGCCGGTTGGTAAACTGTGGAGACTTGCTGGAGTCACCCGCCAGGGTGAAGTTGGTGAATGGTGGAATGTTGGTGAAGTTGGGTGAACGGTGGAACATCGGTGAAGTCGGTTGTGCGAAGAGGGTGTCTTGGTGACTTGGTGGAGTCACCCGCCTGTCATGCACGAAAACAAGGTTCGGTTGTGAAGTACAGAAGGCAGCTCGTGTGAGGGCACACCCGCCCAACTTGGGCAAGGAAATCTTGGTTATCACACAGTGGTGTGATGAAGTTGTAATTTTGGCTAAGTATGAAACTTGGTGTTTCCAAGTATACTTGTAAAGCTTTGTAATATTGAAGATTGTATAATATATTATTCGGGCAGACTCATTGTTCAGGGAGTTTCCCCTCCCTTTATACTGTGGAATTGTGTTCTTCATTTATAATTGTTGATGATAATGAATGTGTATCGGTGTTCATTGGTATAAAGGAAACATAATAATTACTTAGTTGAGAAACACCAAATAAGTAGGACAAGTGGTTAGGCGTAGTCCATGAACATAAGTATTGGTGAAAAGAAAGTGTTCTGTGGTGTCGCACATCGCTAAGAGCAGTTGAAAGACTACCGCTGGCCTGGGGGCATGACAGGTGGTATCAGAGCAAAGTTGCTCGTGACGAAGTGACAGGTGAAGAGCTTGACAAGTGGACTTCAGGGTTGAAGAATCTTGGAAGCTGGTGATAGTGAATCAGGTACTTGCAAGTGAAGGAAGTTGTTTCACATACAAGTGGAACAAGAGTTGGTTCATGGTTGTAGGCGACTTGGTGAAGCTGTTGGATGGTTGAAACTAGATCGCAAAGAAGGACATTGTTAATGGCAGGTGAATATCAGGTTGGGTCTAGTCCTGGTGCGAAGGATGCTACTATGGCATTCATTGAAAGAGTGTTGGAAAGGATGGAGGACTTAGAGGCTTACTGGACTAAGAAGATGAACTTGGTCGAGAAGGATCAAGAGGCCAATTTGAAGATGATGGGAGAGCTTGATGAACTCCAAATTCAACACGAGTACACTGATCTTATGTGTACACAACTTGAAGTAAAGGTCAAGGAGATTGAAGAGGCAAGAGACCGAGGCCTAGTAGAGATTGTGAACTTGTAGAATATCTTGATGAAGCCAGAGATGAGATCGCGGTGTTGAAGAAGGCCGTGAGGCATAACTCAGGTGGAGAAGTGCCTCATGTGAAAGTCAAGGAACCAGAATATTATGATGGTACAAGGAGTGCGAAGACTCTTGGCAACTTTCTATGGGACATGGAGCAATACTTAGAATGATTCAGTCTATCTAATGATGAGATGAAGGTGAAAGTAGTTTCTCAGTTCTTGACAAAGGATGATAATATGTGGTGGCGAAGGAAGATGGATCAGATTGCCAAAGGCAGCACTGGTGACATTACTTCGTGGGATGAGATGAAGAATGCTTTGCAGACCCATTTCAGTCCTCAGGATGAAACATGGGAAGCAAGGATGAAGATTAAGTTCATAAAGCAGACAGGGAACCTTCAGACATATCAGCGGGAGTTTGCAAGTGCGGTTCTAGAACTTCTTGACATGGCGGAGAGGGACAAGGTGTTCAACTTCATTATTGGATTGAAGCCTTGGGCACGCAATGAAGTGAAGAGGCAGAAGATTAAAATAATTGAAGAAGCTTTTGCTATTGTGGACAGGTTGGTGGAGCATTATGATTAGACTTCTGATGATAGAAAGAAGAAGTCCAATAAGTCGAAAGAGAAGAAGAAGGATGATGCTTCGAAATCGGATGATAAGTCGAAGGCGAAGAAAGCCCTGAAGTGTTGGATATGTGCTGAACCACATACGGTGAAGAATTGTCCTTCTAGACCGAAAGTGGCTGCTATTGCATAATCTAATGCGAAGAATGAAGAAGCTTCTGTGGGGATGATGTAGATACTTGGTTCTGCTACTACTACAGAGGCAGTCTCTCGGAGAGATCCTGAGAGGAACAGTTTGGAGTATGTTCGGATGAAGATTGGGGCTGATGATATACCCACTATGGTGGATGGTGGGGCTACTCACAACTTCATGAGTGAAGACATTGCGAGAACGATTGGGCTGAAATTTTTACTGGTGAAGGCACAAATGAAGTCAGTGAATTCTCCTCCTGATTGTGTTCTTGTTGTAACTGAAAAAGTGGACACAACACTAGGTGAGTGGACTGGGAAAGTCGACTTCACTATAGTGCGGATTGATGACTATGAAGCTGTACTAGGGATGGAATTCTTAAAACAATTTGATGCTATGATTGTTCCACATTTAAATAATATGTACATTTACGATGGAATGGAAGATGTACCCATTGGTGTGACAAAGCCTGATTGTAAACTGGCAGTGATGCAAATGGAGGATGAGAAGAGAATGGAAGACATAAGCAATTGTCTACTACTAAGGCAAAGCTTACCAAGCAGTCATTGGTCATCAAGACACTTTCTGATAGTATCTTGGATTTGTCAAGAATGCTAGAAGTGGTTGAGGATAATGATGATGATGGGGAGGCTTATGTGAGGCCGAATGTCCAAGAGGAGGATCAGGTCACTTATCTACAGAGGATGGAAATAGAGAATCTTGACAGATGGATTGAGATTATTAGTGAGGGTGAGCCTTCAGGCTCTACTCCCTCTACATCTTCTTAGATGACATAGAAGATGGGGCTCATTTTTAGCTACGCATGGCAGTGAGTCCTTAAAACAGGTTGAGCAGGTATGGCAGATGGTGCAGGGATGGCTTGGCATCAAGCATCATGACATATGGGATGGAGTTTCTATGGACCTGAGCATGGGAGAGATTCTTGGTGAGTGCAGGATGTGGCAGAATCCGAGCTAGGCTGGTGAAGGGATAAGGATGGACATTCTTATGATTTGAGCGTGACAGATGGATTGATCACCCAACTAGTTCAAGTCATGAGGGCTAGCAGTGTACCAGAGAGATATTGACATCAGGCAGGCAGGAAGGATGACAGTTCACAGGATGGGACGACACATGATGGAGATGGTGGTTCTACATATGTTGCAGGGATGTTTGTAGTATGTGGAGGAGTTGACATCATGGACCAAGGATGAGACAGTTGTTGATGTTTATCTTGGTGGATGACTACCAGGATGGTATGTTGTCGAGGACGACAATGATTTCAGGTGGAGGAGGATGTAAGGACCTGCGATCCTTGGCACGCCCACCGGCACGATGTGTGAAGTCGACTTGGCAGACGAGCGACTTGAACGAAGGAAAATATGCAAAGTAAGGAGCTCATACTTAAAGTGCGATGAAGTCATGTGATAATGTGCATGAAAGGAAGATGAGAGACTTGGTTTTATAAGGCGTGGAGCATGGTTGAATTACCCACGGGCTTACCTATACTTGGAACGCATTAGAACGAAGGCCGACAGTGTTAGGAGGGTGTTTTGTGATGGAAGTATAGGGTGTTGGCAAGTTGGCTGGGCAGCCAAGACTTGCCCAATGCTCCATATAAGTAAGCGAAGGCATGAAGGAATTTGGCATGAACAACTTTGCTCATCATCTAATGTAGAGAAGTGTGCAAGACAAGTGTAGCCGCAGCAAGAAGGAAAGGCGCAGATTGGTGATGCACCCGCTCTTGGGCAAGGCCACATGGAGGTAGGCACGTTGTCTCAGTTTTGGGTGAGGGTGCGGGTAGGAGTATCCGCCAGTTGGTAAATGGTGGAGACTTGGTGGAGTCACCCGCCGGTGCGAAGTTGGTGAACGGTGGAATGTTGGTGAAGCCGGGTGAATGGTGGAACGTTGGTGAAGCCGGTTGTGTGAAGAGGGTGTCTTGGTGACTTGGTGGAGTCACCCGCCCATCGTGCACGAAAACAAGGTTTGGTTGTGAAGTGCGGAAGGCAAATCGTTTGAGGGTGCGCCCGCCTGACTTGGGCAAGGAAATCTTGGTTATCACACAGTGGTGTGATGAAGTTGTAATTTTGGCTAGGTATGAAACTTGGTGTTTCCAAGTATACTTGTAAAGCTTTTTAATATTGAAGATTGTATAATATATTATTCGGGTAGACTCATTGTTCAGGGAGTTGCCCCTCCCTTTATAATGTGCAATTATGTTCTTTATTTATAATTGTTGATGATAATGAATGTGTATGGGTGTTCATTGGTATAAAGGAAACATAATAATTACTTGGTTGAGAAACACAAACTAAGTAGGAAAAGTGGTTAGGCATAGTCCATGAACATAAGTATTGGTGAAAAGAAAGTGTTCGGTGGTGCCGCACCTCGCCAAGAGCAATTGAAATACTATCGCTGGCCTGGGGGCGTGACACATGGTGTCTAAAGGTATAACAATATTATAAATTGAGGTAAATAAAATGTAGTAGTAGCACATAAATGTCACAATACATGGACACCATAGATGGTCTTCAAAACTCTTGCAAAAAACCAACGCCTACTAATAGATATATTATTCTTACAATGGAGTTATTATACCCATAACTAGGTTACATTACATGAAAATACCATGTGTAAAACTAAAAGTTATTGAAACGTTAATGATTGTATCAAATTGAATCTATGATTGAGTTAGTTTTACGATAGTTGCCCTAAAAATTCCTCCCTTAAACTTGACATGGGGAGATTAAATTTGGTCCTAATATCTTTGTTGAAGTCCACATAAAAAGAAATCTCATTAAATACATGGGTAACTAGCAACTATATTCACCACTTTTCTAGGACACTTTTTTTTGTACATGGTTCATCAACCATCTCACATCTTGAGATCTCACCTTGCTTCCTGAAGATAGCATACAAATACATTTTCCACCCTCGTAGTTATTCAAGTGGTTCATTCAACAACTTGATCATACATAACTTCATGCACCACCACAGTACAATATGTATGCCTAAATAATATGTCTTACAAAAAACTAAACTCAAGATAACATACAAGCACACCCACCACCCTCATACATATACAAGTGGTTCATTCCACAACTTGGTCCTTTATCCTCTCTATGCATTAGAGTGATGACATCATGTGCTACCCTGCTACAACATGTATGCTTGAATCACAAGTCTTACAACAACCTTGGGGAATATATATTGCCTATAGTTGGGATTTACAACTTGGAGCAAACATTCTAGGGTGTTCATGCACTACTGCAACCCCCCATAAGATGCTAGCTCTTTCACTAGGCCTTCGCACCATCGGCTCCATCTACAATTTCTCATCCATGTAGTTATGCAGCCTTCCTCTTGCTATATCTCATTTCGATCCATAATTTGTATGCACTCCATAATATCCACTTAACAATCATCTAATAGGTCAGTCTCACCTTGACCTAGCCTTCTTACCTCAACTCAACTATCCTCAATGCAATGCTGATTTTCTACACCCATATTTTCTTGGCCAATGTATAACTACCTAACCTCAAGTGCATACAATGTTCTTTCCTTTAACTTTAATACCACTCTTATAAAAAAAGTGATAAGTAATAACATAATACTAATACATAAAGCAATAGCATGTACTAATAAAGACAATAACATATCATTATATTGAGATTTTTTCAAAGAAAACCAACTTCTAATAATATATCTATTCTGGTTTGAATCAAAAGCATCTTAAATGGAGTCATCATGCCTTTTAATGAATTCTATTAAATGAATATAAGATAGACAAAAAATCAATAACACATACCAATAAAAACAATAACACATTATTATATTGAAATTTTTTTATAAGAAAACCAACTTCTAATAATATATTTATTCTGATTTGAATCAAAAACATCTTAAATAGAGTCATAATGCCTTTTAATAAATTACATTAAATGAAAATACTATAAACCCAATAATACATACTAATAAAGACAATAACACTTTATTATATTGGAAATTTTTATAAGAAAACCAACTTCTAATGATATATCTATTCTTGTTTGAATCAAAAGCATCCTAAGTGGAGTCATCATGCCTTTTAATAAATTACATTAAATAAAAATACTATAGATAAAAACCAAGCTATTAAATTCGTGAATACGACTAACTTTAGCCTAAATACCCAATAGAAAAGCTTATCAATGCTTTCAAAATGTTTAGTTGAAATTAATTGGAGACACTTGTACTTTCAAAGTGCATGGCTAAAATTCATTGACTACCAATATATAGTGTGATTCATGGACTACCAATATATAATGTGCTATTGATCTATTGATCCATTAATGTAAGGGGTATATGTGCTTTGATCTATTAATGTATGCTCACTCTTAGATTTAAGCAAGTATATTATCTAACCGTAAGCAGGGCCATACATTAATGGATCAATTTTACAATATGCCAAATTCATGTCACATATCAAATTCTTGGGAATCGCTTTTCTCTGCTTAACCATCCACCATGAAAATCTTTTCTTTTTTTTTTAATCTATGGGAGACCCAGGATCAATCCTCGTAGCTGCCTCTATAACACCAAGAGCCATCCTATATGATTTTAGCGACCGTCCACCATGACTATAACATCAAGAGTACATCCAACTACCTGCAAGTTGGATATACTAAGGTCCTATGATTTTAGCAAGAGTCATCCTATGATTTTAGCAAAGAACAGACTCACATGCCACCACAACAGGTCATTGCACTCAATAAGATTTGAACTACGGTCTCTTGAGCTTCACCAAATAAACTTACCATTAAACCACCAAATAAACTTATCATTAAACCCCACATACTGTCCATACTCCAAAAATCTTTAGTAAGTGATGAAAAATCCGTAGGACAGTTTGATACATCGTAAGGAGATATACTATATTTCCCGTCGTGCCTGCAACAGTCTAGGCTAACTTTCATGTGGAGCCACCCAATAATATTACTTCCACCGACTGATGCATCGACTCTAAGGCAACTAAAAGGTATAAATGAATGAATGCGCCTGCTTCACTGGTCCTCACAGTTTTATCCTCACAGTTTTATCACCTTGATCCCTTGATTTTTGCTTACAGTTTTATGTGAGGGCAGGATTCAGAAGCAATCACTTGATTTTTCAATTTCTGAATTCATTCACATTATTCCTAGGTGCCATGATTCATATTCTTCTCTTTGGTAATTTCTCCAATAACGTTATGGATTCCGACCATCAGGCGTTTCACAGTTCTTTGCACCAGAGTTTCTGGGTATTATTCTCATTTCATGCCGCTCGTCCACAGTACCCTATTTGATATAATTCGCACCACACTCACTCGTATTCCGAGTGTATTGCGGGCCAGATTGTATGCTCGTGGGGAGTATAGCTTAATAGATGAATTAAGCTTTCAACAGCTATCTATGATGGTGCTTTTTTTTTCTGTTGTAGCTATAATAATGGAAGAGAGAGATACAAGATCTTTCACTTATATCACCAGAATCATGGGTTAGTGCTATATCTCCAGTTTTAATTTGATTTTTAAGGTGTTCTGTGTATGAAGATGAAGAATTACAGATCTGTGATAGGAGTATATTTTGTATTTGAAATCTAAAAGTGTTATAGAGATTATGTAATATTGTTTATAGAATCCATGTCACTGTAATATTGTCTGTGAAATCTCAGAGTTTTATAGAGATTGGGTTTACACATAAAATATACTTGAAAATCAATTCATTCTGCAGTTAATTATAACATCTCAACTTTTAAATGTGTTGTAAAAGAGAGAATTTTCTAGGAAGCTAGACTCACAGTGGCAGCATCATTTTGTGTTCTCCATCTTTGGTTTATAATTGCGCGTGTTGCCTGCAGTCACAATGTACACTGACAAATTTGAAATAATATGCATTATTTGATGTTATGTGTGGCTGACTGGTAGTGGTGCCAGGGGTATGTCTATGGTGTTTGCTAACTTTCTGTATATTTTGAATGGTAGTTGCTGAAGTAATTATTATGCATTGATCAGTGTTATTTTTTCCATGTGTTATTTTTTCCATACTATATTTTGTTTTTAATTGCAACTTTTGCAGAGGTAGATTTGATGACAAGGGTGCTGTGAAGCAAGTAATCGGTGTGTTGTCAATGTATATAGCGATGGTCATTTGGTCGTTTATGACCACCCAGCCATCACAGGAAAGTACTGTTTTGGTGGGTAAAATTCAATTTTGGTAGAGACATAGCAATGTAATATTAATAGAACATCTCTTTCAAACACTTTGAAGTTTTTAGACAAAGATTAATTGAATATCTCTTTCAAACCCATGGGATTTTCATATAAAATTGATTAGAGAAGATGGTGGGCATGTGTTTTTTTAATAAGAGTTCTAATGGAAATTTGGTAGATGATGTGTAGCCCTTTTTTTAAAGGGTTGTAATTTTTTTTTTAAATAGTTAAAATAATAATATTATTTTAATATTTATTTTATAGTTGGTAAATCATTGAAATTAATATTAAAGAATATTTGATTTATTGTTAGAAATATATAATTATTATAAAAGTAATTATAATAAAATAAAGGAATACATAAATATTTAATTTTGTTACATATTATTATGTTGATAAGTATGTTTATTTTGGAATAGAATTTTTAAAATTTTAATATAATTATTCGGTGGATGAGAGAGAATTATCCACTATAGAATATTCTAGAATATTCTTAATAATATATAAATTAAAGGTTGATATTTATTTCTAAACTAATTATGTTTTTTTTCCCTTTTAATTAAATTCATTAATTTAAAAAAATGTCATATGAACAAGTATCATATGAAATGAGTTATGATTTTATGGACATGCTAGATTGATAAGCTATGATATTGACCCATAATATTGTAACTAAACTTATTTATAGATTAAGAATTTCAATAATAAAAACAATTGTTACATATTTTTTTTAAATATATAAATGTCTAACTTATAAATTAATTATTATTACTATTTTATTAATAATAAGATTTTTAAAATTTTAATTTAAATAGTATAATAAAATAAATATTTTAATAATTATTATAAATTCAAAAAAAATATATATATATATATATATATATATATAAAATAAAAAATACTAACTTTAAATAAAATATTCCCAAACTTGTATTGCATCATGACCACTAAAAAACACTTAACACATATAAACTTGACAGTATTAGCTACCTAAATTTATAATCATGAATTTATATGTTTTATTACTAGATTTTCTCTTAACAATAATGTGACAGTTATGTTTTCTATTAATTGCACGAATTACTGGATATAATGTTTCTTAGTTGTTTCTATAATATTTTCGGGAAAATATAGAAAAATATAGGATTATTATATTAGAGAAAGAGGTTGAAGTATTTATATAAAATTTATATATCAATATTGTGCGAGGAAAATTGTTGTACATACATATATGATGGAACAACAGAACAACTTCAATTTTGTTATATTAATTTTTTTTAATATTAAAAAAATATATAAAGAATAATATAGTGTGGTATGTTTAAAGTTAAATTTGGAAAATGTTGAATTTTAGTATTTTTGAAATAAAGGATTATAGATTTTTATTTTTGTTAGGTGAATTTGGTTCGGTGAAAAAGTCATAGTTATTAAGTTAATAGTGTTGATTTTGGGTACCTGGTTTTAATTCTCTATCGTTTTGTGTCAGTGGATTGCATGCAATGAAGCTTTTAAAAGATTTGGGAAGATTTTATTGCTTTTAAAAGATTTGGGAAGATTTTATTGTAATGTGCCGAGGATGTGAGTAGTGAAGTCTCACTTGGTAGTTAACAACCAAAGGACTATTAGAATATTTTGTTAGCTAGCTTTTTCCCAAATTAAAGTTTTACCAAGATAAACATTATGTTTATGTGTATTTTTTGTTGCAAGTATTTATATTTCTTATCCAATTTCTCTTTGTAATTTTTAACATGGTATAAAATCCACAAGGTGAGGTCAAAGTGGAGAGAGAAGCTTGATGAGATTTGATTAGAATGGGTGAGAATGACAAGAGCGATGGATATATGCAAGAAGACATACAAGAAAATCCATGCCAAGCGTCCTGTTGAGACCATATTTATGTCAAGGATGCACGCAAAGTGTTTTATATATGATTTATCATGGTTTGTTTGATTCACATTGTAGATTTTTAATGGTGAAATGGGTGACCTAGGAAGAGAGATGTTGGTTGTGTATTTAAACATCAACAATTCAAAAAAAATACTATGGTGGAGCTGAAATTTTTTACATGTAAATAGACATACTGTTGTAAAACTTGATAAGGCATGCATACCTCTAGGAAATTAGTGGTTAATTTTGGTGTTAGACCTAGGTGATAGGGGGCATGTCGAATTACTGAATACCCTATATATAAACTTTGAAGGTGCTAGGGCCTAAAGGTGAGTGGTATTGGCTCACTTAGCTAGTTTGGATAGATTAGGTCAAGGGAAACCAAAGTCAAGTTTCAAGGGGAGATTATTAGATAAACTTGACTCAGTGAAAGAGTCAAAGTTATTTGGTCAACAATAGTGGTTTTGAGCACATGGTCTTGGTTGCCTATGGTTTTGTACTATTGGATTGCATGTAATGAAGCCTTTAAAAGGCTTAGGAAGACTTTATTGTAATGTGACAAGGATGTGAGCAATGAAGGCTCACTAGTTGACAGAGTCTTGGCCAAGGGCGTATGTTATTACTCAACACTATGTCTTATATATATGTTAGCTAAACTCGACTCGGTGAAAGAGTCAAAGTTATTTGGTAAAAAATGGTGGTTTTTGACACATGGTTTTGGTTTCCCGTGGTTTTGTGCCAATGGATTACATGTAAGGAAGCCTTTAAAAGGCTTGAGAAGACTTTATTATAATGTGCCAAGGATGTGAAAACCTGGCCAAGTTGACTAGATTTTATCCAAAGGACTAATTGATTTCTCTCAATAATATTTAGTAATATTGTAGGATGTTATAGGGATCAATATTTGCTTGTAAATTACATGTGTTGAAACTTGCGATTAATAAAGTTTTTGTATATGTTATTGATCTTTTCACATTCCCTAGTTCCATGTTGCAGTTATTAGACATCACGTTTCTTCTATTACTTTCTTACTTTTTCATTAACATGAAACATTTGTCTCATTTTAATTTTTTCAAAAGACAAAAAATATATATATTTGATATACAATAATGACCTCGGTACTAATCCATGTATTACCATATTTCTTGAATCCATTACAAGTCTATCTCAAGTTAAACATGAGATCTATGTATTATTCTAATACAAGTTCATTGGATTGGAAATTATGTGTATATTGTGATTTAAGACTTTTTTCTATAGTTATTCATAACGGTTTCACAATGCCTAGTATTTGTTGGAAATAATACTGAGAGGGGGGGGTGAATCAATATTATTAGGTCAATTATTTTTCATTTCACAATCAGATTTGTATGCGCTACTTAAGTTAGTTAAAACCGCGTATGTACGCAACTACAATTAAGGAAACCAGCGTATAACCAGCAGACTTGTAATTTAAATTATTCATCAGATGTTGATCATTAATCCGTGCATCAAACCATATAACTAATAACCAGGAACAGTAAAACGGAACATGCAGTCACACATAAGAACACAAGATATCAGGTGGAAACCCAATGTCGGTGAAAACCACCTGCTGCAATTTGTATCTATCTTCTTTTAATTAGAAACTTCTTTTTACAATGATTCTATACTAGTGCAGTCTTATACCAGTACGCAGGCTGCTACCTGCAGAAGGCTACAACCTTCTCTCATTCTCCAACTTCTCCTGGAAGGGAGCTACAACCCCCTTAGCTCTTGTACTAGCTGAGGTACTAGTACATAGGTGCTGACCTACAAAAGGCTACAACCTTCTCTTTTCTTTCAGGGACCACGTTTCATAAATTTTCAGACTGGATCCATGAATAACATCAATCAAACATAAAGTGTATCTGCATCAACCAATCTCCTTTGCACCAAACAAAACTGAATCAAATAGTCACTTCTCTAAATGTTGTACCCAGAAAATAGTAACAGTAACCAGACATCAATTCTAAACCCAGAACACTATAGCAATAAACAGAAGTAGCTAAAACATATTTTAAGAGATGTACACTACTTCAATGTGTACAACATGCGTGCATACGCTGATGAATTAAGCCCAATATGCGTATACACGATTTTGAATTACAGATCCAGTGTGTATACGCGCCTTTGCTTCACTGAACCTGCGTACAGATCTATAAAAGATAATTTATCCTTTTCACTTATTCAGACATCAATTATACCCAGATTATCAAATTTATAGATCAAGTCATGCACCAAAAATAATAGATCAAAATCACACAAAGATACTACTATTCAAGCCTTAAAATATTGACCCATCAATAGTACTTATCCTTCTTCTTGCGCTCAGGTTCCTCCTTGATTCAGATCCAGCTATGCACCATAACCCAATGACCAGTATTCTAGATCTAGCTCTTCATAAGATATTCAATGCTTGAGTCAATGCCTTTGTCTAATGATCTCCTTCCCCTTTTATAGTCTTAGGCCTTACACAATACCATGGTCCAAAACCATAAAGAATCAATACCTTGGACCAAATACCTGGGTTCAACACTTCAAACGAGATACCATGGTTCAAAACCATAGGTCCAAATACCAAGGACTAAATACCATGGACGAAAAATAAGTTTTCCCACATGTACGCATGTTTTCGTCCATGAAAGTGTGTGCATATGCATACGCGACTTTTGGTCGACAATCCCATGTGTATACGCGACTTCGTCAAAGGGAACTTGCGTATACCTCTTTTTCTTTCATTCTGAGAGCCTGAACAGTGATCTGCCACCTAAGTGAGTTGCCATCAAGGACAACACCTGTGTCATAGTGCCAAACCTGTGTCATAATGCCAACAATCTCCCCCTTTGGACTTGATGGCAACCCCAAGTCACTCAAAGTCATTCTCCCCCTTTGAAATCAAGGGCAAAGCATTATGCTCCCCCTAAGTTCATGCTGAAATCTCTACTCTATTGTGTTGTCCATGCTCCCCCTAACTGTAGGTAAGGTCTGCAAGAAGATGTTCTACAAGAAGATACATAACTTTATACATCATAAATGGCCTTCCTAACACCAAAGACTCATACATACATCCATCTCCCAACCAAGTGGGGATTGACTCATCCACCCAACCAAGTGGGGATACACGAAAAGTTTACACAAGATAAAACAAGAACATTACATTATCCATCCCAGGCATAGTGGGGAAATCAAAGTAGGCTGTTACATGACCTTGATAAGAAAAGAAATACATGACATAGAGACGAAATATCTACAACCAGACTATGATAGTTATCAACAACTAGTAGCATCTGTCAATCATCATTCAGACCAACAACTATGTTTTCCTTCTGCACCTGTTCCCCCTGAAACCAAAATACTGTGAACTTGAACCAAGATCTTCTAGGATAATGCCAACAATGCATTATTAGAAGAATATGTGTGCTCCCCCCGAACCTGTGCCAGATGGTCTCCCATATCAGACTCCTTTCATCCTGAGCCTGGCCCACTATTTGTCTTCAAACCAACATATACGCGACTGTATCCACATAAACCGGCGTATGTACACAGATTCTCCTCATTAAACTCGCGTACAACCACTTTTCTCTGAAACAGACAAGTTTCAATAGCAAGATGATGCATCAACTACTCCCAACTTCTGTCTGAGGTATTCAAATGTCTCCGGTAGTGGTTTGGTGAGTATATCAACAACCTGTTCCTTGGAGGGAACATACTCCAATTTGACCTTTTGTTCAAGCACTTATTCTCGGAGAAAATGATATTTGATAGGTATGTGCTTGGTCTTTGAATGCATGAATGGATTTTTTGACATACTGATTACACTTGTATTATCACATAAAATGGAGATAGGTGGAGTACAAGTGATTTGAAAATCTTGCAAAATTTGCATCTTCCATAGAAGTTGTGTGCAACAAGATGCAGCAGCCACATATTCCGCTTGAACTATAGATAAAGCAATTGAACTTTGTTTCTTGCTGAACCAAGATACTAATCTGGAACCCATAAAGAATGCACCACCACTAGTGCGTTTTTTGTCATCCATGCTTCCTGCCCAATTTGCATCTGTATATGCATCAAGTGTGAGATCTGTATATATAGGATACCAGAAGCCATAGTTTTGTGTCCCTTGAAGATATTTGAAAATTCTTTTAACCCCTGAAGGTGTGCTTCTTTCGGATTTGCCTGGAAACTTCCAACTAATCCCACTGCATGCATGATGTCTGGTCAGGTACCTATCAGATAGAGCAGACTGCCAATCATGGATCTATAGGTTGGTTGATGTACTGTTGCTTAATCATCATTGACGCTAAGGCTACATCCTGTTACCATAGGGGTACATACTGGCAGGGAAAATTTTAAGAACCCCCCCTAAATTTATAAATATAATAAATGGGCGAATCTCCATGGTATATAGGAAAAATGGAAGGCGATTTTATCAATAATACAATATGTATATATAATTTTTTGGCGAATTATAAAATCTTGTAAGATCTTGGCGAGCCTTTCACTAAATAATAAAACTTTGTAAAGTCCTTGTGAATCTTAGCATAGGCTACATGTTGGTTTAATTCCCCCATTTAAATAGGCTACATTCCAGGTGAATACCATGGGTCAATACCATGTGCCATTTTGGTGAATACCATGGGTCACTACCATGTGCCATTTTTATTTTTATTAATTCTAATATTAGGGTTAATAATGGTTTTTTGCATGGTATTATTAACAATCTAGTCCATGGTATTTGTCCCATAGTATTTTGGCCATAGGTTTCACCTAAATATAACCCATTTTTTTTACTGTTCGTAAATATAAGGTGACTTATGGAGTAAATATAAAAAAATGTTTTATTTGTTTACCATACCTCTCTTTTATTTATATTTTTATTAATTTACCATACCTCTTTTACAAATATGGTATTTGGCCCATAGGATTCACTTAAATAAAACCTCTTTCTTGAGCCTTCATAAATAGAACGAGGGTTATGGACTAAATATAAAAAGAGGTTTTATTTATTTACGATAAGTCTAGTTTATTTATATTTTTATTTATTTACCATACCTTTTGAGTAAGAATAAAAAGACGTTTTATTTATTTACCATACCTCCACTTTACTTATATTTTTAGTTGTTTACACCCTTACATGTATATAAGGTGACTTATGGAGTAAATATAAAAAATGTTTTATTTATTTACCATACCTCTCATTTATTTATATTTTTATTAATTTACCATACCTCTTTTATAAATATGGTATTTGGCCCATAGGATTCACTTAAATAAAACCTATTCTTGAAAATGGGCGAATGGATTCACTTAAATAAAACCTATTCTTGAAAATGGGCGAATGGAAGGTTGTAAGTCCTAATTTCAAGGGCTAAATTTACCTTTTTTACCCTCTCCCTTAAAATAAGGTGGGCTATTTGAGGTGATTTGTAAAAATGTACTATGATACAAAATATTCACCCACTAAAAATTTAAAACCCCTTAATTTCGCCAAAGGGCGAACATTCGCCCCTAAAATTATCCTTGCATACTGGTTTCGAATCTTCCATGCCATATTTCTTCAAGATCTCCTTGAGGTACTTGTTTTGTGACAAAAATATACCGCCTTTATTTTGTTGGACTTATAAACCAAGAAAATATGTCAGCTCACCAAGCAAGGACATTTCAAATTCTTTTTGCATCATCAAAGCAAAATTTTGACTCATGGCTTCTTCATTGCTACCAAAGATGATATCATCAGCATACACGACAAGTATTAGCAATTTATCATTATCAATTTTTACATATAGATTGCTATCGGCTGACCCTTTTGAAAAACCTTGTTGATGGAGGTATTTGTCCAGACAATAATACCAAGCCCTTGGAGCCTGTTTAAGACCATAGAGTGCCTTCTTAAGTCTGCATACAATTTTTAGATCATTTCCAAGGACGAATCCATCTGGTTGCTCAATATACACTTCTTCTTCTATGTCTCCATTTAAAAAGGAAGATTTCACATCCATTTGAAATACTTTGAACTTCTGAGAGCTAGAAAGAGCAAGGAACATTCTTATGGCCTCAAGTCTAGCAACCGGTGCAAAAGTTTCTTCAAAGTCTATGCCTTCTTGTTGAGCATACCCTTTACAAACAAGTATGGCCTTGTTTCTAATAACATCTCCATTTTCATTCAGCTTGTTTTTGAATATCCATTTTGTCCCTATGACATTCTTATTGTCTGGTCTAGGAACCAACTCCCAAGTGTTATTCTTTTCAATCTGCTCAAGTTCTTCATTCATGGCCTTGACCCAGCATTCATCTTTGCATGCTTCTCTTACATTTTGTGGTTCAGTGGAGGAGAGCAATGCTAGATAGCTTGAGGCTTCTGAAATAGTTCTTCTTGTTTGTACACCCACCTCTTTCTGACCCAAAATTTGAGTTTCTGGATGATTCTTCTGAACGTACCTTGATGGAGTCTTTTCTTCTATCCTTATCTGTTCTTCTGGTGCCTCATGGGTTTCTTCTTCATCATAACTTTGATTTGACGTTGAAGGATATTCTTCATCATCTTCGAAATATTCAGATTTTACCTGCCTAGGAATATTTCCTTCTTCATCAATCACTACATCAATACTTTCAACAATTTTTCCAAGTCTTTTATTGTAACACTTATATCCTTTGTTGTGGGGAGAGTGACCAAGGAGGATGCCTTCATTTGCTCTAGGTTCAAACTTGCCAAGGTTTTCATCAGTCCTTTTGATATAACATTTGCTTCCAAAAATTTTGAAGTATTTTACCGTAGGAGTCTTACCATACCAAAGTTCATGAGGAGTCTGAGTGTTGTTTACCTGGACATTTGTCTTGTTGAGAATAGTAACGACAGCAAATGCAGCTTCACCCCAGAAGGTTGCGGGAGTTCTACTACTCCATTTTGCTGAGGAGTCCTTGCAGTAGAGAATTCCCTTCTTATTCCATGTTCTTAACAAAATCAAAAAATTCATTCGAGGTGAATTCCCCTCCTCGATCAGACCTGAGGCATTTGATTCTACGATCTGATTCGTTTTCCACCAAGGCTTTGAATGCTTTGAACTTTTTGAAATCTTTGTCTTTATGCTTCAGAAGTCCTATCCAACACATCCTGGAAAAGTCGTCAATGAACAATATGAAGTATTCTTCTCCTCGAGGTGACCTTTTCCTAGTTGGACCACGTACATCAGTATGGACAAGTTCAAGTGGCCTACTAGCTGATCCTTCCTTCTCAGGGAAATTAATTCTGTTTTGCTTACGAAACTGACATGATTTTCATATTGTATTGTCTGGAATTCTGATGTCAGGGAGATCACGAACCGCCTAATATTTGCATGCTTTCCTTATCTGAGAGAAGCTTAGATGCCCCAATCTTCTGTGCCATAGCTAGTGTTCATCATTCTTTCTTAGATAGCATTGTTGTTGTCCTCCCTTGAGTATGTATAGATTATTTGGAGTTCTTATGCCTTTGATCACTATTTCTCCTGTATCAAGCTCACGAACAATACATCCATTTGATCGAAATATTATCTCATTTCCTTGATCACACATTTGACTGACACTCAATAGATTATGCTTTAAGCCATCAACATACATAACATTTCTAGCTTTGACTTTTTCTTTCAAAAGAACAGAACCTTTACCTTTTATGAATGCAGGGATGTCATTTCCAAATGAGACCTTCTTTTCCTTTTCTAAGGCACTATATGACTGAAGTTTTTCTTTATCACCTGTCATATGTTTCGAGCATCCACTGTTGATGTACCACTAATTTTCTTGTCCTTCTGCATATAAGGCTATACCACATCTTTCTAGTTGCAGTTCTTTCTTTCTCCATATTTTGGGACTCAATGAAGCTTGCTCCTTTTGTGTTTTTTACCAAAACCTACTCCTGCATTTAGAATCTTCATGACCGAAGTTGTTACAAATAGAACATTCTATTTCA
Organism: Pinus tabuliformis; assembly: GCA_031772625.1. Taxonomy (NCBI): domain Eukaryota; kingdom Viridiplantae; phylum Streptophyta; class Pinopsida; order Pinales; family Pinaceae; genus Pinus; species Pinus tabuliformis. The sequence continues at coordinate 735,746,771 of CM062807.1, forward strand.
TTTTCAAGAGCAGAAAAGTTATTGTAGGTTCTTTTCATGATTCCAGTCACACTCCCTTGATTTCGTGCTTCTCTGGTCATGATGGTATTGTAGGCAACACATTGAGTTGCTTTGTGTCCAAAGTTATGACAAGAGAAACATTGGCCATTGAAGAAATTCCTGCGATTATCAAACCTTCCGTCCAAGTGATTGTAATTTCCATAGCCATTCATTCTTAAGGAAAATTGAGAATGATTTACCTGTGGTTGGTTGTAGCTTCTGTTCATCCTTGAGGTAGATTTCCCTCAATTTACTTGGTAGTCTCTGTTCATCTTTGAAGTAAATTGTCCCTGATTTACCCAATGATCTGCGTTGTGCCTTTACTGTCGATTGTCAACTTGTTCACTTCTCCTTGTTGCTTCAACATAACTTTTGGAGGTAGATGGCTTCCGTGCTTGAGATGCTTCTTTAGTATACCCAAGACCTGTATTGATTAGAGGAGAATGCTGCACTTTGATAATCTCATCTAAAGTTTCAGATCCTTTAGCAAATCCAAGATTAAGAGCTTTTGTTTTCTCAATATCTTTTCTAAGTCCCACAATTTCACATTCTAACTTTTCATTGTGTTTTTCCCTTTTAGCAAGTTGGAATGTCAGAGTATCTATAATCATATTCTTTTCTTCTAAACAAATTTTAAGTTTAGAAATTTCTTGATAAAGACCTTCTTCATCTATAGCATCCAAAAAATCATCACCTTCAAAAGCCATCAAAAGTCTATAATCATTACCTTATTCATCTTCATCACTATTTGAAAATCCATCACTATCTTCATGTGTATAATAGCTCTTCTTACTTACATTTTGTTTTCTGTTCCATCTAACTGGTTCCTTAGCTTTGTCAAGCTTATCTTTATGAGGACACTTGGCTACACAGTGACCGACTCTTCCAAAAGCAAAGCATTTAAAAGGTAGCTTACCTCTGAATCTTCTAGAACCCCGTTGATGGTTCTTGACAAAGTTTGATTCTTCCTCTCCTTCTGACATATGTCCTGACTCATCGTATTCTCCTTTTCCTGAGGCTTTGAATGCAGATTCTCTCATGTCTGATGGTCCTCCTTTTCTCATTTCAAAAGAAGTTAGGATTCCGTGCAGCTGTGACATGGTAATGCTTTGAAGATTCTTCTTTTCTTCTATGGCCAAAACTTTTGATTCAAACTTAGAAGACAAAGATATTAGAACCTTTTCAACCAAAGTAGCTTATTTTATCTCTTCACCCATGTTTTTCATACAATTAACAATCATCTATACGTAAGAAATAATTAGCCACACTTTCATCATTGTGCATTCTGAGATTTTCATATTGGATTCTGAGAGTTTGTAGTTTTGCATGTTTTACCTAATCATCTCCTTCATAGCTCAGAACGATCTTGTCCCATATTTCTTTTTCAGTTTTGAGCTTCATAACCTTGACGAATTTTGATTGAGATAAACTCTAATAGAGTATTGACAGCCTTTGAATTTGGTTCATACTGCTTCTTACCAACCATATCTGTAGGAGTTGCTAATGGAAATGTGTAACCTGTTTCCACGATATCCCAAACTTCTATACCAAGAGATTGAAGATAGGTTGTGATTCTTACCTTCCAATAGACGAAGTTGCTTCCATCAAAGATTGGTGGCCTGATAGATGCCTCCTTTTTGTAGTTGCTCATGATGATAGATCTTCCTTAAAGAAATCAAGCTTCTTCTGAAGGATCTGCTCTGATACCAATTGTTGGAAATAACACTGAGAGGGGGGGTGAATTAGTATTATCAGGTCAATTATTTTTCATTTCACAATCAAATTTATATACGCTACTTAAGTTAGTGAAAACTGCGTATGTACGCAACTACAGTTAACGAAACCAGTGTATAATTAGCAAACTTGTAATTTAAATTATTCATCTTATGTTGATCATTAATTTGTGCATCGAACCATATAACCATGTAACCAGTACGTAGGTTGCTACCCGCAGAAGGCTACAACCTTCTCTCATTCTCCAACTTCTCCTAGAAGGGAGCTACAACCCCCTTAGCTCTTGTACTAGTTGAGGTACTAGTACGTAGGTGCTGACCTACAGAAGGCTACAACCTTCTCTTTTCTTTCAGGGACCACGTTTCATAAATTTTCAGACTGGATCCATGAATAAAATCATTCAAACATCAAGTATATCTGCATCAACCAATCTCCTTTGCACCAAACAAGGCTGAATCAAATAGTCACTTCTTTGAATGTTGTACCCAGAAAACAGTGACAGTAACCAGACACCAATTATGAACCCAGAACACTGTAGCAATAAATAGAAGTAGCTAAAACATATTTCAAGAGACGTACGCTACTTCAATGTGTACAACCTGCGTGCATACGGTGATGAATTAAGGCCAACATGTGTATACGCACCTTTGCTTCACTGAACCTGCGTACAGATCTATAAAAGATAATTTATCCTTTTAACTTATTCAGACATCAGTTATACCCAGATTATCAGATTTATAGATCAAGCCATGCGCCAAAAATAACAAATCAAAATCACACAAAGATACTACTATTCAAGCCTTAAGATCTTGACCCATCAATAGTACTTATCGTTCTTCTTGTGCTCAGGTTCCTCCTTGATTCAGATCCAGCTATGTACCATAACCCAATGACCAGTATTCAAAATCTAGCTCTTCATAAGATATTCAATGCTTGAGCCAATGCCTTTGTCTAATGATCTCCTTCCCCTTTTATAGTCATAGGCCTTACACAATACCATGGTCCAAAACCATAAAGAATCAATACCTTGGACCAAATACCTGGGTTCAACACTTCAGACGAGATACCATGGTCCAAAACCATAGGTCCAAATACCAAGGACTAAATACCATGGACCAAAAATAAGTTTTCCCAAACGTACACGCTTTTTCATCCATGAAAGTGCGTGCATACACATACACGACTTTTGGTCGGCAATCCCCCGTGTATACACGACTTCGTCAAAGGGAACCTATGTATACCTCTTTTTCTTTCATTTTGAGAGCCTGAATAGTGATTTGCCATCTGAGTGAGTTGCCATCAAGGACAACACCTATGTCATAGTGTCAAACCTGTGTCATAATGCCAACAGTATTAATACCAAGTTGATGAAATATATTGTTATAAAATTCATGAATTTTCTTCAATATTGTTTTCTAATAATTGGATTTGAAAATATATTTAGGGAAATCTAAATCATTATTTTAATTTCTATATATTCAATATTCCCTTGACACTATTAACTAGTTTATCTTCCATATTATAATTACAGGCACACAACCTAATAGGAACATTCTTCTTGAATAATATTTTTCATAAAAAAATTGTTCCCTTAACAATGTTAACTAATTCTTCTATATTGTAATTGTTGGGACAGAAATTAACAAGAACATTCTTGTTGAGTAATGTTTCTCATATCAATTTTATTTTATTGTCTTGCCCTAAGTTACAAATCTTCCTTCATTGTTCTCGTGTTCATAAATATTACAAGAGTTGCCGACACTTCATTTACAAGTGAGAGTATCGATTCATCGTCTTTGTATATCTTTATACCTATATAACACAAGTATATATTTTCAGTATAAATTGATCTGAATTACAATTCACGTCATGCATATGTGTTAATGGTTTCAATTTGTTGCACCTAGAAATTGATGATTGATGATATATTTTATCTTTTTTATTGTATTGTTATTATTGCATGTGTTTTTTTTTTGCCTTTTCAGAAGAAACATGTTAGCCTTTATTAGATTAATTGCTTATAAAGATACACTTTAATTGTTCATAAAGGCACACTTCTATGTATATAATTTGTTGCATGAATATTTGCTACAAGTGCAATAAGTTTTTCTTAAGTTCTAGTTATTTTTGAAATATCTATATTTGTTTTTTAATTATTTTTTAGACAAATGAAACTATGTAGGTGTAACATATGAGATAGGTATAAATTGGAAATCTATGTTTTTATTTCAAATTATTGGTATATATTAAACAAAGTTATTGTTATATATTTATATATATTAGTTTTATTTGTGGTGTAGTTATTGTCTTGATTTAAGCTACATTAAATTGTAATTAAGTACTCAATTTTTGTATAACTAAATCTCTCTAATTGATCAAATATCTTTATTCCATCGTTAAATTTTTCTTTATTCCATTATTATTAAAAAAAATGTAAGCTTAGGAATCTATTAATCATTCAAGAGATAACATGTACATCATGAGTTTTCCTACTGCGATTTGCCATTAGGGAGACCAGACCAGTGGCAGAAAAAAAAATCTTTGGTCCAAAATTTGATATAGTACTCAACAAAATTGTATACATAGCAAATCTTATATTTTTCCTAGTACTAACATGCATATACATAAACATAAGATCATCAAAATTGTAGCTAGGTTTCTTCAATGCCCTGAGTACTGTAGGCTTACATGCCCAAGTAAGATTGTTGTTGTAAACAAAAAGGAGAGCCATGAAAAAAATAAGTAGAAGTTGACATGTCAATTAGTGCTACCAATGGGCCTGGTGAAGTAGGATCTTTGCCTTGTGAGAGGAAATCCTCAATTCATGCTAGTCAGAGAGCCATATACCTATGCTCGAGGGACATTACCTGATTCTCTTCTTATGTAGCACTGAGCTGAAGAGAGAACTTATGTTTAGTGTCATCTTTGTACTTGAGAGATTTACTGAATAGAGTTTTGATATTTCCATATAGTTCTACAATGCAAAGGTGTCATCTGGAAACTACATAGCCACCTAGGAAAGGATTCCTCATTAATGTGCTCATTTATTTCATGCTTGGCTTCAATATAAGCTTGGTTCATCACATACTACATGTGCTCAAGGGTGTTCTCATGAAATCTTTGCGTAGTGGCTTGAGGCTTGAAGTGATCCCGTGAGCTCCCTTCACCTCTGCTTGAGGAGTCATTCCTGTTTCTCATGCACTAGAAAGGAATGATTAATGGAAGGGGTTGGAAAGAAACTATGGAAAAATAAGGGTGATGAGAATGCTTAAACCCAGGTAAACCTCCCAAGGAAATGTGAGAGGATTCAACAATTAGGGAGGCTTCTACTAAAAAATACAGTTTATGGGTGATGAAATAAACAACAAGTCCAAATGCAAGGAAAGAGGGAGTAGTGAGGGAGCTAATTGAATTAGTTGTAGAAGTTTTGGTACTCCAACGAGGCACAAGAGATAGAGGCCCAACACCCTTTGTGTAACTAGAGGGAGGTGTAAATATATAAGGACACATAATATCACCAAATAAAAGAGAGTGAAGAGAGGAGGAACAATATAACTGAGGAAGATGAGTGCAATAATAATTTCCAACTAAATTTATATCAAATATAAAAAGTTGATACTAATAAAGAGTCACTTAAAACCAAGCACTTCCAAGATGGGAATTATGCCATAGCCACAAAGCACAAAATCGAGGTCCTCCATTATCCACTATGTACCAAAAAATGCTAACCTTTGCAGGCAAGAAGGACCTCTGAGTCTAACTTATTTTTGTGGTCCCTATCGGCAGAGATACAGAAGAATTCATAGTAGATAACTTTTTCACAAGGAAGGCTAGGTCAGGATGACCAAAGCCTTCCCATTTCAACGTTAAGGAAACAACAACAAAGATAAAAAAAAAAAAAAAAAAAAAACACACACACATTGTGGCATGTTACCCCCTTCTCTGCTAAGGAATGGTAATGATTAGTGTCGATGCTAATTGCATTTCCAACCTAACTCGCTTAATTTCCCTTCCCTCCGTATCTTGGTTGAGTGTTGGCTAGCTTAATGTGTGTGCCAGTTACTGCATGGATATTTAATTAAGATTTTCAAGTGGAGGGTGGGATGATGCCTCCCCCATTTATGGAGCTGGGTAACTGCAGAGGGCCAATTCCTCCTCCGCTTTCACATGTTTGCATAAAGTACTACCTTGATCAAGGACTTTACTTCATCATTATAGTATTCCATAAGTTTAAGTTGTTGTTGTTTTTAATTGGAGTGATTAAATCGAATTTATGATGCACATTTTTTTTTCCTATAATTTTTTGTGGGATGATGATTGTAAAATTTGAGTGGGCCTAATGGTTAAGTCCATGTGTTTCCTCCTAAGGGGTTAAATGTTCAAATCCAAATGGGGTGGAGTATGTACAACTCTAAGACCACAATGTTGGTTCAATTAAAAACGTAATAAATTGATAATTTGATTCAATTCATTTCAATTTTTTATATTGTATATTAATATAATAATAATGATCCATATTTGTTACAGATCCATTTGGGAACATCACTTCCATCATCCAAATCAGTGTTTTAGGGCTCATCAAACCCTAATTTCAGTTGCTACATGCCCTAAACAAGTCACCCTTTTGAATGCCTCCTTCCCAGACAATTTCATGACATTAAGGCCTCCTGAAATGACCTCTAGAGGGACCAGTGCAAGTAGGCCCATGTAAGGGTGCGCTGCAGAGTAGTTAAGTCCATGCCAGGGTGCTCTGCAGAGCACTTAGGCTTCCTTTCACCTACGCTACGCGAGTTTGAGTGAAATTCACATAGGGTTTGGGAAATATTCTTATCTTTTAGAGTCATCTAGAAGGTTCCCTCACTTATCAACTCCTATGAGCTTGAAAATGGATGAGGAATGAGTTAAGATGCATCATATCCTTTCATCCTTTCCTCCATGGAACTAATTCTAAGTATAGAAGGCCATTCAATACCACCATTTATGAAAAAAATCCTTCATCTCCCTATAAATTGACCACTCATCTAAGTGATCAGGGGTTGGACTATGTTGAATTGTAAGGAAATAATGTTGCTATGAGAATTGGCTTTGAAGCAAGTATTGTAATGCTATAAGCTTGTCATGATTTTGATGTGATGTGGATGGGATTCAAGTTGGAGGAATGGCTTTGAATTAGACACAATGGTTGTAATTCCTTCTTCTATTCAATAAAGTATTTGAACCTTTCTCCCATATGTTTGTATTGTCTTATGATGCTTATATGTGTGAAATGTATCTGATTCCATTCACTTGTATTCAATAGATCTTTTGCTTTGATTGGTTCTTTGTCTTCTATTTGTGTTTACAGGTACTTCTCAAGCATGTTAAGTACGGGAAGGAGTGACAGGATCAATACAAAGGAGACAAGAGGAAAGCGGAACTACAAGTAGGTCTTCTCATCTTCTTTGTCTTATCTATTACTTATAGGAAAAGGCTAAAATGCTTTAAACTGTTGTTCTAGATATGGCTACTTATCTAGGGAATTAGTATTTATCCGTAGATACCAAATTCTGCAAAACAAATTGGTGACTCCGCTGGGGAAGATCATCCTTCCTAGTAGCTTATCCACCTCCTATGACATTCTTGTAGACCCTACTTGTTTTCATTGATTGTATTTCAGCTCTTTTGCATTGAATTTTTGGTTAAAACTGTGTCAAATTGCCTTTTGAAATGGCTCAGTGTCACCAGTGCAGGCTTGTGAGGGACACAGTGCGCTGTAGAGCACCCTTGGCTTAGGGACAATGCTTTTTTAAGCACACTGTCTCCCATTCAGGGCTGCGTTGATCCTCCTAGGGTCAATTTCCCACCTTTGGAATGAGTTTTTGCGAACTTTTATCTGTTTGTTTGTTTTTTGATTGATCAATGAATGTCATGTCTTAAAGAACAAGTTTATATGTCCTTTGCTAGCCCTACTTTGACTTGATTCATTAGTGTTTCTTAAATGTTTTCTTTGTCATTATCAATCCATAGTCAAAGTTATAATATAGTTGATTAATCTTTGTTCAAAAGAAAGTGTCATAAAAGTCTTCTTTTCCTTCGAAACAGAACTGTCGTAAAGTCTTCGTTTTTGTTAAAGATTGTTGGATTATATGTGCATAGTTTCCTTTTTGTTCACATTCACATTAAGGAGATCGAAAAGAAATACATGCATGTTGCATTGAAAAATTTTGTGTGTGCTCATAGGAATAGTTTAGGGAAATTGCATTAGATTGTGCTCTTTTCTCTTTGATTGAAATAAATCTAATTTCTCTATCCCTAGTAGCTTGGATTTTCATTGTTAAATTGAATGGAAAGTATGCTTATCATGATAGTTGCATTCCCAGGAATTTCATAATAAATCACGTGATGAACTTGAAAGGCAAATTCCTAAGCAAGATCAACTTAAAATTAACATCAATTTACCTAATGGAGCATTGCCATTAATGAAAAACATTTTGTGGTTCTAAGCTAGATACGTGTTGCAGCGTCATAAAACAAAGTAGTCATTGCTAACTTGTCTGCAATACATCCCGAGTGTGATACCTCTTTCCATGTACATGAGTATATCATAGCTCGTCCATGTACCTTCGGGTATATAGGGCAATGTTACAATACGTAAAGTATATGGGAATGCTCACATTGTGCAGTTTTTCATTAGACAACGCTTATACGGATTGGGCCTCCACGTACCTTCGGGTATGTAAGGGAGGACAACACTAGGTTCCTATCCATCCTTAGGTAACCGAGTTAGCACCTTGTACACTATGATATAACAAGCACAACATTCAGGGAGATTTCCCACCCATACTTCCTAGTTCTCCAGGAGGTATTCTGCAGTTCACAATTGCTTGGTAAAACTTTTTCCTAGCTTACCCCTTTTTGTTTATTTCTTTTTGATAATAAAATTAATCAGCAATCATGGAGGAACATCAATCCTTACCCCATTGTTCGCGGAGAACATCGAGTGAACTGCCTTTTCCGCTCGAAGCTACACATATTTGGTCAAAGCGGTTTCACTTAACTGAGTCGAGTACATCAAGAACTCCTATTTCTTCATCTGAATTACCCAAATCATCCATTTCGGTAAGTATTGAGACTCCAGTTACTCCAACTATTTCTGGTACATTCGTTTCTGAAGAAGAAGTTTCAAAATTACCTGAGGACATTATCACTAATATCAGTGAAATAGTAACTGAAGTTGTTCAACAACAAGTTGATCCTCACCATGAAGTTGCTCAACAAGAAATTACTTCTAAATTTGAATCAGTTCAACCAGAAGTTAATCCAGAACCTATCACAGTTCAAACATAAGTTACATTTGAACTTGAAGTTGTTTAGGAACCTCTCACTGAAACTGTTTTTATTTTACCAGAACATCTGGACTTCGAATTTGAACATTCAAAAGTTGTTAATTTACCAGAAGATGATCAACCTGTTACCCCTCAGACATCAATAACTACTAAAACTTCCACTTTATCAAAACCAAAAGTCTATTATGGACCAGACGGTGAAGTTCTTCCACCTAGTTTAATTGTTGTCGAGGAAGAATTGGAAGAAGATTTTACACCTCGAACCCCATTCCATTTTGGAACTGGGCTTAATATTTATCCTTATACTCCTCATTTTACTACTTCTTTTGATCCTGCTTCTTTTCAAGTACCTGTCGATTCTTTAGGACAACTTTTGGGTCAGTTAATTATGGTTGAACAAACGTCAACATCCCAGACTGTATCATCTGATGTAGCTGCGGTAGAATCTTCTGTCATAACCTATTCAATTTTTTCTACTACACCTGAGTCACACCTATATGGTGAATTGTCCATCCCGGTTGGTTACCAATATTTATCTGGAACCCACTCAAGGGTTGCTTCTACACCATGGTCATCTCCCATGTCCTCAACCGGAATTCTACCTGGTTCTTCTTTAATGGGAACTTAATAATTTGACCCTGCATATCAATATCAAACTAGGCAATCTAGTCAAAAAAGACCTATGTATCCATTACATACTGGATTTCTGCCATATGGAGAGCAATATGCATATTCACCTTATCCTCCCTATCCTGGAGGACCATCATATGGTAGTATCCTACAGTATTTAGGTTATCCTAGAATTCGAGTTTGTTAATGGCAACCAACAATGCCAGTTCAACCAAGGCTTATGTATCCAACACAGCCAATGCAAACTATGTCAGCTATTCCTATTACACCTGTTGTTACCACTATACCACAGTCACAAGTTCAAACAATTGTATCTCAACCTATGCAAACTAGTCCTTCTACCTCGAAACCACAAGTTTCGGGTCAAGAAGTTCAAGTTTCTCAAGTTGTTATACAACAATCACTTGTGTTTGGGACCTAACAACCTCAAGTTAGTATACCTTTATCCGGAGTGACTCAGGCTTACACTGGTATAGTTTATTCACAACCTGGCCAACCTTTCATTGTTGGGCAACAACAACCGTTAAATCAACAACAATTGTACCAACAACAACAGCAGTTGATTCAACAATTGTGGCAGCCTCAATATTAAAAACCCCAATTCCAACAATTCCAACCCCAATTTGGACTTGCCCAACAGGCTCAACTTGGGTTTGGACAATATCAAGCTTACCAAGGTCTTATTCAATAAGGCTTTGCTGGTTATGGACAACTGCAAATTCAACCTGGTTATCAACAATCACCTTATGTCAGATTTGTTCAACAACCACCTTATCAAGGTTACCAAATGAAGATTCCTTATATTTGTATGCAAAGACCTATTACTCAAGCGATTCCATCATATCTTGGGTATGCTCAACTTGACTTGAATCAGCAGTTGTCGTTTGTAGCAACTCTAGAATTACTAGATTTAAATCGGCTCACTAATGATCCAATATTATATGCACCTTGGTGGCAAGTAATTCTGCATAAGTTACTGTTATAGCACCATTTACCACTCTCGGTATATGTGATGCTTTGTTTATGGCCTAGGGAAACCCCTCCTTCTAAACTTGGTCCAAATATATAAAAAACAGTGTTTTATTCCCTGTACGCTACTTTTCCCCAAGCTAAAACTATGTACATGCGGGTCAGTCAATACCCAACCCGCGTATATGTATTAAAACACTTAAAAAAATTAAATTTCCTTAACTTTGGGCGGAGTTCACAGGTCTTACCTATTGATTACCTCCTATTGCCTATGGCCCAACTTCTTCCCAACTAAAAAACTAATTGGGAGAGGTATAAATAGACCTCTATGGGAAGGCCTTAAGGAAGAGAAGAGATAGAGTGAGTATACTGAGATTATCCCTGACTAAGTCTGATGAATCCCTATGCCTCATGCACTTCCCCAAGCTTCAGGAAACCATTGTTTCCTTGATTATAGATATCCTTCATTTTGCTTGAGATATCATGGTGTTGGTGATGGAAGAAGATTGTTGAGCCAGTGGAACTAGACTGTAAGACCACACCCGGGGCAGTGACTGGATGGATTGATCTGACTCCCCAAGCTTTCCTTAAAGTTTGATATGAACAGACAATACCTTTCAAGATGCGGACAAGCTACTTCATTCCTTACCCTTGACTTTCTTACTGCTTTCACCCTAGGAGATGGATTGATGCCCAACCCATTGACTCGACCACTCTGAGACAAATCGATCCTAAGAAGGTTATTGCCCACTCCCCAGTAGCCCATACGAATCCTGTGACTATTGGTATGTCCAGTCGGGCATCCTCAGGATATGGGCATTGCATATGACAAGCGATCATTTGCTTCTTAATAGAATACCAGACTTCTCACACGACTATATGACCAAAGATCAGGGACTGGGATAGGATGAATCCGGAGGATGGTTCCGCTTGGAGCCAGAGAAAGAATTAAATGAATTCTCTCCATGTTATTTATAGCTTACTGTAATAAAAGAAATGTTGTCTTGTTTCCAAAATTAACTATGTTTATGCATCAAATTACGTTTTAATTCATATATGAATGTCATTTTGATGTAAGATCAATCATTTGTTTATATGATATAAATTCAATTTTGTGAATATGATTTACTTATATACTGTTATGTATGTTTGAATTGAATGATTTTTAGGCTTGAATAACATCAAGAGTTACAAAGGGTCTGAACCCTGCAGGACCTACTCGAACGAAGGAAATTTGGGTACAGTCACTTATGTAGTTTGATAATATAAGCATCTTTCTTGAGCTGTATGAGTATTTCTTATTGTAGTTTGCTTCTGCTCTATTGGGGTTCTAACCCAAATCCCTATGGTGCTTTCACCCGAAATGTATTTGGCAACTCCACTGGGGATAACAATCTTATTATTCCTGGTTTAGGTTGGTCATTCTCAATCAGGGCTAAGTATTTGGTTTGCTTGTAGTTACAGTCTTATTTGGTCTACTAGACTCCCACGCCTTAAGTCTGATCTTTTGGATCAGACTTTGTTTTTTATTTTTTCTTGCAAAGCTTTGTATACGCTTTTTACTTTGTTTACAGTAGCATATACATGCTTGTTTTTGTAAAGTTAACTCGTGTAGACATGTTTTTCCTATGTTAGAAGCGCATGTGCATGCTTTTGTGTTCAAACACAGTAACGTATGCAATTTTTTGCATTGTTTTTTCAAATCTTTTAGCCCAGATAGATTTGTTGCTTGGTCTTTTCAGTCTCTGTATGGTAAATTGTTGTCTAAAGAATTTAATTATTTTGCAAGCTTATTGTTTCGAATTCTCTTTCTCATTGAAAATATTTGGCCTAGGTTTGCTTCTTTAGTGAGTTTGTAATTTGTGTTTTGGCACACAAGACTTCGTTTTGAAGTTCTTGATTGTTCTGGTTCTCCAGAACACGAGATTATTTTCAATTTAAGTGTCAAGCCCAGATTTCAAATCTACTTTCTTTTCTCTCCTTTGTTTTGGGGCCTCATAGCTTTTCTTGCTTTTTGAAAGTATTTTTGATGAATTTGGAACTATTTCTTTTGTAGCTTCTTGGTCAGTTTGTCAAACTCTTTGCTGCTATTTGGATCATTTTGTACAAGTTGAAGTCTTTTTGCTCAAGTTTTTATTCATTTTCGAGTTTGTAACTTGCAAAGACTCCTTGTGCTCTTTTTTTGATCTTTTGAGTTTTAGTAGCATTTTGGTGATTTCAAAAAGTTATTTTGGTTGCTTCTTTTAAAAAGAAAAGATCTCAAAAATCTTTGTTTTTGTTTTTCTTTTTCCAAGTTTCGTTTATGGTTTCTTTTTGTTGTTGAAAGTGAATTGTGATCTTCTACAATTTGTCCTTTTTGTTTGGAGAGAATTTTGTGTTTAAAATTTATATTCTCTTTAGTACTTAAGTTGGCTCATTGTTAATTATAAACAATTGCTTTTGCTTTTTTAGTGTTATTTAGGATCTTGCATCTCCATTATATCTTGCATTAGGGTAGTTTGCATTGTTAAAGCATTCATAGTCTTTTAGTTTTTGGGTGTGTGAAGTGTGTTTCAAGAAAAGAAGAGAAAAATTACTTTGCTTTGTAGAAGTTTCGTAGAACCCTTATGGAGATCTATTTTCATCGAAGAAAAAATGATTGCATTCATGTAGTTAGTTTTTCATTGATTTTTGTTGCGTCATACAAACATCATTGGTTTCACTCCCATCTTTACCCTTGACTTAAAGAAAAGCCATCAAAATCAAGCGATTAATTAAAATAAACTAGAACTTTTATGTTGTCATCATAATACACCAACAAGTTTAGTTTTACTAGGTCCTTGGATTAGGCAAGAGGAGAGTTAACTCTCCAAGGCCGCTCAAAATTAAAAAACATAGAATTTTGATTAATGAGTGAAATCCAATAGCATTAGGGAGACCGGGAAAGCTCTGTAACTGGGAGTAAAGCACAAGGGAGAGTGAATATAAGGATGAGAGATACCCCCTCTCTTACTTGTCGGATCCTACCTCACGACTGTTCTGCCCAACTTCTGATACGAGTTGGTGACCATAGTTTCCTATCCTAGGGATCACACAGGTGGCTGCGAAGGGGAATCCCATGGCACCTGAGGCTAACATTGTATCATGTTCAGCAGTACTTCTGAAGGGTACCCTTTCGAAGCTTGGGTGCTTGCACCGACATAGGCTATTGTCTGGAGGTCAGCGTAACTGCCTCTGATACCTTTGCTAGTAGGCCTGTGGCGTAATTACCCCAATCTATTTTCAAAAGGCCCTTGTTATTAACTTTCTTGTATTTTGGTGTCCATTCCTAATCACCCGGATCAGAAATTCTAGAGAGTTGTTTGATTGTTGATATCTTTAGGGACTTTTTAGTGAGTGTTCTTTGCTCCTAGTTGGCCTATCTTTATAATTTTTTGAGCCTTTAAGTAGATCTTTTAAATAATTCAAAGTGGTTGATAGACCATCTCAATGGTCTAGGAGACTTCGTGGGCTATTACCTATGAGTCCTGAGCCTTCCCCTAGAAGGCGTAGGAGCGATTCTGCCAGTGGTTTTCAACCAGTGGCAGCAGGCATATCGAAGATTGATCCTCCACTTGGGGTCATTAATTCACAAGATAGACCTGGCACTAGTAGAGAGTTAGAGAGGAACACACTAGTTATTTCTCAAGTACTTTCTCAATCGGAAGATAATATCGAAGTTGAAGATCTTTCAGAGTCAGTGGCAGCTCTGAATTCTCCTCTTCCCCCTGATCATCCAAACATTCTATTGTACATTGGAACCCCGACTCATAGGCCTTTGAGCCCAGGTTTACACCCATCTATTCCTTCGATGACCACTGCTGGAAGCATGGAATCTATGATGACTGTTGAGAGCATGCAGACTCCCATATCTGTACAAGGAGGAGGAACTATTTCCATCCCTTCTATTACTCCCAGCACGACTATATTTGGGTCTACTTCCATTCCTTCAATGAGTGGAATTTCTTAGGCTACTGCATCCAATTTTGGATTTATCCCTTATGGAATGTCATCTCATGGAATTCCTTTAGTTCCTTTGAACATAACGTCGACCACCTCTACATCCATGATGAGTGGATTGGCTTCTTTTTAGGGTTTCCCATTTGAAAGTGGTCATATACCACACTCCAAGCCAACAATAGGGTCAATGCCTTTTTCTTTTACAATTCAAGGTAATAACCCATTCCAGAGTTGGACAAACCCTGCGGTTAGTGGGATAGGAGCTGGGAATCAATTTTTCAGCAAACAAGGGAATGTGTTGTATTCTTCAGTTAATTCATTTCAGGGGCTATCGGCTCCTTTTAACACTTCGTTAGCGGGTAACTTCACTGGTTACAGAGGATTTTTGGGAGGAGTTGGTTAAACTCCAAATGTTGCTGGACCACAAGGAGCACCTTTTGGTTCAATAGGCTCGATGAGTTACTTCGGGAAACTTGGTGTTTTTCAAAATCCAAGTCATTATTTTTAGACCTTTGGGAACCCTACCCGCACTTGATGGAATTCCCAAGGTCCACCATGACTCCCTTTTCTAGCCACTCTGAACTTGCCAGACTTAACTAAATTGAAAAATGATTTCATTCGATACAATCTGACTTGGCCTCTAGTCCCAACTAAATTTCCGTTGGATATCCCAAAATTTGAAGGGAAGAGTGGTGAATATCCGAGAGACCATGTAACCACATTTCACTTATGGTTCTCATCCAACTCCCTGATAGATGATTTGATCAGGTCGAGGTTATTTCAACGCAGACTAACCAGAAATGTAGCCAAATGGTATATATAGTTACTAGGGAGCACCTATACTTCTTTCTGTGATTTGGCTAATGTCTTTTTGAACCATTTTCAGTTACATGTCCGATATGAAGCCAGAACTGAACTTCTAGCTAACTTTCAGCAAGACACTGCAACTCACATTTCAGATCACATGTAGGAATGGAGGAGGAGGAAAAGGCTTATGAAAGTTGAAATCCCACTAGAGTTCCTTCTCGAATGGTTTCTCAAATCATTACAACCTAAGAGCGTGCCATTTTTAGAGCCCAGAAATTGGAACTGATATATTCTCAGTCTGGGGTTCTTCAGAAAATTCTACCTGATGCTCCTAGATCTAAGGTCGATTTATCCAAACTGAATCCAGGTCCCCATGCCGATGGTATAGTCAGATTGATTGATATTAACGCGGTGAACCTATTGAATCAATTACAATAGTTTCTCTACAAACTGCTTCTTCTACCCAAGCAAGACCATCTGTAACTACACCTTCCCAACCTACCTCTATAAACATTATCTAGACCACTAATCCCAAAGGAAATCAACAATCCGATGGGAAGAGGAAGGGACGAGGTAAGAAGAATAGCCAAGAAGGGAAAGGCAACGCAAACAAACCCAGAAATGATGTCGGAGAAGGTAGGAAAGAGTCCAAGAAAAAGGTAAAATTTCCATGCAAGTTATGTAATGGAGATCATCTGACTCGCCTTTGCCCTAAGATGGAAGATGCTCAATGCTTATTAGTACAGCAAGGGTCCTCTAGCTCCCAAGTTGTTCTGACTAACCCTTTTCCCCAAGGGCAGCAATTACTTGCTGGCGCAAATTCTAATGCTGGTACCCCCTTCGGGGGCAACCAAGAAGGGGAAAATTCATCAAATGTTTATATGATGAGCTCTCATATCGATGTCACTATGCGAGCATGCGATTATGGTGAATCGGAAACATCTAAGGCTAAATCTGTTCTCGAAGCCACAAAACCACTTCATATTGAGGAGCCCTCTATTGAGTCTATACCTCGGATATCGAAAGGCTCCGCAAAGTGCTCAACTATTAACCCTAATGCTAGGGCAGCCCAGAACTACTCGATTGTAGAAGATCTGGCTCAAAGTCCTTGTGCTATGTTAGCATTGGAGGTACTCCAATCGTGCCCTGCTCAAAGAAGTGCTTTGCTTTCGGCAATCGGCACAGTAGATCCAAAGAATTCTTCAGTGGTCACTTTTGATATGTTGCATGTCAAAAGGAGACTTCCTCACTATACGGCTTTCCAGATAAAGTCCACATACCAACAGACCAATTTTTTTCAAACTATTATAGATGTGGGAGCTTCCACATGCGTGATGTCTA
The DNA here is from genome assembly GCA_031772625.1 of Pinus tabuliformis. Lineage (NCBI taxonomy): Eukaryota > Viridiplantae > Streptophyta > Pinopsida > Pinales > Pinaceae > Pinus > Pinus tabuliformis. The sequence goes on from CM062807.1 coordinate 735,763,594, forward strand.
CGTCATGTTGGAAGGCCATTGGATCACCTATAGTTGTTCCTGCACTAATTCTTTTGATGGAATTTGATGGACATTCTCATAGGTCGCATGGGATTATCCTGACCTTTCCTATTTGTGTTGGGGGAAAGGTAGTGAATATTGAGGTAGAAACCGTTGATGCAAACTTGGATTATAACCTCCTCTTAGGAAAGAATTGGATTTATGAGATGGATGCCATAGTTTCGTCATTATTCTGCATCCTCTGTTTTCCTCATGAGGGGAGGATTGTTAGAGTTGATCAGTTAGATTATTCTCCAGGTGACTCTCACGCAACTTCAAACTCCATTGTTCCATTGGTGGACAATCCCCGTCAACCTATTGAGAATTTAGGAGTTGGGATGTACTCTTCGTTAATGGGTATATTTGACCTCCCTGCTCCTACAGCTAGAATTAATGCGATTTCATCCTCTAGGGGACCTTCTCGAAAAAATTTCTTTCAATATCATTACTTTTTAGACCCTTGGCCCTTACCTTCATCTACCACCACATTAGACAGAGGGAAAATAGGTGGAATGGCATTTCCCATGTCTGCAATAGAACTCACTTATCAATCTATCGTTAACTCTGCGGACAACCGTCCCACTTATTTTTCACTAGAGGAGTTAGATGACGATGTGGCTTCAGCTTGGACCCTTGATTCTACTTCAACTCTGGATTGCTTGGATATAATAGTTTTACCATCTGAAGAAGCAATGATGGGTGTGGATCGACCATGGGAGGATTTACATCATCGTTCATATTTTCTCCCTCCATTACATGAAGTCGAATCTAGTTTGTCCAATCTGTCTACAAGTGATGTTTATATAGTTTCAAACCCTTTGGCTCCAGCAAAATTTTCTACCGAAGGTAACATGTCGGTTATATCACTAACTATACCTATGAACATCTCTAGGAATCCTAATGTAGTTAAAAATGTCTTCATCGGAGCTGACTGTTCCCCTGAAGAAATTCAAATCTACACCGATCTCTTCAAATAATTTTGAGATGTGTTTGCTTGGTCTTATGAGGAAATGCTTGGAATTGATCCATCTATAGTCCAGCATGAGATCAAGACATATGAAAATGCCAAAAATGTTTGTCAAAAACTTTGACCGGTCAATCCTCAGAAAGCGACAGCTATTAAAGATGAAGTTGAAAAGCTGCTTAAGGCAGGTTTCATATACCCCATTCCTCTAACTGAGTGGGTTTCCAACCCACTCCCGTTAGATAAGAAGTAAGGAATGATCTGAGTATGTATCGACTTTAGGGATTTAAATAAAGCTTGTCCAAAAGACAATTACCCTGTGCCTTTTATTGAGCAAATTGTTGATGAATGTGCGGGTAATGAAATTTTTACGTTCATGGACGAACTCTTTGGTTACAATCAAAATACTATCCATCCAGAGGATCAGCACAAGACAACCTTTATTTATCCTTGGGGCACGTTTTCATACAAGAATATGCCTTTTGGCCTTAAAAATGCTGGAGCTACTTTTCAGCGGGCCATGTCTTATGCTTTCCATGAAATCAAACATGTTATCAAAGCATACTTGGATGACTTAGATGCTCGTTCTCGCAAGAGAATTGATCATTCCATACACCTTCGGTTAGTCTTTGAGAGCTTTCATTTTTATAAAATCTGGTTGAATCCGAATAAGTGTGTTTTTGCAGTCACATCTGGTCGGCTGTTAGGATTCATTGTATCTACTGAAGGGATTCGAGTTGATCCTTTCAAGGTTGAGCATAGAAAATTTTAGGGGCGAATGTTCGCCCTTTGGCGAAATTAAGGGGTTTTAAATTTTTAGTGGGCGAATATTTTGTATCATAGTACATTTTTAAAAATCACCTCAAATAGCCCACCTTATTTTAAGGGAGAGGGTAAGAAAGGTAAATTTAGCCCTTGAAATTAGGAGTTACAACCTTCCATTTGCCCATTTTCAAGAATAGGTTTTATTTAAGTGAATCCATTCGCCCATTTTCAAGAATAGGTTTTATTTAAGTGAATCCTATGGGCCAAAGGCCCAAATACCATATATATAAATGAGGTATGGTAAATTAATAAAAATATAAATAAATGAGAGGTATGGTAAATAAATAAAACATTTTTTTATATTTACTCCATAAGTCACCTTATATACACACAAGGGTGTAAACAAATAAAAATATAAGTAAAGTGGAGGTATGGTAAATAAATAAAACGTCTTTTTATACTTACTCAAAAGGTATTGTAAATAAATAAAAATATAAATAAACTAGACGCATGGTAAATAAATAAAACCTCTTTTTATATTTAGTCCATAACCCTGTTCTATTTATGAAGGCTCAAGAAAGAGGTTTTATTTAAGTGAATCCTATGGGCTAAATACCATATTTGTAAAATAGGTATGGTAAATTAATAAAAATATAAATAAACGAGAGGTATGGTAAACAAATAAAACATTTTTTTATATTTACTCCATAAGTCACCTTATATTTACAAACACTCAAAAAATGCGTTATATTTAGGTGAAACCTATGGGAAAAATACTATGGGACAAATACCATGGACTAGATTGTTATTATGCAAAAAAACATTATTAACCCTAATATTAGTATTAATAAAAAAAAAAATGGCACATGGTATTGACCCATGGTATTCACCTGGAATGTTGCCTATTTAAATGGGGGAATTAAACTAGCATAGATCCATCTTTACTCTGGATCTACTAACCCCCGAGAGGTATCAAATATCGTGATATGCAAACTAGCATAGAGTGAAAAAATATTTGATCCGATCAAGAGTAAAAATGGATGTTGTAATTTAATGTATGTTAAACATTTTAGCTTGGTTAAAAAAAATAATAAAATAAAAGTCAACTAATAATTTTATTAATTTTTATAAATTACTAATAGTAATTTTTAAGCTCCAGGTTTATGATAACCCATGGTAATACCATGGTATTCCTGTGAGTATAGACTATTTAAAGGGGAAATTCTGTCATGTTAGATCCATCTTAATTCCGAGTCTACCAAGTGCTCAGAGGGATAAATAGATTTCATCCCCCTAAGAGTGATAGATGTGGAGTTAAGATGGATATAGGTTGGTGTTTATGATAATGAAGATATTAAATAGACTTAGGAAATTATATTGTAAAAACATCTTAAGGTGAATGGTTAAAGCATAGACATTGGACTAGTATATTTGTATACTTCTGTTTTAAATTGAAACAAATCCAGGGCTAAAAGGAATGGATTGATTGCACTAGTCATCCTTCTATAACTTTCCAACATATGCTGGAGTAAACAGAGTGTAATTTGGGTAATTTTTCTAATTGCAAACAGGAACATACTTGTGTATTGGCAGGGTGGTTACGAGGTCCCTAGAAGTGATGAATTTGAATTTTTCTTGGTTTTATATATAGTATTAGGTTTTTTCTCATGCTTTCTGTGAATGGCATGGGTGAATTTTATCCTACACCCACTAGGTTATCGATATGTAATTTTGGTAATTTTGATTTCAAAATATATTTTAAAGAAATGTAATGATTTCATATGTGTATTCAATAAACCCAAGATTTTATAATTGAGTAAAATATTCGCCATGCCTGGTGAGAGATTCGCCAAAAAATTATATATACATATCATATTATTAATAAAATCGCCTTCCATTTTTCCTATATACCATGGAGATTCGCTCATTTATTATACATGTAAATTTAGAGGGGGTTCTTAAAATTTTCCCTGAGGTTGAGGCAATAATTCAGTTGCCTCCCCCGTCTTCCATTCGTCAACTTCAAATTCTCTAAGGAAAGGTAAATTTATTGAGAATATTTATAGCAAATTACACCAAGATTACCAAAGGATTTATGATTTTGCTTAAGAAAAGAGTTCTATTTTTATGGGACGATTTTGTGCAACGATCTTTTGATGCTTTGAAAAAAGCATTAACCTCTGCTCCATTGTTGAGTCCACCAGATTATGGCAGAGATTTCCTTTATATCTCGTTGTGGTAGAATCAACCATCGGTATGGTTCTGGTTCAGGAGGATGATTCCCTTAGTGAGTATGTAATCTACTACTTGATTCGAGGCTTAGTAGGACCTAAGCTACATTATTCTCCCATTGAGAAATTGGCCTTGGCGGCTGTCCATGTTGTCCAACGGCTTCATCATTACATTTTGCTTCGCAAAACGTTTGCTTAGCGATTGTCGATCCTTTTCAGTTTTTCCTCAGTAGGTGAGTGATTGGGGGCAAGTATAATCGATGGATTTTTATTTTGCAAGAGTTCGATCTCAAATTCTTGTCACCTAAATCTAAGAAGTCATTAGTTTTTACAAAATTGATTTCGGAGCTGCCTTGTGAGGAAGCTATTGTTTATGAGGAAAATTTTCCCGAGGAACATTTATTCCTCATTTATTCACAAGATCCCTGGTATGGAGATATCATTATATATCTCTAGACTTTGAAGTTTCCACCTACTTTATCCAAAGATGAGCATCAAAACTTATGTCACCTTGCCAAAAACTATGTTATTATTTGTGATACATTATATCGCAGAGGGATGGATTCAATCCTTAGGCATTGCTTAACTTTGGAAGAAGCTGAGTCAGTACTTAATGATTGCCACAGTGGAGCTTGTGGCGATCATCTATCAGAGCTTGCAACAACCCAGAAAATTTTGCAAGTAGGCTACTTTTGGCCTTCAATTTTCAAAGACTATATTGAAGTAGTCAAACGTTGCCATCCTTGTCAAGTTTATACTCAGAAAATGCACATGCATCCAACTCCACTTTTTCTTGTTATCACTGTCGGTCCATTTACGAAGTGGGGCATTGATTTTACTACTTGTAATCTACCTTTGGTAGGGAATCACAAGTACATCATCGTGGCTGTAGACTACTTTACAAAGTAGGATGAGACCATGCCTACTTTCAAAAGCAATAGTGAGACAACAACCTTGTTTCTCTTCAACTAGGTTATTTCACGATTTGGTATCCCAAGAGAGATTGTCACTAACCATGGCAGTCACTTCCAAAATCAACTGATGACTGAATTGGCTCTCAAGTTGGACTTCCAGCAGGAGCATTCATCTCCATATTATCTTCAGGACAATGGGTAGGTTGAAGCTTTGAATAAGTCCCTTAAGACCATACTACAAAGGAAAATTGATAAAACTTGATCCAATTAGCACATCATGTTATATCTGGCACTTTGGGCATATCGAACCTCATTTAAGGCTGCCACTGTTTTTACTCCTTTTCAACTAGTTTACAGGTTGGAATCTATCTTCCCTATCAAATGTGAAATTCCGTCCCTTAAGCTAGTTGTAGAACTTCTTCCGAAGACATCTAGTCTCGAAGAATGCCTCGTTCATTTGGAACATCTTGATGAGCAACATCAAGATGCGGCCATAATAAACGAAGCCCATAAGAAGAGGATTAAAACTCAATATGATAAAGTTGTCCATCCTCAGGTTTTTTCTTAAGACAACCTTGTCTTAGTCTATGACCAAGAAAAAGATGCCTCGGGGGCAGGCAAGTTCAAATCTATGTGGTATGGTCCCTTTATAGTCAAGCGTGTTTTGAAAAAAGGGGCTTATGAATTAATTGATTTCGAAGGGAACAAGCTGGCAAAGCCCAAAAATGGGCTCTACCTTAAGAAGTATTTTTCTTAGGCTTCGACCAAGCAATTGCTTGTTTGTATATATTGTATCTTTGTACATATTTGTCTGGCCTTTTTGTGATATTGGTATTTTTTTATCTGCTTTGGTAGGTATTGATGGGCAACTCGATATATTTCGGATTCGCCAATGGTGCAAGTAGGTACACTCGGAATCTCTCTTCCACGGCTTGGGTGATTTATTATCCATCTGGCTAGTTGATGGTGTCGAGGGGAGTATGTATGGGCCCTGCTTTGAACAACATTGCTGAATATACTGTCGTTCTTAATTTACTATCCGAAGCAATATCTTATGGGATTGATTCATTGGTAGTTTATCTAGACTCACAATTGGTGGTGTCGTAGTTAAATAACACTTATCGGGTTCACGATCCTTATTTATATCACCATTTTTTTAGAGTGAGAGTCTTACAACGATCATTTATTTATATCACATATGTTCACATTCCACGATCTGAGAATTCATTAGCAGACTCTATTGCTAATCAAGCATTATATTGGTACATTAATCATTCATCAAATAAAATAACATAAAAAAAATTGAATATATATATATATATATATATATATATATATATATATATATATATATATATATATATCATAAAATTTCCTGTATATAGATGGAGTGTTCAAAAAATAATATACAAAATTGGGACAGGATGCCCTCAAAATTTTGGCTTATCTCATAATCATGTCTAGTCATACATAGATCTATCTATTGAGTTGGCTCAGGATAAGCAGCTAAAAAGTTAACCACAGCGTTGGCTACACGTTGAAGTATCTGGACCCAGTCCCATGGTACCCCTACCACACGACGCTACATCTCCTTGGCAGATCCTATACAACTACCATAGGTACCTGGTGAGTTAGTCGCACCAAATTTCTCTGAATAGCATAAAGGACTCTCTCTGTCTTGGTTGCCACCTCTTCGGCCCCTCTTCTGCGACGCCTATGCCTCGGAAATCCATCAAGTCTTACTGGACCCACATCTGGAACATGGTCATTATATTTTGTTAGTATTTTGTCTCATCAAAAATATTTTTTCTAAGTTCATTTCATATTGAAAAATCCAAAAAATCTTTAAAAACTCACAAAAACTTAAAAATTATTACCTATGTCTCCCCATGCTGCATTTGGTGGTAACACTAAGTCTGGATCTCCTTGGAAATCCATGCCGGCATATGGGTAGTCATCGACCACGATGATCTGTTGATCCCACCAGGTGAAAAACTCATCATCAAAGGTCATTCTGGGCATGTCACCACCCCCAAGGCGCTTCATCAAGTCCACCCATCTACCCATTCGTGGATCTCTAGGGTTGTTGATGGACATTGATACTTTGGGACGTAGCCCAGGTACCTTCTCGAAGAAGAATGAACACAAGATGGTTCCATATCCAAAATTCTTCGTTTGACCCTTCTGTATAGAGGTCAATTGACTCTTCATGTTAGTCAGAAGAGGCGTGCACCAATCAAATACTGTGGTAAGACATTCCACTGCCAGGCTCATAGATACTCATGATGCCTGATGCAGGGAAGTTGACACATTTACCCATGCAATGGTAATAGCAAAATCCTCAAGCATAAACTTTCCACATGTTTGATTGGAATTTGACTTCCAATCTTCTCTGGATGTCCAGGACAATATATATGGACATAGTCTTCCACCAAAAGACTACCTCTCATCTTGCCTGTCGAATGCATGACCTCCCCTCTTTGGGAGAGACCGGTAATGAAATAGATATCTTCGACCACAATCGGTAGAGGCATCTGGCCAATCATGAAAGCGTCGTCCTCTGCGCTCCAGTAGTGGATCAAAAGTTCTAGCAAGCATGTATTGGCTTTCATATTTGGCATTTTTAAGAATTCGAGTAAATCATAGCCTCTCAGAGCATCCAATGCATTTTGGTCATTCATTAGCTCATTATCTATAGTGGTATGCTCTCTTTCCCTCCAAGTGATAGTCATCCTGCAAAAAAATGAAGTTTCAACCGTTAATTTATATGTTAAAACTTTAACTCGCATACATGTGGGTTCCTTTTACACACAGTCACATGTAGGGCCATCGTATACACAGGTTACTCACATCTGACCCACGTGTACGTAGAGTTGAATTTTTGGTCATAGTTTCCCACGGTCAAAAATTTGAAAAAACTTTTAAAAACTATCATAAATCATTACAAATAGGATTGAGGATTACCTGGAGACTTTGGGGTGATTTGAACGATCCAATTGTTCAAAGGAAAGCTTGCTTAGTTTTTCTCCACGGCCCTTTGCTCCAAATAGAAATCAAAAATCTGTGAGTCCAAAAGTCATTATATAACTTTGAAATTTCAAAATATTTTTTCAAAAATTGATTTTTGTCTCATGGATTTTTTGACTTGTGGGCTTGGATTGTTGAGAGTGGGTTGTGTGTACAGGAAATTTTGGAGACTTCTTTGAGATGTTGTTTTGGTCCCATGACCACTGACCCGTCATGGAAGGTATAATTCTCTCACTGGCATTTAGGTTAGGGAAAACCATTTTCCGCTGCATCTTGCATACTAGCCTTCATTCATCAATACATTAGTCATAGGGTCGACCCCATCGTATCTTGGTTAGCAAACCATTTTCACTCGCTGATTTTGAAATCATGATGTGATGGTAGAGCCATCCTTTACATGGGCATCTTAGTTAGAACCTCGCTGACATTGATTTCCCATGCTACTATACTGAGTAGGCTCGGGAGTCCTCTTTAGTCCCGCCATGACTAATGTGTTGAAGACACATTCTCCTTTCTTCCACTCTAATTTCTGGCCTTATATCCTAGAGGATCCTTTTTGTTGAGTTGTACTGTTGCATTGCATTTTGACTATTTACACCTTTTGACCTTGAGCCGGCTTCACTTGGACTCGTGTTTAAGCCACTTATTTGACCATGTCTTCTACAAAGTCAACCATGCAATCACTTAGCTTCTGCAACTTGACACATCCTTTTACTCGTGGAAAGAGCATCCCTTTGAGTGTCCTGGACCAGTTTTGCCTCCCTACATTGAGCATAGGGATGTTCCCCTCCCAAGAACTAGATCACATGTTTCTCTAACACTCGTTCTTTCCACTGTACTATAGCATTCTTTTATTCTTTTTCTAGCTTAAAGAAAAAGACAAAAAATTATATATTCCAAAAAGAGCGGGAATGGGATGACATTTCCATATTTTGTTGGCAGCTAGAGTCAGTCGTGTCGCCCTTGAACAAAGCACTCAAAAGAAAGTCTCTCCTCCATTGGGTTGGGATTTAGTTTGACTTAGGATCACCTTAACCTTGTTATTAAGTCAGTACTCATCTGATTGGTTATCTCTTCCAATCATATGGAGAGTTTGCTTATGCCTCTTGCATGACAAACTTATACAGAGTTATCATATGCTACCATATAGCCATCCTTGAGTCGTGATTATGTTCAAGGGAAGTAAACCTGAGTCGGCCTCTCTGCGGTGTCTCTTGACCTATTTTTCAGTCGGCCATCCATGGTTGTTAGTGTCATGTTTGTAATCACATCAGTTATATTGGTCCTTTTCTCATTCCGGTTTGAGAAGGTCTCCATTTACTTCTTGCTAGCGGGTCTTGTCCTTATTGACTACGACAAATTTCTCTGAGGGAAGATCTAGAGCTGCACCCTGGCCCTATTTTCATTGTTTATAGGTCACCTTGTGCTCAGCATTGATCAGTATCATGGGTCTTTGATTGAGTGGTTTCCCTTGTGTTCAACATCAGCTTTCATTATCACACATTGGGATTTGTGCAGTGCCTTGGTTTCCATTTGGCCCTATTGGTGGATTCCTCCCCTCTATGTCAGCTTTCATTATTGGTTGGTGCAGAGGGTTCTTATTATGTGCTAGCTACATCTTCTGTACGCTGGAAATGTGCTTTGATTGGGTTACTACATCTTTTTCGTCTGATTCCTTCCACATTATTGGCCTACGGGTTACACTCGTGCTAGATTGATGAAGGATTCCTTAATTCCTTCCTTCTAGCAGATCTTTTCCTATCAACTACAGCTCATTTTCTCTAGGAAAACGATCTAGAGTCCATTTGGCAGTACCTTGGGTTTGCAGTCATCAGTGGCAGATTCCTTCATTGTTGACAGTGGGAAACTATCATTGTCTCCTGAGTGATAGATTATTTCAAGTGTTCGACTTTAGCTCATTCATTTGCACTTGTTAGATTGTATTGGGTACCTTGACTCTCATTATCATTATTTATGAGTAGTCTCGCGTTGTTAATGGTATACATCAATGACCGGTAATCAAACAATTTCTCATGTGGCCGTCCTCAGATCATTCATTCCCATTGTGTAGAAATGTACTGCAGCGGTCAGTGAAGACCTTGGGTTGCATCAACATGTTTTGGTCCACTTGTCAGTTGCTAATTGACACCATCTACCTTATATGTTGCAGTTCTTCATAGTGACATCTTATATGCTAGCATATGAGTTGCGATGTAGTATCATTTTATTCCATCATGTTCATTTGTTACTATTGGAATCAGTTTTTTACATCAGTGATCAGCTTCATCCTTCAGCATCATTGATCGTGTTCTTAAATGTGATATTCAGACATGTACTTTTTCGATCACGATCAAATGATCCATTATGTACTTTCAGTTCCTTTATACTAGTATACATATTGGATCTACTTGTACTTGATATGCAGACATGCTTTACTTTCTCTGAGCATGGGTATGCCCGCCTCAGACAACAGTTTCTTTTTTATCTCTTTTAATGGCTTGGCAGGCTGAATTCTGGTGAAGTCCTTCTTAGTCTCAGCATGATTCTTTCCATACACTTAATACATTTCGGCCATCATGTACCCCTTCTGACCTCATATATTAGGGGGCATCTGTTATAGCACCATTTACCACTCTTGGTATATGTGATGCTTTGTTTATGGCCTAGGGCAACCCCTCCTTCCAGACTTGGTCCAAATATATAAAAAACAATGTTTTATTCCCTGTATGCTACTTTTCCCTAAGCTAAAAGTGTGTACACGTGGGTCAATCAATACCCAACCCATGTATATGTATTAAAACACTTAAACAAATTAAATTTCCTTAATTTTGTGCAGAGTTCATGGGTTTTACCTATTGATTACCTCCTATTGCCCATGGCCCAACTGTTTCCCAACTAAAAAACTAATTGGGAGAGGTATAAATAGACCTCTATGGGAAGGCCTTAAGGATGAGAAGAGATAGAGTGATTATGCTGAGATTATCCTTGACTGAGTCTGATGAATCCCTATGCCTCATGCACTTCCCCAAGCTTCAGGAAACCCTTGTTTCCTTGATTATAGATATCCTTCCTTTTGCTTGAGATATCATGGTGTTGGTGATGGAAGAAGATTGTTGAAGGCTGGAACAAGACGAATCCGGAGGATGGTTTCGCTTGGAGCTAGAGAAAGACTCAAGAGAATTTTCTCCATGTTATTTATAGCTTACTGTAATAAAAGAAATGTTGTCTTGTTTCCAAAATTAACTATGATTATGCATCAAATTATGTTTTAATTCATATATTAATGTCATTTTGATGTATGATAAATCATTTGTTTATATGATATAAAGTCAATTTCATGAATATGCTTTACTTCTATACTTCTATGTACATTCGAATTGAATGATTTTTAGGTTTGAAGAACATCGGGAGTTGCAGAGGGTCTGAACCCTGCGGGGCCTACTCGAACAAAGGAAATCTGGGTACGGTAACTCTTACGTAGTTTGATAATATAAGCATCTTGCCTGAGCTATATGAGTATTTCTTGTTGTAGTTTGCTTTTGCTCTGTTGGGGTTCTAACCCAAAGCCCTAGGGTGCTTTCACCCAAAACAGTTACCTTCTCACATTCTGAAATTTAATGGAAATCCCAGAGAAGACCCATCAAATCATGTCACGAACTTTCATTTTTGGTGTTCATCAAACTCCTTAAATGATGACTCAGTTAGACTCCATCTTTTCCAAAGAATTCTTACTCGCCCAGCTGCGAAGTGGTACATTAAGTTACCACGAGCTTCTTTCGACAACTTTATGACTTTAGCCACCACATTCTTGACCCACTTCTAGTTACTTATCAAATATGGGACTGGAACAAAACTCCTAACAAACTTTAAACAGACTACTACTACTCATATATCAGATTATATTCATGAGTGGTGGCGTCATCATCAAGTGGTTAAGACCTATGTTCCTGATTAGCTTTTGGCTGAGTGGTTCATAAAATCCTTGTTGCCATCAATCACCAAGGATGTGACGAAAGGTGGGGTTGTCATAGAAGAGAAAGTAATTTCTCATGCCCAATATTTGGATTTGATCTATACACAATCTGGCATGCTCTATGACAAGATTCCCAATGCATCCCGACCAGATTTCACTGTTCCTCCTCCTCCACAATCGAGTAAGGACTCTCATGTTGGTGATGGTGTGATTGGATCTTTGAGCACGCAAACAACAAGAAGACCATCTGGTCAAACTCTTGCCATTACCAATCAAACTACCAATGCATCAAAAAACACTCTTTCTTTCAAAGTCAATGTCATGTCATCTGACAAAGGAAAAAATCAAAATAAACTAGGAGGTAAGAATAAGGGGAAAAACAAGAAGAAACAAGATAATTCCCCTCAAGAGAAATCATCTGATTCCTCTAATTCAGAAAGGAAACCTCGTTATCCATGTCTAATCTATATTGACGAGCATTTTACAAGAGATTGTCCACACCGCTCAAAAGTCTCTAAGCTTCTAAAGACTTCTAACACATATTCAGTGTTGATTGATCTATTTCCAAACCCGGAGACACATTTTGTTGCAAAAGACCATGCTTCCACATCATAAGTACTTATGTTATCCATCACAAAGCCATAAAATGAAGTTTTGGTGTCAACGAGAAATAAATATTATGGAAATCCACCGTCAATGTCGAATAATCAGGCCACTCATCAACCTAATCCTTCAACTTCGACTTCATCTGAAAATATTCCACCACCTATTGCACCAGAATTGATAATAAAACCACCAAAGGGAGTTGTGCATAAATCGACATTTAAACCTCGAGCTCGAGTAGCTCAGAACTATAACATAGTAGACGATCTAGCTCAATCACCTTCTATTATGTCGACACTTGAGCTATTACAAAATTGTCCCTCCTAGAAGCAGGCTTTAATGTTAGAAATTGGTGGAAGAGACCCTATGGATTCCAATCTTCTGTTTTTTAACCATGTGGGATATACACCACAGTTACCGGCGCAACTAGCTTTCCTAATTCAAGTAAAAGCTCTCAATAAGAATGTTCACCGAACTATTATTGATGAGGGGACATCTACTTGCATTATGTCAATGAGCTACTGGAAAACACTTAGTTCACTGTCATTGTCACAATCACCAACCATGTTAAAAGCTTTTGATGAATGAACATATACTCCTTATGGGATTTTGAGTAACCTGCAAATTGAACTAGGGGGGAAAAGTTACTGTTGAGGTTGAGGTAGTCTCAATAAGAATGTTCACCGAACTATTATTGATGAGGGGACATCTACTTGCATTATGTCAATGAGCTACTGGAAAACACTTAGTTCAATGTCGTTGTCACAATCACCAACCATGTTAAAAGCTTTTGATGAATGAACATATACTCCTTATGGGATTTTGAGTAACCTGCAAATTGAACTAGGGGGGGAAAGTTACTGTTGAGGTTGAGGTAGTTAATGGACCCCTCGACTGCAACATTTTATTTGGAAGGCCATGGGTATATGTTATGGCTGTTTTGGTTTCCACGTACATTCGTACTATTATATTCTCTCATAAGGGTGGAATCATAGTTATCAATCAGCTTGCCTTCTTTGCATCTACTTCTCAGGCTACGGGAAGCATTCTATTGGTACACGGACCCCCGTTGTCACTTCAATGTGTTGGTGTAGGTATCTTTAAATATCCTTCCATAATGGGTACTTTTACGCTACCATCACCATATGATTTGGTAGAAGTGGCAAGAGTAGAGACTTGCAACATGATTTCCTCCACCTCATATGATTTAAGGAGGATTACCAACAATTCTGAAGTTGATACTAATATTGAGGTTATGCCACTAAGCCCCATTGAGCTTGCATAGCAATCAATTTTTTTGGCTTGTGTGACAAACCCAAATCCACTTTCACCAATTGTATGGGTAGACTGCTCATTAGAATATGGTACTTCTTTGGATCCTTTTTCACGTATACATTCTATGGATGAAGGAATCGTCCAATCAATGATGATAGGAGAAGAATCTTGGGAAGATTATCATCATCATTCCCATCTTCTAGATGACATTGAAGATTATTCAAATGAAATAAACCACCCTCCAGTTGTTGATTTCCTTTTGAATTACATTTTCATAGACATAGTAGATTCCGAGCAAAACTTGTCAAATATTGAAGAAACAATTTCTATTAATATTTCAACCAAACCTAATGTTGTAGAAAACATTCATGTCAGAAAATCTTGTTCTCCATCAGAACTTAATAGTTACCATACTCTCTTTCATGAATTTCGAGATATATTTGCATGGTCATACGAGGAGATGCCAGGAATTTACTCTAATATTGTTGAACATGAAATCAAAATGCTCCCTCATGTCAAACCAGTATGACAGTGGCTTTGACCTGTTCATCCAAAGAAAGCCACTGCCATTAAAGCATAAGTTGAAAAGATTTTTCTTGTTGGCTTCATTTACCCTGTACCTCTTCCTGACTGGGTTTCAAACATTGTTCGTGTCATGAAGAAACAAGGGACAATTCGAGTGTGTGTCGATTATAGGGATGTAAATCAAGAATGTCCAAAGGACAATTATCCTACTCCTTTTATCGACCAAATTATTGATGAATGTGTCGGATGCGAAATATTCTCATTTATGGATGGTTTTTATGGCTACAATAAAATCAATATCCGCACGCAAGACCAATCTAAAACTGCTTTTATTTGTCCATGGGGCACATTTGCGTATAGGAAACTCCCATTTAGTTTGAAGAATGTAGGGGCTACATTTCAGAGGGCAATGAACTATGCCTTCCATGACATCAAGCACATTGTTCAACCTTACCTTAATGATTTACCTACTCATTCACGAAAGCGGACTAATCACCCACAACATTTGAGAGAAATATTTTTATGATGTTGCCACTACAAGATATGACTCAATTCGCACAAATGTGTTTTTTGTGTTGGTTTTGGTCAATTGCTTGGATTTGTAATGTCTAAAGATGGAATTCGACTCGATCCATTAGAGGTTCAGGCAATTATTGACTTTCCTCCACCTTCAAATCTTTTATAGTTATAGAGACTCCAAGGGAACGCTAACTTTATAAGGAGGTTCATTCCCAATTACGCTGAGATGGCTAGAGGTTTTACAAGTCTTTTGAAAAAATGGATACCCTTCCATTGGGATCAGGTTGCACAAGCTTCCGTTGATGCTCTTAAAGATACCTTGATTAGAGCATCATTAATGTATTCTCTGAATTATCAAAATGACTATTACCTATATCTCACCACTGTAGATACAACCATTGGCATGGTTTTAGTCCAAGAGGAAAATGGGATTGAACATACAATTTATTATTTGAGTCACAATCTCAATGATACAGAAAGTAAGTACTCTTATGTTGAGAAACTAGCTTTGGCAGTTGTGCAAGATGTTCAAAGATTTCACCATTACATCCTCCTCCGGAAGACCACTGTCACTTCAGATTGCAACCCTATGACATAAATTTTGTCACGTCAATTGCTGGGGGAAAGTACTCAAAATGGATAGTCATTTTGCAGGAGTTTGATTTGGAATTCATCAAGTCCAAATCAAAGAAATCTCTCATTTTCGCCGAGCTACTTTGTGACCTTCCGTCGACCTCCATTGATTCAACATCTGAACCATCGATTTTGGACGACTCTTTGTTTCTAATGTTGTCATCTGACCCATGGTATGGAGATATACTGATCTATCTCTAGACCCAAACTTTCTGGCCTGATACCCCTCACTCACAACAACGATGTATTCGATACCAAGCCAAAGATTATCTCATCATTGGCGACACTCTTTACCATCCTGGTATTGTTATGATTTTATGGAGGTGCCTCACACATGAGGAAGCCGAGAAAGCACTGAATGATTACCATTCAGGTGCTTGTGGTGGACACTTGTCTAGATATGCTATCGCACAAAGAATTCTCCATGTCAGTTACTTCTGGCTAACTATATTCAAAGATTGTATTATGGCCATAAGAAGTTGTCACGAATGCCATATTTATGACCAGAAAACTAGATTACCACCTCCACCATCATCCAGTCATTGCTGTTGGACCATTTTCCAAATGGGGCATTGACTTCATGACATGTAACCCCACCTCAGCCAGGGGGCATGGGTATATTATAGTCGTCATTGACTATTTTATCAAATGGGCTGAGGCAATGCCAACATTAAACAACAATAGCGAAACGGCTACTCTTTTCTTTTTTAACTATGTGGTTTCCTAGTTTGGTGTAACACAAGCCATAGTTACAGATCATGGGTTGCATTTTTGCAACCACATGATGGCTGAGTTGACTGCTAAGTTAGGATTGTCACATAATAGTTCTACCCCTTATTACCCGCAAACAAATGGACAAGTTGAGGCCATCAACAAAGTCCTAAAGCGGATGTTGCAAAGAATGATAGGGGTTCATAAACGGAACTGACATTTAATCCTATACTCTGCCTTATGGGCATATCGAACCTTGGTGAGAAATGCAACTGGATTCACAGCCTTTCAGTTGGTGTATGGTTTGGAAGCAGTCTTACCGATACAATGCGAAATTTCATCTCTCAAACTCGCGATTGACCTATTACCCGACACTTCTGAAGAAGAAGTGCATTCCTTAGAACTAATCCATCTGGATGAAACCCGTCATGATGCTGCATTAGCTAACAAAGCGCATAAGAAATGAATCAAGGCACAATATGATAGAAATGTCAAGCCTCGTATCTTCTCAAAAGGAGACGTGATATTGCTCTACGATCAAGAAGATGATAAACTTGGAGCAGGGAAATTTGAACCAATGTGGATGGGTCCTTATATTTTCAAGCGTGTTTTGGCAAAAGATGCCTACGAGTTAGTAGATTATGATGGGATTCCATTGTCGTAGGCTTGAAACGGGTTGTACCTGAAATGTTACTATGCTTGATTAAGTGCAGTAAAACTCACTGTATATATATGCTTTCATTGCATGTGTGTGTGTGTTAGTGTGTGTCTTTTAGATTTTTTATCTGGTTAGTAATCCACTTTGCATTTGTTGTAGATGTTGGAGTCTTCGAAACCATTTGTTGGTTAATGGTGCTAGTCATAGTACACAAAACCAATCTGCTATAGCATGGGCCATTTTCACTCCAAGTGGTGAGTTAGTGAGTTTTCAAGGGATTTGTATCGGTCGATCGACGAACAACATCGCTGAGTATAGCGCGTTGATCAAACTTCTCTCTGATGTAATTTCACTTGGAATTCACCAAACCATCATTAGGCTAGACTCACAACTCATTGTACTACAACTAACAAACATTTATACTATCTGAAATCCAACAATTCTTCGCATGTTCATTAAAGTTCGTATTTTGGAAAGGTATTTTGAATACATTCAATATCAACATATTTCCATAAAGTTTAACATATTAATTGATTCTCTTGTTGATTATGTGTTAAATAGACAATTACAACACATGTAAAAGTAATATTTTCAATTCACATCATCAGTTGAATAGGATTGCACATAACCATAGAAAAATCTGAAAGTAAAATAGATATGTGTTTTAAAAGTTTTTACAAAATCTGTGTCCAAGACACATTTGGTCATCTGATCCAAATACTCAAAATGCATGCAAAAAACATCCTAATTAGATCTAGTGGTGCTCATGATAACAGGTCACAGCCTGTGCTATGATACGAAAAAGCCTCGCCCAGTGGCTAGGAACACCAATAGTGTGGTGCTGCAGCCTCATAGGTAACTCCATGATCCAAACATCAAGAATACCAAGGGTTAATCCCTCTATGTGATCTTGCAACTCTGCCAAGGTTTCGAACAAATCCAAGTCCTAGAGAACTGCTCTCCTAATGTTTCTTCGTACTAGCCCACCTGCACCCTGTTGGTGCCCCACAGGTCGAACAATACCCACATCTGCATGCATGAGAATGATTTTAGTTTAGTCTTGGAAACATTAAAAACACAAAAAACATGTAGAAACTTGAAAAATAAAAAAACACTTTGGTCAAACAATTTACCTATAGCACCCCATTGTGCTCCAACTGGTAGAATCAAATATGGATCTCCACGAAAATCCATCCCTAAGTATGGATGCTCCTCAATGTTGAGATGTTGTTAATCGAGCCAATTGAAGAATGCAGTGGAAAAAATGATTGTTCACTGACCCGCATGTTGAGCCATCAATTCAACCCACCTCTACATACGTGGATCTCTAGGACCAGCTACACGTAGTGATACATGTTGTGGTTGTATCAATGGGATTCTCTCTAAGGTAAAAGCGATTAAGATTGAACCATAGCAGAAATTCTTCATCTTACTACTTTTTACCTTGGTCAGTTGTTCTTTCAGTGAAGAAAGCATGACCTTGCACCAATTGAATACCTTTTGCTCTAGACACTCAAGTGCATACTGCATATATGATTTGTTCACCAAATGTAGTGTCACACTGCCAACCAATTTTGTGATTGTGAAGAGGATCATTCTCAAAGGAAAATAACCTACATCCCTGATGTTTATTTTCCCATCCTTGCTAGGTTGTGTAGCTGGCCGACAAAAATGTCGAATGTAATCTCTCACCAATTCACCTCCACGGGAAAATCCAAAAAGTGAGATAGGGGCACCTCGCCTCAACAATCCAGTTTGAAAGTAAATATCATCAATGGTAATAGGGACCATCTTGTCCCTTATGTGAAATGTCTGATTTGTTGGATCCCATGCATGAACAAGGAACTATAATAGTTCTATTTGTTGCCTCATTCCAGACAACTTGAAGTATTTGAGTAACCCATGGTTCTTGAGGGCCTCAACTATACCTGGATTGTTTAGGGAAACCATATCTTTTTCTTCATGCTCTCTTTCTTGCCATGTAATCGACATTCTGATCCAATGAAATCTTGAAACACAATCATAAGCTTAGTTAGGATCCTTTCCATGCAAAAAATAGTTCTAATTTTGGAGAAAATAACTAAAACAAATTGGGGAAACTTGCCCAGCGCAGCCCACTCATAGAGATAGTGCACTGCAGAGTAGGCAGCCTTCTATCTGGGTGCTCTTTAGTGCAGTTATTGATGTGAAAGCATGTGCTGATCCCAGGGAAAATAAATGAAACCTCAAAGGCCCCAAAAACCCTAAAACTTTCATGAAATGACAAAATGATTACCTAAAAAGAAAGAGGAGGGGTAAATCTCCTACCTGGTCTAGACGACACGAGTAATGGTCTATAGAATCTCTCGCAATCAGTAAAAAACTAGCCCAAAGTACAAAACTAAATGGTAAGTTCCAAATGGTAAAAATATCATGGTAAAAACTTGTTTTATGTTCATTAATTGAGTAAATGTTAGTATTTTCCTATTTTTGCCTATGAAACAGGTATTTTTAATCCATTTGGTGGTGTTTTGAGCAGGTTTTACGTGCTCAATTGTAAATTGTACCTTTGACCATAAAGCATACTTTTATCTCTTTTTTGAGCTCTGTTAAAAACAGAAAAGAAACCCCCTTGGAGTCCTCTTTAAGCTCTTTTCAGACTCTCTAAACATGAAAATATTGCCAATCACTTGTCCTTTTCAGCTCGTTAATGGACTGGAAACGACATCTCTCTCGTATTGTTTTATGCTTTTTCGGGCTTGAGAGATTAATTTACAAAAAAGAACCTGTGGAGTTTTCTTTTTGTCCCTTTTCAAACTCTCTATACATGAAAAGGACCGAGTTATCGTTAAACTCGTTAAAACATCAAATAGCGACAAACTTATCCATCTAGGCAAGACCGCGTTTCACCTTCGCTAGACTCTTTAAAACATCAAATAGTGACAGATTCACCCAAAGGGTGGAATTATACAACAAGAATATGTTATCCTCCTCAAGCTTGATAAAAAATAAAGAGCTATTGGTCAGCAATGACTAGAGAAAATGAGAAAAAGGGGAAAACCACATTATGGTAGTAGGTCACTCTTAAACATGACACTTTCACTCCTTCACCGTGACTATTTGGGTTGGGTTATCAGCTTGATGGTTATCATACTGTTGGTCTATCATACCATCCATCACTTTTTTTTGGGTCTATTGTCTCTTAAGAAACCAATTTCTTGGCTGTGTAGAAATTATGCTTAAGACATTAATGTTTATTGTTTATGTCAATTAGTTGTATGTTGTATTCTCTAATGAAGGACTTGGAAGACTTGGTTTTAAACCCACAATACTTTGGTGATATGAAAGTCTCAGAATGCCATTTGATTGATGAATATAAATGCTGAATGAAGAATACTTGGAGAAGTGAAAGAAAATATGTTGTTTTACAAAGAAACTATTATCTGTGACACTTAAGGAAGTTAAAGACAATATGTTGTTTTACACAAGAACTTCTGTCTATAACTTAGAAGAATTACAAAGGTAGAGGTTTTAAGTATAGGAGCTCTCTTTTAACGAACTTTAACTTTATTCACACAAATAAACAAAGACCTGTAGCTTCATTACTATACATAAAGGAAAGAAGACATATGATGGCACATAATAGAGAAGTTACAAAATCATACCCAACAATGTGCGGAAAACTTCTGAATCTTTCATTAACCAACAGTTTATCAAAAATACAATAGCTTAGTCCCTAGGTTCTTCAAAATTTGAACCCTTTCTCTATAAATTTTCCTCTTTTTATACATCATGAGACAGTTGGTAATCACCAAAACTGTTAAACTGCTTAACTATCTCCTAACTTTCTAAAGTAAAAGTTATTACAGAATATTACAATGGAGGGTAAAAGACACCTCATTCTCCTCAATAGAACAAAATAATGAAAGGTAACAAAAATTAGAAGGTGATGGTTTTTCATTGTTCGAATTTGTGGCTTGAGTATGTGGTATGAGTGTTATTCTGCAAGCTGTAGCCCTATAGATGTCCTGATGATAGTTGGACTGTTTTAACACAACAAACTACAACTTTACAGGAACTTTTTGCATGGACTTGTGGGTTATGGGTCCACGTACATATTGGAATTGTTGTGATTGGCGAAAACACAATGAAATCTGACCAATCATCATTGATGGAAACCAAAGGAATTAAGCCCCATTTCATTACATATCGGGTCCACCTGAGATGTTCACCCACGTGCACATTTGAGTGCGATCATCATTCAATCAACCATTCAATGGACAGTCCGATCCTTCAGAACTCAATGAGACTTTAAACCTGTTGAACAAAACCTTATCACATCTGCTTTTTCCACAAGCCTTTGACTTCTCCACGGACCCGATAGGAAACAAAACTATAGTTAAAAGGTTTCTCAGGTTTGATTTTAAAAATAAAACCTGTGCATCACTTTTCGATGTGATATCCATCAGATCTCATCCCTTTTTGATGAGCAGTTGTGATTGATCCGGACTTCAACAGATTAAATTGCATTTCATACACCATCGCATCTGATTTCTGAATTAAACCTCACACTTGTTAATCACGTGATTACCATCGTATCTGTTGCCTTCCAAGTGGATGGCTCAGATTTTCTCGTGGGTTTCTCACATTTGAAATCCATTAATAATATAAAATAAGTCATTTCTTTCAAATTTCCACATTTCTTCTTATTTCCGCTATAACATAATATTTTTTTTTTCATTTTTGAAATAAAAATAAAATTAAAATTAAGAGGACAATGAATGCTACAACATCTGGCTCCACCCGGGGATAGTGTTTTTTCCATAGAAGCACTAATAACCACATATCAGTGCCTTCACCTCGAGCATGGAGTCACATGTTGCTTAGCCAATTAAAATTTTATGGAATTTGTACAATGAACTCACTCTGGTATCTACAATGACAGGAATGCTTGTGCTTTAGAACTGGAAGTAATGTTTTAGGTACTGCCCGTTGACAGGAAGCTGTAAAGATTCACCATCAAGATTCTCCAAGAAGAATGTATTATTTGTCCTTTCTTCTATAATTATGAATGGGCCATACCAGAGAGGATCAAACTTCCCATGTTTACCCTTATCTTCTCTTCTAGTATCCCACCTTAATACCAGGTCTCCAACTTTAAAATCAATTTCTCTGGCCTTTCTGTCAAAAATACCCTTCACCTTTAATTGATACATAATCAAGTTGTCTCTTACCTTATCCCTTCTTTCACTTAATTCCCCTACCTTATGCATCCTTCTTATCAGAGCATTGGGTTCTTGTTTTGCCTCCTGAATCATTGCAATCACAGGCTTCATAAGCTGACTAGGGAATAGAGCTTGAGTTCCATACACTAATTCAAAAGGTGATTTGCTTGTAGACCTTCTTTTAGTCACTCTGACAACCCATAGAGTAAACTTTAATTTAGAATAACAGTCTTTCTGATTCTCTGCAATTGTTTTCTTAAGGATCTTCATTAATGTTTTGTTGGTGGATTCAACCAATCCATTTCCCAGTGGATGATAGGTTGTTGAATGAGATAAAATAACATTATAATTTTGAAAAAAAGCAACAAACTTACTTGAACTGAATACTTGAGCATTGTCTATTATGATTTTGACAGGGCATCCAAATCTGCTGAAAATATTTTCCTCTAAGAACTTCATCACCACCAGGTCATTTTCCCTTTTAGTAGGTATAGCTTCTACCCACTTGGTGAAATAATCAGTAGCTGTAAGAATTGACTTGTGTTGTCCACTTGAAGGTGGGTTAATTTCTCCAACAAAATCTAGTCCCCATTGTCTGAATGGTTCTTCTATGAAAACTAGGATCAAAGGCGAGGGAGTTAGCCTCTTCTTCTCAGCAAAAAGTTAACACTTCTAATAGCTTATGACAAACTTATATGTATCACCAAATAGAGTAGGACAATAAAACCCTACCTATAGGATTTTATGTGTAGTAGACTTCCAACTATAATGTCCACCACATAACTTCTCATGATAATATTTAATGGTCTCTATAAATTCATCCTCTGTTAAACATAACAATAAAATTCCCACAAGATCCTTCCAATACAATCTACCCTCAACAATCACATTGGTTGTGCTTTGATCTTTAATGCTCTATATTTTGTTCTATCTAAAGATTGAGGACAAGAGAGAAAACATAAATAATGGACTATGTGCTTGTACCATTCTGAACACAAAAACTTATACCTGATCTTCATACCTAGATTTGATTTCTCTTCACCTTCTCCAATTAACTCCTCATTTGGAGGTGTTAGAAAATTGATTCCCAATTCCTGAAAATTTGACTTTGTCAATATCTTTGCCAATCTATGCCCTTTCACCAACTTTATGGGCTTTATGTCCAAGTCATACTTTTGGATCTTGGCTATCCATTTTCCCCTTTTTCATTCCATATCACTCTGGACTAAGAAATCCTTTACTGCAGCATTTGGCACATAAGCAATGATCTGTGACTGCAACACATAAGTCGTGAAGGCCTTTAGGGATTTTACCAAAGCATATACCTATTTTTCAAGAATATTGTAATTTTGTTCAGCATCTCTGAGAATCTTGCTAAAAAAAGAAACTGGGTGATCCTTTTCTTCATCATTATTCTGTAACAAAACAATAGCTATTGAATTAGGTGATGCAAATGAAAAGGCTTGAAAAGGATTTTGATAATCAGGGCTAATTAAAACTGGAGCTGCTTGTAATGCTTGTTTAATTCTGGAGAATGACTCTCTGACTTCCTTGGTCCAATGCACTTCATTCTCCTTCTTCAACATATTAGTAATTTCTTTTACAATTTCAGTGTAATTGGACACAAACGTCCTTAAAAAGTTTATCTTTCCCAGAAATTTTTGAATGTCTTTCTTACTCCTGGACAGGCGTATTTTCTGCATAGCTTGCACCCTTGTTGGATCTATCTTCACTCCATCTCTAGAAAAAATGTGCCCCAGCAGTTTTCCCTCTTCTAGAGAAAAATATAGACTTATTAGGATTCAAGGAAAGCCCAAATTTTCTACATTTCTCAAAAGTCTTTTTAAGATGGTCCAGATGCGCCTCATCAGAATTATAGAAAACAGTAATGTCATCCAAGTATATCACTACAAAATTATCACCCACAAAAGCAATGTCCTTAGCCCTCTGAAATGTAGCACCTGCATTCATCAACCCAAAAGGCATTTGATCTTACATAAAGGTTCCCCAAGGAGTTGTGAATGTAGTCTTCTTCTGGTCTTCTTTAACCACAGCCACCTGGTTATACCCAGAAAATCCATCGAGCATTGACATCCTGAATGATCTTGTTACCTTCTGCAGCACATGATCCATTTTAGGTAATGGATAGTTATATTTTAAGGAAGCCCTATTCAGATTTCTAAAGTCCATGCATAGCCTTATTTCTCCATTTTTCTTCCTTACATGCACTAAATTGGCCACCCAGTCAGAGTACTTGACTGGAACTATTATTTTGGCATCAAGCAGTTTTTTTACTTCTTTCTCAATCGATGGTAAAAGTAGAGGGTTTATCTGTCTAAGTTTATGCTTAAAGGTTTAATCCCCTCTTTCAAGGGAATCTTGTGCTAAATAATACTTACATCATATGTTTTGAGATCCTCACAGGACCAAGCAAAAACATCATTATAGTCCTTGAAAATCTTAATATATCTCTCCTTGTAATAAAGTGGAACTCCATTAAACAATTTCACTAACCTAGGCTCTTCTTGGGTTCCAATATTGTGATCTTGAATCTACTCATCATGTGGAATTTTCTTTGAACTAACAGCTACATCATTGGAGTTAAAAAGGCTTTTAAGAGGGACAAGTCCCCTTGGCAGAGTATTATCTTTCAATTGAATATTTTTTTGATTAACTATAGAATTTTTCAAACCACTTACTTTGTACCTTCTGTTGCTTCATCTTCATATTGATCAATCTATGTGCCCTGAAAATCTTCAATCACAGTCAAGAATTCCTTAATCTGCTGACCATCTTCAAAAATCTACCACTACTTTATATTATCAAGAACAAAAGGCCTATGCCTCATTTCAACCTTATATCTTAGCTTTGGATTAATATGAAGCCTAAAAGTACTAGCAGCCACAGCTAAAGAGTCTGCTAATCTATTTCCATATCTTGGAATGAACTGAATGTTGGAAGCTTCAAAGAAGTTCTCAACCAAATCCCACACTTAATTTATGTATGCCTTAAGCCTAGCGTGTTTTGTCTGATAGTGGTTTTTTATTTTCTTTATAATCAGCTATGAATCTACAAAAACAGACACTGACTGGACTCCCATTTGTTTTTCTGTTTGTAGAGTAATGATCAAGGATTCATATTCTACCACATCGTTTGTTGCTTCGAACTCAAATTTAAAAGAAAAAGGGAACATATTACCTCCAGGTGCAATTAGAAGGAAACCAGCACCTGTTCCTTCTTAAGAATAAGCTCCATCAAAGAAACACTTCCACACCCCTTCTATTTGTAGCTCTGTATTTACATTGGCTGAAGTAAGATGCCTCTGATTATCTTGAGCCAACTCTGCATTGATGCAACATGAAGCAAGAAAAGTCATCTTTCTCTTGGCTATATACAGGTGAATTACCTGCTCCATTTTTTGTGATTTTTTTACAAATCTGGTTTCTCTGTACAACTTCCTTTCTTCTCCACCAAAAATTGGTATGATAGCATAAGTAAAATCTAGTTTCAAAACACCACCCAATTTAGCCCCCCATGACCTAGATAACAACTTTCCAAACCTAGCATGGATATCTACTACCACTACATCCATTACCAAGCTTCTAGCTAGGATTTGGGCTAGTGACACCACCATATCTTTAGTCACCCCCAGACACTTGAATTTATTTGAATCAAAAGAATACAAGTCTATGTAAGGTTTAGTTACTTGTAGGTTTAGTTGTTTCATCACTGATAATGGCATAAGGTTATGTGAATCTCCTGAATCAAACATACAATTATGCAAGAGGAAATCATGAATCAATAAAGAAATGTAGAAAGGTGTTGAAGAATATACCTCCTCCAAATGTGGACCAAAAACCACTACTAGTTTATCTTCTTGCAGATTTAGAGTATCATTTAAATTCACATTCTGAGATAGATTAATAAACTCAGCAATCTCCCTTTGATAAACTAGTGTTTTGACCAACTCTGTGAAGGGCACTTGAATTATGATTTTCTCTAATTCCTTAGTGAGACTAAACACATGAACCTGTTTAGTATTCCTTTCACTTTCATCTTCACTCCTCTTCATCACTAAAACCTCTTGTGGAATGGAAACGAGCTTTTCTAAAGGAAATTTTTCACTTCTATCTTGAGAAGAGCCACCTTGAAGTATTTGTATTTTGTTGTTGCTTTCCTTTATTCAATTGTTTTGCAGACTGTGGTTCTTATGGAGTTACCTTCTATAAGGGAGCTGGAACTTGCTGCTTACCTTCATTTTCTTGACTTTTAGATATTTTCCTTGATCTCAAGTCATATTTCTTATGTAATTCTACCTGCATAAAATAAGGAAACTACTTCCAATACTCATCAATTTCACTCTCATCATAAATGGCATCTTTTTCAGCATATTCATATTCTTCTCCCTCAACACCTAGTTCATCTTCTTCTACTGCATACAATGTGGAAATCTAATTGTCATGGTCCCTGGAATGCTCAGGTGCTTCATCAAGATCTGCCTCTAAGTAAAGTGGTGCTTGAACCTGATCTTGATCTTTTCTCTCCTTCTGCAAAATTTGCAGAGGTTGTCTTCTATACTGAGGATTAAAGTTTTTGTTCTGTTGTGCTTGCCTCTGAGAATTCTTACTCTCCAACTCTAATTTAATCAATTTATTTGACAAATTTTTAATTACATTACTCATATCCTCTAATGTTTGAATTTGAGAGGATTCCACTTTAGCCTTTCCCTTATCTTGGATAGGTTGTGTCTCTGGTGCTTTACCTACAGCCACCAGATTTTCTTCTATCTCTAAGGCATCAATTTGGATCTAATCAATGGTTTCAGATCTTCTCTCCCTCAATGTGAATCCAAAATTTGACTCAGAAGCCCCTAAAAAAGTCATTTTTACACCGGCAGGAGGGGGCTTAATCTCCACTGGAAGACTATTGTACAATTTATTGAACCTTCTGATGAATTCAACAACATTTTTCATCAGATTTCTTCTTAATAGCATTGAAATCTGTGAGTTAATACTCATGGTATATTTTCTCTCCCCATCTTTGGGTGAACAGGCGCTCCATCTCTTCCCATGTAGGAATAGAGTTATTAGGAAGCCCTTTAAACCATTTTCTTGCTTCTCCATATAGGGATTGCACAAAAAGTCTTAAAACAACATCTAGATGTTCAACATTTAGATTTTATGCAAAATTGAAAAATACTGCTATATGATTCTCTGTTGTTTGTTCATCCTCCTGTGAAACGAGGAAGAATCTTCAAGTATTCATGTTGCATTTGATTCAACTGTTGTGGAAATTGAATAGGTGCATACCTATTCATCAATAATGCAGGTGCTTCCATGTTTGCTCCTGAACTTACTGAACCTTGATTACCAGCAGATGTGGAACCTAAGTGAGTAGAAAATGGAGTATGAGAAGGTGACAACGTAGTTATAGGTTTAAGTTGAATAACTATAACAGACACTAAGAAAGAAACAGAGTCTAAAGATTGTTCTTGACAGTTGGGTTCTTCAAATGAAGTGGATGTAAAAGGTGACTCTTGGTCAAATAAAGGTGAATGTTTGGATGAAAAATGAGTTGAACTGCTGCCAAGTGCAGACAGTGTAGGACTTGGTGTAACTGGAGTTTTTGGCCTTCCAATCCTCTTGGAAACTAGCCTCTCAAGATCTGAAAGGGCTTGACCTTTCTGTTGTGAGGTATCTGACCTTGTATGGGGTCTCTTTGGAGCCAGAGTTATTATTTTTGTTCAATACAACCAAATATTTCCTCTTCACTGAACAACTAGAGGAAATTATTAGAAACCCAGGAAAAAGTGTTCTTGTCTTCTCTCGTCGGTAGTGGTGCTTGTCTCTTAAGAAACCAATTTCTTGGCTGTGTAGAAATTGTGTTTAAGACATTAATGTTTATCATTTATGTCACTTAGTTGTATGTTGTATTATCAAATGAAGGACCTGGAAGACCTGGTTTTAAACCCTCAATACTTAGGTGATATGAAAGTCTCAGAATTCCATTTGATTGATGAACATAAATGATGAATGAAAAATGCTTGGAGAAGTCAGAGACAATATGTTGTTTTACACATAAACTATTATCTGTGACACTTAAGGAAGTTAAAGACAATATGCTATTTTTACACAGGAACTACTATCTTTAACTTAGAAGAATTGTAGAGGTAGAGGTTTTAAGTATAGGAGCACTCTTTTAAGGAAATTTAACTTTATTCACACAAATAAACAAAGACTTGTAGCTTCATTACTATACTTAAAGGAAAGAAGACATATGATGGCACATAACAGAGAGGTTACAAAATCATACCCAACAATGTGTGGAAAACTTTTGAATCTTTCATTAACCAATAGCTTATCAAAAATACAGTAGCTTAGTCCCCAGGTTCTTCAAAATTCAAACCCTTTCTCTATAAATTTTCCTCTTTTTATACATCATGAGACAGTTGGTAATCACCAAAACTGTCAAACTGCTTAACTATCTCCTAACTATCTAAAGTAAAAGTTATTATAGAATATTACAATGGAGGGTAAAAGACACCTCATTCTTCTCAAGAAAACAAAATAAGGAAAGGTAATAGAAATTTGAAGGTAATGGTTGTTCATTGTTCGAATATGTGGCTTGAGTATGTGGTATTAATGTTATTCTACAAGTTGTAACCCTATAGATGTCCTGATGACAGTTGGACTGTTTTAAGACAACAAACTGCAACTTTATAAGAACTCCATGCATGGACTTGTGGGTTATGGGCCCACGTACATATTGGAAGTGTTGTGATTGCCAAAACACAAGGAAATCTGACCAATCACCGTTGTCGGAAACCAAAGGAATTAAGCCCCATTTCATTACATATCAGGTCCACCTAAGCTGTTCACCCACACGCACATTTGAGCGTGATCACCGTTCGATCACCCATTCAATGGATGGTTCAATCCTTCAGAACTCAATGAGACTTTAAACCTATTGAACAAAACCTTATCACGTCCACTTTTTCAACAAGACTTTGACTTCTCCACGAAATTGATAAGAAACAAAACTACAGTTAAAAGATTTCTCGAGTCCAATTTTAAAAATAAAACCGTGCACTTTTCAACGTGATACCTGTCGGATCTCTTCCCTTTTTGATGAGCGGCTGTGATTGATCCAGACTTCAACGGATTAAATTGCATTGCATACACCATCGTGTCCGATTTCTGAATTAAACCTCACGCTTGTTAACCACGCGATTACCATCAGATCTGTTGCCTTCCAAGGGGACGACTCAGATCTTCTCATGGGTTTCTCACATTCAAAATCCATTAATAATATAAAATAAGTCATTTCTTTGAAATTTATGCATTTCTTCTTATCTCCGCTATAACATAATATTTTATTTTATTTTTTATTTTTGCAATAAAACTAAAAATAAAATTAAAAGGGCAATGAATGCTACAACAGGGTCAATGCTACCAATTCATTTCAGTGTCGCCGACATGTTCAAGAGAAGTCATCTAGTCAAAATTCATCCTTTTTCAATATCATAAACCTTCATTTTTGTGATCACCATTTCTGAACCTTGTGTCGTCAGTCAAATTCTGTCTCCAAAATCATTACACTTGTTTCGTGTCATTGATGTGGGATACATCAAGGACCACGTGTGACGAGTCGCTTCTTGTCAACTTCAGCTCATTATCCAAGAAGTTGAGTTAGAAACACCCTTCCAGTACCTTGAGGCTTGCATAAATCAATGGAAAGTTTCTCACTTTCGGCGATAGGTTGACATCAATGACCTTCGAACGAAAGACTTTGTATGGTGTTCGACATCAAATCATCCATTCACACCATGCAAAATGTATTGTAGTACCTTGAGGATCATTATCATTATCGGTCATTTCTCTTGTGTCTGTTAACAACTTACATCATTGGCTGGTAATCAGACGGTGACTTCCCATGTTCGACTTTAGATCACAGATTCACATGGTTAGGCTGATACTTGGAGGAATGGCTTTGAATCATACACAATGGTTGTAATTCCTTCTTCTATTCAATAAAGTATTTGAACCTTTCTCCCATATGTTTGTATTGTCTTATGATTCTTATATGTGTGAAATGTATCTGATTCCATTCACTTGTATTCAATAGATGTTTTGCTTTGATTGGTTCTTTGTCTTGTGTTTGTGTTTACAGGTACTTCTCAAGCGTGTTAAATATGTGGAGTGATAGGATCGATACAAAGGAGACAAGAGGAAAGTGGAACTACAAGTAGGTCTTCTCATCTTCTTTGTCTTATCTATTGCTTATAGGAAAAGGCTAGAATGCTTTAAACTGTTGTTCTAGATATGGCTACTTATCTAGGGAATTAGTATTTATCTGTAGATACCAAATTCTCCAAAACAATATTGGTAACCATAATATTTAAAAACATTTAATTGCATTGATAAGAACTTTCCAACCTAGTATGGAAGAGATGTTGTAATGTTCTATCCTATTATGTAAACATTTTGACTTAGTCAAAATGTTTACATAACAAGATAGAACATTACAACATCTCTTCCATACTAGGTTGGAGAGCACATATTAGCACAATTATATGGTTTACATTTAATAAATAAATAAATAAAATTAAAACTAAAACTAAAAAATAAGTATTAAAAAAAGTAAAAAATAAAAATAGGGTTGAGGTAAAATAGTCAATTTGCCACTGGTGGTTTTTGGGCTCAAGTTCTGACAACCATAGTTTTTCCAATGGTATTCTTATGTAATAATGAATATATATATCAACCTACATCCATCTTAACTTCGGATCTATCAAATGCCGAGAGAGATTAAATCTCTTGAGGTGCAAACCTCTTTTAGAGAGAAAAAAAAAATTGATCCCCCTTGACATTTGGTAGATCCAGAGTTAAGATCGATATAGGTTGGTTAATAGACATATAAAAACTTAATAAATTTAATTAATAAACTTATAATTAGAAATAAACATATTTCTATATATAAATATGTCAAATATAAATAAAATATAAATAGTAACTACCAACATAAATCATACTAAGTGTAGAGAGGGATAAAATCTCTCAATATGTATAGCTCTTTTTAACCTATTTTTAAGTACAAAATTGATGAAAATATTGCATTTCTAGAGAGATGATTCTGTTAGACTCTTAGTATATCCAAAATTGAGGTAAATTTATGCTATTTAAATAATTGTTTTCTAGAGAAAAGACCACCCATAATTTTATTTATCAAAATGGAAGAACAAAATTACATTTTGTATGTGCATAATGCATTTGGGAAATACGCCTCAAGACATTGAGTTAAAGAGGACTAAAAACAAAAAAAATATAGTAAAACATACAACATTCAAGGTTAAATGTGGGAAGAATAATTCAACTTCTCTCTTTTGCCTTTCCTTTTTTTCACTTTTTTCCATCCCTTCGAGTTTGGATCAAAAATTACCAAAGCCAGATCACATCTAGGAGTCGATAGTGAAATTTCTTTGTCAGGATATGAAATCTTAGATACATGTGCTCATTTAGTTCCCCCCATCCTATCAAAAACCCGAATCTGAAGTGACCCTGTGCCATCGAATTATCCGTTGCACTTAAAACCTAACCTCAACACCTCCTTTTGCATGGTTATCCTATTGTGCCCGAACATCTGCCTCAACATGTATAGGTTGGCTATCCATAGTTTCTTCTTCTTCATCTTCTGAGAGGTGAGGATATGAAACCTGCCAGCCTTTTGGCTTATGAATCAACCTTTTTTTTCTTTTTTTGTATTCTTTTTAGCCTTAGGACAAGAGGTATCCAGGTGTCCTGTTTGAAAACATGTTTTACATCTGAAAGCAATGTTCTCATAATCTAATAATTAGGTCCATTTAAATGTTTTATGATTTAGTTGAATGTGATCAAGGAGAACCTTGTTAAGTTCTGTCTCAACATAGATTTTGGTGAAAGACAATAAACATTTTTTTTTCTTTTTAGATCCATCTTGAATTTTACCAAAGTATTTCCAATATCCTCTACGACCTTATGGTTCCAAAAAGGTAGTGGGAGATTTGGGAGTCTCACCCAAACCAACATAGTTGTAACTACCATATTTGTAGCATCAAATTTTGGGAACCATATTTAGAGCCTTCCTCTACCCCAAATCCAAGGACATTCATTCATGACATATTCCAGGTATTTTTGTGTATCAAATTAAATAATAGAGAAGCCATTTTAACACAAATATATGTCATAGTTGGGTCCCTAAGTGGAAAAAACCCACTGGTGTAAAACATCATATTTTGGCTGAAAGCCATTAAACTTACAAATAACAACCTTTGATTGTAGAGTAGAAAGGAGAGATTTTACCTCTAGAATATTAACTTCCATGACTGGAGCATGTTCCATTTTCTCAATGATATAGAAGCCAGGAAAATTTTGAATCATATGAGGTAGATTGGAGGCCTTTACCTTCACTACATCCTTATAGGTACCTGGGGTGTTTTGGCCCTAATCTGCATGGGAGGAAGTCTTTCCCTGTACCACATCCTTGTAGGGGACTTATCCATTTGATTTCCTAGGCTTTGAACCTCCACCTTTCAACCTCAAATTAAGGACTATGGTTGAGTTCCTTAAAATGCCAATCTTTAATTTGTAGAGAGTCCTAAAGCAACATTCCTTCATATTGCAGACACTGATTTTTTGTAGGGATGCACCACCTATTCTCTATACATTGCTTTAGATTATAAACTATGTTTGAACTCCCTATCCTAAATGGGAGGTCCTCCCACTTACATTCTTTATGAAAATCTAAAAAAATTATACCCAACAATTTTTGTGGCACTTTATACTCAAATATTATGGGTAGATTGAGCATATTTTGAAGAAACTTCTCCCTTTTTAAAATAGAAGACAAATCCCACATAGGCCACAACACCCACAAGATATGCCATGCAATCGGGATACTTGATCATCGCTTCCCCCACATAAGCTTTAAAAACATAATAGAGGAGTTGATGCCATTTGAATCTGGTCAATCCTAGGATACTGTTGGGTTTTGTAAACTAACACCCTCAAAAACCACAGGAAAATAACCATTTCGCCTTGAACAAATGCATGCTCGTATGTATGTTTTCACCTAGAGATATTTAAGTGTGACAACTCTCCTCCATGGCATCCCCACAAAGCAAATGTCCATCACATGGATCATGGTGGTGCATGAGGAGAACCTGCAAAAATAATTAACCCTAGAAATCGACATGAACTCCATTCTCCCTCCATGTCCCTTTATGCTAGTTAAATAAATCAAAGAAAACAAATTATATTAGCTATTATATTATTTCATAAAAGGTGCTATTATAAATTAAGGATTGATTAAGGATTACTTATTGATGTAAATGGATTTATTATACATGTAATAAATGTTTAGAATTTAAATTTAAATTTCTTTATTAATAATTTGATTTCTTTTAGTTACTTTTTATTGTTTCAATGTATATATTTTTAATATTTTATTAATAATAATATAAATTATTCTCTAGCGTAATGTGAATTATTTTTATAACACACATGTATACCTATTGATCTTAAATTATATATTTAAGAAAATATGATGTTTTAAATCATATTTATTAATTACAATTGAGTTATATTATTTTCTATTTTAGCCTTATAATTTAAATAAGCGAGGTGAGATTTAATCAATATTATCTATAATTTGTACACTGAATTGTTTGGCCCTTTTTAAAAATAAATCAAGTTATTTTAACTTTTTATTATATTATATCATTTATATAATTAACCTTTGGAATAGGTTAGAAGAGCTAAAGGTTCCTCTTGAGTTGAGAGCTACTGCTATAAGGCTATACGAGAATGTAATTGCCAAGCTAAAGAACAATGAGGGGTGGTCCAAAGATATTAAGTGTAACATCAGAGTTAAACAAGGTTGCCCCCTCTCCCCTACCCTATTTGGAATTTACATCGATAAGCTCGAAGGTTATTTAGAAGAGGCAGGATGTGGTGGCGCAATCTTAGCTGGGATAGTCGTTATCCTTCTTCTCTATGCTGATGATATTGTTCTTTTGGCAAGGTGCCCTTCTGATCTTGATAAGCAACTCAAGCTTCTTAAGGATTTCTGCTCTACCATGGGTATGACTGTTAACACTGACAAAACAAAAGTTATGATTATCAAATCCAAGAAGGACACTTGCGCTAATTTTATGTATGACAATAATAACTTGGAGGAAGTGTACTCTTACAAATACCTAGGAATTGATATCCATCACAAGCTCAACTGGAACCATAGTATTGAGAAAAGGATCAATGGGGGATGGAAAGCTTATTTTGGTCTTGAAAATAATTGTAAAACAACAAACCTCGTAATGTGGGATAAAAAGAAGTTCCTCTTTGAAACTTTAGTCACTCCTGTTATCTTATATGGCTGTGAAGTTTGGGGCTGCAGCATCTCCAGAGAATCATGGAGAAAGATTGAGAAAATCCAGAAGCGTTTTATAACTTATAACCTGAAAATTAAAAGTAATACACCCTATCCTATTCTCCTTATAGAAGCAGGTCTTTCTCTTATTGAGAGCCTGGCTATGCTTAGGTTTCTATTGTACAAGCACAAGCTCAATAACATAAACAATCATAGACTTCCTAAGCTAGCTTTAAATTCCAGCCAAAACCACCTAAGGCTTAACTGAGGATGGCATAAGGACACAAGTGCCTGGTTAAACTATTGGGAGATCAATGAGAATGATGCTTTGCAAAACATAAATAACATTAAAGATATTGTTACTTCTAAGTTCAAAGAAAAATTGTGGTGTGAGAAAGATTTAGCGTCTAAAAGAAAATTAAGTTATTATAAGAAGGTCATCAACCCCACCCTTGAAGATCAAAAGTATCTCTCTATTTTAACTAGCTCAAAGAAGAAAATTAATATAGCAAAGATTAGAACGAATTCTCATGAGCTCCATAGTGAAACTGGCCATTGGGCAGTTCCTAAAATGCCATGGATGGAAAGGATCTGCCATATTTGTGAGAATAGGAGCATTGAGGATGAAAACCACTTCCTCTTAGAGTGCCCTGCATACAACCACATTAGATCTCAATTTCACAACCTTTGTTACAATACTGACCTTCCTAGCCTTTTACAATGCCAAAATTATAGTGAACTCAGGAGGCTTCTCTCCAAGCTTTTTGAGCATAGGAATAAAATCCTAAATCAAAATAAATAATTTGTCTTTTTAGGTCCGATAGATCATTATTTGGTCTCAGTGGACTTTAACCATCATCATCATCATCATCATGTGAATATATTTAACTTTTAAGTGGCCAAATTAAATTAATTAAATTTATATTAATAGTTTAAATTTACAATATATATTATTAAAAATTTAAAATAGTTTCAAAACATAATGTTTTTTTCCATAAAAATGATATTCATTTAAAAAAAATATTAACCATATATATTTTATATTAATCTTATATAAAATAAAATATATATAATTTTTAATATTATATAAAATTCATATATGATTTGATTTAAAATAGATTAAAATTGAATGGTATATTTCAATCTATACAATATTACTGAACTCCAAAATAAATTATTAACTAACATGTTGCAATCATGATAACTGATATCTTGAGTATATGAGCATCTTACTATAGATATGCCATTTGGCCTCCTTATGTGTCTTCCCATGGTACATATTTGGGTATTAAGAAAGGGTTGCACATATTACCAAAGTTTGGAAATTAGTTATTGAGTAATGTGCATCTTTATGAGATATTGCCACAGAGTCCATAATTGAGTTGATAGGGGATTGTTCCAAGTTCAATTGGTTTAACATCTTTGAAATATTTCTTCATATCTTAGCACCAAATATTAACATAAAGTGTTAATATGACTAACAATAGTTTACTCTTATTAGAGTAAACAACAAGTCAAAGTGTTAATATGGGCATAAGTTGTCATTTCATAGTTAGAGTAAACAACAAGTCATATCCATGAAGGTGCCAAGAAGTTTCCGAAGTATCAGTCCAATAGTTAGAGATGACGATGGTTGAGTAGAGTACACTCCTAACAAATAAAACCAAACATGTCATCTTCCTATCATTGGATTCTTCATCTCCTCTGCAAGTGACTATTTTCCTTCCTTTTATGGTCCCTTACTATTAGAAACTTGCCTCCCACTTTATTGAGTTGAGTTTATGGTTGTGGACCTTTACAAATCATAAAAAGTGGGTAATGGAGAAATGTTCACACACCCATTTTTGGGACAAGGACCTTATGGTATGTTTTTGGATGTGATTTGGAGGTTTTATTTGAGGGGGGACTTAGCTATTTTCAAGTTAATTTGAAGCCAAACAAGGAGAGGATCTTGACCAATCTTAATGTTCACTCCATATTGGATGCTTTTATGGAGTTTATTAAGTTATATTTGGAAGCTTATGAAACTATTATGAAGCCACTATTCTACATGAGAAAAAATTTTGAATTTCATACTTCCACCATGAGAGAACATGGTTATGTTAAAAAGCATGGCTTTGGGATATGGTTTTTAAGTATTTTGGGTGTCCATGGAAAATGCATATGGGTTATGAGAAGCTTATGGAGTCACTAGATAGGTGTGGAGTTCACTATCTTTTCTAAGGAGTTTATGTTTAAACATTGTTGTCGTTGTGACAAACACCCTCCAAAATTTTTCGTACACTCCAATTTCAGAGCCTATTATGGATCTTGCGATCGATTGTTCCATAGCCATTTATTATTTAGCTGATGCTTTTTCAGCTCCCTTCTTGGATTGGAAGTGTCAAAGTCACTTGCTCACACATGCTCAGTCCATAACAAGTGCATGATCGCATTCTTTTACGCAAGCTTGGACAACCATAGCATGTTCCATAAAAAAACATGCCCGTTCAATGTCCAATCCATGCCGATAGTTGGTACACACTGACAATGACAATTTCTCACATTCTAGTTGCGTTTGTACTTCCATTTCAGAGAGTTTTGCAAAAACTATCATGACTTCTGCACACCTTTTTTCCCACGAGTGTCTTTTTCATGTTTTTCGATTGTCTCTTACACTTAATTTCACTTTAATTAGTGTCATTTTCATGTTATCTTTGCTTTGGAATGTGTTAATTTCACTATCGTTCACATATCGCAAGAGTAATTCACACTTTAGCAATTTTCATCTTTTCGCATGCTAGTTGTCACACAGTGTATGTATCATTTTTTTGGTGGTTTCAAGGGGTTATCATTGTGTGAATGAGTTTTTCTAACAATGTAAACAACATTCACACTCATTCCCAAAGTTTTAAGGACTATTGCACAAGTGTCATCATGGTCGTCGCAAAGTGTACCTTAAATGTCACACTTGTCATAAAGTCGTCTCAAAGTTATCACATTGAGGGAAATATGTTGTTAACTTGTTCCAGATATCTATGCTATTATTTCATCAAATTGTTTCAAGTGTGTGATCACATTAAAGTCATATCACTATTCATAATAGTCTCTTCGGTCCCACACTTAGCCAAATTTCATAAAATTCCCAACAACCTAGCCTCATCTAGCCCTATTCAACTATGTATTGCACAGTATTAGCCCTCAAGCAATGACCTTATCTCTTGAAACTGTGAAATGTGTAGTCTCTGTCTCCCAAAACTGCGTATTGTCCAACGTTAGTTCTCAAGCCCAACCCTGGAGTCCCAGAACTGCGCAATCTTTCTCTCCAGCCAAGCCAACACTGCACATTTCATAGTATCAGTCCTCAAGCCTTAGTCTTGAGATCTTAAACTATGAAAATGTGCAATCATCCAGACTCTTGTTCTTCCAGTACTACTCATTTTTAATTTTCAGTGCTCAAGGCCAGACCTTGGCCTCCAAAACTATGCAATCATTCCCTCTAGCAATGCTTTGAACTGAACATTGTGCAGTCTCAGACCTCAAGCCCAATCCTTGAGCTATTGAGTTGTACATCTGCGCAATCACCAAATATTATTTTCCTCCTAGAATTATGCAATTTACTAAAAGAGTGCTAAACCCCTCAACCTGACTCACTAAGCTCCCAAACTACACATTCTTCTTCCTCAGTCCAACCTGAACTACACATTGCACAATATCAAGGTTCAAGATTCACCCCTGTATTCATGTTTTGCGTAATTTCATAGTTATTGAGCCACTTTCCCAGCCTGTAACCTGGTTCCAACTCAGGTAGTGGATCAATATGCACCACCTTAGACTAGGGGTTTATTAGAATGACGTCTTCTTTTCATGAGTGGATTGCAGATGCAGGTACTCTATCATGTTATGGCAAGATGATGAAGAGGGAGATGGACAGGGAGAACATTTTAGAATAGACATATGGAGCTGAAGAGATAAGATTATCATCAAGCAAGAAGATGAAGGAACACCAAACTATACTAGAATATCAAGATCAAGATCACATGGAAGACTCCTCATCTTCAAGTCATAAGGAGGAGGAAGAAGAAGAACATGCACATTGTTTTCAAGAAGTCACAAAGAAAGAATTAGCAAGAAGGAAAACTTGGCACTGTCAAATCATCATACAATCCATGTCATCAATGTCATGTCATTTCTTGTCACAAGTCATCATATTCCACATCATTATTGTGGATTATGTAATTACCTATTCAAAATTTATGGTAAAGTGGAAGTCCAAAGGACACATTCAGAATATGATGAGTCGTGTAAACTTGAAAAGGCATAGAAAGTCAAACAATCATGAAGTTAGACAAAGAGTCACAAGGAAGGTGAAGCATCACCTCTTGGCTATATATACACCATCATTGTATGAGCAAAGGACTTTTCACCTTGGCTCCTGTGGAGTACTGAAGAAGGTATGTTTTTATTGCTTATTTTGTCATCTTTTCTTTAAAACTCATAACCTCTTTGCATCATGAACTAGGTAGATAATAAGAAATTATGACAAAATCTATGGGATTTATATGCAACGCAAAACGACTAATAGTTGCCATTTTCTTATGCAGAAAAAGGAGAAAACAAAAGATTGTCATCTCAAAGGAAACGATAGGACAAAGTTAACTACTGTCCCTTTGGCAGGAAACTGCATGCAAACAAGATGATCCAAATTGGAGCGTATCATCCTGGAAGGGGAAAAGGAGATATCAAATTGGTGCAAGAGAACAAATAGATAACTAGGAATTAACAGTCCGGCGAATCCCTCAGGATCCTTTAATCCTAAGGGATCGCTATCTTAACTATTTTTGCATCATTGATATCTCCGCTTGGCTGTTATAAGAAGGGGTAGCACTGCTAGCCCCTTGAACGACCTGTTGTTATTTTTATGTAATTCTCCTTTGTATTTGAAACTTTGATCATCGACTCTCATTGAGAAGTGATCCACTGTAACTCTGCTTTGATGTTTTAATATAAATCTGGCTATTGTTCCATCTTTGATTCTTGAGTAATCTCAAGTGGTGTGTACCTGGAGGCTAAGGGCTCGGCCCTGGGGGAACACTTGCTCCTGTACCATTATCTATAATTCTTGTGTGGTTTTCATTATTAGCTCTATTCGGTAATCTGATGTGTTTTGCTATTTTACATCACGGATCTATTATATTTTGTTTATGCTCGACTGAGTAATGTTGTTCTCTATGACAGGAATGTTGTGTTGTTCATTCTGACTTGTAACGCATTGTTGTTCCTTTAACCATTGATATAACATTGATGTTCCTTACAAAATGCTATTGTTGTTCAATTACAGAGTAACTGTGTTGTAACATTCATAAGTTCGTATTACTGTATTCATCTATGGTTTACACTTAATCGTGATTGTTGTTCAACTGACGTTGTTGTTCCATTACGAATTACAATTGTTTCTCTTTATAACTGAGATTGATACCTATTGTATCGATGTCAAATTACTGTTTCTCTCAATATTAAGCGTGTTGTGTGTGTTATTTATCTTGGTTCATTGTACATTGATATTTGACTCTAGTTGTTGTTCTATACTCCATGTCTGATTAGTTGCCATTCTATTTCCATTTGCTGTCCGATTTATCTTTAGAGTGAATATTTTTATCTGATTCCTATAGGATACAATTGTTGCATTTATTTCCGTAGACTAAGGTTTTGTTGTTCAATCTTGTTTAGAAGACTAGTTGCTGTTCCATTTCTTAGTTGTTGTTCCATTTCCTGTTATTTGTATTATCATTGCTTTGGTGTGCAGAACGATTTGAGACTGTAGTGAGTATTGAAATCTGTTGTCTAGCTCCCAGATTAATGATCTTTTCCTTGGTTATCTTTAATTACATCAGTTTACAGAGGGATGAGTTACTATTACTATACCCTTGACTGATAAATTGCTATAGTTTTCTGAATGCATGATTTGAGTCTTAAGGAGCTTTTCTGTAAGTAGATCTTGTTTTAAGCATCCGTTTACTCTTGTATTTAGAGCACTATACTACTAGCATTACTCTGACAAACAACTGCCTCAAACTGAGTACACTCTTTGAGATAACAAATCGTTCCTGGATTGATAGGTTAATGTAGGGTAAATAGAGGTGAAAAAGACCCTTTTTACTGCTCGAAATTTTGGCGCCATTGCCAGGGAAGAGTGTAGCCATTTGTTTCTTTTCCAGAGTAGTGTAAGAACCTGCTAGGAGAGAATTGGGTTTTAAAAACGGAAGGTAAGAACTTGTGTATGGAGCACATAATAGCCCTACTTCCTGCCTGCTTTCTTGCAGATTTGTTGTTGTTTTCTTTGGGTAGAAATTAGCAGTTGATTTGTGTGCATGACTAGTATAAAAAGCCTGAAAAGAATCCTAAACCTCTACCCAATCCTGACAAAGCTAAGGGGCCAATGACCCTTGGCCGATTGACCTTTATAGACAAAATCTTTAAGAAAGAATAATCTCAACCTTCAGTAGGACCTTGAAAAGTTACTTGTAGATAGCATACTAGTTCCCTTTAGGCCACAACATAACCATCTGTAGCCTTTGTTGAGGTGCATAGTCAAACCAAAGAGCATATATTCAAGAAATTGAAAATTATAGCCCAAAATCATTACAAGAAGGGAACCTTAGTAACCTCTGTGAAGGAAGAGGAGAAACCAAGGAAACTAAAGAAGCAAGATCTCCTCTTGGGATAATTCAGCCATTAAGTAGCCCAGATAACGGAAGCGCTGCAAAAATTAGTTATAACAAAGTCGAAGAAACTCAAGAACCAGAATTCCCCCAGGCATTAGGCACTCTCATCATCCCAAATAAAGGAAGTGTTGTTAAGGCCATCCCTGTTAGAGACATTCCCCCTTGATAACCTAGGAATACCCTCCTAGGTATCCTAGAAGGCTATTGGCATATATTTGACCAAATGGCCCAGAACCAGCGAAACACCCAAACCTCTACATTGCAATACCCCATTGTGGATACTGCAGCTAATGCACCTATGAATGCAATTCCTCTCCAGCATATCCTACATTCCATGGCCTTACATTAGAAGATCTGGATGCATTCTTATTTGAATTTGATGTGCTATGTAAGGGATATGACTATACCACCGATCCCTAGAAACTGAAATTATTTCCATCTACATTAAAAGGGGTTGCTTTAAGATGGTTTATGGGGCTGGGTGGTGGTGTTATAAATAACTAGGATAAAATGAAAGAATCTTTTCTAAAAAATATCAGGATTATTGTAGGTCTAGAGAGTTAAAAGATGAAATATTTCAGATGGTAGCTAGACCAAATGAAACATTAGAAGAATATGTTGAGCATTTTCAGTCTAATCTTCAAAGATCTCCTTATGTATCATTACCCTTACCTTATAATGTATTAAGAACAACATTAATTAGGGGAATGAAGGAACAATGGATTGAAACATTAAATATTATGGGAAAAGGAGATATTTATCAGGAAAATTTTGCTGACATTATTAATTTATGTATCAAGAGCTCGAGAGGCAGCACAAGACTGAAACCAACAGAACATGACAGGTTTATAAGGGACAACAAGATCTCTACAGAGGGAGTAACTCATGCAGAAATTGGAAATTTATTAGGAAATTTTAAAACTGACATATTGGGGACATTGACAACACAACTTGATATTATGAAGGCTAAACAAAAGCAAGTAGAGGCAGAATATAATTTGGCAATCTTCTGTCCCAGATGCAGAAAGAAACATAGCCACAAGGAGTGTCCATTAGATGCAGTTCAAGTCCATGCCATTTGTACAAAAGACCACTCTACAGAGAGTTGTCCCTCACTTCCTGGATTGAAAGCAGTATGCAAGGAAGCAGAAGAAGAGCCAAAACTAGTGTACCTACTCAATTAGTGCCAATAATGGCAGCCACGACAATCAGGTATGTTCCTAGTGTTAGAGTCGGTCTGGTCAGCCCTCTGTCAGAGATCAAAACCCTTTGTGCATTTCAATCTTAGGTGTCCCGCTCCATTCACTCAGTTGCATTTTGCTAAGGGCATGCCATGATCTGACAGAGAAAGTTATGCTAATCATTTTCCCTCATGTCTGGCTCCTGCTGGCTCAGGTCTTTTGTCAACAATCACCGAAGTTCATGACAGTCAAGGTCTGGTCCTTTACAGGACAAAGTCATTTTTATGTTTGGGTCTAGGAATTCATCAATTTGGTCTTTGAAACATGTCCAGTAAAGCCATGCATGCTAGAGGGAGGCCATTACACAGCTATGGTTCAGAGAGCTTCATCGTCACGTGGATAGACATCGACTCTTCTTCAAAACTCTGTTTTGAAGAAAAGTCAAACAAGGTCATTTATGACAAAATTTTCCAAAAAGTCACTATTTTCCTTTTCAGATGCAGTTATGATTTACATGGCCAAATGCTCTGTCATACAGTCCCTACAAAGAGGTGCCGAAAATTTCATCATTTGAGCCAAAATGTCAAAAGGAAAGTGAAAATCAGTGTGTTTAAAAGTCAATGAAAAAGTGCAAAACACAACATTAGAAAAATGGGTTTTCAAAGAGGCAAAAATTAAACCCATCTCCTCCAAGGCTATAAATACATGTTTTGACACAAAGCAAAGGCATTGTGCTGCTACAAGACTTGGAGAAGACATTTGCAAAGGCGTGAGTGTGAGATTGGAGCGTTGGAAGTGATTGGGAGCAGGTTCTAGAGCACACGGCGCACATACCCAGGAGCGCGACGCACTCACCGGGTGTGGTGCACACGCAGTCAGCTCGCCGTTGAAGCTTTACACAGGCGCGGCGCATACCCAGCGTGCGGCGCACTGGGAATTGCGTGCGGCGCACATAGTCTAGCGATCGAGAAACAATGCCAAACCACTTCAAACTTTGCGGAAGGCTATCAAATTGAGAGGTAAGCCTTATGACATTACCTGCTCATCAAATTTTGTCAAGGATATGGTGTTTGTGAAGAGGTTTGAATGTCACCCAAAATGCATAAGGTCAACCATGAGAAAATCACTAAGAAAACGATGGTTGGGGTTGTAAATTTGTGTTGTTATTGCCGAGGCTTCACTCCACTCACCTATTCCCCTCACCTATCATTTTTCCCATCCTCCCTTATCATTTTTCCTAAACCCCTACCGTAAGTCACTACCAAACCCTCTCCCTATTCCTCCACTATTTGGTTAACTCAAAGTCACCACAAGATCAGCTCATTGTGTGAGCCAAGCTGTGGGAGAGGGGTGCATGGTCAAAGAGTTGAAGAGTCAAAATATTAGGAGAAAATTTGGGTGATTTCATAGCGCACGGCGCACACACCAAGGAGCGTGATGCATTCATTAGGTGTAGCGCATACCCGGCGCGCGGCACACTGGGCAGTGCGCACGACGCACTGGACAGTGCGCACGGCGCACAGAGATATAAAGCCCAGAAACTATTCAATCTGCCTAAAAAATTTTGGATGCTCACCAATTTTGAAAGGTATGCCACCTACCTCCATTCTTCCATCAAACATGAAAGGAATAGCATGGCTATAGGGGTATAAATAAAATGAAATTTTTTTTATAAAGCAAACAAAAGAGAAATAAAGAAATCATGATCCTAGGGTTTATGCTACAGTGACAGTGCTACCAATATGTTTCAAACCCTACCCCATCAACACTATACCCAAACTAATCCAAAATCCCTGAAAAATCTCTCATTTTAACCCATGTTCCCATTTCATCATTCCCCTCCTAATACTCCCTATTTTATTGTCCCCTTGGTGGTA
Source organism: Pinus tabuliformis (assembly GCA_031772625.1). Classification (NCBI taxonomy): domain Eukaryota; kingdom Viridiplantae; phylum Streptophyta; class Pinopsida; order Pinales; family Pinaceae; genus Pinus; species Pinus tabuliformis. Next base: position 735,807,799 of record CM062807.1, read on the forward strand.
GATTTTCAGAGCAACTACCAGCTTCATTGGAATTCAAGGGCAACATAAAACTCAGGGTACAAATAGCAGTAATGGCATCCGAAGTTTCATCAGAGTATGAGGAGGAGACCCACAGTGACACAGCTTCGGGAGAAAGGGCCCAAAGGAGACATCACCGGAGTGGCAGACATCTTAGAGATGAGCCAAACACCCTCACCGAGTTGCAGGCATGCCCTCTTGCTATGTCTTGTTTCCAGCACTTAGCATGTTTCGAATTTTGTCATAGGGTGGAAAATGTCAGAGTTCATCATGAGTTGGCCCATCTTTCTTCACTTCACCTACATGGAGGACAGTCTATCTTGGCTGGGGTCACTTTCACATTGACACCCGAGACCATATCAGTGGCAACAGGCATACCAAACATTGGAGAGTAGTGGCATAAGAAAAAGAAGGTAGAGAGGCATCATTATGAGCCTTACATCAAAGACAGCTGTTTGAGCCACCTCACGAGAGTTTTTCCATTCAGATTTCTGAAAGATGAGTATGCCCCGCTCATGAAATTGATCATGAAGTACTTCAGTTGCGATGGGAGGTTTTCTCGCCTTTATGCCTATCACATCAGGTTGCTCATGCACTTTACTAGGGTGCGGATGATGAACCTACCATTTTTCATTTGCGGGAACATAGAGAGGATGAGAAATTTCATGCAGCACAAGATCCCTCAACAGCAGCTTAACAGTGTGTATCACTTTGCCCTTATCCAGATTTTGGTATACCATCAGTTGGGATTGCAGGGTATTGCTTGGGAGGACTTCATCTCCCGTGACTTCTTCAGTGCTCCACAGGTGGTTTCATAGGCAGAGCATGAGGTAGGGGGCCCATCTCATCAATATGAGCGACATGAGACTGCCACTATGCCAGTATACATCACCTATCAAAAAGGCAGTAGACCCTTATTTGCAGCAGAAAAGCGAGTGTTATCTCCACCCGGGGTGGAAGGGGCCTCACTTCCGACATCAGCATCACAGGAGTAGGGTAAGGGTAAGGAGCCAGTGTAGGAGGAAGGGCCTTCAGGTGAGCGAGAGACTGAGTTTGTGCTCCTCCAGGATGATGAGACAGACGTAGAACCAACAAATGAGGAGCTCACAGAGATCATCCAGGAGAAGCAGTCAATGATTGACTCCTTGTCCCTTGACTTGGAGAGGGCCAAATGGAACATGAAACACCTGGAGTAGAGAAACAAACAGCTTGAGGACCAATAGATGATCATGGAGCTGCAGAACATCTGTGAGCATTACCAAGCTGCTCAAAGAAGAAGGGTTGCGCTCACATCTTTGGAGCAAGCAATCAATGAGGATTGGGAGGCCAACCTTGAGAGGGTCAACATGCATTTCGAGAGAATGCTGGACAAAGCTGACTAGGACCTTGCCCTATTGAGACATATGGCTTTCCGTTACAGGGTGCAAAACATGAGTGCATAGCCCTGGATAAGGAACTTGAAAGCAAAATTGAGGAAAGCAACAAGAAGGGAAAAGAGGGCGAAAGAGAAAGATCGGTTTCGAATCTTGGCTGAGGATTCCTTGGCCCATCATAGCACCCGATAGAGATCCTCCAACCCAAATTTCAAAAAATTTGGGGAAATTTTGGTTTGATAATTTTTTGGGTAAAAGATAGGGATTTTCTCCCTGTGCGTCGCGCTACTGGTGCAACGCTAAAATTCTATGGCTCCAATTGAGAAATGGCTTGTAGATTTGGATTCAGCATGGAAAATTACGATTACTGGTGTCTGGGAAAGAGATTTGGGCAAGATCTGGGTCTCCTAAAGGTCAAAAAACACCCAAAAATGGCCTCTCTGCCACTTGTTTGACACACAGAAAGCAGTCTTGGGATAATGGAGATTTGGAGGGGAAATGAGCACCAAATTTGAAAATTCCAGTTGGGTTAAAAAGTAGACAGGACAGGCTTTCCAGAAATCCCACGGGCACATTTTGGACACCTACAAGTGCCCCAAAACAGGTCCCAAAGTAGCGCGACGCACAGAAATTGCCAATTTGCTTCCATTTCACGAAATTTCAGTTCGCGACTTCTCCAAGTGGGACCGCTCATTTACACTTCGGTTTCTTGGCACCCAAGGTGGCATTTAAAGAGTTTTTTCTCTATATTGGCTTCTATCCAAGTGGCGAAGGAAGGCAAATGGTCACCCCAAGACAAATGTCATGTTTGCAGCGCTGCACCTGTAGCTGATGGTTGGCTCTCCATCTCCATTTTTTAATGATTCGAGTAACTTCCCAACCCCTGGGCATTCTATCTCTTCCTCACACATTCTATATATTGTATGCAAGTTATTTGCAAAGGGTTGGTTGGCTTGTAACTTCTGGGAGACTGTGGGAAAGAAATTTTGTTTCTTCACTGTGTATTTTTGACAGAGAATTAATGAAAGGCAACGACTCTGTTTCATGAGATTCTTGTGGTTGTGAGTGTAGAAAATGTATTTCTTATGTTTTCATATGTATTTCGTTATGTTTCATATTTTGATTCATGTTCATTTCCAGTGAAAGTTTCTGAGTGAGAGTAGGTAGAATTCAATGTTATTGCTCTGCCTGTGGGAAAATTTCATGTTCAGTGTTTCTCTTCTGTTGAAAAGGATTCATGTCACTATTCCCTTTTCACTTTCTTCACCATTCTTTTCATGCCGCGTTACCTCAAACTAAAATTGTTACATTTTCTGCCTACCTTGCCTCATGGAATAATCTGTGCCTTTGTATTAAATTCTCTGTTCTTTGCTGAGCGCCAGTCCCATAACATCCCAGAAGCTCGGTCATTCATGAAAATTGTTTCCAGAATCCCTATTCACTTACTAGCCTAAGGTAAATATTTCATTGTAAGTCATCTCAGACTATTTTCGATTATCTATTCACTGAGCGTGACTCAGAGAGAGCCCTCTCCTGCTCTGGTAGGGCTAGCTACCAGACTGAGCATGGTTTGTGGTTACCCTAATTTTTGCCTTCCTTCAGCCTAAGGCAGATTTAGGTGCTAACATAGTGGCGACTCCGCTGGGGATGAAGCTGAAATCAAATCGCCTTGTTTCATAATAATTCTGAGCTTCCGGATGATGAGATTAGGATTGGAAAGGCTGAGTAAGTTGGTTGTGTCCTGTGATTTTTCTTAATAGCACGCTGGCTTCGAGGCGATATACCAGAGCCAATCTAGACCTGGATCCTCCTCATATTTACGAAAACCCCAATTTGATCCCAAGACTCCTTCATCAAGAAAGCACCATAACTCCCGCGTTCAAATCCCATTCATGTCCTGAAATTTTTCAGTATCTTGAAGAACTTGAGTTTGACGAACGATTTGAGATATCACTGTTTGAGTATAAATCCAAAAGGGTTATTGATTATACTGTCCCAAATCCACAATTTCTTGTAGAATTCGAAACAGAAAGAGACAATAGATTAATGATAATTATATTGCAACACAGCCCCAAACCCCAATTGCAAGCCCCTTGCAAACTGTGCACACTCCTCCAACACCTCCAAGGCCAAATCCACCAAGAATGATGGCTGCCCATTTTGCTCCCCTTGTTTTGCCCCAAGTTCTAGATGACATGCAAACGTATTATCAAAGCAAAATCCCATTTTTTGATGGCACTCCTAACAGCATTACTACTCAACAACATGTAGACAAAATGGCAGACTTCTATGAACTTCATGAGATTGATGCGGAGAACGTGGAAATGAGGCTCTTTGTACAGACATTTGCAGGTGATGTGAGGAAATGGTTCAGAGGTTTTCCAGCAGCAAGTATCATTACCTTGGCTGAACTACAAAGACAATTTTTGAACCGGTGGGAAGTGAAAAAGAATCCCCTTCAAATTCTGGCCGAATATGAAAAAATCAAACGGAACGTTGGTGAGTCGGTCCAAGACTATTGTGTTAGATTTAATGCAGTCTATAACAAAATTCCAAATCATCTAAAGCCACCTGTGGGACTAGCAATGATGAAGTTTCCAGATGGTTTTGATGCTGACATGGCGTACCAATTAAGAGAAAGAGAACCAGCCACAATGGAAGACATGCAGAAAATTGCGGTCAGCGTTGAGGCAAATCTGCTGTCCAAAAGAGCTAGAGCGAAAGCAGAGAAGAAAACCACGGTGAAAGAAGAATATTCTTCAATGGATCAAATTCTCAAAAAGGTGGAGTAGATGCTTGAAAGGGTAAAACTTGACAAGCCAGATCCACAAGTTAGGAATCCTAACTTTTGTGGCCAGCAGCAGCCACAATATAGAATAAGACAGAGAGATCAGCGAACTCAAGAGCAGACAACACAAAAACCGTTACAAACACCTTTGCAACAGAATTTTGTGCATGGATCGGAGTCAGATGAGGACGGGAATGTAATAGGTGAAGAAAACCACCTATTTACTCTAGATGAGCTGCCTACTTACATTACCGAAAAGGAAGAATGTGTAGCGAATTCAGCTGCACAACAAGACACTGATTTTATTCTAGCTAGCGACACCGTATTGGAAGAAGAATCAGAAGAATATCAAAGGGGGTATATGAATGCTCTGTCCACACAACAATAGCGATATTCTCTTAGAAATAGAGATGTGTCGGCCAAACCACTTCAGAAAAAGGAGGGTGAAACAACAAAAAATGATTCATCAGCTACACAAAGAAAAGGAAAGGAGGCGGTTGGTCCAGAGAGCAGCAAATCAAAATCAGCAAAACAATCATAGTAACTAGCCACATCAAAAGAAAAGGAAAGGAAAGAGATCCCAGTCAAAGAGGTAGAAAATACTCCCGCTTTTACCTTAGAGAACGAGATTTCTAAGTTAAAGGTATCTATCCCCTTGACTGAAATAATGAAGAACAACACTTATAGAGGATAGATTTCTAAAATGTTGAATTTGGACCCAATGTCTGACATGGTAAATGTAGAAGATGATCAGCTTGAAATTATTTTTGGACCAACATTGAATGGTGAGTCTCCTGATAGCGATGTGCCACCCTTCTATATCAGTTTACAATTGCATGATTTTGTGTTACACAATGCCATGTTCGATTCCGGCGCTTCTCACAATCTCATGCCTAAGGCTATCATGGATAAGCTTGGTCTGGACATCACCCGGAAATATCATGATCTCTATTCATTTGATTCCAGCAGAGTAAGGTGTATAGGACTCATCAAAGACTTAGTTGTGAGTTTGGATCAGCTTCCTATGAAAAATGTATTGATGGATGTGGTGGTAGCAGATATTCCTCCAAGGTTTGGCATGCTTCTTTCCAGATCTTGGGTAGCAAAATTGAAAGGGACACTACAGCTGGATTTCTCCTATGCAACAATCCCAGTGTTTGGACAAATGAGGAAGTTATATCGGGAACAAAAAATGAAATATATGATCACAAGCAAGAAGAAACCTATAAATCATGCTATTAACTATGTACATACAGATTTAGAGTCTTTTTTTTTGTTTTCAGATAGTTTAAATGAGATAGATAGTCAGATAGTAGAAGCAGATGACATTTCGGAAAAAAAAAAAAAAAAAAAATTCAGAGCAATTTTGAAGAAAGAAAAACAAGAAAAGCAGGAAAATGTTGGGCAATTAGCTGAAAGTAATGGATAGCAAGCAGACAAGGCACGACAAACAGATTTCCAGCACTTACAAGAGGAGGAAGAAGGCTTGTGGACCATGGATTTCGATGGAGTAGTAGGAAATGATGGCGCTGGAATTGGAATTTGGGTACGTAGTCCTTTCTCCGCCCCAAACAAAGTGCCTAGCAGCGTGAGGGTTTGCTCTTACAAGCTGGCCTTTGAGTGTTCAAACAACGAAGCTGAGTATGAAGCTCTGATTGCTGGCTTGAAGATTCTTAGAAAGCTGAATGCAAAAAGGATTTCAGTATATGGCGACTCTGAGTTGGTAATAAAACAGGTCAGAGGTGAGTATCAAGCAAAACATCCTAGGATGCGGGCCTATCGTAATGCAGTTTTAGACATCTTGAAGTTATTTTCAGAATACACCTTGACATGTGTGCCTCGTATACAAAATAGTATTGCTGATGCTCTTGCCAAGGCAGCGAGCAGCTTGAAGATCCCCATGAACTCCAACAATAAATTTGAAATCCATGTCAAGCATCGTCCAACCATTCCAGACAATCAGCAATATTGGCAAGTGTTTCAGGATGATGAGGAGATTAAGGATTTTCTGCTAAACAAAGGCAAGTTCAAAGAAACCTCAATTGATGTAGAAAACGATGAAGGCAAAGGGAATGGTTCAGATGAAGTGTAGATCAATCAAATGGACGTATTGCAGCTGAAGAATAACATCATTCCTAAAGGCTTGATACCTCTAGAGGAACTTTTTGATCAAGATGACGTAGCCCGCAAGCCCACATTGTAGCCGACAGAGAAAGGTTTAGAAGAAGTCAACATCGGTACAACAGCCAATCCAAAGTTGGTAAAATTGTCCAAAGCATTACCGCCAAAGATCAAAGACAAATACATCAATTTGATGGCTTCCTTTGCAGATGTGTTTGCTTGGGACTATTCTGATTTAAAGACCTATGATACAAATATTATTCAGCAAACAATACCCATCAAGCCCAATCAAAAACCATTTAGACAAAAGCTGAGAAGGATAAATCCAAAGTTGCTGCCATCTATCGAAAAGGAGGTAAACAGGTTGTACAAGTCAGGGATCATTGTGCCCATCAAATTTTCAGATTGGATATCTAACTTAGTGCTTGTACGCAAGAAGACCGGTGAAATCCGCCTATGCATTGATTTCATAAATTTAAATAAGGTATCATTGAAGGAAAACTATCCACGGCCCAAGATGGACCATATACTTCAGCGAGTAGTGGGGGCATCTCATATGTCACTGCATGATGGTTATTCCGGATATAACCAAATTTCTGTCCATGAAGATGATAGAGACAAGACAGCATTCACCACTCCATGGGGAACCTTTCACTACGCCAAAATTCCCTTCGGTTTAAAGAATGCAGGTGCCACATTTCAGCAGGCAATGGACTTGGCTTTTTCAAATGAGAAGGATGTGTTTTTGGTGGTGTACTTGGATGATTTGACGGTATTTTCCAAATCTGATGAAGAGCACATGCATCACCTAAAAATTGTCTTTCAAAACTGCAGGAAATATGGTCTATCGCTGAATCCTAAGAAGAGCTTGTTCACCATGGAGGAAGGCAAATTACTTGGGCACATCATTTCAAAGGATGGCATTCGTATAGACCCAGCACGTGTGCAAGAAATTCAGAAAATTGATCTGCCTAGGAACAAAAAAGAGATACAATCATTCAATGGTAAGATGAATTTTCTGCGTCGCTTTGTGCCTAATCTTGCAGAACACTTGAGAGAAATGACCAACATGCTTAAGAAGGACAGCTAGGTGAAATGGATAGAGGAGGCTGTAAAATATTTCAACTTGTTCAAATTGGCCCTTTCTTCAGCTCCCATTCTAGTCAGCCTGGACTACACTCAGGATTTCATATTGTTTTCATTTGCTTCTAAGCACACTATGGTAGTGGTATTATTGCAGAAGAGAGATGATCATGAAAGACCCATTGCATTCTTCAACAGGGCTATAAGGGATGCAACTTTAAAGTACAACATCATTGAGAAGCAAGCCCTGGCATTGGTGAAGGCATTGAAGGATTTCCGGGTATATATCCTACATTCTCACATTCTAGCCTATGTTCCTAATACTGTTTTAAAAGATGTTTTAGTGCAGACCGATCCGGAAGGGAGAAGAGGAAAATGGATTGCAGCCTTGCTGGAATATGATGTGGAAATAAAGCCCACAACGCTGGTTAAAGGACAAGGGTAGGCGAAGCTAATGGTAGAATCAAACTTGCATGCCTTGGACGTAAATCTGATCGCTGCCATGTACGATGAGAATGAGGAAGGAACGTCAATTCAGGTATCCGAAATGTTTGCTTTGTCCCCATGGTATTCAGATATAATATATGTGATGAAAAATCTATCACCACTGCCCGACATGACTAGAAACAAAGCGAGAACACTCAAATTGAAGGCTGCCAAGTTTTGTATTTTGAATTCTGCACTGTATTGGAAAGATCCCGGTGGAATTTTGTTAAATTGTTTGGTGGAAGAGGAGGCAAAGAAATTCATGGAGGATGTCCATGGAGGAGAGTGTGGTGGTCATCTTTTTTGGAAGTCAACAACGAACAAAATTTTGAGAGCAGGGTACTACTGGCCTACTTTGTTTGCTGATGTGCATAAGATGGTCAAGCGCTGTCATAAATGTCATATTTTCGAAGGGAAACAGAAATTACATCCTTTGCCACTTAAGCCTATTGAGGTGAGCGCTCCCTTCCAGCAGTAGGGGTTGGATTTCGTTGGGGAAATTCATCCCGCCTCTTCTGGACAGCATAGATGGATCCTTACAGCGACATACTATTTCACAAAATGGATTGAGGTAGCCCCTACCAGACAAGCCACAAACACGGTAATCATTTCATTTCTTGAAAATAATGTCTTTTCTCGCTTTGGTTATCCAAACAAATTAATCACTGATAATGCAGCAGCTTTCAAATCGAAAAGGATGGTAGAATTTTGTCATAAATATCACATAATTTTGGGTCATTCAACTGCCTATCATCCGCAAGGAAATGGATTGGCAAAATCCTCGAATAAATCATTGGTCAACATCATCAAGAAGCTGCTAGAAATAAATAAGAAGAACTGGAACAAGAGGTTGGTCCATGCGCTTTGGGCATATCGGATCAGTCAGAAAAAGTCCATTGGTATGTCACCGTTTGAGCTTGTTTATGGAGTTGACACAGTATTCCCCGCCTCTCTTGCTGCCCTGGTGGTTAGACTTCTTTAGGAGGCTGGCAGTGAAGAAGATCCCATGCAGAGAAGGTTGAATCAAATGATCCACTTGTAACAAACAAGAGAAGAAGTTTTCAAGAACACATCCAAGTTGCAGGAGAAGATAAAGAAAATCTATGACAGAAAAGAAAAAGCAGATAAATTTCAGTTGGATGATGTGGTACTGAAGTGGGATGCAAGGAATGAAGAGAAAGGCAAGCACAGAAAGTTCGAAAATCTATGGAAAGGCCCTTTCAAGATTGCAGCATATAGGGGTCAGAATGCCTTTCTTCTGAAGGAAATGAATGGGGAAGATTGTCCTGGAGGGCCGATCAATGGTCAGCTGCTCAAGCGGTATCACTTCTGATCTATTAATGTTGCTTCCACTGTCATTGTAAATACTATTTTTATTTTAGTTTGGTTTCTGTCTGTAAAGTTAGTTTTTGAGTTATTTCAATGTCAAGTAGAGCCAATTTCTTGGTCATTTCAGTTTCATAAATAAGTCCGAGTCCTATGTTGTTTATCGAAATGATGACTCCATAGCCCAGTGGACAAAAGGCACTGTCTAGCTCCTCTAGAGATCTGTTGTTCTTGGCACCTCCAAGGAGCTACCATCCCCCATTGGAGCCAATGTTAGAGTCGTTCTAGTCAACCCTCCGTCAGAGACCAAAACTCTTTGTGCATTTCAATCTTAGGTGTCCTGCTCCATTCACTCAACTGCATTTCGCTAGGGGCATGCCATGATCTAATGGAGAAAGTTATGTTAATCATTTTCCCTCATGTCTGGCTCCTGCTGGCTCAGGTCTTTTGTCAACAATCACTGAAGTTCATGACAGTCAAGGTCTGGTCCTTTATAGGACAAAGTCATTTTTATGTTTGGGTCTAGGAATTCATAAATTTGGTCTTTGAAACATGTCCAGTAAAGACATGCAGGCCAGAGGGAGGCCATTACACAGCTATGGTTCAGAGAGCTTCATCATCACGTGGATAGACATCGACTCTTCTTCAAAACTCTGTTTTGAAGAAGAGTCAAACAAGGTCATTTATGACAAAATTTTCCAAAAAATCACCAGTTGCCTTTTCAGATGCAGTTATGATTTACATGGCCAAATGCTCTGTCATGCAGTCCCTACAAAGAGGTGCCGAAAATTTCATCATTTGAGCCAAAATGTCAAAAGGAAATTGAAAATCAGTGTGTTTAAAAGTCAATGAAAAAGTGCAAAACACAACATTAGAAAAATGGGTTTTCAAAGAGGTAAAAATTAAACCCATCTCCTCCAAGGCTATAAATACATGTTTTGACCCAAAGCAAAGGCATTGTGCTGCTACAAGACTTGGAGAAGACATTTGCAAAGGCATGAGTTTGAGATTAGAGCGTTGGAAGTGATTGGGAACAGGTTCTAGAGCGCGCGGCGCACATACCCAGGAGCGTGGCACACTCATCGGGCGCGGCGCACACACAGCTAGCCCGCCATTGAAGCTTTACACAGGCGCGGCGCACTGGGAATTGTGTGTGGCGCACATAGTCCAGCAGCCGAGAAACAGTGCCAAACCACTTCAAACTTTGGGGAAGGCTATCAAATTGAGAGGTAAGCCTTATGACATTACCTGCTCATCAAATTTTGTCAAGGATATGGTGTTTGTGAAGAGGTTTGAATGTCACCCAAAATGCATAAGGTCAACCATGAGAAAATCACCAAGAAAACGATGGTTGGGGTTGTAAATTTGTGTTGTTATTGCCGAGGCTTCACTCCACTCACCTATTCCCCTCACCTATCATTTTTCCCATCCTCCCTTATCATTTTTCCTAAACCCCTACCGTAAGTCACTACCAAACCCTCTCCCTATTCCTCCACTATTTGGTTAACTCAAAGTCACCACAAGATTAGCTCATTGTGCGAGCCAAGCTGTGGGAGAGGGGTGCATGGTAAAAGAGTCGAAGAGTCAAAAGATTAGGAGAAAATTTGGGTGATTTCATAGCACGCAGCGCACACACCAAGGAGCGTGGCACACTCATTGGGCGCGGCGCACACAGGGCCCGTCCATTGTGTAAATCCGCCACTGGCGCAGCGCATACCCGACGCACGGCGCACAGAGATATAAACCCTAGAAACTATTCAATCTGCCTAAAAAATTTTGGATGCTCACCAATTTTGAAAGGTAGGCCACCCACCTCCATTCGTGCATCAAACGTGAAAGGAATAGCATGGCTGTAGGGGTATAAATCAAATGAAATTTTTTATAAAGAAAACAAAAGAGAAACAAAGAAATCATGATCCTAGGGTTTATGCTATAGTGACAGTGTTTCCAATATGTTTCAAACGCTACCCCATCAACACTATACCCAAACTACTCCCAAATCCCTGAAAAATCTCTCCTTTTAACCCCTGTTCCCATTTCATCAGTCCCCTCCTAATAATCCCTGTTTTATTGTCCCCTTGGTGGTATATTTTCAGAGCAACTACCAGCTCCATTGGAATTCAAGGGCAGCATAAAACTCAGGGTACAAACAGTAGTAATGGCATCCGAAGATTCATCAGAGTATGAGGAGGAGACCCACAGTGACACAGCTTCAGGAGAAAGGACCCAAAGGAGACATCACCGAAGTGGCAAACATCTTAGAGATGAGCAAAACACCCTCACCGAGTTGCAGGCATGCCCTCTTGCTATGTCTTGTTTCCAGCACTTAGCATGTTTCGAATTTTGTCAGAGGGTGGCAAATGTCAGAGTTCATCATTACTTGGCCCATCTTTTTACACTTCACCTACATGGAGGATAGTCTATCCTGGCTGGGGTCACTTTCACATTGACACCCGTGACCATATCAGTGGAAACAGGCATACCAAACATTGGAGAGCAGTGGCATAAGAAAAAGAAGGTAGAAGGCATCATTATGAGCCTTACATCAAAGACAGCTGTTTGAGCCACCTCACGAGAGCTTTTCCATTCAGATTTCTGAAAGATGAGTATGCCCCACTCATGAAATTGATCATGAAGTACTTCAGTTGTGAGGGGAGGTTTTCTCACCTTTATGCATATCACATCAAGTTGCTCATGCACTTTACCAGGGTGCGGATGATGAACCTACCATTTTTCATCTGCGGGAACATAGAGAGGATGAGAAATTTTGTGCAGCACAAGACCCCTCGACCGCAGCTTAACAGTGTGTATGACTTTTCCCTTATCTGGATTTTGGTAGACCATCAGTTGGGATTGCAGGGTATTGCTTGGGAGGAATTCATCTCCCGTGACTTCTTCAGCGCTCCACAGGTGGTTCGAGAGGTAGAGCATGAGGTAGGCGGCCCATCTCATCAGTATGAGCGACATGAGACTGCCACTATGCCAGTATACATCACCTATCAGAAAGGCAGTAGACCCTTATTTGCAGCAGCAAAGCGAGTGTTATCTCCACCCGGGGTGGAAGGGGCCTCGCTTCCGACATCAGCATCACAGGAGTAGGGTAAGGGTAAGGAGCCAGTGCAGGAGGAAGGGCCATCAAGTGAGTGAGAGACCGAGTTTGTTCTCCTCTAGGATGATGAGGTAGATGCAGAACCAACAAATGAGGAGCTCACAGAGATGATCCAGGAGCAGCAATCAGTGATTGACTCCTTGTCCCTTGACTTGGAGAGGGCCAAATGGAACATGAACTACCTGGAGCAGAGAAACAAATAGCTTGAGAACCAACATACAATCATGGAGCTGCAGAAAATCCGTGAGCATCGTCAAGCTTCTCAAAGAAGAAGGGTTGCGCTCACATCTTTGGAGCAAGCAATCAATGAGGATTGGGAGGCCAACCTTGAGAGGGTCAACATGCATTTGGAGAGACTACTGCACAAAGCTGACTAGGACCTTGCCCTATTGAGACATATGGCTTTCTGTTACAGGGTGTGAAACATGAGTGCACAAGCCCGGATAAGGAACTTGAAAGCAAAATTGAGGAAAGCAACAAGAAGGGAAAAGAGGGCAAAAGAGCAAGATCAGCTTCAAATCTTGGCTGAGGCTTCCTTGGCCCATCATAGCACCCCATAGAGATCCTCCAGCCCAAATTTCAAAAAATTTGGGGAAATTTTGGTCACTTGATAATTTTTTGGGTAAAAAACAGGGATTTTCTCCGTGTGCGCCGCGCTACTGGCGCGACACTAAAATTCTAGGGCTCCAATTGAGAAATGGCTTGCATATTTGGATTCAGCATGGAAAAGTATTACTACTGGTGTCCAGGCAAGAGATTTGAGCAAGACCTAGGTCTCCTAAAGGTCAAAAAACACCCAAAAATGGCCTCTCTGCCACTTTTTTGACACACAGAAAGCAGTCTTGGGAGAATGGAGATTTGGAGGGGAAAATGAGCACCAAATTTGAAAATTCGAATTGTCTTAGAAAGTAGATAGGACAGGATTTCCAAAAATCCCACTTGGGCACATTTTGGACACCTTCAAGTGCCCCAAAACAGGTCCCAAAGTAGCGCGACCCACAGAATAAATGGCGTGGCACATAGAGGAAAAAATTGCCAATTTTCTTCCGTTTCGCGAAATTTTGGTTCGCGTCTTCTCCAAGTGGGCCCGCTCATTTACACTTCAGTTTTTTGGCACCCAAGGTGGCATTTAAAGAGTTTTTTCTCAAGATTGGCTTCTATCCAAGTGGCAAAGGAAGGCAAACGGTCACCCAAAGCCAAATGTCATGTTTGCAGTGCTGCACCTGTAGCTGATGGTTGGCTCTCCATCTCCATTTTGTAATGATTCGAGTAACTTCCCAACCGCTGGGAATTCTATCTCTTCCTCACACATTCTATATATTGTATGCAAGTTATTTGCAAAGGGTTGGTTGGCTTGTAACTTCTGCGAGACTGTGGGAAAGAAACTTTGTTTCTTCACTGTGTATTTTTGACAGAGAATTAATGAAAGGCAACGGCTCTGTTTCATGAGATTCTTGTGGTTGTGAGTGTAGAAAATTTGTTTCTTATGTTTTCATATGTATTTGGCTATGTTTCATATTTCGATTCATGTTCATTTCCAGTGAAATTTTCTGAGTGGGAGTAGGTAGAATGCTATGTTATTGCTCTTCCTGTGGGAAATTTCATGTTCAATGTTTCTCTTCTGTTGAAAATGATTCATGTCACTATGCCCTTTTCACTTTCTTCACAATTCTTTTCATGCCACATTACCTCAAACTAAAATTGTTACATTTTCCACCTACCTTGCCTCACGGAATAATCTATGCCTTTGTATTAAATTCTCTTTTCTTTGCTGAGTGCCGGTCCCATAACATCCGAGAAGCTCGGTCATTCATGAAAATTGTTTCCAGAATCCCTATTCACTTACTAGCCTAAGGTAAATATTTCATTGTAAGTCATCTCAGACCATTTTTTATTATCTATTCACTGAGCATGACTCGGAGAGAGCCCTCTCCTGCTCTGGTAGGGCTAGCTACCAGACTGAGTGTGGTTTGTGGTTACCCTAATTTTTGCCTTCCTTTAGCCTAAGACAGATTTAGGTGCTAACACCCAGATCTAGCTTCTTCTTTTTAGCCTCCACAATATCATGCTCAACAATATATTATAATGTGGCAAAGTCAACCTCCCTTCTCAAATTGGTCACAACAACCATTTCTTTCATCATCACCATGGCCAAACCAAACAAGTCAACCCAGTTGGCCAAATTTTCCCTATACTCCACCATATTGGCAAAACAATGTATATCCAGCACAATGGTCCCCTCCTACTTCACAAATTCAAGCCTGGCAGACAAACTAGCAAAGACCGATGAATTAGCCAGTAGGAACCATTCCACTCCCTCAATCTACACTGCCAGCATTACAACAAAACCCCTAGTCTAACTTAAGACCACAACTCCTAGCCCAACCCAACCCTAATCCAAACAATAGATCGGTCCAATCTATTCAAATAATTGAAACACCAGAGATAGGAACCGATCCAAGGGAGTGTAATAGCCTTCAATTAATATTGGGGTGCATCATTGAAATACAGGGAGATAAAACTGCTCAAGTTGAAAATCAGTTACCTATAGAACAACTACCACAAGAAAAGGATGTGACCAAACAAAAAATTCATGATCACGAAACCGCATCTTCTCCCCCATTCCTATAATGATTAATTATACCTCGACCTATACAACATCCTGATTTTGACATTCTGGGAGAACTAAAAAATTTGTACATAAAAATCCCACTCCCCCAAGCCATTCAAGACATCCCAATATATGCAAAGACCATCAAAGAGCTATGTATAAGAAAACCAAAGAGGAAAATGACAAATAACCCAAAAGTCTAAGTAGTTGGTACCTTATCTGATCTATTATCAGGAAGAGAAGCACCCGTTAAATATGAAGACCTAGGAAATCCAATAGTAATCATACAAATCAATGGACAAACCTTCTCAAATGCCTTAGTTGATATAGGAGCTGCAATTAATGTTTTAATAACCACCACTTGTCAAAAACTGGGCATTACATCAGTAGAGCCGACCTCCACTTTATTAGAACTGGTTGACCGATCTGTGGTTAGGCCAGAAGGCACACTGCATGATGTCATGATATTCGTTGATTCTTGGGAGTATCCTACCAATTTTCTAATAATAAACCCCAAAAACTGACTTGATGGACATCCATTGATTTTAGGCAGACCTTCGCTTGCAACTTTTGATGCTTATATTGGCTGCCGACAAGGCAGTATGACCATAACCAGGGGGGCTAATATCAAGAATCTAACTTTATATCCTCTAGCCCAGCCAAGTTTCACAATAATAAAAGCTAACAAACATCCTGTATCATACCTTACCGAAAATATTAGATCTCCATTAACCATAGAAAAGGCCCTCGATTTCAAAGACCAAATAGAAGATGATGCCATTAACAATGTTATTAGCTAAGCTGAATCCAGATCCCACATACAATGTCACAAGATAGAAGAAACATTTGATAATGAATTAGAAGAAGATCCTCTTAAAGATACTCATGATCAAACAATACCTACTACCTCTGTCTCAAATAGCAAAATTGTAGAAATTGAGCCAAGAAAGACTTTAAACATTAATGCCAACCTAACTTCCGAACAAGAAGAAAACTTTATCCAACTACTAAGGAAATACAAAGAAGCATTTGCATGGGAATATCCTGACATGAAAGGAATTGATCCCCAGTTATGTACACACCACATTTATATAGAGAAATATGCCAGACCTGTTCGCCAACCACAAAGGAGACTTAACCCTCATCTAAAAGACATTGTAAAAGCTGAACTTCAAAAACTTTTAGATGTGAACTTCATCTATCCTATCTTCAATAGTAAATGGGTCTCTCCACTTGTTGTGGTAGCAAAGAAGAATGGAAAGTGGAGGATTTATGTAGATTATAGAGAGATAAATAAAGCAACACAAAAAGACCACTTTCCCCTTCCATTCATTGACCAAGTATTAGACACTTTGGCAGGAAAGAAATTCTTTTCTTTCTTAGATGGCTTTAGTGGATACAATCAGATTCAGATTGCCCCTGAAGACCAAGACAAAACTACTTTTACTTGTCCTTGGGGAACATTTGCCTACAGAGTTTTACCTTTTGGCCTATGCAATGCCCCTGCCACATTTCAAAGGGATATTCTCAGCATCTTTGCATACTTAATAAATGAAGGGCTCGAAGTATACATGGATGATTTTACACCATATAGAGATGATTTTGACCCAACATTGGACACACTGGAAAAAGTGCTCCAGTGCTGCATTGCCACCAGGCTCTGTTTGAGCCATGAAAAATGATATATGATGATGACAGAAGGACTTATTTTATGCCATTATATC
This sequence comes from Pinus tabuliformis, assembly GCA_031772625.1. Taxonomy (NCBI): domain Eukaryota; kingdom Viridiplantae; phylum Streptophyta; class Pinopsida; order Pinales; family Pinaceae; genus Pinus; species Pinus tabuliformis. The sequence goes on from CM062807.1 coordinate 735,824,438, forward strand.
TCAGCAGCTGGCATACAGGTAGACCCGGCCAAAGTCCAAATAATTTTGCTAATTCCCACTCCTACCACTCAGATAGAGGTACACAGTTTTCTTGGATTTTCTGGTTATTGTAGAACATTTTTCTCATATTACTACACCTCTATATGCACTGACAGACAATGTTGACTTTCTTTGGACAAAAAAATGCGACCATGCTTTCCAGGATTTGAAAAAGCTTGTGTCAACAGCCCTAGTCCTTAGAGGTCAAAATTGGGACCTGCCATTTCAAATTTCATCAGATGCTTCAGATACAACTATTGGAGCAATCCTTGGGAAGGAAGAAGATAGAAAGCCATATGCAATTTATTATATTAGCAAGAATTTATCTCCTGCTAAATTGAATTATACCGTTACTGAAAAGGAATTTTTGGCTGTAATACATGCTATCAATAAATTCAGGCATTATATTACTGGATATCCTGTTATCTTGTATATAGATCACTCTGCCATAAAATACTTAGAAAATAAACCAATAAAAAATGGTAGAATAATCAGATGGCTGATTTTATTGCAAGAATTAGATATCACAATCAAGGATCGACCTGGAAAAGAAAATCCTATAGCTGAATTTCTCTAGAGAATGCCAAAACCAATGGACACAACAGCAATTGAAGATCAATTTCCAGATGAGCATTTGTTTGCTATCACTGTTAAAACACCCTGGTATGCTGATGTTGCAAATTATTTAGTAGTAGGAAAATTATCGAAACATCTAACCCCCAATGAACGAAAATAGATTGTCCAGTGAAGTACTCGATTTTCTTGGATTGGGGGATATCTGTTTCATATAGGGGTAGATATGCACATCAGGAGATGCATCCGTGAAGATGAAATTTTTGATATTTTGGAAGCTTGTCACGATGGACCGTGTGGTGGACATTTCGTCGATCAAAGAACTGGTCACAAGGTGCTACAAACAGGGTATTATTGGCCCATGATCTTCAAAGATGCAAATAAGTTCGTTCAAGCTTGTGACAACTGCCAAAGAGTAGGATGCCCTGGATAGTCTAACGAAATGCCCCTGAATCTACAGCTAGTTATTGAACCATTCGAGCGATGGGTTCTCGATTTTTTTGGTCCAATTAACCCATCCTTGAACTAGAAAACATATATTTTGGTAGTAACAGAATATGTCACCAAATGGGTTGAAGCAGAGGCATTGCTGAGAGCTACAAAGGATTCTATCATACAGTTCCTGTTCCATATATTTGTGCGATATGGGCTTCCAAGAGATATAATTATAGATGGTGGACCACAGTTTGCTGGTAAAAAGATTGCTGCAACACTAAAAAACTATCATATCCAGCATAAAATTATTACTCCATACCACCCACAGGAAAATGGTCAAGTAGAAAGCAGCAATAAAATAATAGAAGCAATCCTAACAAAAACCATTGTATCACATAGACGTGATTGTGCTGCCAGATTACCAGAAGCCTTGTGGGCTTACAAAACAACATGGAGAAGCACTACTGGTTATTCGCCATACCAACTGGTATTTGGAAAAGAACCCATATTCCTGATAGAATTCGAGATACAAACACTGGGAACAACACAAGAAGTCAGTCTAGATCTAAACGAAGCACAGATTAATAGATTACAGTAGATCAATGAGCTAGATGAAATTAGTTTCTCTGCCCTTCAACACACTACATTGATCCAACAGCAGTGAGCTAAATGGCATGATGGTCTCATTAAAAGGAAGTCTTCCGTGAAGGAGATTGGGCACTCCTATACGATTCCAGGTTTCAGGATTTTCTCAGGAAGCTTCAAACTCATTGGCTAGGGCCATATGAAATCCGGAAGGTACATGATAATGGCACCCTTACTCTAGTCACCATTGAAGGATCTGGACATACCTTCAAGGCAAATGGCCACCGAGTTCTACTATATCGCAAACCACTTACTCAGGAATCCTTCTACCAGCAACTCCGTGAAGACTCTAACATGCAAATTTTGGAGGAGGAAGAGAAATCTTCCTCACCTCTGGTTCATTAAGTAATTCAACTATTCTTACATTCTGTACATAATTCCCTTGTTTTGTTAGCGTAAATTATTCTCTGTAGATATTTTTTTTGCATCTGTACTCTTTTGTTCCTTTTAGGAAGAAACAACATTCTCACCGCCTTGCTGTTCCTTTTTCAAGGAATAGCACCTCTGCATTTTTCCATTCCTTTTTGAAGGCTCAGCAGTTCCATCGTTTTTGTTGTTCCTTTTCCCAAAAGAACAGCACTTGCATTTTTCTGTTGTTCCTTTTTTTCCGAAGGAACAACACTGTCGTTTTTGCTGTTCCTTTTCTGAAGGAACAACACTTGTGTGCACTCTTGTTTTTATGTTGTTCCTTTTCTGAAGGAACAACACTTTCGTTTTGTTGTTCCTTTTCCAAAGGAACAACACTTTTATTTTTCTTCTGTTCCTTTTCTGAAGGAACAACACTTTCGTTTTGCTATTCCTTTTCCGAAGGAACAACACTTTTGTTTTTCTGTTGTTCCTTTTTCCAAAGGAACAACACTTTTGTTTTGGCTGTTCCTTTTCCACTTTCGTTTTGCTGTTCCTTTTCCAAAGGAACAACACTCTTGTTTTTTTGTTGTTCCTTTTCCCGAAGGAACAACACTCTTGCTTTTTTTTGTTCCTTTTCCCGAAGGAACATCACTCTCACTTTTTGTTGTTCCTTTTCCAAAGGAGCAACACTTTTGGTTTCTACTGTTCCTTTTTCCAGAAGGAATAGCACTTGCGTTTTTCTGCTGTTCCTTTTCCAAAGGAACAACACTTGCATTTTTCTGCCGTTCCTTTTCTAAAGGAACAACACTTCCTTTTTTTGTTGTTCCTCTTTGAAATGACAACATTTTCATATTCCTTTTACTTATTCTTGTTCCCGTTATTGTTCCAATCAAAAGACAACTGTTATTCCTCTCAATATACAATAGTTTCGACTCTTTTTTGTGATTTGGATTATAGCTATACACTTATGCAATGGATACAAAACTAGAGCACACTGAAATCAGTAAATTACATAAAATTGCTATTTTTACAGGAAATTGCTTTGCATTGATAGGAGGAAAGAGGAAAGGACACAATTATTCATCGCTTTGCTGTCATTATTCTACTAATAATGGTATGATTGGTTATCTTTATCATGGTGGTTCTTTTTAAATTCTCATAATCTTCTTTGATAATTATTAAGGAATAAGAACAAAGGGTATATTTTTCTATTGAGATGTTAAGACTTCTTCCACAATTCCTACTCTTAAGGAGTGTTGAACCACCCTTTGTGTATAAATAGGAAAGTACCTTATAAAAGAGAAAAAAGAGAAAATGTTTATATGATTTGCTAATATGGGTTGTCAAATGAAGGATAGGGGTCTCATCAAGAGCCAGCCTACCATGATCATAAGGAAGAAAGTGAAGTGGCATTCCCACTATGGCCACCACACCAGGGATATGATCCAAGAGGCACATCAGAAAAAAGTGAAGAGTCCTTGGAACAAGAGGTCTCATCTCAAGCCGGCCTGCCCACCTTTCACTCCTTCCTGGTGAATGGCATTATGGTCTAACTGGTTACCAAGCCAGCATAATGACCTCCATTTTTACATTTCATAGCACTTCCTAAGCATACACAAAGGATCATGGTTCCATGGGTGAAACAAACAACTCTATCAAGGTTATGGACACCTATGGGCAACAGAGCTCTGTTAATGGTATCGAAGTCACATTCCTTATACACCAATAGCAATCATCAGGACGCTTCTTTGTCTTATACCTTTGTAATAGGTCAAATGAGATTATGTGTATCGCTTCCACGAACCTTTCAACACATGAAAATCTATTATAACCAATCATGATGGAAAAGTTGATAATGACCGTATCAGACTTTTTGTGCATGTCAGTTGTCTTATCCTCCTAGCCTCGCATCATATCACGACATTCTCTTATTTGTTAAGCGATCCTATTATACATCTCAATTTCGGAAACCTGCTCCTTTTGTAAACATGGCATTTCAGTATACATTGTTCCTTTATGACTCTATACCATGGCAGTTTGTCATGCTGCTCCCTCATTCGACGGCCGAGGATGGCCTATCGCATTGCAGGGGGGAAGCAGGTGACCTTGTAATTTGCTGGTATACGTGTCAGACCATTATTCAGAGAATTTTCACTTGGGAATAGCAAGGCTTAATGGTATATCGTTTTTCAATTTGCATGGCTTGCTGTTCCTAAGCTATTTTCGTATTATGCTCTGCAACAATTAGTAAGTGACTCAGGATTTAAACAAGCCTTGCTGTCTCGTTATTTTCTCTGTATTTCCAAAAGTTTGAACAACCTGCGATTCCATTTCCGTGTCTGCGTTTTTACAGTGTGCTAAAACATGGGAGGAAGATCAATTCGGAGAGAACCATAGGTATTAATAGTTTCTGATGCTGCACGGGAAAACCTGACAAGACCAGGATGGCTAGTTTATCTCAATCGTTTACAGGAATCCAACGAGACAGTAGTAATAGAATTCTTGTAGAACTTGCAAGAATATCACTCCACGGTGAGAGGGAGACACATAGCAGTCACCGATGACATAATTGCAAAGGTCTCGGGACTACCAGCCACTAGACCTGTGTGGACTCTAAAGAAGGAGAGACTGCGAAAAATCATAAAAAATTTCCAAGTTGAAAGCCAGAACCTGACAGTAAGAGGAAAGGGAGTTCTACCAGTAGCATTAGGAGAGCCGTGGGAAAAATTGGCGAAGATCATTCAGAGCTACATCACCTGTGAAGGCCGGAAAGACATGGTAAGACAACGACACCTTAAACTTCTAGTCGTATTAAAACATAAATGCTCTGTGAATTTGCCTGCATTTTTAAATTCTTTACTACATGATGTTGCCCGAAGCATGAAAAAATCATGACACGTAGAATCGGTAGTAAGTCACCATGGGCTGATACAACTTATAGTTAGTCATAGTCTTGCTCAGCAATAGAGTAGTTGGGAAGAACTAATTGCCACGATAGATGGGGGACTGACTCTGCCAGCCCCAAAACGAAAACATGCTACCAGTACATCGAATAGACCATTGAAACAAAGGAAATTATTCAGATTGGCATGGATCAGAGGGAGGCTGGAAAATTCCCAAGGGAATACTAGCCAACCAGTGGAGATAGATGATTCAGGGGATGAGAAACCCCCACAATTGGAAGGAGAGGAGAATGAGAAAGAGATGGAGGAAAATGAGGAAGGAGAAATAGAGGAAGAGACTAAGCAGTCTGGGCAGGCGGAGGAAGAGACAGAGCATCGCGAAGAGAGCCCATTTCAAGAGGACGAATTGGCCCAAATTCTAGCCAATATGGGCGAATATGCTCAGCCTCTCAGCCCACTAGACCTCCATATCGATGAAGAACCAAAGGAGCATTCTGCTTAGGACAAAAATGCATCTGAAGAATTGTGTGACATAGAAGAAGAAGAGAATCATTTTGTTCATGATGAAAGTATATCTGGAGAGAAAAATGATGAAGATACAGAGGAGAAACAATTTTTTCCCAGCCAGACTACACCGGAAGAATTTCATGGTGAAGGGGTGGAAAAATAAGTCACCCAGGAAATAACAGAACCCATCAAGGTTTTTGATCTTGAGCAACTTGATCAGAACAACGAAGGAGCACCCCAAGAAGAGAACCAGGGAATTGGCCAAGATAATACTCCAGGCCCGAGTAAATAGACAATTGTTCTTTCTAAGAAAATAGAAGAAATTAATAGATTATGAAAAGAACAGAAAATACTGTTGAATGTGATAGCATGAATTAGACAACAAATCAGGGTTTTGAAAAGAGGAAAGAACGCAAGAAGGACCTCAGGGGTAAGATATGCAACCACTCCAGCAAAAACCCCAAGAAAAGGATTCAGAGGACTCAAGTCTAGCCTGTCGTTCAAAACCCTGTTGAAGTGCAGTCTGCCATTCAAAACCTTGTTGAAGTGGAGTCTATCATTCAAAACCAAAAGGAACAGCACTCAGCTGTTGCCCATGTTGAAGTACAAACAGATGATATATCGACATGTGACAAAGAAGTTCAGACAGAGGCACAGCCCTCTGAAGGAATGCAAACCATAAACACGAAACAATGTAATAAGAAGATTCAAGTAGACCTTCCTCTTACCACTACCATGTGGGATAGTGATCCGAGAATAGTAACCCTATGAGAGGGTTTGATGCAAGCTCAACAAGCAGTAGAAAAACTTACAGAACAAACAGTTTCTTGAGAAAAGTATGAAGAATTACAACAACAGCTAAGGAATGTCAATCTATCTGAAAGCCAGGATTTTGAAGGATGGCAAAAGGAAGAAGAAAGAGTTGCAAAGGTAGCTCATAGGTTAGATGTAGTTATCAGACAGATCGATACCTTATGCTCTTTGTACACTGACGTCCTAGCATGTAGAGCCCCTACCAAGAATAATGCCTTGTTTTTAATGGAATGATACTTGTAATTGAAAATTAAGGTTGTCAAAGTAGGAGCCCCTATACAAATTAATACTATTGATGATTTCATAAATTGTTGTAATCACTATGGAGTAAAGGTTCAAAGATCATTGTGTGAATTCTATCTGTATAACCTTGTGTTAGAACAAGAGATAGAGCAGAACCCAGGCCCTTTCATTGGGGATATCCAACTATAGGCATTTATTTCATTTGGAGTTAATCAAATCAAATGGCTTAAAGCCTATAATTCCTTCCAAAGACAACAAAACGGATTAGACTTATGGGTAAGAGCTGAGCCTAGAGGTCCATTATAGTTGTGGAATAAACATTGGAACCTCATGAGGACTCCAGGCGTGATTGAAGCATTAGGACCCATTCATACAGCAATCAATCGACAAGGGATAGAATACTTTTTACCATTAAGGACCTTACCATTGCAGCTGCTAAGTTTCGATATCAAACCTCTAATCCAAATATCCAACCCAGGGAACCATTTAATTATGAGAACTTTAAGTTAGCCGTTGATCGCTTAAGCCTCTATGGTGAACTTATTTTGAGGGAAGGGCCATCTTGGTTAGGTTGTAGGTTCTGCAGTCCAGTTATTTGGCACCTTGCACCTGGATACCAAGCCTTGTATGAGATGTCTGAGGGTCAGACAGGACATCTTTTTGAACACCTAGCTAGGCATCATGGCTGTAGACCACCACATGAGATCCCGTCTCCAGCCTACTCTCTTACTGCCTTACATGTCAATTGCAATGTTTTCATGAGGGCATGAAAAAGGTAAGCAGCGGGGTGTGTGGAGTACTGAAGAAGGTATGTTTTTATTGTTTATTTTGTCATATTTTCTTTAAAACTCATAACCTCTTTGCATCATGAACTTGGTAGATAATAAGAAATTATGACAAAATCTATGGGATTTATATGCAACGCAAAACAACTAATAATTTCCATTTTCTTATGTAGAAAAAGGAGAAAACGAAAGATTGTCATCCCAAAGGAAAAGACAAGACAAAGTTAGCTACTGTCCCTTTGGCAGGAAACCGCATGCAAACAAGATGATCCAAATTGGAGCGTATCAGCCTAGAAGGGGAAAAGGATATATCAAATCGGTGCAAGAGAACAAATGGATAACTGGGAATTAATAGTCTGGTGAATTCATTAGGATCCTTTCATCTTGAGGGATCACTATCTTAACTATTTTTGCATCATTGATATCTCCGCTCAACTGTTATAAGAAGGGGCAGCACTACTAGCCAGGGGGGACAACCTATTGTTATTTTTATGTAATTCTCCTTTGTATTTGAAACTTTGATCATTGACTCTCATTGAGAAGTGATCCATTATAACTCTGCTTTGATGTTTTAATATAAATTTGGTTGCCATTCCATCTTTGATTCTGGAGTAATCTCAAGTGATGTGTCCCTGGAGGCTAAGGGCCTGACCCTGGTGGAACACTTGCTCCTGTACCATTATCTCTAATTCGTGTGTGGTTTTCATTATTAGCTTTGGTCGGTAATCTGATGTGTTTTGCTATTTTACATCATAGATCTGTTATATTTTGTTTATTATCAACCGAGTAATTTTGTTCTATGTGACAGGAACGCTGTGTTGTTCATTCTGACTTGTAACGCATTGATGTTCCTTTAACCATTGATGTAACATTTTTGTTCCTTACAAAATGCTATTGTTGTTCAATTACAGAGTAATTGTGTTGTAACATTCATAAGTTGATATTACTGTATTCATCTATGGTTTACACTTAATCACGATTGTTGTTCAACTTATGCTGCTATTCCATTACGAATTACAATCGTTGCTCTTTATAACTAAGATTGATACTTGTTGTATCGACATCAAATCACTGTTTCTCTTAATATTAAGCGTGTCACCTATGTTATTTATCTTGGTTCATTGTACATTGATATTTGACTCTAGTTGTTGTTCTATACTCCATGTCTGATTAGTTGTCGTTCTATTTTCGTTTGTTGTCTGATTTATCTTTAGAGTGAAGATTGTTATCTGATTCCTATAGGATACAATTGTTGCATTTATTTCTGTAGACTAAGGTTTTGTTGTTCAATCTTGTTTTGAAGAATAGTTGTTGTTCCATTTCCTGTTATTTTTATTATCATTGCTTTGGTGTGCAGAACGATCCGAGACTGTAGTGAGTATTGACATATGTTTTCTAGCTCCCAGATTGATGATCTTTTCGTTGGTTATCTTTAATTACATCAGTTTATAGAGGGATGAGTTACTGTTACTGTACCCTTGACTGATAAATTGCTATATTTTTCTGAATGCATGATTTGAGTCTTAAGGAGCTTTTCTGTAAGTAGATCATGTTTTAAGCATCTGTTTACTCTTGTATTTAGAGCACTATACTACTAGCATTACTTTGACAAATGACAGCCTCAAACTGAGTACACTCTTTGAGATAACAGATCATTCCTGGATTGATAAGTTAATGTAGGGTAAATAGAGGTGAAAAAGACCCTTTTTATTGCTCGACAGTTCCTCCCATAAGGCATTAGAGAGACAAACTAGTTCTTTTTAGCAGAAAGGAGTGGCTTCATCGCTCCACAATTGGAGCTAGTGATGTTCATTGTATACATGTGCCTCGGGAATTTTTTTTATAACAGAAGCCTTCATGGTCGACACTTCTTCATGCATGGATTATGAATATTTGTAAGACTATTCTATGGATGTTTGTATTTCAAGTTTTCTTTCATCTGTGCTAAATTAGTTGAAATATTTTGGTTATTTTAGTACTTATCTTATTGAGAATGTGTTGTATGGTTCTTATTGTTGTCCCATCCTTGTGGATTATTCTGTAGGATACTAGACATATATTTCTCATTCGTTGTTTTTTTTTCCCTTGGAAAAATTCGTAATTTCATTAATATAAGAAATTACATTTTGTAGATGCATATGCATATTCAAAAGTTGTATAGTGACATAGTTGTCATCATCCAGAGTAGCAGAGTTCAAAAAGAAATATGTTACCATTGATCCACGCAGGGAGGTAACAGTCCATAAAATACTGTTAAACATGATATAAGTTCGACAGAACTGTCCAGAAGTGCAATATATATATACAAAATTTAAACATCCAGGTGCCCTGCAATCTAAGCAATAATATCCATAAAAGGCCGATGATAGTACTGATAATGGGCACCATCAATCTGTTCGTGGATCATCCAGATGCCCTACTCCCAGAGCACAACTTCTTTGGAAAGGTGGTCAGCAATTGTGTTCTACTCCCTGTAGATGTGATTGCAAGTAAAAAATTCAAAATGAATAATCAACCTCAGAGTCTCATCCAGAATATGTCTTAAAGAGAAAGACCAGCATCTAGTGGCTCTTTTCAACCAGTCACAAACAATTTTAGGATCCCCAAATAATTGTAAGGCTTGGCAGTTATTCTGCAATGCAAATAGTATGAGGTGTTTTGCTGCTAATAACTCCGCATAATTGTTGGTGCCTCTTCAAAAACCCAGGAGCATGCTATATGAGTGATTTGCAGAGATATGTAGTATGGCCCCTCCACCACAGCCATCCTCCTGAGTGGCACCATCAAAATATGCCTGTGAAATATGGGGATCAAAAAATTCTGAAGTAATGTTCCTTGGCCTCGAGGGAGGGGGGTCAACAGGGATGAGAGAAAAATTAGCCAAGACCTTAGCAACAATGATAGACCAGCGAGGAGGGGTGTTTTGAAAGATTAGGAGATTGTAGGCAATCCAAATTGCCTAGAAAAACAGTAAGGGGAGGCTGTGCAGCTTTTGGGGGGACACCGAGGAGTGCCAAAGGTTCCATGCCACATCGATTGTGTCTGCAAACCAGTCACAGGGAGGGGAAATAGCAGATGTTAAGAGAGACCATAGCTTGTGGGCTTCTAGGCAGATGAGAAACAAGTGATTAATAGATTTTGAATCTCATTTGCATAGATAACACCAGTGAGGGCCGTGAAAGGTGCGTTTCAGAAGGTTATCCCCTGTAGGGATTTTGTTGTTCAAGATGCACCACATAAGTAGCCTAGTCCTGCGGGGGGCCTTTAGCTTCCATAAATGTTTCCACCATGCCTGAATGGTCGGTGGTTTCCTTGCTTTCGTCAATATCAGGTATCCTTCCTTTGAGGAGAATCTGCCCGATTTAGCTAATGCCCAAATGAGTTCGTCTTCTCCTTCAGATATGCAAATGTGAGCTTCTGATAGAGCCCGAGTATAGTCTCCCTAGGTTTTTTTCCATTGAGGGGGAATGTTGAGCTGGAAGGCAGATTTCCAAGCCTGGTAGAAAAAAGTAGAGTTTGCTTTGTCTACAATATGAGCTATGAGTGAGATATTGTGTTCCTTGAGGTGCTGGATAAGTTCAGGTGGCAATCTGTGTGCGTTTCTGCATCCAACCCACAGGTCAATACCAATACGGATGATGAGACCTGAGTGTATTTGCCAACTAAGGCCAACCCTAATGGGGTCCAAAGCTTTTATGACAACCTTTCATATGGTCGAAATCCTGGAAGTGTTCCGGTGCAGTCTTCGAATCCAATCCAAGATTTGTAAGGGGGCAATATATTTCGATGAAGTCACTCTCGTCTAGAGGCTGTCATATGTGACCAGGTGCCACCCAAGCTTTGCAACCAATGCAAAGGAAAAGTCATCTAGTTTCTTAAGCCCCTAACCTCCCCATTTTTTTCGTAGATTGAGAGCGTCCCATTTGACCCATGCAAATATCCTTCCTAGCTGGCTTCCCCTCCATAAGAATCTGCAGCAAATTTCTTGTATTCTTGTGAGAATTCCTCTAGGAATCCAAGCCAGGGACATCCAGTATACAGGAGTGGCTTCCAAGACGCTCTTGACAGGAGTAAGTCAACCAGCTTGTGATAAATATTTGAGGTACCAAATGTTGAGTCTTTTCTACAACTTAGTGATGAGCTAGGTCCAATCTACAATGTTGTATCCAATGGGCTTCAATTTATACCCCAGATATTTTAGTCCATCAGAAATATTTAACTGTGTAAACCAGAAGCAGTGTAGGGAAAACTATAGTTCATGCTGAGTGCATTATGTTGTTGTAAGAGTAGATTTATTTTCATTGATCACCATGCCCGTTGCTTCCTGAAATAAGGTAAAAGAGGCTCTAATATTGGTGAGGTCTCCAACACTTCCATTAAGGAAGATCAGAACATCATCCACCAATAGTAGATGTGTGAGTGTGCAATCATTTATCATCTTGATACCTTGTAGTCTGCCTCTTCTGTGCTCTTCCTTGATGATCCTACTTAGCCCCTCCATAACCAGTAGAAAAAGTAGCGGTGAAAGAGGACATCCCAGCCTCAAACCTCTTTCCAAGAAGAAAAAAGGGGATGCACTCCCATTGACTAGGACACTAAATGGGATGTTAGTGATGCAAAACATAATCCATTTGATGAAATTGAAGGGAAACCCAAGATGGGTCAAAAGCATTCTTATGTACAACCAATTCACTCTGTCAAAAGATTTAGATAAATCAACCTTCAAAATCATACCTTTGCGTTTATTGGTGTGGAGAGAATGTAAGACATCCTAGGCAGTGCCAATGGCTTCATATATCTACCTATCTTGGAGGAAGGAAAATTGTTAAGGTGAAATATGATTGGAAAGTATGGGCTCCATCCAGTTGGCAATGATTTTGGAAATGATCCTGTACAAGTAGTTGCATAGTGAAATTGGGCAATATTCGTTAAAGGAGAGTGGATTGTCAAATTTTGGAATAAGAGTGATAAAAGTAGAGGTGATGGATGCCTCCAGATGTCCATTGTTTCTAGAATCCTTAATAACATGTAATAAGTCTGCACTAATGATGTCGAAAAAAGCCAGGTAGCACTCAATAGTCCAACCTTCAGGTCTAGGGCTCTTATCCTTTTAAAACCATTTTAAAGTGGCCTCCAACTCCTCCAAAGTGACTTCTTTCATCAAGTCAATACCCTCTTCTTGCTCCACAAATAGTGGGAAATGTTGGGCTACTCTGATGATCTCGGCCAAATTAGTGTCCTGGGGAGCACTATATGCCCTTTTGAAGTGAGAGGTGGCTAGAGTGGCCAGTCGAGGGAAAGTATTAGCGATCTATCCCTGTTCATCTTGAAGCTGCCATATAGTATTAATCGCCTTCCTCCCATTGGTGAACTTATGGTAAAATTTGGTATTTGCATCGCCTTCCTGCATCCAAATAGCTCTACTTCTTAGCCTCCAAGCTTCTTCTCTATCCTTAATAATTTTGCTTTGAGTTGTGTAGAGGGATGTGATCTTCTCCTTATGTTCCTTAGAACTGTATAGTCCACCTAGATCATTTTCAAAATTTACCAGCTCAAGTTCAATTTGTCGTAGAGTGAGATCATCCTGGATTCTTTTGTGATGTGCCCAATTTTTTGACAATTTCTTCAGCTCTGAGAGGTTATTAATGAAGCCCTCCATAAAATTTCCCCTAGCACCAGGTGGATTTGCTTTCCAGTATTCTGTAACCATGCTGATATAAGAGGCTTCCTTGAGCCAGGCAGAGCAAAATTTATATGGTCCCTTGGGTTTTTCTCTGCCTGCATCAATTTCCATGTAGATAGGCAGATGGTCTAAGATCCCCCCTGATCCAACCCATTACCTGATGTGAAGGCCCAAATCCAGGACATTTTCTTTAACTAAGAAGTGATCTAGTCTTCTGGCCAACCCATTCTCTCCAGTCCTATTATTTCTCCAGGTGGCTTGGATTTTGGGAGAGGGAATGTCGATAAGGTGGTGTAATTCCAAAGTGGCAGAGAAGAAATCCGAAAGAGTGCCTGACTGAGCATGATGACCCCAGGACTCTGAGTTTCCTATGGAGAAACTAAGATCTCCTCCAAGTATTAGATGATCAACAACAAACAAAGCCAAGCCTAGAAGCTTCTCCCAAAATACAGGCCTGTTTTGGCAAGGCCCATATATATTGAAGATTCTAAAAGTCATTCCTAGGTCGGTTGTATGGATATCTGCCTCAATATAACTAGCCCTCCCCAGTAATTGAGAAGCTTGATAGATCAGGAGTTATATCCCAGGGCGAGACCTCAGATCTACCATGGGTATCTAATCCAGTGAATTTCCACCCAGGTAGTATATTCTCCAGAGTGTGAGTAATATCAGCCACAGGACTGAGGGTTTCCTGTAAAAAGATGAGGTCCAATGAGTCGGCGTAGATTAACCTATAGAGAGCTAGTTTTTTCTCAAGCCTAGAAAGACCTCTACAGATGTAGGATAAGATCTTCATGTCGAGGGTTCGGCGGGGGTAACTCTTGCTCTAAGGACCCCTAGAATAGTGGACTAAATACCTAATGCAATATCATCAACCACCTGAGATTGTGCAATGGAGACGGAAGAGGGTTGACCTTAGTGAAGCTTAGGAGGGGGAGGGGATGGGATAATATCGAGACCAACCTGGTCCAACGCCAGTTTCCTAGCCTTTGAACGAGTGTGGTATCCAGATGCAAGAGGATCCTGCACAGAGGATGAGGGTGCCGGAGGGGGGGTAATCAGTAGAAGGGGGGGGGGGCTGAAAGAGAAGGTAGGGTGAGGGGCAGATATATGGCAACTAATCTGGGCGGTGGAATCCAAATAAATTGCCAAACCTGAACCCAAAGGAAGTCCAGATAAAGAAATATCATGCAAATCAGAGAAGAAAGGCAAGGGTACATAATGAGTGAAGTTCTTACTCAATGCATTGGAGTCTCTGGAGGCCACCATGGACTGTTCAGGAGGCAGGGGAGGGGGACGGTGAGGAGGGTTGCCTCGCTTCTTCTTGGTGGTCTTTGCAAGTGTCAAAGCCAATTCCTTAGTGCCAAGTTGTGCAGGCTATGCTGATGAAACTATTTTCTGAGGTTGATCCCCAGTTACCCGAGGCTAATCCTTCCTTACCGGTTCCGCATGCCCCTATGTCTCCAGCTCTAAAGGTTCCTGAGAGTACACTCTATTTGTCTTCCTAAGATTCCCACCATTAAGTGGGCAATCCCTGAAGAGATGCCCCACTTTATGACACCACCTGCATCTGAAGGGGACTCCTTCATAATCCAATAATCATTTCCTTGTAACATTCCACCATTGAATATTAATGTGTTCGAGTAAACCATCAGAGAGATCTAAATGTACTATGATCCTAGCGAAAGCCATACATCTTGTAGTCTAGAAGGAGGCGTCGTAAGTGAGGTAAGTGATGAGCCCCGAATTGGGTAACTTATTGGGCTCATTTTGCCTAAGTGTTCTTGATCAATCCACCATTTTTCATAGTTTATGGATGTTTTTTGAGTATATTTATGTTAGTTGAACGAATGAGGATGGTCACTTTACCAAGAAGGCTAAATACGTGGTTATTTCAGGTTTTTAGACAAATTTTGGAAAAAAGCCAAGAAATTATGAGCCAGATGACAGCCAAGCATGAAGGAACAAGGGTGAGGATTCATAGGAAGGGTGTCTCTTGCATTAAATGGCCCTTCCTTGAAATCTCCATCCTCAACTCGGAGCTCAGTAGGCCACCAAAATCAATCCTAAAGGCAGCCGAGCAGCTTTATGAAAAGTGACTATTTACTGGCAGTTTGAATAACCAAGCCCCTTGAGTTAAGGAGGGATGTTGAAGACCCTTGTAGTGCATAAATAGGAAGGCTTTCAGCCTTCATAGGTTACTTTTTTTGAACTGTTGTGTTTTGCACTATAGTGCTGTCATTTTCTCAGCTCATTTTCGTAGCTACTGTTGTATAACTTTCTTTGTGACATGGTTATTTTTGAGTAATGAAAAGCAGCTTTATTTGGCATCATTTATGAGTTTTTCTTAGGAGCCTATAGCTCTTGGGGTTGGGCCCAACCCAAGTGCCAAGGCTTCCTTTGTGTACTGTTATTTGCTTTTTATGTCTTTGCAAAATAATTTCTGTTAAGTAGATTAAAATATTGTTGGTTACCTAGGTCATTGTTGATGATTAGAAAGGATTTTTATGTTTAGATTGAGTTGATAGGTTAATAATAGGGAAGATATTCAAAAAAAGGCCATCAAGAACCTCTGATCTCACCTCTCCCTTAGTTGGATCGTGAGCTGGGACAAAGGTGACCTTGCTGCCAACAAAAACATTGTCTTTGCCTCACCATGCAATCACTAGTGTTAGATTCTCATTTGCAGAAATTGATACCAGTTGTGGTTAAGTGTTCAGGTTCAAGATTTCTTAGCTTTCATAGCCATTTCACGTGATTTCAATGCAAATAAACTTCTGTTCATTTCCTTTGCTGTTACTTAGGTTAGATTAGAGTAAAGTAGCTAGGTCATTGGTTTTCCAAGTCATTGTTTGTTCAGTTTGAGAAATAACTTGCAGAGTGCCTGTAATACCTCTCCATCTACCCGTACTCCATCAATCCCATCTGCTCCATCCCCTAACTCAGATTCTTGCCTCACGTTTGCCACATTCGCTCGCGTAGCCCTAATTTTTTTGCAACATTTCTCTACTCCTCCTTGAACAAATCCAATCATCCTCATCACTCCTCAGCTCCATCCACCAAGTCCTAGACCTCCCCACACCCTTATCCTACCCCCATACTCACTTCTCCACCTTTCTCTCTCCATCCACCCTCCAAAATCCCATTTTTGAACATCCTGTAGAAATTACAGAACACCTTGTAGAAAATGCAGAACATCCTGTAGAACCCCTGTAGACTTCCTGTAGAAGCTCATGAAAGCGGTTTCTTGATAGCCAAACTTTGTGAAACTCTTTGGAAGGGTGCTAGGGACCCCTTAGGCCCTCTTCTAACCTTCCCAACCTCCTGCAATCATTTCCTCTCGCCAATCCACCTCTGCACAATCAAAAACCAGTTAAAGCACATGCGTGACAATTCTGACACTTTACTCAAACATACAAAAAGATGTTTTTTTTTCATATTTTACTATAGAAGTAGCTTAGACACATGCATTTCACCTTCTTAGAAGTCAATGGAATCTCTTTCAGTAGCTTTCATCCTCTTTCTTGCATCAGTAGGATTAGCTGGTAAAATTAGGGTTTGTGTTTCCTTTCAGCTTTTCAGTTTCTTTCTGCAAGTAGATTAGCCTCCTTTGAGTTAGCTTCCATCCATCAGTTAGAAAGCTTCTTCTCATAGCTCATAGAAGTTGTCTTAAGCTCCTAGCGGACTTGTGCCAGCTGACCAAGTGACAGCTGCGGCAAGAGGTAGTACTTGAGCATACAACACCGTCGCTTCCAAGCTTGTTACGAACTACTGGGTTGATAAAAGTAAAGAAGGGAGTCCGAGGAGTTGTAGCATTATCTCTGCAATACTGGAGCCCACCATATTTTTGGCACTGTTGCCAGGGAAGCGTCAGAGTATTTGTGATTGCTGCTTTTCTTCTATTTTTCTACTACAACCTTCTACTAAGTATTTTATTTCATTTCCATTCTGCAATTTCATTTATGCAAAAGTAGATTAGACGTTTCCTGCTTTCATAGATTAGCCTTTTAATTCCACAATTTCAATTCTGCAAGCGTAGATTAGCATTTCAATTCTGCAAGCGTAGATTAGCATTTTAATTCCACAGTTTCATTTCAGCAAAATAGATTAGTCCTTTCCTGCTTACATTTCAATTCCACATTTTCATTTTTGCAAGATAGATTTTAGTTAGTTGCAATTCCATCTGTTTCAGTTTTGCAGGTACAAGCAGAAAAAAGAAAAAGCAACCAAAAATATTTCATTTCATGCCTCGTAGGAACAGAGACAATATCGGAAAATTCTTGCCCAACACCCCCACCACATCACTGAGTCACCCTTCTCTCTTCTTTGGTGGCAGTGATCCAGACGAACCTATAGGTGAACCTCCTGAGATATACGAAGATCCTATAACAGAAGAAGAGCGAGATAACATTCCTCTTGAGACCACGGCCGAGCACAAAAACGGTATAGGAGATGACGAGAGAATAGAAGGTGCCTTCCCCATCTGAGAGACCAATGGGGACATGAAAATGAAAAACATAAGTCCCTCAGCCTTACCTCACTTCCATGGATTGACCATTAAATACCCTGATACCTTCCTGTTTGAGTTTGTTGTCCTTTGTCGAACTTATGACTATGCTGAGGTTGAGAAAAAGTTGAAACTCTTTCCTTCTACCCTCAAGGATGCAACACTACGCTGGTTCATGGGGTTACCTGGAAACAGTATCACCACTTGGGCTCAGATGCAGAAAGCCTTTAACAAAAAATATCGGGACTACTGTAGGTCCAAGGAAACAAAGGGAGAAATCTTCTAGATGACCATGGGAAATGATGAGTCTTTAGAAGACTACGAGGAAAGCTTCCAACTTAGTTATAAACGGGCCAGGTGCACACTTAACCCTGAAACTATGAAGCTGGTTCTGCTCCGAGGAGCCCCTGAAGACCTTCTAGATACCCTTCATTTGCTAGCTGGAGGGGACATCTACCAACTACCTTATGAGGACATAAAGACTGTGTTTAGAAACCATTCTAGGGCAGCCCAGAAAAGAGGTAGGGGGAATCCACTTTCAGCTAGTGCTACCTTCTCCAAGCATGAGTTTGCTAATCAGATGGAAGACCTCAAAAGTGAGATGAGATAGGCCATTGCCATGCAACTTGATATTTTCCAAATCCAACAAATGAAAGAGGAAGCTGAGAGGGCTTTGGCCATTTTCTGTCCCAGATGTATGAGGAAGCACCCTAAGAACGAGTGTCCATTGCACTCAGTAGAGGTATGTTTCGTTTGTGAGGAAGACCACCCCACAAACCAATGCCCAACCTTACCCAGATTTAAAGCCATGTACCAAGGGACTGAGGCAACCACTAAACCTCTCTACTTCCCCAACCAAAGGAGGCCGCATGGGCCCAAACCTTACCAGCAGGGGATGCAAGGGACATCCAAAGCTTATTATAGCCCAACCAATCTGCTCACATACCTTCTTGGGGCCCCCCTACTCATCCTTCTTGGTCCGCACCTCCTCCGTGGTCTTATCCATCTCAATACCATACTCAACCCACTACTCATTTGTTTCACTCACATGTCCAACCACAACCTCAGTGGAATGCACCTCAACTGGGGTGGAGGCCCCAATACAACTCTCCTCCTGCCATTCTGCCTCCACCACCGGCTCAACCACAACCATTACCTCCTGCTCCTCCAAGACAACCCCAGATTCCTACTCAACCGAACCCAAACCCCAACAACAGACAAGCCCAACAGGTATACACTAGGGAGACAACATGCCCTACCTATGTTGTGGAGATCCAGGAGATCAACCTGTGATCTGGGAAGGTCCTTCCAGATCGCCAACCTCCTCCCATGTAGGATGAGGAAGAGAAACAGGGAAGTGAACCCAAAGCCATTCCACCCTTTCCTGAGCGACTAACAGTAAACATGCAACCAAACACAGAGGAGATTGCACTTCTGGGAGAACTTAAACAATTGTGTGTGAAAATACCACCTCTCCAGACCATAAAAGATGTACCAATATACAACAAATTGATCAAGGAGAAGTGTTTCAGGCACCCAGGCAGGTGAAAGAGAGATGCCTAGACTATCAATGTCATAGGACAACTATCCGATCTAATGTTGGGGCAAGTAATCTGTCCAAATTATTTGGACCCCAGGAGTCCTGTAGTTGATGTCCACATCAATGGCACCATAATCCCCCATACCTTGATTGATCTAGGGGCTGCCATTAATGTGATGACTGCTCCACCATGACTCCCGAAGGGATTGTGGAAGATATCCTGGTCTCTGTTGACTCTTGGGAGAACCCTGCGGACTTCTTGGTCCTTCAGCCAAAGGCAAAGCTCACTGGATACCCCCTCATTTTGGGAAGGCCTTGGTTAGCTACTGCGGATGCTTACATCAGTTGTCGAGTTGGAAGCATGACCATCAAGAATGGGCCTATGTCCAAATAGCTAGTCCTATACCCTCCTGCCCAACCTCTGCTAGAACATGACTTACCACTTTGGTTGGAAGAGGGAGATGAGGATGAGGTATACTCTACACCATTGTGCACAGTAGAAACCACTAGGGGAGGCCCTCAAACCGAGGATGAATTGATTGAGAATTTGATTAAAAATTCACCTCCCAGTGCACTGTCCTTAGAGGAGTTGGTGGAAGGTACCCAAGCCAGTGCTTTAGTGGACCTCTGTGTGACTGATCCAACCTCTCCCAGAGTTAAGAATGTGGAATTTGGCCCTGAAAAAACCTTAAAGATCAGCTCCTCCCTATCTCCCTCCAAGGAGAAGGAGCTGTGTAGCTTACTAAACAATAATCTGGATGCTTTCGCTTGGAGCTATAAGGAGATGAAAGGAGTCCACCCTTCAGTCTGTACCCATCACATTTACATTAAAGAAGATTGTAAACCAGTCAGGCAACCTCAGAGGAGAATGAATCCAACCCTTAAAGACATCGTCAAAGAAGAATTGCAAAAATTGTTGGATGCAGGATTCATCTACCCCATTTCCGACAGTGAGTAGGTCTCACTTCTAGTGCTTGTGCCCAAGAAAAATGAGAATTGGATAATCTGTGTAGATTACCGAGAACTTAACAAAGCCACCAAGAAAGACCATTTCCCTTTGCCTTTCATAGATCAAGTGTTGGATGGACTGGCAGGGAAGAAGTTCTTCTCTTTCCTAGATAGGTTCAACGGGTATAATCAGATCCAAATCAGCCCGGAGGACCAAGATAAGACCACCTTCACTTGTCCATGGGGTACCTTTGCCTACCGAGTCCTTCCCTTTGGGCTATGCAATGCTCCTGCCACTTTCCAGAGAGCAGTATTGAGCATATTTTCTAAGTTGGTCCACAATTCGGTAGAAATCTATATGGATGGCTTTACTCCTTATGGGTCCAAATTCCAAGGAGCATTAACTAACCTGGGAAAATTTTTAACCAAGTGAATTGAGATGAACCTGTCCCTCAGTTCTGAAAAATGTGAATTCCTGATGACTAAAGGGACTATGCTAGGTCATACAATTTCTCAGCAAGGATTACAGGTGGATCCTAACAAGATTGCTATCATCCAAAATGTCCCACCTCCTCAAAAGGTAAGAGATGTTCGAAGTTTCCTAGGCTTAGCAGGATATTATAGAAGATTCATTAAAGATTTCAGTAAGCTAGCCTCGTCATTGTTTGGCCTCTTAGGGAAAGATGTTGAGTTTAAATGGACTGACGACTGTCAAGGGGCTCTAGATGAGTTGAAAGATAAGCTGGTGTTCGCCCCGATCTTGAGAGGTCCAAACTGGGCCCTACCTTTCCACATCCACACTGATGCCTTGAACAAAGCCATAGGGGCGGCCTTAGGACAAGTTGAGGAGAAACTACCATATGCCATATACTTCGTCAGCAAAAACCTGTCCAAGGTAGAGATGAACTATACTGTAACCGAGAAAGAGTTCCTGGCTGTAGTCCATTCCCTAAACAAGTTCAGACACTACATCACTGGTTATCAAACATTCATACACACTGATCATGCTACAATTAGATATTTAATGAATAAGCCTGATGTAAATGCTCGTATCATTAGATGGTTACTTTTTTTGCAGCAATTTGATTTGACTATTGTCGACAAGCCAGGTAAGGAAAATGTTGTTGCTGACTTCCTGTCTAGATTGGATTTGCCTACAGGTGAAGAAGGGACAGTGGATGACCAGATGCCAGATGAACACCTGTTTGCTATATCAGTACTCTCTCCATGGTTTGTTGATATAGCAAATTACTTGGTCTCAGCATAGTTCCCTTCGCATCTATCCTCAAAGGAGAAGAGCAAAATTGTGAGGAAGAGTGCCCCCTTCACTTGGATCGGGGGAAACCTGTTTAAACTTGGCCCAGATCAGATATTGAGGCGTTGTGTTAGGGAGGAGGAAGTCTTTGACATCCTCCTAACCTGTCACGACGGGCCCTGTGGAGGCCACTTTGCAGCAAAAAGGACTGCCTTCAAAATTCTACAGGCAGGATACTATTGGCCTACTCTTCATCAAGATGTCAAAAGATACATCAGCCAGTGTGACCGATGTTAGAGGATGGGGAAACCGACTCCAAGGGATGAAATGCCTCTCTAGCCTCAAGTGACCTTCGAGCCATTTGAGAAGTGGGGCATGGATTTTGTGGGTCCTGTCAACCCTCCTTCAAAGAAAAGGTCTTACATAATTGTGTGCACCGACTACCTAACAAAGTGGGCAGAAACAAAGGCAATCAAAGCAGCGACAGAAGAAAAGGTGGCTGAGTTCTTAAGGGAAAATATCTTCTAAAAGTTTGGCTACCCAAGAGAGTTAGTCACCGATCAAGGAAGCCAGTTCACCTCTAACCTGATTGAAGACTTGCTCACTCATCACAAGATCAAGCACACAACTTCCACCCCATATCGTCCACAAGCAAATGGGCAGGTGGAAGTCACTAATAGAGCATTGGAAGGGATTTTGACTAAGGTGGTAAGCAGCAACAGAAAGGATTGGGAATATCACCTGGTTGAGGCCACCTGGGCCTTCAACACCACTTGGAAGACTACAATAGGTTTCACACCTTATGAGCTGGTCTACGGGAAGAAAGCTTTGTTGTCCATAGAGTTCAAGTACAACACATTGAGGGTGGTAGCTCAGCTGGACTTAGATCCCAGCCATGCTCAACGTGAAAGATTACTACAAATGAATGGATTAGATGAACAAAGAATGCAGGCCCTCCTCCACTCAGAAGTAGTTCAACTCCAGAGGAAGATATGGCATGACCGGCACCTTAATGAAAAGCAATTCCAGCCAGGAGATTGGGCGTTGCTGTATGACTCAAGATACAAGGATTTCAAAGGGATGCTGAGGACACGATGGTTAGGACCATATACAGTGGAGAAATGCAATGAAAATGGTTCAGTCCTTATTAGGACCATTGATGAAGAAGCCATCCCCATGCTTGTCAATGGGCATTGATTGAAAATCTACATGAAACCCCTTTCGAGGTAGGAGTTTATTGAAACTTTGGACAAATCAGTGCCAGTAGTGGAGCAGGGCTCTGCCTCTATTCCACCCACACCTTGATCATCAAAAAAAAAAAAAAAAATAGGAATCAAAAGATCCTTGGGCGAAAACCTCTCTGAGGTGCCCAGGGCAGACAGTGAGGGTGAAAACCTCATGGAGGCGCCCCATCTGTCTCTCAAAAAAATAAAGAAATGGAATAAAAAAGATCCTTGGGTGAAAATATCTTCGAGGCGCCTAGGGAAAATAGTGGGGGTGAAAACCTCATGGAGGCGCCCCAGTTGTCCCTCAAAAAGAGAAAAAGAGAGAAAAGAAAAAGAAAAAAAAGAAACAGGCCTAATCCTTGTAAAATAATTGCAGGTTGTAGGGAATACATTACAGGTAAAGAGGGTCACGCAAAATGAGGATAGGGGTCTGTACCAAGCTACAGGACATCCTTACAGACACTCCCTCCATGGCCACTCCCCTTTCCTAGGGTTTGATCACATTCGGGTCGAGATTCCACCTCCTACAGGAAGTTTTGGGCTTTCTACAGGAAGTTCTGTATTTCTATAGGAAACATCCTGTAGAACCTTCGGGTGGGACAAATTTAATTTTGGAAGGGGATCTGAAGCTTGGAATCTATTGGTTAGGCCTGTAGCCACCCCTCTATTCCATCCATCACTGTATGTTACCCCTGTTTCATCTCTTTCCACCTCCATTGTACCCACTTGGTTATGTGTTCCTGCACAGTCATACAAGAAACCCTGTTTTCTTCAGATGGACAGAAAAAATTTTCAAGTGACAAGTCAAGCGACAAAGGCTTGCACACTCTACATGTTCAAGATCCATCTAGACTCTTCATCAGTGAATATAGCCCTGCTCGTTTAGCCTGCATCGCAGGAGGAGAAGCAGCTATGGGACATCCTATAGGAATCCTGTAGTGATTGATCCCTCTGGAAGACATACTCTAGAGGAAGGGGCAGTTGAAACCAACAAAGGGAACATGTAAAAAGGCTCCTCCTGGACGTGAAAACATCCTCGATAGCTGAAACCAAATAGAACCTGTGCATGCAGCGTTGCCAACCGAAGGATCGGGTTCCAAAGCCGTGCATACAACATCAACAAATGAAAGAATGGGTTCTAGCACCTGTGCACGAGGCAACAGCAAGCGAAGCAGTGATTCCAAGTCCTGAAGTCTGCATAATTCATCCACGGCCATGCAGGTAAGTGTCTAACCTCATTCGTCAATTGCATAAACTATATTACGAAAACTTCATGTCTGTGAAAATGGTTTGGATTGAACAAATTTGGTGGCCAGTCAACTGGCCACCCACAACCATTGACATAGCTTCGTGGGATCCGAACAAGCTCAGTTATGTTCAAATTTTTCAATGAGATGTGTAGCCGACACATGTGGAGTGTCTAGTCGGGGAAAATTGGCGGGACTGGCAGTGGTCGCGGCGGTTAATGGCAGAGGAGAGGTAATGGCAGTCAGGGACATGAAGAGAAATGATGGTTGTGACATTGGCTAACGGTTCAGTCCGGCCACCTCACCCCCTCGCCACGAATTGTGCCGTAGTTCAAAAATGCTCGGCTGAAGACTCGCATTACCCATTGTTCATTTGGACTTGCAAACGTCCTCAACCGAAGTACGCGTCCTCTGCTTCCACAATCTATTAACCCGTCGTCCTCCACCGAGCTTTTCGGCCTGTTTCAAAATTCTCCTGCGTACCAGGCTCGTTCAGAAGCGCAGTGACATCCTACAGAAGTCAGCAAGAGTTCTACAGGAAGAAGCTCTAGAGGAAGTACGACATAGCCTTCCAGAGCAAAGAAACCTGGACTTTTCTTCGTCAAATTTGGAGTTCCGAGAGAGGTAGGCTCAAAAACACTCTTCCATGCATGGTATATTTCGAAAAAGTGGTGAATTGAGTTGTCTTGAATTGGAGGGTTAGAGACAAGTCTACCTATGAGTCGAAAATAATAGTTTACCTATGTGTTGCACAGAATTTCTCAGTTGGTTCTGCATCAAAATTCTCCTCCACCGTTCCTGTTAAGAAAATTCCCCCTGTAGAAAAGATAAAGCACTGTGAGGGCTAACCTGTGTATGAAGAATGTGAATTTTACATGGTTGTATTTATGCTAGGGATGAAAATTGAGCTCTGCACTCTGTCTGTGGAAACCTAATTCTTCCTTTTATACATGGACAACCACGTTTTGGGCAGCAAAAGCATTAGAACCAGGGAATTGGTGCAAGTTAAAAAATAAACACTTGAGAGATCCTGTCATGAGGTTCAAAGGAGGAAACCATAAAATAGTAGTCCCTCTCTGCTCAGAGCATAAAACAGAGCACTCTCAATATGCCAGGGGGCTTTATTAGGAAGGAACCCTTGGATTCCAGAAAATTGCGTGAACATCCCGAGGTGGTGAACCTCTTCACCCATGCCAATTGGATGACCTTTTGTGACAAAATTCAGGGTCATGACGATGAGATAACAGAGGAATTCTTAATGTCCCTGCAACCTAAATCAAAGACACTGGCCACTGTGAATTTCAGAGGGTTGACTCTAAAGCTTACCCCTGAACTCATTAGTTGAGTTACTGATCTGCCATTGGGGATACCCTGGAGCAAAGAGGAGAGGGCATTGGGCCAAAAAGCCAAGAAAGAATTCTTCCTACCCGAGGAACAGTTTGCAGAAGATAAGAATGGGGTCCAGAGAGCCAGCTTACATCCTTTTTGGAGTGAAGTCAGTTTCCAAATCATGAAATACATTACCTGTGAGGGACGGTTCAGTATTGTCTATGGCTATCATTTCCGGTTACTGAGTGAACTCAGACATGGGATGGATTTACCTCCAAAACAGAAGTTAAGCATCCCCTATTTTCTTATGCAATCATTAATTGAGTGTGGCACAAAATTGAAGGAAGGGACACCGAATCAGCTAGCCCATTATGGGCTCATCAAGCTTTTAGTGGAAGATGGCCTTCACACCTACACTATCCTCCTCTCCTGGGAGATTTTCCGCAACATGTTCATAGATGACGATATTCGAATTCTGGCCGAGGAACTCACCTCATCTAGCAGTGAAGAAAGGGAACACACTGAGGCAGGAGAGAAAGCCAGTGGTAAAGAAACACAGGACAAACCACCACAGAAAGAACAAGAAGAGAAACGAGGGAAAGGCCAAGTTGCTGAGCCTAAAACTGTGAGAGGAACAATGGCATAAACACCCAGGGAGAAATGATTGCAGAGTAGAGCAGAGAGAACTGAAAAAGTCCAAACAAAGGAGGGCACAACCAAGGCAACCACATAGAAATTAAAAGGAAAGAAACATCCATCCAAGCAGACCGAAACAGTTGGAATAGTTTCTATAGGAATCATGAAAATAATTTCTACAGGAAGCATGAAAACAGTTGACACAGGGCTTTCTATAGGAAGCATGGAAACAGAGAAGCAAAAGGAGAAATCACCTGAGATTTTGGCCAGGGAGGCAGCAGCTATGCTGGCTGCCTTAAGCACATCTCCAAATCAAAAAGGGAAGTGAAAAAGGGAGCCTTCCATGTATTTTAAGGAAAGAAGGAGCATGCGGATAAAAATTGGCAGACCCCAACCACAGTCAAAGGAGCCAATTACGATTGTGGACACCCCAGCTAAACAAAAGGAAAGGTCTCCTTCAAAGGAATCCATCACCTATGAATGGGGAAGCCTGAAAACATCCACCTGGAGAGAAAGGATTAAAATGTTGGACACAAAGACCTCTCTACAGGATGCTGAGACTGTTCTACAGGAAATGTTGGCTAGGCTAAAGGAGACCGAAGAATTGGAAGGAAAGGCAGCTAAATCATCACAGGAGGAAGAAAATGCTGAGAACATTGTGGAACCAAGCCCCCAGCCTAGCTTGGGCTCCTACTATAACTTGTTAGAGGCCGGAAAGATCATTCCCTGAAAATTCGCAGTGCCACTTTTCCTTGCACTAGAAGAAGAGAGAGTGAGGACCCACACTTGGATGAAGATCGCCAAGTCCAAGGGTGTGGCAGATATAGGTCCCCTGGAGGAACAACTCAAAGAGGCGAGAAAGGAATTGGCTATGGTACAACATGTGGAAAGCAGCTACCGGGCCAAGCTACGGGAAGAAAACGAGCTGCTTAAACAGCAACTACAGCTACAGGGACAGTATAAGGAAGACAGGCCCCACATCTTGGGAGAACAATAGCAATAGGAGGATCCCACAACAAACAAAGAAACCCCTGATGAACAACAGAGAAGAGATGGGTTGCAGGCTGAAATTGAGACACTAACTAGACAGCTACAGGAGAAGGACTTGCAAGCAGCACAGGAGATACAATCTCTGAAACAGCAGGTGCAAGAAAAGGAGGCCCAATTGGCCTGCATTGCCAACTGGGTGATGGAAGCTCTGCAGTGTAGGAAACCTGCCAAATCATATGCCCTATACCTTAAGGATCAGTGGTTGCAGTTTCAGATTAACACCTTGGCCCAAAGGGGCATCACTCCATTTCAAAATTACCATCAATTCATGGCTTTATGTGACAGCAGCTCATCAGAGGACAAGGCCAAACTATCAAAGTTCTACCTCCACAATTTGGCCCCTCCCAACATGAATTTGTGGGACCCCAATGCTGCGGTAGGAGACATGCAACTTATGGCCATGGCCTCGTGGCTAAATCATGAAGAAAAGAGAGCAGTAGAGGTCTGAAATGTTATGGACAGGGAACTAAAGGAACCACTATTGATCAGAGCAGAGATGGAGGATCCCTCATCATTAATATCTGCCCACTAGCACTTGGCCAATGACTCTCAGGCCCTACCAGATTACATGGAATGACAAGCTCAAGCCATAACCCATTTTGAGGACATGGAGAGACTGTTGGGGGATAACTGTGTTCATGCTTGCACACGAAGGTGGAACACACTGTCCCACAACCTAAAGATAAGAGAATACCACTCCCCAACAAGGATGAGGGAGGCCTTGGCAAGAGTACCCCTCTACAAACAGTCCATGCAGAATCTTTAGGCCAACTAGATTAGCCTCAAGTTCAGTCCTCCCAAGTTACTTTTGGGCCTATTGGAAGGAGGCAAAGAAGAGGAGGAAGACAGGCAGTGGGAAGAAGTGGAAAGAAAGGCCAAATTTCATGACCGTGAAGAAGATATCACCTCGGAGGGCTGGGATGTGAGAGAGGCGGTCAAGGCAATCAAGGATGAGGAGCTGGATTAGTTGCTCAGAGGATGAGCAACCCATTTAGTAGGGGGGTGATGATGAGCCCCGAATTGGGTAACTTATTGGGCTCATTTTGCCTAACTTTTCTTGATCAATCCACCATTTTTCATAGTTTATGCATGTTTTTTGAGTATATTTATGTTAGTTGAACGAATGAGGATGGTCACTTTACCAAGAAGGCTAATACGTGGTTATTTCAGGTTTTTGGACAAATTTTGGAACAAAGCCAAGCAATTATGAGCCAGATGACAACTAAGCATGAAGGAACAAGAGTGAGGATTCGTAGGAAGGGTGTCTCTTACACTAAATGGCCCTTCCTTGAAATCTCCACCCTCAACTTGGAGCTCAGTAGGCCACCAAAACGAATCCTAAAGGCAGCCGAGCAGCTTTGTGAAAAGTGACTGTTTACTGGCAGTTTGAATAGCCGAGCCCCTTGAGTTAAGGAAGGTTGCTGAAGACCCTTGTAGTGCATAAATAGGAAGGCTTTCAGCCTTCGTAGGTTACTTTTTTTGAATTGTTGTGCTTTGCACTATAGTGCTGTCATTTTCTCAGCTCATTTTCGTAGCTACTGTTGTATAAATTTCTTTGTGACATGGTTATTTTTTAGTAATGAAAAGAAGCTTTACTTGGCATCAGTTATGAGTTTTTCTTAGGAGCCTATAGCTCTTGGGGTTGGGCCCAACCCAAGTGCCAAGGCTTCCTTTGTGTACTGTTATTTACTTTTTATGTCTTTGCAAAATAATTTATGTTAAGTAGATTAAAATCTTGCTGGTTACCTAGGTCATTATTGATGATTAGAAAGGATTTTTATGTTCAGATTGAGTTGATAGGTTAATAACAGGGAAGATCTTCAGAAAAATTCCATCAAGCACCTCTGATCTCACCTCTCCCTTAGTGGGATCATGAGCTGGAACAAAGGTGACCTTACTGCCAACAAAAACACTGTCTTTGCCTCACCATGCAATCATTTGTGTTAGATTCTCATTTGCAGAAATTGATACCAGTCGTGGTTACATGTTCAGGTTCATGATTGCTTAGTTTGCATAGCTATTTCACATGATTTCATTGCAAATAAACTTCTTTTCATTTCCTTTGCTGTTACTTAGGTCAGATTAGTGTAAAGTAGCTAGGTCATTGGTTTTCCAAGTCATTGTTTGTTCAGATTGAGAAATAACTTGCAGAGTGCCTGTAATACCTCTCCATCTACCCATACTCCATCAATCCCATCTACTCCATCCCCTAACTCGGATTCTTGCCTCACATTTTCCACATTCGCTCAAGTAGCCCTAATTTTTGTGCAACATTGCTCTACTCTTCCTCGAACAAATCCAACCATCTTCATCACTCCTCAGCTCCATCCACCAAGTCCTAGACCTCCTCACACCCTTATCCTACCCCCATACTCACTTCTCCACCTTTCTCTCTCCATCCACCCTCCAAAATCCCATTTTTGAACATCCTGTAGAAATTACAGAACATCCTATAGAAAATGCAGAACATCCTGTAGAACCCCTGCAGATTTCTTGTAGAAGCTCACGAAAACAGTTTCTTGATAGCCAAACTCTGTGAAACTCTCTGGAAGGGTGCTAGGGATCCCTTAGGTCCTCTTCTAACCTTCCCAACCTCCTGCAAGCATTTCCTCTCGCCAATCCACCTCTGCACAGTCAAAAACCAGTTAAAGCACATGCGTGACAATTTTGACACTTTACTCAAACATACAAAAAGATGTTTTTTTAAATTTTACTGTAGAAGTAGCTTAGACACATGCATTTCACCTTCTTAGAAGTCAATCGCATCTCTTTTAGTAGCTTTCATCCTCTTTCTTGCATCAGTAGGATTAGCTAGTAAAATTAGGGTTTGCTAGGGTTTGCGTTTCCTTTCAGCTTTTCAGTTTCTTTCTGTAAGTAGATTAGCCTCCTTTGAGTTAGCTTCCATCCATTAGTTAGAAAGCTTCTTCTCAGAGCTCATAGAAGTTGGCTTAAGCTCCTAGCAGACTTGTGCTTGGTGACCAAGTGACAACTGCGGCAAGAGCTAGTACTTGTGCATACAACACCGTCGCTTCCAAGTTTGTTACGAACTACTAGGTTGATAAAAGTAAAGAAGGGAGTCCCAGGAGTTGCAACATTATTTCTGCAATAATGGAGCCCACTAGTAAGTTCCCATAGCATCCCAAATTCGCCTGAAGACTTCTTCCGTCCAGAAATGAAAGGGCAGCCCTAGGAGTCGAACCTAGAGTGGTCCAACATTGACCCTTTCCATCTCGGGATCAAACATTGGCGTCCATCATCAAAGAATCACAGGGGCTTGATATATATGCCAAACAATAGAGAGAATCCAGTTGGTATGGACCAAGCAGCTGAACCTCAGCACAAACCATCCCTTGACAAATGTTTGAACCCTAGGGGGTTCCATCATATGATGGCCCCAAACCTCCATTGTCCATTTCTCTAGATGCTCGACACTGTAGTGCCTTCCACGAACCCTCCCCACAAGAACCTTTTTCGTTGAGTCCATAGTTTCTAGGAGCGGAATATCCTCTGATAGCTTGAGGAATGTCTCACTATTTCAGAGATGAAGGCACTGTTTCCTTTTGGATACCCCTCTGACTCTGCTGCCCAAACCTTCAGAAATCCCAATAGGATGTGCAGTCACCTGAGAGGCAAAAACTTTAGCCACAGATGTGGTCTTCACTAGGATGGAGTCGAAAAAGCTAGGGATAGAGCTGATACTAGTAAAGTTGCTAGGTGGTGTAGCCACTAGCGCTGAAAATGTCGATGTGTCAGGTGCCTGTGATGTCGTAATCAATAGATGGGCATCCAGGGGTTTAATGAATCTGGCCGAAGAGGGTAATGTACTAGAGATTGCCCCAAGGGTTTGCTCCCCCAAATAATGAAACGGCTCACCCAAGGCCAGAGAATGCGGTAATGGGGGATGGGAGTTGTATTCTTGGATAGCAGGAGCGCCTTCAAGTATAAAGATGGAGGGTATCATAGGCTAGATAAAGGACTGAGAAAAGGAGGGGAGGCCATCTACTTCCTTAGAGAGTTCATGGTCAAATGAGAAAAAACCCTCTGTAGTGGTCTTGGGTTGTGTCCAGATGGGCACATCCTCTAAAGGGTCCGCAGAATAATCAAGAAGATCCTCCATAACTGTCAATCCATCTAGCTAATAGCTGCCTGCAGGATCGATGCAAGAGAACAGGGAATGTTGGTGAGAGGGACTAAAACCATCGATGGGAAAATGTCAAATCGGTGGACAGGTTCCATAAGCTCTTGAGCTAATGGTTACGAGAACTGCTGGGAAGTGTAACAGTTAAGGGGTCTGACTATGGAGGTGAGAAATATTCCCTGAAGCCTGTGATCTGAAGTTGCCTCACAACCCTAACCCCATCTCCCTTTGCCTTCGGCCCATCATTCCACCACCAATGTCTTCTCATTCATTGGTTGTAATGATTGTCGCATCTTTTTATGGACCATTCCGCTGGATGTCAGATGGATCCTCCTTGTTCACGTGTGTTTCTACTTGGGTGGTATTGTTACCTCTCTCTTAGAGGTTCACTTTACTCTTTCCCTCCATAGTAGAAGAAATTTTACACACCTACAACTGAACACTCACCAGACACACTTTCTTGCTTCTCAAAGGCACCATGCCTTCCTCTTTCTTACTAATAGTTAGAGCCAAGGAAAATATGTAAGAATACATGGAAACTAGGTTGATACTTTGGATGGGGCTCTTATTAAAAATGGTGTGAGGAATAATTGGGACTTCACATTGGGGAGACCCCTTGGTTGACATATTTTTAGCACCGTCAACAGTGGCGCTAGAAAGATGGCTAGATGACAAGTTGTGCCCATTGAGTCTATATTGAAACTCTTATCTCAAATCGCTCATCCTCAAATCTTACTCCTGGGGTGTTTCTCTAATTTATCCATTTATAAATTTTCAATCCTTGATGAACTTCTATCACTTACCTTAGTTAAAGTTTGATGGTGATGATGAAACATCCATAACCGCGCACATTTATGATTTTCTTAAATTTTTTGAATCTTACAATATCAATGATGAAGATTTTTCTTGTGTGATTTCATTCCTCACTATTGAAGGTCATATTAATAAATGGCGTCATACCTTACCACCTGCCTCCATCCATTCCTTTGATTATTTCCTCAAGGATATTTATCAAGACTTTGATAGGTATGATTACTGAGATGCTTATAAAAGAATCGATCAGTTAAGAATGAAGCCTGATGAATTAGTTGAGGATTTCTTTAATCTATTCCTTCACCTTTGTCATGAATTTAATAAAGGAGATGTGAATTGGGGTTTCTTTAAACAAAATTTTCAGTGTTCAGTTCATGTCTCTTTGCATGGTGAACTTGAACCACCTAATGTTTCTACTTCCCCAACTCCTTCGAATCATGTGACACCTCTAATTTTGAGAGGAGGAATGTAATAATCCTTTTGTTCTTTGTCCTCCTCCTTTTCCAATTCCAATAAGGGTGTCTCTGTTTGATGATAATAAAGTTGGGAAATCTACCAATCAAATTCCCAATTGATCTTCTCATTCTTCTTCCTCTTGTCATGACTCAGATTCATTGTAGGAAAGCCCATAATGTCTCATGAAGCCTATAGCGAAGACTAAATCCTCCATTCCAAAAGATGATGTTACTATTCATAAATCTAGTCTCAAATCTGATCTCGATTTCTATTATCATCTATCATCTACATGCCATGAATCTTTGTACCATGATCCACCCGATCAACCTACTCCACTAGCTAGTTTTTCACACTCTCTCAATTTTTAAGTTGTTGGTTCAAATTTCGATCAGATACAAGGCAATCACATTACACAAGTAGGGGAGTAGGAAGTTGAATATGCTTTATATCTTTCTTCTCTTTTCCAAAATCCTCCATGTGAAGATGGCATGCTTGCATTCTTGGATGATTTTCAATATGCTAATCTTGACAGGGAATCAAATGCAATCAATTCTTTGAGATGATGATGACTTTGTTGATGTATGAGATCACGAATGCCTAGGTGAATCATATGATCTTTCAGTTTCTCACGAAGAGGTTACTTTACATCCAAAATATGATTCAGTCAAAGAAGATGTGCTTATCAAAACTTCTTATTCATCTCACTATCCCTTGTGCTCTACCGTTGGCAATGAATCTACTCACTATGGAGATACTCCATGCTCTTCAAGTCCTTCATCCATTGAGTTAACCTCTCAATTCGCACAAGGTGGTGAGATTATCCATAAAAAAATCAAACCATTGAGTACTCTTCCCATCCCTCATCATCTCTTCTCTTGCATGAAGACAACTCTTAAATCAACTTTCTCACAAAATTTTCCTGATTCACTCATCTTCGAATTTACGATCAGAAGAACCTTTTGACTTGAGTAATCTAATTGTTGAAATTGAAAATTCTAGTAAAATTAGTGACAATGATGGCAGCCATCTAGTGAGAAGTGACCTTATTGGAACCAGTGGAAGCAATTATCCTCAAACCATGCACAATATGGTTCAATCTTCAAAATGTGATTTTACAATCCTCGAAAGATCTAGGACCTACTAGGAAGTCGAGGCACTTCAACTTCCGTTGATGGTTATTTCAGGATCTTGTGACTCTAGTAAACCCCCCAAACTAAGTCAAATAGGGTTTCTCTCGCACAACCTTCTCTTTGCATGGTTTCACTTGATGTAAATCTCTTTCTGAAATATGTTTGGTATTTCATATGTAAGCTTTCAAATTTCCAAGCTTTTGCTTCTGGTCGGATTCTAGAATATTTTTCAATCCATTCATCTTCATGAAAATCTCTCGCATCAGACTCAAGCTTGAAATGTGTATCTCTCATAGAGTCATGGAATTGTGAAGTTGATCATTCCAAAGACCGTATTTGGTTGAAGGAATCATACCTATTAGATTTATTTCATGATGAGCAGCCCCTAGATTTCCTTATGAATATCATATCGCGAATTGTGTTCTTCATCGCGCCTAAAATCCTCTTGAATGTGAATGAATGCATGAGTTATTGTGTGAATCAAATTATTTTTCATTCACTACATCTTGATTGGTTTCATGCATTTGTTGTACTTGTTAGCGCTTGAAATTTCACCTCAGGCTGAGAAAGGTAAACCTCAAGGCAACATCAAACCACTTAGCCTCGTAGCTAGCCCTACGGGGCGGGAGAGGGCTCTCTCCGGTCTATCTCGGTGAAATCTTCAATGGATGAGATGACCAATAGGGTAACACTGATTTTAGGCTAGTAAACTGATCAAAAAGGTTGATTTGGGGTTTTTAGGGTTTTTTAATAAAATGACGGGGTTTTTCTGGGCTGCATGGGCAAAGTAACAGCTTGAACAGAGAAATATAATAAAAAACACAGATTATCGACTGAGGCAAGGTAGGCAAGAAATTTAACATCAAATTGAGATTAAATGGGATGGCAAGACTGCTGAGGAGCTGACAAGGGCATAGAAGATGAATCCTTGTCAAATAGAAGAAAACATTAAATATTGAACAAACTTAAAGGCAGAGCATACAAATGATGAATTCTACCTTAACACTTCATTTGTTCAATTAGAAATGATCATGAAGTGAAATGAAACATAACATATCACATATGAAACACAAGAAAAACTTATGCTAAATTATCATACCATAGGAATCTCAGAAGTCAGAGTTGTATTTTCATTAAACTCTCTGCCAAAAACTGTACATGGTAAGCTCTCTATTCTCCAGCACTCAGAACTCTCGCCTCTCTTCAAGTGATTTTTAATACAATATATAAGCCTAGAAGTGTGATAACAAATCGACCCCAATAAGGAATGGTTTAATTATCATTTAATCAAACAAAACTGCAGAGCCAATCATTTGTTCTGAAGGCAGAACAACGCTTTCCCTGAAGATAGAATTGCGCTCCTTTTTCTACTCGAATCTGCTTGATGACCGATGAATAGGCAACAATTGTAGCATGAACCTCATCGAATCACTAAAGACAAAAATGGGCTATCCGTTTCCTATCTCTCTGCCGTGGTAGATATTCTGCTTTCTAATTTTGGCTTGTCGGTTTTTTACTGTTTCACCTTCTCTGGCGTTCCATCGGAATCCCCTTAATTGATATTTGTTTATTTCATTGCAAATTCTCAGCCTTGATACCTGGTGAATTGTTACAGTTGTAATGAAATTTTCCGGATCTGGTGCTTGGTTTGAGATCAAGCTTATAGATGCTTATTTTAATTGGCTTTCGCTCTAATAATTAGAAATGATTTCGTTATCTGTAATCCGCCGAATTTGGATTTTTAAAAGAGGCCTTTCAATAGAGGGCGCCATATAACTAGCCGACTCTGTTGTTATTTAAGAATTTCAATGTAACTGGGGAATTTGCTTGATCCACGTTTGAGATTCGTGTGAATCTTTAGCGAAAGGAAACGGAATCCGCCAATCCTATCCCAGGTAACAACTGACACTCCTTGGAATAAGTCTGTGATTGAACGAGAAACGGTGACATTAATTTCCAGATTCATACCGATTTTCATACATGAAGCATTACAACAGCTGAAGATAAGTTTCCAAGCCAGAGCAGTTGATGAAAATAACATTGTTTTCTTGCGGGAACAAGCGTTCCATATTTCCCAACGATGAAGCAATAAGCTTTGACCATATCCATGCAATTTCTCGATAGCTTTCTGATCAGAATCTACAGCGTACCCGGCAGTGATGGAATAGCAGTTCAATGATCCATAACCCGCTTGTCCATTGATTTTAGCTCAAACAAATTCGACTAACATTTCTACCATGCTAGCTCACTCAAAATTAGTATATGGACATCTTTCAGATCATGTCAATGTGACACTTTGGAACGAGTTAAAATGTTGCCTAATTTTAACAAATATACCAAAGACATATACCGTGTAGCTGAAAAGATGTCATCAAACTTTTTCTTTAGTGTCGCAGCATCAGACTGGGGTCCTTGCAGGTGAGCAACGAAGTAACCTGAGACATTGCAGGACGTAGAACTGCAGAAGCTTGAGTGCACAGGAGAGCTATACGGGCAACGTTAATTGCCTCACCACTCAAGAAGCCTTTTAGAAGTCCATACCACCCAAGGGCGGCATGCCACCACCCATAGCTGGGCCTGGTCTGTCATCCTTTGGAAGTTCGACAACCACCGCCTCTGTTGTAGTCAGCAGTGAAGACACACTCGCTGCATCCACCAATGCAGTCCTGTATTGGCCCATCAACAAACTGATTTGTGTAATGAATTTTCCCCTTAAACATCACAAAATTCCACATCAATTTACTGACAGGATTTTTTATTGTTATGGTGACCTTTTCTCCTTATTTTTATACGTGAGGGAGCAGGGCTTGATTGCTTGCATCCAATGATGGACTAAAGTATGCCTCAAAAACCTCAAAATATAGGTCTGTTCAATAACGTTATCTTTAAAGAATGATTCAAATCTTGCTCTAATAGAGGGGCCGAGCCTTCAAATCAAGAACTGCTTCAGGAATTCCCTAATTCAAGCGCTAAAACCTTCAGAAATGAGGTCGCATTAGGAGTGACAATCTCTAGCTTGTTTATAGCTCCGACTACTTCAAATCTTTGCACAGGAGTTTTCCCTAACCAGGGATAAACCATACCTACATAATGTAAATCCATGTGCCAAGAAGTCTGCAGCAGAGGTTAAGCAACAAGGCCGCAGGCATATGCTTGTCAAGAGATTAAAGTATGCCTTTCATTCCAGCGATTCCTTGGCTAAGTAACCAGATCTGAGCACCCAAATGTATGGAGAGTTGTATAACCAAATGACAACTGTAACAAGACAGCTTCTAGACCAGATCAAACAAATGGACATGATTGCTGATGATGTTTTGTTTTCTTTTGTTTGTGCTTTTGCAGAGATAGGAGCTGAGGAAGCTGCTGCCTTTTGAAGAGCAAGAGAATTTGATACATATTCTAAAAAAATACATTTAATGATTTCTTCTTCAAAATAGGGTTTTGAAGAAGAATCAATCTCACACTGACATGAGACGGAGTCTAACATCGGCTCCACTTGGGATGGCAGCTGCCGCTTCGTGGAGGTGCCAAGAACCGCAGAACTTTGGGAGAGCAGACAGTGCCTCCATCTATTGGGCAATGGAGTCATCATTGACACAACTGAAACTGAACTCAAACTGATTTGGTCTCAAGACTGAAATGACTGAAAAACGACTTAACAATCTTCAAGCAAACTAAAACAAGATGCTGCCCTTATGGCTGTTTATTTATTTACAAAATCTACTCTAATCTGCTGTACAAACAATAGATCATGTAATACTGAAATGCCAGATTAACCATTCAAGTAAACCTGAGAATGATGCCGCTTGAGAATGCTTCCATGAGGACACAGATGCAATTACTGGCAGCCCTTCATGCACGTACTGAGCCTGGTCACGTACAAGACAGTCTGATCTCTCAATCAAAGTGAAAAACATGTCCATATATGTTGCCATTGGATCGCGGAAGCCGGGCTCTCTTGGCTGTCCCAACTCTGTAATACATACTTCCAGCTGCACACTGTCAATGTAAACATCTGTAGGCGAGTATGGAGGAAGGATTTCCAAGAACCTTTTAGGGTCTTGGAAATCATAAGACTGGATCTGCTCATCTAAACACTGAATCTCCTTCTCGATTCTTTCAACAATTAACTCGCACAATTTCGTTTTGAACCACTTTGAAGATTTCAACAAATGAAGCCAGGCACTGAAAACATCTTCATCAATTTCAGTATCAAATAACTCCTTTCTTATTCCTTCTACAGCTTCACACAGGGCAGGGTTTGCCACATACCCTTCCATTGCATGAATGGATCAGTGAGCGTTGGAATGTCTGGATCGAATTGGAGTCGCCAGGTGAATGGTTAAGCCTGCATATGTATCTGACTGCTGTCCACCATCAGCATCAGATCTGCAATTTGATTTCATGTACTGGGACAAGACAATCAACAAATTGAATGTTCTCCCCAGTATGGTCGCCAATATGTTAGCGCTTGAAATTTCACCTCAGGCTGAGAAAGGTAAACCTCAAGGTAACATCAAACCACTTAGCCTCGTAGCTAGCCCTATGGGGCAGGAGAGGGCTCTCACCGGTCTATCTCAGCAAAAGTTTTCTAAAAGGGGCTAAGATGACTTTAAAAGAAACTGATTTTAGGCTAGTAAATTGATAAAAGGGTTGATTTGGGATTTTTAGAGTTTTTGGTGGCAAATTGAGGGGATGGAAATTTTGGGTGCGGGGATTGGACACAGTTTCTGCAGGGGGTTCTTTGGGGCGAGGTAGGAGACAGTATTGATGCCTTTGATTGAGATGGATGGTCAGGAATGATAGGTGAGGAGCTAAGGAGAGCAAACAATAACTTTGAATTCTCCTTAAACAGTAGAAAACATTTAAATTAAACAAACTTAAAAGCAGAGCATGACAGTCATGAATTCTTACTTTAACACTTCGTTTGTTTAATGTGCAGAAGGAAAAGAAAGGAAATGATTCACATAACACATTTACAGGTACATAGAGAACACACCATCAATACATGTACCCACAAGAATCCCAAAAAGGACTGCAAAACCCTGGTCTTCCTTAGCCAAAAATTGCAGAGATACAGTGAATAATACAATGATAGCTTATCCCTCAAGAGTCCAACCATGAAAATGAGCAAGAAAGTACATAATATAGATGATCTAACCTCTTTCCCTACCTCCATGGGTCGAGCTCACTATCCTAGGAGCTGTTTCAACCACTTCTAAACTAAGCACTACAAACTAGGCAGTCAAAACAACTTGCCTCTATAAGCTAGGAAACCAATTCATTCATTTAATTTTCACCTTTTTCATGAATGAATCTTCTAGAAGAGGTACATAAGAGTAAAAGTGTCATAAAAGTACAATAATTACATCAAAGAGCCTAATAATCCACCCCAAAAAGTCAAACAAGGTCAAACTGCGTTTTTCTGGGCTGTACACTGAAATCTGGAGAAGTTTGCCTGACGGGTCGCGCGCCTCTGCCTGACGGGTCGCGCGCCTTTGGGACCACATTTGGGGCACTTATAGGTGGCCAAATTGAGCAAGAGTAGGCTTGATGGAAAGGTCTGCGAGTCTACTCTCCAACCCAACTAGAATTTCTGAATTTGGTGGTCATTGGCCCCTCCAAAATTGCAATCTCCCAAGACTGCTTTCTGCAACTCAAAAATGTGGTAGAAAGTCAATTTTTGCTTGTTTTTTGACTTTCTGGAGGCCAAAAACTTCATAAAATCTCAAGTCCATTGATGAGCATATGTAAATTCTCATGAAAAGTCTGGAAATGCTGAGTTTTTGCAAAATGGAGTTGCCATGATGTAGGGTCGCGCGGGGGGTGAGCCCCATTAATGAGCAAAAACCTGTAAATTGCCTGAAAAATCAAAATTGACCCAAAATTTTCAAAATTTCTTGGGATTTGTGCTGTGGCTGGGCTATTTAGTGCCTTGGTCCTTCATTGAGGCCTCAGCCAAGATATGGAGTGGATCGGGCCTCTTTCTCCCTTTTTGTGCCTTGGCCAACCGCCTTTGGAACATCTTCATCTTTTCCTTGCACACGTGCATTCTTGCCCAATAATGGTTCTTCATGTTCCTCAGCAATTTCTTCTCTTGGTTGGCCTTAGCCAACAGCGTCTCCAAGTGTGCATTTACCCGGATGAGCATGGACTCTCGGTCAGCGGGCAATGGATCACCGGGTCTTCTCCGGTTCAAATTGCGGTCACTACGAATCCTCCACAGCTCATCAAGTGCTTGCTCATCCTCCAACTGTTTGTTGCGCTGCTCGAGGTATGTGATGGTCCATTGTGCCCCCTCTAATCTCCTCTGCAAGGCATCATTTTCAGCTCTGAGGTGCTGAATGATCTCCTTTGCCTCTCGGCTAGGAGAACTGACATCAAGATCAATAAGCTCTATATCCGGAACACCTAATGGTCCCTCATCAATCTTGGGCTGTTTGCCCCTCCCTGGTACCTGTGCTGCTGAAGAAAGCGAGGCCCCTTCCACCTGATGTGGAGATAACACTCGCTGAGCTGATGAAGAAGGCGAGACCCCTTCCACCTGGTGTGGAGATAATACTCGCCTATCTGCTGCAAATAAGGCCCTCTGGCCTCTCTGATAAGTAACCAAAGGTGAGGAGCTGACATGTCTAGTGACGGGGATGTCGTGCTACTGTGATGGTCCTCCCTCCTCATGAATAACATCAGGATGTGGCGGTGATGGTGTTGTGAAAAACTCATGAGAGATGAACTCCTCCCATGAGATGCCCTGCTGAGCCAACTGATGTAATACCACTAGCTAAATCAAACCATAATGGTAAAGGCTCCTGTACTGTTGTTTCTGCTTTGTAAAATGCTGATTTGTATGCTATTTCAAGGGGGACAAGGAGCATGAAGGTAATGTTAGGGGAGGGACACTTTTAAAGGGAAAATGGGAATAAATATATAACACAGGGATTTAAGGAAAAAACATTGCCAAAAATCATTGCACATGCATCATCATATACATTGTTTACATGAGTATTGAGAGGTAGGGTTAGGGCTTTAATTTTTCATTTTTTAGGGAAGAGGGGTAGGGTTTGGCTTTTTCTTTACAAATTCAAAAGAGAAATTTATATAGAATATCAAGGAAAAAGAAATGGGAATGGGGAAAAAATGATTACAAGGGAATACTCTTAAAACAACATAAAACCCTAGGCATTTTTACAATTTCAAACTACAACAACATGGAAGCTTTTCTCTTGCACAATGAGATCTTTACAAATGAATTCATGATGTCTTTAACCATAACAAGCAACCATTTTTAAGTTGGAGAGCCTACCTTAGGCAATTTGGCGATTTCGTAGGGTCCTTGGACAAATTTGCAGTCGGTTTGGTAAAGAGGACGCTGACGGGTCGCGCGCCTCACCCAATGGGTCGCGCACCTCTGACGGGTCACGCCCGTTGAAAAAATGCACTTCCGGAACGCTGCTGACAGGTCGCGCGCCTCTGACGGGTCGCGCACCTGGTCTGACGGGTCGCGCGCCTGTCCAACTCCTAAATTCGCTCAAACTTTCACTCAATCACTCTTGCAAACAACTTGGATGCACAATGAGGGTCGATGGAGGGAGATTGGGCTTTTATAGCTGTGATTTGAAATAATTTCATGCTCAAACCCACTTTATAATGTTTCTCTTTGACACTTTATAAAATTGACCTTTCTTGGTTTCCTTTGTCCTGAAATTGACTGATTTAATGCTTTTGCTTGACACTTTTTGCAGGGATATCATCTGAGGGATCTTGGCAAGGGAGCCAGGGTTTCATACTGTCCTTGGAAGCTTTTTGAAATTTCATCACTTTTTACAAAAATTTGAAAAATGACCTTGGCTTTAAAAACAGAGTTTTTAAATCCAAGGTGAACATTTACTGTACAAGATTGAAATTTGCGAAGAAACATCTTTGAAATCATCCCTCTGGCTTTCTGGACACTTGTTGACCTTCAGAGACATGACCTTGTAAACCATTTTGACCAAAACCCTAGACCTAGGAATTTGACCTCAAGACAAGACAAGATAAGTTTGAAAGTGACTAAGGACTGAAATGACTTGATCCAACAATGCCAAGAGGGGGAAAAAGACACCAGCTCCTCCATCAGGGTTATGGCATGCCTAATGGGATGCAAAAATTGACATTGATGAGACACCTACTAATGCAAATGCAAAGAGCTTTGATCGCTGATGGAGGGCAACAAGACCGACTCTAACAGTACTGACATTCATTTCCACTTATTTCGATGAATACGATGCTAGTATAGTGTGTTACCATTTACAAGGAAATATATTGTCATGTTCATCACACGAGGAAGATGATTCTATTATTCAAAGCATTTGGGAAATTGCTCAATTTGATATATATTTGTTAATTATCAACTAGGAATCTAGTGCTTTAATCAGCCCATCTGAGCATTATTCTCTCTTTGATGATTGTGATTCAGTTTATCATTTTTCCACCAGCACATGCATTGACAGTTACTTTACATGCTTTGATATTTATGGTTCAACATTTCACTATTTAGATATTTTTCAAGCGGTTGAGGCACTTCAGCCTTTGCTGATGGTTATGTCATATCCTCACTATCTCGACATGACTGCTGAATATGATAAAATCTATTTTCCCTCACAAGAGTCCCATTGTAATCCTATTATTCTAATTGAAAAATCATCTTTTCAAATATTTCATTTTTTTCAAGAGGATTATCATGAATTTTACGATCCAAATGATAAATGGTTGGAACAGACTTATCTGGAAAGCTCTGTCGCAAATAACAAGCTGTGATCTTTTCTCACACTTGCTAAGGAGTTTGGAGCATATGGAGACACATTAGCAGCAAGCTTTAGAGGTTTGTTGAATGATGGTTCTCATTAAAAGGGTAAGAATATAAACTAGTTAGAAGTGGTGGCTATGGTCTATCTTTTTTCTCACAAGAAAGACCTTCAGATTTTTGTGCAATCTATTCAAGTTCTTATCTTTTCTAGTGCACATTGTTTTATATTTGTTTTAATTGATCGCATATTTGTGATTGCAAGTCAAGAGAAATTATAGTGGCTACATTGGAAATTCCATTTTACGTGATCCCAACCTTCTAGATGGTTAGGTTAGGAGGAGGTCTAGTTACATTTTAGTTTACCTACATGTCCATCCTACATTCTTTTCTCGTAGTTTGTCTTGTGTTTTCTGGTTTTGGTTTCACATCATGTTTTGCTTTATCCATTTTTTGTCTTGTCTTCTAGTTTTGTTTCCTTATTGTGTGTTGTATTTCCTTTTGTTTTGTTAGACCATGCATGGAGATGCTCTGTTGGCTCAAATGGAATGTGGAAAAATAGAAAAGGACTTGGTAACACTATAACATTTGGTTAACTCTCTGCCCTTCTTCCTTGTTGGTTACATCTTTTGGTAGATTATGTTCCGATAGAAAATATGATCCTTGCATTAAGAAAGCCTTGTGTCAAACCATGATCTTGATGTCCATTATGGAAACCTCATGCCTACATTGGGGTCTTTATGTTTCGGTATTTTCAGGCTAATCCAATCAAGTAGACAAGGACAAGGGGAAAATACAAACGAGCAAACCAATATCAGAGGTCTTATATATTCTTCTCTAAAGTGACAACCTCTCCTACTCTCAATAAGTTGGGATCCCTCTTCTTCCCATTAAATAATAAGTTGCGATGCACATTCCTAAATAAATAAAGGCAAAAGAAGAGAAAGGCTTCTTTCACAGAGAGGTGAACCAAGCAACTGCATTGGGGTACTATCAGGCTCACTAGAAGCGAAGAAATGTTTGTGTTCTTGAAGTGACTCCACTAGGGTACTATCCAGGCCTGCTGGTAGCGAAGCAACACAAGAGATGAAAAAATATACTCTGAAAATTTAAAGCTCGCTAACTTCATTACCCAATCCTGATTCAAAACATTGTATGATCATTAGACTTATGTTTATGTTTAACAAAGTAAAGGAATGAAGGGGACTATGTTTATGAATGGGGTAAGTAGGGAAGCCATGGTAATCTGAACAATGAATCAATACTTTCTAAAGAACTAGACTCTGCACGAAAGAATTGACCAAGGTAGAGAAGATGGAGTTCTACTAGTGTGTCACATATTGTTGTCGTTGCGAAAAACACCCTCAAAAATTTTGTGTACACTCAAATTTTGGAGCCTACTATGGATCTTTTGATCGGTCATTTCGTAGTCACTTCTTGGTCAGTTAATGCTTTTTGAGCTCCCTTCTTGGATTGGTAGTTTCAAACTCACTTTCTGACACATGTTGAGTCCGTAAAAGGTGCATGAGCGCATTCTTTTAATCAAACTTGGACAAGCATAGCACGTTCCATCAATATTGTACCTATGTGATGTTCAATCCATGCCAACAATTAGTGCACATTGACAACGATAGTTTCTCACATTCTAGCTGTGTTTGTACTTCCATTTCGGTGAATTTTGCAAATTGTGGCTTTTGCGCACCTTTGTTTTCACGAGTGTCATTTCCATATTTTCATCAGTTTCTTTCGCTTGCTTTCACTTTAATTAGTGTCATTTTCATGTTATCTGTAACACGCTCCTCCCACATCTACCCATGCAACCGACCATCTGGGGTAAACATGTGATGAGTTTCCACTATGATATGATTCGACCTCGCAAGTCACATTAAGGAAGTGGAAATGATGGAAACACACTAGACAAACATTCAACATCAACGTTAGGAGTAAGGAAAATTTCAAGGATGGAAGATTATCTTGAAGCTTAAATACATTGGTGAATCTCACTAGTCCCTATTATGCAAACTATAAAATGTTTATTGATGTATTTGTAAAAGTATTCAAATTTATAATGATTTTATGTATACTCTCTATATAATTTTGGTGATTTTTAGGGTAAAATAATTTTTAAAATTTGGGTGAATCATTTTTAGAAGAAATGGAAATTGGCGAATCTTTTTTTTGGAATAATCATGGAAAATTAGCCCACCTACGAATATTAGCCCGTACAATTTTCCATGATTAGGACCCTTAGGAACCAACCCAACCTTTTTGCTAACCAACCCCTGGGTACCACTTAGATTTTGGACCACTTGACCTCTAAACACTCTCATGCTATGGGCATGCCAGCATCCAGGGACTTCTAGAATCTCTCACAGGCCTATAAGCCAACGTCTAGGGACTCTTTTGCATAGTGCTATGCCAGTGTCCCTAGGATTTGAGCCAATTTTTCAGGCTTAGAGCCCAGGTCAATGCCCAAAATTTAATCACATCTTCAGAACATTAAAATAACAAGGAAATGACAATGTAAATGCAATCACTTGAATGATACCTTGACTGGACCCCTACTAGCCATGACAAGAAATTCGTAAAACATATCACGAATATGTAATCTATAGGTGTAAATGACAAATTTGAGCATAGGGGTCTCATACTTAGCTGAGAATTGCTAAGAAGCATTGATGCCTCAACACATCAACTTCCATTTCATCCATTAGGTCATATATACATTATCCATTCATTTACAAGTAAAAACATGATGAGATCCATACATAGCTACTGTCATAAAGCACATACATAGCCAACATAATAGCAGTAGAAATACCAATGAAATCATAGCCATATAAACCACATATAATCTTGTATAATACTCATAGGAATAAAATGAGAAATAACCTCATATTGATGAACAAAAATCCAAATCCAAGAT
Source organism: Pinus tabuliformis (assembly GCA_031772625.1). NCBI lineage: Eukaryota > Viridiplantae > Streptophyta > Pinopsida > Pinales > Pinaceae > Pinus > Pinus tabuliformis. The sequence continues at coordinate 735,869,395 of CM062807.1, forward strand.
GAGACTTCCACATTCCACCCGACCGTAGAATGGTTGAGCCAAATCTCTCTTCAACCATTCACCCCGTGCTATATTCTAAGCATGAATGTGGGATATCATAGAACACATCAATCCAAAGCCATCCAAGGCTTCTAGATGCCATCCACCTCAACCCATCAAACAATGATTCCACCTCATGACTGGACATCACAAAACCATCATCAGATTGGTCTCTATCCAAGCCTTCCAGGGCTTCTAGAGCATTTTTCATCCCAAGGTTTCTAGGATTAGTAACTCAACCCACAACTTTTACTGGGCTTCTAGAGTATTTGTCTAACCAAGGCTTCCAGTACTAATAACTCAACCCACCAAGGGATTCCAGTGCATTTTTCCAACCAAGGCTTCTAATACTAGTAACTCAACCCAAGCTGTTACAGGGATTTTAGAGCATTTGTCCAACTTGGGCTTCCAAGACTAATAACTCAACCCAAGCTAAGGAAACATGAGAACCAGCCAAAACAAAACAAGGAAAAAAAACCCATAATCACCATGGCTATTGTTGGTCTCCTAAATTTCCCTATTTTTTACCCCATTTCCATCAATATCAACCTCTATTTTACCTTAATATAAGACCCTTCTTTCCTGCACTAGTACAAGATGGTTACCCTTTTCCTGCACATGCTCATAGTTTATATTAAGATTTGTTACAACACTTTATTAGTCTTTTTATATAGATTTTGAGTTATTTACATATTTCTTGCAACTCATATTGATTTCCTAGAAGTAATCATAGAACGTAGTGCTAATAATGTATGAGTTGACTAATACAGGAAGATTCCTACATTGCCACTGTCTGAGATTTCCAAGAGCTATCTTCCATGAGGATAGATCTCAATCTTCGACTCTGATTCTAACTGCTGACGAACTGAAGCAAGTGGCGTGCATCCAGGGATTTTTCTCCAAAGATAGATTACGACCCAGCAAAGCTCGTGTGTGTTATAACCATTGGCCAAGTTTGTAATTCGATTTTCTAAGTCTGTTCGATCGAGAGGCCTGAACAAGAATTATCTGTAATTAGTGTAAATGGCCTAGAGCCGAAGGATATATATGATGTAGATCGTAGATAGGAAGCTATCGAACCATCAGTTATTATTTTGGTTTATGTAATCTGGTTATCGCCTCACTCTGGGGTTGGACTGCTCTGTAATGTAATTTTCCGAATCAAGTAAATACAAGAGAATCGCTATGGTTTGCACATGCAGTGTTTAATTTTGTCTTTGATGTATTATTTGAAGTGATGATCACTTTCATTCCTTAGAAGGGGAACGAGCTGGTTGGCCAGAGTCTCACCAACCCATCTCGTTGACCCTTCTCGCTTTCATTATTTGGAAAGATGGTGTGGTTATTTCTTTGCAGCAGTGTGATGTAATAGTTTAATCGCTAATATTTAAGTTCTGGATTAAATTATCTTATGTAGCCTATATGTGGAATGGATCCGTGATTTGCAAAGCAGTTGTGTTTACTTTTGTTTATAAGATATCTTTCACGCATTTACTTTACTCTTTTTTTTTGTCTTAATTCATTTTCGAAGCAGATCATGCAAGGAACTATTTCCTACACCAGTGCATGTTGTTGCTTGCACCTTGGCATAGTCATTCGTTGTAGCAAATAGTGAATCACTAACCTGCATCTTATTTCCCATTATTTCGCAAGTGAATCGATCGATTAATCAAGTAACTATTTTTGGTATTAAAATTTCATCTCTAAAAGATCTGGAAGTAGTTATATTAAACCACCATATTATACTTGCAAAGAATGTCATTATTGTGGGTGAAGTACCAAAACTGGTTGACACATGCAAAGTACTTAGGCTATTGATTGATTCTTTTGTAAGTGTTTTTATCTCATGAAGTTTATTTCCCTTACAAATTTTAATGAGTTGAAGCATTTTATTTTTCGCAGCTAGTTTACTTCAGAATTTCATTTACAGTTGCAATTCCTTTTCAGCACGTCTTTCAGCTTTCGAAAGTAATTTAGAAACTGAGTAAAGGGGACTCTGCTTCAGTGCAAGAGCAAGTCTCTTGACACAGGAATAGAGTGCTCCAAGCCCTGAGGCTTAGATCACCTTCACTCAAACATAAGTCTTCAATAAGGAAGATTGAATATACTCTTACATAGAAATATTGTACCTGCACTAGTGCAAGTAGATTGCAACCATGCAAGGATAGGTTGTTTGTGTGGGAGAAATATCAGAAGGAAGGCAGAATTCTGCAAGGGCCCACTTGTCAGACTACTTACCATCCATCTAAAGATGAACATAGAATTTCATTCCAGCATTTAAGATTGTTTATGTTGTGTGGAATTTCTTTACTTGATTTACTTGCAAATTGTCTTTTACATTCCAGCACTAGAGTTGCCTTGGTGTTAATTTCCTTTCCAATTTTTTTCTATCTGATTTTGCAAAGAATTTCCTTTAAGAAGTAGGATTAGAAATAGGAAAAGTTGATACCATTTTTGGTATTTCCTGTGCTTTGTCTCTAATTTTACGAAACCCTTAGGTTGACAATTAAGTGTTGAGGAGTTTTCTCAAGCGCAATTCCTCCACCGAACATTTTGGCACCATTGCCGGGGAGGCGATTTGAATTGGTAAGAATTTTCCATTTTTTTCAATAGGGGTAAGTCTGCTATTATTTTTTCCCGCAGTGTGCTTCTATTGTTTGAAGGAGTTTATAGGTGCCGATTTATTTCTAAAACTTTTAGTTTTTATTTCAAATCTCATTTGTCATTTTTTCTGAAATGAATGCCTAAAAGAGGTAGGGGTCCGAAGCCCACTAGGGGCCAAAGAAACACTAACAAATCTGAAACCAAAACTCATATTGGGCCTTCTTTTGCAGCAGAAAGTCAAAACAAACTCAGACTCATTATGAAAGAACAGTCCACCTAGGCTCTGGTAGCAGTAGTTCAGGTGTGACACAACCCATAAAGGGGAAGAAGGGGATTGTTGGAATCCATAGTCAGCCTTCTCAACCTGTTAAGAGTGGTTCATGTGGAAGAACAGAAATGGTAGATATGGAAGACCGCGCAGAAGGAAGTGGTGAAAATCAGGTAAATGAGGAACAATCTACTTTCAAATTCCCTATTGTGAATCCTAATATACAAGCACAAATGAAAAATATTTCACCATCAGTTCTTCCTCATTTCTATGGTAAGGTACATGAAAATCTAGACTCTTTCTTATTTGAGTTTGATTTTTTTTGTAGAAGTTACAATTACTTAGATGATGCCCAGAAGTTTAAGTTGTTTCTTGCAACTCTCAAGGACGCAGCACTCCGCTGGTTCATGGGACTAGGGGGAAACACTATAAATTCTTGGGAGCAAATGAAGAAAGTGCTTTTATCAAAATATCAGGAATATTGTAAAACTAGAGATATCTAAGATGAAATCTTTACTGTTGTCCAAAATTATGATGAAATGCTAGAGGACTATTTGGAGAGATTCATGTACATCCTCCAAAGTTCAAAGCACAAATTTGATCTGAGTACTATTATAACCTTGTTCTTACATAGGCTTACTGGTGATTCTAGGAATAATCTAAATCTATTAGGACATGGGGATATTTCTCAAAAACCTTTTGATCAGATCTGTGACTTGTGCAAGAAATTCTCGAGGAACCAATATAGATCCCGTAAAGGAATTCAGAATAAAAACAAGAAAATTTAATCTACTGATGCTATGATTATTGGATTAGTAAACAAAATGGACAATATGAAAATTGAAATAATGAATACTGTTAGTAAACAAATAGACTCTTTGAAGTTTCAACAAAAACTTTTAGAAGAGCAAGAAACATTGTCTATTTTCTGTTCAAGATGTAGGAGAAAGCATCCTCTAAGAGAATGTCCTCTAGATATTAACAAAACTAATAAATGTACAATTTGTGCAGAGAACCATGCTATAGAAAAATGTCCCTCCCTACCTAGGCTGAAAGCTATATTTGAAGGGGGACAACCTGAAGATGAATCATTGCATAAAATGGAAGCACGAAGAAAATGGCCTCAAGTAAGTGCAGGTATGGTTCCTGAACCTCCACCACATTTTTTTGGTTATAATGCACACTTATATTCCTATCCTAACACTAGTCACTCTCAGCATTGGCAACATGGGAATCAATATCAATATGGATAGCCCTCCCAATCTTGGCAACAAGGATGGAGAGGGCCAAACCATTCACATCATTCACATAATTCCTATCATGCACCGATGCAATCATATCCTCCTACATATGCACCTTAACCAATGCCTCAACCATCATTACCTCAACTGATTCAACCTATGCCACCATTACCTTTACCTCCACCATTTCGACCTTCTCATCTACCTGCTCAACCTTTACCCAACCCCAATAATAAAGTGGTACAAATGATCCATTGTATGACCCCGCTTTCTTCATCCAGATTCCAGACCATGCCAGTTCGAGTCAATGATCTTCAATTGAGATCAAGGAAACTATTAACCTCAGAAAATCAAAAGCAACCCATGGTGATTATCGATGAGAAAGGAGAGGAGGAAACTCCTACCCATTCTGGGAAAGATGACACCATTCAACCTATCCATGTACATTCTGATCTCTCATCATCTTCCTCCAACCGACCTCCCTATCAGGAGAGGTTAGTTGTGGAGAAGAAAGGCCCCATTCTTGAGTCTAGCCTGGCTTCTGACCTTAGGATCCTTTTCATAAAGGTACCCTTGCTCCAAGCTACAAAAGAGATCCCCATATGTACAAAAATCATTATGGAACTCTGCCTCAAGAAGCCAGGAAGGAGAAGATTGGAACCCCAAACCATTAAATTTGTTAGTAGAGCAGTAAAGTTGATGATGGGATGTATGAACATGGAAAAATATACTGACCCCAGAAACCCTATTGTCCCTGTTCAAATACGTGATGTCCTTATCTCCAATGTACTTATAGACCTAGGGGCAACCATTAATTTTATGACCAAACAAAGCGTGGATCAACTTGGATTGGTCCATATTCATCCTACTCCCATTGTGCTTGAACTGGCAGATGGATCTAAAATCAAGCCAGAAGGAGTATTGGATGATGTGGTCGTTTCCTTAGATTCTTGGGAATATCCCGCAGATTTCATTGTGCTTCAGCTAAAGAATCTTGTGGGAGGGCATCCCTTGATCTTGCGATGACCATGGCTTGCTACAACAGATGCTTATATTGGATGTCATTCTAGTGATATGTATATTTCCCATGGAGATTCTAGAAAGAAAGTCACCTTATATCCACTTGCTAGATCTATTCTGGAGCTCCGAGACACTTTATGGTTAGACTACAGTAGTGATGAGGAGACCCAGCCTATTTCCTTGATATATCATAATGCTGAGTCCTCACAGGAGGGTGAGATTCAAGACTTCCTAAACAATCTAGACACCATGCCTAATTTTGAGTCATTGAGTCAGATTTTTAGTCTAGATTTTCAGGAAGGATATGACTCTCTACCTCCATCATCACCATCTCTAGCGACACCTTTGTGTACTCTTGAGCCTGACACTACTCTTGTTGAGATTAGTCCAGGTAAATTCTTGTATATCAGTTCAGACATGGACCCTTCTCAACGAGAGTATCTTGTGAATTTTTTGTGAAATCATCTCGATGACTTTGCATGGGGTTATGAAGATATGAAAGGCATCCCTCCTGAAACTTGTACACACCATATCTATATTCAGAATGGAGCCCGACCTGTCCGACAACCCCAAAGACAAATGAACCCAGCTCTAAGAGATGTTGTAAAGGAAGAACTGCAAAAACTCTTAGATGCTAATTTTATTTATCCCATTTCTAATAGCCAATGGGTCTCTCCATTAGTGTTAGTCCCAAAGAAAGATGGGAGATGGTGCATTTGCATTGATTACAGAGAATTAAATAAATCCACTCTCAAATAATACTTCCCCCCTCCTTTCATCTATCAAGTACTCGATACCCTTGCTCGTAAGAAGTACTTTTCTTTTCTAGATGGCTTTAGTGGATATAACCAGATACAGATAGCACCCGAGGATCAAGAAAAAACCACTTTTACATGTCCATGGGGTACATTTTCTTACCGAGTGCTTCTCTTTAGGCTATGTAATTCCCCGGCTACCTTTCAAATGGTAGTCTTGGCTATTTTTGCTAACCTTGAATGCATAGAAATCTATATGGATGATTTCTCTGTGTTTGGTGATTCATTTCAGGGAGCCCTCAAGAACCTAGAAAAAGTGCTTCTTTGCTTCCAAGAAGCTCATCTCACCTTGAGTGACACGAAATGCAGATTAATGTGCAAGGCGGGAGTAGTTCTTGGCCATCTTATTTCCGACAAAGGTATCCAAGTTGAACCTGCAAAGATAGAAGTCATTTCAAGTCTTCCTATACCCAAAACTCAAAGGGAAGTGAGAGGTTTTCTAGGACATGCGGGCTACTATAGGATATTCATTGAGAATTTCTTGGTCTACAACTTGCCAATAGTCCTTTGAGACATTGAAGGAAAAATTAGTTTAGGCACCTGTTTTGAGAGGACCAAGCTAGTCCCTACCATTCTATATTTCCTCTGATGCCTCAGATACTGCTATTGGTGTAGCTTTAGGATAGGGAGAAGACAAACAATCTTATGCTATTTATTTCATTAGTAAAAACTTGCCACCCACTAAACTCAATTATACTGTTACTGAGAAAGAGTTTTTAGCTGTAATTTTTTCTATTAATAAACTCAGACATTATATTACAGGATATGAAGTTTTTGTACATACTGATCATTCCACTACAATATATTTGATGAATAAACCATTAACTAGCAGTAGGGTAACTAGGTGGTTGCTATTATTACGGGAATTTAATATTACTATTGTTGATAGACTAGGGAAATCGAATGTCGTATCAGATTATCTTTCAAGATTAAATAATCCTGGTGAAGCAATTCCTCTTAATGATGATTTTCTGGATGAGCATCTTTTTGCGGTGTCAACAAAATCTCCATGGTTTGCTAACACAGCTAACTATTTAGTCACTGGAAAATTACCACCTCACTTATCTGCTCGTGAAAAGAGGAATATCATTCATAAAAGTGATGCATATTCCTGGATCCAAGGAGACCTCTTTTACACTGGAGTAGATCTCATTATTTGTAGATGTGTAAGAGAGGAAGAAGTGTTTGATATCTTAAAATATTCCCACGATGAACCGTGTGGAGGTCACTTTGCCGATAAGCGAACTACATACAAAGTGTTACAAGCTGGCTATTTTTGGCCTTCCTTGTTCAAGGATGCCAAACAATATGTCAAGCGATGTGATAGTTGTCAGCGAATTGGCCAGCCTAACCAAACCAATGAGATGCCTTTATGTCCTCAAGTTATGATTGAGCCTTTTGAAAAATGGGCTATTGATTTTGTATGACCAATAAATCCCTCATCATAAAATAAAATGCATATCTTGGTTTGTACAGATTTTGTTACAAAGTGGGTAGAAGCTAAAGCTATTTTTTTTTATACTGAAAGAGTTGTTGTTGATTTTCTTTTTACTGACGTCTTTACTAGATTTGGTCTACCTAGAGAAATTGTTTCTGACAATGGATCACATTTTATTTCTAATCTGGTACAGGGTGTAATGGAGCAGTACAAAATCTGGCACAGGAAATCCACACCATAGTCCAATTGGGGCTAGATCTCTCTGAGGCATAGCAGAAGCGCCTTCTACAATTGAACAAGTTAGATGAAATATGAAGGGATGTTGTTCAACAGAATATCTTGGTTCAACAACAGCACAAGAAGTGGCTTGACAAGTCATTCAGAAAAAGAAATTCCAACCAGGTGATTGGGTGCTCCTTTACGATTCAAGATTCAAACATTTTAGGGGAAAATTCCATACACACTGGATGGGACCCTATGAGGTGGTCAAAGTGTTTGAAAATGGAGCGGTAGTAATCAAAACTATTGATGGATGGAATTCTGTGTTCCTGGTAAACGAGCATAGATTGAAGGTATATTTTCAGCCCCTTACTGAAGGAGATTTTATGCAGCAAGTCCAACAACCATTTGAAAAGGAGTTGGTAGGTGATACCACTGACCTGTTGAAGAATTTATTCCTTCTTGTCCTTATCTAAAAAAAAAATAATAATAATAATAATGAAAGAAAAATAAAAAGAATAAAATGAGAAAAAAAAAGTATAAAAATAATTTTTGCCCTGTAGTTGTGAAAATCAGTTGACTAACATAATTGCAGAAGGATCAACCTGAAAACCAACATGCTGGCAGGAAGATAAAAATTTTCATGAAAAGGGAATGTTACTTGATTTTTAGATATGTTGGCTTTTACCAAGAAGAAGCAGGTTCACGAAATCGAGCACTTACCCAAGTTTTGGTAACTAGCATGGACATTTTTATCCAAGTAAACGCTTACTTCCTGCTGCAGTTATTTTTCCTGCACCAGTGCAATTATATTTCAAGGTAAAAATCTTCTTCTATTTTCCATTTTGAAATTTCCCACTAGTTCTTTTCTAAATTCCCCAATGAATTACCTTCCTCTTTCTTCCAAGAAACTACCCTTATCCGATTCGTAAAATCCCTCTTTTCCCTTGAATTTTTTCCCACATCCCATTTTGTTTATCCCCCTTGGTGATATTGTTCTGAAATCCCTACTATAATATTCCTTCCCATTCTGATTTTTCTTTTTTTACCCCTTTCCTACTTCTTTATTCCCTCATAAGTTGATTGCAAAATTTGATGCAGTCATTCAGAGGGCATGTCAAGAAGCACCAAAGGATGGCAATAATTTTTTCTTCTATAATGAGGAATTTTTTTTAAAGTCCAACTATAGAAGTATGTCCTATCAAAATTTCTACTTGGTAAAAATCTCTGGTGCAAGCACAATAGTGCAAGCAGGTCTGGTACATAAATATAATTGACTATGGAAGCAATTTACATAGTCTTGAAATGGTTTATCAAAGATTTATGGGCCTATATTTGTTTGTACATGTCTTAATATGATAACTCATTCCATGTTTTAATTGATGCTTTGTTTCATTAATTACTAATCTAGAGACAAATCTTTAAAATGCAAGATGTGTAAGGCTGAAATCTAATTTTTCTTAATAAATGCTGAAAATAAGTCTAATTGAATTATGATGCTAACTGTAGAAGGGTGCTACATCCGATAACCTGCGCTCACCCTCTTTGCAATAATTCCGCACTACCTGACCGTCATTAACCTACCTGTGATCTGATCATTCTAGCTATTGCATCACTGCCGCCTATACCACCACTGCATTCAATCATCAAAATTCACCTATAATGAACTAACCAGAATCTACACCTGAAGTGGAAGGGACTATTCCATCATAGCCAGGTAAGAAGGTCTACAAAGATGGAAGGTGAGGAACCTCTAACATAGAATTTTCGGTGAATGTTGGAGTTACCCTGAAATTATTTCGAGGGTGTGATCAGTGAAGTGGAAGAGGTTCGAAATGGAACCTGTGAGGAGTGAACCACTGTCGCTACAAGATATTGAACAAACCATCGAATACAGGAACACTCTTACACTTCTGCAAGAATTTGGGTTCTTGCCATTTCTCCAAAAATTTCATGGATTCAACATGGCCATAGTGCTAGAGTTTGCAAGAACGTTCAAGAAAGGCCGAGTTAGGCTTGGGTCCTTAAAATTTAAAATCACTGAAGAGTTCATTTCGCAAGCCACGGGCTTGCCACTTACAGGTGAGCACTAGTTTAAGAAAGAGTGGTTGACAAAGAAGCATTGGCAACGGTTTGTGGTCGATAAGAAGATTGAGGTCGACTGGAAAAAGGGACTGCCACAAACTGCCATTGTTGGGAAATGGTGAGATTTACTATTTGTATTATAGACGTTTTTCAGTAGGCTAAGGAGTAGGAAAACAATGTCGACACCAAACACCGGCAAAGTCCAAGTAGAGGAGGATGAAGAAGAACATCATGAAGAGCCTCTTGACAATTTTAGTGAACCAGATGTGTGGAGACCCTTTATGATTTCGACGACGAGGGCATTTAAAACCCTGCTATTTTTGAAGGTCAGGGCATTGAAGACCCTGCGGGTTATGAAGATCAGGGTACTGAAGACCCTGCGATTTCTGAAGATCAGGGCATTGAAGACCCTACGGTGTTCGAAGGACAGGGTACTGAAGTCCCTGTGGTGGTAGAAGAACAGGGAATCGAAACCCCTACTGATTTGGAAGGACAGGGTGTGGAATTCCCTGAGAAACTGGGAGAGCAAGTTGTTAAGAGCCCGGAGGAACTAGGCGCATAGGGTACTGAAACCCCTGGCACAAATATTGCTGAGGGTATCCAAACCCTCAGTGATAGCAAAACCCGAGCATAGAAACCCTCAGCTATGTCTTAAGGTGAACTTTTGACAGTCTTGACATTGATGTTGAGTCCATGGCAGAAAAGGCGTTCAGACCTGAAAATCTCAGTACAACACCATCCACTCTCTTCCTTAATAGCAAAATAGTGGACTTGGAGCAACAAGTCCATGACCTGGAAGTTTTAAACCAGGTCATGAAAGAGCAGAGTTGGCAGAAACAGAGTGAGGTGGAATTACTGGCAGAAGTAAAAAAGCAAAAGCAACAGGTAAAGGTGTGGAAATATTGGGCTTCCAGATGCTATAGATGCCTGAAGAAGGTAACTAAGCAGCTGTGAAAAGCCCGAGACAAGAAGCCAAAGATAGTAAAGACAAGAATAAACATTGAAGTGCAGAACTGAGGAGTAGCCACTCATTTTTTTGAAGATTTTTTTTTTGCAGAGGTAAAACGTTGTGTGAGGACACACAAAAACTTAGGGATGGGAGGATGTTGGTATCCTAAATTGACCTATTTTTTACTCCATTTCCATCAATATCAACCTCTGTTTTACCTTAATATAAGACCCTTCTTTCCTGCACTAGTACAAGATGGTTACCCTTTTCCAGCACATGCTCATAGTTTATATTAAGATTTGTTACAACAATTTATTAATCTTTTTATATATATTTCACGTTATTTACATATTTCTTGCAACTCATATTGATTTCCTAGAAGTAATCATGGAACGTAGTGTTAATAATGTATGAGTTGACTAGTGCAGGAAGATTCTTGCACCACCACTATCCGAGATTTCCGAGAGCTATCTTCCACGAGGACAGATCTCAATCTTCAACTCTGATTTTAACTGCTAATGAACTGAAGCAGGTGGCACACATCCAGGGATTTTTCTCCAAAGATAGATTACAGCCCAACGAAGCTCGTGTGTGTTATAACCATTGGACAAGTTTGTAATTTGGTTTTCTAAGTCTATTCGGCCAAGAGGTCTAAACAAGAATTATCTGTAATTAGTGTAAGTGGCCTAGAGCTGAAGGATATATATGATGCAGATCGTAGATAAGAAGCTAGCGAACCATCGGTTATTATTTTGGTTTATGTAATATGGTTATCGCCTCGCTCTGGGTTTGGACTGCTCTGTAATGTAATTTGTTGAATCAAGTAAATACAAGAGAATTGCTATGCTTTTCAAATGCAGTGTTTAATTTTGTCTGTGATGTATTATTTGAAGTGTTGATCTCTTTCATTCCTCAGAAATGGAATGAGTTAGTTGGCTAGGGCCCGGCCAACCTAGCTCGTTTACCCCACTCGCTTTCGTTATTTTGAAAGACAATGTGGTTATTTCTTTCCAGCTGTGTGATGTAATAGTTTAATCACTAATATTTAAGTTCTGGATTAAATTATCTTCTGTAGCCTATGTGTGGAACGGATACATCATTTGCAGAGTAGTTGTGTTTACTTTTGTTTATAAGATATCTTTCACGCATTTACTTTACTCTTGTTTTTTGTCTTAATTCATTTTCGAAGCGGATTGTGCAAGGAACTCTTTCCTGCACTAGTGCATGTTGTTGCTTGCACCTTGGCGTAGTCATTCGTTGCAACAAATAGTGAATCACTTACCTGCATATTATTTCCCATTATTTCGCAAGTGAATGGATCGATTAATCAGGTAACTGTTTTTGGTACTAAAAGTTCATCTCTAAAATATTTGGAAGTAGTTATATCAAACCACCATATTATACTTGCAAAGAATGTCATTATTGTGGGTGAAGTACCAAAACTAGTTGACACATGCAAAGTACTTAGGCTATTGATTGATTCTTTTGTAAGTGTTTTTATCTCATGAAGTTTATTTCCCTTACGAAGTTTAATGAGTTGAAGCATTTTCTTTTTCGCAGCTAGTTTACTTCAGAATTTCATTTACAGTTGCAATTCCTTTTCAGCACATCTTTTAGCTTTCGAAAGTAATTCGGAAACTGAGTAAAGGGGACTTTGCTTCAGTGCAAGAGAAATTATCTTGACATAGGAATGGAGTTCTCCAAGCCCTAAGGGAATATCTATGTTGTTGTGTCATCCAAGTGTTTCAAGTGTGTGATCATAGTCAATTCATATCACTTTTCACAAAAGCCTCTTCGGTCCCATACTTAGCTAAATTTCAAAAAATTCTGAACAACCTAGCCTCATCCATCCCTCATGAACTCCACATTACATAGTCTCATCCCTCAAGCAGTGACCTTGTCCCTTGGCATTGTGTAATACACAATCTCTGCCTCCCAGAACTGCACATTTCGCAACCTCAATGCTCAAGCACAACCCTAGAGTCCTAGAACTACTCAATCTTTCTCTCCAGCCAAGCCATCACTACGCATTACGGAGTTTCAATCCTCAAGCCTCAGTCTTGAGCTCCTGAACTATACAACTTCACAATCATCTAGCCTCTTCTCCTTCCACTACTATGCATTTTTCATTTTTAGTCCTCAATACCATGCCTTGGCCTCCAAAAGTGCATAATCATGCCCTCCAGCCAAGCCTAAACTATGCATTGTGCAGTCTCAGACCTCAAGCCCACTCCTTGACCTCTTAAGCTACACAACTGCACAATCACCAAATATTTTTTACCTCCCATAACTATGCAATTGACTCAAATCACGCCTCTTTCCCGGCCTTCCACCTCGTTTCGGCTCAATTAGTGGATCAATATGCACCATATTAGACTAGGGGTTTATCAGACTGATGTCATCTTTTCATGAGTGGATTGTAGATGCAATTAATCTATGATTCTATGGCAAGATGATGAAGAGGGAGATGGAGAAGGAGGACATGCTGAAGGACATATATGGAGCTGAAGAGATAAGACGATCATCAGGTGAGAAGACGAAGGAACACTAGACTATAACAGAGGATGAAGATCAAGATCACATGGAAGACTCCTCATCTTCAAGTCATAAGGAGGAGGATGGAGAAGAACATGTACCATATTTTCAAGAAGACATAGAGAAAGAAGACACAAGAAGGACAACTTGGCATTGTCACATCATCATGTAGTCCAGGTCATCAGTGTCATGTCATGTACTATTACAATTCATCATATGCCACATCATTATTGTGGATTATGTAATTACCTATTGAAAATTTATTGTAAGTGGAAGTCCAAAGGACACATTGAGAATATGAAGAGTCATGTAAAAGTCATAGGAATTCAAACAATCACGAGGGTAGTCAAAGAGTCAAAAGGAAGTTGAAGCATCACCTCTTGGTTATATATACACCCTCATTGTATGAGCAAAGGACTTTTCAACTAGGCTCATCCCGCAAGGCATTAGAGAGACAAACTAGTTCTTTTGAGGGGAAAGGAGTGGCTCCAATGCTCCACTATTGGAGCTACTGATGTTCATTGTATGCATGTGTCACAGGACTTTTACTTAATAACAGAAGCCTTCGTGGCCAACATGTTCTTCATACATGGATTATGAATATTTGTAAGACTATTCTGCAGATGTTTGTATTTCATGTTTACTTTCATCTTTGTTAAAGTAGTTGACCTATTTATGTTATTTTAGTACTTAGCTTATTGAGAATATGTTGTAATGGATGTTATTGTTGTACCGTCCTTGTAGACTACTCTGCAAGATACTAGACATATCTTTCTCAGTCATTGGTTTTAATGACCATCACATCTTTTTGTGGACTATTCTACTAGATGTCAGATGGTTCCTTTTTATTCACATGTGTATCTACTTGAGTGGTACTATTAACTCTCTCTTAGAGGCTCACTTTACTCTTTTCCTCTATATTAGAATAACTTTGACACACCTACAACCGAACACTCACCAGGCACACCTTCTTTCTTTTCTAAGGCACCATGCATTCCTTTCTCTTACTCCCAGTTAGAGCCAAGGAAAGTTTATAAGAATACATGGAATCCAGGTCGATACTCTAGATGGGGATCCTATTCTAAACATTGTGAGGTCTAATTGGAACTTCACATCAGGGAGACCCCTTGGTTGACAGATTTCCAGTACCATCAACAATGGCTCTAAAAGGAGGGCCATATGACAAGTTGTGCTCATTGAGTCTGTTTTGAACCTCTTATCTCAAATGGCTCATCCTCAAATATTACTCCTAGGGTGTTTCTCTAATTTATATGTTTATTAATTTTCAATCCCTAAAGAGCCTTTCTATCACTTTTCTCAGTTAAAGTTTGATGGTGAGGATGGAATATACATAACCTTGCACATTTATGATTTTCTTAAATTTTGTTAATCTTAAAAAATCGATGATGAAGAGTTTTCTTATGTTATTTTCTTCCTCGCCCTTGAAGATTGTATTAATCAATAGTTTCATACCTTACCACCCACCTCCATCCATTCTTTCAATCACTTCCTCAAGGATATTTATCAAGCCTTTGATAGATATGATTACCAAGATGTTTATAAAAGAATCAATCAGTTAAGAATGAATCCCAACGAATCGGTTGAGGATTTATCTAATCGATTCCTTCACCCTTGTCATGAATTTCCTAAAGATGAAGTGGATTGTGGTTTCTTTAAAAAAAATTAGCGTTTCGTTCATGTCTCTTTGCATGGTGAACCTGAAACCCCTGATTTTTCTACTTCCCCAACTCTTTCGAATCATGAGACCCCTCTAATTTCAAAGGAGGAATGTACTGCTCCTTTTATTTATCCTCCTCCTTTTCTAGTTCCGATAAGGGTGTCTCCCTACGATGATAAAAAGTGTGGGAAATATGAAAATAAAATTCCTAATCCATCCTCTCATTCTTCTTCTACTTCCCATGACTCACATTCAATGGAGGACAGAAATCCTAGAATGTGTCATGAAGCCTAGGGTGAAAACTAACTCCTCCATTCTGCAAGATGATGCTACTATTCATAACTCTAGTTTCAAACCTAATATGGATTTCTTTTATCCTCTATCATCTACATGCCATGACTCTTTGCACCATGATCTACCTAATCAACTTGCTCCACCAGCTAGTTTTTCACACTCTCTCAATTTTCAAGTTGCTGATTCAAATTGTGATCAAATACAACACAGTCCCATTACACAGGTAGGGGAATGAGACAGTGAATATGCTTTCTATCTTTCTTCTCTTTTCCAAAATCCTCCATGTGAAGATGATGCGCTTCTATCCTTGGATGATTTTAAATTCGATAATCTCGATAGGGAATCAAATGCAATAAATTATTCTAATTAATCAGTAACCTTCAGAATCAATCATTGAGATGATGATAAGTTTGTTGATGTATGTGATCACAAATTCCCAAGTGCATCATCTGATGTTGGGCATGGAATCCCCTTGTAGCATGTTTTGGGGCTCAAAGCCCAAGTTTTGGTCAAAGGTTTTGTAAGACTCTATGAATTGCGGGCATGGAGCATGAAGTAGAGGTTAAGTCATAGGGTTGTCTGCCCTAAAGTAATGTAATTTAATGTAAAGTCATGTCAGCCTACCCATGGTCCATGGACCATGGGATTGTATAAGTAGAGCGAGGCTCTAAGTTGTAAAGACACTTGAGGATAGAGTAAGTAGCGAAGGAATGGTTCGAGCTTAGAGTAGGATTCTAAGTGTATTGGGTCATAGTAGTAGGAAGAGGCTCTGCAGCTAAGTGTACAGAGGCCTAGTAGATTCCACAGCTGAGTGCGAGAACCCCTACAACTGAGTGCATAGGGAAGTGTCGAGTTTTTAAGCAAGATTGAAGATTAATAAAAGAGAAGTTGATTCCTATTTCTGTGTATTTGTTGTGCATTATCTTCTTTATGTTTGTATTGGGTTATGTATCACACGCATTGATATGATTATTGAATATGCTGTAATAACCATAACTATTACACACACAAGTTAAGTAATCGGCTAAGTACCAAGAGACTTAGGCATTATACGGGTCGCGATCCGAGTAGGGATGTACGGAAGCCGCATAGTAGGTTGCGAAGGGATCGCAAGTGTGCATAGCGACAAGTTAGATCGTAGACCTCCAGAATCCCATGAGACATCCCAAGGGTGTACAAACTTGGTTCTAGCACCCTCCCATACTACTTCCGTTGAGACCTCAGTCCGTGCTCCACGGACTATTGCCGAAAGGGCCAGTAGTACCTCTAAACCTGGGTCAGACCCATACAAGGCAAAAAATGGTTCCGTTGCCAGGACCGGAATCTGCGTAAAGGAGGTCTGATGTCGTCCCACTGGAATCCTACAAAGAAAGAAATTGAAGAGTGGTTGGACAAGAAGATTCACGAGTTTGCGGTGCAGGAAAATAGAAATTCGTGAGTATCTAAGGAAAAGTGGTTGGATCGCTACTTGTACACTGAAATCCAAGGAATTTTCTTTGTATCTTTTCCATCTAAGCTATATGAGTGGATCACGAAGTTAGTAGATAGCCAAGGAAGGTGTAGGCTCGACAAACCAATAGTGTGGACTCCAGAACTAGTGCGTAGACAAGAAGCCTCAGAAGATAAGATAGTGTGAGTTGTGGACCACTGGCTTGACTAAATAATAGGAGTATTTATCATTGAATTCGTGGTAGACACGACCATCAGCTACAGGGAGGCAGAACGATGTTTTCTAAAGGGAATGCAAGGTAAGTATATTAAATCTTTGAACACTTGGATTAAGATGCTATTTTGTGAAAAGTAGGTTATGCAAATAAATTAATGTTTGGGACTACGCGAAGAAAAAACATCTACAGAAGCAGAAGTAGTGAGGAGTTGGAAAACAGTCCCTTAATTTCACCCTCGCGGGAAAACAAGGAGGAGCTCATGAAAATCTCTCCGAGAAGCGCGGTCAGTTTGATAAGATAGAGAATTCCAAATTTACCACCCCCACCCACACCACCACTCATTTCACCCTCCTCACCTCCATCTCCACCCACTCCACCTCCGCCACCACCGCATCTTAGTATGGAAAGTGCAATCAAACTATCGGTGTTCATAGGAGTAGGAAATGAAGATTCAGACCAATTCTAGTTCATGGTAATAGTAGTATGGGAAGCACAGGGCGTCATGGATGATAATATTAAAAAGGCTATGTTGGTGAGCGTGCTGCAGGATCGCACATTAACGTGGTATATAAAGCATTCCAATGACCACCCGAACATAGGAATTGCAGAGATCCAGACCACGTTGAACAGGGAATTTAGCAGGCCAAAATCAAAGACACAATCAATCATCGGGTTTAAGGAGATCACGATGCTCCTGAGCAATACCCCATGGGATCTGGACCAAAGGCTAAAGAGTATGATCCACCAAGCTAATATGACGTTAACAGATGCATATCATCGCGCATGGTTTGTGGCCTCACTTATCCCACACTTAAGGACGACGCTGTCACAGAAAAAATTTCCACCTAGGCTGAAGCGTTGGAGATGGAAATAAGATTTAATGAGACCCCTATACAAGACCCTAGGTTGGGAGTCCAAAAAATCCACTCACAACTGTAGAATCTATGTATGGAGATGCAAATTTTGAAACAAGACAGGACAACTCGGGTGGAGGTGCGTGACGAAGTATGGTGCATAAAATGTAAAGGCCAGGGGCATGATAAGGATGACTGTCTAGTGTTCGCAAACTACTTGGCAGGGGGAGGGCCAATGCCATTAAGACCAGAGGCACAGGCAGGGCCAAGTGTGGCGTCTGGATTATGGTGCACGATCTTCCAGATAGGAGGAAAACATACCACAGATAATTGTCATCTGTTGCAGAAGTATACGCAGACGTCCCAACAATTGTTTTGTAATTTTTGCAGGTCGGTAGGCCATGACGAACACACCTTCCGAAGCTATGAACTAGTGATGGATCGAACTCCTGCCTACAGGGTAAAAACTTAACCGTGAGTCGTTGATCCAAATGCAGGGATGGTGCGTGCTAGGTTTCAGGGGCGTGCTAGGTTTCAGGTGCGTGCTAGGTTTCAGGTGCGCGGTCGGGGTTCTGTATCACGCACACTGATATGATTGTTGAATATGTTGTAATAACCATAACTCTTACACACACAAGTTAAGTAATCAGTTAAGTAGCAAGAGACTTGGGCATTATGTGGGTCGCGCCCCAAGTAGGGCTGTGCGGAAGCCGCACCAGAAGTTGCCAAGGGATCACAAGTGTGCGTAGCAATAGGTCAGACTGCAGACCTCCAGAATCCCCTTAAACATCCCAAGGGTGTAGAAACCTAGTTCTAGCACCCTCCCATACTACTTCGGGTGAGACCTCAGTCCGCACTCCACGGACTATTACCGAAAGGGCCAGTAATACCTGGATTTTCTTGGCTAAATCACCTCTGAACCTGGGTCAGGCCCATACAAGCCAACATCCGATCTTCTAGTTTCTCATGAAGATGTTACTTTACATCCAAAATATTATTCATTCAAAGAATATTTTCTTATCAAAACTTCTTCTTCATCTCACTATCCCTTGTGCTCTACCATTAGTGATGATTCTACTCGCAACGAAGATACTCCATGCTCTTCAAGTCCTTCATCCGATGAGTTAACCTCTCAATTGGAAAAAGGTATGAGATTATCCATGATGCAAATGAAAACAATCAAACCATTGAGTACTCTTCCCATCCCTCATCATCTCTTCTCTTGCATGAAGACAACTCTTCAAATAAAGTTCCTCACAAAATTTCCCCGATTCATTCATCTTCAGATTTGTGATGAGAACAATCCTTTGACTTGAGTAATATGGTTGTTGAAGTTGAAAATCTAGTAAAATTAGTGACAGAGATGGGTGCCATCTAGTGAGTAGTGGCCTTATTTAAACCAGTGATAGCATATATCATCAAACCATGCACAATCTAGTTCAATCTTTAAAATGTGATTTTGCAATACTGGAAAATTCAAGGACCTTCCAGGGAGTTGAGGCACTTCAACTTCCATTGATGGTTATGCCAGGACCTCACGACTCTGGTAAGCCCCTCAAACTAATTCAAATCTTTGCATGGTTTCACTCAATGTAAATCTATTTCTGAAAGATATTTGGTATTTTGGATGTAAGCTTTCAAATTTCCAAGATTTTACTTCTGACCGGATTTAGGAATCTTTTCAATTCGTTCATCTTCATGAAAATCTCTAGAAATCAAACTCGGTTTTGGATTGTGTATCTCTCATAAATTCATGGAATTACAAAGTTGATCATTTGAAAGACCATATTTGGCTGAAGGAATCATATATATCATATTTTTTTCATGATGAGAAACTCCTAGCTTTCCTTGTGAATATCATATCGTGAATCTTGTTCTTCATCGCACCAAAAATCCACTTGAGTGTGAATGAATGCATGAGTTATTGTGCAAATCAAATTCTTTTTCATTTACTGCATCTTGACTGACTTCATGTGTTTACTGTACTGGAATTCCTTTCCACTTCTTTTAATGATTACGATGCTAGTGTAGTGTGTTACCAATTACAAAGAATTGGATTGTCACATTCATCACATGAGGAATATGATCCTATTATTCAGAGCATTTGTGAAATTTTTCAAGTTGATTTACTTTGTTAATTACAAACTAGGAATATGATACTTTAAGCAGCCCATTTGATCATTATTTTTTCTTTAATGACTATCATTCAACTTATCATTTTTCCACCAGCACATGGAATGACAGTTTCTTTATATCCTTTGATCTTTATGGTTCAACATTTCACTATTTAGATATTTGTCAAGTGGTTGAGGCACTTCAACCTTCGTTGATGGTTATGTCAGGTTCTCACTGTCTCAAAATGACTCCTGAATATAATCAGATCTATTTTCCTTCACAAGATTCCCATAGTAATCCCATGCCTCAAATTGAAAACTCATCTTTTCAGATATTTCATGGTTTTCAAGAGGATTATCATGAATTTTATGACCCAATCATTGAATGGTTGGAACAGACTTACCTGGAAAGCTTCACCACAAATAGAAATTTGTGATCCTTCCTCATGCTTACTAAGGAGTTTGGAGTAGATGGAGACACATTCACAACAAGATTCAAAGGTTTGTTGAATGATGGTTCTCATAAAAAGAGTAAGAATATAAACTTGTTAGAAGCGGTGGCTATGGCCTATCTTATTTCTTAGAGGAAAGACCTCAATTTTTTGTGCAAGCTATTCAATTTCGTATCTTTTATAGTGCACATTGTTTTATATTTGTTTTAATCGATTTCATATTTTTTATTGCAGGTCGGGAACAATTATGTTGGTGACATTGGAAATTCCATTTTATGTGACCCTAACCTTCTAGCAAGTTAGGTTGGGAGTAAGTCAAGTTTCATTTTAGTTTACCTACAAGTCCATTCTACATTCGTTTTCTAGTTTGTCTTATGTTTTTTGGTTTTGGTTTCACATCATGTTTTTATTTAGCCATTTTCTGCCTTGTCTTCTGGTTTTGTTTCCTTTTTTTGTGTTGTATTTCCTTTTATTTTGTCACACCATACATGGAGATTCTCTATTGGCTCAAAAATAATGTGGAAAAATACAAAGGACTTGGTAACACTGCAACATTTGGCTAACTCTATGTCCTTCTTCCTTGTCTTGGTTACATCTTTTGGTCGATGATGTTCCAATGAAAAATATGGTCCTTGTGTGAAGAAAGCCTTGTGTCAAACCATGATCTCCATGTCTGTAATGGAAACCTCATGCCTACACCCGGGTCTTTATGTTTTAGTGTTTTTAGGCTGATCCAATCTAGTAGATAATGATAAGGAGAAAATCTAAACGAGAAAACCAATATCACAGGTCTTATATATTCTTCTATGAAGGGACATCCTCTCCTACTCTGAATAAGTCAGGATCCCTCTTCGGCCCATGAAATAAATAATTGTTGATGCACAATCCTAAATAAATAAAGAAGAAGGAAGAGAAAGGATTCCTATGCGGAGAGGTGAAGCAAGAAACTCCGCAAGGGTACTGTCTAGGTGTGTCGACATCGGAGTAATGTTTGTGTTCCTCAAGTGATTACGTCAGGGTACTATCCAAGCCCAATGGCAATAAAGCAACACCATAGATGAAAAACTATACTCTAAAAATCTAAATCTCATGAACTTCATTACCCTATCCCGATTCAAAACGTTGTATGATCATTGGTTTTACGTTTGTGTTTAAACAAGAAAAGGAATGAAGGGGACTGTGTTTATGCATGGGGTAAGTGGGGAATCCATGGTAATCTAAACAATGAGTCAATACTTCCTGAAGAACTAGACCCTGCACAAAATAATTGACCAATGCAGAGGATCTGGAGTTCTACCAGTGTGTCACCAAGTGTTGTCGCTAAAACAAACACCCTCCAAAATTTTGAGTACACTCAACTTTTGGAGCCTACTATGGATCTTCTGATTGGTCATTCCATAGTCACTTTTTGGTCAGCTGATGATTTTTAAGCTCCCTTCTTGGATTAGAAGTGTCAAAGTCACTTGCTCACACATGCTCAATCTGTAACAAGTGCATGAGTGCATTATTTTATGCAAGTTTGGACAATCATAATGCGTTCCATCAAGATTGCGCCTGTGTGATGTCCAATCCATGAAAACAATTAGTGCACATTGTCAACAACAGTTTCTCACATTCTAGTTGCGTTTGTACTTCCATTTTGGTGAGTTTTGAAAATTGTCGCTTCCATGCACCTTTTTTCTCACGAGTGTTGTTTTCATGTTTTCGGTTGTCAATTTTGCTTTCTTTCACTTTAATTAGTGTCATTTTCATGTTATCTTTTCGCTGGCATGTGTCACTTTCACTATTGTTCACATATCATAAGATTCATTCACACTTTAGCAATTGTCATCTTTTCGCATGTTAGTTGTCGAACAATGTATGTTTGCTTTTTCTGGTGGTTTCAAGGGGTTATCTTTGTGTTAATGATTTGGTCTAACCATGTAGACATCAGTCACACTCATTCCCAAAGTTTTCAGCACTATCACACAAGTGTTGTCACGGATCGTAAAGTGTACCTTTAGTGTCGTACTTGTCATAAATTAATCACAAATTTGTCACATTGAGGGAAATATGTTGTTAACGCGTTCCATATGATCTATGTTGTTATGTCGTCAAATTGTTTCAAGTGTGTGATCACAGTCAAGTCATATCACTGTTCACAATAGTCTCTTCGGTCCCAAACTTAGCGAAATTTTTGAAAATTCCCAGCAACCTAGCCTCATCCAGCCCTCCTAAATTGCGCATTGTAGTCTCAACCCTCAAGTAGATATTTTGTCTCTTGGCACTACACATTGCACAGTGATATTCCTCCCAGAACTACACATTTTGTAACATTAGTGCTCAAGCCCAGCACCGAAGTCCCAGAGCTATGCAATATCTCCACCCAAGCTAGCACTGCCCATTGCATAGTCTTAGTCCTCAAGCCTCAGTCTTGATCTCCTAAACTGTGCAATAATCTGGCCTCTTCTCCTTTTTAGTACTGCACATTTTGCATTTTCAGAGCTTAAGGCAAAGCCTTGGCCTGCAAAACTGTGTAATCATGCCCTCCAGCCAAGCCTGAACTATGTATTGCATAGTCTCATAACGTGAATCCAATCCTTGAGCTCTTGAGCCATGCAACTATGCAATAACATAATATTTTTTTCCTCCGAGAACTACACAGTTGAATGAAATAGTGCCTAACTCCTCAACTTGGCTCACTGAGATCCCAAAATATGCATTCTTCTTCCTTAGTCTAGCCTGAACTGGGCATTGCATAGTCTCAAGGCTCAAGCTTCACCCGTGACTACCTGAGCTACGAAATTGTGTAGTTATTGCGCCTCTTTCCCAACCTGTCACCCAATTTTGGCTGAGTCAGTGGATCAATATGCACCATCTTATACTAGGGGTTTACCAGACTGATGTTGTCTTGTCATGAGTGGATTGTAGATGTAGATACTCTATCATGATATGGCAAGATGATAAAGAGGGATATGGAGAAGGAGGACATGTTAGAAGACGCATATGGAGCTGAAGAGATATGATTATCATCAGGCAATAAGATGAAGGAACACCAGACTATAATAGAAGAATAAGATCAAGATCACATGGAAGAATCATCATCTTCATGTCATAAGGAGGAGGAAGAAGAATAATATGTACTATATTTTCAAGAAGACACAAAGAAAGAAGCAGCAAGGATGACAACTTGGCACTATCACACCATCATGCAGTCCATGTCATCAATGTCATGTCATGTCATGTCCTGTCACAAGTCATCATATGCCACATCATTATTGTGGATTATGTAATTACCTATTCAAAATGTATTGTAAAGTGGAAGTGCAAAGGAAACATTCAGAATATGAAGAGTCATGTAAAGTCTAAAAGTAATAGGAATTCAAACAATCATGAGGGTAGTCAAAGAGTCACAAGGAAGGTGAAGCATCATCTCTTGGCTATATATACATACTCATTCTATGAGAAAATGGATTTTCACCACTCCACTATTGGAGCTAGTGATGTTCATTGTATACATGTGTCCTGGGACTTTTACTTAATAACAGAAGCCTTCAGGGTCAACACATTTTTCATGCATGGATTATGAATATTTATAAGACTATTCTACAGATGTTTGTATTTCATGTTTTCTTTCATTTGTGCTAAAGTAGTTGAACTATTTCAGTTATTTTAGTACTTATCTTATTGAGAATGTGTTGTAATGGTTGTTATTGTTGTCCCATCCTTGTAGAATATTCCGCAGGATACTAGACAAATCTTTCTTATTCATTGGTTGTAATGACCATCACATCGTTTTGTGGACTATTTTGTTGAATGTCAGAGGGATCCTTCTTGTTCATGTGTGTCTCTACTTGGATGGTACTATTACCTCTCTCTTATAGGATCACTTTACTCTTTCCCTCCACAGTAGAAGAAATTTGACACACCTACAACTAAACACTCACTAAGCACACCTTCTTGTTTTTTGAAGGCACCATGTGTTCCTCTCTCTTACTAATACTTAGAGCCAAGGAAAATCTACAAGAATACATGGCAACTAGGTTGATACACTAGATGGGGCTCTTATTCCAAACCGCGTGAGGTCTAATTGGGACTTCACATCAAGGAGACCCCTTGGTTGATGGATTTCAGCACTATCAACAAACACATATTTCATTAAAATTTCTATTTTTTTATTATAAAGACTTCAAGAACAAACCCATTTCATTAAATTTGGAATTATATAGTGGGTCTAGAATTTAGAACTTTAACTAGATTTAGTTTGAAAATGTGTTAGTTCACTACTTTGAATGTATTTATTCACCATTTTTTGTGATAAACTATATAAAACAAATTTATATAAAGTTGTAGAAGAAAATATTTGACGTCTTGAGCTCCTTATACTATTTAGTCTAATATTATTTATGGTTCCTATTAAAAAATTGATTAATATTATTTGAGGACAAGAATATTATGAATATTCTTTTTGTTTGATAGGTAATGTGAGCCCTGAAATGACTAGCATGCCTAACCCATGGCTTCAGTATTTGTGACCTAGGGGCATTTAATCTATCAAAATCACTCAAAGATCACACTTGGAATGGGCCACACCAACCCTTATCATGGCTAGATTTTTTCCCAGGATTTTCAAAACGATAACCTTTTGTAACATGCCAGAGTTAAAATTTAATGCATTAAAGGTTAATAAAGGTAAAATAAGACCAAGATCATGGGACACGTATTCCAAGATGAATGTTGGGCAAATCGCACTATAATGGGCATCACTCTCAATTTATTAATGTCAAAGGAAATTGGCAAAGGAATGGGAAAAGGAAAAGAGGCAATAATCTGCATTTAATTATGATAAATAAAGGAAAATAGGAGAAGAGGAAGGTGAAGGGACCCAAATTTGCATGCAAGGGAAAATTAGAGAAAATGAAGAAAAAGTTGACCTCAATGATAAAATCAATGTAAACTTTCAAACAAGAACTCATACGATTACTTGTTTGTTTGAGGTAGCAAAAAAATCAATTGATATTGAAAAGTGTTGACTCAGAATATATATATATATATATATATATATATATATATATATATATATATATATATATATATATATATATATATATATATATATATATATATATATATATATATATATATATATATATATATATAGCATAGTTTTTGACACTTTAAATTTTCTTATGTACATTATTTTTAAAATGTTAGTGATTTTCATGTTGATTTTAAAAAGTTTTGATGCAACGTCAAGCCCTTTTTTTAGAAGAATTATTTTTTTACTTTAAATTTTCTAATGTATTAAATGTGAATATTTATTTTCTAACTTTAACCATTTTTGAAGTAGTTGTCTTCTTCATATTTTTTTTCTTTTCATTTTTTTTTTGTAGTGAGATCTTTATTTTTTGCATAATTAAGAAAAAGGTCGATATTTTAAAGTTTTGATATTCTATATATTTATATATCATTAACTAATAGTTCAATGCACATCAAATAGTTGTCTCTAAAAGAACAATAATTTTTAACAGTTGATATAAAGATACATATTTTGAATATAAATATAACAAAAAAATACACATTTTGAGACTTTTTTGTTAAAAATGACATGTCAAATAATTTTTTTTTTAGGAAACATTTAACAAAAATATTGTTAAATAATAACATTTTTTATGAATTTTCACGTCAAAAATTAATAACAATAATCACAATGTTTTCCAAAAAATAATGATTCACATAAAAATTAAAGTGAGAATCAAATACTACAAATATTAAACATATAACAACAATAACTGAATACTTATTCTTCTCATTAAATGTCAAAGTCAAAATATTACAAGTATAACTAACTAATAGTTACAAAAAATGAGCTTGATTTCCAAGCATAATTTAAATTTAATCTATAATATCACGTAATCCATACTCTTCACCATCTAGAGTTTCATCATTGTCTTCTTCCATAATATTTTATGCTTAAGTTTTCTCATTTTCCTCTTTTGATGGATCTTCGATGTTTGTGAATTTCCCAATGTATGCCTTTCCAATCATTCCCTCTAATGGTGGTTGAGCTTCCTTTGCCTTTTTTTCCACACGTGATTCATTGAGACCCCCTTTCCTCAAACCAACTTCTTGCATTGTGTTGTCGCTTTTTCTAGCACCCATAGCATAAGTGCTTGAGGAGATGTAAAAGCTTCCTAGAGACAAGATCTAGGTTGATTGTAGACCAGTGCCTAGGACATGTTAAGAGAGGAGTGCATTTGAATATTATTAGTGAGCGATTTCTGCTACACTCCAATTGTCACATAATTGGAAAAATATAATGACGGGGGGCTTGGTTCATAGTCCTTCATCAAGGTAAACTCAAGCAAATATATGTATCTAAATTTTGGGGGGGTAAATCAGGTTGATCTCAAAGAGGAATGTCTGGTTCTAGTGGCCGACACACAATAATAAGCAGTTTAATATTGGATTTGTAGTAAAAGTGAAGAGGGGGAAAGAGAGGAGGGAATTCAATGCATAGGGCTGGAAACAAGACAAAATCCTAAGCAAAGATGTTCTGACAGAATTATGGAAGAATTAAAAGGTGGAATGGAACAAACAGTTGATTGATAATTAAGGTTTCATACTCTACACATCATGACTACATTTCTTACCAATCATCATATGTAAATCTTTTCTCATACGAGTATTGTAGGCTATCGAATAACACAAGTAAATATCTATAATTACCACAGGTATTGTTACTACTTAGCAGAAAAATATACAACCATGAATAAGAGTGAAACTGATAGCTTCATTACACTATTTAAGAGGGATAAAAACATACGTGAAGTGATAACAAAAGGGGAACATACTATATATTTCTCTGATTGGAATCACCAAAGAGTTTCATTCATCCTTCAAAATGAGTCCAATTCACCAGTTAATTTACATTCAGCAAGGTATCGCTTAAGTCCCTCATGAACAAGAAAATAGAACAAAAAGTGGAATCACTTAATTTGGACCCCTCGGTGCAGAATTTCGAAACCTTTGTTAATTGTTTCTTCCTCCCTTTTATAATGAGAGGGAGAGATTTGTAAACAATTACAAAATATATTGGCCCAAGCTTTAGCTATCCGATAGACTAACTGTTAGGGCATGCATGCTCTATTGCCTCAAATTATTACTACAGAAAGATGCCTTTCTTGAAAATACAATACTCAAAATAGTAAAAAAAACAAAATAAAACAGAACATAATGAACAAGTGAATTGAAATGATGATAAGAGAAATATATCTCCACAGGATTCTTGTTATGTCCTTTGCTCACACCATGTCTCTGCCTCAATGTGCCCCTTTTGTTGCTCGACTGATTCCTACTGCTTCCACCTTTCTTTATTATTCCTCTAGAACTCAACATGCCCTTTGAAATAGTTACACAATTGCATCAAAGATTTTATGTGGTATACCACTTGATAATACACGGGAGATGAAACCTTTCAATATGCCTAGACCCAGGGGCCTAGGTGGAAACTACATGATTGGGGCCTAGGGACTTAGGGCCAAATCATTTTGGGCTTAAAACCTTGGATGGAATGGAGGGTGATTCTTTGAGTCATTATTACATTACAACGATCCAAACATATGAATCATAAGACCACAACACATATGCACCTCGGTTGAGTTGAATATCAAAAATTGAAAATCAGGGATTTCATAACATTATATTTGGTTGCACCTCCAAAACTTGTGATCTCTGATTAGTGACATGGTCTGGTCCATGTGGAGAGGGAAGGAGGGAAGGCCAACACAAAATATTCTAACATATATATCCTTTATTAAATTTGTCCACTTTATAAAAAACCTTTATCAACTTCTCCTCCCAACCATTGGTTTTGATACATAAAGCACACATATTCATGGGAACCGCCTTATGCCACCTATCCACCTCTCTTTAGGCCCACAATATCGAGTGTTTCCCCTATATTCATATCGGAAGAAACCTTGTTATGATCCTCTATAAAATTATGATATCGCACTGTTTGCGATCACCGATCACCGATTACCCTTTGTTCTTAGCCCTTGGTTCTTTGACTCCTTATAACCACGTGCCAACCCCTGTATTAGAGCCCTTCAATCAAAGTTTTAAAATCTGAGGTTTAAACTTGATATGATTATTTTCCTCATCCTTCGATTGTTGATCTGCGAGAAGACATCATCTGTTGCCACATGTCACCTTCTGAGTGGTGACATTTGCCACCCTATTTTGGCCCCTTATGACCCTTGAAAATGTCAGATCTTCATGCCACATGTCATCCATGCTACCACATCATGATGATGTCATATGCCTCGTGGATTTATTAGGACCAATATTATTCCACCACATGGCCCTATAGAGGAGAGAGAAAAGGACCACCTACCCTTGGTTTTGTGTTGAATTTCTTTCTTAATCCTAATCATCCCTCCCTGATGCTTTAACACTAACATATCACAAATCACGATATCACAACATTTTAGAGTTGTCACCCTGCCAGTGTGCTGATTCGTTGATACGATTAATCACTGGTTTCTAATCAGTGATATTTCTTTGATTTTATGGTGTGCATTGGAACCTCTAATCGTCGATTTGCGATATTGATGATTGTCGATCATTGATTTGCTTTGCTCCACTTCTAGACCTACGATATATTGGATCTCTGATATTTGATGCGTCGATATGCCATGACCTCTGGTATTTCAATCACCAATGTGTCAGGATCTCTGACTTGTGATCGTCGATATGTTGGGACCTCCGATAGTCTCTTCTTTCTTCCTTTCAAAGGTGGCAAAAGCCCTCAACTTCAATAGGCCATATCGTTTTATCCACTAGTCCATTTTTGGACTTCCACATACCATTGGAAATCTTGTTCGAAGCACTTTCTAATGGATAGGGGCCGATTTAGCTTTGAGTGCTTCTGTGGCTTGGAAGATGGCTGCAAACTTTTATGCTCTTTTTCACTTCAGAAAAATGAAAATACAATTTCTAAAGAGTGACAAAATTTGTTCCAACTGGGGACAGTGCCTTGCTAGAAAAGT
Source organism: Pinus tabuliformis (assembly GCA_031772625.1). Classification (NCBI taxonomy): domain Eukaryota; kingdom Viridiplantae; phylum Streptophyta; class Pinopsida; order Pinales; family Pinaceae; genus Pinus; species Pinus tabuliformis. The sequence goes on from CM062807.1 coordinate 735,898,699, forward strand.
GTTAAGAACCTACAGAATAGTAGCCTTCACCATTGGGCATGGAGCCAAAAATATAATGGATCGATCAATCCAGAAAATCTCCATGGAATTTTATTTGCAAAGAGTCCTTTCCTCATCAAACTAAAATGTAGAAATATAAATTCTAACAACTGGAAATTAAATGATCCGCTAGTGAGCTTATTTATGTACAACTCCTACTTATGTACCAAGCTAAATTCACCCAAGTGAAGTCAACCTTCCAATGATACCATCTCAACATTAGGGTATTGTACCTAATGCCATCGTTTCCTAGAAATTCAACAATTAAAACAAGCATGTCCCACAGAAAAGCTTTGTACAAAACTTTGGATATGTGCCCCTAAATTGGCAGTTGGTGCTTAGATCTTTTGATCTCCTCCATGAACCTTCTAATGGGGTTTTTCTCTTGAAGATCAATGGATGATAGTTTCATGCACCCCATAAGAGCTTCAGACCAAAGGTTTGACACATACCTTGGAATAGAACTATATTGTTGAAGGAGAAAGATACCATATAATTAGCTACTGGATCATGGAACTGATGAGGAAAATTTGTAGTTGTCTCCCTTTCTTGAACAATTTCTAGGGAGGAATATTTCTGCAACAAGAAGCCACAGACTTTTCTTGGCTCCTCAGCTATGGGCTCTTCTTGAAAGAAATTTCATTGGAAGCCCTCTCCCCACTTTCTTGTAAGCAAATCCCTTTGAAAATCCGTGACCATATCATCCTCCCATGAATCATATGAATCATAAATTGGAGGAGGTTCTTGAACTTGTTCTCCAGGTGAAGGATGTGAATCGTAAACTAGAGCCTCTTCTTTCTATGCATCTTCCCATGACTGGGACTATTGCAGTTCTACATCACTCGACTTCCCATTGGATTCATACTCATCATAAGAAGGAGAATCATCAAATTCTCCAAAATAAGATCTTTGAGGGTTTATTCGCAGCTCGATGATGTTTCCTTCTTTCCTTTCTTGATTAATGGTCAATGCTTCTTGATGTGAGTAGATATATTCTTATAATGGAGTCTCACAAACATCTTCAATAAGGTCATTAACCTCAGGAATATTTTCAAAATTAAAATGTGTTCATAAACCTTCAAATAGAGCATTCGGTAGATATAATCTTTTGCAATAATGATTAAATGCTATGTGAAAACCTTTTAAGGAAGATATGCTGCCATGAGGTATTTTTCTGTACCAAACTCTAAAATATTCTTCTAAAAAGGACATGAACAATTTTATTTGCACATCTTCAAAAACAATAACCTGTTGTTCCATGCATTCATGAAAACCCTTAATGTGTTGATCTGACCTTCTATCTGTGCTTCCATTGAATCTAGGCAAATAGGTATTCCATTCATGAAATGAAGGGACATAATTGGGATAACCAACAATAGAAGAAAAATCCAGTGGGGAAAATTTGTTGGCCAAGAATGTAGGAATGGCCATTTTGAAAACCCCTTTAGGTGAGTTATCTTAAGTTCAAAGGTAGGGGAAATTTTCAGTTGTTTAGCATCAGAGTGAGTATGAGGCCTCTTGAAATATAGGATGATCAAATAAATATATAGACAATGGAGTTGCTAGGATGTTTACCATAAGATTGAAACAGTGGAGTAGCCAAGGTGAGAGATCTTCAATGCACACTTCCCTTGCTCACCTGACAAAGGGAATGTAAAAAATTGTCATACCTAGGGAAAAGTATTCTAATCCATGTAGATTTTCCTATAGATTTACAAGCTCATGCAATGTACTAAAGAAAACGATAAGAATTTACTTCTACTTTCAACCATCAGAAGTCAATAGATCGATGAAAACAATAATTGACAAGAGGAAGATAATCAAATACACATAACACAATAAGTATTCGGGGAAAGACACAGCTCAAAAACCCACTATATGTATTGCATATATAAAAAATTCAAGATGATAATATAACGCTTTTTCTCTCAAGAACAATCCAAACACTCAATAAAATCAATCTCCAACTCATAAGAAAACTCCTGGCCAACACTTAGCCAATTTTGCAGCTCTCCAAGTCCCTATTTCCTTGCACAATTAATATGGCTAATTAACCCATATTAATGGGAGGCCAGTGCATCCAAAACTGTGCAATCCCTTCAAGGTTCAGTTCCTGATTGCATGCATGATCTATACAACTCAGTAAATCATACAACTGATAGTACATTGTCCCTGCACTCTAGTCTCAATTGGGTCTTTCTCAGAATCGACATGCATGAGTTTCTGATGAGGGAATCTTCAGTTAACTAGAGTAGCACTAGTTAATGCATTAGTGCATCAACTGATTGTTAACTCACTATTAGTTCCTCAAACAATTTGGAACTAATTTAACTGGACTTAACTCAATAAACTGAGTTAACTAATTACAACTCATACTTAAATCATCCTATACCCCTATAATATGGGGAGAACATACACATGACTTCAGAAAGACTTCCAACTTGAAATTCCTAAGAAAATTAAGTTAATTAAACTTAATTAATTATTTACAAGTTGCTATGAGAATAGAATTCAATTATAATTCTCAGTTTAATGCAAGGACAAATTAAACTGGAATTCCTTATTACCATTTCTCAACAATCTGTTTCCCAACAATGGTGCTAGAAATATGTTGTCACCTTTTCTAACCCCTGTATCACAAGTGCTTCAGGAGATATAAAATCTTCCTAGAGACAACCTCTGGGTTGATTGTATACCAGTTCCTATGACATCTTAAGGGAGGAGTGCATTTGAATATTATCAGTGAGGGCTTTCTACTGCACTCCAATTGTCACATAATTATAAAAATATAATCAAGGGGGGCTTGTTCCAATAGTCCTTCATCAAGTTAAACTCAAGAAAATACGTGGATCTAAATGCTTAGGGGCTAAATCAGGCTGATCTCAAAGAGGAATGTTTGGTTCTGGTGGCCAAACCACAACAATAAGAAGTTTAATATTAGAGTTGTACTAAATGTGAAGAGGAAGAAACAGAGGAGGGAAATCGATGCATAGGACTAGAAACAAGAAAAAACCCTAAGAAACGATGTTCTCATAGAAGTATCGAAGACTAAAGAGGTGGAATGGAAAAAACTGTGGAGCACTAGTTAAGGTTTCATACTCTATACATCATGAATACATTTCTTACTAATTAGCATATATAAATATGTGCTCATATAGGTACTGTAGGCTATTGAATAACACAAGTAAATCTATAATTACCACATGTACTATTACTAATTAGCAGCAAAATATATAACCATGAATAAGAGTGAAATCGACAACTTCATTACACTATTTCAGAGGGAGAAAAACATACATGAAGTGATAAGCAAAGGGGAAACATAATGTATATTGTTTTGATTGGAATCACCAAAGAGTTTCATTCATCCTTAAAAATGCGTCCAATTCACCAGTCGATTTACATTCAATAAGGAATCGCTCAAGTCCCTCATGAGTAGGCAAATAGAACGAAAAGTGGAATCACGAAATTTGGACCCCTCGAGTGAATAATTATGGAACCTTTGTTAAGTGTTTCTTCCTCCCTTTTATAAGGAGATGGTGAGCATTGAAAATAGTTAAAAAATATCTTGGTATGAGCTCCAGCTGTTTGATAGACTAGTTGTCTCGACATGCATGCTCTATTGCCTCAAATTATTACAACAGAAAGATGCCTTTCTTGAAAATACAATACTTAGAATAGTAAAAACAACAAAATAAAATAGAACAGAATTAAAAAGTGAAACTTAAATGATGATATCAGGAATATATCTCCATGCCATTCCTATTATGGCCTCTGCTCAGGCCATGTCTCTACCTCAACGTTCCCCTTTCACTGCTCGATTAGTTCCTGTCACTTTCAACTTTCTTTATCAATCCTATGGAACTCAACATGCCCTTTGAGATGGCTATACAGTTGTATCAAATATTTTATGTGGTATACCACTTGATAATATGCAGGGGGGTGAAACCTTTCAAGATGCCTAACCCTAGGGCCTTAGGTGGAAACTGCATGATTAGGGTCTAGGGACTTAGGGCCAAAGCCTTTTGGGGCTTAAACCCTTGGATGGATTGGGGGCCAATTATTTGAAGCATACTAAATCACAACAGTCCAAATGTATGACTCATAAGACCACAACACATGTGCACCAGGGCCTAGATAAATGTCAAAACTCAGAAATTGATGATTTCATAACATTGTATTCAGTTGCACCTCCAAAAATTGCGATCTCCAATGAGTGACATGGCTTGTTCCACATGGAGAGGGAATGAGGGAGGGCCCGCACAAAATATTTTAACAATATATCCTTTATTAACTGTTTCCACTTTATAAAAAAACTTTATCAACTTCTCCGCCCAACCATTGGTTTTGATAGATAAAAAACACATATTCATGTGACCCACCTTATGCCACTTGTCCACTTTTCTCTTGGTCCATGATATCAGTTATTTCCTTGATATGTATACCAGAAGAAACCCTTATATGCTCCTCTATAAAATGCTGATATCCCACTGTTTGCAATCATAGATCACCCTTTGTACTTAGCCATTGGTTCTTTGACTCCTTATGACCACGTGCCAGCCCCTATATCAGAGCCCTTAAATCAGTGTTTTAAAATCGGAGGTTTAAAATTGATACAACAATTTCCCTTATCCTCTGATCACTGATCTGCAAGATGATGTCATCCTTTTCCACGTGTCACCTTGTGAGTGGTGACATGTGTCACCCATTTTTTGGCCTCTTATGACCCTTGAAAATGCTAGATCTGCATGCAATGTGTCCTCCATACTTCCATGTCATGATGACGTAAGACACCATGTGGCTTTATTAGGACCAATAGTATTCTCCCACGTGGCCATCTAGAGGAGAGAGAAAACGACCCCCTACCCTTTGTTTTGCTTTGAATTTCTTTGTTAATCATAATCAACCCTCGCTGATGCTTTAACACTCACATATCACAACTTGTGATATCACCACATTTTAGAGTTGTCACCCTGCCAGCGTGTCAGTTCACCAATATGACTAATTGTTGGTCGCTAATCAGTGATATTTATTTGTTGTTGTGATGTGTTTTGGAACCTCCGATCACTGATTGCGATATCAGTGATCGTTGATCGTTGATTCGCTTTGCTCTATTGCTGGACCCCTAATATATTAGAGATCTGTTATTTGATGCACTGATATGCCATGACCCCTGATATTATGATCGTTTATGTGCCGAGATCTACAACTTGTGATCGTCAATATTTTGGGACCTCCGACAGGCTCTTCTTTCTTCCTTTCAAAGGTGACAAAAACCCTCAACTTTAATAGGCCATATCTTCTGATCTAGAAGTTCATTTTTGAAATTCCACATACTGTTGGAAATACTATTTAGAGAAATTTCCAATGGAGAGGGTCTTATTTAGATTTGAGTGCTTCTGTGGCTAGGAAGATAGCCGCAAAAATTTCTTCTCATTTGAACTTTAGACAACTGAAAATAAATTTTGTAGTGAGTGACAACATTGGCTCCAACTAGGAATAGTGCCTTACTGGAAAGGTGCTGAGAACCTACAGACCAGTAGCCTTCCCCATTAGGAATGGATTAAAAGGTATAATGAATTGATAAAACCAGAAAATATCCATGGAATTTTATTTGCAGGGAGTCCTTTCCTCATCAAACTAAAATGAAAAAATATAAATTCTAACAATTGGAAATTAAATGCTCAGCTAGTGAGATTATTTATGTACAACTCCTACTTATGTACCAAGCTCAATTCACCCAAGTGAAGTCAAAATTCCAATGATACCAACTCAACATCAGGATACTGGACCTTATACCATCATTCCCTATAAATTCAACAATTAAAACAGGAATGTACCATATAAAACTTTGTACAAAAGTTTTGATATGTGCCCCCAACTTCGTAGTTGATGCTCATCTCTTTTGATCTCCTCCATGAACCTTCTAATGGAGTTTTGTTCTTAAAAAACAGTGGCCAACATGTGCATGCACGCCATAAGAGATTAAAACCAATGGTTTGACACATACTTTGGAATAGAAGTATAATTTTGCAGGCCAAAGAAAGATACCATATGATCAGCTACTAGCTCATGGAACTTTTGAGGAAAATTCGTAGTTGTCGACCTTTTTCTAGGGAGGAATATTTCTGCAATAGGAAGCCACTGACTTTGCTTGGTTCTTCAACTTGGTCTCCTCTTGAAAAAAAAATCGTTGGAATCCCTCTCTCCACTCGCTTGTAAGAAAATATTTTTGAAATCTATGACCATCTCATCCTCCTGTGAATCATATGAATCATAAATTGGAGGAGGTTATTGAGCTTTTTCTCCAGGTGAAGGATGTGAATCATAAACTAGAGCCTCTTATTTTTTTGCATATTCCCATGAATGGGACTACTGTAGTTCTACATCGCTTGACTTTGTTGGAAATAATACTGAGAGGGGGGGGCCTGATTCAGTATTATCAAATTCTTTTCAATATTTCTTTCAGATTTATAATTTAATTTATTCTTCAGATATTGATCATTAATTTGTATGTCAGTACCATATTATAATGAACAAGAACAAGAAAAATAGATAAGAACACCAAAGAACACCAGATATAAGGTGGAAACCCAATGTGGGTGAAAACCACTGACTGCAATATGTCTCTATCTTCTTTCAATTAGAAGCTTCTTTTACAAGGATTTTGTACTGGTGCAGTCCTTTACCAGTACGCAGGCTGCAACCTGCAGAGAGCTACAACTCTCTCTTGTTTTCAAGTCTCTCCTGGAAGGGAGCTACAACCCCCTTTCCTCTTCTACTTCTTTAAGGACCACGTTTCATTAATTTTCAGACTGGATCCAAGAAGATCAAATAATCATCAAGTACATGAAAATCACCCAATATCCTTATACAATCAACCAATGAATCACCCAACTTCTCAGAATGCTGTAAACAGAAAAGTGATACCAGAAATCTAAACCCAGAACTCTGCAGCAATAGATAAAAGACAGCCAACAAATGTTTCAAGACAGGTCCACAACTTCACCGATATAACCTTGCGGATATCCGCAGTCTTTCTGTGCCTGAACTGCGCAGATCTGCACTGTATCCTTCTGCTGCTCTGCGTACCACCGCACCTTCCCCTTCTGCTGAACTGCGTACCTCAACTCAGATATGCACTGCACTGTGTGTCTGACCGCGTACCTCCGCACTGTTCCTTCTGTTCCTCTGCGTATCTCCGCACTTTGCTTTCTTCTGCGCTGCGTACCCCCGCACTGCGTCTTCTCCTACACTGTGTACCCCCACACCTACGCCGTGGATCGCCTCCAAACCTCTGATTAGGGCCAAATTAACAGTCCTCCAATGTGCCACAGTCAGTCAGATCCACAGATCTGATCATGCGCCCGAGAGTTCACGACTTATCAATAGATTCGCCTTAATATTTCTCCTTGATTTAGATCTAGCTTTGTAAAACCAAACACCCAAAATTTTAGATCTTAAGATATTCAATTTTCACAAGTGTCTAGCCAAGTGATCTCCTTCCTCTTTTTATAGTGAAACCCTTGTCCACACCATGGGACAAAACCATCAAAAATTAATACAAGGGATCCAAACCGGGGTTCAATAAATTAGATCCTATACCACGGGCCAAAACCATAGGATCGTAAAAGACAGGCTAAATACCAAGGGCCAAACATAGGATACCCCATGTGAGCGCGCTTCTCTGCATTGGAGTGAGTGAACTGGGGGACCGCACCTTATGAACGGTGAACCTGCGGGTATGTCTGCACTCCCTGGACGGCGAACCTGCGGGTCCGCACCTTTTGAACGATGCACCTGCGAACCTCTTATTTTCCATAATTTTAAGAGCCTGAATAGAGATTTTTCACTTGAGTGAGTTTCCATCAAGTACAACACCTGTACCATAGAGCCAAACCAGAATCATAATGCCAACAATCTCCCCCTTTGGACTTGATGGCAACCTCAAGATCCTCATCGTCATTCTCCCCCTTTGACATCAAGGGCAAAGGGTTATGCTCCCCCTGAGACCATGCTTAATTCTTTGATCATGCTCCCCCTGATGGTAAACCAGATCTACAAACCGTAATCCACCATACACCATAAGAGAAAGAGATAGAGACATATTGCAGCAATATTTAGATCAGCATTCATGTTCTCCTTCTGTGCTACCATAATGCCAACAATGCATTATATGTGCTCCCCCTGAACCTAAGCCATTCGATCTTCGACCAATCCATAAGCCAGCAAATGTACGTGTATACCCCATATGAACCTCGCATACAACCAACAATCTCTGAAACAGATGAGATTCAACAACAAGATGATACATCAACAACCCCCAACTTTTTCCTAAGGTATTCAAAGGTCTCCCTGGGCAATGGTTTGGTGAGTATATCAGCAACTTGTTCCTTAGAAGGAACATACTCCAACTTGACCTTTTGTTCAAGCACTTGTTCCCTGAGAAAGTGATACTTGATCGGTATGTGCTTGGTCTTTGAATGCATGACTGGGTTCTTTGAAATGCTGATTGCACTTGTATTATCACATGAGATGGAGATAGGTGGAGTACAAGTGATTTGAAAATCCTGCAAGGTCTACATCATCCAAAGGAGTTGAGTGCAACAAGATGCAGCAGCCACATATTCCTCTTCAGCTTTTGGATAAAGCAATCGAACTCTATTTCTTGTTGAACCAAGATAATAATATGGAACCCATAAAGAATGCACCACCACTTGTGCTCTTCCTGGCATCCATGCTTCCGACCCATTCTGCATCTGTATAAGCATGAAGTGTGAGATCTGTATCTCTAGGATACCATAAGCCATAGTTTTCAGTTCCTTGAAGGTACTTAAAAATTCTCTTCACTGCCTAAAGATGAGTTTCTTTTTGATTTGCCTGAAATCTTCCAACTATTCCCACTGCATGCATGATGTCTGGTCAGATACTTGTTAAATAAAGTAGACTTCCAATCATAGATCTGTAGGTTGGTTGGTTGACTGCTGCTGATTCATCATTTGCACTGAGGCTACATCCTATGACCATGGGGGTACATACTGGTTTTGCATCTTCCATGCCATATTTCTTCAAAATCTACTTGAGATACTTGGTTTGAGACAAGAAAATCCTGCCTTCATTTTGTTGGATTTGTAATCCAAGAAAATATGTCAGTTCTCCAAGCAAAGACATTTCGAATTCTTTCTGCATCACAAAGGCAAAGCTTTGACTCATAGCTTCTTCATTGTTGCCAAAGATAATATCATCTACATACACAACAAATATTAGTAATTTGTCGTTTTCAATTTTTATGTAAAGATTGCTATCTGTTGATCCCTTTGAAAAACCTTGTTGATGAAGATATTTGTCCAAACGGTAGTACCAATCCCTTGGAGCCTATTTAAGACCATAGAGAGCCTTCTTTAGTTTGCATACGAGATTTGGATCATTCCCAAGGATGAACCCATCTGGTTGCTCAATGTACACTTCTTCTTCTAAGTCCCCATTCAGAAAGGCTGATTTTACGTCCATTTGAAAAACTTTGAACTTCTGAAAGCTTGAGAGAGCAAGGAACATTCAGATGGCCTCAAGTCTAGCAACGGGAGCAAAAGTTTCTTCGAAGTCTATTCCTTCTTGTTGAGCATATCCTTTACACACAAGTCTAGCCTTGTCTCTAATTACTTCTCCATTTTCATTCAACTTATTTTTGAAGATCCATTTTGTCCCTATGACATTCTTATCTTTTGGTCTAGGAACCAATTCCCAAGTGTTGTTCTTTTTTATCTGCTTAAGTTCTTCATCCATCGCCTTGACCCAGCATTCATATTTGCATGCCTCTCTTACATTTTGTGGTTCAGTGGAGGAGAGCAATGCTAAATATCTTGAGGCTTCTGCAATTGTTCTTCTTGTTTGTACACCTGCTTCTTTCTGCCCCAAAATCTGATATTGTGGATGATTCTTTTGAACGTACCTGGATGGAGTCTTCTCTTCTATCCTTATTTGTTCTTCAGGTGCCCCTTGAGGTTCTTCTTCATCATTTGTCTGATTTGGAGAGTAGTCTTCATCCTCTTCGATATTTTCATGATTTACTTGCCTAGGGATGTATCCTTTTTCATCAACCACTACATCAATGCTGTCAACAATTCTTCTAAGTCTTTTATTGTAACACTTATATGCTTTGCTATGGGGAGAATAACCAAGGAGAATTCCTTCATCTGCTCTAGGTTCAAGTTTACCAAGCTGTTCATCAGTGTTCTTGATATAGCATTTGCTCCCAAAAATTTTGAAATGCTTTACTGAAGGAGTCTCACCATACCAGAGCTCATGAGGAATTTGAGTGTTGTTCACTCGGACATTTGTTTTGTTGAGGATAACAACCACAGCAAATGCCACTTCACCCCAGAAGGTTTCGGGAGTCCCAGACTCATCAAGCATAGCACGAGCCATTTGTTGGACCGTTCTATTCATCCTTTCCACCACTCCATTTTGCTGAGGAGTCCTAGCTGTAGAGAATTCCCTTATTATTCCATATTCTTCACAGAAATCGAAAAATTCATTTGAGGTAAACTCCCCACCTCTGTCAGACCCGAGGCACTTAATTTTGTGATCTGATTCGTTTTCAGCCAAAGCTTTGAAAGATTTGAATTTTTCGAATGCTTCGTCCTTGTGTTTCATAAGTCCCAACCAAACCATCTTGGAGAAGTCGTCAATGAATAATATAAAGTATTCTTCTCCTCGAGGTGACCTTGTCCTAAATGGACCACATACATCTGTATGGACTAGTTCAAGAGGCCTACTGGCTGATCCTTCCTTCTCAGGGAAGTTAGTTCTAGTTTTTTTACCAAACTGACATGATTTACATATGGTGTTGTCTGGAATTTTGATATCTGGAAGACCATGAATTGCCTGGTATTTGCATGCTTTCCTCATTTGTGAAAAGCTTAGATGCCCCAACCTCCGGTGCCATAACCAATGTTCATCATCCTTGCTCAAATAGCATTGTTGTTGTCCTTCTTCAAATATGTATAGATTATTTGGAGTTCTTCTGCCTTTGATCACTGTTTTTCCTGTATCAAGATCACGAACACTACATCCATTTTATCGAAATATTATCTCGGTTCCTTGATCGCACATCTGATTGACACTCAGTAGATTATGCTTCAATCCATCAACATACAAAACATTTCCAGCTTTGACCTTTTCTTTCAAATGAGCAGTGCCTTTTCCTTTTATGGCTGCAGGGGTATCATTTCCAAAAGAAACTTTCTTACCCTTTTCTAAAGCAGTATATGATTCAAGTTTTTCTTTATCACCTGTCATATGCTTCGAACATCCACTGTCAATGTACCATAGATTTTCCTGTCCTTTTGCTTAAAAAGCTATCCCACATCTTTTTGGTTGTGGTTCCTTTATTCTCCATGTTCGGGTGCTTGAGGCTTGTTCCTTTGTCTGCCGAAACCTACTCCTGCATTCAAAATCTTCATGACCGAAGTTCTTACAAATAGAACATTCAATTTCATTTTCAAGGGCCGAAAAGTTGTTATAGGTCCTTTTCGTAATCCCAGTCATACTTCTTTGTTTTTGAGCTTCTCTAGTCATGATTGTCTTATAGGAAACACATTGAGCTGCTTTGTGACCAAAGTTATGGCAAGAGAAGCATTGGCCATTGAAGAAACTTCTGCGATGATTGTAATTTCTATTGTCATCCATTCTTGAAGCAAATTGAGAAGTTTTTACCTGTGGCTGGTTGTAGATTTTGTTCACCCTTAAGATGGATTGCCCCTGGTTTACCTGGTAATCTCTGTTTGTTCTTGATGTAATTCGTCCCTGCTTTACCTGATGATCTCCATTGGGCTTTTGTTCATTCCTCCTTGCTGCATCAAGATAACTCTTTGAGGTGGATGCTTGAGATGTTTCTCCATTATAACCCAGACCTGTCTTAATTAGAGGAGAATGCTGTACATTGATAATCTCATCCAGAGTTTCAGATCCTTTAACAAACATAAGATTTAGAACCTTTGTTTTCTCAATTTCTTTTCTAAGGCCAACAATTTCACATTCTAACTTCTCAAGAGATTTTTCTTTTTCATCAAGTTGAAATTGCAGAGTATCAATGATCACATTCTTTTCTTCTAAACATGTCTTGAGTCTAGAAATCGCTTCATAAAATTCATCCACATCTATAGCATCCATGTAATCATCATCTTCAAAAGCCATTAAGAGTTTATAATCATTACCTCGTTCATCTTTGTCACTATTTGACAGGCCATCACTCTCTTCATGAGTGTAGTAACTTTTCTTAGTTGCATTCTGTTTCTTGTTCCATCTAATAGGTTCCTTCCCTTTGTCAATCGTATCCTTGTGAGGACATTTGGCAGCATAGTGACCGACTCTTCCACAAGCAAAGTATTTGAAAGGTAACTTACCTCAGAACCGTCCAGTACCCCGTTGAAGATTTCTGACAAAATTTGATTCTTCTTCTTCTTCTGACACGTGTCCTGACTCGTAGTACTCGCCTTTTCTTGAAGCCTTGAAGGCAGCTTCTCTCCTGTCTGATGGACCTCCTTTCTTCATTTCATAAGCAGTTAGAATTCCATGCAGCCGTGACATTTTAAGGCTTTGTAGATTCTCTTTTTCTTCTATAGCAGAAACTTTAGATTTAAACCTAGGGGACAAAGATCTTAGAAACTTTTCAACCACAACAACCTCTTTTATTTCTTCACCCAAATTTTTCGTACAATTAACAATCTCATCTACACGAAGAAAATAGTTAGCCACACTTTCATCATTATACATCCTGATATTTTCATACTGAATCCTGAGGGTTTGAAGTTTTGCTCTTTTTACCTGATCATCTCCTTCATAGCTCAGAACAATCTTGTCCCATATCTCTTTTGCAGATTTAAACTGCATTACCTTGACAAATTCTAATTGAGATAGACATCCTAATAGAGTATTGACCACCTTTGCATTTGTTTCATATTTCTTCTTCTTAGCCGGATCTGTAGGAGTTGCTGATGGAAAAGTATACCCTATATCTATGATATCCCAAACTTTTGTACCAAGAGATTGAAGATAGGCAGTAACTCTTACCTTCCAATAAACGAAGTTTCTCCCATCAAAAATTGGTGGCCTGATTGATGCTTCCCTCTCGTAGTTGCTCATGATGCAAGATCTTCCTTCAAGCGATCAAGCTTCTTCTGAAGAACCTGCTCTGATACCAATTGTTGGAAATAATACTGAGGGGGGGGTGAATCAGTATTATCAAATTCTTTTCAATATGCCTTCCATATTTACACTTTAATTTGTTCTTCAGATATTGATCATTAATTTGTATGTCAGTACCATATAATAATGAACAAGAACAAGAAAAATAGATAACCACACCAAACAACACCAGATATAAGGTGGAAACCCAATGTGGGTGAAAACCACCTGCTGCAATATGTCTCTATATTCTTTCAATTAGAAGCTTCTTTTACAAGGATTTTGTACTGGTGTAGTCCTTTACCAGTACGCAGGCTGCAACCTGCAGAGAGCTACAACTCTCTCTCATTTTCAAGTCTCTCCTGGAAGGGAGCTACAACCCCCTTTGCTCTTCTACTTCTTTAAGGACCACATTTCATTAATTTTCAGACTGGATCCAAGAAGATCAAATAATCATCAAGTACATGCAAATCACCCAATCTCCTTATACAATCAACCAATAAATCACCCAACTTCTCAGAATGTTGTAAATAGAAAAGTGATACCAGAAATCTAAACCCAGAACTCTGCAGCAATAGATAAAAGACAGCCAACAAATGTTTCAAGACAGGTCTGCAACTTCACCGATATAACCTTGCGAATATCCGCAGTCTTTCTGTGCCTGAACTGAACAGATCCACACTGTATCCTTCTGCTGCTCTGCGTACCACCGCACCTTCCCCTTCTGCTGAACTGCGTACCTCAACTGAGATACGCACTGCATTGTTCCTTCTGTGCCTCTACGTATCTCCCCACTTTGCTTTCTTCTATGCTGCGTACCCCCACACTGCATCTTCTCCTGCACTGCGTACCCCCGCACCTATGTCGTGGATCGCCTGCGAACCTTTGATTAAGGCCAAATTAACAGTCCTCCAATGTGCCACAGTCAGTCAGATCCACAGATCTGATCATGCGCCCGAGAGTTCATGACTTATCAATAGATTCACCTTAAGATTTCTCCTTGATTTAAATCTAGCGTTGTAAAACCAAACACCCAAAATTTCAAATCTTAAGATATTCAATTTTCACAAGTGTCTAGCCAAGTGATCTCCTTCCCCTTTTTATAGTCAAAACCTTATCCACACCATGGGACAAAGCCATTAAAAATTAATACAAGGGATCCAAACCGGGGTTCAATAAATTAGATCCTATACCACGGGCCAAAACCATAGGATCGTAAAAGACAGGCTAAATACCAAGGGCCAAACATAGGATACCCCATGTGAGCGCGCTTCTCTGCATTGGAGTGAGTGAACTGGGGGACCGCACCTTATGAATGGTGAACCTGCGGGTATGTCTGCATTCCCTGGACGGCGAACCTGCGGGTCCGCACCTTTTGAACGATGCACCTGCGAACCTCTTATTTTCCATCATTTTAACAGCCTGAATAGAGATTTTCCACTTGAGTGAGTTGCCATCAAGTACAACACCTGTACCATAGAGCCAAACCAGAATCATAATGCCAACAGACTTCCCATCGGAGTCATACTCATCATAAGAAGGAGAATCATCAAATTCGGTCGAATAAGATCTCTGAGGGGTTATTTACAGTTGGATTATGTTTCCCTCTTTTCTTTCTTTATCATTGGGCAATGCTTCTTGATGTGAATAGATATCTTCTTGGAATGGAGTCTCACAAACATCTTCAGTAGGGTCATTAACCTTAGGAATATTTTTAACAGTAAAATGTGTGTAGAAATCTTAAAACAGAGCATTCAGTGGATATAATAGTTTGCAATAATGATTGAATGTTATATGAAAAGCTTTTAAGGAATATATGTTTCCACGATGTATTGTTATGTACCAAACTCTAAAATCTTATTCTAAAGAATCCATGAACAATTTCATTTGCGCATCTTAAAAAGCAATACCCTATTGTTCCATGCATTCATGAAAATCCTTAAGGTGTTGCTCCGACCTTTTATCTATGCTTCTTCTGAATCTAGGAAAATAGGTATTCCATACTTGAAATGAAGGGACATGATTGGGATAACTAGTAATAGAAGAAAAATCCCATGGTGAAAATTTGTTGGCTAGGAATGCAGGAATATCCATTTTGAAAACCCCTTTAGGTGAGTGATCTCAAGTTCAAAGGTAGGGGAAATTTTCAGCTGTTTAGTATCAGAGTGAGTATGAGGCCTCTTGAAAGCCAAGATGATCAAATAAATATATATACAATGGAGTCACTAGGATGTTTACCATAAGATTGAAACAATGGAGTCATCGAGGTGAGAATTATTTGAACCACACTTCTCTTGCTCACCTTGCAGAGGGAATATAAAAAATAGTCGTACCCAGGGAAAAATATTCTAATTTTTTCCCTCGCAATGATGCCAGAAAGATGTTGTCACTTTTTCTAGCACCTGTAGCACAATTTATTCAGGAGATATAAAATCTTCCTAGAGAGAACCTCTGGGTTGATTGTAGACTAGTGCCTAGGACATCTTAAGAGAGGAGTGCATTTGAATATTATCAATGAGGGCTTTCTGTTGCACCTCAATTGTCAGGTAATTGAAAAAGATAATGAAGGGGTGATTGGTTCAATAGTCCTTCATCAAGGTAAACTCAAGAAAATACATGGATCTAAATGCTCAAGGGGTAAATCAGGCTCATCTGAAATAGGAATGTCTAGTTCTAGTAGCTGATGCACAACAATAAGAAATTTAATATTGGAGTTGTAGTAAAAGTGAAGAGGAGTAAAGAGGGGAGGGAATTCGATGCATAGGGCTGGAAACAAGACATAATCCTAAGAAACGATGTTCCAACAAAAGTATGGAAGACCGAAGAGGTGGACTGGAATAAAAAATGGAGCGCTAATTAAGGTTTCATACTCTATACATCATGAATACATTTGTTACTAATTAGCAAATGTAAATTTGTTCTCATACAGGTATTGTAGGCTATTGAATAACACAAGTAAATATGTAATTACCACAAGTATTGTTACTACTTAGCAACAAAATATACAACCATGAATAAGAGTGAAACCGACAGCTTCATTACACTATTTCAGAGGGAGAAAAGGATACATGAAGTGATAAAAAAATGCAAAACATATTGTATATTTCTTTGATTGGAATCACTAAAGGTTTCATTCATCACTCAAAACAAGTCCAATTCACCCATCCATTTACATTCATCAAGGTATCACTCAAGTCCCTCATAACAGGAAAATAGAACCAAAGTTGAATCACAGAATTTGGACCCCTTGGGTGCAAAATTCTAGAGCCTTTGTTAAGTGTTTCTTCCTCCCTTTCATAATGAGAGGGAGAGCTTTGTAAATAGTTACAAAATATATTGGCATGAGCTCCATCTGTCTAATAGAATAGTTTTCAGGGTGTGCATGATCTATCGCCTCAAATTATTACAACAAAAGGATGCATTTCTTGAAAATACAATATTAAGAATAGTAAAAACAACAAAATTAACAAGTGAAACTGAAATGATGATAAGAGGAATATATCTCCATGAAAATCTTGTTATGGCCTCTGATCAGGCAACATATCTACCTCAATGTGCCCCTCTCTCTACTCGGTTGGTTCCCATCGCCTTCACCTTTCTTTATCAATCCTATGGAACTCAACATGGCCTTTGAAACAATTTTATAGTTGTATCAAAGCTTTTATGTGGTATACCACTTGATAATATTGGGGGGGGGGGGGGGTGAAACCTTTCAATAAGCCTAGCCCGAGGGGCTTAGGTGGAAACTGCATGATTGGGGCCTCGGGACTCATGGCCAAAGCCTTTTGGGGCTTAAACCATTGGATGGAACAAGGTTTGATTCTTTGAAGAATTACTACATTACAACGGTCCAAATGTATGACTCATAAAATGACAACACATATGTGCATGGGCCTAGTTGAATGTTGGAACTCTACAAACAATGATTTCATAACATTGTATTTGATTGCACCTCCAAAATTTACGATCTCCGATGAGTGACGTGGCCTGGTCCACATGGAGAGGGAATGAGGGAGGGCCCATGCAAATTCTTTTAACATATATATCATTTATTAATTGTTTCCACTTTATATAAAACCTTTACCAACATTTCCACCCAACCATTGGTTTTGATACATAAAGCACACATATTCATGGGACCTACCTTATGCCACCTATCCACCTCGCTTTGGGCCTATGATATTGGGTGTTTGCCCGATATGAATATTGTTGGGCATGGGATCCCCCGCAGTAGGTTTTGGGGCTTAAAGCCTAAGTTTTGGTCCATTGTATTGTAAGACTCCGCGAAGTACGGGCGCGGAGCACAAAATTCTAGGATGAGTCATAGGGTTGTCCACCCTAAGAATTGTAAAATAATGTAAAGTTGTTTCGGCCAACCCATGGTCTGTGGACCATGGGATTGTATAAATAGAGTGAGGCTCTAAGTGTAATGACAGTTTTTTTGTTTCTGGAAAAGCAAGTAAAATATAGATGTGAAGGCATGGTAAAAGCATAGAGTGAAAGGTGAAGTGTATTGGGTCATAGTAGTAGGAAGAGGCTCTGCAGCTGAGTGCGCAGAGGCCTAGTAGAGTCTGTAGCTGAGTGCACGAACCCCTACAGCTGAGTGCGCAGGACAGAGTCAGGTATGTAAGTAGGATTGTACTTGGATTTGGAAGCTAATAAAGAAGTTTATTCTGTGCATCTATTCTTGAATCTGTATGTTGATGTTATGCATTACTTTAATCTGTTATTTACTGTGTGCAATTGATAATTACCTATATGAATGCTTATATGTGAGTTTAATCTAAGTAATTAGCTAATGTAGACTAATTAAGGAAGACGTGGGTAAATAACACGAGTGGCGTTGTGACTAGAACTGCACGAAGACAGTATCACAGGGCACTGGGCGCCCGCAAGTGCGTGTAGCGCAACAAGTGAAAAGGTTGGACCGCGTATCAATCACCACATATCAGACATCCCCAAGGTGCAGAAACCTGGTTCTAGCACCCTCCAATACTACTTCGGGTGAGACCTCAGTCCGCACTCCGCGAACTGTTGCCGAAAGGGCCAGTAGTAGTGGGATTTGCTTGGGTAAATCACTTCTAAACCTGGGTCAGGCCCCATAAGCCAAAAAATGGTTCCGTTGCCAGGAATTCGATCTGCATAAGGGATGTCTAATGTCATGCCACTGGAACCCAACAAAGAAGGAAATTGAAGAGTGGTTGGATAGGAAGATTCCCGAGTTCGCGACACAGGAAAACAGAACTCTGCAAGTATCTGAGAAAAGGTGGTTGGATTGCTACATGTATACATAAATCGACGAGATTTTCTTTGCATCCTTTTGTGTGAGCTGTATGAGTGGATCACGAGGTTAGCTGATAGCCAAGGAAGGAGTAGGTTCAACCAACCAATAGTGTGGACTCCGAAGTTAGTGTGCAGACTAGAAGTCTCAGAGGATAGGATAGTGTGAGTTGTGGAACACTGGCTCAACCGAATAATAGGAGGATTTATCATTGAGTTCGCAATGGACACAATCGTCAGTTACAGTGAGGGAGAGCAACGTTTTCTCAAAGGACCGTGAGGTAAGTATATTAAATATTTCAATACTTTGATCAAGATGTTGTTACGTGAAAAGTGGGTTATGCGAATAAATTAATGTTTGGTACTACACGGAGTGGAAGAATCTACAGAAGTGAAAGTAGTGAAGAATTAGAAAATAGTCCTTTAATTTCACCCTCGCAGGAGAACGAGGACGAGCTCGCGAAAGTTTCTCCGAGAAGCGCGATCAGTTTGATAAGGCAGCGGATTCTGTGGTTACCATCCACACCATCACCCACGTCACCCCCTTCACCTCCATCTCCACCCACTCCACCTCCACCACCTCCATGGTTCAGTATGGCGAGCACGATCAAACTACCAGTATTCAGAGGAGTAAGGAATGAGGATCGAGATCAATTATGGTTCATGGTAAGAGTAGTATGGGAAGCACAAGGTGTCATAGATGACAACATTAAGAAGGCTACTTTGGTGAGTGCACTGCAAGATCGTGCATTAACGTGGTATATCGAGCACTCTAATGACATCCCAAACGCAGGGATATTAGAGATCTAGAATGCGTTGAACAAAGAATTTAGCAGGCCAAAATTAGAGACAAAGTCAATCATCGGGTTTAAAGAGATCGCAATGCTTCCAGGTGAGACCCCATGGGAAGGTTGCAAGGGGTAATAATTGATATTGAAGGCGCGAGCATATAGACAAATTTTGAAGTAATAGATATTGTCGATGATAGCAATACCTATCCCGCATTGTTAGGAATAGACTAGACCACTGATATGAATGGAGTCATCAATCTAAAGAAGTGCAAAATGATCTT
Organism: Pinus tabuliformis; assembly: GCA_031772625.1. NCBI lineage: Eukaryota > Viridiplantae > Streptophyta > Pinopsida > Pinales > Pinaceae > Pinus > Pinus tabuliformis. Next base: position 735,918,275 of record CM062807.1, read on the forward strand.
TGAGAAAAAGTCATTATGCATAGTAGTCCCACTAGACCCAGCCGAAGGAGCATGCTACACTGAACTAGTGCGTAGCAATTAAAGTGACGATGATCTTGATTGAATTTACAAGATAATTGCATGAGACCAGGATTGCGTGAATCCAACTGCGGATGGGAGGATCTTGTGGGAGCGCGAAAGCTCCTGCACTTCGGATTCAGACGAAGAAGTAGAGCATTGGTAGAACTGATTGCACGAAGTAACGACGCTGAATTGCAGCATGATGATTAGATCATTGCATTGCATGACAACAGAGGCATGAGAGATGCCAACATATGATGGACTGACAGTAGTGGATGAATTCTTGAGAAAATTTGAAAGTGCAATACCAGAATAGCAGCGGTCCAGTGCGTTGAAATGGGCACTGTGCGCAACACCCACACAATGGTGGGGTACACATCAAGAAAACTTTCAGGACTGGTGTGGATGTAGAAGGATGATGTGGATATGGTTTGGAATCCCCTAGCTTCGAACGAAAGTCGGGTAGCCAGGATGGAGCAGCTTGCGCGCCCACCTATGTAGGTGGGTACAGATGTGGGCTATGCAGTCCACACATGCACACCCCAAACTAAGGATTGAAAACTGGAACAGGACGCATAAATAGGAAAGGAAACATGCACCATAAAAGTTCCATGTAGAAGGATTTAAGAAAGTATGCAGAGTCCTGAACAGGGTTCACTAGGTGAAACGAACTGATTGGGAACTGCGCATACCAATGGTTCGATGGGCCTATAGGGTCATGTGCAAAAACCTGAGCGCGGAGATGATTTTGAAGCTGAAGAGTAGAGTTGAGACCATAATTTTGGAACAAAGGGATCCTCATGCAATAGCTCTCATAGGTGGGACAGTACGTAAGGACCCAGATGAAGGAATTATGCAGTTACAGTAAGCCATTCAGTGAGGGAACCTTAAACTTCACAAACTCGAAGAAGATCGAGTACAACTGAGGAAGAAAAGAATGTTAATGGACGTGCAAATCAAAAAACTGGAAACCAAAATCGCGCAAGTATGTCACATCAGTAGAATGACAAGACAAGATATGGGCAGCCATACCACTGCATTCGAAGATTGTCGTCGAGAATTTGTGGTTCTGCTAACATGGATGCAACCGTACCTTGCCAAACAGAGAAACTAGGGGAGTACACTACGTAATTAGGAACGTGCGCCGACGACTGTCACAAGGGTAATTGAGGGGTACCCTTGGACCAAGCTGGAAGGTGAATTGAAGCCTTGCATAGGTGGTGTGACCACCTGACTATCCATAGGGAGCACAGTCTCAGTGCTCCAAGCAGTTGAAAGAGAGTGTGTGACTATAAAAGAGTATGTATGGGAACTGCACGATAATGAGTTTGCGCGCAGGATCAGTATGTCACAGGGGTCGCGCCTACACATAGGGGACTGCGCTGTCATGCGGGTAGGCTGGGAGGTGACTGTTGGTGTCACTGTTCATGACAAGATGTCCAATTTAAGGAAAAGAGGAGTGGGCGGCGAGCAATCAAGACACGAATTAAGAGCTAGATTTAGGATGATTTGCCGCCAGGAAGGCATTAATGACTCAAAAGTGGGGGGAATGATCGAACTCAAATTCAAAATATGCTATAAAATCCCTAGGGCTAGACAGAGGCAACACTTGGTTGTGTGAGAATTGAGTAGTTACAGAGCAATGAGCACCATGTACTCTTACCACCTTTGACGATAGACATGAAGACTGCCGCCAGAACAAGAGTGCGATTCGTCGAAGATACCGCAAAACCCCATATGTCCCAAGAGGAGCCCGCGGAGGTGACAGTTGCACCAAAAGCTCCAGAATCACCATGAACATTGCAACCAAAGAAAGATAAGCAGACTATAGGCCTAGTCTGTGTATCCCCAAGAAACCCATGGTTTGCCAAATTATCAATGGCAGAAAAGGGAAAATCCGTCACCATTGAATCAGATGAAGAGGAGGAAGACTTGCAAGCTCTAATCACTCAAATTGAGGCACAAGAAAATGTGGTAGAGGATGTCTCACCAATGCCTTCTGTAACAAAGTTACCTACGTATGTCCCCCCGTGGAAAGGGAAAGCCAAGATACCGAAATACTTGGAGGCCACGAAGAGTGCGCTCTAGACCCCACTCCTCCCAGATGGCATAAGTTTTGAAGGTCCGCCTTTGGGATGAATACCTACCATGAAGTTCGAGGACTAGGACCTCACCGACAGCGAGAAGTTTTCACACCTAGCCACAGAGAGTTTAATGAAGCAGAAATGGTTGCGCGGTGTGGAGAAGGTTGGGTTACTCCATCTGCAATGGATACCCCACTACCATCGTGTGCCCATCACCATTTTTGTCACCATGCAGCTGTTGTGCTTGGTGCATGATTGGTATCTCTGGTTGGAGGAGCCAATTCCCATCACGGCCAACCTAAGTCACAGAATTTCTTGACTACCCTTTAAAGGACATGACCGCGTGGCCATAGGGGGAAAAAGTAGTGACTTGGCCCTCGCGGAAGCCATGAGAGCCAAGTATAAGCTAGAAAAGAAAAAGTTCGGGTACGCAATAGCAAGCATTAAGGACAAGGTTATGCACATAGCCAACCAGCTGCTGGCCGGCAAGCTGATGAGGAAATGCTAAGCTGATGAAGTACCAACGTTTGTGATTATGCTAGTAGAGCAGTGCGCGGAGGGGGTACAGTTCAACTGGGCACAATTCCTCTATGAGGAGTTTTTGACGAACTGCAAGGAGGCCTAGGAGTAGGGTAAGACCTTCCACTATGCATGGTTGCTCTTATCCATCTTGTTGGTTACAGGGGAACTGCCGAAGGATAGCCAATTTCCCAGTATTGAGGATGATTTTCCCGAAGCCACGAGGTACACCTCACTCTGGGCTGCAAAAGACGTGAAGAGGATTCACAAGATGAAGGTGTTCTGGGTGATCATGGAGGTGAGCATCTGAATGTGGATCAACCAAAGGCTGCACCTATCTCCCACGGTTTATAACAGCTTACAAAGCTCAGCAAAGTTCAAGGCGGATATGCATAACCTGTATATCCAGGCACACCAGGATCCAAGGCAGAAATGGGTGAAGCTTTCGTTCATCACAATGAATGATGCAATCTTCGTAGTAAAGGAGCCATGGCCTCCGAAATGGTGCACCCTGGACTTGGCAGCAATGGACAGGGCCACAACCCAACAAAGGAATAAGGATGCGTAGCTAATTGAAAAGAGGTGCCAAGAACAAGAAGCAGTCGCATAGCAGAAGACGGTCGATGTAGCAGCAGCGGTATAGATGGAAACAACCATAATAGCGCCAACAAAAGAGCTTGAGGAGGGCCAGGAGATTTCCACAAGGCAGCAGATAGGGGAAGTGGACAGGACAGAAGAGTGCGCGGACCCCAGTTCAGCATCAACCCAACTCAAGCAGCCGCACGTCCCTGAGAAAACAACTACCAGGAAGAAGGTGAAGGTGACAGAGATGTCCATCAAGCCAATCACACTCATAGAAGGTGATCTATTTGACATCGAAGAAATGATTCGCAAGGTCACAAAGGACACACTCTAGGAAATGAGGATGGAGCAGAACACTTTGTTGGGGGCGCTCAACATGCAACTACAAGGCTTACAGGTACAGTCCCCCCAAAAAGGTACAATGGATCCATACATCACAGCAGGAACCACAGAGGCAGAACAGGTGCTACACGCCCTTAGGGAGAACCCTTTCATGTTTCCCGAAGGCGCCCTAGCAGCAGCAAGCGAGGTTGACTGGGCTGTGATGAGTAGCATGAAAGGCATCGGCTTAAACTTGGCAGCCCTGCCATGTGAAACCCTGTACCAGTTACAGCATGGGGTCATCACAGAGCTCCGTGCCAAGGAATGCCATGCGATCTGGGTCTTGAACGAGCAGAAAATCAACATGGATCAACTCAGCCTCCAGCATGATGAGTTGGTTGCACAGGCTCGCGAACTGGAGCAGACAGTAGAGGATTCGTGTAGGAGCATCCCAGAGTTGGCCATGCCAGCAGAGCTACCAGCAGTAGAGCGGGTCCACAGATTGGCGGCCGGAGTCTACGAGGCCAGGGAGGAAATGGCGAAGGTTCAATTGGACCTAAACCTACAGATTTCCAAGCTACAATTGAAGGCACAACCTTCCACACCCCGAGAGGTCAGAGAGCAGCGCACCCGTGTTATTTAAATAGGGTTGGAGAAAATTGGCCAACTGCTACAGGACTGCACTGGGATGCTGGATCAAGCACTAATAATGTTTACATACCTGTAGGAAGATCCAAACCTACAATTCCTAGAGACAGAGGCGCGGAAGTTGCAACAAGAGTGTGATGATGGATCCCATTTGGGATTTGAAACGTTGGTACAAAAATGTTAAAACTGTGGATTCTCCGGTAATTGATCCAAAAGTGTGATAGTGTTCAGGGGACCGTGCAGACAATTGTCCTTACTCAACGATTTGCCAAACTATAGAAAGTAAGGGCACTTAAGGACCAATTAGATGCTGCGCGACAAAAAGAAGCCCTGCTTAAAGCGTGCATCCAACCATGGATCAATGAAGTGTTCACAATTACAGTTACAATTGAAGGAAAGCTGGCACAAATGCAAGAACTGTATATGGTTAGAAAAGAATGTGACCCTACTGATGAAGTTTCAGAGATACGTGTGCAACAAGTACAATAGATAGTGGAACAGTGTGCCGCATACACCCAAGCTACACGAGACCTGTTGGATGGACTCCACACAAAGATCGACACACCAACAGAGTGACTCAGGACGAGTCATAATGAATGTGTTGGGGGCCTGTTGGGCATCGGATCCCCCGTAGCAGGTTTTGGGGCTTAAAAAATTGAGTTTTGGTCCATTTTATTGTAAGACTCCGTGAAGTACGGGTGCAGAGCGCGAAAGTCTAGGATGAGTCATAGGGTTGTCCACCCTATGAATTGTAAAATAATGTAAAGTTGTGTCGGCCTACCCATGGTCTGCGTACCATGGGATTGTATAAATAGAGTGAGGCTCTAAGTGTAAAAATAGTTTTTATGTTTTTGGAAAATCAAGCAATAGATAGATGTGAAGGCATGGTAAAAGAATAGAGTGAAAGGTGAAGTTTATTGGGTCATAGTAGTAGGAAGAGGATCTGCAACTGAGTGCGCAGAGGCCTAGTAGAGTCCGTAGCTGAGTGTGTGGACCCCTGTAGCTAAGTGTGCAGGGTAGAGTCGGGTCTGTAAGTAGGATTGTACTTGGATTTGGAAGCTAATAAAGAAGTTTATTCTGTGCATCTATTCTTGAATCTGTATGTTGATATTATGCATTACTTTACTCTGTTATTTACTATGCGCAATTGATAATTATGTATATGAATGCTTATATGTGAATTTAATCTAAGTAATCGGCCAATGGAGACTAATTAAGGAAGACGTGGGTAAATAACACGGGTCGCGCTGCAACTAGAACTTCGCGAAGATAGTATCACAGGGCACGGGGTGCCCGCAGGTGCGTGTAGCACAGTAAGTGCGAAGGTTGGACCACGTACCAATCACCACATATCAGACATCCCCAGGGTGCAGAAACTTGGTTCTATCACCCTCCCATACTACTTTGGGTTAGAAATCAGTCCACGCTCCGTGGACTGTTTCCGAAAGGGCCTATAGTACCAGGATTTTCTTGGCTAAATCACTTCCGAATCTGGGTCAGGCCCCATAAGCCAACAAATATTGAAAGAAACCTCGATATTCTCCTCTATAAAATACCAATATCGCACTGTTTGCGGTTGCTGATCGTTGATCACCCTCTGTGCTTAGCCCTTGGTTCTTTGACTCCTTATGATTACATGCCAGCCCCTGTATCAGAGCCCTTCAATCAGATTTTTAAATTGAAGGTTTAAACTTGATCAAATTCTTTTCCTCATCCTTCGATCATTGATCTACTAGATGATGTCATCCTTTTCCACATGTGACCTTGTGAGTGGTGACATGTGTCACCCTATTTTGGCCCATTATGACCCTTGGAAATGCTAGATATGCATGCCACGTGTCCTCTATACTTCCACATCATGATGACATCAGATGCCACATGGCTTTATCGAGACCAATGGTATTCCACCATGTGGCCCTCTAGAGGAGAGAGAAAAGGCTCGCCTACCCTTGGTTTTGCATTGAATTTCTTTGTTATTCGTAATTGGCCCTCCCCGACACTTTAACACTAACATATCACAACTCACAATATCACAACATTTTAGAGTTGTCACCCCATCAGTGCACCGATTCCATGATATGACTAATCACTGGTCACTAATCAACGATATTTCTTTGCTGTTGTGATGTACTTTCAAACCTCTAATCACCGATTTTTGATATTGATGATCATTGATCGTTGATTCGCTTTGCTCCACTGCTGGACCTCTGATATATCGAAGCTCTGATATTTGATGTGTCAATATGCCATGACCTTCGATATTGCAATCATTGATATGTACGGATCTCTGACTTGCAATCACCGATATATCGGGATCTCCGATAGGCTCTTCTTTCTTCCTTTCAAAGGTGACAAAAGCCATCAACTTCAATAGGCCATATCTTCTGATCCATAAGTCTAGTTTTAGACTTCCACATACCATTGGAAATCTTGTTTAGAGAACTTTCCAATGGAGAGGGTTTGATTTAACTTTGATTTCTTCTATGGCTTGGAATATGGCTACAAATGTTTCTGCTCTTTTGCACTTTGGATAGCTGATAATACATTTTGCAGTGAGTGACAACACATTGCATCTAGAAGAAATTGAAGAGCATTAATTCTTTATTTAATAAATTTGCACTATAGTGGGTCTTTTTCAATGGAAATGCAATTTATTCCTTTTTGTAGGCAACATGCTAGTGTTGTAACTAATCATCAAGCACAAATAAATAAGGAAGTAAATTAGTATAATCACATAAAAATTAAAAAGAAGATATTGCAATTCAATTTTATATAATAAAACTTACCTGAGCCTGAGAATAAATCCAAAACCCAAAGAAGATATTGAAATTCAATTTTATATAATAAAACTTACCTAATCCTGAGAAAAAATCCAAAACCCAATCTCCTTCATTGGAACATAAATCTATAAGATAATTAATCAATGACCTGGTTTTTATTAATGTTAACTATCTCTCATTTTTCTTCTTTATTTTCATATGTTAGTTTTTTTTCAACAACATCATAAACCAGTACTTGGCTATGACTCTTTCCATCTACCAAATTAAGAAGCATAGGCTTATAGCTATCATCTTTTGTCCAACTTTCAATATGGATGAACCTACAATCACTTATAATTGGTTGATCTCAATGATTAATAAGATTTTACTTTTTCCTATAACATGAAATAGTAAAAGTTCAGTTAACTTGTACATAAATGATTTTTTTAACATTAATCAAACATAGAATTTCAATGTCTTACCATGTAAGCTACATCCTTGAGTTTTCTTTTCCCTTGAAGCTTGTTAATAACATTGCAAATTGTGTGTCTAAATGAAATGTCACGAATCTCCATAATGGTGATGTTGTGACTTCTACAAATTCTGCAACCACTTTAATAAGATCTTGATAAGTATAAGGGTCATTATCATACAAAATGTTTGGGATATTGAAACCATGAGGAATTTATGAAATAACTAGGGAATAATCCCTTTTAGGTATGAATTTTGCAATTTCTTCGCAATCACCTTGTATTATTTGACATTGGATAATCTTGAGCCCATTCTAAATGAAATGAGTAAGACTAGGATCAAGTTCAACATTACTAAGACGTTTCTTTCTCAGCCTTTCCATCTTAATTTTTTCAATAGAGCTTCTGAAACTATTTGGTGCTCCATTTGCATCCTTATTCATGTTTAATGAAATAAAAAATATATGCATAAGTTATAAAATAAAAATAGCATACACATGAATAAAAATGAATATATAAATCAAAATACATTTTTAAATGCAAGATAAAGATATTTTAGTGTTGATGTAGAACTTGAATCTGGGTAGTTGCATACAACATCATCCCAACTATCTTCATTAAACAATTTAACCATTTTCTCTTGTATTCTCATGTAAACCTTGTGACTCAATAAATAAAGTAAAAAAAGTTAATATAATTATATGTATAACAAATACTACCAACAACAATATGTTATATTTAAAATAAACTCATAAGCTAGAAATAAGTAAAAATAATTCAACAAACTTATTTTTGAAATTCCTCACACATTTCTTCCAATGATAATTACCTTGACTTCACATGAAATAATATTGTTTTGATAATTTTTTCATCGTTCACTCCTTGAAATGCTCTCAAAGGTGTGACATTCATATCTTCTAGAACTTATTTACTTCTGCTACATATCAATGGTTTAGACTTTTTGACCTTTTGGTTTTTAATTCCATTGTTCTCCCACATGTCAAAAATATCATTAATCAATTCCCATATCTCTCCAGTTGTAAATTCCAACTCGGAAATTTTATCCATACCTCTAAATATATCAGAATTTACTTTGCTACCTTTTGAAATGTTTTTTTCCTCAATTTGATAACTTGTTTCCATACAACATTCCTTCTAAACGGATAGAGAAACCTTTGTCTTATGCCCACCACATTTTTCTTCAAATTCATTATGAATAAATCTAACCCTTTGGTTGAAATTCATAGACATCCTATACTCATTATCTGTATTATGATCCCATGCCAATAAATTTTCTTTTGTATCGATTAAACCAACATAAATGATACATTTCATTGTTTCAAAACACGAGTGATTGGGATATTCCTCCATCAATTGCCTTTGAGCTTCTACAAAATGGTTCCCCCCAGGTACATAATATTTGTATTCAAAACATTTTGACTTATCAAATGATTCTTTGTTGGGAACTTGAATTGGATCAACAAGAAGCACATAATCAACCACATGAGCATATGGATTGTACCTCATTAACGTCTTCAAGTTGTGAACATGCAAGTGGTGTGGCTTTCTAATTTGATATTTAAATTTTCCTTCATTTGGCTTATAGATTTGGCTGACATTAAGTTGAAATGTACGACCACCCTCAATTAAGTTTGTCTTCATCAACTGATGTTGAATGGAATTTTGTTTTGTTTTAATAATGCCATAATCTAAATTAGCTCTTGGTGTAATGATTTCCCTGCTTCATTTTGAGTTTTCACTAGGATATTTACTACTGGCCATGATTTTTTGCGAATGATTAAACTTTAATTTCCTCCTCCTCTCGGTTATCATATTTTCTTCTACATAAGCAATCTCCTCATCATCAAATAGAAGGGAGACATTCTTGGGCATTTTTTTATTTTCATCTTTTATGACTCTTCTCCTTTCTAACATTAGTTCTAGTCTCATCCTCAGTAATGGCAACATATTATTCAGCATCTGCTTTAGTTTCAACTTCCTCATCTTCAAAAGTTTCATGTCTAGCTTTGCTAAATTTGTCCACTATAGGCATACTTTGTTGATCCCTTGGATGTATTCTTGTATCATCATAAAGTGTTTTTTTCTTGTTTGTCATATCTTCTTCTAACCCTGAGTAGAAATTGCTAACAACATTCATAATATCTCGCTCTAAAAATAAATTTCTCCCAACAAAATTGAAAGATCTTCAATAAAATTCTGTCAAACAAAATATACTATGTCAACAAAAAATAATTTATAAAAAATATAATGATACAGTTACAATAATGCAAAACACATAAATATAAATAACAATACTTATGATATTTTGTACAATGTCGTTTATGATTTTTTTACATATCCTTGTAGAATCATCCACTGTGTCATACATTGAAAATGCAAACAGATATCTAATCTTGTCATGTGACTTGGGTGATTTTGTATGTACAAAAAAATTTTTAGTATCTGGTATCAAAAATATGTCTAGTAATTTTCCCAACACCTCATAACTTCCACCATCGTAAATCATACATGGATATAGATACATATGTAGATCTTCATCACCTTATCTATCTTTAAAAAACCATGCAAATTATGTATGCTTCACTTTTTGTGATTTCTTCCAGTAAGAAACCAACTTCTTTTCCTTTGAGGAGCCACTTGCTAGATTTTTAGTTATTATCTCAGGTCGGGATCATTTAGTAGTATTTTTTGAGAATCCACTCCACCTTTAGATGGTGTAACTATTGTCTTTGGTCTGGAAAGATTCCTAGAAACCTTCCTTGATGTCATTTTCATATATATATATATATATATATATATATATATATATATATATATATATATATATATATATATATATATATATATATATATATATATATATATATATATATATATATATATATATATATATATATATATATATATATATAGAAAAACCAATATCTTAAGTAAACAAACAAAACAAAACAAAATTTAAAAACTAAAAAAGAACAGAAACATGCACATCGACCCCCATGACAAGTGGGCTATTAGCTTCATTCAAGGTATAAAAAAAAACCCATTCCTTTAATTGCTTTTTCTACATTTGTCCCCTGACCCCTTGGCAAGCCAAGGGATGATTTTGAGAATCATCCCCTTGATAGGCAGGGGTTGTGTTACCAATGGGTGCATCTTGGCCCCCTCGGACACAGTAGCCCCATGCCTGCTAGCGAGGTAGTGTGCCTCAGGCAGGTGTGCCCGCCCGCAACACAACAATCCTACCTGGCAATCGCAGCGTGTCATGGGCGGGCACGCCCATGGCCGGGCCAGCCAGTGAGATAGTGACCCCCTTCTTTCTAGGGGGCCATTAGGAAAGCCTGATCAATGTGAATTATTTATTTATTTATTTATTTGAAAACGAATCTCTATTTCATTAACTAAATGTTACTTTTTTTTTGATGGAATGGGTTTTTTGTTTGGTATCCCACATGAACATAACAACCCAGCTGACACATAACTACTAGTAAACCTATGGGTGTTTAAGACCTTCACTTAGTGCGATTTGAACTCAAGTCTAGCTAGTTTCAAAAATTTCCTATATTTTGAATTAATAAATTGAGTTGCTCCCTAAGACAGAGAAAATAAATTAAAAAAAAAATGATTTGTTGGCATATAACAAACTATTTTCCTGAAATTCCTCATTCAATTGTTGAAGTAAAAGAAAAAATAACCTTTGAAATGTGATAATATCTCGTTGAATTTGTTGTTCATGACAATGTAGCTACTCCACCGAATCGCTCCAAGATTTTTAACGAAACCTCGAAAACTTTTGATGTGATGTGAGGAATAGTGATAGCGAAATTTATTATATAGCGGAAATTATGGAATTCTTCTCTTGAATGTGGTATTAATTTTTTTAATATAAAAATTAATATATAGTTAATATTATGACGATACAACAATTTATGTTACATGTGGGAAAAAAGATAAAATTAAAATTAAAAAAAGAGTTCAATTGTCTAGTAAATGCTATATAATTTAAGTAAATTATTTAGTTTAATATTGAAGGAATGTATTAAACGATTTTTTTTTGGAAACTTTGAATGGAAATTAGAGTCAATTTTTTCAAAAGAAAATTTTAGTAGAAATTTTTCAATAAATTGTAGAAGAAAATTTTGGAGGGAAATACTTCAAACAAAACTTTTTGAGGGAAAATTTTTGGTGAAATTTTTTGGAGGGAAACTTCGGATGGAAATTTTCATTCTTTAAGATATATGTTATCACTAGGAGAGTGTGAATTTGTATCATTCAAACTCTTTTGTTTGAAATCCATGCATTCTTCTGATAGTGAAGTTTTGCTTTGTGAAGCATCAACATCTTCGTCACGTAACAAATCTATTCATATTGATGAAGATAAATGTTGATGGTGCTAAACCTGCCACCACGTCAAGGGGATTTCCCCAGTAAGAAGTACCAACTAGACCTCAGACCATTTGGAGTAGGATTCCCAGCAGTGGGTAGTAAAGCAATGCCTTGACTGCGATAGTGCGTAAAGGTAAGTATGATAACTTTGTCGGAAGCAAGTGTGTGACCTTGCAGCAAGTCAAGTGAGATGCATGGGGGTTATAACACACAAAGGGGAAAAGGAGGTGTGTCCCTTAGAATATTGTAATAGTACATAGCCTGAAAGGAACACATGAGCGGAATGACATCACAGGCTGGAAGCGGAATAGTCCACAATCCAAAGTGACGGGTTAATACAACAACAAGTATTCAACAAGATTCATACAATTTCATACAAAATATTTCACACAAAAATGCGTAAGTTAAATAACATACATTGCTAAGGTAACCATAATAGTAGAACTACAATAAAAACATATTCATGAAAGAGTGTTGGCTCAGTTATAATTTTAAGTGAAAGTTCCATCCATACATACACCATTGACAGTCACTTTCCCCAATATGGAACATTACAGTCAACACCGCCTACTCCTCCAAAGAGATGTACTCTCTCTACAATGTGGAGAAGCCAAGGCTAATCACAATACTCTCCAAGCTTTCTCTAAGCAATTCCTAGCCAAAATATTGGCTCCCAAAAGCCTCTAATGTGAGTTATGAGATTCTATATATAACAAAGGGTGGGGTGATGCTTGAAATTCCCCTTTGACTCTTTGGCTACCCTCATGACTCTTCAACTCCTTTACAAATAAATTTTTGCATTACATAGTGACTGTTCACATTCCACTAATGACACTTGGAATTTCACTTACAATATATTTACAAATAATCATACAATTTCCACATATACCAATGTGGAACAAAATAGGTTTGAGTAAACCTAAGAAGACAAACACCATCACTCAAAAGCTTGGGAAAGACCAACTTAGCAACATCCTCTTGACGGTATTCGGTGACAAACTAATACCAAGCTTGGTATTGTGTTGTTGCGTCATCATACTATTTGGTGATGCCTTTCTAGAAACATACTCTTACCTCCATGGCTTCCAGATATATGGTTTTGTAACCTCTGATCAACTCATCCTGGAGCATGTGAAACATTGTTCTAAGTGTGGTTGGCCCACTGATGTACTTTGGCATGTTTCCTACACTTAGCTGCAAGTCATCACTGGTGGCCTCTCGCATCAACTGTTCCATATACTCATCAACCTCCAGCAGGACTTGGTTCTTCTTAATGGCTTGAGTGAGGGATATGATTGAATGGATTTTGTGTGTCCTCACTATGACATCCAGACTCTTGAAAAACCATGCATAGGAAGCATCAATGCTAGTGATGAGCGAAGGGAGTTGCTCATAATTCTAGATCAACATCTGAATTTATGCTTTTTCTAGCTCTGCCTGTGGCTTCATCATCTTGTGCAAGTAAATTGGGGCTCCCTTGTACCTCATTTTCCATTCCTAAACATGTGTAATAATAACATTTTTGTCTTTGAGAGTTTGCACAATATTCATGCACTGCTGCTGAAAATCATATAGATGGACAACAACCTTGTGCACGGTGACAAATTTTTCATACAATTTCCACATGGTGGTATTAAGGGTCAATACTTCAGCAAGTATCACTTTTCTTATCTCTTCCATTGTGGACCCTATTGATTGCTTTGTCCTCTACCTGGCCTCTTATAAGTCCTTTTCCATCCGATCATTCTCTACTAACAAGAACTTGACAGTTGAACTTGTGGCTTCCGCATAAGCCTTAGAAGAATTGGCCATGGCAGTTGGATGTCTTCTAACATATTACACAACCACCCTTTCCTCTATGTCTGTAGGTGACACGTGATCATTCAAGAGCTGCTTTTTTTGCGCCTGTATAATCCTTTGTTGTGACTCATCAAATGACAGATTGTACAACTCCATCATCAGATCATCATCAAGGAGCACAACCTATCCCTGCTCGCTTGGGACTGGTTTTGATTCTGGAGGTGGAAGAGACTGAGGTGTGAGCTTAGATGTTCTTGGCATGAGGCTGGTGTCTTAGTCCTGTGCCTCTTGTTCCAACTCCATGTTTGTTGCTTCAACCATCTGCTCAATCTGCTGAGAAATTTCCTGAACCTACACCTGCTCACCCTCTTCTTCATTTTTTGAATGCTCTAAGTCCTCAACCTGTATAGGCATAGTTTTCTATGTCATCGTGCCTTGCCTTTCCTCCTATTCATGTTTATTTTTCTCTTCCCTTTCTCTCCTTCTTGGCTCCTGTTCTTTTTTCAGCCTCTTCTTTGTTTCCTGCAAATTTCTCTCTGCATCCTCCAACCTTTGCTTCTCTCTCTTCCTCTGTTCTAATCTCCTTTTGCATTGCTGCCTCTCCACCTCTATTTCCAAAGCTACTTTCTCAATAAGAGGATCTTATCTAAAATTGTAGCTTTCCTCAACCTCTAGGTTCTCGACAATCTTCCTCTTTCCTTTGTCCGACATCGGTTTTATGCACACTGATGTTGTTGTTGCTATTTGTTGTGGTGCTGCTACCTGGAGAGATGCTTTCCATTCTATATATATGCTGACTGATTCATTGAGATTAGAGGAGTTGCAGCAATACCTCCAAGGGTCCTCTGGACAATGACATGACCCGTGGATCCATGGATAATACATGATCCAAAATCTTTTGCTTATAGATGTATTAAAGAATTACATGCATAAATTGTAGCTTAAACATAGAAATTTAATGTGCACATGAAAGAAGAGGAGAAACAGATAAAGCATGAAAGAAGACAACAAAACTTGATAATGGAGTTCGTCAGACTTGGACTACGTCTCGGGGCCCTGCTCAATCAATGGGGAGGCCTTCATTCATTAAGTGGCACGAGAAAGAAGAGTATAAGAATCAGTTACAAAAAAGGAGTTTTATACCTCCATATTGAAAAATGGCCAAAAAATTCAGAACTCTGATGGAGAAATGGACAGCGCCATTGTGTTCGTGGCATAAAGAAATGCCGAAACCATATAAAATTTGTTAAAATCTGACAAAGTGAAATTTCGGCCCTCCTGCAAAAATTTGCCTCAAACTGCATGCACTCCCTCCTTTGCCTGGGCACACTGATAAACTACATTTAAATAATAAATGGTGGGTGGATTACACAATAATAAGTTGTGTCGCAGTGGTAAACTTGGAGAGTTGTTGAGGAGGGGTCGAGAGGATCAAATTCTACCCCTCCCCTTTTATCCATGAAATATCACATAGTCTAATTTTTGGGGGTGGTTCCGCCGTACTTGGTGGCCCACTCCCCCCATTTCTGCTGTTGCCTTTTTATGAGGGTGATGTGGACGGGCGATGGGGTTGAAATCCCTTGCCCCCCACTAAATTAATGTGTTCCATTATGTGGGTTGTGGGGTGGCGGGGTCATGGCTGCCCACCTTACTTATTTATGTTGTTGGTTCCATGGGAGGGGCCGGGGGTAGTGGCCCACCCCTCCACCAATAGAATTTCTTTGTGTAGGATTGGGGTGGTGGGGTTGGTGGCCTGCCACCCTTTTTTTTATATTTTTTTTTTTATATAAACAATCTGTGCATTTTTCAAAATTCAGATTTTAATCGAAGGAGTCGTTTTAACTAGGCAACAATTTCCCCCGGAATCTAGCCAGAGTTGGCCAGATTCCATCTGCCAGAAAAGTCCAAATTGTGTCGTCATTAGTCCTACATAGTCAGCAAAAGTCAACTGAACTTTGACTGCCTCTATCTCCTTTTTCCGAACTAGGATTGGAGTGTCATTTGCACGGTTGGAATAAGGGTGACGAGCACTTCGATCTGATGCCAAGTTAATCATCTTTCTGCAACTTTGAATTTTGAGCCTTTTTCATGCCACTAGTGTCTGGAGATCCACCTGGATCAATCCTCCCCATTGAGGAGCTTTTGGACTACCAAAATCTTTATCAGTCAATTGGCAAGTGAGGGAATTGTTCCCTCACTCTTTCTTTTTCCAGCCATTTTGATTTTCTAGGGTGCATCCCCTTGAAACCAACTCGAAGGTATTCCACATCTCCTCGTCATGAAGTCCTGGTTCTTCTATCAAGGATGATATCTTCAAGTAACTCATCGATATATTCTGGTGCAAAGTCATCAATTGTAGGAACTATGCCCACCTCTTCAGTGTCCATAATCAATGGTGGCTGATATAGCTTTAAGTTCTCCACATTCACTATAAAGTGCATTTGCATATATATTGGGAAATCGAGATGAAAGGCATTGTTTCCAATCTTCTCCAAGATGGTGAATCTACCATACCGAATTGGTCACAACTTCTTCCCTTCTCCCTTCATCTTGTCCTTGCTGATATGGAACCACACTTTGTCGCCCACTTGAAATTGATGGTCGACTCGGTGTTTGTCATGTCAAGCCTTGTACCAAGCTTGAATTTTCTCCAGCTACTACTATACTTCTTGGTGAATCAACTGTATCCTTTGAACGAACTGTTGTGCTTTGTCCCTGTCATCACATCCACTAAAGTCATCTTCCCATCCAAAGACCATATCAAAAGGATCTTTTGGTAGGTAGCCAAAACATGTCTCAAACGGTGAATGATGCGTAGACGAGTGTACTACTCGATCGTAGGAATGTTTCACATATGGAAGATGCTCATCACACAACGTAGGATGTTTCCCACAATAGCCTCATAACAAGTGTACCACGGTGAGGTTGACAACCTCTGTCTGTCCATCAATTTGTGGATGAAATGCCATGCTTCTTTTCAACTTGGTGTCCATCATCTTCCACAAGCTAGTCCAAAACTCTCTGAGAAAGCAAGAGTCCTGATCTGAAACAATCGATGTGGACAACCCAAAATGGACCCAAACATGCTGAAAGAAAAGATAAGCAGTCTGTTCTGCAATGATCTGCTTTTTACAAGACATTAAAACACACATCTTACTAAAACGGTCAATGACGATATACAAATAGTTGTGACTTTTTCTAGACAAAGGAAAACCTCCTACAAAATCCATCAACACATATTCCCATGGATGACTCAGAATAGGGAGTTGTGTGTAGAGACTGAGTTTTCTATTAGAGGGATTTGAAACAGAACACATCACACATCCCTTTACATAGCAAGTCACAATGTTCTTCATATGAGGCCAAAAACAATACATGACACAAATTTTTTTCAATACCGAAATGACCAGACATAAGGGAGCTGTGGGCCTCCCAGATTACATGTACCCTTTCTCCTGTGGGTATGCACAAATTACCAAGTTGATACAACAGTTTCCCCTGCAAGTGATAGTTGTCCACCTGTGAACCATGAGTTAGTTTTGCATAAATCTTCTTAAAGTCATCATTGTTAGCATATTGTTAAGCATAACTTTCAAAATATAACGAAGCATTATGCAAAATAACAGAAGCAGAAATAGGAGGGTGAGATAGCATATCGACCACTTCGTTGCTAAGGCCCTTCTTATACTTTATTACCAGATGAAACTGCTGAAGAAAATCCATTCACCTAAAATGATGAGATTGCTGCAACTTGGTTTGTGTCTGAAGATACTTCAAGGGTTGATGATCCATATGCATGATGGTCTCCTTGCCGATCAGGTACTGTTTCCACTTTTTCACACTCTAGACCAAGGCGTATAACTCCTTGCCATAACTGGGATAGTTTATCACAGCCGGAGACTACTTCTCTGAATGGTAACATATCGACTTCTTTTGTTGCATCAATACAACTCCCATGGCATATTCGTTGGCTTATGTCTCGATCTTGAATGGCTATTGGAGATCTGGTAAGGCCAAGACCGGTGCATTGATGATATTTTATTTCAATGTTTTGAAGGACTTCTGCTACTTTCCTCCCCATTGAAATACTTGCTTTACACTTGTCAATGCGTGTAAAGTTGTTGCAATAATAGAGAAATTGGCAATAAATCACCTCCAATACTATATTGCACCCAAAAAGTTGTCAACCTCGGTTACACTAGTAGACTTAGGCAATTTAAAATTGCTTCAACTTTATAAGGATCAATTTTTAGCTGACCATGACCAACAATATGACCTAGGTAAACCAAAGAGGTTTTCCCAAACTCACACTTTGACAATTTTACATAGAGTTTTTCTTTTTTCAATACATCAAGCACTTTCTTCACATGGCATACATGTTCATTCCAAATTTTACTGAAGATAAGAATATCATCTAGATAGACAAGAACAAATTCATCAATGAAAGGTCTAAAGAGATCATTCATGACCCTCATGAAAGTGGTTGGAGCGTTGCAAAGTCCGAATGACATCACCATCCATTTGAAAAACCCCTATTTGGTCTTGAAGGAGGTTTTCCACACATCCTACTTTGCAATTCGGACCTAGTGATAACCACTACACAAATCCAATTTGGTGAAATAGATATCATTCTTTAACTGATCTAATAATTCATCAATGCGGGGAAGAGGGTAACGATTTTTCACCATGATTTTGTTTAGTGCTCAATAATTCACGCACATCCTCCATGTGCCATCTTTCTTTGGCACTAATACAATCGGTGAGCCACATGGAGAAGTTCTCGGTCTGATAACCCCTTGATTCAATAGTTCCTGCACCTGCTTTTTGATCTCCTCCATCTTAATGTTAGACATCTTGTACATGCCAATATTTGGCAAAGGAACGTCATGCTTCAAATGGATCTCATGTTAGATTTCCATCTTTAGAGGTAATCCCCTTGGTTCCTGAAACATCTCATCATAGTTAGAAATTAATTCACATAATTCCTTTTTATGCACATGATCACAACCCTAGAAAGCATCAGATAATTCTGCATCTTCCCCCCTTACAACCATAAGCATGCAACCCTTGCTAGAATTCACCAACCTCTTCATTTGTCCTGCACTTACAAGGATGGTATTCATTTTAGTTTGGTGAGCCCTTACAATATATTCTACCCCATCTTTTGTGATTTGGTATTTGTTTTCATGACGGAAGAAGATTGCCTTTCTATCATATAGAAATGGACTCCCTAACACCATGCCACAGATATCCAATGGTATCACATCAAATTTTACCTCATCCACTAACTTGGAAGAAATCACAAATTTAACCTTGCACTACTTAGTTACATTCAGTTTTGCTTTATCATGTATCCATCCAAGTGGGTAAGGTTTTGGATGTGGTTTGGTTTCTAAGCCTAGCTTCTTTACCAAGGACCATGAAATTAAGTTTTCTTGGGATCCAGTATCAAATAGAGTTTCCACTTTTGTATGATTTATGATAACTCTAATATGAAATATCTCAATTTTCTTTCGTTCATTAGGAAGAGACTCATCTATTGAACTAGTTCCTTCATGTCATTCAGAATTAACATGAGGTGTAAGAGTACCTTTTGTTCCCGCTGCTGTGACCAATGCTTCATCTCTAGAATCAGATCCAAGGTCTTGCTGCACAGTTTCCATTGTCTTCTACTTGCCTTTTCCTCCATACTTCTTTGGTCTATTTTTCGGGTACAGCTTCCAACAATGATTGTCATCATGAACTTCCTTTTTGCAATGAGTGCAATAAGGTATTTCTCCTTCATCTTTCTTGGTTGATGTCATCCTCTTCCCCTTTCCTTTTCCTTTCACTTTGGGTTTTCCATTTGGAGGTTTGAAAGGTGGTTTCTTGAAATGATTATCACTTTCATTTTTGCCCCTGCTCTCAAGATGGATGGCCTTTACACTGGCCGAGTCAATAGTAGTTGGTTCAAACATTAATAATGAATGTCTAAGGTAACTATGTAATGATCCAATATACTTAGTTACTACTTCAGGTGAGTCAAGTGCAATGCCCAAATTAAGTGTTTTCTTTCTAAATTCTTCTATAAATCTTTGAACATCCTGACCTCTGCCTTGCCTTAAGTATTGCCAATCCATTAAGGCTTTTTGTTTATAACCCAAGGGATAAAATTGTTCCTTTAATGCAGAAATGAAACTAGTCCATGAGGAAAGAAGATTACCCACACTCTTACTACTTCGTAATTTTCTCTCCCACCAAACGAGAGCGGTGCTACTCAGCCGAAGAGAGGTCAGCTGTATATTTGCCTCGTCCTCTTCGATCTGTTGAATCCTGCAGTAGATTTCAATCTACCTAATCCAGTTATTAAGCTTTTCTGCATTACTTTCACTGTTAAACATGGGAAGATCAAATTTGACATCTAATTTAAAGGAAGGCTTCTTAGATGCATCCCTTGAATTTCCATGATGATGGTGATGAGAGGAAGAACTTTCACTCATGGAAGGAGAAGGAGGGGGTTATTCTCCACTATTTCCATGCACTGAACCTTGTTCTTCTAGATTTCTCCCTTCTACTTTCTCCAACCTTGAAAGCAACTGACCGAAATTTTCTGTCATTGTACAGAAGGTTTTGCGGAAATTGCGCTCCTCTTCATGACGAGCCTCTTCATCTGCCATGTTTCTCCTTCGATGTGCATGCCCCGCTTCAGGATCGAAAGACTTTAGTTTCCGTTCGCCTCTTCAGAGCCTGTTTCTTGTTAGCATACAAACATGCAATTCACATTTAAAAAGACCTGCTCTGATACCACTTGATCCAAAATCTTTTGCTTCTAGATGTATTAAAGAATTACATGCATAAATTGTAGCTTAAACAAAGAAATTTAATGTGCACATCAAAGAAGAGGAGAAACACATAAAGAATGAAAGAAGACAACAAAACTTGATAATGGAGTTCATCTGACTTAGACTACGTCTTTGGGCCCTGCTCGATCATTGGGGAGGCCTTCATTCATTAAGTGGCATGAGAAAGAAGAGTACAAGCATCAGTTACAAAAAAGAGTTTTATACCTCCATACTAAAAAATGGCCAAAAAATGCAAAACTCTGATGGAGAAATGGACAACACCATTGCATTCGTCGCGTCAAGAAATGCTGAAACCATATAAAATTTGTCACAATCTGACAAAGTGAAATTTCGGCCCTCCTGCAAAAATCTGCCTCAAACTATGTGCACTCCCTCCTCTGCATGGGGGCACTAATAAACTACATTAAATAATAAACGGTGTGTGGATTACACAACAATCAGTTGTGGTGTAGTGGTAAACTTGGAGAGTTGTTGAGGAGGGGTCGAAGGGATCAAATCCCACCCCTCCCCTTTTATCCATGAAATATCACATAGTCTAATTTTTGGGGGTGGGTCTGCCAAACTGGGCGGCCCGCTCCCCCTATTTCCGTTGCCGAATTTTTATGACGGTGATGTGGAGGGGCGATGGGGTTGACAGCCCGTGCCCCCCACTATATTAATGCATTCTGTTATATGGGTTGTGGGGTGGCAGGGTCATGGTCTCCCACCCCACTTATTTATGTTGTTGGTTTTGTGCGAGGGGCCGGGGGTAGTCGACCACCCCTCCACCAATAGAATTGCTTTCAATGTGGTTGGGGTGGCAGGGTTGGTGGCCTGCCCCCCTTTTTTTATGTTTTTTTGTTATATAAACAATCTATGCATTTTTGAAAATTCAGATTTTGACCGAAGGACTCATTTTAACTAGGCAGCAATTTCGCCCGGAATCTAGCCAGAGTTGGCTGGATTCCATTTGCCAAAAAATTCCAAATTGTGTCTTCATTAGTCCTGCCCAGTCAGCAAAATTCAACCGAACTTTAACTGCTTCTACCTCCTTCATCCAGACTCACATTGGAGTGTCATTCACACCGTTGGAATCAGGGCGATGAGCACGTTGATCTGATGTCAAGTTAATCGCCTTTCCACCACTTTGAATTTTGAGCCTTTTCCATGCCATTGGTGTTTGGAGATCCACCTGGATCAATACAGCTTCACACAATGGTTCTTGCATATGCAATGGGGATCATACAAATTTAAAATCTTGGTGTCGAACTCAAACTTCTTCAAGTCCTCTACCTCGACATCTGCATCCTTCAAGCTTCAGATCTCATACAATCCAATTCTAAAAGGAAGAGTAGGCCATGGTGCCTTCTTCCTCTTGTGAAACCCTACTGATAACCCTATGGAGATGTGATATGAAACCTCTTACATGACCAACTTATCCATGGAAAACCTTGGCAACACATGCAGAGGTTTCTCTCTGGAAAACATCCTGATGAAGGTACCATCAGGTGAGGCATAACAATCTGCAATGTTAAGCAATGCCTACATTGCTTCTTGGGACATGCAAGGTGGATCCTGCTCAAAGATCATCTTGTAAACTGGGGTGATGAATTTTTTAGATAGCCTCACCATGACTCATCAATAGCTTCACTTAGAAAGTAACTTACAATAAATATTCATAGCATCCTCTAACATTGTCCATGTCCAACCCATGCTAAGAAACTGATGTGGGGAACATATTGCAACAAGAAGGTATGCAGACATATAGAATCTTGATTTCTCATCCTTAGGCAGATTCTGAGCATTAGACACAAGCACTTTCAGCTAAAGAGTCGACATATTCGACCAGTTGAATGGCATTCCTTCATTTTCCAACTGATCCAACACAACCACCCAATTCTATGGAAAGGTCTTCATGCTCTCTTGACCATACAAGTGGCATGAAAATATGATCAAGAGTTGGTAGGCCTTCCTGAGTGACTTAGTCTTGTCGACCTGAACTTTGATGAATCTTTTCCCCAATGCTTCATTATGTCTCTAGATTTCAAATTGTTGTTGGCGAGTATAAAAGAGTGCATCCATGCAATTCACTGGCTATGGTAAGTGTTACATCTAATGATAGTTTTATGTCTTGAAGGTAGCAAGGTGTGTTCCATTGGAACTTCTCAATGCCATCATCTCAAGATCGGTATGTGAGAAAATCCAGTGAATTAATCCGCACATGGGAAGGTGGGGGTACCTGCATGCAACCTTATACAAACCTGAATTATGGATGTTGAAATAGACCTGTTGATCTTCCAGATCTTCCTTGAAGTTGTCTATGAAGATGTCCTTAATTTATTGCCATGTAATTGTCATGTCCTTCTCTATGAAGAATTGTGTGTATGCATAGACTGGAAAGCTCATTGACACTTGTTCAACTACATCTCTAGTGCTTCTCTCTACTGTATCCTTTGATCCAACTCTTTTGGAAACCATGTTTCTTGTACTACTGTGAAGCTTCTCAACAACTGTTTTACCTGTAGACAAAGAGGGCAATCATGGCATGCAAATGTTAGCCTAAAATAAAAAATCACTTCAAGGACCGATCATGCATCGAAGTGCGAAACTTTTGGGCAAGATTACACAATTCAATCTTTCAGCAGTGAGAGATTGTCAGCTGGATATGCACATTGCGTAGTCCCAACTGTCAGTGAGAGGTGATGTTGACTAGAACTTTGTAATGCGCAGTCCAGTGTGGCTTGTTAATGACTAGAACTACACAGTGCACAGTTCACTCTAGCTTTGATGTTGGCTGGAATTGTGCATTGCACAATCCCAATGGGAAAGACTTCAGGATTGGCTCCTGGAATTGCACAATGTGAAGTTGGAGCTAGACACTGGAAGCCTCTACGCAATTTATGGAGCCAAGGCAGAGCCATGAAACCATAAATCCGTAGTGCATGCCGGGAAGAGCTAGATCTGGGCCAAGGAAGCCCAGATTTTCCCAAGGGCGACTTGAAAATGAGAAGATTTAAATGTGTGTGTGATGGTTGGTGCATATCTAATTGAATAGTGGTGCATGTAATCAAAACAAACGATGGAATCAATCAAACAGAAGAAAAACAGAGCTTTTGGGGAGAGACACTGCGATTGCGACTGTTACTGCAAAAACTAGATTATGCATGCGACGCTTAGGAAAGGAAATAAAAAAATCAAAAGAACACTTCTAAAATCTAAAAAAAATCAAAACACCAGCAGTCATTGAATAAAATGGGCAAAATAACACTCTCACAAGCCAAGGAAACAAAAGCACCAAAAGATTCGAAAAGAAAATCTTACCTAGAAAAGTTGTGTCGATTGTGCTGAAGGTTCCTAAATGCCTCGAGAATCCCAGAGCTCCAATATCAATGTGAAAATGATCTCTAGCGGTGTCCATTAAATAGATTTTATTGATTTAGGGTCTATGAAGCGAAGGCCAAAAATCTAGGAAAAAGTGACAAGTGGTAGCAATTTCTAAAATTATCTCAAGTGTAAATCCAAAATAGATCCTTATTTTTTAGGGATGTTTTTTCTCTTTTTTCTTTTTTTCTTTTTCGAGAAAGGCTTCCATGCATGCATGGTGAAATTTCACAGTTCTAGGGAGAACCAGGCAACTAACTGGCACATGCATCAGGCAGCAGCTGAGGGAATGCTTCTATGCAATTCGTGGGATAAGTGGCTCTGGTTGCCTCTCATGCTCTACGCAGTTTCCTAGTTGGAGATAAGAATCCAGCTGGGTCTACACAATTCCAGAGCCGAAGGTCACTATTGTGTTGAGTTGTGCATTTCCTTAGAGAAAGGTTGGTTGCCCTCTAGGATTGCGCAGATTACCAAGGTAATACTAGAACCGAATGCAACCAATTCAAAGAGGTAAGCTTGTGATTAGATAGAAAATAATGTAAGCAAACACAACGCAAAAGATAAAAATTAATGAAAACCCAAGTACCTGGGAAGTGCAAGACACGATGATAAGATTTTAGTAGGCAGGCTCCAAAACAAAGAGTAGGAAAAATTTTGGAGGGTGGTTGTAGCTGCTACAACATTGGCGACACAATGATATAACTCCAACTCTCTGTATGGACCTTGTCTCACGTAAAGCAAGTCTAACTCTTCCGGAAGTATTGTTTGATCCTTTGATCATCATGGCTTCTTCACTAGCTTGAGTTAAATATATAGTCCCTACCATTCTCTTGATCAGTCAGCACAGATACCAAGCCAACCTAATTGGTTTTTTTTTATTGGGGATGAGGGGTATATTGATGCACAAGTAATATGGACTATCAAAGTTTAATTTTCATCTCTGGTGTTGCTCTGCTGCCATCAAGCCTGGACAGTACCCCGATAGAGTCACTTCAAGAACACAAAAATCATTCCCCTGCCAACGAGCCTAGAGAGTACCTTGGCAGAGGTACTTGCTTCACCTCTCTACATAGGAAGCCTTTCTCTTCTTTCACCTTTATTTTATTATTTTCATTCATTTTCTTTTTATTTTCAAAAAATTGTCCATAGGCACTTATTTATTTTCATGAGGCAGAAGAGGGATCTTGACTTATTGAGAGTAGAATAGGTTTTCCCTTTAGAGAAGGATGTTATATATACCTCTGACATAGTTGTTAAGGTTTTCCCCCTCACCTTACTCTACTTGACTAAACTTACAAGGATTAGCTAAAAATAGAAAACCGACTAGATTAGGTAGTACTAGTTAAGAGTGCAAGCATTGTGACTTCACCAATACTCACTCTAAAAGGAACACATTTTCCATGTGAGTATCATCGCCTAAAACAATGCAATATCTTCATAAAGAGAGGGAATAGACAGATAGCCAAATGTTGATAGTTGTACAAGTCCTCTTGTATTTCACCTTGCTTGTCTCAAGAATCCAAACACAGTTTCATGGGAAGCTAATCCTATGGGTGCATAAAAAACAAACAAGTAAAGGACAGAAGTAAACTGAAATAAAAACAAGTAAGCGAAAGAAAAACAAGAAAGCAAACACTACTCCTACTCCTAAGATAAACAGTGCATGGGCCCACTCACATGAAGTGATATTTCCAATGCAACCACCAATGCATTGGTTGGCCCATGTAAGTGAAGGCATGATTGACAAGAAATATATTCAGGAAAAAACAAAAAATAAAGATAAAACAATGAAAACCAACACGCTCAAATTTTAAATGTGTCCACAGAAATAAAAGAGTAAAATCACATGACATACACTTTGCAGACATACCATGGTGTGGCATCACTCTATTCGCAAACAAAAAGCATGTGCACTCTTTCAATCTTGACAAACGAGAAAACATGCAAAAAGAATAAAACTTTCATTTCGTGACACGACTTGCTACATATGACTCCTCGAAGGCATGAGTGATAGGATCATGTGATTCTAGTGGAGGATGTGAAATTTGTAGATCAGGTTGATTTTCAATGTGCACGAGTGATGAGGAGCCTGGGGTGTTTCA
This sequence comes from Pinus tabuliformis, assembly GCA_031772625.1. Classification (NCBI taxonomy): domain Eukaryota; kingdom Viridiplantae; phylum Streptophyta; class Pinopsida; order Pinales; family Pinaceae; genus Pinus; species Pinus tabuliformis. Next base: position 735,944,226 of record CM062807.1, read on the forward strand.
ACAAATTTCTTATCGGAAGTGGAACTGTCCTCAAGGCTACGAAAACTTGACATAACCATCGACTTGGGTTGAAGTGCCTCGATATCTTGAGGGGTTTCCATTTCATCAGCATATGCTTCATCAATGAACAATGACTTAGAAATATCAACAATGAGTGAATTAGAATCGTGATCGAATTAGTGAGTGAAGAGATAAGGACAACCACGATCAAAAAATTAGAGATGTGCATCGGTAACCTCATGATCTGACAAATCATATAGAAGGGTTAATGAGAAGCAAAAATGTTCACCCTATGGATTTTCATAAAGAAAAGATGACAAATTGGGTGGATTTGAAAATAAAGATTCATCCTCACCACAATCAAATGATGAACTGACATCCTATGTGTCCTGTGAATGATCGAAAGTAGAAACAGGCAGGAATAAATTTTCACAAGAGAAATCATAATGGAAGAATCACAAAATATGTCAAGATAATGAGGATGAGGAGCAGAAGGAGGGGGGTCATCCTTCACCATAGGTTCTTCTTCAGATTCCCACACATACTCATAAAAAATGACAGTGCAGGTTGGCTGCTCAACACCAACATCATTGACAACCTTATCCTCGTGAACAATAAATGTGGACTCTGAAACGAGTGAAAACAAAATAGTACAATCAAGAGGATCAAAGGAACCAAAGGACGGTGGTTGAGAAGACGAAACCATGTGACAACCATCAAGGATGCAATCCACATCTGCGCAATATCCAAAGAAGGCGGGGTGGGAGGAGGAGACAGTTCAACAGATGGGTTCACAACTTCTCCAACCTCATCCTACAGAGCTAGATTTTCTCAATGAGAAGAGGACGAAGGGTCACTTGTGACGAAAACCTTGTTTGTCTTAGATTTGGAAGCTCTAACACCGAGGTATGCTGGGAGGGGTTCAAATGATTCCAATTCATGTGAATTTTTAAATACATGAAGAAGATACTGAAACCCTTATTTGAGAAATTTCCAATCAATTTCATCTTCAGGGATTTGAAAAGAAAGATTATAGAAGTGGTCCCAAATTTGCGCAATAGATTCATTAGGTGCTTTTCATAATCAAAAAAAAAAAATATTAAATTCTTTTTGGTCATAACGATAGAAAGCACAACATAACTCTTTGATCATGTGATCAAACGAGTGAATAGAGGTTGCAGCAAATGTGTGACACAATTGCTCTACATGCACTTAGAACATGTAAGCAAACAACCCACAAGAAACATCGTCCAAGGGGGCTTCATTCCTCTCATAGAAGACTGAGAAGGCAACTCCGTGTCTCAATAAGGTTTCTCTACCTTCACTTTTGTACTTGATTTGTGACAAGTCATCAATGACATCATCCAGTGCTTCGAAATCATGTGCATGAGAAAAACACGTCGGAGTTGAGATTGTAATTTAAGTCATGAATGATGTGGAGAGATTCAAAACAGAGTTTGAGAGCTCAGCTTTTCATATGACCCTCCTTTTAGCACCATAAATGTTGACGGTGTTGGACCTACCAAAATGTCAAGGGGATCTCTCCAGTAAGAAGTCCCAACTAGACCTCAGACCATTTGGAGTACGAGTCCCAACAGTGATTAGTAAAGTAGTTCCTTGACTATAGTAGCGCGCAGTGGTGTGTGACCTTGCAGTGAATCAAGTGAGATGCATTGGGGTTCTAAAACACAGAGGGGAAAAGGAAGTGTGTCCCTTAGAAGCATGTAATAGTACGTAGCCTAAAAGGAACACACGAGTAGAATGACATCATAGGATGGAAGCACAATAGTCCACAATCCAAAGCGACAGGTTAATACAACAACATGTCTTCAAGAATATTCATGCATTTTTTTTAGAGATGTTTTCGACGATAATCACATCAAAATTCATTTGTCGACATGTTTCGAACCAGCAAGTATGGTTCATCCTCAGGACAAGATGAAGAATCAAATCATGGTAACCAATTAAATAGAGAGACCAAACATTCAAATGGCTAGAAATAAATGACTATTTTTGACCAAAAGAAACGGTTACATTTGACTGGGCTTCAACTACAAAATACTGGACCAGGAGTTAGGGAATTTTTTTTATTGATTAATTATAATTTTTTTTTTACTTTTTTAATTATTGAATTCTTAAAATTAACTAAAATCGTTTAACTAAGTTTATATATAACCTTATTTATTATAAATACTATGTTTAATATATAAACTTATTTCTTTTGGTCAAAAATAGCCATGACTTCTATTTGTTTGAATGGTTTGTCTCTCTATTTAACTGGTTACCATGATGTGATTCTTCATCTTGTCACGACAATGGACCACACTTGTTGGTTCGAAATGCGTCGACAAATGAATTTTGATGTGACCAAGCCAAGGCAACTGATTTTTTTTTATTGGGGATGAGGGGTATATTGATGCACAAGTAATATAGATTGTCAGAGTTTAAGTTTCATCTCTGGTGTTGCTCCGTTGCCATCAAGCCTGGACAGTACCCCAACAGAGTCACTTCAGGGACACAAGCATCGTTCCACTGCCAGCGAGACTAGACAGTACCCTGGCAGAGTTACTTGCTTCACCTCTCTACGTAGGAAGCCTTTCTCTTCTTTCACCTTTATTTTATTCTTTTCATTCATTTTTTTTTATTTTCAAAAAACTATGCATAGTAACTTATTTATTTTCATGAGGTAGAAGAAGGATCCCGACTTATTGAGAGTAGAAGAGGTTGTCCCTTTAGAGAAGGATGTTATATATACCTCTGACATAGTTGTTAAGGTTTTCCCCCTCACCTTACTCTACTTGACTAAACTTACAAGGATTAGCTAAAAATAGAAAACTGACTAGATTAGGCAGTATTAATTAACAGTGCAAGCATTGCAACTTCACCCATACTCACTCTGAAAGGAATTCATTTTCCATCTGAGTATCATCGCCTAAAAGAACGCAATATCTTCATAAAGAGTGGGAATAGACAGATAACCAAATGTTGATAGTTGTACAAGTCCTCTTGTATTTCACCCTGCTTGTCTTAAGAATCCAAACATGGTTTCATGGGAAGCTAACCCTATGGGTGCATAAAAAACAAACAAGAAAAGGACAAAAGTAAACTGAAATAAAACAAGTAAGCAAAAGCAAAACAAGAAAGCAAACACTACTCCTCCTCCTAAGCTAAACATTGCATGTGCCCACTCACATGGAGTGATATTTCCAATGCAGCCACCAATGCATTGGTTGGCCTATGTAAGTGAAGGCATGATTGACAAGAAAGATATTCAGGAAAAAAAAAACAAGAAAGAAAGATAAAACAATGAAAACCAACACGCTCAAAATTTAAATTCGTACACAGAAAATAAAAGAGTAAAAGCACATGACATACACTTTGCAAATGTAGCATGGTGTGGGATCACACTATGCGCAAACAACAAGCATGTGCACTCTTTCGATCTTGACAAACGAGCAAACATGCAGAAAGAATAAAACTTTCGTTTCACGACATGACTTGCTACATATGACTCCTCCAATGCATGAGCGATAGGATCGTGTGATTCTAGTGGAGGATGTGAGATTTGTAGATCAGGTTGATTTTCATTGTGCACGAGAGAGTGATGAGGAGCCTGGGGTGTTTCAACAGATTTCTTATTGGAAATGGAACTGTCCTCAAGGCTATGAGAACGTGACATAACCATCGACTTGGGTTGAAGCGCCTCGATAGCTTGAGGGGTTTCCATTTCATCAACGTATGTTTCCTCAATGAACAATGACTTAGAAATATCAACAACAAGTGAATCAGAATCGTGATCGAATTAATGAGTGAAGAGATCACGACAACCATGATAAAAAAAAAAAATAGAGATGTGCATCAACACCCTCATGATCTGACAAATCATATAGAGGAGTTAATGAGAAGCAAAAATGTTCACCCTCTGGATTTTAGAAAGAAAAGATGACAAATTGGGTGGATTTGAAAATAAAGATTCATCCTCACCGTAATCAAATGATGAATTGACATCCTATGTGTACTGTGAATGATCGAAAGTAGAAATAGCCAGGAATGAATTTTCACAAGAGAAATCATAAAGGAAGAATCACAAAAGATGTCAGGATAAAGAGGATGAGGAGTAGATGGAGGGAGGTCATCCTTCACCATATGTTCTTCTTCAAATTCCCACACATACTCATCGAAAATGACAATGCAGGTTGGCTGCTCAACACCAACATCCTCGACAACCCTATCCTCGTGAACAACAGATGTGGAGTCTAAAACAAGTGAACACGACACAGTACAATCAGGAGGATCAAAGGAACCAGAGGATAGAGGTTGAGAAGACAAAACCATGTGAGAACCATCAGGGATGCAGTCCACATCTATGCAAATATCCAAAGAAGGTGGGGTGGGAGGAGGAGACAGTTCAACAGATGGGTTCGCAACTTCTCCAACCTCATCCTATGGAGCTAGAGTTTCTCGATGAGAAGAAGACAAATGGTCACTTGTGAAAAAAACCTTGTTTGTCTTAGATTTGGAAGCTCTAACACCAAGGTATGCTGGGAGGGGTTCGAATGATTCCAACTCATGTGAATTTTTAGATACATAAAGAAGATATTGAAACCTTTATTTGAGAAATTTCCAATGAATTTCATCTTAAGGGATTTGAAAAGAAAGATTATAGAAGCGGTCCCAAATTTGCACAATAGATTCATTAGGTGCTTTTCATAATTAAAAAAAAAAAATATTGAGTGCTTTTTGGTCATAACGATAAAAAGCACGACATAACTCTTCGATCATGTGATCAAACGAGTGAATAGAGGTTGCAGGAAATGTGCGACAAAATTGCTCAACATGCCCTTAGAACATGTAAGCAAACAACCCACAAGAAACATCATCCAAGGGGGCTTCATTCCTCTCATAGAAGCCTAAGAAGGCAACTCCATGTCTCAACAGGGCTTCTTTGCCTTCAATTTTGTACTTGACTTGTGACAAGTCATCAATGACATCCTCCAGTGCTTCGAAATCATGTGCATGAGAAAAACACGTCAGAGTTGAGATTGTCATTTAAGTCATGAATGATGTGGAGAGATTCAAAATAGAGTTTGAGAGCTCAACTTGTCATATGACCCTCCTTCTAGCACCATAAATGTTGATGGTGTTGGACCTACCAACATGTCAAGGGGATCTCCCCAGTAAGAAGTCCCAACTAGACCTCAGACCATTTGGAGTAAGGGTCCCAAGAGTGGGTAGTAAAGTAGTTCCTTGACTATAGTAGTGCGTAGTGGTAAGTATGATAACTTCGTCGGAAGCAAGTGTGTGACCTTGCAGTGAATCAAGTGAGATGTCTAGGGGTTCTAAAACACAGAGGGGAAAAGGAAGTGTGTCCCTTAGAAGCATGTAATATTACGTAGCCTAAAAGGAACACACGAGTGGAATGACATCATAGGATGGAAGCACAATAGTCCACAGTCCAAAGTGACAGGTTAATACAACAACACGTCTTCAAGAATATTCATACATTTTTTTTTGAGAGATGTTTTCGACAATAATCACATCAAAATTCATTTGTCGATGCATTTCGAACCAGCAAGTGTGGTTCATCCTAAGGACAAGATGAAGAATCAGATCATGGTAACCAATTAAATAGAGAGACCAAACATTCAAATGGTTAGAAAGAAATGACTATTTTTAACCAAAAGAAATGGCTACATTTGACTGGGCTTTAGCTACAAAACACTAGACGAGGAGTTAGGGAAATTTTTTTATTAATTAATTATAATTTTTTTTTTAATTATTAAATTATTAAAATTAACTAAAATCATTTAACTAAGTTTATATATAAACTTATTTATTATAAATACTATGTTTAATATATAAACTTATTTCTTTTGGTCAAAAATAGCCACAACTTCTATTTGTTTGAATGGTCGGTCTCTCTATTTAACTGGTTACCATGATGTGATTCTTCATCTTGTCATGATGATGAACCACAATTTTTGGTTTGAAATGCATCAACAAATGAATTTTGATGTTACCAAGCCAAGCCAACTGATTTTCTTTTATTGGGGATAAGGGGTATATTAATGCACAAGTAATATACATTGTCATAGTTTAAGTTTCATCTCTGGTGTTGCTCTATTGCCATCAGGCCTGGACAGTACCCCGACAGAGTCACTTCAGGAACACAAGCATCGTTCCACTACTAGTGAGCCTAGACAGTACCCTGGTGGAGTTACTTTCTTCACCTCTCTACGTAGGAAGCCTTTCTCTTCTTTCACCTTTATTTATTTTTTTCATTCATTTTTTTTTTTTTAAACTGTGCATAAGCACTTATTTATTTTCATGAGGCATAAGAGGGTTCCCAACTTATTGAGAGTAGAAGAGGTTTCCCCTTCAGAGAAGGATGTTATATATACCTCTGAAATAGTTGTAAGGGTTTTCCCCCTCACCTTACTCTACTTGACTAAACTAACAAGGATTAGCTAAAAATAGAAAATCGACTAGATTAGGCAGTACTAGTTAAGAGTGCAAGCATTGTGACTTCACCAATACTCACTCTAAAAGGAACGCATTTTCCATCTAAGTATCATCACATAAAAGAATGCAATATCTTCATAAAGAGAGGGAATAGATAGATAACCAAATGTTGATAGTTGTACAAGTCCTCTTGTATATCACCTTGCTTGTCTCAAGAATCTAAACATGGTTTCATGGCAAGCTAATCCTATGGGTGCATAAAAAACAAACAAGCAAAGGACAAAAGTAAAATGAAATAAAAACAAGTAAGAAAAAGCAAAAAAAGAAAGCAAACACTACTACTCCTAAGCTAAACAGTGCATGGGCCCACTCACATGAACTGATATTTCCAATGCAGCCACCAACGCATTGGTTGGCCCGTAAGTGAAGGCATGATTGACAAGAAAGATATTCAGGAAAACAAACAAGAAAGAAAGATAAAATAATGAAAACCAACATGCTCAAAGTTTAAATGCCTACACAGAAAATAAAAGAGTAAAAGCACGTTACATACACTCTGCAGACATACCATGGTGTGGCATCACACTATGCACAAACAATAAGCACGTGCACTCTTTCAATCTTGACAAACGAGAAAACATGCAGAAAAAATAAAACTTTCATTTTTCAACATGACTTGCTACGTATGACTCCTCCAATGCATGAGCGATAGGATCATGTGATTCTAGTGGAGGATGTGAAATTTGTAGATCAGGTTGATTTTCAATGTGCACGAGAGAGTGATGAAGAGCCTGGGGTGTTTCAACAGATTTCTTATCGGAACTGGAATTGTCCTCAAGGCTACGAGAACTTGACATAACCATCAAATTGGGTTGAAGTGCCTCGATAGCTTGAGGGGTTTCCATTTCAACAACATATGTTTCATCAATGATCGATGACTTAGAAATATCAACAACGAGTGAATCAGAATCGTGATTGAATTAGTGAGTGAAGAGATCACGACAACCACGATAAAAAAATTAGAGATGTGCATCGGCAACCTCATGATTTAAAGAATCATATAGAGGGGTTAATGAGAAGCAAAAATGTTTACCCTTTGGATTTTCAGATTGAAAATATGACAAATTGGGTGGATTTGAAAATAAAGATTCATCCTCACCGCAATCAAATGACGAACTGACATCCTGTGTGTCATGTGAATGATCGAAAGTAGAAACAACTAGGAATAAATTTTCACAAGAGAAATCATAATGAAAGAATAACAAAAGATGTCAGGATAAAGAGGATGAGGAGCAGAGGGAGGGAGGTCATCCTTCACCGTAGGTTCTTCTTCAGATTCCCACACATACTCATCAAAAATGATAGTGCAGGTTGGCTGCTCAACACCAACATCGTTGACAGCCCTATCCTCGTGAACAACAGATGTGGAGTTTGAAATGAGCAAACACAAAATAGTACAATCGGGAGGATCAAAGGAACCAGAGGATGGAGGTTGAGAAGACGATACCATGTGACAGCCATCAAGGATGTAGTCCACATCTACACAAATATCCAAAGAAGGCGGGGTGGGAGGAGGAGACAGTTCAATAGATGGGTTCACAGTTTCTCCAACCTCGTCCAATGGAGCTAGAGTTTCTCGATGAGAAGAGTATGAAGGGTCACTTGTGATAAAAACCTTGTTCGTCTTAGATTTGGAAGCTCTAACACCGAGGTATTCTGGGAGGTGTTCGAATGATTCCAACTCATGTGAATTTTTAGATACATAAAGAAGATACTGAAACCTTTAATTAAGAAATTTCCAATCAATTTCATCTTCAAGGATTTGAAAAGAAAGATTATAGAAGTGGTCCCAAATTTTCGCAATAGATTCATTAGGTGCTTTTCATAATTTCAAAAATAAAAAATTAAGTGCTTTTTGGTCATAATGAAAGAAATCACAACATAACTCTTCGACCATGTGATCAAACGAGCGAATAGAGGTTGTGGCAAATGTGTGACACAATTTCTCAACATGCCCTTAGAATGTGTAAGCAAACAACCCACAGGAAACATCATCCAAGGGGACTTCATTCATCTCATAGAAGCCTGAGAAGGCAACTTCGTGTCTTAACAGGGTTTCTCTACCTTCACTTTTGTACTTGACCTGTGACAAGTCATTGATGACATCCTCCAGTGCTTCAAAATCATGTGCATGATAAAAACACGTCAGATTTGAGATTGTAATTTAAGTCATCAATGATGTGGAGAGATTCAAAACAGACTTTGAGAGCTCATCTTATCATATGACCCTCCTTCTAGTGCCATAAATGTTGATGGTGTTGGACCTGCCAACATGTCAAGGGGATCTCCCCACTAAGAAGTCCCAACTAGATATCAGATCGTTTGGAGTAGGAGTCCCAAGAGTGGGTAGTAAAGTAGTTCCTTGACTATAGTAGAGTGCAGTGGTAAGTATGATAACTTTGTCAGAAGCAAGTGTGTGAACTTGTAGTGAGTCAAGTGAGAAGCATGGGGGTTCTAAAACACAGAGGGGAAAAGGAAGTGTGTCTAGTAGAAGCCTGTAATAGTACGTAGCCTAAAAGAAACACATGAGTGGAATGACATCACAGGATGGAAGCACAATAGTCTACAATCCAAAGTGACAGGTTAATACAACAAGACGTCTTCAAGAATATTCATACATTTTTTTTGAGAGATGTTTTTGACAATAATCACATCAAAATTCATTTGTCGACATGTTTCGAACCAGCAAGTGTGGTTCATCCTCAGGACAAGATGAAGAATCAGATCATGGTAACCAGTTAAATAGAGAGACCAAGCATTCAAATGGCTAGAAAGAAATGACTATTTTTTACCAAAAGAAACAGCTACATTTGACTAGGTTTCAGCTACAAAACACTAGATGAGGAGTTAGGGAATTTCTTTTATTAATTAATTATATATATATTTTTTAATTATTGAATTCTGAAAATTAACTAAAATCATTTAACTAAGTTTATATATAACCTTATTTATTGTAAATACTATGCTTAATATATAAACTTATTTCTTTTGGTCAAAAATAGCCATGACTTCTATTTGTTTGAATGGTTGGTCTCTCTATTTAACTGGTTACCATGATGTGATTCTTCATCTTGTCACGACACTTGTTGGTTCGAAATGCGTCGACAAATGAATTTTGATGCGATTATCGCCAAAAACATCTCTCAAAAATTTTATATGGATCACAGAAGCCTTAATTCAATAAATATTCATACAATTGCATACAAAATAGTTCATACACAAATGTGTAAGTTAAATAGCATACATTTCTTAGGTAACCAGAATAGTCGAACTACAATAAAAACATACACATGAAAACGTGTTGTCTTAGTTATATTATTAAGTGAAAGTTCCATCCATACATACACCATTGATAGCCACTAGCCCCAATAGTGGAACATTACAGTCAACACCACCTGCTCCTCCAAAGGGATGTACTCGCTCTACACATTGTGGAGAAGACAAGGCTTGTCACAATACTCTCTAAGCCTTCTCTAAGAAATGCCTAGCCAAACTCTTGGCTCCCAAAATCCTCTATTATGAGTTATGAGGTTCTATATATAAAAAAGGGTGGGGTGACCCTTCACATTCCCCTTTCACTCTTTGACTACCCTCATGACTCTTCAACTCTTTACAAATAACTCTTTACATTACATAGTGATTGTTCACATTCCACTAATGACAATTGGAATTTCACTTATAATATATTTAAAAATAATCATACAATTTCCACATATACCCATGTGGGACAAAATAGGCTTGATTCAGCCTAACAAGGCAAACACCATCGCTCAAAAGCTTGGGGAAAGACCAACTTGGAAACATCCTCTTGATGGTTTCCGGTGACGAACTGATCCCAAGCTTGGTACTACGCTATTGTGTCCCCGTCCTGTTTGGTGATGTCTTTATGGACACAGACACTTACCTCCATGGATTCCATGTATATGGTTCTGGAAACTCTATCCAACTCATCCTGGAGCATAAGAAGCATTGTCCTAAGTGTGGTTGACCCACCGATGTACTTCATGTTTTCTGTGCTTAGATACAAGTGATTGCTAGTGGAATTTCACATCAACTGCTCCATGTACCTATCAACCACAAGCAGGACTTGGTTCTTCTTCATGGCTTGAGTGAGGGATCAGATTGAAGGGATCCTATGTATCCTCACTATGACGTCAAGACTCTTGAACAAATGTGCATAGGAAGCCTTAATGGTGGTGATGAGTGGGGGGATATGCTCATAATTCTGGATCAACATCTGAATTCGTGCTTTGTCTAGATCTATCTACGACTTCCTCATTTTATGCAAGTGAAGTGGGATGCCTTCTACCTCATTGTCCATTCTTGTACATGCGTAATAGAAGCGTGCATGTCTTTGAGAGTTTGGGCAATCTTCATGCACAGCTGGTGAAAACCATATAGATGGACAACTACCTTTTGCACAGTGACAATTTTTTCATACAGTTTTTGCATGGTGGTCTCAATGGTCAATACTTCAGAAAGTATCACTTTTCTCTTCTCTGTCATAGTGGATCCTATAGACTTTTCTATCCTTTAACTAGCCTCTTGCAATTCCTTTGCCATCTGATAATTCTCCGTGAACAAGAACTTGATAATGGAACTCGTGGCTTCTGCATAAGCCTTAGAAGCATCGTCTATGGCAGTTGGATGTCTTCTAACATCTAACACAATCACCTTTTCCTCTATGTTTTTCAGGTGATGCATAATCATCCGAGAGATTCTTTCTTCGCGCCTATACAATCCTTTATTCTGACTCATCAAATGATAGATTGTACACGTCCATCACTGGATCATCATCAATGAGGGAAAACTCTCCTTGCTCTCTCGGGACTAGTTCTGATTTTGGAGGTGGTGGAACCTAAGTTGTGACCTCAGATGTTCATGGCATGAGGTCGGTGTCTTGGTCTTGTACCTCCTATTCCAACTCCATGTTTGTTGCTTCAACCATCTTCTCAATCTATTGAGAAAGTTCCCGAACTTGCACCTTCTCATCCTCTTCTTCATATGATGGTTGCTCTGACTCCTCAACCTTTATGCACAATTTTCTCTGTCATTATGCCTTTCATTTCTTCCTATTTCGATTTATGATTCTCTTACCTTTCTCTCCTTCTTAGCTCTCGCTCTTCTTTCAACCTCTTCTCTGTTTCCTACAACTTTCTCTCTACATCCTCCAACCTTTTCTTCTCTCTCTTCCTCCATTCTACTCTCCTTTTGAATTGTTGCCTCTTCACCTCTATCTCCAAAGATACTTTCTAAATAAGTGGATCTTCTATGAACTTGTAGCTTTCCTCAGCCTTTGGGTTCTCATCAATCTTCCTCTTGCCTTTGTCCCTCATCAGTTTGTTGCTCACTATTGTTGTTGTTGTTGCTTCCTGTGATGCTGCTACCTGCAAAGATGATTTCCATTCTATAGGCATGTTGACTGGTTAATTGAGCTTAGAGGAGTTGTAGAAATACCTCCAAGGGTGCTCCTCTGGCCAATGACATGCCCCGTGGATCCATGGATAATACACATTCCCATAGTGGTTCTTGCATATGTAGCGAGGATCATACAAATTGAAAATCTTGGTGCTGAACTCAAACTTCTTCAAGTCCTCAGCTTCAGAATCCACATCCTTCAAGCTCCAAATCTCATACCATCCAATTTGCAAAGGAAGAGCAGGACATGGTGGCTTCTTCCTCCTATGCAGTCCTATTGATAACCCTGTGGAGATGTGTAATGCAACCTCTTGCATGACTAGCTTATTTGTGGAAAACCTTGGTAGCACATGTAGAGGTTTCTCTCCACCAAAAATCTTGATGAAGGTGCCACCGGTGAGGCATACCAATCTACAATGTTAAGCAATGTCTGCATTGCTTCTTGGGACATGTAAGTTGGATCCTGCTCAAAGATCATCTTATAAACCTGGGTGATCAAGTGGTCAGATAGCCTTTCCATGACTCCTCGGTAGCTGCAATCAGAAAGTAACTTACAATAAATGTTCATAGCATCCTATGATGGTGTCCATGTCCAACCCATGCCAAGAAACTGATGTTGGGCACATATTGCATCAAGTAGGGACACAAACATATAGAACCTTGATTGCTCATACTTGGGCAGATTTCATGCATTAGACACATGTACTTTTATCTAAAGAGCCAACATATTTGACCAGTTGAATGGCCTTCATTCATTTTCCAACTGATCCAACATAACCACCCAATCTATGGAAAGGTTTCTGTGCAATCTTGACTGTACAAGTGGCATACAAATATGATCAAGAGTTGGTAGGCCTTCCTAAGGGACTTAGTCCTATAGACCCGATTGGGTGTCGACCTAAACTTCGATGGATCTTTTAGCCAATGATTCATTATTTCTCCAGTGTTCACATTTCTATTGGGAGTATAGAAGAGTGAATCCATGTGGTTCACCGGCTGTGGTAAGTGATACAATTGATGATAGTTTCCCGTCTTGAAGGTAAAAATTTTTGTTCCACTAGCACTTCTCAATGTCATCATCTTGGGATTGGTATGTGAGAGAATCCAATGAATTATGTATTCACATGGGAAGGCGGGGAACCCACATGCAAACCTATACAATCATGACTTGTGGATGTTGACATAGACCTATCGATCTTCCAGATATTCCTTGAAGCTACCTACGAATATTTCCTTAATTTATTTTCATGTAATATTCATGTCCTTCTCTATGAATAGTTGTGTGTCTGCATAGAATGGCAAGCTCATTGACACTTGTTCAACTACATCTCCAATGTTGCTCTCCACAATATTCTTTGATCCAGATATATGGGAAACCATGTTGCCAGTACTTCTATGAAGCTACTCAACAATTATTGTACCTGGACATAAAGAGGACACTCATGGCATGCAAATGTTAGCCTAAAATAAAAAAATCACTTAAAGGACCAATCATGCAAAAAACTCCAAAACTTCTCGGCAATATTGTGCAATTCATAATTTTAGAGGTGAGGGATTGTTAGCTAGATCTATGCATTGTGTAGTCCCAACTTCCCGTGAGAGGTGATGATGATTGGAACTTCGTAATGCACAGTCCAATGTGGCTTGCTAATGATTGGAACTGCACAATGCACAATTTCGTCTGGATTTGATGCTGGATGGGATTACGCATTGCACAATCCCAGCAGGAAAGACTCTGGGATTGGCTCATGGAACCATGCAATGCATAGTTGGAGCTAGTCACTTGCAGCCTCTGTATAATTTTTGGAGCCAAGGCACAACCTTGAGATCCAGAAATGTGTAGTGCATGCCAAGAAGAGCTAGATCTAGGCCAAGAAAACCTAGATTTTCCCAAGGGTGACTTGAAAACGAGAATCTTTGAATGTGTGTGCAATGGTTGTTGCGGATATGAGTGAATAGTGGTGCATGCAATCAAAACAAATGCAGGAATTAGTGAAATAGAAGAACAATAAATCTTGTGGGGAGAGTCGCTGTGAAGATGACTATTAGTGAAAAAACTGGGTTATGCATGTGACGTTAGGAAAGGTAACGAAAAACTCAAAACAACACTTATAAAATCTAAAACAAATCAAAATGCGAGCAGTCGTTCAATAAAATGGGTAAAACAACACTCTCACAAGCCAAGGAAACAAAAGCGACAGAAAAAGAAACAAAATACTTGAAAAGCAAAACTTACCAGAAAAGTTGTGGCAACTGTGTTGAAGGATCCTAGATGCCTCGGGAATGCCAGAGCTCCAAGATCAAGTTTTAAAATGAGCTCTGGTGATGCCCATTAAATATATTTGATCGATTTAGGGTTTATGACGTGAAGGCCAAAAATATAGGAAAAGGCGGCAAGTGGAGGCAGTTTCTAAAATTAACTCAATTGTAACTCCAACTGCTAAAAATAGATCCCTATTATTTAGGGATGATTTTTTTCTTTTTTCATTTTCCTTTTTTAGGAAAGTCTGACATGCATGCATGGAGAAATTCACAGTTCTGTGGAGAACCAGCGAACTTACCAGCACATGCATCGGGCAACAGCTAAGGAAATGCTTCTGCGCAATTCTTGGGTTGAGTGGCTCTAACTGCCTCTCATGCTCTGCGTAGTTTCCCAGCTGGAGACAAGATTCTAGTTGGGTCTGCACAATTCTAGAGCCGAAGCTCACTGCTAGGTTGAACTATGCATTTCCTAAGAGCAAGGTTGGTTGCCCTCTAGGATTACATAGATCAGCAAGGTAGTGCTAGAACCGGATGCAACCAAGTCAAGGAGGTTAGCATGTGGTTAGATATCAAATCAAGTATGCAAACACAAGTTGTAACACGAAATATAAAACTTAATGAAAGAACAAGTACCTGGGAAATGAAAGACAAGTTGTTGAGATTTTAGTAGGGAGGCTCCATAACGAAGCGCAAGCAAAATTTTGGAGGGTGGTTGTAGCCACTACAACAATAACAAAAATTCTTTCACTATGAATAGAGAGTCAAATATTCCACTTAGTCCTAATCCTAAGGACTATGAGAGAAGCACTGACGAAGGGCAATATGAATAATTTCAAATAAATAGAGAGTCACGATTTCCACTTAGTCCTAATTCACTGGACTATGAGAGTAGTAGCGATGAAGGCTAGGATGAATAATTTCTAGTAAATTGAGAGTCACATTTCCAATGGACTATGAGAGTAGTAGTGAAGAAGGCTAGGATGACGAATTTCCAATAAATCGAGAGTCACATTTTCCACTTAGTCCTAATCCTAAGGAGTATGAGAGAAGTGACGAAGGGTAGGATGAATAATTTCGAGTAAATAGATAATCACATTTTCTACTTAGTCCTAATCCTAAAGACTGTGAGAGTGGCAAGGACAAAGGGCAAGATGAAGAATTTTCAGTAAATAGAGAGTTACATTTTCCACTTAGTCCTAATCCTAAGTACTATTAGAGAAGTAGTGATGAAGGGTGGGATGAAGAATTTCTAGTAAATAAAGAGTCACATTTTCCACGTAGTCCTAATTCTAAGGACTATGAGAGAAGCATTGGCAAAGCACAGGATGAAAAATATCTAGTAAATAGAGAGTCAAATTTTCCATTTATTCCTAATTACTATGAGGGTAACACTATGTTGTAGCGGCTACAGCCAACCTCCAAAATTTTGGCCTGCACCCAATTTCGGAGCCTCCCTTGAGAGTCTCACTTGATGACAGCACACACTTGGGTTCACGCCGTGAGCTCGTGTGAGTCTTCGCACCCACCTTTCTTGATCATTTCACCCAAGTTTTTGCATGTTGATGTCAAATTCATGCTTGAGACCATGTTCTGGTTATACACAAAGTCTTCTCTTCATGTGTACTTGTTGTGTTCACTATGAAAACATTTCTCACACTCACACATGGAGTTAAATTCATTGTCGCGCAAGCATCGTCACAGTCGACCAATGATCAATCAAAAGTGTTGCACTTGTCGCTTACACTGGCAGTCAGTGATGTTGAGTATGTGTGTCTGGATGGTTTGATTCGTCTCATCGTCAAGTAATGTAAGTGTGTGCTTGCAAGATCACGTATGCATCTTTCGCTCGTTCACACACTTAGTCGCTTTGTTGAAGTTATGATGACCGAATTCCCCTCTTACAATCAGACCATCACCCCGCCATCGACTTGATTGACTGTCACCCAGAATAACGCAAAAGCACCAAGTAAGCCATTTCAAGTTGTGCTGCTCACAAGCAAATCAATCAACCTTCATGCTGGTCAACTTGAGAGTTTGACTCGGTAGCCACCCCGGGACTGACTCCCCTCAAAAGTTGCATAGAGGCTACAGACCTTGCCTACTTCGCTGACTGATAAAGTTATGCAGATAAGTCAGATAGACACCAAGTGCCCGCCCCTGTCTCACTAAGAAAATTGTGTATTTTTTCCAGCCAGCCCTCCTGATAATCGACCAGCTGTTCACCAAGAAAATTACGCATTTTTCATGAGAAATTCCTCTGCTGCCCAACAATTTGCTGAGCTCAAAAACTGCGTAGAGGTGACTAGCGGGCCAACCTCCCAGATTCAGCTCAGTTTTTCCCAGAAGTCGACTGACAATTCCCCTCAAGAATTGCATAGTTTTTGCTACCAAGCTCCAGCAGCTGACTGCCAGTTCCCTCCAGGAATTGCAGTTTTTTTTGTCAAGCTCCCGGCAGTTGACTACCAGTTCCCTCCAGGAATTGTGCAGTTTTTGTTGTCAAGCTCCCGGTAGTTGACTACCAGTTCCCCTCAAGAAATGCGAAGTTTTTTCTCCCAATTCTCCTCAAGAATTGCGCATTTTTTTTCCAAGCTCCCACTACCCGCTTGTTCCAGAAACTATGCAGATTTTTCCTGCTTAGCCTTCCCGCAGCCCAGACAGTTCCTCACAAAAACTATGTAGTTTTTTCCTCCAGCTAAGATAGACCCCGCAAAAAGTCACCATCAATCCAAATTGCCCATGTTCATCACCCAATGACTCCTGCACAATTTTCATCAGCAGTACTTAGAGCCTCCATCCTGCTTCACAACCTTGTCACCTCTCCCAATCACGTGCATCTGAAATTATCATGCATCATGGTAGACTAGGAGGTTTATGTATTTGATTTCATCTCGTCATGAATGACTGTAGACACAGGTACACAAACAAGCATGGCGCGATGACGAATGGGATGAACAAAGGGAGCACATGCAGAAGGACATGTTCACCAATGGACGAACAGAGGATGTACGCAAAGATATGTGCTCTTGAATGGATGATCATGCAAAGATGTGTTCGTGGACGGATGGATGAGCAAACATGCAAGATGTTTTCATGAACGGATGGACAAATGACATGCACTTTTCGCGAATGGACGAACCTATCAAGATTACCAACATATAAGAAAGGAGCAATGTGTGAATGCAACATCAAGCGAACCAATGACCATTGAATAATCCATGCACTTTGCCATGTAGAGGTGAAGCCATGACACACCATGAGGACATCCATCACCTAGCAGCACTGCAGCTCGACATGCAAACCAACAGCATCATGAATCTACCAACATTGTCATGTCGAGTCATGTCATCCACATCTATACTAGGGCCATACTTTCAATCAATGTAATGTAACATGGAAGTCCAAGAGATCCACTTGTTGTATGAAGAGTGATGTAAAGTCGAAAAGTCATGGAAATCAAATAGTCATGAGGGTAGTCAAATAACCACAAGGATCAGTTTCACCCTTGGTTATAAATACCCCCTCATTTGTACATGCAAAAGAATTTTCACCTCAACTCCTCCTGCATAGCCTTGAGAGTCTATAATATTTTCTTTGAGGAGTAAGTAGTGGCTCCAACACCCTGCACGCGGGGTTAGTGATGTATGGTGTAACGATGTGTCTTGGAACTTTCGCTTAATTCAGAAGCCTACTCACATGCCATCACATTTTCACACATGTATTGTAACTGTTGTAAGACTAATATTTAACACTTGTAATGCATGTTTCTTTAACCCGTGTTTAACACTTGAACTAATTCACTTGTTGTAATACATATATGTTAATGAAAATGTGTTGTATATGTTGTTAACATTGTCTCACCCATGTAGACTACTCTCTCGAACATCAGACAGGCCTTTCACATACAACTTAACAGATCAGGAGATGGACCCTTCTATGCTTATGACCTTCCTAGAGACCTCCATGAAGTTGCTGCATGATAGCAAGGCTATGAAGGGATTACAAGAGATTATAAATAGATGTGTCAGAAACACTCCAGGAAAACCGCACGTGGTACAAAAGATTGATAAGCATAAAACAAGGACATGACGAGAGATGAGGCTGAACACGCAAATAGGAGAGTATGAAATGGATTAGGTTATTTTGGATCTAGGGTTAGACGTGAACGTCCTACCAAATCAAACCTGGGAACGGATGGGAAGACCCATGCTTCAGTGGTCTCCGATTCAGTTAAGGATGGAAAATTAGTAGAATATCATTCTCATGGGGTAGCTGTAAGGGGTTTGAATGTAGATATTGAAGGCGCAAGCGCATTAGCTGACTTTGAAGTAATAGAAATTGTGGATGACAGCAACCCTTACCCTGCATTCCTTGGCATTGATTGGGCTACTAATATGAACGGGGTAGTCAACCTAAAGAAGTGAAAGATGATATTTGAGATGAAATCGCTCCGCATAATAGTACCCCTAGATCCTGCTAAAGGATCGTGTTATATTGAACCAGTCCACGATTATGAGAGTGATGATGATTTGGACTATATATATAAGATAACAACGTGAGACCAAGATTGGGTGAATCCAATAGCAGATGGACGAATTACATGGGACCACGAGAGTTCTTGCACCTCAGACTCTGATGAAGAATTAGAGTGCTAGTAGAATCGGTTACATGAAGTAACCACACTGAGTTGTAACATGATGACCCGGTCACAATGTTGTGTGTCATCAGAGGTAAGAAATCTACCCACTTATGATTTCCTGAATGATGTAGATATATTTTTGGATGCTTTGAGAGGGACGTATTAGAGAAGGAGTGCTTCTAGGCTTTGGACTGGGAATTGTGCGCTACACCCACAAGATGGTAGGGTACGCACAAGGGTAGTTCTGATGATTGGCGCAAATGTAGGAGGATGATGAGAACATGATTTAGGAAGATGAAGGTAAAAATGACAGAAAAGTGTGACGGGAAAGATGATCCGTGTGCGCACTTGGCCAAATGGGCTCAGGCTTGTGGAGCGAAGCCCCAACCTGAATGGGTGCACTTGTTCTATCACACCTTGGATGTCATCCCGATGAACTGGTACTTAGAAACAAAGCTCCACCATTGTACAGGTGAATGGAATATTCTGCATGAAGGATTCATAATGACATTCAACTTTGAAGATTTGTTTGACTATATTGATGAGGCACTACAAGAAGTGAAAGTAGCAATCTTTAGGATACCGCAAGATCCTTTGGACCTAATTCAACCCGATTGAACTACTCAGCCCAGTCACGCATTGGAATGCTATAACGTAGCATTGAAGAGGAAGATGAGGATCCATGAAATATTAACATCCTTGAAACAGAAGGTCACTGCGAGGTTGAAGGACCGCATATTGAGAATCCTGATATAACTGTGCCACTGAAAATGAAATAGGTAAATACTGGTATGGAAGCAGAGCTAAAATTCGCGAAGATTGGCGATTAATAGGATGACGTGACGATGGATAAGGTTGTTGAATTTCTCCGTGAATACCAGGATTTGTTCCCTACCAATTTTATAGATCTAAAAGGGATAATCGAAGACCTAGGTGTTATGAAGATCATGTTGAAGCCTGGCATGAAGCCGGTTAAGAAAAGACCTTACTGTCTCAATATGAAGTATAAGGAGAAGGTCCACTTAGAGCTATACAAGATGCTCGTGGAAGGCATCATTGATCCCGTAGAAGAATCTAATTGGGTAAGCCCAATGGTGGTACAGGAAAAGAAGCAGAAGGATGAAATAAGGATATGCGTGGATCTTAAGAAGTTGAATGATGCTTGTGTACATGATCCTTTCCCAACTCCATTCACTGATGAAGTGTTGGACAATGTAGGTGGCCAGGAATCATATTCCTTCACTAATGGGTTCTCTAGGTACCATCAAATCAAAATTGCGCTGGAGGATAGAAGAAAGACAACCTTTGCAACTAAGTGGGGATGTTTTCAGTACACTATAATGCCTTTCGAATTGAAGAATGCACCTGCAATTTTCTCACGCGTACTCATTGATGCACTCAAGGAATTTATTCATAAGTTCCTATAAGTGCACTTTGATGACTGGACTGTGTTTGGACTAGTGACATGCCATGTGGCAAGTTTGTGACTAATGCTAGATACATGTCTAACATACCATATCATTCTCAATCTGAAGAAATGCTTGTTTTTTGTTCCTTTTGGGACCCTACTAGGTCATGTGGTTTGTAGACAGGGATTGATGGTATATCACGCGAATATCGAGGTGATACTTAACTTAGAAGCACTGAGGAGTGTGAAATAGCTACACGCTACCCTAGGACATACTGGATATTATAGAAAGTTTATCAAAGGTTATGCCCAGATCACCGCACCTATGGAGAAGTTATGAAAAAAGGATGTCACATTCTACTTGAACAAGGGCTGTAATAAAAGCTTGGATGTCTTGAAAGAAAAGATGGTCACCGCGCCAATTCTAGTCTTCCTAGATTGGAAGAAGGAGTTTCATGTACATGTCAACACGTCATGTATAACGCTGGGAGCAGTACTGACACAGGGTGGCGGAGGAGACTTGGACCACCCTATAGTGTTCACAAGCAGAAGGTTATCCAAGGCGGAGAAGAAGTATTCCACCACCAAGCGCGAGGGGTTAGCCATGGTATACGCACTCCAGAAGTTTAGGCACTATCTACTGGTTAGCCATTTTAAGATGTATATAGATCATTCCACGTTGAAATACCTAGTCAATAAGCCTATGTTGGGGTGGAGGATTTGCAGGTGGCCATTATTGTTCCAGGAGTATGATTTTGAAGTTATTGTGAAGCCTGGATGACTGAACGTGAGACCAGACCATTTGTTGCACATCGAAAGAGGGGAAGAGCCCACTAAGTTAGAGGAGGGATTGCCTGACGTGTAGCTATTTGCAGTGCACGTCGTGAATGGTCATTTTGAAGATATCATAAACCTCCTAATGACAGGAACTGCCCTGGAAGGATACACCATCCAGCAGAAAAAGGAGTTAGTGGTATGCGCAGCAAAATTTTCTGTCATTGCCGGGCATCTGTACAAAATGGGGTCCGATGAGATATCACAACAATATGTACCAGAGTTTGAAAGGAGAATTATCCTTGCAGATGCTCATGGGGGCACCGTGGGAGGACATTATGTAGGTAGAGCGACCGTGCAAAAGATTCTATGCGCATGGTTGTGGTGGCCAACCCTCCATCAGGATTCAAAAGCTTATTGCAAAGCGTGTGATGTGTGTCAAAGGACTGGCAAGCCATTGTGGAGGGATGAGCTACTTGTGAATCCATAGATGACATTACAGCCCTTTGAAAAGTGGGTGATAGACTTTGTGGGACCCATTCAACCCCAAGGAAAGAAGACGGGAGCGAGGTACATTATCACCACGATGCAGTATTTGACTCAGTGGGTGGAGGCACAACCTGTGAAGGATTGTAAGGGCACAACTACTGCAAAGTTCCTCTTTGAATATTTACTAACGTGATTTTGGTGTCCAAATATTTTGATGAGTGATCACAGTATGCTCTTTCTGAACAAGACGATCAGTGCGCTGACAGAGGAATTTCAGGTATATCACCAGAAGAGCACACCTTATCACCCGCATGCTAATAGAATAGTAGACGCATTAAATAAAGTGTTGGAGAACATGCTAACCAAGGTTTGCAACACTTAGCAAAGTGGTTGGCACCTACGCATACCCACAGTACTATGGGCCTATTGGACAACATGCAAGAAATTGACTGTTCAAACACCCTTTAGGATTGTATATGGTGTTGAAGCAGTGATTCCCATGGAATACATTGTGCCTAGCCTACGCATAGCGGCACTCACAGGTATGACAGATTGCAGAGCACTCAAGGAGAGGCTTACATAGCTAGCTGAGCTTGAGGAAGAAAGATTTCTAGCTGGATTTCACCAACAGGTCCAAAAGCAACACGAAAAAGCATGGCATGATCGACACATTAAGTTGCGCACCTTTAAGGTAAATGACCTGGTTTTGTTATATGACAGCAAGTTTGATAAATTTCCAGGGAAATTCAGAATGCACTGGTTAGGGCCCTATGTCATTAAGGAGATTACCGACGGAGGAGCAGTTCAGCTAGTCAAATTGAATGGAGATCCCTTCCAAGGAAAGGTGAATGACAGTTGATTGAAGCCATACACCGATGGTCTGACCATGTGACTATATGCATGTAGCATAGTCTTAGCACTCCAGGCAACTGAAAGGAGGCATGAGACTATAAACTACACTACCTCGGTTGGGGAGTTGTGCCATTGGAGGACTGTGCAAAGCAAGGAAGTGTCACAGGGTTTACAGCAGTGCATAGGGAGCTGCGCTACCCATGGAGAAGTCACAGAGGTCGGCTGGAAAGTGACCGTTAAATTCATTGTTCATGATTTGATGGTAGAAATGCGGCCAAATTGAGTGGGCAACCGGCATTTAAGACAAAATTTATGGGTCAGATCCTTGAAAATCTGCCACTAATCCAGCATTGATGAACGAATGTGGGGGGAATGGTTGGATTTGAATTCAAAATGGTGGCTACTTAGTCAAAAACACTTGGCATTTTGAGAATTGATTTGTTGAGCTCTCAGGCGCACATGTACCGAGAATTCTTCAAGGCTTTGATAACGAGTCTAGCATTTGAGAACTTACCAGAGACATCACTAGCATTGCTAAGTAGCGTTATGTCGACACCTGCCACAGCTATAGATATTGAAGCAGAGGAGTTGATGCTGGAAATTGATATGGAGGCTGAAGAAGCTACTCTGGAGGTTGTTGAAGTTGTTATCACTCAAATTTTCCTTAGAAGTTATGGGAAGAAGGAAAGGGGTCTGAGGTAACCACAAACCAATCTTTTAAGTACAGAATCTAGCCAATCTGTACTCAAAGAGGGCTCTCTCTTTATGATTTAGCTATATTTGAAAAGATTTTAGGCTAGTTATAAATGTTCAGGGTTTTTTGGTTTGAGAGTGGTGGAATTCTGAAACAAATGGGCTAACTAGGCTTCAAGCTATTGGGCTATGGAGTCAATTAGGGATAATTCACTGGATTAAGTCAAATTGTTGAGGTATGAGTCCAACAGGCAGGATAACAGACTAAAAACAAATTCAGGGCTTCAATGGATGATATTTTTGTTCAAAACAAGAGGGAAATTAAGAATCCTCAAGTTAGGATTTGAAAGAAGAAAGGAAGATAGGTCAACCAGAATAAAGAAATTAAGAATTCTATACCAAGGACTTATTAGAGAAAACTACAGGGATAGAGGAGAAACTAAGAATTCCTTTACCGAAATAGCTTAGAAGAAAACATATAAATGGTAGACTGTTTATAACAGAGAGCAATAAAGCTAATTCTAATATACTTTGACTATTTTACCATTTAGTTTTAAGATGCATGAAACATTGAAACATGTCGAAAACACATAAATCACAAGGATAGAATACTTATTTGCAATTAGACTGCACATGGATCTGATGTAATGTCCTCAACTTTTATTCTTTTTCCAGCAAAAATCCAGACTTGAGTACCAAATCTTTCTCCGCTTGATAGTATAGAGTTACATAAATGTTATAGAATCCACCCCTAATACTTCCAATGGATATGTATTTATATAAAAATTTACATAAAAAATATCTCATAACTATATGAGATTTATTCTAGGAGTACAAAATATATTTTACAAAAATATAGAGTCAGATGGTCTCAAATATAGAAACAAATAGTAAACTGATTGTTGCTGTCCCCCTTTTTGTTGAAGGAGCTGGAGGCTTTTATATGGATTTGTTTCTTGTTGTTGTTTCAGTAATTATATGTTGGACTTTGATTTACTTTTTCTCTACTGATACTCTTTCACCTGTTTCTGATACACTTTACCTGTCCACCAACTTTCATCCTTTTTACCAAACTTTACTGTGGTAAATATTTCTATTTACCTTGTTGTTACCATAGTAATTTAAAGGATGTCTGTCATGTTAGTCCACCATTCTTCCTTTGGTATTTTCATCCTTATCAACTTCCTGTAAATTTCATTAGCCTCAGTATATTTCAAAAAATTAGGTTGGACTGTGAATAAGTGCTTTACTTCATGTTCAATGAAGAAGAGGTTCTCTAAACCATCGTAAATAACTTTTCCTATGGGTAGTGCATTTGCTGAGGATGAACTAGCTTGACTTTCAGCTTGCTGATGTAGTTTGTTGATGTAGTCTATCTGAACCATTAGCCTATCATTGATGACTAAAGGGCTTGGGAGTCCTTTACTCCTTAAGATGTCAAACTTTCTCATGAACTCATCTATCTCTTCCTGCATACTTTGACATCTTCGCTCCAGGCCTTGCATTAAGTTCCTTTTTGTCAGAACTTTCTTCAGTTCGAGGATAGTAGCAGTCCTATCCTCAATGTCCAGTTGCTCCAACTGTTGCCTGCTTTTACTATTTAGAAAATTTATTAATTGGACTACCTCTTCAAGATTTCCACCCAGTTCTTCTCTGGTCTTCTGAATTGCCTCAAGAGCAAGCTTAACCAAATCAATTTGTTCAAAAATAATTTGAATGGATGACCAAATATCATTGATGGAATCAATGATATTGGTCCACAATATTTTCTTGATCTCTGCTAAAGGCCTGTCAAATGTCAGGTCCTTCTCTAATGTCTTGATTTGTTCAGCCATGCCTTTGTTTTTCTTTTCCCCTCTGCATAATTGATCTTTGAAAGATCATACTTTTTCTCCAAGGTAGTAAATTTCTCTTTTACCTTCTGTAGCTCTGTTACTTGGAGCTTCATTTCTTCCATTGACTTAATTAAGTCCTCTATGCTCTGTGTTGATGTACCTGCCTATTTTGTACCTGTTGCTTCCACTGGTGTGGTTGTTGCCAAAGGAATGCTTGGCGCTAAAACAGTTGCAATAGTGGAAGGGACTACTGAGGAAACTATTGGCACTACAGTTTGAGGCTGGGAGGTTGATTCACTTTTCCTTGACTACAACACTTTATCTAATTCTTGCTTAGTTTCCTTTAATTTCTCATTCAACTTAAGGACCAAGTCCATAAGTTCCTCATCATTCTTTTTCTCAATAACCTCAGCAGTTTGAGGGTGTATGAGGGGTGGAAATTTCAGTTGTTTTTTAAATGCAGCTATATCTTCATTTTTCTTCTTGATTAAGCTTTCTACTGCCTTAACATCCTTTGGGTCATGACCCAACTCAATTACTAATTCTTCCAATGATTTTATTCTATTATCTTTAGCTTGTGATGAGGCTTTTTCCAGCTACAATTGAGCTGCAATGTTGCTCAATGAACTTTGCAACCTATGAGCCATCATTGCTTTGCTGGTTAGTGTTGAGTAGACCATCTCACCCATTTTCTTATGAAGCTCAATCTGGTTGATTGGGTCGATGTCCTTAGCTAAAACTTATAAATCAGTTTTAAGATAATTAGCTAAGGATTTTGGCTGCTACATTGTGGGCTTCAAGAAACTCATCTGCATTTTACCCTTTTTGATGTCAACGACTGACATCAGTCTGGTCTGGTTTGTGGGGGCCATTTTTACATATTGAGCATAGGCTTGGGCCTTCAGTTGCTCATTCTTTGTTTTGATCTCCTTGTATTTCCGCTTTACATCTATGATCTTTTCTGAAGAAGACCTGAAAGATGATACTTCTGTGCTGGGTTTCCTTTCCAGTACCTACCTATGTGAACTAGAGGGTGTCCCACCTGTTGGGAAAGTATGTAAGCTATCTGTTTCTTCCCTCCTTATGCTCTCTGTAGTCTCTCCAATGAATTCTTCCTCCAAATAAGGATTCAACCTTTGCCTTTTAGCAAAGGGTTGATTTGTGGGTCTGCTAGAAGGGGTAGCTACTTCCCTTTCTCTTTTCAAGTTTCTTTCCTCATTTAGAGGAGTCTGTAGCACTGGAGGATTACCCATGTTTGTTTGAGCTAGTAGTGGATGTGGTGGAGCCAATTCTTCCAAGATATCAGATTGCTCTAATTCCTCTAGTTGTTCTGTTGTTTCTGGTTGTTCTGATGTAGGGGCACTTGTTTCCTAAGTTTGCCTCTGTGAAGGCTCTGCTATGGGAGCACTATGTTCTAGTGATGGCCTTTGGGAAGACTTTGCAGGTACTTGTACAAAAGAGTCTAGGTCAACTCTCTTCTCCAAATCTTTCATCACATTTTCAACTTTGACCTTTTCACTATCCTGTTCTATGAGTGTTCCCTCCACCCATTCATTTTGATTAGCATATTGCTCTATCTCTGGAATTCTATGATGAATGTAAGGGGACAACTTATGTTTTAGTCTTCTATCATAGATAAAGCTGTGAGGATCATAAGGCCAAATAAAACTCTTTTTCAAATGCATCCTCTCTAGGATCTCCTCTATTGCTTGCCCTGCTTTTCTGTTGTTGCACAAAAATGGGCCTAGGTGATCTTTGATCCTCAACTGGGATTTATTTTTTGCTTTCATGAAGTGGATTTCATCAGAGTTTATCATTTGCCTGTAGTACTCCAGGGAAAACAATCTCATGGGGACATATTTGGGAAATTTGTAGGGAGGCAATTCACACCCATAAACTCTGATCTTGGTACGGTTTTGGTATAAATACCAGTCACCAATCCTGTATTGGACAATTGAAGGATTCTTTTGATATCATCACTTATTCTAGGAGGAGGATTTCCTATCAACATGGTAGTTACAGGATGGACAAACTAATCAATAAAATATGTATAAGAATAAGGAGAAGAAGCTAAATAGTGGAAAATTGAAGTCCAGAAGACAACAGACCTAGGATTCCCTCTGGTATCAAGTTTTTGGACAGAGAAAGGGAATTTATTAGACTGGTAGTAAAGAAAAAGATGATACAAGACTGTGGAATATTTAAAGACTCTCTCATTCTCCAATCTCATGAATTGGTCATGTATCTTGTTTGCAATGAATGTGGCATAGTCAAATTTAGCTGCAGGAGGTTGACCAGGGGTAAAAATAGTCATGAAGGCTAAGGTCAACTCATCTACATACTCACTAGTAGTAAAACCCAAAATGAAAGCAATCATGGTGATGATATCTTGGCCCATATTTGTAAAGAAGCTAGACATATAAGGAGGGGGTTCTTTGGGCTTGTATTTTTCCTCCATGAAAGTCTGCCACACTTGGTTGATTTCAGAACTGGATAGCTTGGTAGATTTCTCAAGTAATTCTGCAATGGAAAGAGGAGTGAGGTTCTGGCCAAGCTGTAATTGCAACATTTCGTTTATGGACTCAGCTGTAATGGTGAAAAGAACTTCTTGGTTAGGGGACATTACAACTCTCAAATTGGAGTTGAAATTTGCATGGCATTGGTGAACAATGTCTGGGAAGATATGGACAGTGGGGAACTGATATTTGGGGAGGTTGCACTCCCAAAGACCTATTTTATCAGAGTGGTTCAAGTAATTGTCTCGGTACCTGCAGTAGAATTTCAGGGGGTTGTCATCAAAAGTAAGGTCTTTGATTTGGAAATCCTTATCAGCTAAGGGAAGGTAGTCCAAATCCCTATGAGGAGTAGTGATTGGAGCAATGTTTAGGGCAATTAGGGTTTCCATCCTTGGTTCTTGTGTGTTCAGGGAAGAAAATGGGGCTTTTCAATAAATTGCTAACACAGAGGTGCTAGGAAGTATTGGGACTAAGCTAGCGACTCAATTTCACTCAAAACTTTGGGTTTTTTTAAGCAATTTAGAAGAAGTTCAGTTCACAAGAAGGTTTCCGGGAAGAAAGTAAGGTAAATACCTGTTTTCAGATGGTCAAAGGGAAAATTTACTATGATGACAGCTCCGTGGGTGTGCATAGTAGACTGGAGCAGCTTTGGAGCTCAGCAACTATTGACGGTTGACGATTGAAAGTTAGTTTCTGGACTGGGATGTATTCTGTGTGTGCATGGGATGCAGAGGTCGTTTTCTCGGACAAAAAGGGAAAACAATGAACATTTTTGTTTTTATGAATAAGTCAATATTTTGGCGAGTTAACGACAGTGACAGTTGTTATCAATTGAATGATGGGACATTTTGTTGTTTATGGGAGGTGGTAAGCGGGTTTCATCGCACCGCTTCTGGGAGGCGAGTGGTTTTGGAGGAGGGTCGTGGAATTCCATTGATCAATTGACACGTTGCATCGATGAGTTTTGGAAAACCGCCCATATCGCGTGCTTAACATTCCACTGAAGGACCCGCGCGATATTAGCGATAGTTGTGAGATCTAGGAGATCTGATCGGACGGTAGTCGGTGTTGGAAAGTGGCGGGGAGTTAAATGGAGGGGTCCGACCATAATTAAATGCCTTAATCATATTGAGGGTGATGTGATTGGATGATAAGTTATTAATTAATCTAGATGATTAATTAATCCTTTATTAGGATGGCGGGGGGGTTGGCTCTTAATTAATCGCGGGTCGATTAATTAATCCCATTTATCAAACTTTATTATGGTTATTTTGCAAACCAATGGGGTGGGATACATATTTTTTGAGATTTTTAATAGTAATATAGGAAAGGGGTGATTTATTTTCTTGGGAGTTAAATGATAATACAAGTTAAAGCTAATATGACCTTGTAGGATATGAAATGTGCTAAGTTAAATGTTTCCGAAAGCATTTTCATCATATAACATTTATGACTTAGGCTAAATGAATATGAAGGTTTTTTTTTATATATATAGAATGTTTTAATTTTTGTAAGTAAAATAGGGATTTTACTTAGGAAAAACATTATAAAGGGGATGAATGAATTTATGAAGGGGAAATATTGATGAAGGGGGCTTAAGTACTTTAGGAATTTCAAATTATTGGGCCGAGGGTCCGGTCCCTCCAAAAGTCAGAGAAATGCTCTGAGCCCCTCTAACTTGTTGTAGGTGCCTTTAGTACTTAAGGGAAATTAGGGGAAAATGAGTGAGGAAGTTAATTAATTTGACTTTGAATTCTTGATATGCTGTCTTTACTGTGCTCCATGCTTTGTCTAAGTGATGAAAGCAAAAATATTAAAGCATTAAGCTTAACCATTCATCACACCTTTGTTCTACAACCAATCATCTACTTACCCTACCTACTGTAGAGCCTTGAACCTGTACCTCCTTACACACCCTCTCAGCCTTCTTTTCCCATTCATTTCCTCCTTTTCCCACTCATTTCATCCACCAAGTTGATTGAATCATTGTATTTTAGGACTTTTTACATGATTTTCTAACTATGCTAAGTGACTGTTGTTTGGTTTAGAATTTTGGTTCAGTATGCTGCGTTTCCGCAGCCAACACAGGTTTCCGCAGCTGATCCAGGTTTCTACAGCCAACACAGGATTCCGCAGCTGTTTTATTAAACGATATGTTACAGGTGTCCTCCGAGAAGATGAGCCACATGGGCAAGTTCCAGGGGTCAAGGACATCGTACGTGTCCCTCCAGATCACCCAGAACAGCCATAAAAGCCCGCGGTCAACGAGGAGGCAAATACCGGTCAACAGAAGTGTCCAGTGGTGGCACGGCTTTGTGTTGCTCTGTTTTTGGGCACATGAAGCTAGGTGGCATAATCCTCAGCCACGAAGACAATCTAGAAGCACGAATCCAACAGCCATATTCCCCAGATTGAATGAACACGATGACAGTTACCTAGATCCGGGGACGCAGAGGATTCACGTGTTTTTAAACAGCTGGTTGAATAGCATAGATCTCGTTAATGTAGTTTTCTTTTCTCCTTATAAATAAAGCGTCCTTGAACGCTGTAGAGTTAATCGTTGTTGTAATCATTTTGTATGTAATTTTGAACTCCCCACTATACTTTACATTTGCTGTCAATACATGAGAAGACTGTTTTGCATTTAAGCGTATAACTGTTCCTTGAACCAGCTGAAGTAGGCAGAGGGCCCCTATTTGCTGAAGTCCTGTACAGTAACCTTTGATTTCCTGCATTTCTTTTTCTTGTTTCATGTATATTAGCTGTACATATGTCTTTTAATTGCTGCGTTTTTATTTCTTTCCAACATGTATATTAGCTGTACATAAACTTTGATTTCTGTTGCTTTACATTTCTGCACTTTTATGTTCATGACTGATCAGTGTGTTATGCAGGTTTCTTAGGCAAGCCCGGGACAATTTTCTTTCTTTTCTTTTCATAACTAGTGGCATGCGTGATCATCTTGTCTATGTTGCTGACCTTCATTGTTTTGCAGTTTTGATTTTCCTTACTGTCATTTCTTTAACTTGCATATTTACTTTCTGCTCTTAGATATCAAGTTGTTCATCTATTGATGGTTCCTTTTCTATAATCACATAACTTTATTGGGAGCCAAAATATCATTTAGTATAGCTTGATTTAGTTTGCTTAGAACTCACATTACTTGACTTATTCATAACTGTTTCTTACATGATAAATTCAGCTGAAAGGCAAAAAAGGTTAAGGGGAATTTAAAGTATTGTGACTAGTCTCTTTTATGTAGTTTCACTTAGATTTCACATTGCTTAACATTTCATGATATCTTTTCATAGAGAAGATTAAGTTGAAGAGTTGAAATAGTGTGAAATAGTTGTTCTTACTTTTAGTTGGATTTAATGTAGATTTCATTTTCATTTTCATTCAGCAGCAGAGATACTGGGCCAATGTCATTAGTCTTTTATTTGATGTCTTTATTTTCCTTTAAAAGTTGATTTTATTGCAGTTGTTGTTCAAGCTTTCTTGAAGGATACTTTTTAAGTTTTAAAATCATTTAGAGATCACCACAATCACCCACATTTCACTTGCTTTATTCCATTTCCATCACATCACAGTAGGAAAGATACATTCGAAAACAAACTTAAAAAAAGCTAAAAACGACAAAAGACTAAGAAAACGGTTATCTAAGTACATATAGTACACCTCACTTCATCAGCTTACGAGCCCCGGGTTGACATTTAAAAGTTGCAATTTAGACTTCACTAAATTGACCAAACATTTTGGCGCCGTTGCCGGGGAAGTGAAATTAGGTAGCCAATTTCTAAAAAAAAAACAAGAAAATTTCAAGGAAGGAAAATTGATAACATCTCAAAGTATGCTCTCCTCTTGCACTTAATGTGATCTGGAGGATCAGAAAAGAGAAAGTTATTGGTTTAATAGTTTCTTGAGTATGCTCTCTTCTTGCACCTAGAATGACCTGGAAGATCAGAAAGAGAATTATTACCCCGACTTGAAGAAAAATAAAAAATAACATGCATAGAGCAAGAGATTCTAGGGGAACGTTTTTAGCTAGATCCAAGAGTTAGATTTTTACAAGTCCATCTACTTCAAGGAATAGGCAAGAGACACCTCCATCATCTCCAACTTACACTCCTAGCCCTAGGATTCCTAGAATTCAAGAGGCAGGAGTCGACTCTCCCACACCTTCTATCGAATTTGAACTAGAAAGAGATCCTTTCCTTCCTTCTACAGAGAGAAAAAATGTAATAGAAGAAGTAGAATCATCTGAAGAAGAGGGGGAAATTCCTTCTCGTTCACCCTTTGTAGAAGAACCAGAAGACTCTGAAGTCTCTAGGGAAACTACTATGACAGAGGAAGGAGCAACTGGATTTGGTAGAGGTAGAGGTAGAGGAGGAGGAGGAGGAAACAATGGAGGAGGTAGAGGTAACATTGGGGGAAATAGGGATGGAGATAACTCATTCGGATTTTTTATAGTCGATGAGGACTCCCGAGCCACAATGAAAAACATCTCACCATCTGTCCTCCCAAACTTCCATGGGTTAATGAATGAGGACCCTGAAACATTTCTATTTGAGTTTGAAGTCGTGTGTCAAACTTATGATTATTTGGAAGACTCTCAAAAACTCAAATTGTTTCCTTCAACATTGAAAGGAGCAGCCTTGAAATGGTTCATGGGATTACTCACTCAATCCATTAGGTCTTGGAATGATATGAAACAAGCATTTTTGGATAGGTACCTGGACTATTGTATGCCCACCAATCACAAGGATGAGGTATTCAAAATGGTGCAGAAAGAAGATGAAAACTTGGAGGAGTTACTTGAAAGATTTCAATATAATCTGAAAAGAGAAAAAATGAGTAACTTGGATGAGGAGACCTTGAAAGCCCTCCTATTAAAAGCCATTAGAGATGAATGGATAGATATTTTGAACATGATGGGGAAGGGAGATATATCTCAAATTTCACTCAATGATATAGCAGAGCTATGTGTCCATCTCTCAAGGGGGAAATCTAAAACTCAAAAAGGGCCTAGAGATCCTTCTCTCATCAGAGCAAATAAATCTGCAACTGGATCGGTAAGTAGGGCTGAGATTGGCAACATGCTTGATGAATTCAAAACTGATATCTTAGGGAGTGTTAGTGAGCAACTAGACACCCTTAAGATTCATAATAAACAGAAAGCGGAAGCTGAGGCTTTGGCCATCTTTTGCCCAAAGTGTAGGAAGAAACATGCTCTAAGGGAATGTCCCTTGGATGCAAAAGTTGTAGAAACATGTGTAATTTGTTTAGAGAATCATGAGACCAAGGATTGTCCTTCAATTCCTGGGCTCAAAGCTGTCTTTCAAGAAGATCCAAATACAATCAAATCTCTCTGTTTTGTTGCAAGGAGACCTTGGCAAGGGCAACAAAATCAAGGGTTTAGTAACTCTATGAATTTTCAATCCCCACCAAATTGGAATCCTTGGCAACAACCTTGGTCGCAACCTCAAAATCCTTTTCAATCCTGGGTACAAGGTATGCAAAATCCTTATGGGAGATTTTCTCAATTTTACCAATATCCTCCATCTTTTCAAAACCAACAAGCTCCACAACTTCCAAATCAAAATCCACAATTATCATTGCCATTTCCACAACAACAAAAATCTTCTCAACAAAACCCAAATTCTCAACTCTTGCTTCCATTTCAACAGAAGTCAAATCAACTTCCTTCTCAGCCATTGCCAAACCCCAATAATAAAAACCCTCAAAATGCTTACATGATGGAAGGTCAACAATTTCCTACCTATATGATTGTTCATCTCAATGAAGCACAACTCAGATCAGGTAGAGTCCTAGATAAACCTTCTATAAATGCTCAAAAGCAAAGCATTCTTGAGGAAGAGTCTCTTGAAGCCAATAAGGGTTCTGAAGCATCTCTTCAAAACCCAAACACTCAAAAAGAAAAAGAAAAAGAATTAACCCCCACAACTCCCATAGTTGAGCAACCTGCATCTTTATCCACACCTCCTTTTCCTGAAAGATTACAAATTGACAAAGGAGTGGAAAAAAAAATTTGGTTGCATGACTATAATTTTCTAGATGAATTGAAGAATTTCTGTATCAAGATCCCCTTGTTACAAGCCATTAAAGAGATTCCTATTCTAGCAAAAACAATAAAGGAGTTGAGTCTTAAAAGACCAGGAAGGAAACCAAGGGATACCAGAAGGATCCACCTGGTAGGGAAGATTGCAGATATCATGATGGGAAAAATTACTATGCAGAAATATGTAGATCCCGGTAGTCCAATTGTCAAAACACATATCAATGGGGTAGAAATACCAAATACTTTGATTGACTTAGGGGCTGCTATCAACATCATGAGTAGACAGACTATGGAACAGCTAAAACTTCCTAATCTTCTTTTTACACCTACCTTATTGCAATTGGCAGATCGATCAATTATTAAACCAGATGGTGTATTAGAAGACATTCCAGTCTCCCTAGACTCTTGAGAATATCCAGTGGATTTCATGATTTTAACTCCCAAGAGTAATCTAGGAGGACATCCTCTTATTTTACGAAGACCTTGGCTAGCCACAGCTGATGCTTTCATAAGTTGTAGGTCTGGAGATATGTACATTTCTGATGGTAATTCGACAAAGAAGTTCAATCTGTATCCTCCATTAAAAGCAATTACAGAAATAGGAGATAATGAGTGGGTTGATGATGAGGATACTATACAACCTGTCTTTACCATTTCTAAGATTAGTGAAGATAGTCAAATTCTGAACACATTAGAAAACTTTGAACCCTCTTCAGAATATGACCACACACAATTTCAGTTGGATTCTGACATTGAGTGTCTATCATCTAGAAAAATGTCTCTTTTCTCTATGGAAGAGTTTGGTAGTTCTGCCATTGAAATTTTTCCAGGAAAAACATTGAATATCAACAGAAACTTGGAAAAATCACAACAGGAGGAGCTAACCAAAATCTTGCAAAAACACTCTACTGCTTTTGCATGGGAGTATACTGATATGAAAGGTATTGACCCTAAGACTTGCATTCATCACATCTACATTGAGGAAAATAGTAGACCAATCAGACAACCTCAAAGAAGGATGAATCCAAACCTTAGTGAGATAGTGAAAGAAGAGCTCCAAAAGTTACTTAATGTAAACTTCATTTACCCCATTTCAGATAGTCGGTGGGTTTCCCCTTTGGTTATAGTACCTAAAAAGAATGGTAAATGGAGGGTTTGCATTGATTACAGGGAATTGAACAAGGAAACTTTAAAGGATCACTTTCCTTTGCCCTTTATTGATCAAGTATTAGATACTTTAGCAGGCAAAAAGTATTTCTCATTTTTGGATGGTTTTAGTGGTTACAATCAAATTCAGGTAGCACCTGAAGATCAGGACAAGACCACATTCACCTATCCTTGGGGAACTTTTGCTTACCGAGTACTTCCTTTTGGATTATGTAATGCACCCGCAACATTCCAAAGGGCAGTACTAGGAATCTTTTCTGATCTAATTCATGATTGTGTAGAGGTCTATATGGATGATTTTACAGTTTATGGTAATTCATTTGAAGAGGCATTAGAAAATTTGGAAAAAGTCCTTATAAGATGTAAGGAAACAAATCTTTCATTAAGTCATGAAAAATGTTTTATGATGTTTACTGAAGGGATTGTTTTAGGACATCATATTTCAGGAGATGGTATTAAAGTTGATAGATCAAAAGTTGAAGTCATCTCCAAGTTACCCATTCCAAATTGTCAAAAAGATGTTAGAAGTTTTCTTGGATTTACTGGATATTATAGAAGATTTATTGAAAACTTCACCAAGATATCATCTCCGCTCTTCAAACTACTTACAAAATACTGTGAATTCAATTGGGATCCTGACTGTCAATCTGCATTTGAAACTTTAAAAACAAGAATATCTGAAGCACCCATTTTGAGAGGGCCAAATTGGAAACTTCCTTTCCATATTTCTACAGATGCTTCAGATACAGCTCTAGGAGCTATGTTGGGTTAAAAGGATTTAGTTCCTTATGCCATTTACTACACCAGTAAAAATTTGACTCCCACAGAGTTAAATTATACTGTGGCTGAAAAAGAGTTCTTAGCTATTGTGCATGCAATTAACAAGTCTAGACATTACATAACTGGCTATGAAACTTTTGTCCATACTGATCATTCTGCAATTAGATATCTCATGAACAAACCTGTTACTAATGGCAGAGTTACAAGATGGCTTTTACTTTTACAAGAATTCAATATTACTGTGTTAGATAGACCAGGAAAACAAAATACAGTAGCTGATTTCTTGTCTAGAATCCAAAATACTAACGAAGATTCTCCTGTAGAGGATAAGTTTCCAGATGAATATTTGTTTGCAGTAACTACTAAAACTCCTTGGTATGCAGATATTGCTAACTATTTGGTTACAAGGAAGCTACCTCCACACTTATTTCCTAATGAGAATAGGAAAATCATTCAGGAGAGTTCAAAGTATTCATGGATTTCTAATGAATAGTTTAAAACAGGGCTAGATTGTGTGATCAAAAGATGTGTTCGGGAAGATGAAATGCCTGACATCCTTAAGGCATGTCATGATGAACCATGCGGTGGAAACTTTGCTGACAAGAGGACTACCTATAAAATCCTTTCTTTAGGATATTATTGGCCTTCTCTCTTCAAAGATGCAAAAAAATATGTTAGAAGGTGTGACAGCTGCCAAAGAATTGGGAGACCAACTCTTTCAAATGAAATGCCATTACAGCCACAGGTACTCATCGAACCCTTTGAAAAATGGGCTTTAGATTTCGTTGGACCTATTAATCCACCATCTAGACAAAAAAAGTATATATTGGTTTGCACTGACTATGTTACTAAATGGGTAGAAGCCAAGGCATTGCCTTCTGCCACTGAAAATTTAGTTGTTCAATTTCTTTTTGAGGATATTTTTACTCGTTTTGGTGTCCCAAGAGAAATTGTGACAGATCAGGGAAGTCAATTTACATCTAACTTGATGGAGAAGCCGATGGAGGAATACAAAATCAAGCACAAAAAATCTACTCCATACCATCCGCAAGCAAACGGTCAAGTGGAATCCACAAACAAAGTTTTTGAGAGCATCATCACCAAAACTGTTCATCTCCACAGAAGAGATTGGGCAGAAAGGCTTCCTGAAGCCTTATGGGCCTATAGAACTACATGGAGGAACAAAACAGGACATTCTCCCTATGAACTTGTTTATGGGAAAGAAGTCTTGCTCCCCATTGAGTTTCAAGTCAAGACCTTCAAGATGGCAGTTCAGTTGGGGATGAATCTATCAGAAGCCCAAAAGCACAGAATGGAGCAGCTGAATGAGCTAGATGAAATAAGACAAGATGCAATTTTAAGGACTGATCTAGTTCAGCACCAAAGAACTAAGTGGCATGACAGATATATCAAAGAGAGAAAGGTTCAAAAGGGAGATTGGGCGTTACTGTTTGATTCCAAGTTTAAAGACTTCAAAGGGAAATTTCAAACTCATTGGCTTGGACCATATGAGATTGATGAAGTCTTTAGCAATGGAGCAGTTCGAGTCAAGACTATTGATGAGTTTCAAACTCCTCTCATTGTGAATGGCCACTGATTGAAAATTTATCATAAGCCACTCTCAAAAGAGGATTTTGTCAAAATGTTTCAAGAAAATTCTGCAATGAGGTTGGTGGAGAAGAATTCTTCTCCTCCATCAGCCTAATCTTTGTTTCTTTCAGTTAAAAAAAAAAAAAAAAATCTCTTTTCTATAAGCCTGAAAACCAATCATAGATTGGCAGTCTTATACAGAAAATGTAGAGTGAAAATCAGGGACACCTGACACTCTATATTTTCCAAAAAAAAAAAAATCTCTCTTCCTTTCCATCCTCACTCCACCTCACTTATCATTTCCATCTTCACCTCCATCTCATCTTCATCTCCGTTCCACTTCACTCCACTTCATTTCCATTTCATTCCATTCCATCAATAAAAGTCCTTCTCAGGACTATTTCATTCAGTTAGTTCTTTTTCTAACTAAATTTGTGTAGTTAAAGGGGTGTTGTCTCAGTTTCCGCAGCTGGGAACCGTTTCCATAGCTAACACTAGTTTCCGCAGCTCGAAATGATTCCGCAGCCAGCATCACTCTGTCTCTACAACAGCACTCTGTTTTCAAAAGAAAATCACAGTCAAAGGTTAGCATCATCATCACCAAAGGCAGCAAATATATGAGGCACCTGCAAGATCAAAAAGCAATAATGGGTCAGAAGCCTTAATCAACAAATGGCAAACTTCCAAAGGTATGATCAAAATCTATACCAAATAACAATTTAATGTCATTGTATGCATAGTTATTAGATCATGGAAATTCCACTAAATACAATGATTTGATACGATGAGATCCATATCACTCCTCTTACACGATGATAATCCATCCACCTCATTCCTTTCTAACGGTTCCATAATCACTATTAATTCAAACTCGAAATGGGGCTGCTCTTTCATTTATTGGCCGTACGTAGAAGAAGTGACCTACTGTACTACGACTCTCCTCCACCATAACTTCCACAGCCAACGTTGAGACGTGGCGTAAGCCAACCGATTCGAAAGGACTCAGTCGTTATACTGCCCATTTATCACTCCAGTCCCACATGCATTTGATGCTAAACCCGTGATTGTTGTTTACCTCATGCTCATACCATTCTCTGCTCTCCATTTCCGCTGCAACCTCCATAGCTTTGCTCTAAACCCTGATTACAGTCACTACATATGCTTTTAATTTCGACTACGGCCACTCCACTTACCTCAAGAATCCCGTAATCAGCTCGTTTTTCCTTTGAACGTCCACACACAGTAAAATTTTCAGCCAGGGTTGAAAGCCAAGAATGGGAAAGTTACTCAGAGCCGAACCTGAGGGCCCAAAATACCTGGAGGGGTATCCGCAGACGAAAGAGTCATTGAAGAAAGCAAAGTGGCTGAAGTTTATTCAAAAGTTCAGAGGCTATAATAAGGAAGTCACTAAATCTTTTGCTCGGTCCTTCAATGGACACGTAGTGGAGGTAGGGGACTTGAAATTCACAATAACAGAGGCTACAATAGCAGCAGCAACCAGTTTACCACAACAGGGAGACAGATGGTTTAAAAACAGAGGCCTGGATGATCAAGGATGGAAAGTCATGCTCAAAAACACAGGTATGGATACTTCTATATTCACTAAGGGAATTCCTGTGCATGTAATTAAAGAGGAATGGTCTGCGTTGTTATTACTTGTTCAGAAGTTTATTACATGCGAGGGTCATTTTGGCACCATGTATATGTATCATGCAAGGATTATGATGAATTTTATGGAAGGCCATGCCCTTAATTTACCTTACTTTCTGCTAGCAAGTCTAAAGAAAATGAGCTCTGCCATTCAGAAACATGTAGGCCATATTGAATCCCACCTTTACCATCACGGGCTCATCAAAATTCTCATTGAGGATCAATTGAAAAATAATAACGATACTTGGGAAAAGTTTTTGATCAGAAATCACTTCCAAGAAGTGACCGAAGCCTCTGCCAGCAGTTCCCCAAAAATCCCAAGAAGAAGTAGGAGGAGAGAAAGAAATGTTACAACCCTTCCTACATTAGACACTCAGGAAACTGTTCATGAGGAAGAAGAAGAGGGAACTAGAAATAAGAAGTAGAAAAAGGACAAAGGTAAAGTAACTATCCAAGAGACATATCCATCCCCTGAACCATCTGTAGAAGAAGAATCTCAAACTTTGGCAGAAAGGTTAGCACACCTCCAAACTGCTGCCTCAGCAAAGAAACAAAAAGAAAAACAGAGTGCCCAGAAAGAGAGCACTAGTCCACATGTGAGGAGGAGCAGTAGGCTCAAAGGAAAGAAAGTGACCCAAGAAAAACAATCACACTTTATTGATTTAGGTGAAGGAACACCTGAAAAAGGTCCAGCTCAGCAAGACATTGAGGCAAGTCCTCCACGTGAGGAAAGTCCTTTTCAGCTGGAAAGAGAAAACAGTCCTCCTTTTCAAGAATTTGAGTTCAGGCTGAGACAAACACCTGAGGTAGACTCCACCCAGCAAGAAGCATATAACTACTTAGAGTCCTTGGAACGATCAGTTGCAGGACCAAGCACTACCTTGCCACTTGATGCACAAGTGCAGTCTTTAAAACAGGAAGTGTTTGAGCTAGAAGTCCTAAACAGGAACATTAAACAAGAAAATGAAGCATTAAAAGAGCAAAGTAAAGTGGACAAGATTGTCCATGACAATACCATGCTTCACTTAGGACTGTGGCAGAAGAAGAATAGAAAATTGAAGAAAAAGTGCAAGAAGTTGAGCAGGGCATTGATTAATTTGAAGTTTAGGTGTCTAGTCAAGAAACCAAGGACCATTTTGGCATCAAGGAGAAAGAGAAGGAGGTTGGATGTTCTTGCAGAAGCATCAGAGCACATGGATTGAGGAAAAGAACTAATTTTTGGTTGCATGAGGACATGCAACACCTTCACAGTGGGGGTATGTAGAGCCTTGAACCTGTACCTCCTTACACACCCTCTCAGCCTTCTTTTCCCATTCATTTCCTCCTTTTCCCACTCATTTCATCCACCAAGTTGATTGAATCATTGTATTTTAGGACTTTTTACATGATTTTCTAACTATGTTAAGTGACTGTTGTTTGGTTTAGAATTTTGGTTCAGTATGCTGCGTTTCCATAGCCAACACAGGTTTCCGCAGCTGATCCAGGTTTCTGCTGCCAACATAGGATTCCGCGGCTGTTTTATTAAACGATATGTTACAGGTGTCCTCTGAGAAGATGAGCCACATGGGAAAGTTCTAGGGGTCAAGGACATGGTACGTGTCCCTCCAGATCACCCAGAACAGCCATAAAAGCCCGCGGTCAACGAGGAGGCAAATACCGGTCAACAGAAGTGTCCAGCGGTGGCACGGCTCTGCGTTGCTCTGTTTTTGGGCACGTGAAGCTAGGTGGCATCATCCTCAGCCACGGAGACAATCTAGAAGCACGAATCCAGTAGCCATATTCCCCAGATTGAATGAACACGATGACAGTTACCTAGATCCGAGGACGCCGAGGATTCACGTGTTTTTAAACAGCTGGTTGAATAGCATAGATCTCATTAAAGTAGTTTTCTTTTCTCCTTATAAATAAAGTGTCCTTGAACGTTGTAGAGTTAATCGTTGTTGTAATCATTTTGTATGTAATTTTGAACTCCCCACTGTACTTTACATTTGCTGTCAATACATGAGAAGACTATTTTGCATTTAAGCGTATAACTGTTCCTTGAACCGGCTGAAGTAGGCAGAGGGCCCCTGTTTGCTGAAGTCCTGTACAGTAACCTTTAATTTCCTGCATTTCTTTTTCTTGTTTCATGTATATTAGCTATACAGATGTCTTTTAATTGCTGTGTTTTTATTTCTTTCCAACATGTATATTAGCTGTACATAAACTTTGATTTCTGTTGCTTTACATTTCTGCACTTTTATGTTCATGACTGATCAGTGTGTTATGCAGGTTTCTTAGGCAAGCCCGGGACAGTTTTCTTTCTTTTCTTTTCATAACTAGTGGCATGTGTGATCATCTTGTCTATGTTGCTGACCTTCATTGTTTTGCAGTTTTGATTTTCCTTACTGTCATTTCTTTAACTTGCATATTTACTTTCTGCTCTTAGATATCAAGTTGTTCATCTATTGATGGTTCCTTTTCTATAATCACATAACTTTATTGGGAGCCAAAATATCATTTAGTATAGCTTGATTTAGTTTGCTTAGAACTCACATTACTTGACTTATTCATAACTGTTTCTTACATGATAAATTCAGCTGAAAGGCAAAAAGGTTAAGAGGAAGTTAAAGTATTGTGACTAGTCTCTTTTATGTAGTTTCACTTAGATTTCACATTGCTTAACATTTCATGATATCTTTTCATAGAGAAGATTAAGTTGAAGAGTTGAAATAGTGTGAAATAGTTGTTCTTACTTTTAGTTGGATTTAATGTAGATTTCATTTTCATTTTCATTCAGCAGCAGAGATACTGGGCCAATGTCATTAGTCTTTTATTTGATGTCTTTATTTTCCTTTAAGAGTTGATTTTATTGCAGTTGTTGTTCAAGCTTTCTTGTAGAATACTTTTTAAGTTTTAAAATAATTTAGAGAACACCACAATCACCCACATTTCACTTGCTTTATTCCATTTCCATCACATCACAGTAGGAAAGATACATTCGAAAACAAACTTAAAAAAAGCTAAAAATGACAAAAGACTAAGAAAACGGTTATCTAAGGACATATAGTACGCCTCACTTCATCAGCTTACGAGCCCCGGGTTGACATTTAAAAGTTGCAATTTAGACTTCAGTAAATTGACCAAACACCTACTTAACCTAACATTTTTACTTCTTCATTAGGGTGCACTTAAACTGGCAAACCCTTACCACACATTCTTTTCTTTTACATATAGATATCTATCTAAGTCTAGCCTTATTACATCCAATGGCTCAGATTAAACTTTTGAGCTCCTTTTATTCACTCTACCTATCTACCTATCTACCAAGATTAAACAATTTGGTAAGATTTTATTCTCTATCTCTATAAACATGAAATTGAAACATGGATTAACCAAGATTAAACTTATTTGGTTACCATGGATTGTGGCATAGGTGACAAGCTGCACACAACCTTTATTACACAAAAGTAAAGTAGTGGCATTCGGACATGCACACTTTCATGGTCTTTTATTTTTGTTGGGGTTCATTTTCTTTCATTTTTTGACCTTTTTTAATTCTTTTTTCCCTTTTATTCTTTTCCTAAGACATACCCTCTTTACATTTTTTAATTTTTTGTTTTTCACAAATATGGAAAACATTTGCAAAAAGCAAAGGTATGAACATATTTCAGAGTTAAACCAAGTCAATCATGATATATGACACCTATT
The DNA here is from genome assembly GCA_031772625.1 of Pinus tabuliformis. Classification (NCBI taxonomy): domain Eukaryota; kingdom Viridiplantae; phylum Streptophyta; class Pinopsida; order Pinales; family Pinaceae; genus Pinus; species Pinus tabuliformis. Next base: position 735,986,587 of record CM062807.1, read on the forward strand.
GGTCTAAGAACATAACAGAAGTATTAGCTGAAGTCCCCAAATCACCAAGGACGCCGAGACCAAAACTGGCCCCAACCAAGGAGAGTGCAAAGGATAAGAAGGTAAAGTAGCCCGCAATATTGGTGCACGCTGTTATAGACATTTTTGTGCCTTACAGCTCTAAGCATGAAATGTCCATAAACCAAGGGATCCTAAGTCCCTAAAAGTGTTGTTCCTGCCCCTAAAGGAACAAGGTCAACCAATTACAGCTTCTCCCAGAAGTTCTCCACCAGAAACTACTCAGAATCAGTCAAATCAGGATCATTTCAGCTGCTCCACTAGCTACCTGCGTTGCATAGCACCCCAATACACTAGCTAGGTGCATTGCAATGCACCTAAATGCACTACCGGGGTGCGCTAAGTGGGAAATGACAAATGGCAGTGTCATTCCGCGAGGTGGACAGACAATGGAAGCTTCCAGAATCTTCCCCAATGACACTTGCCTCACTGAGTTCGACCAAGGATGAGTAAGAGGCTCTCAGTCTCCAAGTGGAAGCAAGAACTGACAGAGAGAAGCCACAAGTCAAATCATAAGCTGACTCATCCTCTTTGCATACATCTATATATGGATCCCTCATCCCAGAGATCCAGGAGGCTGGAATTTTGTACTTTGCAGAGAATTGTTGTTGGTTTTAAGATTGAGATTAGTGCATTGGGTGATTTATGCTTTGTTGGAGGTGAAGAAGGGATTCCTTTGCTGGGAGGTAGATGCTGGATCGGGACTCACTTGGTTGTATCTCCTCCTGGATCTTCTTTTTATATCAATAAAACTATTTGAGTTTCTCCTACATGCTTGTGTATCAATGATGTTTTGTTATATTTGCATGTTTAGCTTAAATCTGATCCTAAGCTAGTTATGAATGTAAATCTATGTCTTTGTGTAGTTTTCCTCTTCTGTGATCTTGCAGGAACTTGGTGAAGCTGGGCAAGTAAGGGAGCAGGTAGCTGGAAGCTGTCAAAGAGGAGAACGATTGGATCAATGGACTAGCGCAAGACACAGGTTAGTTCATCCTATTCCTCTTCGTTTACATTTCATAAAGAAGAATACGAAAGTAGTTTTCCTTGTTTGTTGCTAAGGCACTGTCACACCTTAGAGTGGGATAGGGGCGTTCTGAGTAGATACTTTTCCCAACAACAAAATGGCGACTCCGCTGGGGATCATGTCTAGTTAGTTTGTTTGTGTTTCTCTTGTTGTTTGTTTCATAAACACAAAAGTAGCAATCGAACTGCATTTGCCATTATCAAATGCAAAGTAGACACCTGCTACTTCAATCCACTCACTGGATTTGTTTATGATTTGAACAGCTGAACCACAAATGCTCTAATTGCCCTTTGTGATAGCTCTTAGTCCTCCTTTAAATCATCCCTCTGATTGTACCTTACTGATTGCTTTTACTCAGCCAAAAACCATAGATTAAACTGCAAACCGTGACTCAGAACCCGGATAGAAGTCTCGTTTCTGCCCCAGCGCAGGCTCTGTGAAGAGGTTCTGCATTTCAACGCAGGTCCCGAGAGGGCTACCTGCGTTGCAATTCAGTTTCTCTGTGCAACAGGTGCGCTGATCAGCCTTTGCCCTGTGCAGCTGAGGTTCTTTGCTTCATTTTGTCCAGTTTTATCTCTGATTTTTGCAGCCTGTTATCAGTGTGTGTACCTGTCTGAAAACTCCTTTTCTTTGCCTTAATTCCACCTCCTTTGTACAAAAAGACTGTAGATGTTCTTTATGTGTTTGTTACATCATTTACAGTTTTCCATTGAAAAGTAAAATAGTCATACTGTCGTCCTTAGATTTAGATCTGTCGTAAGTGTCGATTTTGATCTTAGGAGAAAGTTTGTTTACTGTTGACAGTTGATTATACTTTTTACTTTTGCCCTTTGGTTTGAATTTGTCACTTTCTAGTGTCGAAACAAGTGTTTATTTCAAAATCATAGAGTGTCGTAATCTTCTCTACCTTTTTGATTTCGAAAAGAAGCTTGTTTATGTTTTTCACTTGAAAGCAAATTCAGATTTGTACATCAACTTTCTTTTTAGGCATCAATATTAAGAAAGTGAAAACAAATACATGCATATGTGCATTTGCATATTGATAGTTTGTATGGCTTGATTTAGGAAAAGTGCATTTACAGTGTGCTCTTTGCTCTTTGAGAAAAGATTGTGTCTTTCTTTTCCCCTTGTAGCTAGGATTTTCATTGTTGAAAAGAGATAAAAGCTTGCTTATCATCTTTAGATTGCATTTAGGAATTACATCTACATCTCGTGGTGATCCCAAAAGACAAACTTCTAAGAAAGATCAACTTAAAATAAATTGAATGAATCTAACAACGCATTGGAACTTAACACACAACATAGAGGTCTAGGCTAGAGACGTGTTCCGGCGTCGTAAAACCTGGTAACTGTTGTCCTCACTGATGGTTGGGTGATTCCTCCACTGTGAGACGATAAGTGCTAGTACAGATTGTGCTCCCACGTACCGTCGAGTATATATTGGGAGACCCCTATAGGCTTAAAACCTTTTATCCATAGGAAGCCGTGTCGGCCGCCCTACTGATCGCAATGCACTGAACACAGCATTCGGGAAGATTGACTGCCGTACCGTAAAACGTATTCTGCAGTTTTGTGATTGGTTTGGCACACCCTCTACCTAGATCTCCAGAGCAATCCCTTTCGTTCCTTTTCAGACTCCTTAACAGAAAAGGTCCATCTGAGCACTTGTCACTTCAGGCTCATTAAAAATCGAAGGAGACTAGAGTCATCTTTTGTTTTTTCTCGACTCTTTAAAATTGAAAAAACAAGTTGTGTCTAAAGCATCTAAAATTCATTTAATTCGGAAACATACTTCCCCTTTTGTATTTTATTTGATCAAGTAATCCGCAATCGTGGAAGAAAGTCAATTGAAACCCTATCGTTCGCGGAGGCTTACGAGTCAACCGTCTTTGTCTCTAGAATCGAAACCAGTACGGACAAAGCGAACTCGTTTAACCGGTTCCAAATCTCCTATTAAAGTTAGAACAAGTGTTCCAACAACATCTGAGATTCCGGTTACTCCAAACATTTCTGGAAACCCTGCCTCTACAGAAGAAGTTCAATGGCCACAGAGGGACAGTGATACTGATCCTAGTCTGAGAGTAAACACTTGTGTTACTGAACCAGTTCCATCTACAATCGGTTCGGAGAGTCTTGCTCTTCAAACATCTGTCGCTGTCGATTCCACCCCTTCTTCGGCACCAGAAATATTTTACGGACCTGACGGTCTTCCCCTTCCACCTGGTTTGATTGCGATTGAAGAAATTGTAGAAGATCCTCAAACAAGTACTCCAACGCACTTTGGAGTCGGGGTTACTCTATATCCTTCTTCATCAAAAGTTAGTCTACCACCAGTGGAAGTTCCTGTAGAATCGCTAGGTAATCTTTTGGATAGACTCCAAATGTCTGAACAACCGTCAACATCTAGGACTGTGTCGTCTGGCATAGTGACAGCAGAACTCCCTGCCGTCACTCCGACAATGTTCGCTGGCATACCATCTGTCCCAACTAGCTCTCAACCGCTAGAAGGAGCCCACTCAGGGGCTATTTCGACAGTATGGTCTGTTCCTGTTTGTTCCTCCAGAATAATATCCGGCAACTCTTATGTTGAGTCTCAACAAATTGATCCATCTGGAGGTCAATTTGGGCAGTCTGGTCCCCAAGGGCAAACAATCCCCTTGAGTTCTGGATTACCACCGTATGGGGGGCAGTATGCCCTATCATTATCCCCTCTGGGAGGATATCCATACGGGAGTTCACAGCAATATTCAGGTTATACTGGAATTACCTCAAGTGGTTGGGTACCTATACTACCTCAACAACCAAGGGTTGTGTATTCGATGCAACAATGTGTACCTATGTCGAATATCCCAACTACACCAGCTATTGTGACGGTGTCACAAGTTCAAATGTTGCCTATTGTATGTCAACCTCAGATTTCTCAGGTTGTAATGCAACAGCCCCTTGACCCTGTGACTCAACCACAATCGCCAACTGGTGGGGCGACACAGGTCCAGACGGGTACAATTACCCCACACCTTGGTCCAATGGTTAGTATAGCGCAATAGAACATGGCTTCACAACCGTGGCTGGTGCAATACCAGCAACCACAATTCCAACAAGTATACCAAGGTTTTGAGCAGCAGATCTTTGCGAACAGTGGACAACCGTACATTCAAAACGGTCAAAATCAACCATTTTACAATGGTCATGTCCACCAACCTTATCAGTCATACCAGCATCAACTGCATTATGCTGGTATGCAAAGGCCAACTGCTCAGGCGATTCCATCGTATCCTGGGTATGCTTCACCTAACCTGAATCAACAGTTACCATTCGTGGCAACTTTAGAGTTACCTTATTTACACCGGTTAACAAACGATCCAATTGCTTACGCCCCTTGGTGGCCAGCGATTCCGCATAAACTTCCATAAGATATTCCTAAATTTAATGGAAATCCGGGTGAAGATCCATCGAATCACGTGATGACATTTCATCTATGGTGTTCATAAAACACCCTAAACGATGATTCGATAAGGTTTCGCCTTTTTCAGAGGACGTTAACGGGTCCAGCGGCAAAATGGTATATTGAATTGCCTAGAGCTTCGTTCGACAACTTCAGTACCTTAGCCATGACTTTTTTAACCCATTTTCAATTACCAATAAGGTATGAAATGGGAACAGAACTCCCTACCAACTTCAAACAGACAACGACCACTCACATATCTGATCATATACATGAGTGGCGACGTCGTCGTAGGATGGTAAAAACGTACGTTCCCGATCAGATCTTAGCTGAATGGTTTATCAAGTCATTACTACCTTCCATTACGGAAGATGTGGCAAAGGGGGGAGTCGTAACGGAAGAGCAAGTTATAGCTCGTGTGCAATATCTGGACTTGATCTATACTCAGTCTGGCACGCTCTACGATAAAATACCTGACGCCCCTAGATCGGAATTCTCAATTCCTCCTCCTCCTAAATCGAACAATGACTCTCACACCGGCGACGGCATGATTGGCAAAACAGACACGAAATCGACGAAGGCTACATCCAAGAAGGCCCGTAAGATTTCAGATCAAAATGCAAAAGACGAACTTCTTGCTTCGGAAGTAAATGCCGTATCGATAGATAAGGGCAAAGAAACCAAACAACCAGGAAGCAAGAAAAAACAAGGCAAAGGGAAGAAGAAGAAACAGGGTGAGTCATCTCCCGAAAAACCTTCTACAAACCCTCCTGGAAATAGGAAACCCCCTTCAGGGTGTCAAATATGTGATGAGGATCACTGGACAAAAGAATGTCCATACAAAGCTGAGATTAAGAAATTCTTTAAAAGTTCGAAAACCTCGGCAGTGTTAACTGATCCGTTTCCAAATCCAGGAACAAATCTGGTTGATAGTGGAAATGCTTCCCCGTCTCAAGTGCTAATGTTGTCGGTTTCAAAACAGCAAAATGATGCTTTGATTTCGACAAGGAACAAAGATTACGGGAATCCACAGCTGTCGAACGACAAGGATAAAGATCAACCAAGTAGTTCGACAACAACTTCGACAGAAGTTGTACCACCCATCATTCCTGAATTAACAATAAAACCGCCAAAGGGAGTAGTACACAAGTCGACGTTTAATCCCCGCGCTAGAGCGGCGCAGCATTATAACATAGTGGAAGATTTGGCCCAATCGCCATCCGCTATGTCGACTCTTGAAGTACTACAAAATTGCCCATCCCAAAGGCAGGCTTTGTTATCAGCCATTGGTGGGGTTGACCCAAAGGATTCCAATCTTGTATCCTTTGACCACAAAGGATACGATCCTCAGTTACCAACCCAACTAGCTTTCCTTATTCAAGTGAAAGCCCTCAACAAAACTGTTCATCGAACAATTATTGATGAGGGGGCATCCACATGCATTATGTCGATGAGTTGCTGGAAAACTTTAGGATCTCCAACCTTGTCGCGATCTTCGACGACGTTAAAAGCATTCGACGGAAGGACATATACCCCATATGGTATCCTAAATAACTTGAAAGTTGAACTAGGGGGAAAAACAGTAGAAATAGATGTTGAAGTCATCGATGGGAATCTTGATTACAACATCCTACTAGGAAGACCATGGATATATGCCATGGCGGCTGTTGTATCGACCTATTTTAGAAAGATTGCATTTCCCTTTCAAGGAGGGATTACAATCGTCGATCAACAAAACTTCCTCCCCAATGGTTCTCAAGTTACAGGAAGCATTCCCAGGATCCATGGAAGCCCCCATTCGCTTCAGAATATCGGAGTAGGCCTACTAAAAGATCCTATACTAATGGGAACTTTCACTCTTCCACCTCCAATCAATCTGGCGGAAGTAGTGTCGATAGGAACCTGCAATATGATATCTTCCACAAAGATCTCAGAAAACGATATCAACATGGATCATACAATGGTTTTGCCCCCAATCCCAATAGAAGTATTATAGCAATCAATGTTTCTAGCATGGGAGGCAAACCCAAATCAACGCTCATCAAGCGTTTGGGTCGATAGGTCTAGAGAATATGGTACCCCTTCAGATCCTTGGTCGCGAGTGCATGGAACCGACGAAGGAATTGTACAATCAATGTTGATTGAAGGGGCACCATGGAGTGATTGCCACCATCATTCCCTTCTTCCGCATTATGAAGAAGATAATCAAGATGACCTTTATCATCTTTCAGTTTTTGAATTCCTATCAAATACTGTAAATACGGTGGATTCCGAGCGAAACTTATCCAACATTGAAGAGACTATAGCCATAAATATCTCGACTAAAACAGATGTTGTAGAGAATATTTATGTTGGCAAATGTTGTTCTCCTTCAGAACTAGAAATATATAACGCTCTTTTTCGCGAATTCAGAGATGTCTTTGCTTGGTCATATGATGAAATGCTAGACATTGAATCGAGTATCGTTGAACACGAAATTAAGATGTATCCAGATGTCAAACCGGTACGACAACGGCTCAGGCAGGTGCACCCCAAGAAAGCCGCTGCCATTAAGGCAGAAGTTGAAAAACTTCTCCATGCTGGTTTCATCTACCCGGTTCCTCTAACCGATTGGGTATCCAATATTGTCCCTGTTATGAAGAAACAGGGGACAATTAGAGTGTGTGTCGATTATAGGGATGTAAATCAAGCTTGTCCAAAAGACAACTACCCTACACCCTTCATCGACCAGATAATTGATGAATGCGCCGGATGCGAAATCTTTTCATTCATGGATGGATTTTCTGGGTATAATCAAATAAATATCCGCCCACAGGACCAGTCAAAGACTGCATTCGATTGTCCGTGGGGCACATTCACATATCGAAAATTACCCTTTGGTTTAAAGAAATCGGGAGCGACGTTTCAGAGGGCAATGAATTATGCCTTCCATGACATCAAAAACATCGTTCAACCATACCTCGACGACCTTCCGGCTCATTCGCGAAAGCGGACTGATCATCCGTAGCATTTAAGAGCGATATTTCTACGTTGCCGACACTACAAGATACGACTCAATCCGCACAAATGTGTATTTTGCGTCAGTTCTGGTCGTTTACTTGGCTTTGTAGTCTCCAAGGATGGGATTCGTCTCAACCCGTGCAAGGTCCAGGCAATCATAAATTTTCCTCCACCTTCAAATTTGCTTCAGATTCAGAAACTCCAAGGGAAAGCAAACTTTCTGAGGAGGTTCATTCCAAATTACGTCGAACTTGCTAAAGGTTATACACGTCTTTTGAAAAAGGAGGTACCCTTCGTCTGGGATCAGGTTGCGCAAGCTTCCTTTGATGCTCTAAAAGATTCCTTAATGAAAGCATCATTAATGTACGCCCCCGATTATCAAAGAGATTTTAACCTGTATCTGGCTGCAGCAGATACGACCATCGCAACGGTTTTAGTTCAAGAAGTCGATGGAATTGAACACCCTATATATTATTTAAGTAAAAACTTAAATGATACAGAAAGCAAATATTCTTATGTTGAAAAACTAGCGCTTGGAGCTGTTCAAGCGATACAAAGATTTCGACACTATGTCCTCTTTCGGAAAACTACCATTCTGTCTGATTGCAACCCCATGACTTATATATTGTTGCGACAGTTGCTGGGGGGCAAATATTCGAAATGGATAGCGATCCTTCAAGAGTTTGATCTGGAATTCGTAAAATCCAAATCAAAGAAAGCTCTAGTTTTTGCAGAATTATTATGCGATCTCCCATCATCGTCCAATTATGAAACATCCAAAGAATCAATCGTGGATGAAAATTTGTTTCTGATATCTACAAGCAATGAGTGGTATGGAGATATAATAATTTATCTCGAAACCCAAAAGTTTAGGCATAACACCTCTCACTCTAAACAAAAACGTATTCGATACCAAGCAAAAGACTACATGATCGTCGGTGATACACTTTACCATCATGGTATCAATACAGTTCTGAGAAGGTGCATCACCCATGAGGAGGCCGAAAAAGCCCTGAATGAGTGTCATTCAGGGGCCTGTCGGGGGCATCAATCTGGATATGCTACAGCACAAAAAAATCTTACGAGCAGGATACTTTTGGCCAACAATGTTCAAAGATTGCATAACCGCAGTCAGAAGTTGCCATGCTTGTCAAATTTTTGATAGCAAAACCGGAAGACCACCCGCACCTCTACAGCCAATAGTTGATGTTGGGTCGTTCGCCAAATGGGGCATCGATTTCATGACATGTAACCCCACCTCGACCGGGGGGCATGGGTATATCATAGTCGCAGTTGACTATTTTACCAAATGGGCCGAGGCGATGCCTACATTAGATAATACTGGTGAAACAGCTGCCCTTTTCTTTTTCAATCATGTATTCGCCAGATTCGGCGTACCACAGGCTATAGTCACAAATCATGGATCGCATTTTCGCAATCACATGATGCTCGAATTAGCTGCCAAACTTGGATTGTCTCACGACAGCTCTACTCCGTATTATCCGCAAGCCAACGGACAAGTTGAAGCGATCAACAAGGTCCTGAAGCGCATGTTGCAAAGGATGATCGGAGTTCACAAAAGAAGGTGGCACCTAATCCTGTACTCAGCCTTGTGGGCTTACCGAACATCGGTAAGGAATGCAACCGGGTTCACACCCTTCCAACTGGTATATGGCCTGGAAGCAGTCTTACAAGTCTAGTGTGAAATCTCATCTCTTAAACTCGCAATCGATCTCCTCCCCGGAAATTCAGAAGAAGAGGCTCGTTTCTTGGAATTAATCCAATTGGAAGAAACCTGTCGTGATGCCGCTTTGGCTAACGAAGCCCATAAGAAACGAGTCAAGGCGCAGTTCGACAAAAATGTCAAACCCCGTGTCTTCTCAGAAGGTGACTTGGTCTTGCTTTACGACTAAGAATCCGATAAATTGGGAGCAGGTAAATTTAAGTCTTTATGAATGGGCCCCTATATTGTTAAACGGGTGTTAGCAAAAGGAGCCTACGAGTTAATGGATTATGACGGAATTCCACTGGCGCAACCTCGTAATGGGTTGTACCTCAAGCGTTACTATGCTTAAATAGTAACCAATATGCTTTTGTTATATTTTGTTTTCGCTAAAGTGTTCGTTTTGGTCGAGTAATCCACATTTTTACATTTATTGCAGATGTCAAACCTTTTGGAGACATGTGTTGGATATGCCGACGGAGCGAGTCGTAGTTCGCGGAACCTGTCCTCCGCAGCTTGGGCCATTTTTGATCCAAGCGGCGAGTTAGTAAGTTTCAGAGGTGTATGTATTGGTCAATCAACGAATAACATCGTTGAGTATAGCGCGTTGATAGAACTTCTCTCTGATGCCATCACCCATGGTATACGCCAACTAATCATCAGGCTAGACTCACAACTCGTAATACTACAACTCAATGGTATATATTCCGTCCGAAACCCAGCTATTTATCGCATGTTCCTAAGGGTTAAGATTTTGGAAAGACAATTTGATCTTATTCAATACCAACATATTTCCAGAAACTTAAACACATTAACCGACTCATTAGCAAACTATGTGTTAGATAGACATTTGCAACATTTATAAAAAGAAACACATCATCAATGTTTTACATGTGGATCATATAGCTCAACCAGAATAAAACCCCGAAAATCAAAATATATATATAGCTGTTTATGGTTTACATATAATGTTCTGTAACCAAGACAAAATCGGTCACATGACCCAAAAACTCAAAATGCTAGGGGGCACCCTAGTCTAATGATTCTCGTGATAGCAAGTCACAGCCTGTGCGATCATGCGTAAGAGACGAGTCCATCGTCTAGGCGCACCAGTAGTATGCCGCTGTAACTGCAAAGGTAGCTCGTCGATCCTCACATCTGGAATACCGAGAGTAAGGCTCTCAACCTGCTCCTGCACAGCTGTGAGAGTCTCAGCCACATCAAGGTCACGAAGAATAACCCTCCCGGTAGCCTCCCCTGCTGGGGCAACGGCTGGCACTCTCAGGCGAACTACTAGATGAACAGGACCAACATCTGCATGTACACATGAGTTTGATTAAAGTCTTGATAGAATAAAGCACAAGGACATTATAAATAAAAACAGTAAACAGTGATATGGTCAAAGATTTTACCAATAGCGCCCCACTGCTCGCCATCCGGCAGTACTAAATCCGGATCACCCTGGAAGTCCATGCCAGCATATGGATACTCAGCATAAGCCATCTCCTGATGATCAAACCACCTGAAGAAGGTATCAGAAAACGAAATCTGAGACTGGCCAGCATGCCTAGACATATGGTCAACCCATCTCTACGTACGTGGTTCAGTAGGAGAAGGTAAGTCGAGTGCAATGTACTGCGGCTGCATTAGTGGTATCTTCTCCAAGGCAAAGGCGGTCAAAATAGAACCGAACCCAAAGTTCTTCAACCTCCCGTCCTTTATCTTGGTCAACTGATTTTTCATCACAAGAAGTACTGTATCGCACCAGTTGAATATTTTCGGTTGGAGGCATTCCAAGGCATGCTGCATATAGGATCTGTTGGCTACATGAAGAGACGCACTACCGGCCATCCTACCAAAAGTAAACAGGATAGACCTAAGGGACCTTTCAGTGACATCACGGATGATGATCTTGCCATCTTTACTCGGCTGAGATCCTTACCTGCAATACTGGCGGACATAATCTCTCACAGAGTCACTTCCTCGGGCCGAACCTAACAAAGAGATGGGGGCACCCCGCCTCGACAAGCCAGTCAAGAAGTAAATGTCTACTACAGTCAAGGGGATAGATTTGCCCCTAATCTGGAAAACTTGATTGATAGGATCCCAAGCATCGAGCAAATACTGCAGTAGGTTGATCTGCTGTCTCATGCTAGAGATGCGGAAGAACTTCAGCAAGCCACAGTTCCGCAGCGCGTTCACTGTAACCGGATCATGTAGGGCAATCATGTCCTCTTCTTCATGTTCTCGTTCTCGCCATGTAAGGGTCATCTTGCTCCGAGATCTCTGAAAAACAAACAAGAGAGGAGTTAGATCCTGATTTTGATGAGAAACAGGCAAAAATTTTCATCAAAAACTGTGCAACAAATTCCTTTTCTGCGCCCAACGCACCTGCAGCAGTGTTCCACCTGCGTTGAATGTCAAACTGCCTTCATGATGGCCAACATTCAACACAGGTTTCGATGTACCCAGGGTGTGTTGATGGCAGAACGAACCCATCAAACCCCAGGGGCTCAGAAAAGTAGAGAATGAAGCACAAAATGCAAAAAGGAAACCATGAAATGAAAGAGCTCAGGTTTAGCTCCTACCTGGTCCAGACGGCGCCGAGAATCGTCCACAGAATCTCCCGAAATCAGCTGATGAAAATAAAGGGGGAAGAGGCACCTCCAAAGCTCCAACAAACCAATTTCAAATGAAATGGTAAAATGAGAGGTAAAAACACTTTTTAATTGCTTTTTACATAGTTCAAAGTAAAATATTAGTGTTTTAATCTCATTTTCAAGCAAATGTTATTCATTTCTAACTAGTTTGATGAAGCAATTGAAAATACAGTACTATCTTTGAAAAGACGAAGCTATTTATGGTAAAAATCAAAAAAAGACCATCTTATCGAGCAGTTTTAGCACATAGTTCATGCTCGTTAAAAAATAAACATAAGACCAAGAAAGTGTTTCAATCCGCGTTTAAGCTCGTTAAAAAATGAACTATCCACCGGTAAATAACCACCGTGAATGTAACGTTATCAGCCATTAAAGCCTTGGTCGTGTTTGCACCGTCACCTCCACTTTTTCATTGGCCGATCATTCACCTCCATTTGATTGTTTACCCATTTTGAGGAACAGCTGCGAAGAGTGATTTCACTAGCCATCCTTGTGACACTGCCGTGATTGGAAAATTCCAACCCTTACCTGGAATTAGCTGCCACCCATTTTATCACTCGTTCCTCAAAAGACGAGTCTTCTTTAAGCTCTTTTCATCTGACTCGTAAAATATGAAAAGATTGCCGAGTTTTGGCCTTCCAGCTCGTTAAAGTGACCGGAAGTGCTATCCCTCCTCTAGATTTTAATCTTTTTGGACCTGAGGGATTATTGCACAAAAAGATCGAGCGCTTATGTTGTCTGGCTCGTTAAAACTATTGAAAATTCATCCCTTCTGTATTGTTTTATACTTTTTCGGACTTAATGGATTAGATGACGAAAAAGGAACTCCGGAGTTAACTTTACGAACCTTTTCAGACTCTCTAAAAATGAAAAGGACCGAGTTATCTTTGTCGTTAAACTCGTTAAAAACATTAATAGCGACAAACTTGTCTTTAGACGAGAACGAGTTTCACTATCGCTAGGCTCGTTAAAACATAGCGATGGGTTTGCCCGAAGGGCAAATTATAGAACAAGCATATGTTATCCTCCTCAAGCTTAACAAAAATAAAGAGGTACTGGTCAGCAATGACTGGGGAAAAATTGGGAAAAACTCAAAGAATCTTTATTGGTAGCAAGTCGCTCTTGAACATGACACTTCCACTCCGTGCCTGAGTCGGGTTGGGTTGTTTCATTCACCAGTCACATCACCATGGTCACGCCATACCATCCACATTTGGGGTAAATGCTACCAATCCATCACATAAGTGTCGTCGACATGTTCAAGAGAAGTCATCCAGAGAAGTCACCCGTGTTCCATCCACTACCATACATTATACTTCATTCCTTCATGACTGCCATCCTGAACCATATATCATCAGATCGTTTTCACCTCCATCAAAATCATTTGCTCCGTTCCGTGTCATTGATGTGGGATTCATTAAGGCCCTCCTGTGATGGATCGCTTCTTGTCGAAATCAGCTCATTATCCAAGAAATTGATCTAGGAACACCCCATTCAGTACTTTGAAGCTTGCATGCCTCAATGGCAAGTTTCTCACTTCTGGCGACAGGTATACATCAATGACCTTCGACCGAAAGATTTTGTGTGGTGTTCGACGCCAAGTCCTTTATTCACACCACGTGAATTGTACTGCAATACCTTGAGGGTCATCATCCTTATCGGTGATTCCTCTCGCGCTTGTTAACAGTTTACATCATTGACTGGTAATCAAGCGATGTCTTTCCATGTTCGACTTCAAAACATTTCTCACGTGGATCGACTTGTACTTCGAGTGAAGATCGGACGAGATTGAAGACCCCGGATCTAGTTTCATCCATCCAGGCTGCGATATATATTCAGGAAAAATAAAAACATTGACATGTACAACATTGCAGCACAGATAATCATCCTACCAAAAGGATGATGACTTCATCAAAATCATCAGTCTACCATCAGACGATTGTCTGTCCTGTGTACATAAGAATGAATTTATAAAGCTGAGCATGGGAATGCCCGCCTCAGCTAGATCATGAAAACAGTATGAAGATAATGTATTGTATTGTATCTTATTACAGGTCTCCTCCCAGCATTGAAAGAACTTCGGATCCTCCTAATAAAGCATTTCACCCGATAAACGGCCTCATACTTTAGTGGGCAACTGTTATAGACATTTTTGTGCCTTACAGCTCTAAGCATGAAATGTCCATAAACCAAGGGATCCTAAGTCCCTAAAAGTGTTGTTCCTGCCCCTAAAGGAACAAGGTCAACCAATTACAGCTTCTCCCAGAAGTTCTCCACCAGAAACTACTCAAAATCAGTCAAATCAGGATCATTTCAGTTGCTCCACTAGCTACCTGCATTGCATAGCACCCCAGTACACTAGCTAGGTGCGTTGCAACGCACCTAAATACACTACCAGGGTGCGCTGAGCGGGAAATGACAAATGGTAGTGTCATTCTGCGAGGTGGACAGACAATGGAAGCTTCCAAAATCTTCCCCAATGACACTTGCCTCACTGAGTTCGACCAAGGATGAGTAAGAGGCTCTCAGTCTCCAAGTGGAAGCAAGAACTGACAGAGAGAAGCCACAAGTCAAATCATAAGCTGACTCTTCCTCTTTGCATACATCTATATATGGATCCCACATCCCAGAGATCCAGGAGGCTGGAATTTTGTACTTTGCAGAGAATTGCTGTTGTTTTTGAGATTGAGATTAGTGCATTGGGTGATTTATGCTTTGTTGGAGGTGAAGAAGGGATTCCTTTGCTGGGAGGTAGATGCTGGATCAGGACTCACTTGGTTGTATCTTCTCCTGGATCTTCTTGTTATATCAATAAAACTATTTGAGTTTCTTCTACATGCTTGTGTATCAATGATGTTTTGTTATATTTGCATGTTTAGCTTAAATCTGATCCTAAGCTAGTTATGAATGTAAATCTATGTCTTTGTGTAGTTTTCCTCTTCTGTGATCTTGCAGGAACTTGGTGAAGCTGGGCAAGTAAGGGAGCAGGTAGCTGGAAGCTTTCAAAGAGGAGAGCGATTGGATCAACGGACTAGCGCAAGACACAGTTTAGTTCATCCTATTCCTCTTCGTTTACATTTCATAAAGAAGAATACGAAAGTAGTTTTCCTTGTTTGTTGCTAAGGCACTGTCACACCTTAGAGTGGGATAGGGGCGTTCTAAGTAAATACTTTTCCCAACAACACATGCCTCGCTGAGAAGAAACACACCAAAGCCCACCACATAGGAAAATGGCAAAGCCATCAATCTGGAGCCAGAGGAGGAAGAAATAGAAGACATCCCGATGGATGATGAGGATGTGGGGATAGACGTGGAGGAATTTGAAGCCCTGGGTATTGACCCTATCACTCAGTTGCTTGAGTATGTCCCTCCACGCAAGGGCAAGACTAAGGTGCCAAAAGATATCGATGAGAGAAAGGTCCCCTTGCAAACCCCTCTGCTGCCGGATGAAATTGTTTTTGAAGGACCGCTTTTGGGGTAGGTTCCTCTATTAAAACTTGAAGACTTGGACTTGGCTAGCCATGAGAAGTTCCCACACTTGGTGACCAAGCAGTTGATGCATCACATTATTGATACAACCATCGAAATGACCGCATTGGAGCCATAGAGGTGGCTCAAAGGAGTAGACAAGGCAAGTTTTCTCAACCTACTATGGGTGTCACATTACAACTGCACCCCAATTATAGTATTGGTCATCAAGTAGTTGTTATGCTTGGTGCATGATGGGTGTCTATCGCTGGAGGAGCCATTGCCCATCACTGACAGATTGATCCATAGGATCATGCGATTTCGCTACACAGGAGAATATCTGGCCATGCTATTTGGCGGAAAAGGTGGCGATCAGGCCCTCGCAGAGGCCATGAAAGAGAAGTTTAATCTAGTAAAGAAGTCACGTGGATATGCCATATCTAGCACCTGTGACCCTGCTGTAAAGGTGGCAACACAGATTTTAGTAGGGAAGGTGATGAGAAAGTGTCACTCTGATGAGGTGTTGGTTCCTATCGTCACACTAGCAGCCCAATGCACCGAAGGAGTTCAATTCAATTGGGTAGACTATCTCCACGATGAGTTCCTTGCGAACTTCCACAAGGCGCAGGAGCTTAGCAAGACATTCAACTACGTGTGGCTCTTGCTGTCTATTGTGCTAGTAGCATGGGAGCCACTAGAGGTTAGTCAATTCCCTTCAATCCCACCAGACCTACCAAAAGCAGCAAAGTACGCTTCGCTATGGGTGACCAAGGACGCATAGCGCATCAAGGATAGCAAGATATTCTGGATCTTGATGTAGATGAACATACGCATGGCCATCAATCGAAAACCATGGTTGTTACCTATGGTGTTTGCCAACCTGCAAGGCTACGAAGAGTTTAAAGCATATTTTCACCATGTGTTCATCAAGGCGCGAAAGGACCTTGTGTAGACATGGTATGAATTGCATTACCTAGCAATGAATGATGCCATTAATGCAGTACTTGATCATTGGCTAGCAGATTGGCGCACTACAGCAGACTTGGCAATGGGAGGAAGCAAGTCCATCACGCAGCGCAAGAAGGAGGAGGACAAGCTTAAGATGATGCAGCTGGCCAAGAATAGGATGAAGGAGGTCGCTGAGAAGGCCCAAGCGGAGCGTGATTCTGCTTAGTAGACATAGAAGAAAATAGGTGGAACATAATGGGGCTCTGACAAAGGTGCGAGGTCGCCTTCACCCGAAACGGAGGAAGAGATGGACGAGCAGACAGAACAGCATGACGCGGAACCAAAGGACATTCACCCGCATTAAATATCCAAGGGAGCAAGAGAAAGGAGGGTCTAGGAAGAAATCCAAGGCCACTAAAACATTGCTGGACCTAATCACCCTCACAGAGGATGATTTGCATGACATCAATGACATGGTGCGAGATGTCACCGCAAAGGCCCTACAATAGTTTGAGTAGCAGCAGAAACTAGTATTGGGGGCTATCCAGACAGGTCTACAGGAGTTGTAGACCCGCGCACCATAGCATGATGTGGTGTCCACTAGCCTTGCTATCAGCACTTCAGAAGCTGTCGAGATGTTATGTGCGAAAGCCTCTAGCGTGATAGTGCTGCTGTATGGAGCACTGAACATGGAGAATGAAGCTGACAGGCCTATTGTCAGCACCCTCAAGGGAGTAGGGTTGAATTTGACAACGCTCCCTAGTGAAGCACTCCAACTCTTGTAGGATGGAGTAATTGCAGAGCTGAGGGCCTATGAGCACCGTTCCCTGTAAGTGATCGGTGAGCAACAGATTAACAATGAGCATATGGCACTACAGCGAGACTCTTCCATTGTTGCTATGACTGCGTTGACCAACCAAAACAAGCATATAATGTAGGTCATCGAGGAGGCATGCCGAATGGTCCCAGAGTTGGCCATTCCTGAGGAAGAACCAGTCAAGGTGTGTTTCCACAAGCTGGCTACAGGGGTGTGTGACGCTCATACAAAAATGGCGAGGGTTCAGTTGGAGTTGAACCTGTAGATCACCGACTTATAGTTGAAGGCCCAGCCTTCAACTCCGCCAGAAGTAAAGGAGCAGCATGCAACTGCTACTACAAAAGCAATAGCGTCGGTTGACAGTACAGTAGCAGACTGCACGCAACTATTTGAGTAGTCATTCGAGGTCCTGATGAGCTTGTAGGAGGACGATTATGTAGAATGACTAGAGACAGAAGCACGCGAGTTGCAGCAGTGCTATGATGAGGTTAAAGGCACAACGTGAAGCGTCATGCTCACACAGAGATTGGCAAAGCTACAGGAGGCTAACCAGCTAAAAGAACAGGTGGATGCAGCGCTACACAAGGAAGCAGTGCTGAAGGTGTGACTGAAGCCCTAAATGGATGAGGCTTACATGGTCACAGCCTCTATTGAAGGAAAGCTTGCAACTTTGAAAGCAACTCAGCAAAAGCTTCTGCCCGACAGTTCAGGAGAAGTGATCAAGCAGATGGTTGAAGATGTGAAGCAGACGGCCACACAATGCACTGTCGAGGTTGCAGTCATCTAGGTCAAGCTAGGGGGTCTTCACCCTAATATCTATGCACCTGCTAAGTGACTCGATGGTGAGTCACAATGTTTGTGTTAGGGGCCTGTTGGGAACGGGATCCCCAATGACAGTTTTTGGGCTAAAATCCCATGTTTTGGGTCAAGTTTTGTAATAAAGTTGTAAAGCCTCTACATTTTGTGGTCACAGAGTGCAAAGATGTCATGAGTCATAAAGGGTTGTCTGCCCTTATTTTGTAAATTGTAAAAGTCATCTATAAAAATCTACCCATGGTTCGCAGACCATGGGATTGTATAAAAAGAGCTAAGTAAGTAAGCTCTAAGTAGTAATAAGTTTTAAAGAAGTAAGAAATATTGAGCGATAAGGAGAGAACTCTAAGTTTTGGGTCATAGTGTAGGTAGAGGCTTTGCAACTAAGTGCGCAAAGGCCTAGGCTGGAAGTCTGCAGCTGAATGCACATACCCCTGCAGTTGTGTGCACAAGGCAGATAGAGTTTGTAATTATCTGAAGATATCAATAAAGAGAAGCATTCTACAAATTATGTGTCTTTGTTTCTTGTTAATGCATCTTATCTTATTGTGTATGAATTCCATTTATAATGCTTATGTGATGCATGAATGTATGTAATTACATTAGATAATTGAATGCAACTAAGGATTGTTTAATAAGATAAGTAAGACACTTAAGCTAGTTTGGCAATCTGCACGATACGCTGCCCTAGCAGTGCAAAAGTACCTAAACCACAGGTTAGGGTTGCACGAAGGTCAATTGTACCCCTTCGCGGAGTTACTGAAAAGCCGAATAAGGGGTTGAACTGATAAAGCCCTAAAGCTTAATGACCTACGCGAAAGTAGGAATAGAAGGGATAAACTAAAATCATGACCATCTCATGGTGCGAAAACTTGGTTCCAGTGTCCCCCCATACTACTTTGGGTCCATGCTCCACGGGTTGATGCCGAAAGAGCCAGTATTTTAGGGATTTGTTTGGCTAACTAATGTTGAACCTGGGTCAGGCCCCATGCAGCCAAAAACTTTCTATAACAACTGTTGCACTTGCACAGACTAATCTACTAAGTATTATATGTGCTATCTTCCCTTGTGTGTTGTGACTACTGCATCTGTGTGGATTGTTCCGCCAGAAGCTATGCATGTCCTATTGTGTTGTGTGTTCCTAGTAGAGTTGGGACTTATCCCAACCAACTTGGGACTCACTCGCACCCTCTCCCTCTATGGTGAAAGAACCATTGACACGAGAGACACTTACAATCACCAAGCACGCGAACCTCACTTCTCGCAAGACAAAGCAAACCACTCTCCTGTGCTGATAAGCAAGAGTCGAGGCAAATATTTAAGATAATGGAAACTGGGCCATCATACGGGATGGGACACCCACACCAAATAGTGTGAGGTCTAGTTGGCACTTCATCCCGAGGAGATCCCCTGATGTTAGTGGGTCCAACACCATCAACATTTTGGCGCTAAAAGGAGGGCCAGATGAAAAGCTGAGCCTGTACATTTGGGTTGAATCTCTTACCCAATGAATAATACACAATTCGTGCTCCCGAGGTGTTTCTCTCATTTTTCCCTCAATCAATTATCAATCCCTGATGAGCTTCTCGATCACTTGTCCTTGTTAAAGTTTGATGGCAAGGATAGAATGTCGGTAACTGAGAACATTTATGATGTTCTTCATTTTTGTGAATCTCATGAAATCAATAGTGATGATCTTGTTTGCGTACTCTTTTTCCTCAACCTTGAAAGTCATGCTAATTGATGGTGTCATACCCTGCCACCTGCTTCCATCCATTCCCTTCTCACTTTCCTCAAGGAGCTCCATCAAACCTTCAATGAGTGTGACCACCAAGATGTCTATGAAAGAGTCTCTCATCAGTTGAGGACTTTGCTATTCACTTCCTCCACCTATGTAACGAAATTCCTAAATGGTTTGTGGACCTTGAATTCATGAGCCAAGAGCTGAAATGCTTGGTTCATGTCTCCTGAAATGATGAATCACCTGATTTTCATTCTTCCTCGACACTTACAAATCACAAGACACCTCATGTCTTGAAGAGGGTGCCCCCTCGCAGCAACCACAAATATGAGAAATATGCGCAATAGGTACCCCCTCGCAGCGGTTGCAAAGCTGAGAAATTTGTGCAACATGTTCCCAACCCATCTGCTCAGTTATCTCCCGCCCCAATAGATGAAATTACAAAATGGTACAGAAAGCCTATGGAAAAAACTCATCCCTCCATTCTACAAGAGGACATCACCATTCATAACCCAATTCTTGAGTCTAATTAGCATCTCTGCCATCCTCCATCATCTACAAGCCATGACTCCTTGCACCATGACTCACTTGAGTGATTTGCTTCACAAGCTAGTTGTGTGCACTCTCTTGATTCTCGAGCTACTGGCTGAAGTTGAATTTATGTGCAAGGAAGTCTCATCATAAAAACAGAGGAGTAGGATAGTGAAGACATAACCAATTCCTCTCAAAACATTGAGCCTCCATTCTTGATCGATTCTTGATCCGTGAATCTTGGTGAAACATCATGCACAATCAATTCTTTCAATCAACCTCCAGTCTTGGGCTGTCATCACTCCCACGCTTATGTATGTTGTGATGAATGCCCAAGCACATCATATGATCTACTGTCATCTCATGTACACTCTAACTTAGATCTGGAGTGTGCACTAGTCAAGGAAGACATCCATATCGAAACTTCCTCTGCACCTCACTTGCCCGTGTGTCCTATCATTCACAGCGCATCAACATGCATCGGAGATATTCCACATTCTCTTGCTTCTTCATCCCATGATTTACCTCTTTGATCGGCACAAGGCAATGAGGTTGCCCACGATGAAAATAGTCCCAATGCATAGGACTCTTCCCACTCGTCATCATCTTATGTGTTGCATGAAGCCAACTCATCAAGTCATCTTACTGAAAATTTTGATGAAGAATGTGACAAAGATGGTTGTCATCCTAAGAGCAGTTTTGAAATCAGTAACAACATCCATCCTCAATCCATACATGATCTGGTTCACATCTCAAAATGGAATTTTCCAACTCTGGAAAGTTTTGGGAGGTGTCAGGGAGTTGAGGCACTTCAAAGTCTGTTGATGGTTGTGTCAAGACCTCACGACTCTGTGTTGCACTAAAAATTGTCACCTTAACATTCTGCTATCTATGTGAGTTCATTACCACTCATATTTTCCTCCTCTGCAAGTCTAAAACATCAATTCCTCATATCAAGTCTGGAAAATAAGAGAAAAGCTCTTCAATGTCTTTAAAACTTGGGTTCTACATTTTCTCTTTTTCTTACCTGCGGTCGCGCACCTAATGGTCATGTCTCCTACGCACCTGACTGCACTATCTTTGTGTTAAAGGTGCAAACCCCTGTAAAAGTTAAAAAGGCGCAAGTATACTCTGAAAAACTCACTTTCAATTATTTCTAGAAGCTTCTAGAAGGAATCTTGAGGTGGCAAGTTCTCTCTTTTAAGGTTCATGTATCCCATACCTTAAGGAGCTAACCCCTTCATGTGAGGAGCTTATCCATTTGAAGGAGGATTCTATCCCTTCATAGGTGGACCAATAACCTCCTCCTCTGCACTATAAAAAGAAGCATTGGGCTGGTTACTTGAGGGGGAGAAGCTGAATATTTTTTGAGGTGAAATGCCGCTGGAACTTAGTCTTCTTTAGTTGAGTTTTTATGAGGAAAGATTACATACCTCTAAGATCTCATTTGGAAGAGTGCAAGACTTGTCAAAGTAAAGGAAATTCCTATTTCGGACCCCAGGAAGAGCTTGTTCAACATCAAGGCTGAAAAGGTTGTATGGTTCTTCTACTTCAAAGTTAATACAAATAAATTCGTTTTTCTCAATAAGTTGTTAATTCATAGTTTATTTTATGGATTCCTTGATCACCATAATAGACATGATTTGTAATATTTGCTATGCAGGTGCTATTTAATGTTTTCTTGTTTGTGGTTGCAGGTCTTTAAAGATAACTCTTTCGAACGATTAGAGGGTAACTCTTTCAAACGATTGGAGGATGACTACTACGAACAAGCATTGGATCTAAGGTAGGATCTTAACACCTCTGTAGTATTTAGTTATATATCACATATGTCTAGAGAAAGATAGGTTTGTTTTTCTATTTGTTGCTAGACTATCTTTTGATACTAGGGAGATCAACCTTGTCCACAAGATCGATTTATCTGGCCAACAAATTGGCGACAATACTAGGGAATGGTATTTAATTTTTGGTTTTCCTTTGTTTTAACTTGAGAAAATTGTTTTGTTTTCTAGTTTTTGATTGATGTATACTGGCTTGGGTAGCTTTCAAAATCTGGAAGTATTTTTTGGTTTTTTTTGAAGTTTTCTGGGGACCGCACTTTCTCTTTACAGACAGTGCAGGCATCTCCACATTTTCCTTTAGTAAACAGTGCAGAATTTCCCTGTTGCTTCTGGAGCCTACGAACCCTGTTGAAATTTTTTTGAAAAACTTAAAATATATTCTTCCAGTTAAGTTTAGGTCTGATTTAGGATTTATAGTGTCTACCCGGATCTGTATTTTTCCTGTCAAAAGTCTCTTGTGAGTGATTTCCGATAGTATTTTTGTTTTGAATGATTTTCTAGAAGTTTTACATGCTTGGAGTGGTTTTCACTTTGTCTCTGTAGTGACTCAAAGATTAGAATCTTGAGGAACCTTAGATCACCCTGGTGTCTTTTTGTCTTCTTGATGAGTCTGACTTGGTTGTGAAATCTATCCTTTGTGAGAAATAGATTTAGTTTTCTCGTTGCAAATCTTTGAACAAACTTTGTTATAAGTTTTGAATTTCATTTTTACAAAAGAAAACATATCTGGATGTTTTTGATTGGTTTGCTATTCTGAGCAAATGAATCCTTAGTTTACTGAACAACTAAGTAAAACGTCATCCAAAAAGAATCAAAGCTTTTATTCAATTAGATTTTTAAATTTTTTAAATCTCAAAATTAGTTTTTGTAGTTTTGAGTGTTTTTCTAGAACTTGTAGATCTCTTTTGAAGCAAATTGTTTTTTTTTGTAGTTTCGAGTTTTGAAAAAGGAAAGGGAATTATTGTGAGAATTAATTATTTGTCTCGTTTTGAGTTCTTATTAAAAAGACAAAAAGATTTTCTTTCCATTTCCATGTTGAAAGAAAGAATTGTTTCTTAAAGAATTGCATTCTCGAACTCTTTCTTTTAGCTAGAATTTCATTGAAAGAAAAGCGAATTGCTTATCATTTTAGGTGCATTTTTTTTAGTGTGTTTGGAGTCGAGTCTTCACACCATCAAATTTTCATTTCCATACCTATCGACTTAAAGAACAACCCATAAAAGCAATGCTTAATTAAAATTGATCTAGTAATATTTTCTATTTCTAGGGCTCTTATCACCAATATAGGTTAGGCTAGTATCTTGGAGTAGGGAGTAATTAACTCTCCAAGATAGTTAAAAAAACAAGTAGATACATCTTGAGGTATGAAATAAATCCAATTGTAATTCATACATTCTGGGAAGATTCTCTTAAAGGAGTCAATCATGAGATCATGTCCGAACCTTTGAGACAATCAATTTTGTTTCATTGGGAAAGATAGAATATTTATGTGTATTATAAATGGTAAACCTTGGATTAACCATTGTCGAGGAGCCTGGGGTCACTTGTTCGTAAACCTCAGATTGACCATGTCGAGGAACCTTCAAGGGGATTGAGCTTTGTTACTCTGCCCTTGCATGTAGATTGGATCGTAGACTATTCCGCCAATTGTATTTTTTGCTATTGGTAACCTTAGTGTCCATAAAATTAAGATTATTTCCTAAGGTGACGGTGAAGGAAAGATCTCACTGTACCTGGAGCAGACATTGACTAGACTCACTTGGACTCTTTGGGGAGTTCTCTTCACTCGACATGGTTATGTGAAGAAACTTGTGCCAGTCTGTTTCATTAAGCAGGTTTTCGGGGTAACTATTCCAACCGCCCTTTCTGTATTAAACTTCTGCTAAGTTGGATTTCATCACGAACTAGTGTTTTTAGTACGGGAAGTTACTATTTGTGCGTGGTTTGAACTCTTAGATTTTTTAGGCATGTGATTCAACTGTTTGTTTCTTTAGAGACTTTAGGTGTTTTTGTTGAAATTTTCTTTGTTTTCGTGTGATTAATTAATATTTAATCGTGGCCGAATTACCAAGACAATCTCGTAGACTTCAGGGGAAACCTCCTGAGTAAAACCCGGGTCTTAGTTTTTCACCACCTTGAATTCATTTTCATCCTACACAAAGAGGTTATTATCCTTCTTCGATCATGTCAAGAGAGTCATCTATGTTTTCCCAATCACCAGAAACATTTTTATACAACGATCCTTCTGTTCCTTCGGGGTACCAATCACTCTCTGGTACTTTTTCAGGAGAAACTCCTCGACTGATTGAACAAGAGTTATCATCTGGTAGTAATGGAACTCGAATGTTGAATGTAGAGAAAATCCATATGATTTCTGGTAGTATTCCAAATCCTCAACCTCAAGGTAGTCAGTTACCGATTGGGGCGCAACCTCAAGGTAGTCAGTTACTGCCTGGGGGGCAACCCCAATGTAGTCAGTTACCGCCTGGAGGGCTACCTCAAGGTTTTCAACCTTCAAGATAGTACACACCCCAAGGTCAACCCCAGACTTAGTACATACCCCAAGGTCAACCCTAGATTCAGTACATGCCTCAAGTTTATCAACCTCAAGGTCAGTACCCAACTCAAGGTTTCCAACCGCCTTCTAGTCAATCATTTTTACAAGGAGTTGGAAATGTACCTCTTAATTACCAACGCTATATTCAACCAGGTTATGGTCCTCCATATGCACAACCTTTTATGGGTCCATACTCCGGAATGAACATGGTGTGGGATCCATCTCAAACTCAACAGACTATGCAACCTAATGTGCAGTTACCTAATCAACCTAGACAACCTTTGGTTTCTAGTCCAACCCAGCAACCTGTCCAACCTACCGTTCAAATCCCTGCACCTAGTTTAGTTCAGCAGCCTGGGCCTAGCACACCTTAGACTCCGCCTCAAACTGCTGTAACTACTGCAACTTCTGTATAACCTATAACACATGTTTCTGGAGTACCTGTAGCTCCAGTTTCTACTATCCTTACATCAATGCAAACTCCTCAAGTCTCTGTGCCAGTTTAGTGAATTTTTTCATTCCGGATCAAATTTTAGCAAAATGGTTCATTAAATCATTTTTACCCAAAATCATTTAAGATGTAGCTAAGGGAGGAGTTGTTACTGAAGAACAAGTCATTGCTTAGGCTCAGTACCTTGACCTCGTCTATACGCAGTTAGGTACTTTACATGAAAAAATCCTTGATCTTCCAAAACACGGTCAAATAACTGCAGCTCCTTCAGGGTCTCATGCCGCTGATGGTATGATTGGTTCAGTTAGTACTAAAAGTAAGAAGAAATCTTCAAAGAATTCTTCTCCCATAATAACTTTACCTGATTCCCCGACAAGAGATTCTTCCCCTGAAATTTCTGCTGACATCGATGTCGTAGAATCATCTATGACCAAATCAAAATCCGGTAGTAAAAAGAAGGGGAAGAAGAAAAACAAACAAAATTCAAAATATAAAACAGATAAAAATGAATCTACTGATGAAAAATGGAAACCCCATTATCCTTGTTTCATTTGCAATGAGGATCATTTTACCAAAGAATGCCCACATCAAGCAGAGGTTTCAAAATTCGTTAAAGGTTCTTAGATGCCTGCATCTTGAAGGATCCTTTTCCTACTCAAGATATTAAGATGATTGGTTCTTCCTCGAATGCCTCAGAAGAACCCATTATGATGATGTCTCATGTCAGGATTGTGACGCGATTGCAAGATTATGGTAGTAAAAATCCTGTTGGTGGTAAAGAAGCAGAATCTTCTAATTCAAACACATCAACTACACCTCCTCCTGGTTCTGATCCACTACAGATCGAGAAACCCAACCCTGACTTAGTAATCAAACCACCTGCTAAAGGTGTACTTCGTAAATCAACTTTCAATCCACATGCGAGAGCTGCTCAGAATTACAACATTGTTGAAGACTTAGCTATTTCCCCTTCAACAATGTCGGCTTTGGAAGTGCTACAATCGTGCCCAGCACATCGTAAATTACTATTTTCTGCTATAGGAGTTGTCGATATTCAGGATTCGAACCTAATAATCATCGATTTAGAGAATATTACACCTCGCCTACCTCATCAAATGGCTTTCCAGATTCTAGTTTTAGTCAAAAACAAACCTTGCTTTCGGACTATGATTGATGAAGGGGCTTATACGTGTATTATGTCGATCTAGTGTTGGAAATCGCTTGGTTCTCCCACATTCAATCAGTCTTTGACAATTCTAAAGGCTTTTGATGGACAAGGGTTCCATCCTTTTGGTATTTTGCAGGATTTACCTATAGGGGTCGAAGGCAAAACCGTCAATCTAGATGTGGAAGTGGTTGATGCCCCTCTAGATTACAACCTTCTCCTGGATCGTAGTTGGTCTTATGCTATGACTGCTATTGTTTCATCGGACTTTCGGCTTATCAAGTTTCCACATAACGGAAAGATCGTTACGATAGACCAGCTGACTTATTTCTCATCCGACCCAACCTCTACAGATAGTATTCAGCACATCAGTAAAACAACTATCCCTTACAGGGATGTTGGAGTAGGTTTGATTAAAGATTTTCGTTTACTGGGAACTTTTTCCTTCCCTCCTCCTAATGTATCACCTTTTATTGCAAATATTCATACGATTTCATCGAATACTATTACTTTTGATGATCCTTGGATCATACCTTCCGATTCTAAGGTGGATTCATTTGATGGCGTTATGCCTTTGAGTCCCTTTGAAATTGCATATCAGGCTGTACAGTCGTTTTCTGATTCTTGTTCAGCCGAAACTAATCCAATGAATGTGGTCTGAGGATAGTTTGATCTTGTGTCAACCTCGTTAAAAAATGAAACAAGGATCATGGAGCATAGTTCCTTGTCTTGTGTCAATCTCATTAAAAAATGAATCAAGCGTTATGAGGAAAGTTCTTGATCTTGTGTCAACCTTGTTAAAAAATGAAACAAGGGTTATGAGGATAGTTCGTTTACTGTGTCAACCTCATTAAAAAATGAAACAACTCCCTTTTCCAAATTGAGTCTTTGATTTAGATCTCATAAAATCCAAGTTGAGTCTTTCCAAGATCTTGAAAGTGAACCTTCATTCCATCCACTCCGTTGGATGCAATGAAGCTTGGGGGGCATGTACCTCGATTCAAAGTTATTATGCTGAGGGCATGCAAAGTTATAACAAGCATAGTTTTTTGTTTCAAGCTTGTGTAAACATGAAACCGAATCCAAGCAGAGTTCTCCATTGTTCAAGCTTGTGTAAAAATGAACCCATACCTGTTTTACATCTCGTGATTGCCATTTTTATCTGCTAAATTCTGCTAGATGAGCCTTGGTTGTTTCATTCCATCGCCACCATCTCTTTGGCTGATCATATGCTTTCACTTGGTTGTTTTTCCTTTCTTGAGGGACCACAGCGATGAGTGGTTTTATTAGCCAGCCTCTTAACCATTACATGTTTTGAGCAGTTCCACCATTGCCGAAACCAGTTGCTACCCTTTATACCACTTTTTCCTCTAGGACGAGTCTTCTTTAAGCTCTTTTTTGACTCATAAAATATGAAAATATTGCCGAGTTTTTCCTTTTTAGCTCGTTAAACGGAATTAAAAAGGCGGTCCACTTTCAGCTCTTTTCTGACCGCATAAACATGAAAAGATTGCCGGAATTTTTTCGTTTCAGGTTCGATACTGGTTACGAAACGACGTGTCTTTGATCACTTTTCTACTTTCTTAGATCAACGCCACTAATTATGAAAAGTACTCCTTGATCATAATGATCAAGCAGTTCTCTCGAGTATTATTTTATACTTTCTCGGGCTCGAGGGACACAAATTTATGAAAAAGGTATACGTTGACTAATTACCATCAATAGAGTCCTCTTTAAACCCTCTTTAGACTCATTAAATATGAAAATATTGTCGAGTGCTTGTCTTTTTCGGCTCGTTAAAGTGATTGGAAAAGTCATCCCTCCTGCATTATTTTATCCTTTTTCAGACCTGAGGGATTATTTTACGAAAAGTTACCCCCATGAAGTTTTCTTAAGTTTTTCTTTTGACTCCCTAAAATTGAAAAACACCGAGTTTTTCCTATACTGGACTCGTTAAATATTTAACAGTAAAGGACCTATTCAATTTTAAACAGGAATGAACCACTCCTTCTGAGGGTTCGAATTTTAAACTAAGTTGGACTCATTCGAAGGATGAGCTTATAAACAAGCAAATGTTATCCTCCTCACACTTGTCAAAAATAAAGAGGTACTTGCCAGAAATGGTGGGGGAAAAGAGAGAAAAATGAACCTGTTTGTTACACTTTGTTTTTAAAAAAAAAGGTTGTCAACCACTCTTGAACATGACAATTTTTCTTCACCTGGGTTGGGAAAATCCTTTGCCTAACAGATAATCAAACCACATTGAAAGTCTTTAGCTGGTTTCTGGGTATTAGCTTTGGGTCAAGTTTCACCAAGCCATCTGCAGTGTCATTATGTGTTCAAGAGAACAGTTCAAACAAACCATTCATCTGCGAGATATTTGTCATCCATTTTGACCATCCCTAAGTCAGTCCTTGCCAATATATTTCTTCAAAACTTGATCTGCGTTTTCATGTTGTGGGCTTGCCTACGACAAATCGCTTTCTATTGACTTCAGCTCGTTATCTAGGAAGTTGATCTAGAAATCGTCAGTACCTTGAAAACTGCATGCCCTAATGGCGTTTTTATCGCCTTCGATGATAGGTTGCATCATTGACCTTCGATCGAATGATTCTATGACATGTTTGACTTCAGCTCATTTATTCACATTTTATGGATTTTACTGGGTACTTTGAGAGCCATTGACATTAATGGTGGTTTCTCTCACTCTTGTTAATAGTCCACATCATTGACTGGTAATCAAGTGGTTTCTACCATGTTTGACTTCGACACATTCATTCACATGGATAGAATCATACTAGTTCGGGAAGCGGAACTCAAGACCCTAGAACTAGTTTCTACCATCTAGGCTGCGAGGAATTTTGTTATTCATTATACAATGGACTATTCATAAATAGATGGTTGCATCCATACTGTGTCTACACGTCTATACTCTTGATGTATTACAAAACAATTCCTATATCAGAACAGTTTAGTCAATTTTCTAGTCAGTTTTGATCTGAGTATGGGAATGCCTACCTCAGCGATGATATGTCTACATATATATATTTTGCATTGAATGTTTTTACAGGTTCTGACTAGGGTGTCCACAAGATGATCCTTGAAATGATAAATTACTTCACTCTTCATCCATGACAGACTCTATCTTCATCTATTACAGACTTCGCACTTTAGGGGGCAATCTATTGCACTAAAAATTGTCACCTTGACATTCTGCTATCTGTGTGAGTTCATTACCACTCATACTTTCCTCCTCTGCAAGTCTAAAACATCAATTCCTCATATCAAGTCTGGAAAATAAGAGAAAATCTCTTCAAAGTCTTTAGGTTCCACACTTTTTCTTTGTCTTACCTACGGTCCCGCACCTAATGGTCATGTCTCCTGCACACTTGACCGCACTATCTTTGTGTTAAAGGTGCGGACCCCTGTAAAGTTAAAAAGGCATGAGTATACTCTGAAAAAATCACTTTCAGTTATTTCTAGAAGCTTCTGGAAGGAAACTTGAGGTGGCAAGTTCGCTCTTTTAAGGTTCATGTATCCCATACCTTAAGGAGCTAACCCCTTCATGTGAGGAGCTTATCACTTTGAAGGAGGATTCTATCCCTTCATAGGTGGACCAATAACCTCCTCCTTTGCACTATAAAAAGAAGCATTGGGTTGGTTACTTGAGGGGGAAATCTGAATATTTTTTGAGGTGAAATGCTGCTGGAACTTAGTCTTCTTTAGTTGAGCTTTTATGAGGAAAGATTACATACTTCTAAGATCTCATTTGGAAGAGTGCAAGACTTGTCAAAGTAAAGGAAATTCCTGTTTCAAACCATAGGAAGAGCTTGTTCAACATCAAGGCTGAAAAGGTTGTATGGTTCTTCTACTTCAAAGTTAATACAAATAAATTCGTTTTTCTCAATAAGTTGTTAATTCATAGTTTATTTTATGGATTCCTTGATCACCATAATAGACATGATTTGTAATATTTGATATGCAGGTGCTATTTAATGTTTGCTTGTTTGTGATTGCAGGTATTTAAAGATAACTCTTTCGAATGACTAGAGGGTAACTCTTTCAAACGATTGGAGGATGACTACTATGAACAAGCGTTGGATCTAAGGTAGGATCTTAACACCTCTATAGTATTTACTTATAAATCGCATATGTCTAGAGAAAGATAGGTTTGTTTGTCCATTTGTTGCTAGACTATCTTCTGATACTAGGGAGATTGGCCTTGTCCGCAACATCGATTTATCCGACCAACACTCTGGTAAGCCCACCAAACCAAATCAGATATCATTTCTCATGCACAATCTGTATATCTACATGGTTGCACTCGACGTGGATCCCTGTGTAAAGAATATTTACTATTCTGGGTGTGATATTACAAAATTTCATATTTTCACTAATGGTCGAATCCACGAGTCTGTTACAACATGCCATATTCGTGCACCTCTCCTACATCTAATTTTGGTTGGGAGTGTTTGTCCCTCATTAAATCATGGGACAACGAAGTTGAATATCTCAAAGAATATCTTTATCCAGAATCATACTTATTGTATGTTCTCTCTCGTAATCAGCTCCTTGGTCTTTCTTGAAAATTCTGCGTGTCAAATCTTCCCACTCATCACACCAGCAATCTCCCTGTGTGATGATGAGTGCATAACATATCGTGCGAATCAAGTTACTCTCATTTCACCACACCCCAACTGGTTTCCCACATTCATAGTGTTGGAATTCTTTCTACATTTCTGTGATTACCATGATGCATGCACAATTTTTCACCAGTTGCAGGTGGGTGTTCTATCATGTCTAGCAGACAACAAACTTGGTTCCCTCATTCAGGGCATTCGCACAGTTATTCAAAAATTTTCTTTGTTCGTGTCAAATTTTCCATCTCGATCGACTGGTCTGATTTTTCTTCTATCTTGGGTGGCTCTCATGCAGTTTATCATTTTCCCAACATTACATCCAATGACAATTTCTTCGCACAATATTATTTTCACTGTGTAACATCTTTATTCTTAGATTGATGTCAAGCAAGTGAGGCTCCTCGACCTGAGCCGATGGCTATGGCAGGCCCTCATTGTCTTGACATGACTGATGAGAATGACCAAATCTATCTATCCATATCAGATTCCAATTGTGACCCCCTCTCTTGAATCAGGAATCCATCTTCTCAAAGGTCATGAATCTTTCAAAAAAACCATCACAAAATTTATGATCCAATCACTGAATGGATGGAAAAATCTTACTTGGTGAGTCATGTTGTAGGTAACAAGCTTTAGTCCTTCCTTGAACTTGCTAAGAAACTTGGTGCAAAACAACACACATTTGCAAGAGGCCTCCGAGGTTTGTTGAAAAATGGTAGTCATACAAGAGGTAAGCATGTGTGTTGGGTGGTTGTGACACATGCTTCTACCAACAGGCAAGATATTCTCTCTTGTGCGCAAGTTTTTCAAGTTTTTTCGTTTACGGTTGCACACTATTTTTTATCTGTTTTAATCACTCGTATCTTTGTGACTGTAGGTCAGGTATGCCTACGGTGGCTTCAGTATAAATTTCATTTCACGTAACCCCAATTGTTTAATGTAGGAGTAGGAGTAGTGTTTTCTTTTTTGCTTGTCTTTGCTTACTAGTTGGCATGTTTGTTTTCTTGCTGACTTGGTTGCTTTGCTTTCTTGTTTTTGTTTTCACTTTGTTTTCTTTTCTTACTATTTTCCTTTTCATTTATTTGGTTTGTTTAATACCTTACTATTTTTGTTTCTTGAAACAAGTATTGCCAACTACTATGTTATGGATTTTGAATTGAGTATGTGGTTGAGATTTGAAGAATCTTGTGACACTACAGCACTTGGCCAGTCTTGTGTCCATCTATTGTGTGCTTGGTTATAACCTTTGGCCAATAAAGCCTTGATGGAAAATACAAGCCATCTGTGAGGGACTTTTTGGTCCAACCTTGAACCCATGTCCACACTGGGAAGCCCCATGCATGTACTCAACCTTATGCTCTGTGTGTTCAAGCTCATCCAACCAGTAGAAACGGAGAAGGGGAAAATCTCAATGAGAAAACCTATGTTAGAGGTATTACATGCTTCTCTAAAGGAACAACCTCTTCTTCTCTCAATAAATTGGGATCCCTCTTCCGCCCCAAAAATAAATAAGTGCCTATGCATAGTCCTCTTGAAAAATACAAAGGCGAAAGAAGAGAAAGGCGTCCTACGCAGAGAGGTGAAGCATGCAACTTCACCGGCAAACTAACTAGGCTCACTGGTAGTGGAGCAATGCGTGTGTTCCTGCATGACTCCATCGGGGTACTTTCCAGGCCTGCTGGCAACAGAGCAACACCAGAGATGAAAACTTATACTTTGAAAATATTCAACTCGCGAGCTAAACTACCCTTCCCGAATTTGAGAATCTGTAATCAAATTGAACTTTTGATTGTGTTTGACTAAGTTGGCAAAAGGTGAACCATGTTTGTCCATGGGGTAAATGGGGAATACGGAGTAACCCACATAGTGATTCAATACTCCCCGAAAGACCAAGGCCCTGTGCTATCAATGAACCAAAACAAAGAAGCTAGAGTTCTACCAATGTGTCGCCAAGTGTTGTAGTGGCTATAACCACCCTCCAAAATTTTGGCCTGCACCCAATTTTAGAGCCTCCCTTAAGAGTTTCACTTGATGACTGCACACACTCAAGTTCACCCCGTGAGCTCGTGTGAGTCTTCACACCCACCTTGGTTGATCATTTCACCCAAGTTTTTGCATGTTGATGTCAAAGTCATGCTTGAGACCATGTTTTGGTTATACTCAAAGTCTTCACTTCATGTGTACTTGTTGTGTTCAATATGAAAACATCTGTTGCACTCACACACAAAGTCAAATTCATTGTCGTGCAAACATCATCACAGTCGACCAATGATCAATCACAAGTGTCATGCTTGTCGGTTACACCATCGTCAGTCATGTTGAGTATGTGTGTCTAGATGGTTTGATTCGTCTCGTCATGTTGTACTATGAAACAACCCCCCCATTTATAACAAACAATAGCTAGGCTTAAAATTTTAAATGGGGACCGTTTTAAACTTTTAGGCTTAGGATAATAAAACCATAACTCTAAGAAAATTCCTATCAAAGCCTTGCAAAACTAACTAAGGATGAAATTCATATCGCAGATCGCAAATCGCACTTTTCCACATGACCATGTTAAAAAACCTTTACAAAAGTGCGATATGCGATTAGGTCTCCTGTTGCGATAACATCACCTTGTCATTTCGCAATCGCATTTCGCACTTCGCATAGTTCGTGAGAAACTTGACCAAGCCATTAGAACAACCACAAACGATTTGCGAAATGCGATATTGTGATCTGCAATCGCATTTTGCTTAATACATCCAGTAACGCTATACTGTATCCCTTTTAAGACTGCGATGTGCGATTAAGTCCGGTAAAATGTGTGGAATAATTATATTTTAAATGCTAAAACAAATGAGTTGATAGGTTATTAAATATTTAGTGGCCCGAGGAAGGATAATCATTTTCTTGGTTATGGGTAGTTATAATCAAGTATCTCATTAAAACCTTTCTCACGATCCAAAGTCATTTCATAGAAGCTTTCAATCTTAATTACTAGATATCGTCTATGTTGATATATCTTGTCTATCTCAAGAAAGCGACAAAAGACATGTCCCTAAGAAAGGTGATGCAGAAACAGAGAAAACAGACCATTGTTGAAGCTGAGTTTACAGAGGTGGCTCCTATCTTTGACGATACAGTTTTTGATGCTGCCAAAGGCACAATAGCCTGGGAAGTAATTTTCAATAGGCTAGAGGACGAGCATCCTAAAATCACTGTTACGAGAGCAATAGCTAACTCAAAAAGGCCTTTAGAACTTCAATGTAGAGATGCTTCATGTTCAGTCCTTCATAGGATAGGAGCAAGGGCTAAAATCCTCCCCTATATAGATATGATCAGGTGGGTGATTGAAAACCTTATCATTGAAGATAGGCAGTTCAAGAATTCAAAGATGGAGCTCATTAGGTCATTCAAATCAAAGGATCTGAAGAAGATGTACCACATACCTTATCCCCAAGATATCTATGATAGTACATTTTTGGCTAACATTGCAAAGAAGAATCCAGACCCCTTCAAGCTAATTCAGGGTTGGAGGGTGTTGGATAACAAATTCAAGTATGACAAATCGGGTATGTATGCTATAGCCTCTTTGGAAAACCCTTACAACTGTGCAACCACCATGTTATGTAGATTGTATGGGCTACCCAATAATACTAAGTTTTCAATAGAATGGATTCCTCTGATTGATGCCTGTGTTAATTACCATATCATGAATTGGCATTCTATCCTATCTGACAATCTAGCCACCACCATTACCAAATATTGACAAAAGAAAGCCTCCTTTTCATATCACCTCCCTCCCATCTATTTTAGTGCCTACATTATGGATGCTATCTGTTCTGTACAACATTTCCAACCATGGGTTGGAAATGGACCTTGCAAGATCTTTACCCAATCCATCTCACTCATAAAAAAATATGGGAGTCACATTACATACCTCACTTCTATAAGATATTCCATGTTGTTGTGTTGCCCCTACATCAAATGATTTTCAATAAGAAAGCCCCTAGGTTCTCCCAAGAAGCTACAACAGACTTGCTTACTGTTGGAAAGTATTTTATTGAAGAGTGGTTCACCTATATTAGGGTTTTTGGTAGCATAACTGATCCACATGTCCTACCTTTATATGTTTTGATAAGTTATTAGCAAGAGAGATTGCCTACCAGACTATGGGAAAAGTCTCGACTAAAGTTCTCAAAGATGACAAGAAGTCATTATGGCCCATTTTCCCTGTCAAATGCAGTTCTTTGGCTTTATCCAATTTTGTTCATGCCACTAAGGAATCAACACATATGGAAGCCCTCAGGCTTCATACATTGCCTAAGAGGCAATTTGATCCAAACAAAGTGGCATACAATGTCACTACTGGAGTTAAACTCAAGCCATACAATCATGATGATAATCATTTTGAGGATTTGTTACAGTTAGCAGTATCCGTAGAACAAGCGTTCAAATGGGAAAAAGCAAATCTAAAACATGAATATTTTCAAATATTTCAGGAATTCAGAGACGAGAGGCTTCGAGTGATCCCAATGCATCTATTAAAACTAGAGGATAAGTCTACTCCAGGCATCACTATTGATAGTGGAGGCCCTAGCTCTCAAGTAGACTTTTAGGTAAACACTAAGAAGACACTAGAAACAGGGAAGCCCAAAGATGTCGACAACATAGTTGAGTCCAGCAGGAAGTCAACTGAGAAGCAAGTGATGAGCACCCCAGCTACAGAAATCAGTTCAGAGACCAAAAGTGGTAGCTTGGAGCAGGAGTGGGATCAATTTAATTAGAAATTGCAAGGCACTCCCAAAGCCTCAAATGCCCAAGAAACAGAGGAATTCAAAACTCCTCCTCATGTTCATAAGGATAGAGAGCCCAAGTATGTAGACGGACAATCTACATCTATGGAGGAACAAG
This sequence comes from Pinus tabuliformis, assembly GCA_031772625.1. Classification (NCBI taxonomy): domain Eukaryota; kingdom Viridiplantae; phylum Streptophyta; class Pinopsida; order Pinales; family Pinaceae; genus Pinus; species Pinus tabuliformis. The sequence goes on from CM062807.1 coordinate 736,022,364, forward strand.
CAACAATGTCCCAGCACACTGAAATTATCCCTCCTCTGCCCACATCAGAGATTGTTCTCAAAGTGACTAAAATACCTCAACTTGATGTGTTCTATAGACCTCTCCACAAGCCTGTAGTTAGAAGGAAGAGAAAAAGGAGAAGGGTAGATGCACCTGAATTCACATCGGGAAACAAGCCCATGGACATTGTCTGGAAGGGAATTCCTTTAAATCTGGTCGAGAACTTGACTAAACTATCACAGTTCATGGGAACATACACATTGGCCACTATGGAAAAGGCTACCGAGGTCTCTACTCTACTAAGGGGGAAAGAGGAGAGAATTGCATAGCTCGAACAAGAGCTCAAGGTAGAGAAAGCAAGCGCAAATAGGCAAGTAGCGGAGCAACTAAAGCAATTGCAGCAAGACATGGAGGTTCTGAAAATAAGCCATGACACCGATATATTGGCCAAAAGCATGCAACTCCAGGAAATGCAACAATCCATGGAAAGATACAAGGACATTCCCACTACTGAGGAGTTCATCAAAGAGGCCTTGGAATTAAATTCCCTTCTGGTGAGACAACAAGAGTATTTCTACCAAAAGATGTCACATATTACTCCCTATCTGACTACTAGTGACCAGCTAACAGACAAGGCAATTGACCAGAGAACGAAGTTTAATGATTTAAACACTAGAATCTCTGAGTTCATTGAGTGGCAGGAAACAGAAGATGGAAAGAAGGCCAATCTACCCGAGATTGAAGAAACTCATAAAGACATTCTCTTTACAGATTGGGATGCCAGAATCAAACAGGCTGAGCTAGCAGTCGCAAGGGCAGCTGGAGTATCAAAGAACATCGTCAAAGTAGTGAACCACATCCTGTTCGCCACCAATCTCATCAAGGAAGGAAATACAAAATAAATTCCTGATTTAACCGCTCTATATAAACACTGGAAAGAAAAGGCGGGGATTCAGAGAGAGGCAATTGCAAAACTGACCACAACCAACTAGGAGTCGTATTGGCAGTATCTGGTTAAGCCACATAGCCAAATTATGACTCAATTTTTTCCTTCACATGACTCAAAGGATGGTTCCACCGCTGACCGATGCAATCTTCAGCGGACAGCTCAGGACTCATTTCGTGCCACCTCCTTAAATTCAACTAATTACTGATATTTTTGATTTAAAGGACAAGCTAGCAGATAACAAATCATCCTCTTAGTTTTGTTTATTTAGCCTCTTTTTATTTTTGGAGTTAGTTAGCTAGCTAGGAGGAAGGTTGTCTAAAACCTCCTCAAATTTTGTATAATCTATTCTTGCACATACAGTTAGAGTAGTATTTATACCCTTCTCATGCATTTAGAGAAGGGTCTAGAATTTTATCAAAAACATTAGCAAAGAATGCACTATTGTAAGTTTGTGAATGCTTTTGTGAAATGATGGAACATGATCATTTCTTCTAGATATCAGACTACTTTCCTTTTTTGATGCACTTTTGTATTCTTGGGAGACCATAGAGACCCAAAGAATCTAAAGAGAGTGTTACCTCCTTATTACAACAAACTGGTGTATTGACTAGACTGCAAAGTGAGAGACTTCGAGTTACCCCTTTCAAGTTCTCCATTCCTCCATGACGTAAGAAAGTCACTTCATCAACATCTGAATTAGATACTAGCGAGATCACATCACCTTTCCATCCATTTACTCCTCCATCCACTTCTATCCAATCCACGACTTCTCAAGCATCCACTTCTCCAATTAGTACTACAATTATCAGTACTAATACAGTAGTAAGTTCTTTGCCATCTGTACCTACTTTTGGACCAATCTTCCCATTTTCCTAGTCCCCAACTCAAGTTATGGCCAATCAACCTTGGACAAATCCTAGTGTTGTCCTAGTTGCAAATCCAAATTCACTCCCAGCAAACCTAAAAAAATGGTTGCCTAAGTATAATCCTAACGATGTTGTCTCGCCTGAAGAACATCTAAATAATTTTATGTTAGCCATGAATATCAATGGGGTTGCACATGAAGATGTTGTAATTAGACTGTTTCCTTATACTTTCCAAGGATCTGCTGGGTCTTGGTATTTTTCCCTCCCAGCAGGTTCAATTAGAGACTGGGATACTTTTCAAGAAGTGTTTCTTGCAAAATTTGGTGATGATAGGACCATAGCGTCCTTGATCAATGATCTTTCTAATTTGAAATCTAATCAAGATGAAAAGATCAAATATTTCAACTCCAGATTTAACAAATTGCTAAACAATATCGCAACTGCCTCTAAACCTATTGTAGATGTATAAATAGAATGGTATATATCATCTTCACCTTCTAATATTTCAATTTTTGTAGATAGAGCCAATAAGGCTACCCTTGTAGAAAACATGAAAGAAGCCCTGTTTATAGAAAGAAGAATCATAGCTTTGGAAAAAAAGATCACAAACAGACGAAAGGAAGACCAAAAAAGTGACATTTAAGGAAGACTCTAAGAAGAAGGCTTCAAAAGACCCTTTTGATCTTAAAGGCCTTCAGAAAGTGTTAAAGACAATGTCCAACAAAATGGTCGAAATTAAAAAACAAGTTGTTGAATCCTCTGCTCTTAAGAAACATTTTCGATCATTCAAAAGGAACCCTTCTTCTACGTCACAACCCCAAAACACCATTTCAAATGTTGAATCTAACCAAGAAGTAGAAGAATATTTTCTAAACGAAGAGGCAGTAGAAATGGAAGAAGAAATTGAACTAAATGGGATGTGGGATTTTATTCTCCCAACTGAAGAAGAGGCACAAGCAATTGCAGTGACTACAAGAAGCAAAAATTCTCCTTACATGTCTATCACAAATCACAAGCAAAGAATTGCTACTCCTACAAAGGAGAAAACAATAGCTAAGAAATCTAAAACTAGACAAACCGATCCTATCCTTCCAGATTCCCCAAATGCCTCAGATACATTAGTAATCTCAAACACGATCGAACACAATATAGTGGAAGACATGAAAAATACTAGATCGAACATCTCGCTGCATGAGCTCACTAAAATCAAACAACAGCATAAGATTTTATTAAGGGATTGAAAGTAGTTCCAGTATCCCTTCTGCCATCTATTGTAGTTACTTAAGCTGCCTAGAATATGTAAAAACCTCCCTTATCCTCAAATAAGGTAGATCCCACAGATCTAGTCCTGATTAGTGATAGGTCTATTTCTCATGTTCTTCCATTTTTGCTCACTTATGAAATTTTCAACAGGAACGTTCACAATTGCCTTGTTGATTCAGGAGCCTCATCAAATATAATGCCAAGGAATGTGTGTACCAAATAGAACATTACACCTCAAAAATCTGCAGTGCACATAGTTCAGCTAGATAGGACAAAAGTTGAGGTGCTTGGACAAATAGCATCAATTTCAATTAGGATTTCCTATAATCCAAAAGTTTGCCAAATAATTGATATTCTGGTAGTTGATATCCCTGAATTTTATGGTTTAATTCTCAATAGGGACTGGTCTAAAAAGATGCATAGTTATTTCGCCACTGATTGGTCTCACATGTGGTTTCCACACAATGGTAAACCCAACCAAATTAGCGTAGACCAAAAGAAATTCATGAAATATACAGTTACCGAACTCAGGGGAAGCAACGAACCTGTTGCTTTCACTAATAATATCATTGGAAATTACTTAGCCGAGTCCTCTTTAGGATCCTTTAATGCTCATAAGTCTCGCTTTTCAGATAACGTTGTAGTCTCTCAAATCAAAAAAATTTCACAAACAGATCCTTCCAAATGTCTAAATTTAGTAGATAAAGTTTCTAAGAACTCTCCATTCTGGACTTTCTATTTTGACGGTTCTAAATCAGAGGATGGCGCAAGTGAAAGATGCATTTTGATCAATCCGCAAGGAGAGAAAACCATGTTGGCATGCAGACTTGAATTCCAGTGCACTAACAATGTCACTGAATATGAAGCACTAATCCAAGGACTATATAAAGCCATCGGTCTTAATGTCAAATACCTGCAAGTCTACAGTGATTTGGAGATAATTGTGAAACAGGTGAGAAATACAATCCAGTGCATCTCTGGGCACCTTAATAACTATCAATCTTTAGCTCAAAAATTGACTTCTCATTTTTCTACTTTCAACATATCTTCAGTCCCTAGATTACAAAACATGAGTGCTAACTTACTTGCTAATGTGGCATCTAGGCTTATACCCTCAGAAGATTTTAGTCTAGACATATTTTCAATAGAATTAATATTTAGGCCATCAAATCCCGACAATGTAACAAATTGGAGAGTATTTAACAATGATGTGGATATAGTTAATTTCCTTACATCAGAGGGATCGTATGAAGAATAGATCATAGATGAATATGACCATGATCTAGAAATAAAACTTAATCATGATCATAACCCAATCCCAAAGTCTATAGTTAAAATGGAAGATCTTTATGATCTAAAGGATAGATTTAAGAAAATTACTAATCCAAAACTCAAAGTTCTACTTTGAGATTTGTAGTAAACCTAGGGTCAAACGAAAAACCTCAAAATGTCAACCTAGGTCTAGGCCTATCATTTGAATAAAGAATATCATTCATCAAGTTGTTGAAGACATATAAAGGCATTTTTTCTTGGGATTATGCAGATGTCAAAACTTATGATGCCTCTATAATTCAACATACCAGACCCATGATTTCAAATGAAAAGCCAGTTCAACAGAAGCTTCGCAAAATTCACCCAAACCTTGAAAGTCAAATCAAATCTGAATTGAACAAGCTTCTGAAAGCCAAAATAATATTCTATGTTAGACATTCTAAGTGGGTATCAAATATGGTACCCGTAAGGAAAAAGAATGGAGATATTAGGATTTGTATTGATTTTATAAACCTAAATCAAGCTTTCCAAAAAGATAATTTTCCCTTTCCCACCATGGAACAGATATTACAATCAGTTGCAGGTTCTGAATTAATGTTCTTTCTAGATGGATTCTTAGGATATAATAAAATACTTGTCCATCCAGATGACAGATTAAAGACAACACTCAGGACCAAGAGGGAAACATATGCCTATCAAAAGATTCCTTTCAGACTCGTTAATGCGGTTGCCACATTTCAACGTGTTATGGACATTGCTTTCAAAGGTCTAATCAATAAATCGGTGGTTATTTACTTGGATGACATCATAGTCTATTCCAAGGATAGGAACAATCATTTAGCTAACCTGAAACACATTTTCGAAAGATGCAAGAAATACGGCATTTCCTTCAATCCAAAAAAATCCTATTTTTATTTACCAAAAGGCAAACTCCTTTGGTTTATAGTATCCAAGAAAGGAATTTACATTGATCCTGATAGATTCCAAGAGATTAAAAAAATTCCCCTCCCTCACAGCAAGAAAAACATGCGTGGCCAAATAAATTTTGTAAAAATATTTGTCCCAGATTTTTCACAAATTGTTCTACCCCTTCAAGCCATGATAAGAAAAAATGTAGTTTTCAGATGGAACAAGGATGAAAGAGAGTCATTCAAGTTGATTAACAAATCTATTATTAATGCTCCCTCATTGACAACCCCAGACTTTCCCAAATATTTTGTATTATATACTTTCTCATCTAATACATCATATGCAGCAGTTTTGACATAGCTGAATGATGAAAATGTTGAGGCACCTATCTCCTTTTTCAGTTCTAACTTACAAGGCACCGAATTAAATTATTCAGCTATAGAGAAACAAGCATTTTTTGTTTTTAGAACTTTGAAACATTTTAGACCTTTTCTTCTTAAAACCCATACAAAGATAATTGTACCCTACCCTGCAGTAAGACAACTATTGATCCAAAGAGAAGTAGGGGAGAAATGAGCTAATTGGGTAATTGCACTCCAAGAATATGATGTAGAAATCCGGCCAGCTAAAATTGTCAGGGGCTAAGGATTTTGCAAGATGTTAACAGGAGCTTCCTAGTTACCACCAAAAGAAGATCAAGGTAATGAAGTACAAATATCAGAGGTAAGCCTTAATGAGATGGAATCACAATATGCTAATTTGAAATTTTATCTAAAAAATGGATATGCTCCTATGCATCTTAATTATAAAACAAAGCAAGCTTTAAGATTGAAATCAAATCATTATGAACTAGTCAATGATGTATTGTTTAGGAAGAATTATTATTCAGTATTATTAGGATGCCTAAAGAAACCTAAAGCCAAAAAGGTCATGCAGGAATTACATGATGGACCATCTGGAGGACATTTTGGAGGAAATACCACAACTCAAAAAATCCTACATGCAGGGTATTATTGGCCAATAGTATTTAAAAATTCACATGAATATGCAAGGAAGTGCAAAAATTGTCAAGCCACAGCCTGAAGAGAAAGAAAGCCAACATTCCCTTTACAACCAGTTAACATCCAACAACCATTCGAACAATGGGGATTAGACATAATTGGTGAAATTGTTCCTAGCTCTTCCAAATAGCATAGGTACATCCTTACAACTACTGATTACTTTACTAAGCGGGTAGAAGCTATCCCATTAAAGATAGCTAATACAGAAAATATTACAGACTTCATTGATCAGTACATAATTACTAGATGTGGCTTACCCTCAAATTTAATGTTTTACAATGAATCTTACTTTTTTGGAAATAAAATGGTAGAATTTGCTCTTAAGTGAGGTCTCAAGTTGAAATACTCAACCAATTATTATCCGTAAGGTAATGGATTAGCAGAATCAACAAAAAAAAACCTCATTAGAATTATCAAAAAGACGATTGATCAAAATCACAGGGATTGGCACAAAGCATTAAAATTTTCTCTATGGGCAGATAGGATTACTCAAAAGGCCTCTATTGGTTTTTCTCCTTTTTCTTTAGTTTATGGAAAAGAATTTGTTCTTCCCACAAATGTAGCAATCCCATATCTTTCCCTAATGCAATTTATTGATGAAAACCTATCATCTTCTCTCCAGGCTAGACAATTCCAAATTATCAAGCTTGAAGAAGAAAGAGAAAAGGCTAAAGAAACCCACTTCCATCATCAACAATTAGTCAAAGCTTCTTTTGATACAACTTCTTCCAGTCATAAAAATATTAAAGTAGGTGACTTGGTTCTGAAAAGGGACAAAGCACATGAGGAAAAGGATAGACATACCAAATTCCTAAGACTATGGCTTGGCCCTATTAGTGTCAGTCTTTTCAACCTTCCTCCAATGATCAAATATGCTCTTACAAAGTGGTCTCGAAGTGTCAAGGTCAAATTTTGTCATTTCAGTGGGTCTTCAAGCAAAATTTGGTCACTAGGCATTAGGTCTAGGGTTTGCTTTTACTCCTGTCAAAGTTGTCCAAATGTCGGTCCCTATCACCGTTCAGCTGAGTGTACCATCATTCAGAGGTTTTTCATTATCATGTCAAGTTCCACTGGGTCATTTTACACCTTGTTCATGCTTCAGTTGCACCTAGGTAAGGTCATTTCCCTCTCCTAGGGTTTTGAAGGCAATTTCTCTTAGACGACCAAATCATCAGCAAAACTTGTATCCTGATGTTCATACACCTTCCCCTATCCTTAAAGTATCCTGATGTTCATACACCTTCCCCTATCCTTAAAGTACCTTATCAAACACTTCCCATCACTGAGATCCCCCAAATTCCTCATTTTCGCACAAACCCTAGTTTCTTGCTACAACCTGGCAATTTTCTAGGTTGGACCTGTGTTTTGCCTTTTTGGACCCATTCCCCTCACTCAATCTTTTAAATTACACTTTCCCCTACTTCTTAACATCCCTCCCTACTTCCAAGAATTTTCCCAAGAATTTAGAAGCCGCTTATCCCCTTCATTTCGCTTCATTTCGACAAATCCCTTGTTCCACACATCGGGATAGGTTTCACTCAAATAATGTTTCTGAGCAATAAAAGATGAATTTTTGAAAACTGAGGGAGATTTTTGTCCAAAACTGGCCAAGGAAGAGAAACCTCCTTCACCTTTTACACAGGTGTCATGGTTTTAGAGAAATGTCAAAAATATAGTTGCCTCAGGAGAATTGATTCACCTTTGAAGTGACCTTGGGAAAATAAAATTTTATCCTAGCTCAGTTGGCCAAATGACTTGTTTGATGAGTCAAATGATTACTAGACACAAAAAAATTTCCAATGAGCTATCATGAGCTCAATTTGGAGTTGAGAAAGGCATTCAAAAGTTGACTGTAACAGCACTCTGCCTTTAGGCAGCCTCATTTGGCACATTTTGACCAGTCTTGGGAGATTTAATTTTTGACAGGGAAAATGAACTCCAAATTGAAAAATTCTAGTTGGGTTAAAAAGCATACTCAAAGACCTTTCCAACGAGCTATCCTATGCCCAATTTGGACACCTGGAAGGCCTCTAAAAGTCACCTGGAAAAAGTCACAATGCACACAGAGAGCGCGGCGCACTCGGAGAAATTTTCCATTGTAAATTTACACTGGCGCGACGCACATGGGAGGCACGGCGCACAGGGCTAAAAGGCCTGAAATTCATCAAAATCACTCCAAATTGAAAATTCTCACCAAATTTCCTCCAATTTCACCTTTTACAAGTAATTTCCCTCTCTTCACTCAATGTTTGGCTCACATGTTTGATATTTTGGACCTCTCCTCCACTCCTAGTATTAAACCCTAATTTCCCTCTATAAACCCTAATCAGTTTGTCTATTCCATTGCCCAGCATGATAACTCAAAATATTTACCCATTATTCCCTTCACCTTCATCTACATCTCATTCCCAAAATCCTCCCCTCACTCTCATAGCTTATGCTTTGCCCATAACCATATAAAATTCACTCATCCCTACAAACCCTAGAATATACCTCTCATCTCCATTACATTGTCCCATTTACATTGTCAAAACTGTGCAAAATAAGAGAGTTGATTAAATCATGGATAGAGGTGATTCTAACTATGATGAGGAGACAACAAGTGACAGTTCAGCGGAAAGGAGAAGGCAATAAAGAAAGCCTCATAAGGGAGGCAAAATCACAAGAGAGGGAAACTGTCAAAGATGTCATTATTCAGGAGAAAGAAGCCCAAATACAAGATTTGATGGACAACTTAGAGAGAGCCAAGTTTTTCATCACTTATCTGGAGCAAGAAAACAAACAACTAAGTCATAAACAGGTCCTCATGGAACATGAGATACTGAAGACAAAGAGGCAAAGTGACAAAGAGGCTCATGTCACTTTGACTCCTATCGAGCAAGAAATCAAACAAGAGATTAATGAGGATCGGGAGGCCAATCTTGAGAGAGTCAAAATGCATTTGGAGAGGCTATTGGACAAGGCCGACAAGGACCATGCCTTACTGAGACACATGGCTTTCCATTACAGGGCACGAAACATGAGTGCAAGGGCCCAGATAAAGAGCTTGAAGGCAAAATTGAGCAAAGCAAGAAAAGAGGCAAAAGAGGCAAAAGAGAAAGATCGGCTTCGAATCTTGGCTGAAGCTTCCTTGGCATAGCATAGCACTTCATAGAGGACCTCCAGCCCAAATTTCAAGAAATTTGGGGAAATTTTGGTCACATGACAAATTTTTGGGCAAAACACAGGTTTTTTCTCCCTGTGCACCGCGCCACTGGCGCAGTGCTAAAAATTGGGAGCTCCAAATGAAGAATGGTTTGCATTTTTGGATTTAGCATGAAAAATCACGACTACTGGTGCTTGGACAAGAAATTTGGGCAATATCTGAGTCTCCAAGAAGTCAAAAACACCCAAAAAATGACCTCTCTGCCCCTATTTTGACACACAGGAAGCAGTCTTGGGAGAATGAAGCTTTGGAGGGGAAAATGAGCACCAAATTCAGAAATTCCACTTGGGTTAGAAAGTGGACAGGACAGGCTTTCTAACAAGTACACTTGGGCACATTTTGGACTCCTACAAGTGCCTCAAAACAGGCTCCCAAGTGGCGCGACGCACAGAGAAAATGGCGCGGCGCATATAGGAAAAAATGCCAAATTTGCCTCTGTTTCACGAAATTTCGATTCGTGACTTCTCCAAGTGGGCCCGCTCATCTACATTTCAGTTTTTTAGCACCTAAGGCGGAATTTAAACTATTTTCTCTCCATATTGGCTTCTATCCAAGTGGCAAAAGAAGGCAAACAGTCACCCAAGCCATTTGTCATGTTTGTAACGTTGCACCTATAGCTCTAATGGTTGGCTCTTCATCTCCATTTTGTAATGATTCGAGTAACTCCCCAACCCTTGGGCGTTTTATCTCTTCATGGCACATTCTATATATTGTATGCAAACCATTTGCAAAGGATTGGTTGGCTTGTAACTTCTGGGAGACTGTGGGAAAGAAACTCTGCTTTCTTCACTGTATATTTTTGACAGAGAATTAATGAAAGGCAGTGGCTCTGTTTCATGAGATTCATGTGGTTGTGAGTGTAGCAAATGTGTCTCTTATGTTTTCATATGTATTTCGTTATGTTTCATAATTCAATTCATGTTCATTTCCTGTGAAATTTTCTGAGTTAGATAAGGTAGAATTCAATTTTATTGCTCTTCCTGTGGGAAAATTTCATGTTCAGTGTTCTTCTTCAGTTGAAAAGGATTCATGTTCCTATGCCCTTTTCACTCTCCTAAACAATCTCTCCATTCCACGTTATTTCAAACTAAATTGCTACACTTTCTGCCTGCCTTGCCTCATGAAGTAATCTGTGCCTTTGTATTAAATTCTCTGTTCTTTGCTGACTATTGGTCCCATACCATCCCAGAAGCTCGGTCATTCATGAAAATTTTTTCTCGTATATATATTCACTTACTAGCCTAAGATAAATATTTCACTGTAAGTCATCTCAGACCGTTTTGTTTATCCATTCACTGAGCGTGACTCGGAGAGAGTGTTGAAAAGTGTGCAACAAGAAATGCTTGTTGAGAATGCAACAAGATGATGGAGCTTAGTGGAAAGGAGTCGCCTTGCCTAAGTGGGCCCGCAGGCAAATTATGGCGCAAAGTCTATTTTTAGACTATGTCTATTTTTAGACATATGGATCATGGTGTATGAGTTGCAGGATGTTGTTTATGGATGATTGGTCATGTTGGGAAAAATATATGGACTTCTATTTTTGGATCACAGCAGGAGTGATCAGAGTCTATTTTTAGACTGCTAGTAAAAAATAGAAAAGTCAAATATTATTGTCTCATAATAATATTTAGACTATAAACTTTATCTTAACCTCTTGGAGCACTTCAGTTTGAGCTACAAATGTGGCACATGCAGCTGTCAGAAGGAAATACGCTTTCTTTGTGGGTCAGTTGAGCTATTGCATGCAGGACTTCTGTTAGAACTCAAGCAGTTGAGTTTGGTGGAGTTGGATGTGGAGTTGATGGAGTTGTGTTCAATTTGACTTGGCTAAACTAGTTGTAATTAGTAAACTACAAATAGACTAATGATGAGTTATGTGAATTAATTATTAACTCATAATGCAACTGAAGAATACATCAGTTAACTCAGTGCATGTACAGTTCAGTGGAGACAGGTGTTAGAGGTTGAGATTGCTATCAGTTGTGAATATAGTTGTGCATGAGATTTTGCACATGCATGGATTGAGTTATGCCAATAAGGACTGCGCAGTATGGGCCAATACCAAGGCAATTGTAGCTTGTGCTCACGTGATTTTGGATCAGCCAAGGTCAATAGGAGTTTGGATCCGCCATAATCATTCATTCTCTTGCAGGATTGCGCAGTGGAGGCAGGCAAAGCAGCAGAGGAGATTTGAACCTGTGACTTGTTCGGATCTGAGCTAGTATTGTGTGTAACAGGTGGAGATAGTACTGAGTACTTGTGAGGAGTATTGTACTATGTATTTTTACATGTTCTCAATCATTAATATATAGATAGTGTGGGGTTTTTAGCTGTAAGCTTTCCCCGAGTTACATACTGTGTTAATGTGTGCATGTGATTGATGTTTCATTGTTTTTGATGCTGCTAAATTGATGATCAATGTAGAGGAGCTTATGTATTATGCATGTATTCCACAATAGTGTATAATCGGGATAATCTATGTGAATAAGTGTCATATTATTCAAAATTTCTACATGGTATCAGAGCAGGTTGATTTGTAGAAAAAGTTCTACAGGATATCAAAGCGGGATTGATCATCAGATCTATTATTCAGAAAGTGTTTACATTTTATTTCTTCAGGCAGAGTCTATAATCGGGCCAGGTAGCTTCTGGATTTATCCTTCTTTTGGAAGGTGAGATATCCGGTGAATTCCCATACAGTCGGTCTCTGTACAAGAAATACGTTGTTCTCACGAATTTTAGATCAGAAAAGGTTGAGTTTTGAGCTAGTGGAATCGCACTCAAGGATAAACTCAGAAAAATTAAGTGTGAGAATGGAGACAATATGCCCAAGTATCTCACGAAGTTCACCCAGTGTTGGGATGAGCTAGGAAGTGTGGGGGTGATTTTCGATGATGAGGACTTGGTGAGCTTGGCTCTCCTTGGTCTTCTGAAGAGTTGGCATTCCTATCAGGACTCTGTCAATGGTTAGGAGAAATTTCCAGGATGGGAGAGACTTTGGTCGGATCTTGTGCAGGAGGAGATCAGACGGAGCACCAGAGATAGTTCTTCATGCATGCATGATGAGGAGAACTGTTCCTTAGCAAGTAAGGTGAAGAAGGGGAAGGAGAAGGGTTCTCTTTCCGAATCCAGTTCTTCCAATGATGGGAATAAGGTTGACAAGTCGAAGGTGAGATGCTTTCATTGTCATGAGTTGGGCCATTATTCTACTAATTGCCCAAAGAAGAAATCCAAGAAGGGATCTAGGGAGGATCTGAAGGTAAGTCACTTGCTTCACAGTTCGAGTTGGATTTCACACTCTTCGCATGCATGGTTTCATCCATGATGGGAAGTGGTTGGTTTCTTGATAGTGGAGCTTCTTTCCACATGACCGGTGACAAAAGTTTGTTCAATACTTTGGAGGAGAAAGATCTCCAGATACTCATAGCGATGCGTAATGATGAGAAGTATAGTGTCTCAGGTGTAGGCATGGTTATTTTTCAGAGGGAGCATGGAGCTCGCCTTACCTTGACCGATGTCAAGTATATACCAGGACTGAAGAGAAACTTGGTGTTGATCGCGATGCTGGAAGACAGAGGCTATGATGTAGTCTTCAGTAAGGGAAAGGTTTTCCTTAGACACATCATCACTAGTCAGGTGAAGCAGATTGGTTCACGGGTCAAGAACCTGTATGCTCTTGAGGTTCAAGATGCATGCAAAGCCTTGAGCAGTGAGGAAACTGATGGAGACTTGGTGGTTGAGAGGGAGCATATATTACCACTCAACATGTAGAGCCAGAAGAAGTCTTAGATGATTATGGAGGAGCCACGATTGGTGCAGTAGCTTCAGGAGGTTATGGAGCAGCCACAACAAGGGAAGCTGAGAGGAGATCGAGTAGAGACATCTACTCAAGTAGAGACCTCCAGTAGGGAGAAACTTCGAGCCAGGTGGGCTGAGGGATCACATGCAGCCATACCTCCAGGTAGGAGGTGGGGTGATGTGGATTGATCGTCCCAAGGAGGAGGGGCAGGATCCTTGAGGTACCCAACCTCCTGGATGAGACCTTGCTACGGGAGCCCCAATGTGTAGTAGCAGGAACTGACTGATTGGGTAGAGACAGATGTGGATGGAGTGGTAGAGAGAGCGACAGTGCAGGGAATCCCCGGACAACGCATAGCATGCAGGCTGCAACAATGCGAGAGGCACAAGTGTTTTGCACAGTGCTAGGTGGCACATAGAGGTGTTCAATGGTGCGAGATGCATGAAGATGTTGCAGTAGCGTAGATGTCAAAGATGGAGCACTTTTCAGCAGCAGGTAGAGCTTCAACATCAGAGTATGTTCCTAGCCCAATAGAGTGGTCAGTTGGGAGTGTTTTTATTCCAAGTGTTGTTGGAGCAAAGTGGAACGGGCAGATGTGTTGCATGCAGAACATTCCAGAGTTACAGGATCATGTTTGAGAGGAAGCCTTTCTTGTTGAGAGGGAGTGTTGAAAAGTGTGCAACAAGAAATGCTTGTTGAGAATGCAACAAGATGATGGAGCTTAGTGGAAAGGAGTTGCCTTCACTAAGTGGGCCCACAGGCAAATTATGGCGCAAAGTCTATTTTTAGACATATGGATCATGGTCTATGAGTTGCAGGATGTTGTTTATGGATGATTGGTCATGTTGGGAAAAATGATGGAATTCTATTTTTGGATCATAGCAGGAGTGATCAGAGTCTATTTTTAGATTGCTAGTCAAAAATAGAAAAGTCAAATATTATTGTCTCATAATAATATTTAGACGATAAACTTTATCTTATCCTATTGGAGCACTTCAGTTTGAGCCACAGATGTGGCACATGTAGCTGTCAAAAGGAAATACGCTTTCTTCGTGGGTCAGTTGAGCTATTGCATGTAGGGCTTCAGTTAGAACTCAAGCAGTTGAGTTTGGTGGAGTTGGATGTGGAGTTGATAGAGTTGTGTTTAGTTTGACTTGGTTAAACTAGTTGTAATTAGTCTAACTACAAATAGACTAGTGATGAGTTATGTGAATTAATTATTAACTCATAATGCAACTAAAGAATACATCAGTTAACTCAGTGCATGTATAGTTCAGTGGAGACAGGTGTTAGAGGTTGAGATTGCTATCAGTTGTGACTATATTTGTGCATGAGATTTTGCACATGCATGGATTGAGTTATGCCAATGAGGACTCCGCAGTGTGGGCCAATACCAAGGCAATTGTAGCTTGTGCTCACGTGATTTTGGATCAGCCAAGGTAAATAGGAGTTTGGATCAGCCATAATCATTCATTGTCTTGCAATATTGTGCAGTGGAGGTAGGCAAAGCAGCAGAGGAGATTTGAACCTGTGACTTGTTCAGATCTGAGCTAGTTTTGTGTGTAACAGGTGGAGATAGTACTAAGTACTTGTGAGGAGTATTGTACTATGTATTGTTACATGTTCTCAATCATTAATATACAGATAGTGTGGGGTTTTCAACTGTAAGATTTCCCCGGGTTACATATTGTGTTAATGTGTGCATGCGATTGATGTTTCATTGTTTTTTATGCTGCTAAATTGATGATCAACGTAGAGGAGCTTATGTATTATGCATGTATTCCGCAATAGTGTATAATCGGGATAATCTCTATGAATAAGTGTCATATTATTCAAAATTTCTACAGAGAGCCCTCTCCTGTTCTGGGAGGGCTAGCTACCAAACTGAGCGTGGTTTGTGTTTACCCTGAATTTTGCCTTCCTTCAGCCTAAGACAGATTTAGGTGCTAACAGGCCCTTTTCAGATCATTGAAAAAATTGGACAATCAACATTTCTTTTACAAGACTTATCAGGTAAGAATGATTATTTTTCTATCAATGGGCAAATTTTGAAAAAGTACTTCTCCTAGGAGATAGCCTCTTCCAATTTTGTAGCATATTGATTTCTAGGAAAATAATGGTAAAATGGTATTTACTTTTGGCTTTTCAAAATAAAATCTCTAATAACAATTTTTTTTTTGCTTTTATACGAAAGTAAGAGTTAAAAGGAATAATTAGGACATTTGAGTACTAAAGTAAACTTGATCTCTTTGGAAAAACTTGAGCTTGCTCAAAACATTTATTTTATGAACAAACTCTTATCTTTATAGAATATGAGGGTGTTGGCTTGTTGAGGCCTGAACCAGGTTCGGAGGTGATTTAGCCAAAAAAATCCCAATACTACTAGCCCTTTTGGCAATAGTCCACAGAGCGCAGACTGAGGTCTCACCCAAAGTAGTATGGGAGGGTGGTAGAACTAGGTTTCCACACCCTGGAGATGTCTGATGGTTTCAAGTGGTCAGTAGTTCAACCCTGCATGCACGTCACTATGCGCACTTACTCGTACGTTGCAACCTGAGATGTTGCCTTTGCGCAACCCTACTCGGGGCCCGAACAATGTTATTACCCAAGTCCTTACTAGTAGCCTGATATTAGTTTATTAACTTAGCTTATTTATTCGCTTTTAGTTATACTTAACAATAATCATAATGCATACAAGTGTGTGCAGTAACTAAACAACATAATTGCAAATGAGATCAAACATATAATAACACAAGAACAAATACATGGAATTCAGATAAAACTTCTCTTTATTATTCTCTTCCTTCATTTACAGACTCTATTCCACCTTGCGCACTCAGCTGCAGGGGTCCACACACTCAGCTACGGACTCTACTAGGCCTCTGCGCACTCAGGTGCAGAGCCTCTTCCTACTACTACGACCCACAATGCACTTAGGCTCTTCTATACTTCGCTATCTTATTCTATCCATTAGATTCTATCATCATCTATCTTATTTACAACTTAGAGCCTCGCTCTATTTATACAATCCCTATGGTCCACGGACCATGGGTAGGCTGACATTACATTCAAACTTAGGGCGGACAACCCTATGACTCTAACATACATTCTACACCCATAATTCACGAGGCTTTACAATAATATTAATCAAAACATGGGCTTTGAGCCCCAAAACATGCTGTGGGGGGATTCCATGCCTAATAGGCCCCCAATAAAAACATCGTGACTTGCCCTTGAGTCACTCTGTCGACGCAACAATCTTGGTGTGGAGTCTCTCCAACTGGTCCCAAACGGTCCTAATTTCTGCAGCGCACTGAGCCGTTGCTTGTTGAATTTGTTGCATCCATTATTCTAAGGCCTTTGTTTCCAGTGCGTTGTCTTGCATCTATGCATGCATCCCCTGAATGTGCACGAGCTTCCCTTCAATATTTTCTGTGATTGTGAAGGCCTTTTCAATCCATGGCTAGACACGCTCTTTGAGGACTACTTCCTTATGGCATGTTGTGTCCGCCTGCTCGTTTAATGCCTTGGCTTTATGCATCCTCGCAAGCTACTGAGTGAGGACTACTGCCTACGCAGCCCCTCTGATGCTATCGTACTAATGCTGGAGTTTGCGTGCCTCTGTCTCCAGCCGCTAGATGTTGGGATCCTCCTACAAAGTCGTGATGACCTCTAGTGCCTATTCCAACATATTCGTACAGTCGCGTACTGCACCTCCAATATCTTCCAACCCTGTTGTAATAGCGTTGGCACGCTATTCTCTAATTTCTGGGAGAGTGGAAGGCTACGCCTTCAACCGCAGCTTGGTGATCTAGAGATTCAGCTCCAGGTACACCCTTGTCATCTCTTCTCTTGTGTCACGGACTGCACTTACCAAACCGTGGATCCATACTTCTACCGGTAGATTTACTATGATGGCTAGCTTCAGGACGCGTTAGCAAGCGTCATCTACTGTGTACACCAAATGTTGATTCTACGACACCAACTCGCCATGCTACAAGCTAAGCTATTCTATGTTAATTTTCTGCTCGCTAAGAACCTGGATCGTGCGGCTCTCCCTGGCCCGCAGCTCTATCGTTATCCCATCCTGTAACTGATATAGCATTTCCTTAGGAAGGGTAGCCAGGTTAAGGCCAAGGTCTTTCATCATTCTCAAAGACATCCGATCCATTGCATTGGATGACACTAACACTCCCTTTGGCAATACTATTTTATTTGCCAACCTTGCATGCAACATCTATTCTGTTGTTGAAGTTCCTGTAGCAACGTGCATGGACAGGGTGCCTTCCTAAGGGGGCCACACCTATAACTCCTACAGCTACTCCCTGAGGGCCCCCAACACAGTCTGATGCTCCTACATGAACTCCTGAAGTGCTTCACTTGTGACATCGTGAACCATCTCATTGATGTCATGGAGATCACCTTCGTTTAGGGTGATTGGGTCAATGGCCAACTTCAAGGCCTTGACCTTCTTCCTTGGGCCCAATCTCTCTACGATGCGCACTGCTTTAGCTATGTGGTTGTGGTCCCTGGGTTCACGCTCCCTTCTACTATTTTAGTTTCTTCTGCCTCTTACCCTAAGGACATTTCTTGGTCCTCATCTTCCTGTGTTATTGTTGCTGCTTCTGTGGCCTTCTTTTGCTCCGCAGCCTTCTGTGCCTCTTCTCGCGCTACCCTTACCTCAGCTGCGGCTTTTTTGTTTTGCCTTTTCTCTGCCAACTGAGTGACATGCTACTTAGCATCATCCTTTTTCTTATGGGCTGTTGCCTTCTCCAATTCTATCAAGTCTGGAGTGTGCCATTCGAGAGGCCATGTTTCCAATACTGTAAAAATCGCGTCGTCAGTGGCTACAAATGACAGCTTTGTCCACTATTTCACCGGATTCTTTCACACCTTGATTTAGATGTTGTGCATATCAGCTTTGAAGTCTGCAAAACTCTGCAAAATATTGTGCACCATAGGTGACAGGCATGGCCTCCTATTGGTCCACATCCAGATGCTCACCTCCATGAGCACCCAAAATTTTTTTGTGTCACGAATCCATTTCACATCCTTGGTGGCCCAAAGCGAAGTGTACTTCATGGCCTCTGGTAGCTCCCTGTCAATGTTGGGGAACTGACTGTCCTTCGGCAATTCTCCCGCTACCAGTAATATGGATAAGAGCAACCACGCGTAGTGAAAGGTCTTACCCTACTCCTATGCTTCACGATAGTTTATCAAAAATTCCTCGCGGAGGAATTCGGCCCAGTTGAATTGGACCCCCTCTGTGGATCATTCGGCCAGTGCAACCACTGGCACTGGTACCTCATCAGTGTGACATTTTCTCATAAGTTTACCAGCTAGGAGCTGAGTTGATACGCGCAACCCCTTATCCTTGATGCTGGAGATAACGTAGCCCCTCTTCTTCTTCTCTAGTTTATACTTTGCCTTCATGGCTTCTACAAGAGCCAAATCGCTACCCTTTCGAGTTATAATCATGGGGTCCTATCAAACAGGGAAGCCAAGAGATATGGTGAATGAGGTCTGTCGTGATGGGAATAGGCTCCTCCAGCCATAGATACCAATCATGCAATAGGCAGAGCAGCTGCCTGATGATGAAAATGATGATGGGCACACAGTGGAAATGTGGTATCCATAACAAATGTAGCAACCCGACCTTTTCCACACCACGTAGCCATTTCCGCAACTCTAACGTTATCACCGCCCCTCGGTGTTCTAGTTCATTAAGTTCTTGGTCTCTAGGTACGGGAACTTTTCACTGTCAGTGAGGTCCCAATCTTTGAATTTCATGGTTGGCATGCGGCCTAGGTGCGTGCGCTCAAATACAATACCAGCGGGGAGGAGCGACGTCTGGAGTGAGATTTTCGCTTCATCCAGGTCCTTTGGCACTTTGGTTTTCCCTTTCCACAGAGGGACATACGCTGGTAGTTTTGTTGCGGAGTGCAACAGTTGGATATCCTCCTCCAAGTATTCTTCTTATTCTACTGTGGTAATCAGGGCCTGTAAGTCTTCTTCTTCCTCTTCTGTTTCGATTGTGCCTACTTTCCCCTTCTCTTCCATAGATAATTTGTTATGTCATGGATTCATCATGGACATGTGTAATGGACCCATCGCCTATTTATCCTTCTTGGGCCACGGTGTTCACGGTGATTTGGGGATTTCTGTCACCACCTCGGCGCCTTCTGGGACATCCCCCACTATTTGGGTCTGTGCAGCCTCGCTGGTGGTTACCTCTTCAATCCCCAACCCATCCTTAGTGGTCGTCATCATCTCTAAATTGTATTTGGTCTCTCACAAACTTAGAGACTCAATTATCACTCAGCTCTCAACACTCTGTGCTTTGCTCAAACACTCAACTCTCAAATGACCAAGTGTTGTTCGCTGACTAGCCCTGTGAGTTTTATAGTGCCTGTCGAATTCGAATTCAATCGTTCCCCCCAATTTCAGGCCATTAATGCTTTCTTGGTGGTAAATTTTCCCAAATCTTGCCCATAATTCACGTCTTAAATGCCCGCTGCCCGCTCCATTTGGCCTCAAATTGGACATCCCATCATGAATAGTTACACCAACGATCACTTCCCATCCAACTGCATGGCAGTGCAACCCTCCCTACGCAGTCACGAACCCTATGACATTCTAATTTTTCATGCATCTCCAATATAGGTTAACTCCCAAGTAGAATATTATATAGTTCTGCGCTCCCTTTCAACTTCCTAGAGCATTAAGACTGTTCTTCCTACTGCTAGTCAGGTGGTCACACCATTCGTGCAGGGCTCCATTCCGTCCTCTAGCCTAGTGCTCGAGGAATCCTTATCTTTCATTGTGGTGATCGGCATCACACGCTCTACTATTTGCAATGCGCTACATTGGTTACTACATTTGGCAATATGCGGTTCCAACCACGGCAGCAAACTAACCAATTCTCAACAATAGTCTTTCAATTCGTCAGTATGATCATACGCACCTTGCCTTGCCATCCTCGGTTTATCGATGAGAAATGCTTCCTTTATTTCATTTTCCAACCTCTTGACCCCTGCGTCCATTAAAGTGCTTTTCTCCCTTAGCCATACCTAGTCTTTTTCAAGTTCACAAAGCCTAAAGTTTCCCCGACAAATTTCTTCCTGAAGTCTTATATGTTTTGTTTCACGTAACTGTGTGATTGCTTCATTCCAGTTTGTGCAGATCATCGTATCTACGGGTGTTTTTACGCATGGACTTGGCTTTGCATGCCTCACAAGAATTACATCCCCTGCTTCATACTTCAACTTCGAAAGCGCTTGCGCGGTCAGAGTTTTTCACATGGTCCTATAAACCCATACAACCTCTGGTACATGCAGGTCCTAGTCGGTGCATCTCACATGGTGGACTCTATTCAGTACTTCGCATGCCTTGTCAAGGGCTTCCCCACTTATGGTTTTGGGTGTGCTAGGTTGTATCATACTTCATCGTTCACGCTTTTGTCCTGCATGCTTCTGTGTGTTGTTCCTATTTTCGATCGTGAGAGCGGTGTGCATTCATGTGGGTTGCGTACCATACACCTGTATCCATCTAGAAAGGTGGGCACACAGGCTGTTTCATCCATCATGTCAGGCTTCCATCCTCATTTGAGGCTCCTCAAACTGTAAGCATATCATCTTCTTGCATTCGCGCCAATCCCTGAAACTCAGCTGGTGCGTACCCCACCACTTTGTGGGCCTAGCATGTAGTGCTTGTTTCAAAGTGTCAAGACACTACTGTTTTGGCTCTTCACTCTCAAATTTGTTTAGGAATTCATCCACCATTGTCAACCTGTCGTACATCAATAGATCCCTTACCTATGTTGTCACGTAGCGTAGTGATCTTATCATCATGTTGAAATTTAGCGTGGTTACCTCGTGTAACTGATTCTGCCATCGTTCTATTTCTTCGTCTAAATCTGAAGTGTTGGAGCTTTCGCACTCCCACGAAATTCTACCATCTACTGTTGGATTCACCCAATCCTGCTCTCGAGTGGTTATCTTGTAGATACAGTCGAGATTGTCATCACTATCATCGTCGCGCACCGGTTCTGTGTAATGTGCTCCTTCCGCAGGGTCTAAAGGTACCACTATGCGTAGTGACTTTTTCTCAAAAATCATTTTGCGCTTCTTTGGATTTATTACTCTATTCATATCAGTGGCCCAATATATTCCCAATAGCGTGGTATAGGGATTGTTGTCATCGATAATCTCTATCACTTCGAAATCTGCTAGCACGTTCGCACCTTCGATGTTTACTGTTATCCCCTGCAACCTTCCCATAGGTAGGATCTTCTACTAGTTCGCCATTGGCAATTGAATAGGAGACCATTGTAATGCGGTTCTGCCCATGAATTCCCATGCTTGCTTTGGTAGTACATTAACGTCTGATCCGAGATCTAGAATTACTTGATCCATTTCGTACTCTCCAATTTGCGCAGTCAATCTCATTTCCCTTCCTATTCGCAATGCATG
This sequence comes from Pinus tabuliformis, assembly GCA_031772625.1. Taxonomy (NCBI): domain Eukaryota; kingdom Viridiplantae; phylum Streptophyta; class Pinopsida; order Pinales; family Pinaceae; genus Pinus; species Pinus tabuliformis. The sequence continues at coordinate 736,044,159 of CM062807.1, forward strand.
ATTTCCAAGTTTTTGAGCTACGCGTGGTTCTCCTCACCCAGTGCATCTAGTGATAAGTTCCTACAGTCCTTTTATAGCCTTGCTATCACGTAGCAGTTTCATGCATGTCTCTAGAAAGGTAGTGAGCATTGAAGGATCCATCCACGGTTCTAGTTGATCCTTACTACCTGAAGTGGAGGCCTTCGTGAAGCTCTTCTTAGCTTCCATGAATGTCTCCTTCGCACACCCCAAATCAAATTCAGGTTCCTTTGTAAAAGCCTTTCGAACCCACACACTTTCTTCTGGCTACTTACCTTTGTCATCTCTTGCTGTGATACCACTTCGAAGCACTATGTTTATATTTGGGTCCTCTTCGCGCTGCTCAGACCTCATCATTTATAGGCTCTGATTTAGGGGAGGATGGAGTACTCATTTATTGTGCAACCTTGCTATCAGTGTAGGGAAGTCCTCCATCTCATGATCAAATTGGGTACAGTATAAACATGATGCTCTCATCGGATTCGTACAATCACGGGCATAGTGCCTTGGCCCTCTGCAATTGTAACAAATCAGTTGTCTGCAACCCCTTCCTCATCCCATTCCACCTTGACCTCGTCCGTGCCCCTGAAATCCAGCGCACACCATCCTTGCATTTGGATAAGGGGCTCGTGTTTCGGTCTACACTCTATAGGCAGGAGTTCGATCCATCATCAGCTCATAACTTCTGCAGGGGCGCTCATCATGGCCTACTGACCTGCAGAAATTACAGAACAATCGCTGGGATGTCTGCGTATACTTTTGTAATAGGTGACAGTTATCTGTAGTGTGTTTTCCTCCTATCTTACAAATCATGCACCATAATGCAGGCACCATGCTCAGTCTTGCTTGTGCCTCTGGTCTTAATGGAATCGACCCTCCTCCTGCCAAGTAGTTCGCGAAGACTAGACATTGGTCCTTGTCATGCCCCTAGCCTTTGCATTTTATGCACCATACCTCTTCGCGTGCCTCTGGCTGAGTTTTCTTGTCCTATTTCAAACTCTACATTTCGAGACACAAGTTTTGCAATTGCGCGTGGATTTGGACCCCCAGACCAGGATCTTGTATTTGGGTCTTTTGTAGTCTCATCACAATCTCCAAAGCTTCGGCCTGGGTGGATAGCTTCTGCTGTGACAACACCGTCCTTAAATGCAGTGTTAGTGATGCTACAAACCATGCGCGGTGTTGTCCATCTGTCAAGGTCATGTTGGCTTCGCGAATCATACTCTTTAGTCTCTGATCCAGATCCCATGGGGTTTCTCCTGGAAGCATCGCAATTTCCTTAAACCCAATAATCGATTGTGTCTCTGACTTTGGCCTGCTAAATTCCCTGTTTAGCATAGCTTGGATATCTGTGATCCCCACATTTGGATGGTCATTAGAATGCTTAATGTACCATGTTAGTGCGCAATCCTACAGCGCGCTTACCAACATTTCCTTCTTTATATTTTCATCCACGACTCCTTGTGCTTCCCATACAACTTTTACCACAAACCAAAATTGGTCCAAATCTTCCTTCCCCACTCCTCTGAATACCAGTAATTTTATTGTGCTTGCCATATTGAACTGTGGTGGTGGCGGAGGTGGTGTGGGCAAAGATGGAGGTGAATATGGTGAGACTGGCGATGGTGTAGGTGGAGGTGGTATGCATGGAATTCACTTCCTTATCAGACTGATCGCTTTTCTCGGAGAGACTTTCGTGAGCTCTTCCTCACTTTCTTGCGGAGGCAAAATCAAGGGGCTATTTTCTATCTCTGTGCTACCTTCGTTTCTATAGATCCTCCCACTTCACGTAGTCCCAAACATCAATTTATTCACATAACCCTCTTTTCACACAATAGAATTTTAATCCAAGTGTTCAATGATTTAATGTACTTACCTCATATTCCTTTGAGGAAGTGTCATTCCATCTCGGAGTAGCTAACGGTCATATCTACCGCGAACTTGGTGATAAACCCTCCTATAATCCAATCGAGCCAATGATCCACAGTGCACGCGATATCATCTTCCAATGCTTCTAGTCTGCGCACCAATTCCGGAGTCCACACAATCGATTTATTGAGCCTACACCTTCCCTGACTGTCTGCTAGCTTTGCAATCCACTCGTACAACTCAAAGGGGAAGGATGCAAAGAAAATTTCATGGATTTTCGTATATAAGTAGCACTCCAAACACTATTCTTTTGATACTCACAGATTCCTGTTTTCCTGTGCCGCGAACTCGTGAATCTTTCTGTCCAACCACCCTTCAATTTCTTTCTTTGTTGGATTCCAGTGACATGACATCAGACATCCCTTATGTAGATCTTGGTCCTGGCAACTGAACTATTTGTTGGCTTTTTGGGGCCTGACCCAGGTTTCGAGGTGATTTAGCCAAACAAATCTCGGTACTACCGGCCCTTTTGACAACAGTCCACGGAGTGCAGACTGAGGTCTCACCTAAAGTAGTATGGGACGGTGCTACAACTAGGTTTCTACACCCTGAAGATGTCAACGGTTTCAAGTGGTTTTCAGTTCGACCCTGCGTGCATGTCGCTACACGCACTTACCCATGCCTCGCAGCCTGAGATGCTTCCTTCACGTAGCCCTACTCACAGCCTAAATAGTGTTATCACCCAAGTCCTTACTAGTAGCCCGATATTAGTTGATTGACTTAGCTTATTTGTTCACTTTCAGTTATACTTAACAATAATCATAATTCATACAAGTGCACACAGTAAATAAACAGTATAATTGCAAATGAGATCAAACATATAATAACACAAGAACAGATACATGGAATTCAGATAAAACTTCTCTTTATTATTCTCTTCCTTCATTTACAGACTCTATTCCTCCCTATGCACTTCGCTGCAGGGGTCTGCACACTCAGCTGTGGACTCTACTAGGCCTCTACACACTCAATTGCAGAGCCTCTTCCTACTACTATGACCCACGATGCACTTAGACTCTTCTTCTATACTTCTCTATCTTATTCTATCCATTAGATTCTATCATCATCTATCTTCTTTACAACTTAGAGCCTCGCTCTATTTATACAATCCCTATGGTCCGCAGACCATGGGTAGGTCAACATTACATTAAAACTTAGGGCATAAAACCCTATGACTCTAACATACATTCCGCGCCCACAATTTGTGGGGCTTTACAATAATATTACTCAAAACTTGGGCTTTGAGCCCCAAAAAATGTTATGGGGGGATTCCATGCCCAACAGAAGGTTTGTTATCAGTCTAGAAAATAATCTTTAACCTAGTAAGGATTTTTGTAGATCAGCATCTTTAAAACTCTATCATTAACACCCAAAACTCTCAAAAGAGCCAATGATCCACCCCATCTGTTAAAATTTTCCTTTTCCAAAGTGTAATTCTAAAATATAAAAAACTTAAAAGATAAAAATTCTCATTACTATCTTGTTTACCATGTTCATAGGGAAGTGATTAAACTGATATTACCAATACTGCATACCAAACAGGGTAATAGCTAATGGTCTCCTCGATCAGAAGACAAGGGGTCTCATCAAGAGCCAGCTTGTTCAATTTAGTTACAACCAGTGAATGGAATTTTCATTAGTAGGTTACCACGCCTAGAAAATGTCTTTTAAGAAACCAAAAAAGAGCAAAATTACATTCAAAAAAGGAAAAAGAGGACAAGGTCCAAGTGAGATTCAATCCAAGTGAATATCATTTTGAAATTTGAAAATTCATACAGATGGGATAATGAATCATTGTTGGTTAAAAGATAACCCTATCGAGGCTATGAACGCCTGCTAGCAACAGAGGCTCTATATGTGGTAAATGAGTAAACTACAATAAACTAATCTGCAAATCGCAGCTACTATATTTCTTTAAACTTTATTGGCCGATGCAAGTAATGTTGATTCCAGAGACATGTTATTTACTTTATAACCCATGTAATCATTATTCTTATAACCCTAATTACTTTGAAAGTTTTATAAATCTCAGAAAACTACTCAGAGATAATTGGCTCTCCCAAATGAATCACCAATTTTTGTACTACGAAACAACCCCCCCATTTATAACAAACAATAGCTAGGCTTAGAATTGTAAATGGTGACCCTTTTAAATTTTTAGGCTTAGGATAATAAAACCCTAACTAGAAGAAAATTCCTAGCAAAGCCATGCAAAAATGACTAAGGATGAAATCCATATCACAAATCACAAATCGCACTTTTCCACATGACCATGTTAAAAAACCTTTAAAAAAGTGTGATATGTGATTAGGTCTCCCACTACGATAACATCACCTTGTCATTTCGAAATCGTATTTCGCATTTCTCACTTCGCATAGTTCGCAAGAAACTCGACCAAGCCATTAGAACAACCACAAATGATTTGTGAAATGCGATATCATGATCTCCACAATCGCATTTCTCTTAGCACATCTGGTAACGCTATACTGTATCCCTTTTAAGACCGCGATGCGCGATTAAGTCTGGTAAAATGTGTGGAATAATTACGTTGTAAATGCTAAAACAAACAAGTTAACAGGTTATTAAATAATTAGCATCCCAAGGAAGGATTTTCATTTTCCTGGTTATGGGTAGTTATAATAGAGTATGTCAATAAAACCTTTCCCACAATCCAAAGTCATTTCGCAGAAGCTTTCAATCTTAATTACTAGATATCGTATGCGTTGATATATCTTGTCTATCTCAAGAAAGTGACAAAAGACATGTCCCTAAGAAAGGTGATGCGGGAACAGAGCAAACAAACCATTTTTGAAGCTGAGTTTACAAAGATGTCTCCTATCTTTGCCGATACAACTTGAGATGTTTCCGGAGGCGCAATAGCCTGGGAAGTAATTTACAATAGGTTAGAGGATGAGCGTCCTAAAATCATTGTTACGAGAGCAACAAATAACTCAAAAAGGCCTTTAGAACTTCAATGTAGAGATGCTTCATGTTCATTCCTTCATAGGATAGGAGCAAGGGCTAAAATCCTCCCCTATACAGATATGATCAGGTGGGTGATTGAAAACCTTATCATTGAAGATAGGCAATTCAAGAATTCAAATATGGAGCTCATTGGGTCCTTCAGAGTAGAGGATCTAAAGAATATGTACCACATACCTAATCCCCAAGATATCTACGACAATACATTTGTGGCTAACTTCACAAAGAAGAATCCAACCCCCTTCAAGCTAATTCAGGGTTGGAGGGTGTTGGATAACAAATTCAAGTATGATAAATCGGGTATGTATGCTATACCCTCTTTGGAAAACCCCTACAACTATGCAACAACCATGTTATGTAGATTGTATGGGCTACCCAATAATACTAAGTTTTCAATAGAATGGATTCATCTGATTGATGCTTGTGTTAATTCCCATATCACGAATTGGAATTCCATCCTATCTGACAATCTAGCCACCACCATTACCGAATATCGAAAGAAGAAAGCCTCCTTTTCAGATAACCTCCCTCCCTTCTATTTTAGTGCCTACATTATGGATGTTATCTGTTTTTGCGCAACATTACCAACCATGGGTTGGAAATGGACCTTACAATATCCTTACCCAATCCATCTCAGTCATAAACAAATATAGGAGTCACATTGCATACCTCACTTCTATAAGATATTCCATGTTGTTGTGTTTCCCCTACATCAAATGATTTTCAATAAGAAATCCCCTAGATTCTCCCAAGAAGCTGCAACAGACCTTACTATTGGCAAGTATTTTATTGAAGAGTATTTCACCTATATTAGGGTTTTTGGTAGCACATTTGATCCACACGTCCTACCTTTATATGTTTCTCATACGTTATTAGCAAGAGAGATTGGCTACCAGACTGTGGGAAAGGGCTCGATTAAAGTTCTCAAAGACGGCAAGAAGTCATTATGGCCCATTTTCCCTGTCAAATGTGGTTCTTTTTCTTTAGCCAATTTTGTTCATGCCACTAAGGAATCATCACATATGGAAGCCCTCAGGATTCATACATTGCCTAAGAGGCAATTTGATCCAAACAAAGTGGCATATAATGTCACTACTGGAGTTAAACTCAAGCCATACAATCATGACGATAATCATTTTGAGGATTTGTTACAGTCAGTCGTATCCTTCGAACAAGCATTCGAATGGGCAAAAGCGAATCTAAAACCTAAATATTTTCAAAGATTTCAGGAATTCAGAGATGAGAGGCTCCGGGTGATCCCAATGCATCTATTAAAACCCGAGGATAAGTCTACTCCAAGTGTCACTGTTGATAGTGGAGGCCCTAGCTCTCAAATAGACTCTTAAGTAAAGACTAAGAAAACACCAGACATAGGGAAGCCCCAAGATGCCGACAACATAGCTGAGTCCAACTGGAAGTTAGCCGAGAAGCAAGTGATGAGCACCCCGGCTACAAAAATCAGTTCAGAGACCAGAGGCAATAGTTTGGAGCAGGAGTGGGATCAATTTAATAAGAAATTGCAAGGCACAACTAAGGCCTCAAATGCCCAAGAAATAGAGGAATTCAAAACTCCTCCGCATGTTCATAAAGATACAGAGCCCAAGTCTGTAGACAAACAATCTATACCTATGGAGGAACAAGAAACAATGTCCTAGCACACTGAAATTATCCCTGCTCTGCCCACATCAGAGATTGTTCTCAAAGTGACTAAAATACCTCCACTTGATGTGTTCTATAGCCCTCTCCACAAGGCTATAGTTAGAAGGCAGAGAAAAAGGAGAAGGGTAGATGCACCTAAATTCCCACCAGGAAATGAGCCCATGGACATTGTCTGGAAGGACATTCCTTTCAATCCGGCTGAGAACTTGACTAGACTATCACAGTTCACAGGAGCATACGCATCGACCACTATGGACAAGGCTACTGAGGTCTCTAATATACTAAGGGATAAAGAGGAGAGAATTTCATAGCTCAGACAAGAGCTCGAGGTAGAGAAAGAAAGCACAAATAGGCAAGTGGTGGAGCAACTAAAGAAATTGCAACAAGACATGGAGGTCCTGAAAATAAGCTATGAGGCCAATATATTGGCCAAAAAAATGCAACTCCAAGAAATGCAATAATCCATGGAAAGATACAAGGACATTCCCACTACTAAGGAGTTCCTCAAAGAGGCCTTGGAATTAAATTCCCTTCTAGTGTCACAACAAGAGTATTTCTGCCAAAAGATGTCACATATTACTCCCTATCTGACTACTAGTGACTAGCTGACAAACAAGGAAATTGACCAAAGAATGGAGTTTAATGATTTAAACAATAGAATCTCTGAGTTCATTGAGTGGTAGGAAATAGAAGATGGAAAGAATGCCAATCTACCTGAGATTGAAGAAACTCATAAATAAATTCTCTTTACAGATTAGGATGCCAGAATCAAATAGGCTGAGCTAGCAGTCACAAGGGCAACTAGATTATCAAAGAACATCATCAAAGCAATGAACCACATCCTGTTCACCACCAAACTCATCAAGGAAGGCAATATGAAAGAAATGCCTGATTTAAATACTCTATATAAAGACTGGCAAGAAAAGGCATGGATTCAGAGAGAGGCAATTACGAAACTGACCATGACCAACTGGGAGTTGTATTGGCAGTATCTGGTTAAGCCACATAGCCAGATTATGACTCTCAACTATTCCCTTCACACGACTCAAAGGATGTTGCCACCGCTCACTAATATGATCTTCACCGGATAGCTCAGGACTCATTTCAGGCCACCTCCCCAAATTCAACCGATGACTGATATTTTCAATTTAAAGGACAAGCTGGCAAATAGCAAGTCATCCTCTTAGTTTTGTTTATTTAGCCTCTGTTTATTTTTGGAGTTAGTTACCTAGTTAGGAGGAAGGTTGTTTGAAACCTCCTCAAATTTTGTATAATCTATTTTTGCACATTTAGTTAGAGTAGTATTTATACCCTTCTCATGCATTTAGAGAAGGGTCCAGAATTTTATCAAAAACATTTGCAAAGAATGCACTATTGTAAGTTTGTGAATTCTTTGGTGAAATGATGGAACATGATCGTTTCTTTTAGATATCAAACTACTTTCCTTTGTTGATGCACTTTTGTATTCTTGGGAGACAATTTGATTTGAAGAAAGAAGTTGGTCTATGTCATTTGTCAAATGAGTAGGACTTCACACATATGGTACTATTATCGTGTATGATTGATTATTTTTACATTTAGTTAGTGTTAAAACTCTACTTTCATGGATTATACGTGAGATTTATTATTTTTTTTAAGCGTTAATTGCACTTTTGTATGATGCCTAGCTGAGGTTGTGCTTTTCATATATAACTCATCATATATGCGATATATTTTATAAATTCATTTGACTAACTATATAGTCAAAGAAATTATCTTTTACGTTATCATCTCTATTTAGTTGTGTTCAATCTTTATTATCACATGCTAAATAGATATCCTTGTGGATTGCATATCACACAAGAACACCAGGGCTTATATTAGAATAAGTTAGTTAGGTAAATTGCATTGTGGAACAGGTCACTTAGATTATCATTATTCTATTGCAGAGCACTCATAAACCACCCATTCTCATCTTAAAACCCACACTAGGAATCTGGTCCCATTATCCCCAGTTGGAGCCACCACTTTAAATGGAAAAGGAGTTGTCTTAAGCTCTAGACCAGGTGGTTATCCCCCATGTTTCAGCAGTAAAATTCTAAGGCCGCAACATTTTGGGGCTAGAAGGAGGAAATTCAACTATGAATGGAAAATGAAGCTAAAAGTCATTTGAAAAACATTCATAAGAGTCAAAACCCCTCCACCATTTCTACCCCTTCTCAAACTCGTTCAGAATATCCTGATTGGAAGTCTGAAGTAGTAGAAACATCTCCCTCATCTCCTAAAGTAGTAAGGCAACCACCTTCTCTATATTATACTCCTGAGTCTCCCGAAGTTCATTATTTGATATAGAAATTGGAACAGATATCCATTTCTGCAAAGAAACCATAGAGACCCAAAGTATCTGAAGAGAGTGTTACCTCCTTATTACAACAAACTAGTGTATTGACTAGACTGCAAAGTGAGAGACTTTGGGTTACCTCTTTCGAGTTCTCCATTCCTCCATGATGTAAGAAAGTCACTTCATCAACATCTGAAATAGATACTAGCAAGATCACATCACCTTTCCATCCATTTACTCCTCCATCCACTTCTATCCAATCCATGGCTTCTCAAACATCCACTTCTCCAATTAGTGCTACAATTATCAGTACTAATCCAATAGTAAGTTCTTTGTCATATATACCTACTTCTGGATCGACCTTCCCATTTTCCTAGTCCCCAACTCAAGTTATGGCCAATCAACCTTGGACAGATCCTGGTGTTGTCCTAGTTGCAAATCTAAATGCACTCCCGCCAAACCCAAAAAAATGGCTACCTAAGTATAATCCTGATGATGCTCTCCCAGTTGAAGAACATCTAAATAATTTTATGTTAGCCATGAATCTCAATGGGGTTGCACAAGAAGATGTTGTAATTAGACTTTTTCCTTATACTTTCCAAGGATCTGCTAGGTCTTGGTATTTTTCCCTCCCAACAGGTTCAATTAGAGACTGGGATACTTTTCAAGAAGTGTTTCTTGCAAAATTTGGTGATGATAGGACCATAGCATCCTTGATCAATGATCTTTCTAATTTGAAAGCTAATATAGATGAAAAGATTAAATATTTCAACTCCAGATTTAACAAATTGCTAAACAAAATCCCAGCTACCTCTAAACCTACTGTAGATGTACAAATAGAATGGTATATATCATCTCTTCCTTCTAATATTGAATTTTTTGTAGATAGAGCCAATAAGGCTACCCTTGCATAATGTTGGGTTGTGTTATATTCTTTCCATGACTAGCCCACGTAGTTAACTAGGGGCTTAGAGGGGGGGCAGAGCCCCCCCTTCATTGCACCAGTTGTGTAGCGGGGGGCTCACAGGGTGTTTCAGGGGTACCGGTAACCCTACTCTATGGGGTCCGGGCAGCGCCCTAGAAAATTTTGGTTTTGGAACCTATGTTAGGTTGGGTGGACCTACCTATGGCTTTGTGCATGTTTTTCAGACATGGTTTTGGGTGCGATGGTTTTCGTTCCATGGTTTTGGATGCGATGGTTTTCGGTCCATGTTATTGGATGCTTCGGCATGTATAAATATGTATTGTAACATTGAAAGGAACATAATGAAATATAAAGCTGGTAGTCTCGGTTTTGGGGTCCAGGGGAAAATCTCTGTGTATATGTGTTTTATGTGTTATGCTCTCGCGTTGTTTATTTTATGTGTTTTAGAATTCATATGCAGGTAATTTATGTACGGGATTAAAACCTACATTTGGTATCAGAGTTGTTTTGGCTTCAAGGGGACGCCTTTGTTGCTAAGGGGTTTCACTCGGGCCTGTGGTAGACCCTGTTCAGTGGGAGATCTGTGAGATCGATTTTGGTGGTGAAAGAAGATGACTAGTAGTGGAAAGATAGAGATTGAGAATTTAATGGTCAGAGTTTTGAGTTGTGAAGATGGAGGATCTGTTGGTGGATAAAGATCAGTGGATCACAATAGATCCAGGTACTAAACCAACGAGAGTGTCCGATGAAGAATGGAAGAAGTTGGATTAGAAGGCAAAGAGCAAAATACGATTGTGTGTCTTAGATTCAGTATTGTTGAATGTATCAAGGGAAGCTATGGCGAAGGCTTTGTGGGACAAGTTAGGGGCTTTGTACCAATCTAAGTCTTTGGTGAATAAACTGTTCCTATGGAAAGAGTTGTATAACCTGAGGATGAAAGATGGAGACTCGGTGATAGAGCATCTAAATGTGTTTAATACTATGGTAAGTCAATTATCATCTGTTGATATCAAAATTTCAGATGAAGATAAGTGCATTAGTTCATTGTTTTCTCTACCAGATTCGTGGGATAGTCTCGTTATTGCAATAGGTAGCAATGCAACTGCCTTGCAATTTGATGAAATAGTCTCATCCTTGCTGACGAAGGAGATGAGATAGAAAAATATGGAGAGCCAGAATGGTAATGCCTTGTCTGTATGAGGACCGTCCTAGAACAGAAACAAAAATAAGACATCGAGTGGGAGATCTAAATCTAGAGGGAGATCTAAATCTCCAGGAAAACCTGTACAGGTCGTGTGCTAGAAATGCAGAAAGGAAGGACACTAAAAAAGGGACTGTAAATCTAAAGCTCTTGACAAAGGAAAGGGATCTGATGATGCTCCTTCTACAGAGACAAAAACCACCTCAGATGAAGGTGGGGATGTGTACTTGGCTTCTTCAAGTACACATGTAGATCATGAAGCATGGTTGATTGACTCAGGTGCATCCTTTCACTTCACTCCCCATAGAGAGTGGTTCTGCAAGTATGAGAAATACAATGGTGGTGATGTCTTCTTAGGGGATGATAGGAAAGATATAATCATTGGTCACAGAAAAGTAAAGTTGAATTTGCAAGGTGGAAGGGTTAGAACACTTCCGGGTGTTCTACATATTCCTACATTGACCAAAAATTTGATTTTTGTAAGGAAGCTGGATGATGCAAGTGTAAAAGAATTTTTTGAGAAGGATACTTGCAAGATGGTTTAGGGAGCACTGGTATTGATGCGGGGAGTTCAGATTAGAACTCTATACAAGCTACAAGGTAGAACTATTGTTGATGGGTGCAACAATTCTATGGTTCCTGAAAGTGGAGCAGAAAATCTAGTGGTCTTTAGAGAGAATAACATGTTGTGGCATCAAAGGCTTGGACATATTAGAGAGAACGGCCTTTAAATACTTCATGGTAAAGGTATGGTAGAAGGTATGAGTAATAGCTCTCTGGATTTTGATTTCTGTGAAAATTGTGTATATGGGAAGCAGAATCGGGTGAGTTTCCCCTCTAGTGGTAAGAGGGCAAAACATATATTAGAGCTTGTGCATAGCGATGTGTTTGGACCTGTGAAGGTTCCATCACTGGGTAAGTCTGTGTACTATGTATCATTTATAGATGACTTCTCAAGGAATACATGGATATATTTCCTTAAGAAGAAATCTCAAGTCTTTGACAGGTTTAAAGAATTCAGGGCTCTGGTGGAAAACCAGACAGAGAAGAAGATAAAGGTGTTGAGGATAGATAACAGTGGAGAGTTTTGTAGTAAGGAATTTGAAGAATTTTGTAAGAAGTGTGGTATAGTACGGCAAAATACTACTCCATATAAACCTCAGCAAAATGGAGTTGCAGAAAGAATGAACAAGACATTGATGGAAAGGACAAGAAGCATGCTTAGTGGTGCCGGGTTAGGACAGGAATTCTGGGTAGAGGCGATGGAGACAACATGTTACCTGGTCAACAGATCACCTTCATCAGTGTTGGAGGATAAAAATCCACAAGAGGTATGGACTAGTAAGAAACCCTCTCTTTCACATCTGAGGGTATTTGGATGTGATGCATATGTACATGTTCCAAAGGAGAAACGAACCAAGTTGGATAGTAAATTTGAAAAGTGCATCTTTATTGGGTATAAGGATGGTTTAAAGGGTTATAAGCTTTGGAACCCAGTAACAAGGAAGGTTGTGTACAACCAAGAAGCGGTGTTCGGAGAGGTGAAAGATGTTATTAAAAATGGAGTCCAACCAAAGGAACCTAAGAAGATAGAGTTTGAGCTAAAGGAGGAAGAATCAGAATCTACAGTAGAGGAGGAATTAGAAGATGAAGAGCCACAAACTCTGGGTGTGAGAAGATCAATTCGAGAAAGAAGGCGGCCAAACAGGTATAGTCCACCTGCTTTCTATTCAAATTTTGCTTTATCTATTACTGATGATGATCCCAAAACTATGAAGGAAGCAGTAGATTCAGAGGATGGAAGACTCTAGAAAGAGGCCATGGTTGATGAAATGGAATCTTTGCACAAAAATGAGGCTTGGGATCTGGTGGAGTTGCCAGCTGGAAGGAAACCCATTGGCAGCAAATGGGTGTTCAAGAAGAAGACAAATGCAGAAGGAAAGGTGGAGAAATACAAAACTCGGTTGGTAGCAAAAGGTTATTCCCGAGTGCCAAGAATTGGTTTTGGTGATATTTTTTCTCCTGTTGCCAAGGTAGCTTCTATTAGATTACTTTTATCTGTTGCTGCTACTTTTGATTTTGAGGTAGAACAGATGAATGTGAAGAGAACATTTCTTCACAAGGATTTGGAAGAGGAAATCTACATGAAGCAACCTGAAGGCTTTGAGGTGAAGGGTAAGAAAGAACTGGTATGCATGTTAAAGAAGTCTCTATATGGGTTAAAACAGTCACCAAGGATGTGGTATAAGAAATTTGATACATTTATACGGGGACTTGGCTTCACTAGAAGCAAAGCATATCACTGTGTGTATTTTAAATTAATTGGTGACGGTGTTATTTATTTCGTTTTGTGTGTGGATGATATGTTGCTGGTTGGAAATGACAAAGAAATTATCCAAGATTTGAAGACCCAATTGTCCTCCAAATTCGACATGAAAAATCTTGGTGCTCCAAACTATATTTTGGGAATGGAAATTAAAATAGATTAGGAAAAGAGAAAGCTCTGGTTAAACCAGAGGAAGTATGTCGAGACAATGTTTGTTACACTAAAATTTGTCACCATGACTATTTGCAGTCAGTATGGCTCCATCAATTGTCATACTGTCCTCCTTGGCAAGTATTATACCTCTGATCCTCATGTCAAACTCCAAGAAAGAGAGAAAGTCTTTAAAAATTCAATATAACTCTGGTTACGTAGTTTCTCTTACCCTTGCCTGCATGTATGCACCTCAAGTTCATAATACCTGCGTACTTGTACGCTCTGTCTGTAAAGGGGTGGGTGCGTACTCCTGTAAAGGTCAAAAGTCGCAAGTTTTACTTCAAAAAAGTTACTTGTGGTCGAATCTAGAGCATTCTAGAAGATGGTTTGACGTGGATTGAGCGCCTCCAGATGGTTCATGCATCCCAATGAAAGAGGAACTTATCCCATGAAGAGGGGAGTCATCCCTTTGAAAGAGGGGCTTATCCCATTGATGGTGGACCTGATTAACTTCCTCCAAAGCATTATAAATACAGGCATTGGGCCAGAGGGAGGGGAGGTTGAAAGCTGAACATTCCTAAGGGTAGATGCTGCTGAAATTAGGACTCCCTTATAGAGCTTGAGAGGAGAGATTCCATTCCATTCTTAGCTTCATTTGGAAGTGGGTGAGCTTATCAAAGTAGAGGAGAACTCTTGCTGGACCCTGGGAGGGACCTGCACAACACCAAGGCACTGGTTGTAATGGTTTCTTTTGTTTCCAATTAATACAATTAAGTTCATTTTTCTCAACAAGTTGTTATATATAATTTGTTTCATAAACTCCTTGTTCTTTATGATGAATATGTTTTATTATATGAGTTATTCAGGTGATATGTAATCGTTTGCTTGTTAGTGAATGCAGGCTTCAAAGAGAAGGAGGAGCTCATCTGGATAAGAGAGGCTTGGCTGCTACAAACAGCGTTGGACTAAAGGTATGCTTTAAACACCTGGTTGCTTTTATTTTAAATGCATATTTAGGGAAAGATAGTGCTTGATTGTCTTGTTTGTCACTAGAAAGCCTTAGCTTCTAGGGAGGTCGGTTTTGTCCGCAAAATTGACTCTTTCCGCATGACAAAATGGCGACTCCACTGGGGAATCCATGGATTTGATTGATTTCTCTTTTGATTGATACTTTGATTTGAGAAACGTTGATTTCGTTTCTGTTTTTGACTTGATGATTGTGGGATTGGGTAGCTTTACTTGATTTTGAATTAGTTTTTATTTTTCATAGTTTTGAGAGAGGTACGCACCCTCTGAGTTAAGCACAGTGCGTACTTGTACGCACTTTTGCTTTGTGCACAGAGCGTGGACGCACCTGTGTAAACAGGCTGCCTGCGTACCCTGTCAAAAGTTTGAGAAATTTTAAATTTTTCTCTTTTTTATCAGTTTAGGATTTGTTTATAAGTTTTAGCCACTACCCAGGCCTGCTTGTTCCCTGTCAAAAAACTTTCCTTGGTTAATTTCATTGGCATTCCTACTATAAGCTTTTATCAATTGGGTGTTTTGAGTCTCTTTTTTGAGAAATTCTTAATTTGATTTCCTTTGGTCATTACTTGGAGGTTTGTCTCAGTCTTTTCACAATTTTGCATCTTTTTGCTTTTGTTTTTGCAAAACAATTTCCCCCTCATTCTCCGGGGGGGGCTAAATTGTGTATGAGTGTTAATTGCCTTTGAGTGTTTTTATTTTTTGATCTTTGGAACTCTCACCCAATTTTCTCGACTTGCACTTGATTGGTTCTTAGATTACATTAGAATCGTCTTGTGTTTGAGAATTCTCTTGCATAGATTACATTTGCATAAATAGAATTCTATTTTCAGAATATGAATGAAAAATGTGCATAGATTACATTTTCATACTTTTCAAGTGAATTGTGCATAGATTACAATTTCATAGTTTACATTCTGAAAAATCAATCGTAGATTTAGATCAATTTTCTTTGATTTGAATTTACACAAAAATAAAAATTAAAAAAAAAAAACTATTTTGGAATTGATTTGCATTAGTTTTTCTTGATGAAATTAGTGCATTAGAGAATTTTTTATATTTTCTCTTAGTGATCAATTTTTTGCATTGTTGGAAGTGAATGGAAACTCTCTCCTTACTTTAGTTAGGATTCATCGAATTGAAAGGATTACATTATCATATTTGATTGCATTCAGTTTTGAGTCGGGTCATAACACCATTGGTTTCGTATCCATTTACCCCTTTGAGTAATAACAGCCTAAATAACACAGCGCTTAATTAAAATTCATCTAATATTTTTATTTTCTAGGGCTCTGATACACCAACATAGCTTAGGCTAGTGTCTTGGAGTAGGGAGTAATTAACTCTCCAAGACAGTAAAACAAACAAGTAGCTATATCTTGCAGTAGGAAGAAATCCAGTTGTTGCATTTATACTCTGGGAAAGCTCCTCTTAAAGGAGAAGCATGAGATCATATCTGAACCAGTGTGGGAATCAATCCTTCCTCATTGGGAATGATAGAAGATATTCACGTATTAAAAACGGTAAACCTCGGATTAACCATTGTCGAGGAGCCTGGGGTCACTTGTTGGTAAACCTTGGATTATGTCAAGGAGCCTTCAAGGGGATTGAGCTTGCTACTCTGCCCTTGCGTGCGTATCAGATCGTAGATTGTTCCCCCAGGTATATTTTGTTTCAATTGGTAACCTTAGTGGCCATATTCTTTAGGATTCTTCCTAAGGTGACAGTGGTGGGAAGATCCCACTGTACCTGGAACAGACGTCGGCTAGACTCACTTGGATTTTCTGGGGGGTTCTCTTCACTCGAGACGGTTAAGTGGAGAAACTTGTGCCAGTCTATTCATTAAGCAGGTTTCCAGGGTAACTGTTCCAACCGCTATTTTTGTATTGAATTATGCGAGGTTGGATTTCATCACCAGCTAGTGTTTTTGGTACGAAAAGTTACTATTTGTGTGTGGTTTGACTCCTAGATTTGATAGCGCGTGTTAATTTGTTTGTTTTTACTTTTAGAGACCATAGGTGTGAATTGTGAATTTTAATTGTTAGGTGTGAATTGTGAATTGTTAATTTTGGTTTTAAATTATTAATAAAATTCACTGAAGTTGGATATAATGGCAAATGTTCCAGAATTTACCAACCAAGGAATCCCTCTTGACGAGAATCCTAGTACTTTTCCTTACTTTGGAAATGTTGGTCCACCTTACATGGCTACTTTGTCATTACCTGGATTTACAATAGGTTTAGCGATATGGTTATTTTCAACTTCGTTGGCCCCAAATACTCCAATTGTTCCACCTCAACCGAATGCTTCACCTCAACAGAGTTCACCATCTCAACATCACCAACCTTCTGTTGACCCTTCACCTTCTTCGCCTAATTTTTCTTCCTCCATTTCTTCCTCTTCGCTTGGTAAAAGCCTTGATGCTAGTAACCAGGTGGCTAAGAAGAAGAAGAAAGAGAAGAAGAAAAAGAAGAAGAAGAAGCAAGATAAGAAAGAAGTCAACCAACCAACCGTGGCGGTAAGTGTTAGTTGTGTTGAGGAAAACTCTGACATGCATCGTAAACCCAAATACCCTTGCAGGCTTTGTAAGGGTGACCACTTCCTTATCAATTGTCCTAGTATTCCAAAGGTCTTGGAAGTATGGTCAGAAAAATCTCATCAACTTTCCATTGATCCATCAACCAGTGATAGTCAGGTTCCTGGGAAAAAGGGTAAAGTTAGGTTTCCTTGTAAGTTATGCAAAGGGAGTCATCAAACTCACATTTGCCCTCACATGGATGAAGCCTCAAAATTGTTGGAAAACCTTACTGTTCCACAGCAAGAATTTCCAACTGGTTACCGTAAACTTTCTCCCAACCTACCGTCAAATGACGGAGTGATTGATCTAATTTCAATTACAGTCAATCACACTCTTCCATTGGAGAGTGAAACTCATGTCACTCAGGTTGATGATCCATTAGTTGATCAAGTGGTCGATTCAATTTCACATTCGGTCGATCCTACGTTCCCTTTAGAGAGTGAACTTCATACCGCTCAGGTTCTTTTTGTTACATCAGATTCCTCTACGTCGGGGGGCATTTCACCTGTTTCTATGGAATCTCCTCCAAGTACTGTGAGGTCTTTTCCTTCGATTGGAATAGACTGACAGAACCTCATCTTCCTTTCTCCATCCCTTTCCAAATCATTGTCAAGGCTGGTGGTAGGGACATGCATCGCACAAAGGTAGATGAAGGTGCTTCTGTTAGTATTTTATCCTCAACTGCTTGGAAAGCTTTGGGTTCCCCTCAGCTTGCGCCTATTACGCAGAATCTAAAAGCTTTTAACATAACCATTAGTGAACCTTTAGGGATCCTTCCTAATTTTTCCATTACCTTGGAAGGTAAAACTATCTGTATTGATCTTATGGTAGTTCGAGGTCCCTTGGATTTCAATTTACTCCTTGGACGAGACTATGTTTATGCAATGAAAGCTGTCATATCGACACTCTTTCGTGTGATGTCTTTCCCTCGCAATGGCAGTATTGTGACTGTAGACCAGCTTTCGTTCCCTAGTCTTGTCTCAAATACCAATAATATGACACCCCTAAATGTTCCTGATTCTAAAGTGGTATCTACCCTGCCATGGGTTAATTATGTGGAAACTGGTCCCATGTTTTCAGTTACCGATGTAAGTGAGCCTCTCACTGTTTGCTCATCTTCCTTTGATTTAGATCCGGTAATTGACATGGAAAACTCTATGGGATTACTTGAACACGATGTTCTTATCCCTTTTGAGTCCCTTGACATGTGTTCCTTCCAGAGAAGTATTCTTCCTTCTGATGAAGACCTCTTGGAAGCCATGATCAAGGTGTGTCCATTGACATGTCTTTCTTCCAGTTGGAAGCCATGATCAATGTTATGAGGAAAGTTCCTTTTACTGTGTCGACCTCGTTAAAAAATGAATCAGTGAGTATGAGGACAGTTCTTTTCCTGTGTCAACCTCATTAAAAAATGAATCATTTGTTCGAGGAAAGTTCCTTTTACTGTGTCAACCTCGTTAAAAAATGAATCAGTTGGTCAGAGGATAGTTCTTTTTACTGAGTCAACCTCGTTAAAAAATGAATCAGGTATGAGGACAGTTCTTTTCCCATGTCAACCTCATTAAAAAATGGATCAATTAGTTTGAGCATAGTTCCTTGTCTTGTGTCAAGCTCGTTAAAAAATGAAACAAGGAGTCTTGAGGATAGTTCCTTGTCTTGTGTCAACCTCGTTAAAAAATGAAACAAGGATAGGTTATATAGGTAGATTGTAGAGAGTAGTTATGAGCATAGTTCCTTGTCTTGTGTCAAGCTCGTTAAAAAATGAATCAAGGATTTTTTGAGCATAGTTCCTTGTCTTGTGTCAAGCTCGTTAAAAAATGAATCAAGGAGTTTAGAGCATAGTTCCTTGTCTTGCGTCAAGCTCGTTAAAAAATGAATCAAGGTTTTTTAGAGTAGAGTTTTTTGTTAAGTAGATTGTAGAGAGTAGTTATGAGCATAGTTCCTTATCTTGTGTCAAGCTTGTTTAAAAAATGAAACAAGGGTTTTGAGGATAGTTCTTTTCCTATGTCAACCTCACTAAAAAATGAAACAGCTCCCACGAGTCTTTCAAAGATTTCGAAAGTAAACCTTCATTTCATCCACCTGTTTGAATGCAATGAAGCTTGGGGGGCATGTACCTTGATTTGCATCATTATGCTGGGGGCATGCGAACTTATAACAAGCATAGTTTTTCATTTCAAGCTTGCGTAAACATGAAACCGAATCCGAGCATAGTTATTTTCCTGTGTCAAGCTCGTTAAAAAATGAAACGAATCCTCCTCTAATTGAGTCGAGAGTTTGACTAGATCTCATAAATGTTAAGTTGTATATTTAGGTTAGTTATTTCAGTTTTTTGCATAATTTTCTTACAGTTTAGGTTGAGTTTTTCAAATGATCTCGTAACTCAACCTTCATTTCATCCAACTGGTTGAATGAAATGAAGCTAGGGGGCATGTGCTATAGCAGTTATGCTTAGGGGGCATCAAGCATAGTTTTCTCTCTGTTTCAAGCTTGTGTGAAAATGAAACTACTTTGAAGCATAGTTTTTCTCTGTTTCAAGCTTTTGTAAAAATGAAACCTATCTCGAGTCAATTTCGGTTATTTTCAAGACTCGTTAAACTCATGAAAATCCCAAGATTATTTTGCTATCTTTCATTCTCGTAAAAAAAATGAAAATGTCGAGTTCTTTCCGTCTTTTCCTGCTCGTAAATTAAATTGAAAGTCGGCCATATGAGTACATTTTTATCATTTTTTCGAACTCATTAAAACTTACGAAAAAGTGAAAACCATGAGTACATTTTTATCATTTTTTCGAACTCGTTAAAACTTACGAAAAAGTGAAACCTTGGAGTTCTCTTTTAAGCCCTTTTCAGACTCTCAAAATATGAAAAGATCGCCGAGCGTTTCTTTTACACTCGTTAAAACGGAATTAAAAGACGGTCCTCTTACATCCCTTTTCTGACCATAAAAACATGAAAAGATTGCCGGATTTTTGTCGTTTCAAATTCAATATTGGAAATAAAACGACCTGTCCTTGATCGCTTTTTACTTTTCAGGTCAGAGACACTAATCATGAAAGTACTCCTTGGTCGTAAAGATCAAGCGGTTCTCTCAAGTATTATTTTATACTTTTTCGGGCTTGGGAGACACAAATTTACGAAAAAGGTCAACCCTGGAGTCTTCTTAAGTTTTTCAGACTCTCTAAAATTGAAAAACGCCAAGTTTCTCCCATACTGGACTCGTTAAAATTTCACAGTAAAGGACCTGTTCGATTACAAACAGGAACGGACCACTCCTTCTTAGGGTTCGAATCTAAAATAAGTTGGACTCATCCGAAGGATGAGCTTATAATCAAGAAAATGTCATCCTCCTCAAGCTTGTAAAAAATAAAGAGGTACTTGCCAGAAATGGTGGGGGAAAAGAGAGAAAAATGAGCCTATTTGTTATCCTTTGTCTCAGAAAAACCTTATCACCACTCTTGAACACGACACTTTTCATTCACCTGGGTTGGGAAATCCTTTGCCTAACAGTTGATCAAACCACATTGAAAGTCTTCAGCCGATTTCCGGGTATTAACTTTGGGTCAATTGTCACCAAGCCATCTGTTGTATCGTTATGTGTTCAAGACGTCACTGCAAATAAACCATTCATCTGCAAAATACCTATCATCCATCTTGACCATCCCTGAGTCAGTCCTTACAGCTACATTTCTTCAACTTGAACTATGATTTCATGTTGTGGGCTTGCCTGCAACGGGTCGCTTTCTATCGACATCAGCACATTATCTAGAAAGATGATCTAGGAATCGTCAGTACCTTGAGATCTGCATGCCTCAATGGCAGGTTTCTCGCCTTTGACAGCAATTTACATCATTGACTTTCGATCGAAGGATTCCGTGACATGTTCGACATCAACACATTCATTCACATCTCACGGATTGTACTGGGTACTTTGAGAACCATTGACATCACTGCTGGTTTCTCTCACACTTGTTAACAATTTACATCATTGACTGGTAATCAAGTGGTTTCTACCATGTTCGACATCAACTCATTTATTCGCATGGATAGAATCGTACTATTTCTGGAAGTAGAAATGAAGACCCTGGATCTAGTTTCCGCCATCCAGGCTGTGAGGAGTTTTGTATTCATTATATAGTAGACTAATTATAAACAGATGGCTGCGTCCATACTGTGTCTACATGTGTCTATGATTATAATGTACTGCGAAATCATTCCTTATCATAGCAGTAGTTAGTTTGTTAGTTAAAGTTTTTGATCTGAGTATGGGAATGCCTAACTCAGCGATGATATGATCTCATATATGTATTTTGTGTTGAATATTTGCAGGTTCCAACTGGGCTCTCCACAAGATAATCCTCGAAATGATAAAGTACTTCACCCTTCCTAGATGATATGAAACCCTAATCTACTACAGGCTTCGCACTTTAGGGGGAAATCTGTTACACTAAAATTTGTCACCATGACTATTTGCAGTCAGTATGGCTCCATCAATTGTCATACTGTCCTCCTTGGCAATTCTTATACCTCTGCTCCTCATGTCAAACTCCAAGAAAGAGAGAAAGTCTTTAAAAAGTCAATATAACTCTGGTTACGCAGTTTCTCTTACCCTTGCCTGCGTGTACGCACCTCAAGTTCATAATACCTGCGTACTTGTATGCTCTGTCTGTAAAGGGGTGGGTGCATACTCCTGTAAAGCTCAAAAGGTGCAAGTTTTACTTCAAAAAAGTTACTTGTGGTCGAATCTAGAGCACTCTAGAAGATGGTTTGACGTGGATTGAGCGCCTCCAGATGGTTCATGCATCCCAATGAAAGAGGAACTTATCCCATGAAGAGGGGAGTCATCCCTTTGAAAGAGGGGCTTATCCCATTGATGGTGGACCTGATTAACTTCCTCCAAAGCATTATAAATACAGGCATTGGGCCAGAGGGAGGGGAGGTTGAAAGCTGAACATTCCTAAGGGTAGATGCTGCTGAAATTAGGACTCCCTTATAGAGCTTGAGAGGAGAGATTCCATTCCTTTCTTAGCTTCATTTGGAAGTGGGTGAGCTGATCAAAGTAGAGGAGAACTCTTGCTGGACCCTGGGAGGGACCTGCACAACACCAAGGCACTGGTTGTAATGGTTTCTTTTGTTTCCAATTAATACAATTAAGTTCATTTTTCTCAACAAGTTGTTATATATAATTTGTTTCATAAACTCCTTGGTCTTTATGATGAATATGTTTTATTATATGAGTTATTCAGGTGCTATGTAATCATTTGCTTGTTAGTGAATGCAGGCTTCAAAGAGAAGGAGGAGCTCATCTGGATCAGAGAGGCTTGGCTGCTACAAACATCGTTGGACTAAAGGTATGCTTTAAACACCTGGTTGCTTTTATTTTAAATGCATATTTAGGGAAAGATAGTGCTTGATTGTCTTGTTTGTCACTAGAAAGCCTTAGCTTCTAGGGAGGTCAGTTTTGTCCGCAAAATTGACTCTTTCCGCATGACAATGTTGCAGAGATTTAATATGCAAGATAGTAAACCGGTGAAGGTTCCTATTCCTGTAGGTGTAAAGTTATCTGCTGAACAGTGTCCCAAGACACAAGAAGAGGAAGAGGACATGTCCCGTGTTCCGTATGCAAGTGCAGTCGGTAGCCTAACGTATGCAATGGTCTGTACTAGACCAAACATTGCACATGCAGTGGGAGTATTGAGAAGGTTTATATCAAAACTAGGGAAGGATCATTGGACAACATTGAAGCAGGTTTTCAGGTATTTGTGTGGCACTAGTTATTATGGTTTGTGCTACCAAGGAAGACTAGGATTAGACAGGGTGTTGGATATTCGTGGCTTTGTTGATGTAGACTGGGCTAGAATCTGGATCAGAGAAGATCTACAAGTGCGTATGTGTTTAACCTATTTGGAGGTACAGTCAGTTGGATGAGTAAGAAATAATCTGTAGTGGCACTATCAACTATAGAGGTAGTATACATGGCAGCCACTCATGCAAGCAAGGAAGCAATTTGGTTTCAGAGATTGTGTTCAAGTATGGGGTTAGTACAAGGAGCTATAAGGATAGACTGTGACAGCCAAAGTGAAATTTCCTTGGCAAAGAACCCTGCATATCATTCAAAGACAAAGCACATTGATGTTCAGTATCACTTTGTGAGGGATATGATAAAGAAAAAAAGGTGTTGCTCGTAAAGGTGGACACTTTGAAGAATACTGCAGATGCATTGACAAAATTTGTGAGCTCTGAGAAGTTCTCTTGGTGTAGAGAAACAATGGGCATTGCAGGGCTAGATAAATGACTGAGCTCTCTTATGGCCCCCATGTGGAAAGAAAACAACAAGTGGGAGAATGTTGGGTTGTGTTATATTCTTTCCACGACTAGCCCACATAGTTAACTAGGGGGTTAGAGGGGTGATCGAGCCCCCCCTTCATTGTGTTGATTGCATAGCAGGGGGGTCACAGGGTGTTTAAGGGGTGCAGGTAACCCCACTCTATGGGGTCTGGGGCATCGCCCGGGAAAATTTTGGTTTTGGAACCTATGTTAGGTTGACTGGAGCTACCTATGGTTTTGTGCATGTTTTTCGCACATGGTTTTGGATGTGATGGTTTTCAGTCCATGGTTTTGGATGCGATGGTTTTCGGTCCATGGTATTGGATGCTTCAACATGTATAAATATGTATTGTAACATTGAAAGGAACATAATGAAAAATCAGGCTGGTAGCCCCAGTTTTGGGATCCAAGGGAAAATCTTTGTGTATATGTGTTTTATGTGTTATGCTCTCGCATTGTTTATTTTATGTGTTTTAGAATTCGTATGCAGGTAATTTCTGTACAGGGTTAAAACTTACATAAACAACATGAAAGAAGCCCTGTCTGTAGAAAGAAGAATCATAGCTTTGGAAAAAGGATCACAAACAGAAGAAAGGAAGACCAAAAAAGTGACATTTAAGGATGGCTCTAAGAAGAAGGATTCAAAAGACCATTTCAATCTTGAAGGCCTTCAGAAAGTGTTAAAGACGATGTCCAACGAAATGGTCGAAATTAAAAAACAAGTTACAGAATCCTCTGCTACTAAAAACCCTTTTCTATCATTCAAAAGGAACCCTTTTTCTACGTCACAACCCCCAAACACCATTTCAAATGCTAAATCTGACCAAGAAGCAGAAGAAGATTCACCAAACAAAGAGGAAGCCGAAACAGAAAAAGAAATTGAACTTAACGAGATGTGGGATTTTATTTTCCCAACTGAAGAAGAGGCACAAGCAATGTCACTGACTACAAGAAGAAAAAATTCTCCTGACATGTCTATCACAAATCACAAGAAGAAAGTTGCTAATCCTACAAAGGAGAAAACAATAGCTAGGAAATCTAAAACTAGTCAAACCGATCCTATCCCTCCAGATTCCCCAAATGCCTCAAAGACATTGGTAATCTTAGACACGGTTGAATACAATATAGAGGAAGACATGAAAAAGACTAGAGCTAACATCTCATTGCATGAGCTCACTAAACTCAAACAACAACAGAAGATTTTATTAAGGGAATTGAAAGAAGTTCCAGTATCCCCTCTACCATCTATTGTAGTTACTCAAGCTGCCTACAATATGGGAAAACCTCCCTCATCCTCAAACAAGGTAGATCCGTCAAATCTAGTTCTGATTGGTGATAGTTCTATTTCTCATGTTCCTCCATTTATGCTCACTTATGAAAGTTTCAACAGGAATGTTCACAACTACCTTGTTGATTCAGGAGCCTCCTCAAATATAATCTCAAGGGCTATGTGTACCAAATTGAACATTACACCTCAAAAATCTGTAGTTCACATAGTTCATCTAGATAGGACAAAAGTTAAGGTGCTTGGACAAATAACATCAGTTTCAATTAGGATTTCCTCTAATCCAAAAGTTTCCCAAATAATTGATATTTTAGTAGTCGATATCCCTGAATTTTATGGTTTAATTCTTAGTAGGGATTGGTCTGAAAATTTACATGGTTATTTTGCATCTGATTGGTCTCACATGTGGTTGTCACACAATGGTAAACCTAACCAAATCAGGGTAGACTGAGATAAATTCATGAAATATATGGTTACCAACCTCGAGGGAAGCAACAAAACTATTTCTTTCACTAATAATATCATTGGGAATTACTCAGCCGAGTCCTCTTTAGAATCCTTTAATGCTTAGAGGTCTCCCTTTTTAGATAACGTTGTAGTCTCTCAAATAAAAAAAAATTCACAAACGGATCCTTCCAAATGTCTAAATTTAGTAGATAAAGATTCTAATAACTCTCCATTATGGACTCTCTATTTTGATGGTTCTAAATCAGAGGATGGCGTAGGTACAGGATGAGTTTTGATCAATCCGCAAGGAGAGAAAACCATGCTAGCATGTAGACTTGAATTCCAGTGCACTAACAATGTCATTGAATATGAAGCACTAATCCAAGGATTGTATAAATCCATCGGTATTGATGTCAAATACCTGCAAGTCTACAGTGATTCGGAGATAATTGTGAAACAGGTTTTGGGCATGGAATCCCCCCAAGGCATGTTTTGGGGCTTAAAGCCCAAGTTTAGACCGAATCTTTTTGTAAAAGCTCCGCAAATTGCGGGCGTGGGGCGCGAAAGTATAATAGAGTCACAAGGTTGTCCACCCTAGTTTTTGTAATGTAATGTCAACTGGATATACCTACCCATAGTCTGTGGACCATGGGATTGTATAAATAGAGCAAGGCTCTAACTGTAGAAAATAACTAACCAATAATGAATAGAAGAGAAGCATGAGAAGTCTAAGGGATTAAGTCGAAGTTTAAAGTGTGTCTGTGGGTCGTAGAGTAGGAGAAGGCTTTGCAGCTGGGTGTGCAAAGGCCTAGTAGTTCAAAAATAAGTGCACGGACCCCTGTAGCTGAGTGTGCAGGGAAGTTTGAGTCTGTAACCATTCGAAGAATCAATAAAGAGAAGTTTTACTATATTTCTGTGTATCTTTACCTACTACAATGCATGATTGGATATAATTTGCAAATATACTGTTTATTTACTGTGCGATCATGTATGAATGTTTTGCATTGCTAAGACATTCAAGTAGGCAAAGGTAATTAATTAACACTAGAAGATAAGTTAAGATCTCGGGTAATAGCACAGAGTGTGGCACAACCCCTAGTTAGGGTTGCGTGAAGGCAATGCATCAACCCACGAGGAACAAGAAGTGCGCGAAGCGACCTATGCACAAGAACAAATAGAGGACTAGTCGTACCTCTCAGACATCTAAAGGGTGTAGATACCTAGTTCTAGCACCCTCCCATACTACTTCGGGTGAGACCTCAGTTCGTGCTCCGCAGACTATTGCCGAAAGGGCCAGTAGTACAGCGATTTGTTTGGCTAATTAAATCCGAACCTGGGTCAGGACCCAACAAGCTAACAAATGGTTTTTTTGTCGGGACCAGGATCTGCATAGAGATGTCTGATGTCATATCACTAGAATTTGACAAAGAAAGGAATTGAAGATTGGTTGGATAGAAAGATTCATGAGTTCGAAACATTGGAAAACAAGAATCCGTGACTATCAAAGGAAGAGTGGTTAGATTTCTATTTGTATATGGAGATCCATGAAATTTTCTTTGCATCCTTCCCCACTAAGTTGTACGAGTGGATCGCGAAGCTAGCAGATAGCCAAGGAAGGTGTAAATTCGACAAACCTATTGTGTGGACTCCAGAATTGGTGCACAAACTCGAAGCATCAAAAGATAAGATTGCATGCATTGTCGATCATTGGCTTGATCAAATCATAGGAGGATTCATCATCGAATTCGTGGTAGATACTTCAGTCGCTATAGCGAGGTAGAACGACACTTCCTCAAGGGACCGCGAGGTAAGTACATTAAATCTTTGAACACTTGGATTAAAATTCTATTGTGTGAAGAGTGGGTTATGCAAATAAATTGATGTTTGGGGCTATGGGAGAATCTACAGAAATGAAGGTAGCACAGAACTAGAAACTAGCCCCTTGATTTCACCTCTGTGAGGGGGCAAAGAAGAGCTCGTGAAGGTGTCGCCAAGAAGTGTGATCAATCTAATAAGACAGAGAATTCCATGCATACCACCCCCACCCACACCACCACCAATTTCACCATCTTCACCCCCGTCTTCACCCATACCACCTCCACTACCACTGCAAAGCATTATGGCAAGTGCAATAAAGCTACTAGCGTTCAAGGGAGTAAAAAATGAAGATCAAAACTAGTTTTAGTTCATGATAAAAGCTGTATGGGAAGCACAAGCTGTTATCGACAACAATATAAAGAAGGCAACATTGGTCAATGGTCTACAAGATTGCGCACTGACTTGGTACATTAAGCATTCCAATGATAATCTGAATGTGGGGATCATGGATATCCAAGTTGCACTAAACAAAGAATTTAGTAGGCCAAATTTACAAGCACAATTGATCATTGGATTCAAGGAAATCAAAATTCTACCAAGCGAGACCTCGTGGGAGTTGGATCAAAGTCTGAAGTGCACAATTCGTGAAGCAAACATGACATTAACAGATGGGCAACACTGTGAATGGTTCGTAGCATCGTTAATGCCGCATCTATGGAACGCGCTATTGCAACAAAGGATAACCACTCAGGATGAGGCTTTGGAGGTCGCGATGAGATTTTACAAGACTCCAATACAAGATCCTAACCTGGGAGTTCAGCAAATTCACGCGCAATTGAAAAACTTGTGCCTAGAGATGCAAAGTTTGAAACAAGATAAGACAACCTGCCCAGAGATGCATGATGAGGTATGGTGCGTAAAATGCAAGGGCCAGACGAACGACAAGGACCACTGCCTCGTATTCGCGAATTATCTTGCGGGAGGAGGGCCAATTCCATTAAGACCGGAGGCACAAGTAGGACCCAACGCAACGCCTGGACTATGGTGCGCAATTCGTCAGATAAGAGGAAAGCATGCTACAAATAACTGCCATCTATTACAGAAGTATATGCAGAATTCACAGCAGTTGTTTTGTAATTTCTGCAGGTCAGTAAGACATGATGAGCACACCTGTAGAAGATATGGGCTAATGATGGATCGAAATCCTACCTACAGCTTTCAGGTTGAAACACGGCCCCTTGATCAAAACGTAGGAATGGCGCGCACCAGATTTCAGGGGCACGAACGAGGCCGAGGTAGAGGGGGACTAGGAAGAGGTCACGGACAACTGATATGTTACAATTGCAGAGGGCCAGGGCATTATGCTCACGATTGTATGAATCCAGCACAGCCATCATGCTTGTATTATATGTTGTTTGACCATGAGACGAAGGATTGTCCCACACTGATAGTGAGGTTGCGCGATAAAGGAGCACTCAAACCTCCCCCGACTCAGAACCTGAAAATGATGAGTTTTGAGTCGTGCGAGGAAGACCCTAATGTAAATATCGTGCTCCGGAGTGGTATTACGATAGGGGATGAAAAAGGAAAGCAACCTTAAGAAAGTACCTAGGTTCTCAAGGCTCTAGTGAAGGAACTAGAATTTGATTTGGAGCATGCTAAGGAGACCTTCATGGAAGCTAAGAGGAGCTTCGCTGATGCCTCCACTTTAGGAAGTAAAGATAGACTGGAGCTAGAAATGGACCCATCGATGCTCACTACATTCTTGGAGACATGCATGAAGCTACTACGTGATAGTAAGGCTATAAAGGGGCTACAAGAACTCATAACTAGATGTGCTGGGACCACGCCAAGAGAACCCCGTGTAGTCCGGAAGTTCGAGAAGCAAATGACGCGAACAAGAAGGGAAATGAGATTGATCACGTAGATCGGGGAATATGAGATGGACCAAGTGATTATGGATCTAGGATCGGACACGAACATCCTGCCAAAACAGACATGAGAGCACATGGGCAGGCCTACGTTGCAATTGTCTCCTATCCAACTGCGGATGGCAAACCAGCAAAAGATCCTACCTATGGGGAGATTGCAAGGAATCACAGTAGACATCGAATGATCAAGCGCACTAGTAGATTTTGAAGTAATAGAGATTGTTGATGACAACAATCCCTACGCTACGCTATTGGGAATATATTGGGCCACTGACATGAATGGAGTGATAAATCTAAAGAAGTGCAAGATGATCTTTGAGAAAAAGCATTATGCATAGTAGTACCTTTAGACCCTGAAGAGGGATCGCGCTACACGGAGCTAGTGCGCAACCACGCTAGTGACGATGATATGGACTGCATCTACAAGATAACCGCACGTGAGCATGATTGGGTAAATCCAGCCACGGATGGTCGAATCTATTGGGATAGAAAAAGCTCCTACACATCAGATTTTGATGAGGAGATATAACGATGGCAGAACCAGTTACATGAGGTAACCATGCTCAGTTGTAACATGATGACGAGATCACTGCACTGTGTAGAAACAAAAGTAAGAGATCTACCTATGTATGATGAGTTAAGCGAGGTGGATGACTTCCTAAACAAATTTGAAAGAGAAGTGTCGGAACAGCAATGCTTGGATGCTATGAAATGGGTATTGCGAGCTACACTTGCAAGGTGGTGGGGTACGCACCAAAGAAGTTTTGAGAATTGGCGCGAATGCAAAAGGATGATGCGCATGCAGTATCGGAAGACTCCGATGCAATTAACAGATAAAATTGTCGAACGAACTGGCTCGTGCACCCACCTATCCAGATGGATACAGGCATATGGTGCGAAACCTATACGAATGCACACCCTCCTCGTAGTAGGGGACACGATTAGTAAGCAGGTGCGAGTAAGGCAAAGGCACGAATGAACCTTCAGTTGGGACCATAAAGTATGGAAAGACCGAGTGTGTAAAAGAATATCCACGTTGAAGCTTTTAACAAAGTACGCGAAGTGTTGAACAAGGTTCACAATGTGAAGCGGACTGACTGGGACTTGCGCATACCAGCGGTTCTCTGGGCTTATAGGACCGCATGCAAAAAACTGACCGTTCAGGCACTGCCAAGGCTGGAGTATGAAGAAACTGCAATAAGCCCTATAGTACTTGGAGAGCTTAGACCGCACATGATAGCATTGGTAGATACAACGGTTCGTGGAACCTTGGAAGCAAAAATCCAACAGGGAAATTTTAGACACTAAGAACTTAAAAAAGAAAGGGCACGATTAAGGAAGAAAGGTGCTCTGGTGGATGCAGAAGTCAAGAAGATGGAAGACGAGATAAAGGAATATTTTCTCGGCAAAAAGATTAGGGTGATAAGGTAGGATGCATACAATCGCAATGACAGGTTTAAGGCGTATCACCTTGAATTCATCAGTCTGATGCCTTGGCTTGGACCGCACATTGCTAAGTGTATTGACCAGGGTAGCGCGTTGCAGATGGTAAAGTGCGCAATGCCAACCATAACAATAAAAGGTGGGTATTCTCCAGGAAACATGATGGATGACAGGATGAAACTTCACACGGGTGGTGCAACCACCTGACTAGCCAAAGGAAGTACAGTCTTAGCACTCCAAGCAATTGGAAGGAAGCGCGGGACTATAAACTATTTTGCTCGGGAGATGCGTGATGTTGGAGTTGCGCACAAAAGCAAAGAGTCACAAGGTCCGCAACCGTGCACAGGGGGCTGCACTGCCACGTGGGTTGGCCAGAAAGTGACCGTTGAAGTCACTATTCATGATGGGATGCTAGAATTGAGACCAAATAGAGTGGGCAACAGGTATTTAAGACGCGATTTATGGGAAATATTTGGGAAAATCTGCTGCCAAGGGAGCATTAATGAACCAGATTTGGGAGGAACAATTGAATTCAAATTCAAAAAGCGCTATAAATTACAAAGGGCTGCCTAGCAAACAACACTTGGTCATTTGCAAATTGAGCTATTGAGCAAAACCCTGATTGTTGTGTGTCTAGTGTTGACTGAGCCCCTGAGTTCGCAAGTGCTAGATTTCTAGACGGACACGATGGCAACAGTTGAGGACATTATGGAGATAACAGAACTGACCGCCGAAGAGGTTGCGCAAGCCCTGACTATGGGGGATGCTCCAGAAGGTGTCGAGATTGAGGTAGAAATCTCGAAATCACCATGCACGCCAAGACCCAAGAAGGAAAAATAAGTGATGGTTCATGTACGTGTGTCCCCGCAGAACTCGCTACGCACCAAGCTGTCAATGGAGGAAAAGGGGAAAGTCGTCACCATAGAGACCGATGAAGAAGAGGAATACATGGAGGACCTAATCATCGCAGAAGACGAGGACAAAGGCATGGAGGAGGAAACTGAGCCAATGCACCTCCCGACAAAACTGCCTGCCTATGTCCCCCCGCGGAAAGGAAAGGCTAGAGTGCCCAAGGACCTTGATGAGACCAAGAGCTCGCTCTAGACCCCGCTCCTCCCATACAATATTATTTTTGAGGGCACGCACCTGGGACAAGTACCAAGCCTAAAATTCGAAGATTGGGACCTCACTAACCATGAGAAGTTCCCTCACCTAGAGACCTCGCACCTCATGAAGCCCAAGAAAAACACCGTGGTGGGGGTTATAGGATAGATCTACGAAAGTGGTTGTGCAGAGTGGAAAAGGCTAGGCTACTAAACTTGCCCTGGGTGCTACATTTCCTCCGCGCCCCAGTAACCATTTTCATCATCAAGCAGCTGCTCTGCCTGGTGCATGATGGGTGCTTGTAGCTGGAGGAGTGTTGTGGCGGAAAAAGTCGTTTGTGCGGACACAACTGACCTCCCTAGGAGTCTAAACTCTCTAGCGACAAACAAGACAAAATGGAGTGATCTTTCTCTAAATATACCTTTTAAAACATGAAAACTACAAGTGTTTAGGCTTACCTTATTCCAAAACGCTGTTGTTGTAGTCCGTCCTTGCCGATCCGGATGAGCTCCTCCTTCACATTAATTCCTGCAACCACAAACAATCAAACAATTACCAAGCACTTGCATTTCATATAATAAAACATATACTCAACATGCAGACCAAGGAACACATGAAATAACTCATTAACACAAGCTATTGAGAAAAATAAACCAGTTTGTATTAATAATGAAACGAAGAAACTCTTACAACCTGGCCTTGGTGTTGTGCAAGTTCCTCCCAGGGTCCATCAAGGGTTTTCCTCTACTTTGACAAAGCTCACCCACTTCCAAGTAGAATCAAGCAAAGACAATCTCTCCTCACAAGGTTCTAAATGGGAGTCCTAATTCCTGCAGCATTTACCCAAAGAAAATGTATAGCTCCAACCTCCTCTCCCTCTGGCTCAATGCCTTTATTTATAGTGTTGTAAAGAGGTTATTCAGGTCCACCATCAATGGGATAATCCCCCTCTTTGGGTGGGATAGCTCCCTTATTGATGGGATAAGTTCCTCCTTAATAGGGATACATGAACCAACTGGAGGCGCATCCATTCCATCAAACCGACCTCTAGAAAGTTCTAGAAGTAACCACAAGTAACTTTTTTAAGATGAAACTTGCGCATTTTGCCTTTTACAGAAGGACGCACCTGTCCCTTAACATACAGAGCGTCCAAGGACGCAGCTTTTGTGAACATTGTGAGCGTCCCCGCAGGTAAGGCTAGAGAGAACCTGCGACCCCAGAGATAAACACATTTTTTACAAGACTTTCTCTCTTCTTTGAGTTTGAGATGGATAGCAGAGGCATAAGACTTGCCTAAGAGGGTAGCATGACTGTTGATTGAGCCATACTAACTGTAAGTAGTCATGGTGACATTTTTTAGTGTAACAAGGAGCCCGTCCCCATCACGACAAACTTGATTCACTACATTTGCCAACTTCCATGCAAAGGAGAGGACCTCGCTGACATCTCGAAAGGGAAAAGAAGTGGCTTGGCCATCGTAGAGGCCATGAAGAAAAAGTACAAGTTAGCAAAGAAGAAGAGGGGCTATGCCATATCCAGCATCAGTGAAAAAGCAGTGAATGTGGCAACCCAAATACTGGTTAGTAAGGTTATGCATAAGTGTTATGTAGACAAGGTACTCACGCTGGTGGTCGCACTGGAAGAGTAATGCACGGAGGGGTCTAGTTTAACTGGTCCCAGTTCCTCTGCAAGGAGTTTTAGAGAATTTTCGCGAAGCTCAGGAACAGGGCAAAACATTCCACTATGCATGGCTTTTACTATCCATAGCGCTCGTGGCAGGGGAATTACTAGAGGATAGTCAATTCCCCACGATTGACAAAGATCTGTCGAAGGCCACGAAGTACACTTCACTCTGGGCTACAAAGGATGCCACTAGGATCCGCGATAGTAAAATATTCTAGGTGTTCATGGAGATGAACCTCAGAATGGGGATCAACCACAAGTCGCGGTTGTCGCCCACTGTCTACAACAACCTTCAGAGTTTTGCGGAATTTAAAGCGAACATCCATAGCATTTACATTAGAGCGCGCAAGGACCCGACCAAACAATGGAGGAAGTTACCCTTTGTAGCCACAGATGATGTCATCTTTAACATCCTAGAGACATGGCCTCCGGAATGGTGCGCTCCAGAAATTGCGGAGATAGAGAAGTCGGCAGCACAAAGGAAGAAAGATGAGGCCAAGTTGTGCATTGCATAGTTGGCAGAAAAGAGAAGGAAGGAGGTAGCGGCAGCAGAAGTGCGGGCGGTGCGAGATGCTGCACAAATAAAAACTGAGCAGGAAAACGCCACAATAGTAGCAACAACAACACAGGAGGTAGTTGCGAAGGTGTACGAGGGCTAAACGTCGCCTTCGCATGGGCAGGAAGTAGAGGAAGAAGAGGGAGGCACGTACCCACAAACGACATCCACACAGTTGAAGCACCAGCACCCAGCCGAGCGGACAAGGTTGTGTAAGAATTTCAAGGCATCGAAGTTGTCTATTGACCCGATCACCCTAACTGAGGGTGATCTACACAACATCGGCAAGAAAGTGCATGATGTCACCTCTAAGGCCCTCCAAAATTTTATGCAGGGGAACCATATTGTGTTGGGGGCCCTCAAAGGACAATTGCAGGAATTACAGGTGCGCCCTCCTTAGGCTGGTACCCTTTTGACTAGCCTCGCAGTTAGAACAACAATATCAGAATAGATATTGCACGCGTGGATGGCGAATACCATGGTGCTACCAAAAAGGGCACTAGTGACAATAAATGAGGTCGACAGGCCTACAGTTAGCACGCTGAAGGGTCTCAGTATCAATATGGCTACACTCCCGCGAGAGATCCTATATGTTTTGCAGGATGGGGTAACTGCAGAGCTACGAGCTAGGGAGAGCCACGCACTGCAAATCCTCAGCGAGCAGAAAATTAATATGGAACAATTGAGCTTGTAGCATGACGAAGTGGTGTCACAGAATCAACAACTGGTACAGGTAATAGACAAAGCTTGCTAAAGCATCCCGGAGCTGGCCATCCTAGCAGACATACCAAAAGAGGCACGCATCCACAGGTTAGTATCAGGGGTGTGTGAGGCACGAGAGGAAATGACAAAGGTTCAGCTAGAGATGAACCTTCAGATCATCGAGCTGCGGTTAAAGGCATAGCCGTCCACCCCTCTAGAAGTCAGAGAACAACGCGCTAGCACTATCACAGCGGGACTAGACGAAATTGGCAGTGTAGTGCAAGACTGCACCAACATGTTGGAAGAATCCTTTGAGGTCCTCAAAAATCTGCAAGAGGACCCCAACATCCAGCACTTAGAGACAGAGGCGTGAGAAATCCAACAGCAGTAAGACAGTGTCAAAGGAACTGCGCAAATGGTGGCCCTCACTCAGAGGCTCACATGGATGCAACAGGCTAAAGCGCTGAAAGAGCAAGTGGACACGGCACGACACAAGGAAGCAATCCTAAAGGCACGCATTCAGCCTTGGATCGACGAGGCCTTCACCATCACAGCAGAAATTGAAGGTAAGCTTGCACACATGCAAGGGATGCATGCACTGATGCAGAGAATCACTTCCGACACAGAGGTCTTGGAACACGTATGCAGCAGATCCAGCAAGCAGCAGCTCAGTCCATTTTTGACCTTGCCACAATTCGAGAATAGTTGGAGGGGCTCTGTGCAAAGATATCTGCACCGACAGAGTGACTCGAGGGTGAGTCACGATGTTTATGATGGGGGCCTGTTGGGCATGGAATCCCCCCAAGGCATGTTTTGGGGCTTAAAGCCCAAGTTTTGATAGAATCTTTGTAAAAGCTCCGCGAATTGAAAGCACTAGGCACGAAAGTGTAATAGAGTCACAAGGTTGTCCACCCTTGTTTTTGTAATGTAATGTCGGCTGGATAGACCTACACATGGTTCGCGGACCATGGGATTGTATAAATAGAGCAAGGCTCTAAGTGTAGAAAATAAGTAACCAATAACAAATAGAAGAGAAGCATGAGAAGTCTAAGGGATTGAGTCAAAGTGTAAAGTGTGTATGTGGGTTGTAGAGTAGGAGAAGGCTCTGCAGTTGAGTGTGCAAAGGCCTAGTAGTCCAGAGCTAAGCGCACGGACCCCTGTAGCTGACTGTGTAGGGAAGGTTGAGTCTGTAACCATTGGAAGAATCAATAAAGAAAAGTTTTCCTATATTTTTGTTTATCTTTTTCTAGTTTAATGCATGATTGGATATAATTTGTAAATATACTATTGATTTACTGTGTGATTGTGTATGAATGTTTTGTATTGCTAAGACATTCAAGTAGGTGAAGATAATTAATTAACACTGGAAGATAAGTAAGATCTCGGGTAATGGCATAGAGCATGACATAGCCCCTGGTTAGGACTGTGCAAAGGCAGTGTATCAGGTCATGAGGAACTGGAAGTGCATAAAGTGACCTACGTGCAGGAACAAACAGAGGACCAGTCGTACCTCTCAGACATCTCAAGGGTGTGGAAACCTGGTTCTAGCACCCTCCCATACTACTTTGGGTCAGACCTCAGTCTACGCTCTGCGGACTGTTGCCGAAAGGGCCAATAGTACAGGGATTTGCTTGGCTAATTAACTCTGAACCTACATCAGGCCCCAACAAGCCAACAACAGGTGAGAAATACAATTCATTGTGTCTCTGGGCACCTTAAACACTATCAATCTTTAGCTCATAAATTGACTTCTCATTTTTCTGCTTTCAACATATCTTCAATCCCATGATTACAAAACACAAGTGCTGACTTACTTGCTAATGTGGCATCCAGGCTTATACCCTTAGAAGATTTTAGTCCAGATAGATTTTCAATAGAATTAATATTTAGGCAATCAATTCCAAACAATGTAACAAATTGGAGAGTATTCAACAACGATGTGGATATAGTTAATTTCCTTACATCAAAGGGATCGTATGAAGAACAGATCATAGATGAATAGGACCGTGATCTAGAAATCAAACTTAATCATGATCATAACCCAATCCCAAAGTTTGTGGTTAAAATTGAAGATCTTTGTGATCTAAAGGATAGATTTAAGAAAATTACTAACTCCAAAACTCAAAGTTCTACTTTGAGATTTGAAGTAGTAAACCTAGGGTCAAATGAAAAACCTCAAAATGTCAACCTAGGTCTAGGCCTATCATCTGAAGAAATAATGTCATTCATCAGGTTGCTAAAGAAATATAAAGGTGTTTTTGATTGGGATTATGCAAATCTCAAAACTTATGACGCCTCTATAATTCAATATAGCATACCCATGATTTCAAATGAAAAGCCAGTTCAATAGAAGCTTCGCAAAATTCACCCAAACCTTGAAATTCAAATAAAATCAGAATTGAACAAGCTTCTAAAACCCAAAATAATATTCCTTGTTATACATTCTAAGTGGGTATCAAATATGGTACCTGTAAGGAAAAGGAATGGAGATATTATGATTTGTATTGATTTTAGAAACTTGAATCAAGCTTGCCAAAAGGATAACTTTCCCTTGCCCACCATGGAATAGATATTGCAATTAGTTGCAGGTTCTGAATTAATGTCCTTTCTAGATGGATTCTCAAGATATAATCAAATACTTTTCCATCCAGATGACAAATTAAATACAACATTCAGGACCAAGTGGGGAACATATGTCTATCAGAAGATGCCTTCTGGACTCATAATGCGGGTGCCAAATTTCAACGTGCTATGGAAATTGCTTTCAAAGTTCTAATCAATAAATTGGTAGTTATTTACTTGGATGACATCACAGTCTATTCCAAGGATAGGAACAATCATTTAGATAACATGTAACACAATTTCAAAAGATGAAAGAAATACGACATTTCCTTAAATCCCAAAAAATCCTATTTTGCTTTACCAGAAGGAAAACTCCTTAGGTTTATAGTATCCAAGAAAGGAATTTACATTGATCCTGATAGAGTCCAAGAGATTGAAAAAATTCCCCTCCCTCACAACAAGAAAAACATGTAATCGTCCCTAGGCCAAATAAATTTTGTAAAAATATTTGTCCCAGATTTTTCACAAATTGTTCTAGCCCTTCAAGCCATGATAAGAAAAAATGTGGTTTTCAGATGGAAAAAGGATGAAAGAGAGTCATTCGAGTTGATTAAAAAATCTATTATTAATGCTCCCTCATTGAAAACCCCAGACTTTCTCAAACCTTTTGTATTATATACTTTCTCATTTGATACATCATATGCAACAGTTTTGACACAGCTGAATGATGAAAATGTTGAGGCACCTATCTCCTTTTTCAGTTCTAACTTACAAGGCGCCGAATTAAATTATTCAGCTATAGAGAAACAAGCATTTTTTGTTTTTAAAACTTTGAAACATTTCATACCTTTTCTTCTTAAAACCCATACAAAGATAATTGTACCCTACCCTGCAGTAAGACAACTATTGATCCAAAGAGAAGTAGGGGAGAAAAGAGCTAATTGGGTAACTGCACTCCAAGAATATGATGTAGAAATCTAGCCAGCTAAAATTGTCAGGGGCCAAGGTTTTTGTAGGATGTTAATGGGAGCTTACTAGTTACCACCAGAATAAGATCAAGGTAATGAAGTACAAATATCAGAGGTAAGCCTCAATGAGATGCAATCACAATATGCTGATTTGAAATTTTATCTAAAAAATGGATATGTTCCTATGCATCTTAATTATAAAACAAAGCGAGCTTTAATATTGAAATCAAATCAATATGAACTAGTCAATGATGTATTGTTTAGGAAGAATTATGATTTAGTATTGCTGAGATGCCTAGAGAAACCTAAAGCTGAAAAGGTCATGCAAGAATACATGATGGACTGGTGGAGGACAGAGGAAACAGTTCACAAAACCTACATCAGGCTTTACTAAACCTACACCAACATGAATATAAGGAATTGAAAAAATTGTCAAACCACATGCTGGAAGATAAAGAAATCTAGCATTCCCTTTAAAAGTTAACATCAACAACCATTCAATAATGGAGATTTACCATTGGTGGATTGTTAATTACTCTGAAGACCGATGGTACATCCTTATAGCATATGACCAACTTCGACCCAAAAGAAGGTTGTAGTCTAGAGGGGCATCAAGTTTCCCATCCAGACTAACATTTTACCTTCAACCCCTATAGGCAATTCTTGTAGAATACCAAACGGACGGAACCCACGGCATCAAAGGCCTTAAGGATGGTGGGGGATTGGTTCAACGAAGGAGAACCAAGCGATTCCAACATTGAATCGACAATAATACACGTAGAAGCTCCCTCATTGTTCACAGTCATGAATAGGCTGTTTTTGATTATCACTGGAATTGGGAAAGCCATTTATGGGGGAGACGTGGTGTACTATTTTCTAGATCAAAGATATTAGGTTTGGGTCCTGAACATCGACAGCTCCGATAGCCGACAAAAGCAATTTTCGTGTGCTAGCATGATTGCAGCACTTGAATGCCGACATTGTGAAGGTGAAACAGCTAAGTCCTCAACAATTAGTAATTCTGGCTGCTCTCGCATGTGGATTGAAAGCAGACCTTCGAAGTACACCCTTGGCGGGCGGCTTAATCAAAGTCTGGGTTAGGTTTTTCGATCTGTAAAAATCGGAACCAGGAGCTGAGGTTGATGGGTTAGAGTGAGAAGATTCTGCTTCCTTACCATCAACAGGAGCCTTACTACCATAATCTTGCGATCGAGTCGCAATCCTCACATGAGACATCATCAAAATGGGTTCTTCACTGGCATTCGAAGAAGAACCTATCATCTTATTCTCTGCTCTGGAAATGGATTTTTAACACAGCAGGAGTGGGAGAACCTTTGACTATTTTCACAACCTCGGCCCGATGAGGGCAATCTCTCGTAAAATGATCCTCTTCACAAATAAGACAAGGATATCGAGGTTTGCGTTTTTTGTCATTGGTTTCCGACTTTTCAGTTTCTCCTTTGGAGCCTTGTCTGCTTTAGCCTTCTTCTTTCCTTTCTTCTTTCCACCGTTTTTTGATTTGGCCGTAGATGACTCTACAGCGTGAATGTCGGCGGTGAGTTCAGGAGAAGACTCTCCTGTCGGAGAATCAGGCAAAGTGATAATTGGAGTAGTTGAAGCCTTGGAAGACTTCTTCTTGCTCTTCGTAGTCACGATACCAATCATACCATCAGCAGCATGAGATCCCGAAGGAGCAGCAGCGATTTGATTCGACTTTGGAAGATCCGGAATCTTCTCGTGTAACGTACCCGACTGAGTGTAAACTAAGTCAAGGTATTGTGCCT
This sequence comes from Pinus tabuliformis, assembly GCA_031772625.1. Taxonomy (NCBI): domain Eukaryota; kingdom Viridiplantae; phylum Streptophyta; class Pinopsida; order Pinales; family Pinaceae; genus Pinus; species Pinus tabuliformis. The sequence goes on from CM062807.1 coordinate 736,083,882, forward strand.
GAGCAATGACTTGCTCCTCAGTAACTATCCGGCCTTAGCTACATCTTCAGTATCTTCGGTAATAATGATTTGACAAACCATTCAGCTAAGATTTGGTCCAGGATAAAAACTTTCACTAGCCTCCTTCGACGTCTCCACTCATGAATGTGATCAGAAATATACGTGGACGTCGATTGTTTTAGTGAAGTTAATAACTCCGTGCCGTTATCGTATCTGACCGGCAACTGAAAGTGAGTTAAGAACGAGGTAGCTAACTGGCTAAAGTTGTAAAAAGAGGCCCGTGGTAACTCAATGTACCACTTGGCGCGAGACCAATGAGTGTACGCTGGAAAAGACGTAAGCGGATAGAATCATCTGAGATAGAATTCGAAGCACACCAGAGGTGGTAAGTCATCACATGATTGGATGGATCCTCTCCAGACTTACCTTCGAACTTGGGTATATCGCTGGGCAACTTATTTGGCATTGGCGGCCAGAACTGAAGATATTGAATTGGATCATTAGTTAGGCGCGTCAAGTCGGGTAAATCCAAAGTTGCAATAAACGGTAACTGCCGGTTAGGATCTCTAAAACTCTGGGTCACAATACCAGCCCCAGGAGGAGGATATCCAGGATAACTAGGAACAGGAGTCGCATTTGGGATATTATATCCTCCTGGAAAACCAGGATTAACCGGACCGTACTGGGGTTGTTGAGGTTGTTGATAAGTGTACCCAGGATACGGTTGATACTGGTAAACCGGTTGTTGGACAGCTTGCCCATGTTGGTACTGTCCCTGGTACGGAGGTTGAACAAATTGAGGTTGAGTAGTGACAACCGTACTTATACCAGGCTGACCTACAGGCATCTGGACCGTGGTTTGAATCGTAGATCCAGACAACGGTAAATATGTCTGAGGTGTGGTAACAGGGACAGTAGAAACTGGAGCCGTCGATACTCCAGAAGTAAGTATGGTAGATGTAGCGGTAGTTGCAGCAGCCGTTTGAGATGGAGTACTAGGTGCAATTGACGGCTGAGTAACTACCGAAGCTATAGAAGTTTGAACATTTGGCTGGACAGGTTGCGGTTGCTGGGTTGGACCAGAAACTACGGGTTGTCCAGCTTGAGGAACCATCTGTACACTTGGCTGCAACACCTGTTGACCCTGTGATGGATCCCACACTAACATTCCAGGGTACTGACCCGTAACAGGTTGATGATACTGAGATCCATAACCAGATTGAGGGTAGGATTGATAATTGTAAGGTGCAGTTCCCATACTTGGAACATATGACTGACCTTGAGGCGGTTGATAACCTTGACTTGAGTATTGACCTTGAGGTTGATAACCTTGAGGTAAATACTGATACTGGGGTTGACCTTGTCCTTGAGGTTGGTACCCTTGAGGTTGATAACCTTGGGGTTGATACCCTTGAGGTTGCCATCCTTGGGGTTGCCATCCTTGAGGTTGATATTGATACTGAGGTTGACCTTGGGGTACATATTGAGGCTGAGGTTGACCTTGAGGCAAGTATTGCACCATAGGTACATACTGACTTTGAGGTTGCCCCCCAGACACGATTTGTGTACCTTGAGGTTGCCCCCCAGGCGTTAACTGCGGTTGCCCCCCAGGCAGTAATTGGCCACCTTGAGGTTGGGAAACGGGAAATGAACCTGACATCATGTAAATGTCTCCTACACCCAATGGTATATTACCACTATTTCCAGCAAATAACCCATGATCAACGGGTTGAGGAGATGCCCCCGCAAAGGTACCAGAAAGTGACTGATACCCAGTGGGAACAGAAGGACCGCCGTGTAAAAAAGATTCAGGACTTTGAGTAAACACGGACGACTGACCAGACATATTTACAGGAGTATAAGTACCTCCAGGTGGAAAAGGAGTATGAGGTGTAGAAAAACCTACTGAGTTGTCTAAAAAATTGGTTAACGCAAGGTACCAAGAAGTACTTCTAGGAGGACTGTAAAAGATGGATTCACGCTCCCTTAGATCAATAGTAAGTTGACCTTCAAGGTGAGAGACACCTATATCTTCTTCTGGAGCAAGTTCTTCTATAGCAATCAAACCAGAAGGTAGATTTTCGGTGATAATTCTTTCTATTCTCGGTGAATCAGGGACACTAGAAGTTGGAGTAACAGGTTCAGAAATTTCAGGTTCTTCGCCTGTTTCACTGGCAGATGAAAAACTACCAGCAAGCTCGGAAACTGTAACAGTTTCGGGATTGTAACCTGTTTCTAAACTTTGGTAATCTGGATGGACTACCAAGGAAGATTCTCCTTCTTCAGGTGAACCTACTCTACTGTCACTAGGAGGAGTTACAAGGACCTTTAACCCTTCGTACTGACCCGGAATGTCTTCAGGAGATTCACCCCGCGATTTACGGAGTTTTCTTAACAAATCTATTCCGGTAACAATCTCAGGAGACTTGCCCCGAAGTCGACGGGACTGTCTCGGTAATTCCGCCACAATTAAAGATTTTTAACTACAACACACGAAAACAAAGTAAAAATTTCAAATCAAACCACCTAAAGTCTTCTAAAGAAGCAAACAAATTTGAAGCACACGCCTAAATAATCTAGAGCGTCAAACCAAACACAAACAGTAGTCTTCCGGACCAAAAGCGCTAGTTGGTGATTAGGCCCAACCTCGCAGGATTCAGTACAGAAATGGCGGGTGGAACAGTTACCCGGAAACCTGCTTAATGAATAGACCGGCACAAGTTCCTCCACTTTAACCGTCTCGAAGTGAAGTGAAACCCCCGGAAAATCCAAGTGAATATAACCGACGTCTGCTCCAGGTACAGTGGGACCTTCCCTCCACCGTCACCTCGGTAGAACCCTAAAGATTATGGTCACTAAAGTTACCAATCACAACAATTACACCTGGGGGAACAGTCTAAACTCCGACAGCACGCAAGGGCAGAGTAACAAGCTCAATCCCCTTACCGGCTCCTTGACAATAATCCAAGGTTTACCGATAAGTGACCCATGGCTCCTCGACAATGGTTAATCCGAGGTTTACTGTTTGTAATACGTACTGTCTGGCGTCGTTCCCAATGAGGGGGGAATGATCCCCTCACTGGTTCGGACACGAGCTCGTGCTTCTCCTTTAAGAGGAGCTTTCCCAGAGTGCAACTGAAACAATTGGATTTAATCTACTCAAGATAAACTATCTGTTTGGTTTTGTAGTCTTGGAGAGTTAAGTACTCACCTACTCCAAGACCCTAGCCTAAGCTATGTTGGTGTTTCAGAGCCCTAGAAAAATAAAAATTACTAGATTGATTTTAATTTAAGCGTTACTTTTAAGGTTGTTTCTTAAGTCAAAAGGTGATGGAAGTGAAACTAGTGGTGTGTTGACTCGACTCGAAACCACTACAAAATGCACCTAGGATGATTTACCCACTACTTTACTTTTTCGATGAATTGCTTAACTAAAAAGTTGAGAGAATGCAATCTTTATAAAAGCAACTTCTTAATTGAAGACAATCAAAGAAACAATTTGTTTGTCTTTTCCAAGCATAAAAAACACCGCTCTTTACATGCACGAAAAAACTCTTTTTCTCTTTCAAAAACAAAAAGCTACTTGAAACAAGACTTTTAAAGAAGATGTTTTTGTATTTTTCTTTTAATAAAGCAAATAAATCTAAGGTAACAAAAATCAATCTTAACAACTATTAAAATCTACGAAAATTCACTCATAAGCAAACTAAAAGGTAAATTTATTCTAAGCAATCTTAACGAGGCCAAAACCAACAATGATTATTCTAAGGTGTTTTACTTGATCACAATCAAATCAAGGACTAGCTTATTGCAGAACCAAAAACTAGCCAAAACAAAACTCTAATCTTTTTGTTCTTTTGTAAAATGGAAATCAACACTTTATAAACAAGTAATTTGAAATTTGACCCAAAACAACTTAAATGGCAAGCTGCTCACACAAGGAGACTTTACGACAGGCCCGACTTCTAAGAAGGCTGACAAACCAGAGAGATCTAAGGCTGGACAACTTTCTACCGTCAAAGTCACTACAGGACCTATCCAAAAATCAAACCCTAGGCCTAAACTTCGTTGAAATCCACTAAAACACTCAAAGCTCACAAAACAAGTTCAGGTGAAAATTTTTGACAGGGTACTAAAGGATCTGGGCAGAAAACACTAAGAAAAATCAAAATCTAAAAGCAATTAAAGCAAAAAATGGAATTTTCCTAAATTTTACAGGAAGACGCAGGCAACCCGTTATAACAGGCGCGGGCCCGCTCTGTGCAAACGGCAACAGCGCGTCCAAAGACGCACTGTGCAGTACTCAGAGGGTGCGTCCTTCTAGAAAAGTTAAGAAAAACCAAATCTAACTAAATCTAAAGCTAAGCCACCCAAATACTAATTCTCACAGTCAAAAACCAGAAAATAAAAATGATTTTCTCAGAGCAAAGTTCACACAAAGGAAAAGACTTTCTCATTAATGGAGTCCCCAGTGGAGTCGCCAATTTGTCGTGGCGGAAAAAGTCGTTTGTGCGGACACAACTGACCTCCCTAGGAGTCTAAACTCTCTAGCGACAAACAAGACAAAATGGAGTGATCTTTCTCTAAATATACCTTTTAAAACATGAAAACTACAAGTGTTTAGGCTTACCTTATTCCAAAACGTTGTTGTTGTAGTCCGTCCTTGCCGATCCGGATGAGCTCCTCCTTCACATTAATTCCTGCAACCACAAACAATCAAACAATTACCAAGCACTTGCATTTCATATAATAAAACATATACTCAACATGCAGACCAAGGAACACATGAAATAACTCATTAACACAAGCTATTGAGAAAAATAAACCAGTTTGTATTAATAACGAAACGAAGAAACTCTTACAACCTGGCCTTGGTGTTGTGCAAGTTCCTCCCAGGGTCCATCAAGGGTTTTCCTCTACTTTGACAAAGCTCACCCACTTCCAAGTAGAATCAAGCAAAGACAATCTCTCCTCACAAGGTTCTAAATGGGAGTCCTAATTCCTGCAGCATTTACCCAAAGAAAATGTATAGCTCCAACCTCCTCTCCCTCTGGCTCAAAGCCTTTATTTATAGTGTTGTAAAGAGGTTATTCAGGTCCACCATCAATGGGATAATCCCCCTCTTTGGGTGGGATAGCTCCCTTATTGATGGGATAAGTTCCTCCTTAATAGGGATACATGAACCAACTGGAGGCGCATCCATTCCATCAAACCGACCTCTAGAAAGTTCTAGAAGTAACCACAAGTAACTTTTTTAAGATGAAACTTGCGCATTTTGCCTTTTACAGAAGGACGCACCTGTCCCTTAACATACAGAGCGTCCAAGGACGCAGCTTTTGTGAACATTGTGAGCGTCCCCGCAGGTAAGGCTAGAGAGAACCTGCGACCCCAGAGATAAACACATTTTTTACAAGACTTTCTCTCTTCTTTGAGTTTGAGATGGATAGCAGAGGCATAAGACTTGCCTAAGAGGGTAGCATGACTGTTGATTGAGCCATACTAACTGTAAGTAGTCATGGTGACATTTTTTAGTGTAACAAGGAGCCCGTCCCCATCACGACAAACTTGATTCACTGCATTTGCCAACTTCCATGCAAAGGAGAGGACCTCGCTGACATCTCGAAAGGGAAAAGAAGTGGCTTGGCCATCGTAGAGGCCATGAAGAAAAAGTACAAGTTAGCAAAGAAGAAGAGGGGCTATGCCATATCCAGCATCAGTGAAAAAGCAGTGAATGTGGCAACCCAAATACTGGTTAGTAAGGTTATGCATAAGTGTTATGTAGACAAGGTACTCACGCTGGTGGTCGCACTGGAAGAGTAATGCACGGAGGGGTCTAGTTTAACTGGTCCCAGTTCCTCTGCAAGGAGTTTTAGAGAATTTTCGCGAAGCTCAGGAACAGGGCAAAACATTCCACTATGCATGGCTTTTACTATCCATAGCGCTCGTGGCAGGGGAATTACTAGAGGATAGTCAATTCCCCACGATTGACAAAGATCTGTCGAAGGCCGCGAAGTACACTTCACTCTGGGCTACAAAGGATGCCACTAGGATTCGCGATAGTAAAATATTCTAGGTGTTCATGGAGATGAACCTCAGAATGGGGATCAACCACAAGTCGCGGTTGTCGCCCACTGTCTACAACAACCTTCAGAGTTTTGCGGAATTTAAAGCTAACATCCATAGCATTTACATTAGAGCGCGCAAGGACCCGAACAAACAATGGAGGTAGTTACCCTTTGTAGCCACAGATGATGTCATCTTTAACATCATAGAGACATGGCCTCCGGAATGGTGCGCTCCAGAAATTGCGGAGATAGAGAAGTCGGCAGCACAAAGGAAGAAAGATGAGGCCAAGTTGTGCATTGCCTAGTTGGCAGAAAAGAGAAGGAAGGAGGTAGCGGCAGCAGAAGTGCGGGCGGTGCGAGATGCTGCACAAATAAAAACTGAGCAGGAAAACGCCACAATAGTAGCAACAACAACACAGGAGGTAGTTGCGAAGGTGTACGAGGGCTAAACGTCGCCTTCGCATGGGCAGGAAGTAGAGGAAGAAGAGGGAGGCACGTACCCACAAACGACATCCACACAGTTGAAGCACCAGCACCCAGCCGAGCGGACAAGGTTGTGTAAGAATTTCAAGGCATCGAAGTTGTCTATTGACCCGATCACCCTAACTGAGGGTGATCTACACAACATCGGCAAGAAAGTGCATGATGTCACCTCTAAGGCCCTCCAAAATTTTATGCAGGGGAACCATATTGTGTTGGGGGCCCTCAAAGGACAATTGCAGGAATTACAGGTGCGCCCTCCTTAGGCTGGTACCCTTTTGACTAGCCTCGCAGTTAGAACAACAATATTAGAATAGATATTGCACGCGTGGATGGCGAATACCATGGTGCTACCAAAAAGGGCACTAGTGACAATAAATGAGGTCGACAGGCCTACAATTAGCACGCTGAAGGGTCTCAGTATCAATATGGCTACACTCCCGCGAGAGACCCTATATGTTTTGCAGGATGGGGTAACTGCAGAGCTACGAGCTAGGGAGAGCCACGCACTGCAAATCCTCAGCGAGCAGAAAATTAATATGGAACAATTGAGCTTGTAGCATGACGAAGTGGTGTCACAGAATCAACAACTGGTACAGGTAATAGACGAAGCTTGCTAAAGCATCCCGGAGCTGGCCATCCTAGCAGACATACCAAAAGAGGCACGCATCCACAGGTTAGTATCAGGGGTGTGTGAGGCACGAGAGGAAATGACAAAGGTTCAGCTAGAGATGAACCTTCAGATCATCGAGCTGCGGTTAAAGGCATAGCCGTCCACCCCTCTAGAAGTCAGAGAACAACGCGCTAGCACTATCACAGCGGGACTAGACGAAATTGGCAGTGTAGTGCAAGACTGCACCAACATGTTGGAAGAATCCTTTGAGGTCCTCAAAAATCTGCAAGAGGACCCCAACATCCAGCACTTAGAGACAGAGGCGTGAGAAATCCAACAGCAGTAAGACAGTGTCAAAGGAACTGCGCAAATGGTGGCCCTCACTCAGAGGCTCACATGGATGCAACAGGCTAAAGCGCTGAAAGAGCAAGTGGACACGGCACGACACAAGGAAGCAATCCTAAAGGCACGCATTCAGCCTTGGATCGACGAGGCCTTCACCATCACAGCAGAAATTGAAGGTAAGCTTGCACACATGCAAGGGATGCATGCACTGATGCAGAGAATCACTTCCGACACAGAGGTCTTGGAACACGTATGCAGCAGATCCAGCAAGCAGCAGCTCAGTCCATTTTTGACCTTGCCGCAATTCGAGAATAGTTGGAGGGGCTCTGTGCAAAGATATCTGCACCGACAGAGTGACTCGAGGGTGAGTCACGATGTTTATGATGGGGGCCTGTTGGGCATGGAATCCCCCCAAGGCATGTTTTGGGGCTTAAAGCCCAAGTTTTGATAGAATCTTTGTAAAAGCTCCGCGAATTGAAAGCACTAGGCACGAAAGTGTAATAGAGTCACAAGGTTGTCCACCCTTGTTTTTGTAATGTAATGTCGGCTGGATAGACCTACACATGGTTCGCGGACCATGGGATTGTATAAATAGAGCAAGGCTCTAAGTGTAGAAAATAAGTAACCAATAACAAATAGAAGAGAAGCATGAGAAGTCTAAGGGATTGAGTCAAAGTGTAAAGTGTGTATGTGGGTTGTAGAGTAGGAGAAGGCTCTGCAGTTGAGTGTGCAAAGGCCTAGTAGTCCAGAGCTAAGCGCACGGACCCCTGTAGCTGACTGTGTAGGGAAGGTTGAGTCTGTAACCATTGGAAGAATCAATAAAGAAAAGTTTTCCTATATTTTTGTTTATCTTTTTCTAGTTTAATGCATGATTGGATATAATTTGTAAATATACTATTGATTTACTGTGTGATTGTGTATGAATGTTTTGTATTGCTAAGACATTCAAGTAGGTGAAGATAATTAATTAACACTGGAAGATAAGTAAGATCTCGGGTAATGGCATAGAGCATGACATAGCCCCTGGTTAGGACTGTGCAAAGGCAGTGTATCAGGTCATGAGGAACTGGAAGTGCATAAAGTGACCTACGTGCAGGAACAAACAGAGGACCAGTCGTACCTCTCAGACATCTCAAGGGTGTGGAAACCTGGTTCTAGCACCCTCCCATACTACTTTGGGTCAGACCTCAGTCTACGCTCTGCGGACTGTTGCCGAAAGGGCCAATAGTACAGGGATTTGCTTGGCTAATTAACTCTGAACCTACATCAGGCCCCAACAAGCCAACAACAGGTGAGAAATACAATTCATTGTGTCTCTGGGCACCTTAAACACTATCAATCTTTAGCTCATAAATTGACTTCTCATTTTTCTGCTTTCAACATATCTTCAATCCCATGATTACAAAACACAAGTGCTGACTTACTTGCTAATGTGGCATCCAGGCTTATACCCTTAGAAGATTTTAGTCCAGATAGATTTTCAATAGAATTAATATTTAGGCAATCAATTCCAAACAATGTAACAAATTGGAGAGTATTCAACAACGATGTGGATATAGTTAATTTCCTTACATCAAAGGGATCGTATGAAGAACAAATCATAGATGAATAGGACCGTGATCTAGAAATCAAACTTAATCATGATCATAACCCAATCCCAAAGTTTGTGGTTAAAATTGAAGATCTTTGTGATCTAAAGGATAGATTTAAGAAAATTACTAACTCCAAAACTCAAAGTTCTACTTTGAGATTTGAAGTAGTAAACCTAGGGTCAAATGAAAAACCTCAAAATGTCAACCTAGGTCTAGGCCTATCATCTGAAGAAATAATGTCATTCATCAGGTTGTTAAAGAAATATAAAGGTGTTTTTGATTGGGATTATGCAAATCTCAAAACTTATGACGCCTCTATAATTCAATATAGCATACCCATGATTTCAAATGAAAAGCCAATTCAATAGAAGCTTCGCAAAATTCACCCAAACCTTGAAATTCAAATAAAATCAGAATTGAACAAGCTTCTAAAAGCCAAAATAATATTCCTTGTTATACATTCTAAGTGGGTATCAAATATGGTACCTGTAAGGAAAAGGAATGGAGATATTATGATTTGTATTGATTTTAGAAACTTGAATCAAGCTTGCCAAAAGGATAACTTTCCCTTGCCCACCATGGAATAGATATTGCAATTAGTTGCAGGTTCTGAATTAATGTCCTTTCTAGATGGATTCTCAAGATATAATCAAATACTTTTCCATCCAGATGACAAATTAAATACAACATTCAGGACCAAGTGGGGAACATATGTCTATCAGAAGATGCCTTCCGGACTCATAATGCGGGTGCCACATTTCAACGTGCTATGGAAATTGCTTTCAAAGTTCTAATCAATAAATTGGTAGTTATTTACTTGGATGACATCACAGTCTATTCCAAGGATAGGAACAATCATTTAGCTAACATGTAACACAATTTCAAAAGATGAAAGAAATACGACATTTCCTTAAATCCCAAAAAATCCTATTTTGCTTTACCAGAAGGAAAACTCCTTAGGTTTATAGTATCCAAGAAAGGAATTTACATTGATCCTGATAGAGTCCAAGAGATTGAAAAAATTCCCCTCCCTCACAACAAGAAAAACATGTAATCATCCCTAGGCCAAATAAATTTTGTAAAAATATTTGTCCCAGATTTTTCACAAATTGTTCTAGCCCTTCAAGCCATGATAAGAAAAAATGTGGTTTTCAGATGGAAAAAGGATGAAAGAGAGTCATTCGAGTTGATTAAAAAAACTATTATTAATGCTCCCTCATTGAAAACCCCAGACTTTCTCAAACCTTTTGTATTATATACTTTCTCATTTGATACATCATATGCAACAGTTTTGACACAGCTGAATGATGAAAATGTTGAGGCACCTATCTCCTTTTTCAGTTCTAACTTACAAGGCGCCGAATTAAATTATTCATCTATAGAGAAACAAGCATTTTTTGTTTTTAAAACTTTGAAACATTTCATACCTTTTCTTCTTAAAACCCATACAAAGATAATTGTACCCTACCCTGTAGTAAGACAACTATTGATCCAAAGAGAAGTAGGGGAGAAAAGAGCTAATTGGGTAACTGCACTCCAAGAATATGATGTAGAAATCTAGCCAGCTAAAATTGTCAGGGGCCAAGGTTTTTGCAGGATGTTAATGGGAGCTTCCTAGTTACCACCAGAATAAGATCAAGGTAATGAAGTACAAATATCAGAGGTAAGCCTCAATGAGATGCAATCACAATATGCTGATTTGAAATTTTATCTAAAAAATGGATATGTTCCTATGCATCTTAATTATAAAACAAAGCGAGCTTTAATATTGAAATCAAATCAATGTGGACTAGTCAATGATGTATTGTTTAGGAACAATTATGATTTAGTATTGCTGAGATGCCTAGAGAAACCTAAAGCTGAAAAGGTCATGCAAGAATTACATGATGGACTAGGTGGAGGACATTTTGGAGGAAATACCACGGCTCACAAAATCCTACATGCAGGCTATTATTAGCCAACGGTATTTAAAAATTCACATGAATATGCAAGGAAGTGAAAAAATTGTCAAACCACAGCTGGAAGATAAAGAAATCTAGCATTCCCTTTACAACCAGTTAACATCCAACAACCATTCAAATAATGGAGATTAGACATAATTGGTGAGATTGTTCCTAACTCTTCCAAACAGCATAGGTACATCCTTATAGCTACTGATTACTTTACTAAGTGGGTAGAAGTTGTCCCATTAAAGATAGCTAATACAAAAAAATATTATAGACTTCATTGATCAGTACATAATTACCAAATTTGGCGTACCCTCAGCATTAATGTTTTATAATGCATCTTACTTTTCTGGAAATACAATGGTAGAATTTTCTCTTAAGTGAGGTTTCAAGTTGAAATATTCAGCCAATTTTTATCTGTAAGGCAATGGATTAGCAAAATCAAAAAACAAGAACCTCATTAGAATTATCAAAAGGACGATTGTTCAAGTTCACAGGAATTGGCACAAATGATTAACATTTTCTCTATGGGCAAACATGATTACTCAGAAATCCTCTATTGGTTCTTCTCCTTTTGCTTTAGTTTATTGAAAATAAGTTGTTATTCCCACAAACATAGCAATCCCATCTCTTTCCCTAATGCAATTTATTGATGAAAACCCATCATCTTCTCTCCAAGCTAGACAATTTCAAATTCTCAAGCTTGAAGAAGAAAGAGAAAAGGCTAAAGCAACCCACTTCCATCATCAACAATTAGTCAAAGCTTCTTTTGATACAATTTTGCTAGTCATAAAAATCTTGAAGTAGGTGACTTGGTTCTAAAATGGGACAAAGCACACGAGGAAAAGGGTAGACATACCAAATTCCAAAGACTATGGCTTGGCCCTTTTCAGATCATTGAAAAAATTGGACAATCAACGTTTCTTTTACAAGACTTATCAGGTAAGAAGGATTCTTTTCCCATCAATGGGAAAATTTTGAAAAAGTACTTCTCCTAGGAGATAGACTCTTCCAATTTTGTAACATATTGCTTTCTAGGAAAATAATGGTCAAATAGTATTTACTTTTGGCTTTTCAAAATAAAATCTTTGATAACATTTCTGTTTTTTCACTTTTATAAGAAAGTAAGAGTTAAAAGGAATAATTAGGACATTTGAGTACTAAAGTAAACTTGATTTCTTTGGAAAAACTTGACCTTGCTTAAAACATTTATTTTACGAACAAACTCTTATCTTTATAGAATATGAGGGTTTTCTTACCAGTCCAAAAAAAAAAATCTTTAAGCTAGTAAGGATTTTTGCAGATCAACATCTTTAAAACTCTATCATTATCACCCAACACTCCCAATAGAGCCAATGATCCACCCCATCTGTTAAAATTTTCCTTTTTCAAAGTGTAATTCTAAAATATAAAAAAACATAAAAGATAAAAAGTCTCATTACGAGCTTGTTTACCATGTTCATAGGGAAGTGATTAAACTGATATTACCAATACTGCATACCAAATAGGGTATTAGCTAATGGTCTCCTCAATCAGAAGACAAGGGGTCTCATCAAGAGACAACTTGTTTAGTTTAGTTACAACCAATGAATGGAATTGTCATTAGTAGGTTACCACGCCTAGACAACGTCTTTTAAGAAACCAAAAAAGAGAAAAATTATATTCAAAAAAGGAAAAAGAGGACAAGGTCCAAATGAGATTCATTCCAAGTGAATATCATTTTTAAATTTCAAAATTCATACCGATGGGGCAATGAATCATTGTTGGTTAAAATATAACCCTATCGAATTGGTACGATTCTAGCCATGTGATTAAATGATTTGATGTCGAACATGTTAGAAACCACTTGATTACCAGTCGATGATGTAAATTGTTAACAAGCGTGAGAGAGACCACCAGTAATGTCAATGGTTCTCAAAGTACCAAGCACAACCCGTGAAATGTGAATAGATGTTTTGATGTCGAACACTTCACGGAATCCTTTGATCGAAAGTCAATGATGTAAACTGACGTCAAAGGCGAGAAACCTGCCATTGATGCATGCAGACTTCAAGGTACTGTCGATTCCTAAGTCATCTTTCTAGATAATGTGTCGATGTCGATAGAAAGCGACCCGTTGCAGGCAAGCCCGCAACACGAAATCATTGTTCAAGTTGAAGAAATGTTGCTGTAAGGACTGACTCAGGGATGGTCAAATGGATGACAAGTATTTTGCAGATGAAAGTTTTGCTTGCAGACCTCTTGAACACATAACAACACGACAGATGGCTTGGTGACGAATAACTCAAAGTTAATCCCCGGAACCCGGTTAAAGACTTTCAAAGTGGTTTGATCAACTGTGAGGTAAAAGATTTCCCAACCCAGGTGAATGAAAAAGTGTCGTGTTCAAGAGTGGTAATAAAGTTTCTTTTGAGACAAAAGGTAACAAACAGGTTCATTCTTCTCTCTTTTCCCCCACCATTTCTGGCAAGTACCTCTTTATTTTTAACAAGCTTGAGGAGGATAACATATGCTTGATTATAAGCTCATCCTTCGGACGAGTCCAACCTAGTTTAAATTCGAACCCTAGGAAGGAGTGGTTCGTTCCTGTTTGTAATTGAACAGGTCCTCTACTGTAAAAGTTTAACGAGCCCAGTATAGGAGAAACTCGGCGTTTTTCAATTTTAGAGAGTCTGAAAAAACAAAAGGAGACTCCACGTTGAACTTTTTCGTATATTTGTGTCCCTCAAGCCCGAAAAAGTATAAAATAATACCTGGGGGAACCGCTTGATCTTGCGACCAAGGAGTACTTTCATAATAGTGTCGTTGACCTGAAAAGTAAAAAGCGATCAAGGACACGTCGTTTTATTTCCTTATCGAGTTTGAAACGACAAAAACCCGGCAATCTTTTCCTGATTTTGCGGTCAGAAAAGAGCTAAAAGGGGACCGTCTTTTAATTCCGTTTTAACGAGTGTAAAAGAAACGCTCGGCGATCTTTTCATGTTTTAGGAGTCAGAAAAGGGCTTAAAAGATGACTCTGATATTTTTGTTTGTAAAAAAATGACAATTTCCCTCGAAATCCCTTTGTCCTGCACAAAAGCAACACATTACTCATACCTGTTTAAAAATAGGCAAAAAATACATCGAAAAATATCTTTTCATGGTAAAAAATGAACTAACTCATCCAAAAAACCTATAAAAAGACCTTTTACCATGTCATTTTTACCGTTTGACTGTTGAGGTTGAAAAAGGAGCTTTTGACAAGAAACTTCCCGTGGTCGCTGCGGAAAATCCGACCGTCGGAATCGAACGCCGTCTTATCCAGGTATTTTACACATCCTACTCTGCATTTCTATCCGTTTAGAATTAATTTTTAGGTCTTAGTTTCATTTTTTGGGGGGGTTTTGGTTTTGGAATGCGCCTCTCGGCGGACGCGGGTGCCCTTCAGGTGACCCGCGTCCCCCGACTTTTTCCTATACAGGAAAACGGTCGGAAGACGCAGCCCGCCTTCAGGGAATCCGCGTCCGGGCGCCCTGTGCTGTAAAGTCGGGGTGCGTCTTCCGTGAAACGCGCATTTCAAAACCCCAATCCCCTCAAAAAACTATCTAAAAATTCCCAAATCAATTTCTAATGACTACTTCTGATGTGCAGGGCATTAACCATGTTAGATTGGAGAGAAAGAGAGCATGTAGAGGATGATGAAGCTGCAATAAATCATCAACCTTCCCTGGATGCCCTAAGAGCATGCGGATTATACAAATATTGGACCATACCGGGCATGAGGGGCCAGGTAAGATTCTTGGAATGGCTGGTTGAGCGATGGAACGTTCAAGAACAATGCTTTTACATAGGAGGGCACCAGCTCGAGATAGAGCCCTCGGATGTATACTTTCTCACTGGCTTGTCGAACAGAGGTGAGCAACTTAGTCTGGCGGGGACTAGGCCGGGTGGCCAATCCCTTGATAGTCTCCGCAACGAGTGGTGCACACCTGGGGCTCGCCATTCGAAAGGCATAGAGATAAAACACATCACTCTGCCTGAACTCAAAGTCATAGCATTCACGGTTACCAGAATTTGCGGCGCGGCCGCTTTACACATTGCTTCCGGATCCCAAATGCGGATGGCAATTGACTGTTACCAAGGCACCATTTTCAACTGGTGTGAAGCTGTGTCGGCTCATATGAAGAGCCAACTGACCAAGGCAAAGAACGAACGACTAAAGACTTTTGGATATGGGCCTCTAGTCGTGAGCTTTGCCTTGGAGAGAGTTCCAATGCTGATCCCTCAGCAACTCACTGTTGATATCTTGGGTCCTCGGGAGCCAAAGCTAATACGATGGGTTGCGGTGATGGCCCGGCATCCTGACGAGGGTGCGACAGTGGTTCGATTCTCAGATAGTTACTTTCACTGGTTAGAGGACCAGGTTTTTTCGATACAGGACTTTCCGTATGCCGGAGTGGATTTTAGAGGTGATCCGGACATGGTTCTTCCACAGGGAGAACAATGGGATGACAGAGGTACTTTATTTTCACAAGTTTTCTAATTATGTATTTTTTATTTTTCATATATATCATCTCAAAACTAACAGTAAAATTTTCAAAATGCAGATGTTGGTCCACAGCGTCCAGCCAACCTCCGGCCTTTTGATAGACTACATCCAGCTGCACCGGTACCGGCCCCACAGGACGCGGCTGCAGAAGTACTAGCTGAGTTGGAGCATGATCTAGAGCGTCTCACGGCAGATATACCTGAGACTACTATGGACGACATTCCTATCAGGCTTCAGCGCTTCGTAGTCGCGGTCCCTGGACCGTTTAGGAGATTTTTGCGTAAGGTAGCCCGCGCAGTGGTGTCATACAGAGAGCACCACCAGTGATTGACTAGTCACTTTTGTAGTCACATGTGACATTTTGACTTTTTGTACTATCATTTTGCCGATCATAAGGTGTTTTCAACCTATGATCGAAGACGATGTATATATTTTTTGACACACTTCTATCTATATATATCACTATTACCGGCTTATCCTGTTTAACATATGTGATGAAATGTTTTTTAAATTTACTTGCATGATTATCGTAAATGTCTGTCCAACATTCGAGAAGCAATTGCATCTGCTAATGTATTCAAAGACCTTGGAATATGTTGATATTCAATGTAATCAAATTCACGTTCCAAGAGACGCACTCTCAAAAACAACCTTAATAACACAGGATTCCTAATGGCATAAACTCTATTAAGCTGTAATACAACAAGTTCAGAATCTAACCTCACTATCAAACGTCGAATTCCAAATGAAATAGATTCGGATAATAATTCAATCACTGCACTGTATTCTGCAATGTTGTTCGTTGTTTGACCGAGGCTTACCCCATGCATAGAAACTAACTCGTCAGAGGGCGAATAGATAACCCAAGCTGCGGAAGAGATATTCCGTGTACTACGACAAGCACCATCAGCAAATCCAATGTATGTTTGGAGAGGCGTCGACATCTGCAATATCAAGAGTAAAACCAAGATAAGCCAGAATAACGACGAAAAACCACACTCTCTAAGCTAAGCACACTGACTAAACTAACACACTCGCTAGCTAGAAAGAAAATCTAACCTATCTAAAAATTTCTCCATACCCATCATTTAAGCATAATACCTCTTTAGGTAAAGTCCATTTCTGGGTTTACCCAAAGAGTCCCCATCAAAGTCAACTAGCTCATAAGCCCCTTTTGCTAGCTTTCGCTTTACAATGTAGGGCCCATGCCACATGGGAACGAATTTTCCAGCACCTAGCTTATCGTTAGCTTGATCATATAATAGTACTAGGTCTCCTTCCGAAAAACTTCGAGGGGTTACATTTCTATCATACTGAGCTTTCATTCGTTTCGCGTGAGTCTCGATTGCCAATGTAGCGTCACGTCGAGTCTCATCTAATTTAGCCAAGTACAATAAACGTTTCTCCTCTTCGGAAGTAGCTGGAAGTAATTCGACAGCCATTTGAAGTGATGGGATTTCGCATTCAATGGGTAACACAGCTTCTAAGCCATAAACTAGCTGGAAAGGAGTGAACCCTGTTGAATTTTTCACTGAGGTTCGGTATGCCCATAGCGCTGAAAATAACATGTTGTGCCAATTCGACCGATGAACACCAATGGTTCGTCGGATCATGATAACTAGAACTTTGTTGATAGACTCAACCAAACCGTTGGCTTGCGGATAATAAGGAGTAGAGCTATCGTGGCGCAAACCAAGCTGGCTTGTAAGCTCAGTCATCATGACGTTTCGAAAATGGCTTCCATGGTCAGTAATGATTGCTTGTGGGACACCAAACCTAGTTATGATATGATTGAATACGAAAACTGCAGCTGTTTTGCCGCTTGCGTCGAATGTAGGCATCGCCTCGGCCCACTTAGTAAAATAATCAACCGCAAGGATGATATACGCATGCCCCCCGGCCGAGTGAGGGTTACAAGTAATAAAGTCGATACCCCATTTGGCGAATGGACCAACGGCAATTATAGGGTGGAGAGGAGCAGGTGGAGCGCGCATCTTGCGATCAAACACTTGACAGTTGTGGCACTTCCTGACTGCAATGATACAATCCTTAAACATAGACGGCCAGAAATAGCCAGCGCGCAACACCTTCTGAGCTGTGGCATACCCAGACATATGACCGCCACATGCTCCAGAGTGACAATCATTCAAAACCCTCTCAGCCTCTTCGTGAGTTAAACAACGTCGAAAAACTAAGTCTGCCCCCCGGCGATAAAGTGTATCTCCAATAATTTTGTATGGCTGGGATTGAAACCGAATTTTTCGACGTTCCGCGTTGGAAGCTTCAGGACGAAAGGTTTGGGTTTGGAGATAGATGATTATATCCCCGTACCACGGATCTACAGTACTGATAAGAAACAAAGATTCGTCCGCAATGGACTCTTCTGCCACAGTCTCTGTGTCAGCACTCGGGAAATCACACATCAATTCCGCGAAAACTAAGGATTTCTTAGACTTGGACTTCTCGAACTCCAAGTCGAACTCTTGCAGGATAACGATCCATTTAGAGTACTTGCCCCCTAGCAGTTGTTTTGTCAAAATATAAATCATAGGGTTGCAATCCGAAATAACTGTAGTTTTACGGAGAAGAATGTAGTGACGAAAACGCTGGACAGCTTGAACGGCTGCCAGGGCCAATTTCTCCACATGCGAATATTTTAGCTCAGTGGGATTCAAGGTTCTACTAAGATAATATATCACATGCTCCGCTCCGAATTCATCTTCTTGAACTAACACCATTCCAATGGTGGAATGCGAAGCTGCGAGGTATAAGAAGTAGTCCTGGTTGTAGTTGGGAGGATGCAACAACGGTGCATGGGTCAACGCGTGTTTAAGTGCATCAAAAGATTGTTGGGCAATCTCGTCCCAAAAGAATTGTGCGTTCTGTTTCAACAACCGTGTAAAACCTTTAGTGACCTCGGCGTAGTTTGGGATGAATCGGCGTAAAAAGTTCGCTTTCCCTTGCAAACTTTGGAGTTGGCGCAAACTCGAAGGAGGAGGCAATTTGATGATAGCCTCGACTTTCGAGGGATCGACGCGAATGCCGGCTTTTGAAACAACAAATCCCAGCAATCGACCTGTTTCTATACAGAAAACACACTTGTGGGGATTCAACCGAATTCGATAATGCCTACACCTCATAAAGATTGCTCGTAGGTGGACAAGGTGATCAGCTCGATGTAAAGAATGAGCAGGCAAATCATCGAGATAGGGTTGCACAATGTGCTTGATGTCATGAAATGCATAAGACATCGCCCGTTGAAAAGTAGCCCCGGCATTCTTAAGCCCAAAAGGTAATTTGCAATAAGCAAATGTCCCCCATGGACAAATGAATGCCGTTTTTGGTTGGTCGGCAGGTAGAATATTGATTTGATTATAGCCCGAGAAACCATCCATGAAGGAAAACATTTCACTTCCGGCACAATCATCAATAATTTGATCGATATAAGGCGTAGGATAGTTGTCTTTTGGACAAGCTCGATTTATATCCCTATAGTCGATACAGATTCTTATTGTTCCTTGTTTCTTATTGACCGGAACAATATTCGATACCCAATCCGTTAACGGGATCGGATAAATGAAACCTGCTTTCAACAGCTTTTCGACTTCTGCTTTAATCGCAGCCGCTTTTCGAGGGTGAATTTGACGCAACCGTTGCCGGACGGGTTTAGCATCCGGGTAGGTCTTTATTTCATGAACAACAATGGCAGGATCAATTCCCGGCATTTCCTCGTAAGACCAGGCAAACACGTCGCGGAATTCTTGGAATAGGGCCTTGTAAGTTTGGATTTCTTCTTCAGTACATGCGGCACCTATATGAATGTTTTCCTCGATTCCGGGCTTCACTGAAATATCAATGGGAATAGTACGAGAAATATTCCCTAAATTCAACTCTGAATCAGAATGTTTCGTTGGATCCTGAGCGTCTTTGACATATTCAGCGGTAAAGATAGATGAAAAATCATTTTCAAATGCATCATCCTTAGGTAAAAACGAAGATCTGTGATGGAGATCCTCCCATGGTAGATCATCTACACTTAGGATTTCGCGAAGTTGTTCGTCAGATGACACGACTTCGGGAAACGTTATCCGTTCTAAGGGTGAGGTGAAAAGTGACTCTTCACTGACCACATTCATTTGGTCGACTTCGGTTGAATGGAAGTCGGTAAAAGACATGAGAGCTTCATAAGCAATTTCATATGGACTCAAAGGCATAGCATTACCGAGTGAGTCTATCTCAGAGTCAGATGGGACGAACCAAGGATCATCATAAATAATGTTTTCTGATGTAATCATATGAATTGTTGCAAACGAAGGATCTGCGCTGAGTGGAGGGAGAGGAAAAGTTCCCAGTAAACCGGAATCCTTAACTAAACCTACACCAACGTCCCTATAAGGGATTGTCGTCTTACCGACATGCTGGATACTCTCTGAAGAGGCTGGGTCGGATGAAAAGTATGTCAGCTGATCAATAGTCACGATCTTACCGTTATGTGGAAACTTAATTACTCTGAAGACCGATGAAACGACCGCTGTCATAGCATATGACCAACTTCGACCCAAAAGAAGGTTGTAGTCTAGAGGGGCATCAACCACTTCCACATCCAGACTAACGGTTTTACCTTCAACCCCTATAGGCAATTCTTGTAGAATACCAAACGGACGGAACCCACGGCCATCAAAGGCCTTAAGGATGGTGGGGGATTGGTTCAACGAAGGAGAACCAAGCGATCTCCAACATTGAATCGACATAATACACGTAGAAGCTCCCTCATCAATCACAGTCCGATGAATAGGCCTGTTTTTGACTATCACTGGAATTTGGAAAGCCATTTGATGGGGGAGACGTGGCGTACTATTTTCTAGATCAAAGATCATTAGGTTCGGGTCCTGAACATCGACAGCTCCGATAGCCGACAAAAGCAATTTCCGTTGTGCTGGGCATGATTGCAGCACTTGAGTGCCGACATTGCTGAAGGTGAAACAGCTAAGTCCTCAACAATGTTGTAATTC
The DNA here is from genome assembly GCA_031772625.1 of Pinus tabuliformis. NCBI lineage: Eukaryota > Viridiplantae > Streptophyta > Pinopsida > Pinales > Pinaceae > Pinus > Pinus tabuliformis. The sequence continues at coordinate 736,104,463 of CM062807.1, forward strand.
TGGGCTGCTCTCGCATGTGGATTGAAAGCAGACCTTCGAAGTACACCCTTGGCGGGCGGCTTAATCACTAAGTCTGGGTTAGGTTTTTCGATCTGTAGTGGATCGGAACCAGGAGCTGAGGTTGATGGGTTAGAGTGAGAAGATTCTGCTTCCTTACCATCAACAGGAGCCTTACTACCATAATCTTGCGATCGAGTCGCAATCCTCACATGAGACATCATCAAAATGGGTTCTTCACTGGCATTCGAAGAAGAACCTATCATCTTATTCTCCTGCTCTGGAAATGGATTCTTTAACACAGCAGGAGTGGGAGAACCTTTGACTATTTTCACAACCTCGGCCCGATGAGGGCAATCTCTCGTAAAATGATCCTCTTCACAAATAAGACAAGGATATCGAGGTTTGCGTTTTTCGTCATTGGTTTCCGACTTTTCAGTTTTCTCCTTTGGAGCCTTGTCTGCTTTAGCCTTCTTCTTTCCTTTCTTCTTTCCACCGTTTTTTGATTTGGCCGTAGATGACTCTACAGCGTGAATGTCGGCGGTGAGTTCAGGAGAAGACTCTCCTGTCGGAGAATCAGGCAAAGTGATAATTGGAGTAGTTGAAGCCTTGGAAGACTTCTTCTTGCTCTTCGTAGTCACGATACCAATCATACCATCAGCGGCATGAGATCCCGAAGGAGCAGCAGCGATTTGATTCGACTTTGGAAGATCCGGAATCTTCTCGTGTAACGTACCCGACTGAGTGTAAACTAAGTCAAGGTATTGTGCCTGAGCAATGACTTGCTCCTCAGTAACTACTCCGGCCTTAGCTACATCTTCAGTAATCTTCGGTAATAATGATTTGACAAACCATTCAGCTAAGATTTGGTCCAGGATAAAAACTTTCACTAGCCTCCTTCGACGTCTCCACTCATGAATGTGATCAGAAATATACGTGGACGTCGATTGTTTTAGTGAAGTTAATAACTCCGTGCCGTTATCGTATCTGACCGGCAACTGAAAGTGAGTTAAGAACGAGGTAGCTAACTGGCTAAAGTTGTAAAAAGAGGCCCGTGGTAACTCAATGTACCACTTGGCCGCGAGACCAATGAGTGTACGCTGGAAAAGACGTAAGCGGATAGAATCATCTGAGATAGAATTCGAAGCACACCAGAGGTGGTAAGTCATCACATGATTGGACGGATCCTCTCCAGACTTACCTTCGAACTTGGGTATATCGCTGGGCAACTTATTTGGCATTGGCGGCCAGAACTGAAGATATTGAATTGGATCGTTCGTTAGGCGCGTCAAGTCGGGTAAATCCAAAGTTGCAATAAACGGTAACTGCCGGTTAGGATCTCTAAAACTCTGGGTCACAATACCAGCCCCAGGAGGAGGATATCCAGGATAACTAGGAACAGGAGTCGCATTTGGGATATTATATCCTCCTGGAAAACCAGGATTAACCGGACCGTACTGGGGTTGTTGAGGTTGTTGATAAGTGTACCCAGGATACGGTTGATACTGGTAAACCGGTTGTTGGACAGCTTGCCCATGTTGGTACTGTCCCTGGTACGGAGGTTGAACAAATTGAGGTTGAGTAGTGACAACCGTACTTATACCAGGCTGACCTACAGGCATCTGGACCGTGGTTTGAATCGTAGATCCAGACAACGGTAAAGATGTCTGAGGTGTGGTAACAGGGACAGTAGAAACTGGAGCCGTCGATACTCCAGAAGTAAGTATGGTAGATGTAGCGGTAGTTGCAGCAGCCGTTTGAGATGGAGTACTAGGTGCAATTGACGGCTGAGTAACTACCGAAGCTACAGAAGTTTGAACATTTGGCTGGACAGGTTGCGGTTGCTGGGTTGGACCAGAAACTACGGGTTGTCCAGCTTGAGGAACCATCTGTACACTTGGCTGCAACACCTGTTGACCCTGTGATGGATCCCACACTAACATTCCAGGGTACTGACCCGTAACAGGTTGAGGATACTGAGATCCATAACCAGATTGAGGGTAGGATTGATAATTGTAAGGTGCAGTTCCCATACTTGGAACATATGACTGACCTTGAGGCGGTTGATAACCTTGACTTGAGTATTGACCTTGAGGTTGATAACCTTGAGGTAAATACTGATACTGGGGTTGACCTTGACCTTGAGGTTGGTACCCTTGAGGTTGATAACCTTGGGGTTGATACCCTTGAGGTTGCCATCCTTGGGGTTGCCATCCTTGAGGTTGATATTGATACTGAGGTTGACCTTGGGGTACATATTGAGGCTGAGGTTGACCTTGAGGCAAGTATTGCACCATAGGTACATACTGACTTTGAGGTTGCCCCCCAGACACGATTTGTGTACCTTGAGGTTGCCCCCCAGGCGTTAACTGCGGTTGCCCCCCAGGCGGTAATTGGCCACCTTGAGGTTGGGAAACGGGAACTGAACCTGACATCATGTAAATGTCTCCTACACCCAATGGTATATTACCACTGTTTCCAGCAAATAACCCATGATCAACGGGTTGAGGAGATGCCCCCGCAAAGGTACCAGAAAGTGACTGATACCCAGTGGGAACAGAAGGACCGCCGTGTAAAAAAGATTCAGGACTTTGAGTAAACACGGACGACTGACCAGACATATTTACAGGAGTATAAGTACCTCCAGGTGGAAAAGGAGTACGAGGTGTAGAAAAACCTACTGAGTTGTCTAAAAAATTGGTTAACGCAAGGTACCAAGAAGTACTTCTAGGAGGACTGTAAAAGATGGATTCACGCTCCCTTAGATCAATAGTAAGTTGACCTTCAAGGTGAGAGACACCTATATCTTCTTCTGGAGCAAGTTCTTCTATAGCAATCAAACCAGAAGGTAGATTTTCGGTGATAATTCTTTCTATTCTCGGTGAATCAGGGACACTAGAAGTTGGAGTAACAGGTTCAGAAATTTCAGGTTCTTCGCCTGTTTCACTGGCAGATGAAAAACTACCAGCAAGCTCGGAAACTGTAACAGTTTCGGGATTGTAACCTGTTTCTAAACTTTGGTAATCTGGATGGACTACCAAGGAAGATTCTCCTTCTTCAGGTGAACCTACTCTACTGTCACTAGGAGGAGTTACAAGGACCTTTAACCCTTCGTACTGACCCGGAATGTCTTCAGGAGATTCACCCCGCGATTTACGGAGTTTTCTTAACAAATCTATTCCGGTAACAATCTCAGGAGACTTGCCCCGAAGTCGACGGGACTGTCTCGGTAATTCCGCCACAATTAAAGATTTTTAACTACAACACACGAAAACAAAGTAAAAATTTCAAATCAAACCACCTAAAGTCTTCTAAAGAAGCAAACAAATTTGAAGCACACGCCTAAATAATCTAGAGCGTCAAACCAAACACAAACAGTAGTCTTCCGGACCAAAAGCGCTAGTTGGTGATTAGGCCCAACCTCGCAGGATTCAGTACAGAAATGGCGGGTGGAACAGTTACCCCGGAAACCTGCTTAATGAATAGACCGGCACAAGTTCCTCCACTTTAACCGTCTCGAAGTGAAGTGAACCCCCCGGAAAATCCAAGTGAATATAACCGACGTCTGCTCCAGGTACAGTGGGACCTTCCCTCCACCGTCACCTCGGTAGAACCCTAAAGATTATGGTCACTAAAGTTACCAATCACAACAATTACACCTGGGGGAACAGTCTAAACTCCGACAGCACGCAAGGGCAGAGTAACAAGCTCAATCCCCTTACCGGCTCCTTGACAATAATCCAAGGTTTACCGATAAGTGACCCATGGCTCCTCGACAATGGTTAATCCGAGGTTTACCGTTTGTAATACGTACTGTCTGGCGTCGTTCCCAATGAGGGGGGAATGATCCCCTCACTGGTTCGGACACGAGCTCGTGCTTCTCCTTTAAGAGGAGCTTTCCCAGAGTGCAACTGAAACAATTGGATTTAATCTACTCAAGATAAACTATCTGTTTGGTTTTGTAGTCTTGGAGAGTTAAGTACTCACCTACTCCAAGACCCTAGCCTAAGCTATGTTGGTGTTTCAGAGCCCTAGAAAAATAAAAATTACTAGATTGATTTTAATTTAAGCGTTACTTTTAAGGTTGTTTCTTAAGTCAAAAGGTGATGGAAGTGAAACCAGTGGTGTGTTGACTCGACTCGAAACCACTACAAAATGCACCTAGGATGATTTACCCACTACTTTACTTTTTCGATGAATTGCTTAACTAAAAAGTTGAGAGAATGCAATCTTTATAAAAGCAACTTCTTAATTGAAGACAATCAAAGAAACAATTTGTTTGTCTTTTCCAAGCATAAAAAACATGACCGCTCTTTACATGCACGAAAAAACTCTTTTTCTCTTTCAAAAACAAAAAGCTACTTGAAACAAGACTTTTAAAGAAGATGTTTTTGTATTTTTCTTTTAATAAAGCAAATAAATCTAAGGTAACAAAAATCAATCTTAACAACTATTAAAATCTACGAAAATTCACTCATAAGCAAACTAAAAGGTAAATTTATTCTAAGCAATCTTAACGAGGCCAAAACCAACAATGATTATTCTAAGGTGTTTTACTTGATCACAATCAAATCAAGGACTAGCTTATTGCAGAACCAAAAACTAGCCAAAACAAAACTCTAATCTTTTTGTTCTTTTGTAAAATGGAAATCAACACTTTATAAACAAGTAATTTGAAATTTGACCCAAAACAACTTAAATGGCAAGCTGCTCACACAAGGAGACTTTACGACAGGCCCGACTTCTAAGAAGGCTGACAAACCAGAGAGATCTAAGGCTGGACAACTTTCTACCGTCAAAGTCACTACAGGACCTATCCAAAAATCAAACCCTAGGCCTAAACTTCGTTGAAATCCACTAAAACACTCAAAGCTCACAAAACAAGTTCAGGTGAAAATTTTTGACAGGGTACTAAAGGATCTGGGCAGAAAACACTAAGAAAAATCAAAATCTAAAAGCAATTAAAGCAAAAAATGGAATTTTCCTAAATTTTACAGGAAGACGCAGGCAACCCGTTATAACAGGCGCGGGCCCGCTCTGTGCAAACGGCAACAGCGCGTCCAAAGACGCACTGTGCAGTACTCAGAGGGTGCGTCCTTCTGGAAAAGTTAAGAAAAACCAAATCTAACTAAATCTAAAGCTAAGCCACCCAAATACTAATTCTCACAGTCAAAAACCAGAAAATAAAAATGATTTTCTCAGAGCAAAGTTCACACAAAGGAAAAGACTTTCTCATTAATGGAGTCCCCAGTGGAGTCGCCAATTTGTCGTGGCGGAAAAAGTCGTTTGTGCGGACACAACTGACCTCCCTAGGAGTCTAAACTCTCTAGCGACAAACAAGACAAAATGGAGTGATCTTTCTCTAAATATACCTTTTAAAACATGAAAACTACAAGTGTTTAGGCTTACCTTATTCCAAAACGTTGTTGTTGTAGTCCGTCCTTGCCGATCCGGATGAGCTCCTCCTTCACATTAATTCCTGCAACCACAAACAATCAAACAATTACCAAGCACTTGCATTTCATATAATAAAACATATACTCAACATGCAGACCAAGGAACACATGAAATAACTCATTAACACAAGCTATTGAGAAAAATAAACCAGTTTGTATTAATAACGAAATGAAGAAACTCTTACAACCTGGCCTTGGTGTTGTGCAAGTTCCTCCCAGGGTCCATCAAGGGTTTTCCTCTACTTTGACAAAGCTCACCCACTTCCAAGTAGAATCAAGCAAAGACAATCTCTCCTCACAAGGTTCTAAATGGGAGTCCTAATTCCTGCAGCATTTACCCAAAGAAAATGTATAGCTCCAACCTCCTCTCCCTCTGGCTCAAAGCCTTTATTTATAGTGTTGTAAAGAGGTTATTCAGGTCCACCATCAATGGGATAATCCCCCTCTTTGGGTGGGATAGCTCCCTTATTGATGGGATAAGTTCCTCCTTAATAGGGATACATGAACCAACTGGAGGCGCATCCATTCCATCAACCCGACCTCTAGAAAGTTCTAGAAGTAACCACAAGTAACTTTTTTAAGATGAAACTTGCGCATTTTGCCTTTTACAGAAGGACGCACCTGTCCCTTAACATACAGAGCGTCCAAGGACGCAGCTTTTGTGAACATTGTGAGCGTCCCCGCAGGTAAGGCTAGAGAGAACCTGCGACCCCAGAGATAAACACATTTTTTACAAGACTTTCTCTCTTCTTTGAGTTTGAGATGGATAGCAGAGGCATAAGACTTGCCTAAGAGGGTAGCATGACTGTTGATTGAGCCATACTAACTGTAAGTAGTCATGGTGACATTTTTTAGTGTAACAAGGAGCCCGTCCCCATCACGACAAACTTGATTCACTGCATTTGCCAACTTCCATGCAAAGGAGAGGACCTCGCTGACATCTCGAAAGGGAAAAGAAGTGGCTTGGCCATCGTAGAGGCCATGAAGAAAAAGTACAAGTTAGCAAAGAAGAAGAGGGGCTATGCCATATCCAGCATCAGTGAAAAAGCAGTGAATGTGGCAACCCAAATACTGGTTAGTAAGGTTATGCATAAGTGTTATGTAGACAAGGTACTCACGCTGGTGGTCGCACTGGAAGAGTAATGCACGGAGGGGTCTAGTTTAACTGGTCCCAGTTCCTCTGCAAGGAGTTTTAGAGAATTTTCGCGAAGCTCAGGAACAGGGCAAAACATTCCACTATGCATGGCTTTTACTATCCATAGCGCTCGTGGCAGGGGAATTACTAGAGGATAGTCAATTCCCCACGAAGTACACTTCACTCTGGGCTACAAAGGATGCCACTAGGATCCGCGATAGTAAAATATTCTAGGTGTTCATGGAGATGAACCTCAGAATGGGGATCAACCACAAGTCGCGGTTGTCGCACACTGTCTACAACAACCTTCAGAGTTTTGCGGAATTTAAAGCTAACATCCATAACATTTACATTAGAGCGCGCAAGGACCCGAACAAACAATGGAGGTAGTTACCCTTTGTAGCCACAGATGATGTCATCTTTAACATCATAGAGACATGGCCTCCGGAATGGTGCGCTCCAGAAATTGCGGAGATAGAGAAGTTGGCAGCACAAAGGAAGAAAGATGAGGCCAAGTTGTGCATTGCCTAGTTGGCAGAAAAGAGAAGGAAGGAGGTAGCGGCAGCAGAAGTGCGGGCGGTGCGAGATGCTGCACAAATAAAAACTGAGCAGGAAAACGCCACAATAGTAGCAACAACAACACAGGAGGTAGTTGCGAAGGTGTACGAGGGCTAAACGTCGCCTTCGCATGGGCAGGAAGTAGAGGAAGAAGAGGGAGGCACGTACCCACAAACGACATCCACACAGTTGAAGCACCAGCACCCAGCCGAGCGGACAAGGTTGTGTAAGAATTTCAAGGCATCGAAGTTGTCTATTGACCCGATCACCCTAACTGAGGGTGATCTACACAACATCGGCAAGAAAGTGCATGATGTCACCTCTAAGGCCCTCCAAAATTTTATGCAGGGGAACCATATTGTGTTGGGGGCCCTCAAAGGACAATTGCAGGAATTACAGGTGCGCCCTCCTTAGGCTGGTACCCTTTTGACTAGCCTCGCAGTTAGAACAACAATATTAGAATAGATATTGCACGCGTGGATGGCGAATACCATGGTGCTACCAAAAAGGGCACTAGTGACAATAAATGAGGTCGACAGGCCTACAATTAGCACGCTGAAGGGTCTCAGTATCAATATGGCTACACTCCCGCGAGAGACCCTATATGTTTTGCAGGATGGGGTAACTGCAGAGCTACGAGCTAGGGAGAGCCACGCACTGCAAATCCTCAGCGAGCAGAAAATTAATATGGAACAATTGAGCTTGTAGCATGACGAAGTGGTGTCACAGAATCAACAACTGGTACAGGTAATAGACGAAGCTTGCTAAAGCATCCCGGAGCTGGCCATCCTAGCAGACATACCAAAAGAGGCACGCATCCACAGGTTAGTATCAGGGGTGTGTGAGGCACGAGAGGAAATGACAAAGGTTCAGCTAGAGATGAACCTTCAGATCATCGAGCTGCGGTTAAAGGCATAGCCGTCCACCCCTCTAGAAGTCAGAGAACAACGCGCTAGCACTATCACAGCGGGACTAGACGAAATTGGCAGTGTAGTGCAAGACTGCACCAACATGTTGGAAGAATCCTTTGAGGTCCTCAAAAATCTGCAAGAGGACCCCAACATCCAGCACTTAGAGACAGAGGCGTGAGAAATCCAACAGCAGTAAGACAGTGTCAAAGGAACTGCGCAAATGGTGGCCCTCACTCAGAGGCTCACATGGATGCAACAGGCTAAAGCGCTGAAAGAGCAAGTGGACACGGCACGACACAAGGAAGCAATCCTAAAGGCACGCATTCAGCCTTGGATCGACGAGGCCTTCACCATCACAGCAGAAATTGAAGGTAAGCTTGCACACATGCAAGGGATGCATGCACTGATGCAGAGAATCACTTCCGACACAGAGGTCTTGGAACACGTATGCAGCAGATCCAGCAAGCAGCAGCTCAGTCCATTTTTGACCTTGCCGCAATTCGAGAATAGTTGGAGGGGCTCTGTGCAAAGATATCTGCACCGACAGAGTGACTCGAGGGTGAGTCACGATGTTTATGATGGGGGCCTGTTGGGCATGGAATCCCCCCAAGGCATGTTTTGGGGCTTAAAGCCCAAGTTTTGATAGAATCTTTGTAAAAGCTCCGCGAATTGAAAGCACTAGGCACGAAAGTGTAATAGAGTCACAAGGTTGTCCACCCTTGTTTTTGTAATGTAATGTCGGCTGGATAGACCTACACATGGTTCGCGGACCATGGGATTGTATAAATAGAGCAAGGCTCTAAGTGTAGAAAATAAGTAACCAATAACAAATAGAAGAGAAGCATGAGAAGTCTAAGGGATTGAGTCAAAGTGTAAAGTGTGTATGTGGGTTGTAGAGTAGGAGAAGGCTCTGCAGTTGAGTGTGCAAAGGCCTAGTAGTCCAGAGCTAAGCGCACGGACCCCTGTAGCTGACTGTGTAGGGAAGGTTGAGTCTGTAACCATTGGAAGAATCAATAAAGAAAAGTTTTCCTATATTTTTGTTTATCTTTTTCTAGTTTAATGCATGATTGGATATAATTTGTAAATATACTATTGATTTACTGTGTGATTGTGTATGAATGTTTTGTATTGCTAAGACATTCAAGTAGGTGAAGATAATTAATTAACACTGGAAGATAAGTAAGATCTCGGGTAATGGCATAGAGCATGACATAGCCCCTGGTTAGGACTGTGCAAAGGCAGTGTATCAGGTCATGAGGAACTGGAAGTGCATAAAGTGACCTACGTGCAGGAACAAACAGAGGACCAGTCGTACCTCTCAGACATCTCAAGGGTGTGGAAACCTGGTTCTAGCACCCTCCCATACTACTTTGGGTCAGACCTCAGTCTACGCTCTGCGGACTGTTGCCGAAAGGGCCAATAGTACAGGGATTTGCTTGGCTAATTAACTCTGAACCTACATCAGGCCCCAACAAGCCAACAACAGGTGAGAAATACAATTCATTGTGTCTCTGGGCACCTTAAACACTATCAATCTTTAGCTCATAAATTGACTTCTCATTTTTCTGCTTTCAACATATCTTCAATCCCATGATTACAAAACACAAGTGCTGACTTACTTGCTAATGTGGCATCCAGGCTTATACCCTTAGAAGATTTTAGTCCAGATAGATTTTCAATAGAATTAATATTTAGGCAATCAATTCCAAACAATGTAACAAATTGGAGAGTATTCAACAACGATGTGGATATAGTTAATTTCCTTACATCAAAGGGATCGTATGAAGAACAGATCATAGATGAATAGGACCGTGATCTAGAAATCAAACTTAATCATGATCATAACCCAATCCCAAAGTTTGTGGTTAAAATTGAAGATCTTTGTGATCTAAAGGATAGATTTAAGAAAATTACTAACTCCAAAACTCAAAGTTCTACTTTGAGATTTGAAGTAGTAAACCTAGGGTCAAATGAAAAACCTCAAAATGTCAACCTAGGTCTAGGCCTATCATCTGAAGAAATAATGTCATTCATCAGGTTGTTAAAGAAATATAAAGGTGTTTTTGATTGGGATTATGCAAATCTCAAAACTTATGACGCCTCTATAATTCAATATAGCATACCCATGATTTCAAATGAAAAGCCAGTTCAATAGAAGCTTCGCAAAATTCACCCAAACCTTGAAATTCAAATAAAATCAGAATTGAACAAGCTTCTAAAAGCCAAAATAATATTCCTTGTTATACATTCTAAGTGGGTATCAAATATGGTACCTGTAAGGAAAAGGAATGGAGATATTATGATTTGTATTGATTTTAGAAACTTGAATCAAGCTTGCCAAAAGGATAACTTTCCCTTGCCCACCATGGAATAGATATTGCAATTAGTTGCAGGTTCTGAATTAATGTCCTTTCTAGATGGATTCTCAAGATATAATCAAATACTTTTCCATCCAGATGACAAATTAAATACAACATTCAGGACCAAGTGGGGAACATATGTCTATCAGAAGATGCCTTCCGGACTCATAATGCGGGTGCCACATTTCAACGTGCTATGGAAATTGCTTTCAAAGTTCTAATCAATAAATTGGTAGTTATTTACTTGGATGACATCACAGTCTATTCCAAGGATAGGAACAATCATTTAGCTAACATGTAACACAATTTCAAAAGATGAAAGAAATACGACATTTCCTTAAATCCCAAAAAATCCTATTTTGCTTTACCAGAAGGAAAACTCCTTGGGTTTATAGTATCCAAGAAAGGAATTTACATTGATCCTGATAGAGTCCAAGAGATTGAAAAAATTCCCCTCCCTCACAACAAGAAAAACATGTAATCATTCCTAGGCCAAATAAATTTTGTAAAAATATTTGTCCCAGATTTTTCACAAATTGTTCTACCCCTTCAAGCGATGATAAGAAAAAATGTAGTTTTCAGATGGAACAAGGATGAAAGAGAGTCATTCGAGTTGATTAAAAAATCTATTATTAATGCTCCCTCATTGAAAACCCCAGACTTTCTCAAACCTTTTGTATTATATACTTTCTCATTTGATACATCATATGCAACAGTTTTGACACAGCTGAATGATGAAAATGTTGAGGCACCTATCTCCTTTTTCAGTTCTAACTTACAAGGCGCCGAATTAAATTATTCATCTATAGAGAAACAAGCATTTTTTGTTTTTAAAACTTTGAAACATTTCATACCTTTTCTTCTTAAAACCCATACAAAGATAATTGTACCCTACCCTGCAATAAGACAACTATTGATCCAAAGAGAAGTAGGGGAGAAAAGAGCTAATTGGGTAACTGCACTCCAAGAATATGATGTAGAAATCTAGCCAGCTAAAATTGTCAGGGGCCAAGGTTTTTGCAAGATGTTAATAGGAGCTTCCTAGTTACCACCAGAAGAAGATCAAGGTAATGAAGTACAAATATCAGAGGTAAGCCTCAATGAGATGCAATCACAATATGCTGATTTGAAATTTTATCTAAAAAATGGATATGTTCCTATGCATCTTAATTATAAAACAAAGCGAGCTTTAATATTGAAATCAAATCAATGTGGACTAGTCAATGATGTATTGTTTAGGAACAATTATGATTTAGTATTGCTGAGATGCCTAGAGAAACCTAAAGCTGAAAAGGTCATGCAAGAATTACATGATGGACTAGGTGGAGGACATTTTGGAGGAAATACCACGGCTCACAAAATCCTACATGCAGGCTATTATTAGCCAACGGTATTTAAAAATTCACATGAATATGCAAGGAAGTGAAAAAATTGTCAAACCACAGCTGGAAGATAAAGAAATCTAGCATTCCCTTTACAACCAGTTAACATCCAACAACCATTCAAATAATGGAGATTAGACATAATTGGTGAGATTGTTCCTAACTCTTCCAAACAGCATAGGTACATCCTTATAGCTACTGATTACTTTACTAAGTGGGTAGAAGTTGTCCCATTAAAGATAGCTAATACAAAAAAATATTATAGACTTCATTGATCAGTACATAATTACCAAATTTGGCGTACCCTCAGCATTAATGTTTTATAATGCATCTTACTTTTCTGGAAATACAATGGTAGAATTTTCTCTTAAGTGAGGTTTCAAGTTGAAATATTCAGCCAATTTTTATCTGTAAGGCAATGGATTAGCAAAATCAAAAAACAAGAACCTCATTAGAATTATCAAAAGGACGATTGTTCAAGTTCACAGGAATTGGCACAAATGATTAACATTTTCTCTATGGGCAAACATGATTACTCAGAAATCCTCTATTGGTTCTTCTCCTTTTGCTTTAGTTTATTGAAAATAAGTTGTTATTCCCACAAACATAGCAATCCCATCTCTTTCCCTAATGCAATTTATTGATGAAAACCCATCATCTTCTCTCCAAGCTAGACAATTTCAAATTCTCAAGCTTGAAGAAGAAAGAGAAAAGGCTAAAGTAACCCACTTCCATCATCAACAATTAGTCAAAGCTTCTTTTGATACAATTTTGCTAGTCATAAAAATCTTGAAGTAGGTGACTTGGTTCTAAAATGGGACAGAGTACACGAGGAAAAGGATAGACATACCAAATTTCAAAGACGATGGCTTGGCCCTTTTCAGATCATTGAAAAAATTGGACAATCAACGTTTCTTTTACAACACTTATCAGGTAAGAAGGATTCTTTTCCCATCAATGGGAAAATTTTGAAAAAGTACTCCTAGGAGATAGACTCTTCCAATTTTGTAACATATTGCTTTCTAGGAAAATAATGGTCAATTAGTATTTACTTTTGGCTTTTCAAAATAAAATCTTTGATAACATTTTTGTTTTTTCACTTTTATAAGAAAGTAAGAGTTAAAAGGAATAATTGGGACATTTGAGTACTAAAGTAAACTTGATCTCTTTGGAAAAACTTGACCTTGCTTAAAACATTTATTTTACGAACAAACTCTTATCTTTATAGAATATGAGGGTTTTCTTACCAGTCCAAAAAAAAAAATCTTTAAGCTAGTAAGGATTTTTGCAGATCAACATCTTTAAAACTCTATCATTATCACCCAACACTCCCAATAGAGCCAATGATCCACCCCATCTGTTAAAATTTTCCTTTTTCAAAGTGTAATTCTAAAATATAAAAAAAGATAAAAGATAAAAAGTCTCATTACGAGCTTGTTTACCATGTTCATAGGGAAGTGATTAAACTGATATTACCAATACTGCATACCAAATAGGGTATTAGCTAATGGTCTCCTCAATCAGAAGACAAGGGGTCTCATCAAGAGACAACTTGTTTAGTTTAGTTACAACCAATGAATGGAATTGTCATTAGTAGGTTACCACGCCTAGACAACGTCTTTTAAGAAACCAAAAAAGAGAAAAATTATATTCAAAAAAGGAAAAAGAGGACAAGGTCCAAATGAGATTCATTCCAAGTGAATATCATTTTTAAATTTCAAAATTCATACCGATGGGGCAATGAATCATTGTTGGTTAAAATATAACCCTATCGAAGCTATGAACGCCTACTAGCAACAAAAGCTCTATCTGTGGTAAATGAGTAAACTACAAAAAACTAATCTGCAAAGGAAACCTACTATGTTTCTTTAAACTTTATTGGCTGATGAAGATGTTTATACTTCTATCATTACAAGAGTAAATTAATTAAGTAGATAAGCTAAGCAAGTAATGATGATTCCAGAGACATGTCGTTTACTTTATAACTCATGTAATAATTATTCTTATAACCCTAATTAATTTTAAAGTTTTTAGAAATATCATAAAACTACTAAGATATAACTGGTTCTCCCAAGCGAATCACCAATTGTTGTACTACGAAACAACCCCCCCATTTATAACAAACAATAGATACGCTTAGAATTGTAAATGGGGACCCTTTTATATTTTTAGGCTTAGGATAATAAAACCCTAACTCTAAGAAAATTCCTAGGAAAGCCTTGCAAAACTAACTAAGGATGAAATCCATATCGTAGATCGCAAAATCACACTTTTCCACATGACCATGTTAAAAAAACTTTACAAAAGTGCGATATGCGATTAGGTCTCTCACTGCAATAACATAGCCTTGTCATTTGGCAATCGCATTTCACACTTCACATAGTTCATGAGAAACTTGACCAACTCATTAGAACAACCACAAACAATTTCTGAAATGCGATATTGCGATCTCCGCAATGGCATTTCGCTTAATACTTCCGGTAATGCTATACTGTATCCCTTTTAAGACCACGATGCACGATTAAGTCTGGTAAAATGTGTGGAATAATTACCTTTTAAATGCTAAAACAAATGATTTGACAGGTTATTAAATATTTAGTGGCCCGACGAAGGATAATCATTTTCCTAGTTATGGGTAGTTATAATCGACTATCTCATTAAAACCTTTTTCACGATCCAAAGTCATTTCACAGAAGCTTTCAATCTTAATTACTAGATATCTTCTACACTGATATATCTTGTCTATCTCAGGAAAGCAACAAAAGACATGTCCCTAAGAAAGTTGATGCATAAATAGAGCAAACAGACCATTGTTGAAGCTGAGTTTACAGAGATGGCTCCTATCTTTGGGGATACAATTTGTGATGCTGCCAGAGGCGCAACAGCCTGGGAAGTAATTTACAATAGTCTGGATGACGATCATTTTAAAATCACCATTACGAGAGCAACAAATGACTCAAAAAGGCCTTCAAAACTTCAGTGTAGAGATGCATCCTGTTCATTCCTTCATAGGATAGGAGCAAGGGCTAAAATCCTACCCTATACAGATATGATCAAGTGGGTGATTAAAAACCTTATCGTTGAAGATAGGTAGCTCAAGAATTCAAAGATGGAGCTCATTGCTTCGTTCAAAGCAGAAGAGGTGAAGAATATGTACCACATACCTGATCCCCAGGATAGCTACGACAGTACATTTGTGGCTAACTTCACAAAGAAGAATCCAGACTCCTTCAAGATAATTTAGGGTTGGAGGGTGTTGGATAACAAATTTAAGTATGACAAATCGAGTATGTATGCTATATCCTCTTTGGAAAACCCCTACAACTATGCAGTAGCCATGTTATGTAGATTGTATGGGCTACCCAATAATACTAAGTTTTCAATAGAATGGATTCCTTTGATTGATGCATGTGTTAATTCCCATATCATGAATTGGAATTCCATCTTATCTGACAATCTAGCCACGACCATTACCAAATATCAACAGAAGAAAGCCTCCTTTTCAGATAACCTCCCTCCCTTCTATTTTAGTGCCTACATTATGTATGATATCTGTTTTTGCACAACATTTCCAACCATGGGTTGGAAATGGACCTTACAATATCCTTACCCAATCCATCTCATTCATAAACAAATATGGGAGTCACATTACATACCTCACTTCTATAAGATATTCCATGTTGTTGTGTTGCCCCTACATCAAATGATTTTCAATAAGAAAGCCCTTAGGTTCTCCCAAGAAGCTGCAGCAGACCTGCTTACTGTTTGCAAGTATTTTATTGAAGAGTGGTTCACTTATATTAGGATTTTTGGTAGCACAGCTGATCCACACATCCTACCTTTATATGTTTCTGATAAGTTATTAGCAAGAGAAATTGCCTACCATACTGTGGGAAAGGGCCTAGCTGAAGTTCTCAAAGACGGCAAGAAGTCATTATGGCCCATTTTCCTTGTCAAATGCAATTCTTTTTCTTTCGCCAATTTTGTTCATGGCACTAAGGAATCAACACATATGGAAGCCCTCAGGTTTCATACATTGCCTAAGAGGCAATTTGATCCAAATAAAGTGGCATGCAATGTCACTACTGGAGTTAAACTCAAGCCATACAATCATGACGATAATCATTTTGAGGATTTGTTACAGTCAGTCGTATCCTTCGACCAAGCGTTTGAATGGGAAAAAGCGGATATAAAACCTGAATATTTTCAAAGATTATAGGAATTCAAAGATGAGAGGCTCTGGGTGATCCCAATGAATCTATTAAAACCCGAGGATAAGTCTACTTCAAGCATCACTATTGATAGTGGAGGACCTAGGTCTCAAATAGACTCTAAAGTAAACATTGAGAAGACACCAGACACATGGAAGCCCCAAGATGCCAACAACACAGCTGAGTCCAACAGGAATTCAGCTGAGAAGCAAGTGATGATCACCCCGGATACAGAAATTGGTTCAGAGACCAAAGGCGGTTGTTTGGAGCAGGAGTGGGATCAGTTTAATTAGAAATTGCAAGGCAGTCCCAAAGCCTCAAATGCCTAAGAAACAGAGGAATTCAAAACTCCTCCACATGTTCATAAAGATATAGAGCCCAAGTCTGTAGATGGACAATCTACACCTATGGACGAATAAGAAACAACGTCCCAACACACTGAAATTATCCACGCTCTGCCCACATCAGAGTTTGTTCTCAAAGTGACTGAAATACCTCCACTTGATGTGTTCTATAGCCCTCTCCACAAGGTTATAGTTAGAAGGCAAAGAAAAAGGAGAAGGGTAGATGCACCTGAATTCCCACCAGGAAACGAACCCATGGACATTGTCTAGAAGGACATTCCTTTCAATCCAGATGAGAAATTGACTATACTATCACAGTTCACGTGAGCATACGCATCAGACACTATGGACAAGGCTACTAAGGTCTCTACTCTGCTAACGGAGAAAGAGGAGAGAATTTCACAACTCGAACAAGATATCGAGGCAGAGAAAGCAAGCACAAACAGGCAAGTGGCGGAGCAACTAAAGCAATTGTAGCAAGACATGGAGGTCCTGAAAATAAGCCATGAGGCTAATATATCAACCAAAAACATGCAACTCCAGGAAATGCAACAATCCATGGAAAGATACAAGGACGTTCCCACTACTGAGGAGTTCATCAAAGAGGCCTTGGAATTAAATTCCCTTCTAGTGAGACAGCAAGAGTATTTCTGCCAAAAGATGTCACATATTACTCCCTATCTGACTACTAGCGACCAACTGACAGACAAGGAAATTGACCAAAGAATGGAGTTTAATGATTTAAACACCATAATATCTAAGTTCATTGAGTGGCAGGAAACAAAAGACGGAAAGAAGGCCAATCTACCCGAGATTGAAGAAACTCATAAAGATATTCTCTTTATAGATTGGGATTCCAGAATCAAACAGGCTGAGCTAATAGTTGTAAGGGTAGCTGGAGTATCAAAGAACATCGTCAAAGTAGTGAACCACATCCTGTTCGCCACCACTCTCATCAAGGAAGGAAATACGAAAGAAATGCCTAATTTAACTACTCTATATAAAGACTGGCAAGAAAAGGTGGGGATTTAGAGAGAGGCAATTGCAAAACTGACCATGGCCAACTAGGATTCATATCTACAGTATCTGGTTAAACCACATAGTTAGATTATGACTCTCAATTGTTCCCTTCACACGACTCAAAGGATGTTTCCACCACTCACCGATGCGATCTTCACCGGATAGCTCAGGACTCATTTCAGGCCACCTCCTCAAATTCAACCGACGACTGATATTTGTGATTTAAAGGACAAGTTGGTAGACAGCAAGTCATCCTCTTAGTTTTGTTTATTTAGCCTCTATTTATTTTTGGAGTTAGATACCTAGTTAGGAGGAAGGTTGTTTGAAACCTCCTCAAATTTTGTATAATCTATTTTTTCACATTTAGTTAGAGTAGTATTTATACCCTTCTCATGCATCTAGAGAAGGGTCCATAATTTTATCAAAAACATTTACAAAGAATGCACTATTATAAGTTCATGAATGCTTTGGTGAAATGATGGAACATGATTGTTTCTTTTAGGTATCAGACTACTTTCCTTTGTTGATGCAATTTTTTATTCTTGGGAGACAATTTGATTTGAAGAAAGAAGTTGGTCTATGTCATTTGTCAAATGACTAGGACTTCACAAATATGGTACTATTATCATGTATGATTGATTGTGTTTACATTTAATTAGTGGAAAAACTTTACTTTCATGGATTACATGTGAGATTTATTATTTCTGTTAAGCGTTAATTGCACTTTTGTATGATGCCTAGCTGAGGTTGTGATTTTCATATATAACTCATCATATATGCAATATATTTTATAAATTCCTTTGAATAACTATTTAGTCAAAGGAATTATCTTTTACGTTATCATCTCTATTTAGTTGTGTTCAATCTTTATTATCACATGCTAAATAGATATCCTTGTAGATCACATATCACACAAGAACACCCAGGTTTATATTAGAATAGGTTAGTTAGAGAAATTTCATTGTAGAATAGGTCACTTAGATTATCATTATTCTATTGCAAATAACTCATAAACCACCCCCTCTCATCTTAAAACCCACACTAGGAAAATGGTCCCATTATCCCCAGTCAGAACCACCACTTTAAATGGAAAAGGAGTTGTCTTAAGGTCTGGACCGAGTGGTTATCCGCCATGTTTCGACAGAAAAATTATGAGGCCACAACACATCGTCAAGTCATGTAAGTGTGTATTTTCAAGATCACATATGCATCTTTTGCTCGTTCACACACTTAGTCGCTTTGTTGAAGTTCTGACGACCCGATTCCCCTCTGACAGCCATACCATCACTCAGTCATCGACTCGATCGACTGACACCCAGAACAGTGCAGAAGCACCAAGCAAGCCATTTTAAGTTGCACTGCCCACAAAGAAAATCGATCAACCTGCATGTTGGTCAACCAGAGAGTTTGAACCGGTAGCCACCCCAGGACTGACTCCCCTCAAAAATTGCATAGAGACTGGAGACCTTGCCTGCTCCACTAACTGAGAAAGTTGCGCAAACAGGTTAGATAGACACCAAGTTCCCATCCCTATCTCCCTTCAGAGAATTGTTTATTTCTTCCAACCAGCCCTCCCTCCAGTCGACCGACTGCTCACAAAGAAAATTGCACAGTTTTCATGAGCAAGTCCTCTACTGCCCAGTAGTCCACTCAGCTCAAAAACCACGGGGTTGATTCATGGTGTTTGTTGAGAGTTTTGTGTTATCAATATTTTGTGATTTTTTATGCTTTATTTTTTGTTTCTTATTGCATTTGGTGAATGGCCATGCCACTTTGTTTGTGGTTTCATATTTTTATTGCCTTTTATGTTTTGAGGGTCATGGGAATTGGTTGGGGAAATAGGAAAGTTGATGTATCTCAGAGAGATCTAAATGAATCCCAAAAGGTAATGTAAGACCTGGATGAAGCTCGATTCATGAGTAAGGGTAGCTAAAGGCAAGAATATGTCAATTGGTTGGGTCCATTGGGGTAAATGGAAAGTGGTAGGATAGTCATGATAAAGGTACCAAGAAAGGTAAGGTGAATGGATTGAGGCATCAGATGCGTTGGCTATGTTGGGAACTATTATTTTCAATGTTGTGCATGTTGTGCACAGATAAGTGGAGTTCTCTTATCCTTAACCTTTTGAACATTGGTAATTGTGTTGTGATCATAGTCATGCTAATGTTTATATATATATGTATGTATGTATGTATGTCACTGTCTGACAAGGTCGTTAGGCATCATTCTTGTGGAAGGATGATTGCTCTATGCAGGTGAATGGCATGAAAAGGTTATTGGCTATGAGGAATCTATAGGTTTTAACCCCATACAGAAATTACCTGCATACAGATTCTAAAAAATAAAAAATAAAAAATGGCGAGAGAATAAAACATAAAACAAATATATATAGATATTTTCCCATGGATCCTAGAACCAGAACTACCATATTGATTTTTCATTATATTCACTTCAATGTTACAATACATGTATATACATGCCAAAACATCCATAAACCCCAATCCATTAACCCTAGATTAAAACATAACCATAGTTCCCTTGACCGGATCTACAAAATACCATGGGCAGAAAACCATCATGCCCAAAACCATATGAAAAAACCACGCACAAAACCATAGGTAGGTCTACCCACATAATATAAGGTCAAAAAAAAAAAACCCCGTCCCACTGCCCTGAACCCTGTAGAGGGGGGCTATCGCCCCCCTTAAACCCCTCTATTAGAAAATTATATATTACAGAGCAATGGAACACATAGAATATATTGCAGAAATATAAACACATAAAACAAGAGAGACGCGGATATACGTGGATAACCCAACTTGGGCTACATCCACAGAGAAATAGCCAGTCCTTCCTTTTATATTATCCAGCAAAATGAAGAGATACAACCTATAGCAAATCCGTTCTAATTCCCTCTTCACTCTCACACAATATCCTTTCTCTTTCTCAGTCAAAATACAGATCTACATAGACACAATACAATTCCCTCATATATAGCGAGGGGTTGCCTTCTAGGGAAAAACCCTAAATTAAACATAACTTCTACCATCAGATCTCCCCCTAATGAATGACCTAGATTGACTACGAAATTACAAAAATTTACAAGGCAATATTACATCTATTTTTAGATTCGGGGGTGCTACTCTCGATCCCCCACCAGGGGGGCTCCCAGAGATTGCAGCCACCCCCCTGGACCCCCCTTGTAGTGAAAATATTACGGGCGATGTTGCCGCCACATTACAAACTGGGGTCCAATGCGGTGATACCTCTGAATAAAGAAGATAATTAGGCTCCACACCCAACAATCTCCCACTTGGAGACTGATTATAGCAACTCCACTGCTGCTTCATTTGCTGGACAATGACTCCACTTTTGGACCTAGTTGTTTCTCATCTTCTTCATCATACTTGAAGACCAATTTAAACTGAGTAGAATCTCATTTTCTCCCTAGTTACAACTTTTGTTAACATATCTGCAAGATTTTGGCTAGTGTGTATCTTTTCTAGCTTCAACTGTCCATCTTCCAACAATGACTGTATGAAATGGTACTTGATATGCATATGTTGAGTCTTGGAATGAAATGCAGAGTTCTTTGTAAGATGTATGGCACTCTGGCTGTCACTGTATAAACTGCCCAACTCCTGCTTCTTACCCAATTCATTTAGAAACCTTTGTAACCAAATCATTTCTTTACTAGCCTCTGTAGCAGCAACATACTCTGGTTCTATTGTTGAGAGTGCAACAACACTTTGCAATTTTGAAACCTAACTGACAGTTGTTCCACCTACAATGAACACATATCCTATGGTGCTCTTCCTATTATCTCTATCACCCACCATATCTGCATCAACATATCCCTGTAGAGCAATTTTTGAACCACCAAAGCATAATTCTTGATTTGTGGTACCTCTCAAATACCTGAGAATCCACTTCACCGCCATCTAATGTTCTTTTCCTAGATTGTTCATGTACCTACTTACAACTCCCACTGCATGTGAAATATGAGGCCTTGTGCAGACCATTGCATACATTAAGCTTCCAACTGTTGATGCATATGGAACTTTAGACATATAAGCCATTTCTTCCTGAGTCTTAGGACACACCTCCTTAGTTAGTTTGAAATGGCTAACCAAAGGTATACTAACTGGTTTTGTATTTTTCATATTAAATCTTTTCAACACCTTTTCTATGTACTCACTCTGAGACAATGTATATTTTTTATTCTTCTTGTCTCTAGTTATTCCAATACCAAGGATTTGTTTTGCAGCACCCAAATCCTTCATTGCAAATGAGTTTTCCAATTTTATTTTGAGCACATTTATTTCCTGCATGTTAGAACCTACAACAAGCATGTCATCTACATACAATAACAATATAATATAGCTGCCATCATTTTTCCTTTTGAGATAAACGCAATGATCATAGTGACATCTAGTATAACCTTGTTCAGACATAAACCTATCAAATTTTAGATACCACTGCCTTGGAGCCTACTTTAAGCCATACAAGCTCTTCTTCAACCTGCACACTAGTTTCTCTTTCCCTTTTACCTTATATCCTTGTGGCTGCTGCATATATATCTCTTCCTCCAAATCCTCATGGAGAAAAGTTTTCTTTACATCTAACTGCTCAAGATGAAAATCTTCAGCTACTACTAGACTTAAAATAGTTCTGATTGAAGTCATTTTAACAATAGGAGAAAATATCTCATCAAAGTTGTCGGCATTATGACTCAGGTTTGGCGCTATGGCACAGGTGTTGTCTTTGATGGCAACTCACTCAAGTGGCAAATCACTGTTCAAGCTCTCAAAATAATAGAAAATGAGATACCCGCAGGTGCGCCTAACAAAAGCTGCGGACCCACAGGTGCCCTGAACAAGAAGTGCAGACATACCCGCAGGTTCTCCGAACAAAAGGTGCGGATGTCAAATTCACTCACTTCCATGTAGAAAATCATGCGCACGTGGGAAATTTTATGATTGATCCATGGTATTTAGTCCACAGTTTTTGATCCTATGGTTTTGGTCCGTGGTATTGCATTCAAAAGAGTTGAACCCAAGTATTGAGTCCTTGGTATTATTTCTCAATGGTTTTGGTCCATGGTTTGAGAAAGGCCTAGACTATAAAAAGGGAAGGAGATCATTTGGCCCACACACTTGTGAACATTGAATATCTTAAGATCTGAAATTTTGGTGATTGGTTTGTGAAGCTAGATCTAAATCAAGGAGAAAATCGTGAATTAAAAGGCGGATCTATTGATAGGTCGAGGTCTCTTTGGCGCATGATCAAATCTGTGAATTCGACAGACTGGGGTACAATTGAGGATTGTTAAAGTGTTTATATCCAAAGGCCCGCAGGTGAGATACGGCGTAGGTGTGGAGGTACGCAGTCCAGTAGATGGCAAAGGTGCAGAGGTACGCAGTTCGATAGACGGCGCAGGTGCGAAGGTGTGTAGTCCAGTAGACGGATCAAATGCGGAGGTGCGCAGTCCAGTAGACAGCGTAGGTGCGGAGGTGTGCAGTTTGGTAGATGGCGCAGGTGCGAGGTGCGCAGTCTAGTAGACAGATCAGGTACGGAGGTGCGCAATCCAATAGAAGGATCAGGTGTAGAGGTGCGCAGTCTAGTAGACAGCGTAGGTGCGGAGATGTGCAGTTCGGTAGACGACACAGGTGTGGAGGTGCGCAGTCCCGTAGATGGATCAGGTGTGGAGGTGCGCAATCCAGTAGACGGATCAGGTGCGGAGGTGCGCTGTCAAGTAGACAGATCAGGTGCAGAGTTGTGCAGGCTAGACACAGCAGAAGTGCAGATATTCGCAGATTTCTATTAGTGAAGTTGCGGACTTTTCTTGAAATATATGTTGGCTGCCTTTTGTCTATTACTGTAGAGTTATGGGTTTAGAATCTGTGTCTGATTACTGGTATTGCTTTTCTGGTTACTGCATTCTGAGAAGCTATTGGTTGATTCATCAGTTGATTGTAAAAGGAGATTGGTTGATTCACATGTACTTGATGATTATTTAATGATTCATGGATCCAGTCTGAAAATTTATGAAACGTGGTCCCTGGAGGAAAAGAAGTAGGTCAGCACCTACGTACTAGTAGCTCAGCTAGTACAAGAGCTAAGGGGGTTGTAGCTCCCTTCCAGGAGAGTCTGGAAAATGAGAGAGGGTTGTAGCTCTCTGCAGGTTGCAGCCTGCGTATTGGTAAAGGACTACACCAATACAAAATCATTGTAAAAAGAAGTTTCTAATTGAAAGAAGATAGAGACATATTGCAGCAGGTGGTTTTCACCCACATTGAGTTTCCACCTTATATCTAGTGTTCTTTGGTGTGACTATCTGTTTTTCTTGTTCTTGTTCATTATTATATGGTACTGACATACAAATTAATGGTCAACATCTGAAGAATAAATTGAATTATAAATCTAGAAGGTATAGTGAAAAGAATTTGATAATACTGATTCACCCCCCCCCTCTCAGTATTATTTCCAACAATTGGTTTCAGAGCAGGTCCTTCTAAAGAAGCTTGGTCGCTTGAAGGAAGATCCATCATCATGAGCAACTACGAGAGAGAAGAATCGATCGAGCCACCAATTTTTGATGGGACCAACTTCGTCTATTGGAAGGTAAGAGTCAGAGCATATCTTCAATCTCTTGGTACAGAAGTCTGGGTTATCATAGATACAGGGTACACTTTTCCATCCACAACTCCTACAGATTCGACTGGTAAGAAGCAATATGAAACAAATGCCAAGGCTGTCAATACTTTATTGGGATGTCTATCTCAATCGGAATTCGTCAAAGTTATGCAATATAAATCCACAAAAGAAATATGGGACAAGATTGTTCTGAGCTATGAAGGAGATGAATAGGTAAAACGAGAAAAACTTCAAACCCTCAGAATTCAGTATGAAAATCTCAGAATGCACAATGATGAAAGTGGCTAACTATTTCCTTTGTGTAGATAAGATTGTTAATTGTATGAAAAACTTGGGTGAAGAAATAAAAGAGGCTGTTGTGGTTGAAAAGGTTCTAAGATCTTTGTCCCCTAAGTTTGAATCTAAAGTTTCTGCAATAGAAGAAAAAGAGAATCTACGAAACCTTACCATGTCACAGCTACACAGAATTCTGACTGCTTACAAAATGAGGAAAGGAGGACCATCAAATAGAAGAGAAGCTGCATTCAAGGCTTCAGGCAAAGGAGATTACTATGAGTCAGGACATCTATCAAAAGAAGATGAAGAATCAAATTTTGTCAAGAACCTTCAACGAGGTGCTGGAAGATTCAGAGGTAAGTTACCTTTCAAATGCTTTGCTTGTGGAAGAGTCGGTCACTATGCTGCAAAGTGTCCTCATAAAGATAAGCTTGATAAAGGTAAGGAACCTGTCAAATGGAACAAGAAACAGAATGTAAATAAGAAAAGTTATTACACTCATGAAGACAGTGATGGACTTTCAAATAGTGATGAAGATGAACAAGGTAACAATTATAGACTTTTAATGGCTTTTGAAGATGATGATTTCATGGATGCTATAGATGAAGAAGGTCTGTATGAAGAGATTTCTAAACTCAAAATTTGTTTAGAAGAGAAAAATATTATTATTGATACTCTACAATTCCAACTGGCTGAAAAAGAAAAACTTCATGAAAAATTAGAATGTGAAATTGTTGGTCTTAGAAAAGAGATTGAGAAAACAAAAGCTCTTAATCTTAGATTTGTTAAAGGATCTGAAACTCTAGATGAGATTATCAATGTGCAGCGTTCTCCACTAATCAAGACAGGTCTGGGATATAATGAAGAAGCATCTCAAGCGCAGCAACCATCCACCTCCAAAAGTTATCTTGATGCAGCAAGGAGGAGTGAGCAAAGGTCAAATAGAAATCACTAGGTAAATCAGGGATAATTTACCTCAAGAATGAACAAAGACTACCAGATAAATCAGGGGAAATCCACCTGAAGGATGAGCAAAAGCTACAACCAGCCATAGGTAAAATCTTCCCAATTTGCCTCAAGAATGGATGTCAGTAGAAACTACAATCGGTTGGTTGGTAGATTTGATAATCGCAGGAGTTTATTCAATGGCCAATGTTTTTCTTGTCATAACTTTGGTCACAAAGCAGCTCAATGTGTTTCCTATAAGACAATCATGACTAGAGAAGCTCAAAAACAAAGAAGTATGACTGGGATCACGAAAAGAACCTACAATAACTTTTCTGCCCTTGAGAATGAAATTGAATGTTCTATTTGTAACAACTTTGGTCATGAAGATTCTGAATGCAGGAGTAGGTTTCGACAAACAAAGGGACAAGCCTCAAATGCCAAAACATGGAGAATGAAAGAACCGCAACCAGAAAGATGTGGTATAGCCTTATATGTGGAAGGGCAATAAAATCAATGGTACATCGACAGTGGATGTTCGAAACAGATGACGGGTGATAAAGAAAAACTTCAGTCATATAGTGCCTTAGAGAAGGAGAAGAAGATCTCATTTGGAAATGATACCCCTGCGCTCATAAAAGGTAAAGGTTCCATTCAGTTGAAAGAAAAGGTCAAAGCTGGTCAAAGCAGCATTGATGTAGTGGTGGATGAAAAAGAAAAAACTCCCAGGCAGGTAAGATCTAAAGACTTTGAAGATGATGAGGACTATCCATCAACATCAAGTCAGATTCATGATGAAGAAGAAACCCATGAGGCACCAGAAGAATAGATAAGGATAGAAGATAAGACTCCATCTAGGTACGTTCAGAAGAATCATCCAGAATCTCAAATTTTGGGGCAGAAAGAGGCAGGTATACAAACAAGAAGAAAAATTACAAAAGCTTCAAGCTATTTGGCATTACTCTCCTCCACTGAACCACAAAATGTAAGAGAGGCATTCAAATATGAATGCTGGGTCAAGGCAATGGATGAAGAACTTGAACAGATTGAAAGGAATAACACTTGGGAATTGGTTCCTAGACCAAAAGATAAGAATGTCATAGGGACAAAGTGGATTTTCAAAAATAAACTAAATGAAAATGGAGATGTGGTTAGAAACAAGGCAAGACTTGTTTGTAAAGGATATGCGCAACAAGAGGGCATAGACTTTGAAGAAACCTTTGCACCAGTTGCTAGACTTGAGGCTATAAGAATGTTCCTTGCTCTCTCTAGCTTTCAGAAGTTCAAAGTATTTCAGATGGACATAAAATCTACCTTTCTGAATGGAGACTTGAATGAAGAAGTGTACATTGAACAACTAGATGGGTTCATCCTTGGAAATGATCCAAATCTTGTATGCAGGCTCAAAAAGGATCTCTATGGTCTTAAACAGGCTCCTAGGGTTTGGTATTATCGGTTGGATAAATATCTTCATCAACAAGGTTTTATAAAAGGATCAACTGACAACAATCTATATATAAAGGTTGATAATGAAAAGTTGCTAATACTTGTTGTGTATGTAGATGATATCATCTTTGGCAGCAATGAAGAAGACATGAGTCAAAATTTTGCCTTGGTGATGCCAAAGGAGTTTGAAATGTCCATGCTTGGTGAGCTCACATATTTCCTTGGCTTGCAAGTCCAACAAAACAAAGACAGTATTTTTCTATCACAAACCAAGTATCTCAAGCAGATCTTGAAGAAATATGGGATGGAGGATTCGAAATCAGTATGTACCCCTATGGTGACAGGATGCAGCCTCAGCGCGAATGATGAATCAGCAATAGTACATCAACCAACCTATAGATCCATGATTGGTAGTCTGCTCTATCTAACAGGTACCCGTCCAGACATTATGAATGCAGTGGGAATAGTTGGAAGGTTTCAGGCAAATCCAAAGGAAACTCATCTTCAAGCAGTTAAGAGAATCTTCAAGTATCTTCAAGGAACTCAAAACTATGGCTTATGGTATCCTAATAGTATAGACCTCACACTTCATGCATACACAGATGCGGATTGGGTAGGGAGCGTGGATGATAGGAAAAGCACTAGTGGTGGTGCATTCTTCATGGGTCCTAGATTAGTATCTTGGTTCAGCAAGAAACAAAGCTCTATTGCATTATCTACAGCTGAAGCAAAATATGTAGCTGCTGCATCTTGCTGCACACAACTCCTTTGGATGATGAAAACATTGCAAGACATGCAAATCACTTGTACTCCACCTATCTCCATCTTCTGTGATAATACAAGTGCAATCAGTATTTCAAAGAATCCTGTCATGCATTCAAAGACCAAGCACATACCAATCAAGTATCATTTTCTTCGGGAACAAGTGTTTGAACAAAAGTTCAAGTTGGAGTATGTTCCCTCTAAGGAACAAGTTGCGGATATTCTCACCAAACCTCTGCCCAGGGAGACCTTTGAATACCTCAGACAAAAGCTGGGGGTAGTTGATGCATCATCTTGTTGTTGAATCTTATCTGTTTCAGAAATTGTTGGTTGTACATGAGTTTCGTACGAAGTATATGCGTACATTCACTGGTTTATGGATTGGTCAAAGACCAAATGGCACAGGTTCAGGGGGAGCATATATTCTTCTAATAATGCATTGTTGGCATTATTGTAGAAGATCTTGGAGGAGCAAGTACAGAAGGAGAACATGGATGCTGATCTGAATATTGCTGCTAATGTTTTATCTCTATGTCTTATATTTATTTTGTCAAGGTCATGTAATAGCCTATGTCTGGGATGAATGATATAATGTACTTGGTTGTCATATGTAAATTTCTGATGTAACCCCACTTGGTTGGGTGATGAATGTATGTATAGAGTCTTTTGGTGATAGGAAGGTCGTTTATGGTGTATGGTGGATTATGGTTCTTCTTGAAGAAAATTTCGTAGATCTGGCCTACAGTCAGGGGGAGCACGATTAGCACAGCCGAGTAGAGTTTTCAGCATGTTCTCAGGGGGAGCATAACCCTTTCCCCTTGATGACAAAGGGGGAGAATGACTTTGAGGATCTTGGGGTTGCCATCAAGTCCAAAGGGGGAGATTGTTGGCATTATGACTCAGGTTTGGCGCTATGGCACAGGTGTTGTCCTTGATGGCAACTCACTCAAGTGGCAAATCATTGTTCAAGCTCTCAAAATAATATAAAATGAGATACCCGTAGGTGTGCCTAACAAAAGTTGCGGACCCACAGGTGGCCCGAACAAGAAGTGCGGACATACCTGCAAGTTCTCCGAACAAAAGGTGTAGACGTCAAATTCACTCACTTCCATGCAGAAAAGCGCGCACACGTGGGAAATTTTATGATTGATCCATGGTATTTAGTCCACAGTTTTTGATCCTATGGTTTTGGTCCGTGGTATTGCATTCAAAAGAGTTGAACCCAAGTATTGAGTCCTTGGTATTATTTCTCAATGGTTTTGGTCCATGGTTTGAGAAAGGCCTAGACTATAAAAAGGGAAGGATATAATTTGTCCCACACACTTGTGAACATTGAATACCTTAAGATCTGAAATTTTGGTGATCGGTTTGTGAAGCTAGATCTAAATCAAGGAGAAAACCATGAATTAAAAGGCGGATCTACTGATAGTTCGAGGTCTCTTTGGCGCATGATCAAATATGTGAATTCGGCAGACTGGGGTACAATTGAGGACTGTTAAAGTGTTTATATCCGGAGGTCCGCAGGCGAGATACGACGCAGGTGCAGAGGTACGCAGTCTAGTAGATGGCGCAGGTGCGGAGGTGCACAGTTCAGTAGACGGCGCAGGTGCGGAGGTGCGTAGTCCATTAGACGGATCAAGTGCGGAGGTGCGCAGTCCAATAGACGGCACAGGTGCGGAGGTGCGCAGTTTGGTAGATGGCACAGGTGCAGAGGTGCGCAGTCCAGTAGATGGATCAGGTGCAGAGGTGCATAGTCCAGTAGACGGATCAGGTGCGGAGGTGCGCAGTCCAGTGGATGGCGCAGGTGCAGAGGTGCGCAGTTTGGTAGACGGCGCAGGTGCATAGGTGCGCAGTCTAGTAGACGGTGTTAGTGTCAGTCTTTCCAACCTTCCTCCAGTGATCAAATATGCTCTTACAAAGTGGTCTCAGAGTGTCAAGGTCAAATTTTGTCATTTCAGTGAGTCTTCAAGCAAAATTTGGTCACTAGGCATTAGGTCTAGGGTTTGCTTTCACTCCTTCTAAAGTTGTCCAAATGTCATTCCATGTCATCATTCAGCTGATTCTATCATCATTCATATGGTTGTTATCATCATGTCAAGTTCCATTGGGTCATTTTACAACTTATTCATGCTTCAGTTGTGCCTTGGTAAGGTCCATTTCCCTCTCCTAGGGTTTTGGAGGTAAATTCTCTTGGAGGGTCAAAAATTTGTATCATGATATTCATACACCTTCCCCTATCATTAATGTACCTTATTAAACACTTCCCATCACTCAGATTCCCCAAGTTCCTCATTTTTTCACAAACCCTAGTTTCTTGCTACAACCTGGCAATTTTCTAGGTTGGGCCTGTGTTTTTCCCTTTTGGACCCCTTCCCCTCACTCAATCTCTGAGATTCCACTTTCCCCTACTTCCTAATATCCCTCCCTACTCCCCAAAATTTCCTCAAGAATTTAGAAGCCCCCTATCCCCTTCATTTCGCTTCATTTTGACAAGATCTCTTGTTCCACACATCGGGGTAGGTTTTACTCAAATGATGTTTCTGAGCAATCAAAGATGAATTTGGGAAAACTGAGAGATTTTTTTGTCCAAAACATTCCAAGGAAGAAAATCCCCCTTCACTTTCTACACAGGTGTCATGGTTTTAGAGAAATGTCAAAAATACCGTTGCCTCAGGAGAATCAAATGCACCTCTGGAGTGACCTTTGGAAAATCAAATTTTCTCCTAGCTTGGTTGGCCAAATGACTTTTTTGATGAGTCAAATGATAACTAGACACAAAGAGCTTTCCAATGAGCTATCATGAGCTCAATTTGGAGTTCAGGAAGGCATTCAAAAGTTGAATGCAACAGCACTCTGCCTTGAGGCAGCCTCATTTGGCACATTTTGACCAGTCTTGGGAGATTTGATTTTTGATAGGGCAAATGAACTCCAAATTGAAACATTCTAGTTGTGTTGGAAAGTAGACTCAAAGAACTTTCCAACGAGCTATCCTGCGCCTAATTTAGACACCGGAAAGGCCTCCAAAAGCCTCCTGCAAAATGCACTATGTTGTTGAGGGCGCGCTACGCGTCAGGGAGGGCACGCTACGCGTCAGGATGCTTTTCTCAGTGTAATTTTGTTCAGGCGCTACGCGTCAGAGGGGCACTACGCGTTGGTTTTTTCACCTAGAAACTTTCCAGCAATCATTCAAATCCTCCTCTAACTCAGTTAAAACACAGGTAGGCTTCATGTCCATGGTTTGTACTCAGTTTTGCCTTTAGTACAAAGGAAGAGCTCAGCACATCAGCATAAAAGCATCTATCATTATGCATTGATCAAAATAATAGTGATGCATCAGTTGACACAACAGGGTATTCCATGGGAGGATTTCATTTCTCGTGACTTGTTCACAGTGCCACCACCACCCCCTGAGGTTGTCCATGATGAGGGAGGGCCTTCACATCAGTTTGACATTCCAGAGCCCGAGCATGTCAGCTCCCCTCCATTGATCACATATCAAAAAGGCCACAGGGCCTTATTTGCATCAGCTCGGCGAGTATTTTCTCCACATCAAGTGGAAGGGGTCTCGCCTTCTTCATCAGCACCGCGAGTGTTATCTCCACACCAGGTGGAAGGGGCCTCGTTTTCGACAGCAACACAAGTACAAGAGAGAGACAAGCAGCCCAAAATTGATGAGGGGCCATCAGGTGATCTAGGCATAGATGTTGTTGACCTCGATATCAGTTCTCCTAGCTTAGAGCCAAAGGAGATCATCTAGCAACTGAGGGTTGAAAATGACTCGTTGCAACAAAGGTTGGAAATGGAAAATTGGAAAATCACCTACTTAGAGCAGCGCAACAAGCAATTAGAGGATGAGCACACTCTTGATGAGTTGCGGAGGATCCATGAAGACCGCAACTTGGCTCGTAAGAGACCCGGTGATTTGGTACCCATTGAGCAAGAGGCTATGCTTCTCCAGGTCAATGCTCATTTGGAGAGGTTGTTGGCCCAAGCTAACAAAGATAAGGACCTGCTCCGGAACATGAAGAACCACTATTGGGCCCGAATGCACGTATGCAAGGCAAGAATGAAGGTGCTCGAAAGACGGTTGGCCAAGGCACTAAAATGAAGAAAAGGGCCCGATCCACTCCACATCTTGGCTGAGGCTTCCTTGAAGGAGCATGGTGCTAAATGACTCAACTCCAGCACAAATTTCAAAAAAATTTGAGCATTTTTGGTCACTTGTGAATTTTTTGGGCTAAAAACAGGTTTTCTTCACCAACGCGTAGCGCGCCGCGCGCGACCCTTTAGATGGGCAACTCCATTTCAGGAAAACTCAGCATTTTTAGATTTTTCATGCAAAAATACACCTGCTCAGCAATTACCAAGAGATTTCATCAAGTTTTGAGCCTCCAGAAGGTCAAAAAACAAGCAAAAAATGACTTTCTGCCACTTTTTTGACACACAGGAAGCATTCTTGGGAGATTGCCATTTTGGAGGGGAAAATGGACACCAAATTCAGAAATTCCACTTGCGCTGGAAAGTAGACATCCAGGCCTTTCCAACAAGCCCAGTTTCGCCTCATTTGGACACCTATAAGTGCCTCAAACGTTGCTCCAAAGGCGCCCTAGGTGTTCAGAATCAGGGCGCTACGCGTTGGGCAATTTTCACAGAAATGCACCTATAGCTCAGCAAAACGCAGTTTTGACTGGATTTGACTTTTTGGAGTGGATTTTGATCCTCCTTGTTGTAAATGATGTAATTTTATTATATTTTGACACTCATTTATCTCTTCTAGAAGATTCATTCATGAGATAGGCAAAAATTTAATGAATGAATTGGTTTCCTAGATTATAGAGGCAAGTTGTTTTGACTGCCTAGTTTTCAGTGCTCAGTTTAGAATTGGTTGAAACAGCTCCTAGGATAGTGAGCTCGACCCCTAGAGGCAAGGAAAGATGTTAGATTGCCTATATTATGTACTTTCTTGGTCATTTTCATGGTTGGACTCTTGAGGGAGAAGCTTCTATTGTATTACTCATTGTATCTCTGCAATTTTGGCAAAGGAAGAAAGACCAGGGTTTTGCAGTCCTTTTTGGGATTCCTGTGGTTACATGTATTGATGGTGTGTTTCTCTTTGTACTTGTAAGTTTTTTATGTGAATCATATTCTTACTTTTCCTTCTGCAAATTAGGCAAATGAAGTGTTAAAGTAGAATTCATGATTGCCATGCTCTGCTTTTAAGTTTGCTTAATATCAATGTTTTCATCTGTTTAAGGAGAACTCAAGGTGAATTGCTTGCTCTCCTTAGCTCCTCACCAGTCATTCTCATCCATCCAAATCTTTCAAAGGCATCAATACAGTCTCATATCTTGCCCCAAAGAACCCCCTGCAAAAACTGTGTCCAATCCCCGCACCCAAAATTGCCTTTCCCCGATTTTCCACCGAAATCCTAAACATTTCAAATCAAACCTTTTATCAGTTTACTAGCCTAAAATCAGTGTTTCCTCATTGGTTATCTCGCCCGTTGAAGATCTTTGCTGAGATATACCAGAGAGAGCCCTCTCCTGCCCTGTAGGGCTAGCTACGAGGCTAAGTGGTTTGATGTTGCCTTGTAGTTTGCGTTTCTCAGCCTGAGGTGAAATTCAAGCGCTAACATATTGGCGACCATACTGGGGAGAACAAACTTGTCTGTGGATTGATGTGTTTGTTTCATAAGTCTTAGACGGAGCCTGAAGTTATGCCAGGTAGCCTTTGAAACGCTTTTGCTTTGCATAAGCAGAAGTAGATAAACGTTGCTTCAGTCAATCTCCGTGAGCTTGTGAATACAGCCACCTCGATTGCATTTTACCCCAGTACATGTATCAAGTTCAGATCTGATTGTTGACGGTGGACAACGATCAGACACTGGCAAGGCTGAAATCATTCACCCGGTGACTCTAAATTAGTTTTGAGATCAGATCCAAAAACTCCACTGGAGGATGATCCCGACCAGCAAAAACATGAAAGGACAACATGGACAGATCAGGTATTCAAGTTGGAATTTCATCCAACGCATTTTGTTCCTTGTCATAAATTATTTCTTCTCTTTTCCCAAGAATGTCAAGAAGGCTTTGCAAAGTATAGTATGCTTGAGAAAAGATCCCAGGTCTGCAGTTGATTCTTTCCCTTTGAAGATTGTGAATACCAAAGATTTGCATACCTTTGAGCTTGATCAAGATCCTTTTTCTGAATTTTGTGATGACCATCTTCAAATTGATGAGCCCCAAGCAACCAAGACTGATTCTATACCTGCTGTACATACCCCTACACCTTGTAAAATTCCAGATCAGTATAAACCTCTTGTTTAACCTTCTGTTCTTCATGCTTTCCCCAAAAACTATGATCTATAGTTGCCGAGGTTTGACGGTGAATGTAAGAATGTCAATGCCGAGCAACATGTGCAGAATGTTGAGACTTTTCTAGATCTTTTTGAAGTTGATGATGAAGATATTGGTATAAGGCTTTTTGCTCTTTCTTTGCAAGCCAAAGTTAAGAGTTGGTTCAAAACCCTACCTGATGCAAGCATCTCAGATTTCCAGCAGTTTGTCAAAGTTTTTCTCGACAGGTGGATGATCGGGCAGAACCTTTTCTTGATTGTAGAAGAGTATAACCAGCTGAAAAGATTGCCAGGGGAGACAGTACAATAGTTTTCAGCCAGATTTAACCAAGTTTATTTTTCTATGCCAGTTGATATAAGGCCTACTCCTAGATCGGCTCTCTTGCACTATCCGGGTGCCTTTGATCCGGAAATGGAGTTTCAGCTGAGAGAAAGGAATATTGCAACACTTCACGAGATGCAAAACAGTGCAGTAAATGTAGAGGCTCATCTGTTGATCCGAAGGGCAAGGATGAAGGAAGAAGAGATGAAAAACATAGATCCGGAAAAATCAACATCTCTAGAGGTGAAGCTTGACATTTTGGTAAGTGCAGTGGAAAAGATGATGGAAAAGATCAACGCAAGGAATGATTATGATCTTCAAGCTCATGGCACGCTGATTGAAGAAGAACAAGTTGCTGATCCAAAACATTTTGTTTCTTATCCTAGTTGTCATAGATCTGATAATGATTGTTTTGTAGATCACCTTGGCGAAGAAAGCACTGTTGATATGACCTACATGCTTGATGATATGTTTTATACCGATGATTTGCCTCAGTTTGATCAGTATGATGAGGATTATGTTCTCCAAACAGAAGCTAATCTTGCAATCAAACAAGCAGCTAGTTTGTGGGAGGAGGAAGTTCACTTACAACAGCTCGAGTACAATGATCAACCGATGCATATCAGCTATGACATTGACGAGGAAAGTGCAGCAAAGTTTGAAGTAAGTGAAGGATCTTTGCCTTTTTGTTTTGATTCATTTCAGTTCATCAGAGATAACTACCATGCAATCAGAAATCAAATGTCAACAAGTCTTGATTTGGACCATCTTGAGAGCAATGAAAATTTTGTTCAAGACTTCTCATATTCAGATTTGCAACCCCCGAAAGCCATTGATTGTCAAGTTGCAGCTGAAGACTTGGAAGTGGACACACATGATTTAATGATTCAAGGTGACTCCGTACCATTCTGTTTTGAATCATTTCAGTTTTTTAAGGGTGGATTGCATAGTAGATCTTTAAATGAACAGCCTATCACAAATCAGCAATCTCTCAGTGTTAATGTTGAGGATGAGACAGATAACAAAATTCTTGAGCAGCCTGTAGCATCAGATTTGCAGCCACCAAATGAAATTAAAGGGCAGATTACAGATGAAGCTGTGGAAGACGAAATACATGATTTGATGGTGTAGGAAGATTCTATACCCTTTTGTTTCGAAGCATTTCAGTTTACAAGGCAGAATCTTCGTAAAATCTCTCAAGAAAAAGATGAACA
Source organism: Pinus tabuliformis (assembly GCA_031772625.1). Classification (NCBI taxonomy): domain Eukaryota; kingdom Viridiplantae; phylum Streptophyta; class Pinopsida; order Pinales; family Pinaceae; genus Pinus; species Pinus tabuliformis. Next base: position 736,139,814 of record CM062807.1, read on the forward strand.
ACTAGAAGGATGTCATACATTTTCAATGGATACATTACAGCAGTCTTTTCAAGTTTTTCATGATCCAATAGCTGATGTTTTGGATGAGGTTTGCAGTTAAAGTCTTTCTCCATTGACTACATGTGAGCTTGAAACATGTGCTGATATGAACTTGATCCGGCAGCCAGTTTCTTTCTCATTTTCAACAGAGGTCTCGTCACAAGGCTCAGATCAAAGTTTGCATTCATGGTATGAGGAGAAGAGAAGTAATCCATTGGATGAGCTAAGTTCCAGTGTGCATGAACTTCAAGATCCTTATGCAGTGTTTTTGGAGGCGGATAGAGAATTCATATCATTCAATGGATCTGTTTCTAAGTTATCATGGGAGTTTCCGTTCAGTAGTTCTCTCTTGCTGTTCATAAGTGAGCACTTGCAGAGACTTCGAACAGCAAACGGGATACTTACTTGGTTGCATTGGTTGTTTCATTTCACTTGATCAGGTGATGAATGAAACTGTTAGAGTAGGTTTTGATGAATAAGCTCCCCTTTGAGCATCATTTCTAGTTTGTTGGTTGTGTTTAAGTATTGAGTCAGTTTTTAGTTGAGTGAGAGTGAATTTGTGTTGTCAAGTCATCAGTTTTCAGTCATGCATTTCAGCTTGAGTTTTTGACTCCATTGCCCAATAGATGAAAGCATTGTCTAGCTCTTCCAGAGATCTGTCGTTCTTGGCACCTCCAAGGAGCTACCATCCCCATTGGAGCCAATGTTAGTGTCAGTCTTTCCAGCCTTCCTCCAGTGATCAAATATGCTCTTACAAAGTGGTCTCAGAGTGTCAAGGTCAAATTTTGTCATTTCAGTGAGTCTTCAAGCAAAATTTGGTCACTAGGCATTAGGTCTAGGGTTTGCTTTCACTCCTTCTAAAGTTGTCCAAATTTCGGTCCATGTCATCATTCAGCTGAGTCTATCATCATTCATATGCTTGTTATCATCATGTCAAGTTCCATTGGGTCATTTTACAACTTATTCATGCTTCAGTTATGCCTTGGTAAGGTCCATTTCCCTCTCCTAGGGTTTTGGAGGTAAATTCTCTTGGAGGGTCAAAAATTTGTATCCTGATGTTCATATACCTTTCCCTATCATTAATGTACCTTATTAAACACTTCCCATCACTCAGATTCCCCAAGTTCCTCATTTTTTCACAAACCCTAGTTTCTTGCTACAACCTGGCAATTTTCTAGGTTGGGCCTGTGTTTTTCCCTTTTGGACCCCTTCCCCTCACTCAATCTCTGAGATTCCACTTTCCCCTACTTCCTAACATCCATCCCTACTCCCCAAAATTTCCTCAAGAATTTAGAAGCCCCCTATCCCCTTCATTTCGCTTCATTTCGACAAGATCTCTTGTTCCACAAATCAGGGTAGGTTTTACTAAAATGATGTTTCTGAGCAATAAAAGATTAATTTGGGAAAAATGAGAGAGGTTTTTGTCCAAAACATTTCAAGGAAGAAAAACCTCCTTCACTTTCTACACAGGTGTCATGGTTTTAGAGAAATGTCAAAACTACCGTTGCCTCAGGAGAATCGAATGCACCTCTGAATTGACCTTGGGAAAATCAAATTTTCTCCTAGCTTGGTTGGCCAAATGACTTTCTTGATACGTGAAATGATAATTATACACAAAGAGCTTTCTAATGAGCTATCATGAGCTCAATTTGGAGTTGAGGAAGGCATTCAAAAGTTGACTTCAACAACACTCTGCCTTGAGGCAGCCTCATTTGGCACATTTTGAACAGTCTTGGGAGATTTGATTTTTGACAAGGAAAATGAACTCCAAATTGAAAAATTCTAGTTTTTTTGGAAAGTAGACTCAAATAACTTTCTAACAAGCTATCCTGCGCCCGATTTCGACACCGGGAAGGCCTCCAAAATCCTCCTGCAAAATGCACTATGTTGCTAAGGGCGCGCTACGCGTCAGGGGCGCGCTACGCGTCAGGGGGGCGCTACGCGTCAGGGGCGCACTACACGTCAGGCTGCTTTTCTCAGTGTAATTTTGTTCAGACGCTATGCGTCAGAGGGGTGCTACGCATTGGGTTTTTCACCCAGAAACTTGCCAACAAGCATTCAAATCCTCCTCTAACTCAGTTAAAACACATGTAGGCTTCATGTCCATGGTTTGTACTCAGTTTTGCCTTTAGTACAAAGGAAGAGCTCAGCACATCAGCATAAAAGAATCTATCATTATGCATTGATCAAAATCATAGTGATGCATCAGTTGGCACAACAGGGTATTCCATGGGAGGATTTCACTTCTCGTGACTTGTTCACAGTGCCACCACCACCCCCTAAGGTTGTCCATGATGAGGGAGGACCTTCACATCAGTTTGACATTCCAGAGCCCGAGCATGTCAGCTCCCCTCCATTGGTCACATATCAGAAAGGCCACAGGGCCTTATTTGCATTAGCTCGGCGAGTATTTTCTCCACATCAGGTGGAAGGGGTCTCGCCTTCTTCATCAGCACCGCAAGTGTTATCTCCACACCAGGTGAAAGGGGCCTCGTTTTTGACAGCAGCACAGGTAAAAGAGAGAGGCAAGCAGCCCAAAATTGATGAGGGGCCATCAGGTGATCCAGGCATAGATGTTGTTGACCTCGATATCAGTTCTCCTAGCTTAGAGCCAAAGGAGATCATCCAGCAACTGAGGGCTGAAAATGACTCGTTGCAACAAAGGTTGGAAATGGAAAATTGGAAAATCACCTACTTAGAGCAGCGCAACAAGCAATTAGAGGATGAGCACACTCTCGATGAGTTGCGGAGGATCCATGAAGACCGCAACTTGGCTCGTAAGAGACCTGGTGATTTGGTACCCATTGAGCGAGAGGCTATGCTTCTCCAGGTCAATGCTCATTTGGAGAGGTTGCTGGCCCAGGCTAACAAAGATAAAGACCTGCTCCGGAATATGAAGAACCACTATTGGGCCCGAATGCACGTATGCAAGGCAAGAATGAAGGTGCTCAAAAGACGGTTGGCCAAGGCACAAAAACGAAGAAAAGGGCCCGATCCCCTCCACATCTTGGCTGAGGCTTCCTCGAAGGAGCATGGTGCTAAATGACTCAACTCCAGCACAAATTTCAAAAAAATTTGAGCATTTTTTGTCACTTGTGAATTTTTTGGGCTAAAAACAGGTTTTCTTCACCAACGCGTAGCGCGCCGCGCGCAACCCTTTAGATGGGCAACTCCATTTCAGGAAAACTCAGAATTTTTAGATTTTTCATGCAAAAATACACCTGCTCAGCAATTACCAAGAGATTTCATCAAGTTTTGAGCCTCCAGAAGGTCAAAAAACAAGCAAAAAATGACTTTCTGCCACTTTTTTGACACACATGAAGCAGTCTTGGGAGATTGCAATTTTGACGGGGAAAATGGACACCAAATTCATAAATTCCACTTGGGCTAGAAAGTAGATATCCAGAACTTTCCAACAAGCCCACGTTTGCCTCATTTGGACACCTGGAAGTGCCTCAAAAGTTGCTCCAAAGGCACGCTACGCGTTCAGAATCAGGGCGCTACGCGTTGGGCAATTTTCATAGAAATGCACCTACAGCTCAGCAAAACGCAGTTTTGACTGGATTTGACTTTTTGGAGTGGATTTTGACCCTCCTTGTTGTAAATGATGTAATTTTATGATATTTTGACACTCATTTATCTCTTCTAGAAGATTCATTCATGAGATAGGAAAAAATTTAATGAATGAATTGGTTTCCTAGCTTATAGAGGCAAGTTGTTTTGACTGCCTAGTTTTCAGTGCTCAGTTTAGAATTGGTTGAAACAGCTCCTATGATAGTGAGCTCGACCCCTAGAGGCAAGGAAAGATGTTAGATTGCCTATATTATGTACTTTCTTGGTCATTTTCATGGTTGGACTCTTGAGGGAGAAGCTTCTATTGTATTACTCATTGTATCTCTGCAATTTTGGCAAAGGAAGAAAGACAAGGGTTTTGCAGTCCTTTTTGGGATTCCTGTGGTTACATGTATTGATGGTGTGTTTCTCTTTGTACTTGTAAGTTTCTTATGTGAATCATCTTCTTACTTTTCCTTCTGCAAATTAGGCAAATGAAGTGTTAAAGTAGAATTCATGATTGCCATGCTCTGCTTTTAAGTTTGCTTAATATCAATGTTTTCATCTGTTTAAGGAGAACTCAAGGCGAATTGATTTCTCTCCTTAGCTCCTCACCAGTCATTCTCATCCATCCAAATCTTTCAAAGGCATCAATACAGTCTCCTATCTTGCCCCAAAGAACCCCCTGCAAAAACTGTGTCCAATCCCCGCACCCAAAATTGCCTTTCCCCGATTTTCCACCGAAATCCTAAAAATCTCAAATCAAACCTTTTATCAGTTTAGTAGCCTAAAATCAGTGTTTCCTCATTGGTTATCTCGCCCGTTGAAGATCTTTGCTGATATATACCGGAGAGAGCCCTCTCCTGCCCCGTAGGGCTAGCTACAAGGCTAAGTGGTTTGATGTTGCCTTGGAGTTTGCCTTTCTCAGCCTGAGGTGAAATTTCAAGCGCTAACAGACGGATCAGGTGCGAAGGTGCGTAGTCCAGTAGACGGATCAGGTGTGGAGGTGTGCCGTCGAGTAGACAGAGCAATTGCGGAGCTTCGCAGGCTAGACACAGTCGAAGTGTGGATATTCGCAGGTTTCTATTGGTGAAGGTGCGGACTTTTCTTGAAATATATGTTAGCTGCCTTTTGTCTATTGCTGCAGAGTTCTAGGTTTAGAATATGTGTCTGATTAATGGTATTGCTTCTCTGGTTATTGCATTCTGAGAAGCTATTGGTTGATTCATTAGTTGATAGTAAAAGGAGATTGGTTGATTCACATGTACTTGATGATTATTTAATGATTCATGGATCCAGTCTGAAAATTTATGGAACGTGGTCCCTGGAGGAAAAGAAGTAGGTCAGCACCTACATACTAGTAGCTCAGCTAGTACAAGAGCTAAGGGGGTTGTAGCTCCCTTCCAGGAGAGTCTGGAAAACGAGAGAGGGTTGTAGTTCTCTGCGGGTTGCAGCCTGCATACTGGTAAAGGACTGCACCAGTATAGAATCATTGTAAAAAGAAGTTTCTAATTGAAAGAAGATAAAGACATATTGCAGCAGGTGGTTTTCACCCACATTGGGTTTCCACCTTATATCTGGTGTTCTTTGGTGTGGCTATCTATTTTTCTTGTTCTTGTTCATTATTATATGGTATTGACATACAAATTAATGGTCAACATCTGAAGAATAAATTGAATTATAAATCTGGAAGGTATAGTGAAAAGAATTTGATAATACTGATTCACCCCCCCCCCCCTCTCAGTATTATTTCCAACAAAAGTCTATACCCTTTTTCTGTGCAAACCCCTTAACCACAAGTCCATATTTATACTTTTTCTACCTCCATCTTCTTCCTTCAACCTGTAAACCCATTTATCCTACAATGTTGTTTTACCTGCAGGTAACCTGACTAAGTCCCAAGTCTGGTTTTGTGCTAAGGAGTCCATCTCTTCTTTCATGGATTACTCCCACTTCTTCCTGGTTTCTACCTGCACTACTTCATAACATTTTGGTTCACCAGAATCAGTCAACAATACATAATATAATGAAAGCGAGTATCATTCAAGGGTTCTACATAGCCTGGTATATCTTCTAAGACCACTTTCAGGTGTTTGAGGTGCTTGTTGTTGTGGTGGTTGTTTTTGTTGTTCTGGTTGTTGATCATTATGATTTTTAGGCACCATCACTTTTTTTGTCATCTCATTAAGCACTATGTATTCTCTATTTTATTTTTCCTATTTTTTTCCTACAGCTAATCCTTATACAAAACCTTTTCATTAAATATGACATCTCTGCTTCTAATGATTTTGTGTTTTTTATAATCATAAAATCGATAACCAAAATCATTAACTCCATATCCAATAAAGGTACATTTCTTTGATTTTGCCTCAAACTTTGTTCTATTTTCTTTATTAATGTGGACAAAGGCTTCACAACCAAAAGTCTTTAAAAATGAGTAGTTTACCTTTTTACCTGTCCATGCCTCCTCTGGAATACCACCATCCAAGGAACTTGAAGGCCTTCTATTTATTAGATAAACAACAATATCTACAACATCTACCCAAAATTGTAAAGGCAATCCTGCATGCAATATCATGCACCTTGCAATCTCCATGATTGTCCTGTTCATCCTTTCTGACACACCATTTTCTTGTGTTGTTCCTAGAACTGTCTTCTCTCTGCGAATTCCATTCTTTGAATAGTACCTATCAAACTCTTTGCTGCAATATTCACCTACATTGTCTGATCTGAGACACTTCAACCTTTTTCCTATCTCATTTTCAACCAAAGCTTTCCATTTCTTGAAAGTATCAAATACATCAGATTTATTTCGAATACAATAAATCTAGGTTTTTCTGGTTGCATCATCAATAAAAGTAACATAATACTGAGAGCCACTGAGAGATGATACCTGAGCAGGTCTACATACATCTGTATGCACAAGATCTAATTTTTCGCTCTTCTTTTCTTTACCAACTCTGAGGAATATGACTCTCTTCCATTTTCCATAAACATAATTCTCACAAAATTTTAAATCAACATGCTTCAAACCTGGAAAAAAAATTCATGAGTGAAGAATCTGCATCCCCTTGTCACTCATGTGCCCAAGCCTATGATGTCACAATGTCGTATCTTCTCCTATAGAGGTTAAAGAATTAACAAAATTAGAAATACCATTGCATAAATACAATGTACCAACCTTTTCTCCTTTTGCTATTACCAGGAATCCTTTAGTGACCTTCCAAGTTTTATCTGTAAAAGTAGTCACACAACCTTCACCTCCCAACTGCCCTATTGAAATTATATTTTTCTTCAGATCTGAAACATGCCTTACCTCCTTCAATAGCCATTGATTTCCATTCTATTGTTTTATGAAAAATGTACCCATTCCAATGATTTTACAGGGTTTATCATCACCAAATCAAACCTGTCCAAAATCTCCATGAACATAATCATGAAAATGTTTCCTATCAGGTGTGGCATGAAATGAGTCCCCTGAATCTACCACCTAGGAATCAATAATATTTTCTAATGAAATAATCAAAGCATCTTTCAACACATCACCTGTCACATTCGCTTCATGATTGTTTTCTTGATGTGTGTCTCCTTCTTTTCCCTTCCAAGACTTGCAGTCTTTCTTTAGGTGTCCTTTCTTCCCGCATTTCTAGCACACTATCACCGATCTGGACTTGGATCTACCTTTCCTTGACTTAGTGTGATATCTTGGGCTCTTTCCTCTTTCCATTTTTCTTCCCCTAGTCTCTGCAATCAAATCATTACCTGATGTCTCACTAGAGCTTTTCAGTCGCATTTACTCACTAAGGATTACACCAACAACATCATCAAACTTTAAGTACTAGATCCAGAGACCTAGTTACTAATGATCATAAATAAACCATTCCAACTTTCTGGTAATGAGCATAGAAATAACAGAGCCCTAACTTCATCATCAAAAGTTACCCCTACAAAACTTAACTGACTGGTAATTGTATTAAGTTCATTTAAATGATCAGCAATAGATCCACCCTCTCACATTTTCATATTAAATAAATGCTTCATAAGAAATGCCTTATTTGAGGTCGAGGGTTTTTCATATAGTTTGGCCAATGCCAACATTAAACCCTCTTTTGTCGTTTCCTTTGAAATATTAAAGGCTACCGACACTGCTAGGCACAACCGTATTGTTCCAAGTCCCTTTCTGTCGAGAATATCTCATTTGTGTCTATCATACTCATCAGCTTCTTTGTCTTTCCACTCAATGGTTGGTACAGATATTTCTGGTACAAATAATCTTCCATAGATGATAGTTTTGGCCGTTAAATTTTTCAACCCTAAACCTACCATCTTCCACCATTTCTCCTACTCGAACTAGGAACCCTTCTCTCATGTGAGTTTATCAGCCAAATAGACCTTTGGCCTGATACTAGTTGTTAGAAAATTATATATTGCAGAGAAATGGAACACATAAAATATATTGCAGAAATATAAACACAGAAAACACATAAAACAAGAGAGACACAAATATACGTGGTTCACCCAATTTGGGCTACGTCCACGGAGAAATAGCTAGTCCTTCCTTTTATATTATCTAGCAAAATGAAGAGATACAACCTATAGCATATCCGTTGTAATTCCCTCTTTGCTCTCACACAATCTCCTTTCTCTTTCTCACTCAGAATACAGATCTACATAGACGTAATACAATTCCCTCATATATAGCGAGGGGTTTCCTTCTAGGGCCAAAAACCCTAAATTAAACATAACTTCTACCATCAGAGCTCTGCCTAATGAATGGCCCAGATTGACTACGAAATTACAACATTTTACAAGGCAATTTTACATCTATTTTTAGATTCGAGAGTGCTGCCCCCAATCTGTCGCCAAGGGGGGGCTCCCAAAGATCGCATCGACCCCCATTAGACCCCCCTTGTAGTGCAAATATTACGGGCTTCGTTGCCGCCACATTACAAACTGGGGTCCAATGTGGTGATACCTCTGAATAAAGAAGATAATTAGACTCCACACCCAACACCCTCGACAGGGGGGCTGTCGTCCCCCCTGTGACCCCCCAACGTGGGGCTAGTCATTGAAAGAATATAAAACATGCCCAAGATTCTCCCACTTATTGTTTTCTTTCCACATGGGGCCACAAGAGAGATTAGTCATTGATCCATCCATGCAATGCCCATTGTTTCTCTACACCAAAAAAAATTCTCAGTGCTCATAGACTTCGTCAATTTATCTGGAACATTCTTCAAAGTGTCCACCTTTACCAACAACACATTTTTGTTCTCAACCATATCCCTCACAAAGTGATACTGAACATCAATGTGCTTTGTCTTTGAATGATAAGTAGGGTTCTTTGCCAAGAAAATTGCACTTTCGCTATCACAGTCTATCATTATAGCTCGTTGTAGCAACCTCATACTTGAACACAATATTTGCAAGAAAAATTCCTCCTTGCTTGCATGAGTGGCTGCCATGTATTCTGCCTTTGTAGTCGAAAGTGCCACTATAGACTATTTCTTGCTCATCCAACTGACTAAACCTCCAAATAGGTTAAATACATACCCACTTGTAGATCTTCTCTGATCCAGATCTCCAACCCAATCTGCATCAAAAAATCCATGGATGTCCAAAGATCTATCCAATCCTGGTTTTCCTTGGTAGCAAAGACCATAATCACTAGTGCCACACAAATACCTAAAAACTGCTTCATTGTTGTCCAATGCTCCTTCCCTGGCTTTGACATAAACCTGCTCAATACTCCCACTGCATGTACAATGGCTAGTCTAGTACAAAACATTGCATACATCATGCTACTGACTACACTTGCGTATGGAACATGAGACATGTCCTCTTCCTCTTCTTCTGTCTTGGGACACTGTTCAACAGCTAACTTTACATCGACAGGAATAGGAACCTTCATTGGTTTACTATCCTGCATATTAAACCTCTACAATATTGTCTCAACATACTTTCTTTGGTTTAATCAAAGATTACTTTTTGCTCGATCTCGTTTAATTTCCATGCCAAAAATATAGTTTGCAGCATCAAGATCTTTCATGTTGAATTTGGAGGATAATTGGGTCTTCAATTATTGGATAATTTCTTTATTATTTCCAATCAACAATATATCATCCATATAAAATACCAAATAAATAACATGGTCGCCATTTAATTTAAAATACACACAATGATCTGCTTTGCTTTTGGTGAAGCCAAGTCACCGTATATATGTATCAAATTTCTGATACCACATCCTTGGTGACTGTGTTTTAACCTGCATATCAATTATTTCTTACCCTTCACTGCAAAGCCTTCAAGTTGTTTCATGTAGATCTCTTCTTCCAAATCCCTGTGAAGAAATGTTGTCTTCACATCCATCTTTTCGACCTCAAAATCAAAAGCAACAACAATAGATAAAAATAATCTAATAGAAGCTACCTTGGCATCCGAAGAAAAAATATCACCAAAATCAATTCCTGGCACTTGGGAATTACCGTTTTCTACCAACTGAGCTTTATATTTCTCCATCTTGCTTTTTGCATTCATCTTATTCTTAAACACCCATTTTCTTTCAATGGGTTTCCTTTCAACTGGCAACTCCACCAGATCCCAAGCCTCATTTTTGTCCAAAGATGCCATTTCATCAACCATGGCATCTTTCTAGTGTTTTCCATCCTATGAATCTACTGCCTCCCTGACAATTTTGCGATGATCATCAGTAATAGATAAATCAAAATTTGAACAAAAAGTAGATGGACTATACCTTTCTATCTGCCTTCTTTCTCAAACTAATCTTCTCACAGCTAGAGTTTGTGGCTCTTCATCTTTTGATTCTTCTTCTGTTGTAGAGTCTAATTCTTCCTCCTTTAGCTCAAAGTCTATCTTCTCAGGTTCCTTTCGTATGAATTCATGTTTAATAACATCTTTCACCTATCTAAACACCACATCACGATTGTACACAACTTTCCTTATTTCTAGATTCCAAAGCTTATAACCTTTTAAACCATCCTTATACCTAGTAAAGTTGCACCTTTCATATTTACTATCCAATTTGGTTCTTTTCTCCTTTGGAACATGTACATATGCATCACATCCAAATACCCTCAGATCTGAAAGAGAGGGTTTCTTACCAATCCACACCTCTTGTGGAGTCTTATCCTCCAACGTTGATGAAGGTGATCTGTTGACCAGGTAACATGCAGTCTCCATCACCTCTGCCTAGAATTCTTGTCCTAACCCAGCACCATTGAGCATGCTTCTTGCCTTTTCCATCAACGCCATATTCATTCTTTCTGCAACTCCATTTTGATGAGGTGTGTATGGAGTATTCTTATGTCGTGATATACCACACTTATTAAATAACTCTTCAAATTCCTTCTTGCAAAAATCTCCACCGTTATATGTCCTTAACACCTTTATCTTCTTCTCTCTCTAGTTTTCCACTAGAGCCCTAAATTCTTTAAACTGGTCAAAGACTTCAGATTTTTTTCCGAGGAAATATATCCATGTATTCTTGGGGAAGTAATTTATAAATGATACATAGTACATAGACTTATCTAGTGATGGAACTGACATATGTACAAACACATCACTATGCACAAGTTCTAATATTTGTTTCGCCCTCTTAGCACCATAGGCAAAACTCACCCGGTTCTACTTCCCATATACACAATTTTCACAGAAATCAATATCCAGAGAGAAATTATACATACTGTCTACCATACCACTACCATGAAGTATTTGAAGGCCCTTCTCTCCAACATGTCCAAATCTTTGATGCCATAGCATGGCCTTTTCTCCATAGAACACTAGATTTTATGCTCCACTTTCAGGAACCACATAACTGTTGCACCCATCAATAGCAATGCTACCCTGAGTCTTGTATAGAGTTCCAATCCAAACTCCCTGCATCAATACCAATGCTCCCCAAACCATATTGTAGGTATCTTTCTCGAACACTATTTTTACACCTGCATCATCCAACTTGCTTACAAAAATTAGATTTTTGGCCAATGAAAGAATATGCAGAACACCTTGAAGTGTTCTAATCCTTCCACCTTGCAACTTCAACTTGACTTTTCCACAACCGATGATTCTAGCCTTCCTGTCATTCCCTAATAATACATCACCACCATCATATTTATCATACTCGCAGAGCCACTCCCTGTGGGGAGTGAAGTGAAAGGATGCACCTGAGTCAATCAACCATGCCTCATGACCTACATGTGTACTTGAAGAAGAAGCCAAGCACACATACCCACCTTCATCTGAGGTGGTTTTATCCTCTACAGAAGGAGCATCATCATATCCCTTTCCTTTCTGAGGAGATTTAGATATACAATCCTTTTTGAAGTGCCCTTCCTTTCCGCATTTCCAGCACACCTTTACAGGTTTTCTTGGAGATTTAGATCTCCCTCTAGATTTAGATCTCCCACTCAAGGATTTCTTCTAGTTTTTGTTTTGGGACTGTCTTCATACAGAAAAGGCATCACCATTCTCACCCTTGGTATTTTTCTATATCATCTCCTCCGACATCAATGATGAGACTATTTCATCAAACTGCAAGGCAGTCACATTTCTACCTATTACAATGACCAGACTATCCCACAAATCTATTTAGAACACAACAAACCGATGCACTTATCTTCATCTGAAATTTTTATATCAACAAATAATGACTAACTTACCACGATATTAAAGGCATTCAAATGCTCTGTCACCGAGTCTCCATCCTTCATCCTCAGGTTATACTGCTTTTTTTGTAGGAATAGTTTATTCACTAGAGACTTAGATTGGTACAAATTCTCTAACTTTTCCCACAAAGCCTTCATCGAAGCTTCCTCTGATACATTCAACAATATTGAATCTAAGATACACGACCGTATTGTGCCCTTTGCCTTCCAATCCAACTTCGCCCAATCTTTAGCTGACATTGTCGTTCGTTTAGTACCCGGATCTATCGCGATCCACTGATATTTATCCACCAGAAGATCCTCAACCTTGAGTTTCCACAACTCAAAACTCTGACCATTAAATTTCTCGATCTCTATCTTTCCACTTCTCACCATCTTCTTTCACCACAAGAATTGATCCTGCAGATCTCCCACTGAACCGAGACTACCATAGACCTGAGCAAAACCCCTCATTAGAAAAGGCATCCCCTTGAAGCCAAAACAACTCTGATACCAAATATAGGTTTTAACCCCATACATAAATTACCTACATACGAATTCTAAAAAATAGAAAATAAACAATGGCAAAAGCATAAAACATAAAATAAATATACATAGAGATTTCCCCCGGATCCCAAAACCAGGACTACCAGATTGATTTTTCATTATATTCCTTTCAATGTTACAATACATATATATACATGTCGAAGCATCCATAAACCACAATCCATTAACACTATATTAGAACATAACCATAGTTCCCTTGACCATATCTACAAAACACCGTGGGCAGAAAACCATCACGCCCAAAACCATGTGCAAAAACCATGCACAAAACCATAGGTAGGTCCGCCCACCTAATATAGGGTCCAACAAAAAGGAAACCTAGGGTGTTGCCCTAGACCCCGTAGAGGGGAGCTACTGCCCCCGTCAAACCCCCCGACAAGGGGGGTTTCCACCCCCCTTATGACCCCCCCACGCGTGGGGCTAGTCGTGGAAAGAATATAACACACACCCAACAGAATCAAGTGTGCAGAGTAACCCTGAAAGGTCTATGAGGTTAGTATCATGTGGATATGATTTTGATATTATGTTCTTATACTATTTCTATGTTTATGTTATGGTAGGTAATTTTGAAGGATACATCAACGGAGTGAATGAAGTGTGATCCACAACATACTTGGAGAAGCATAAATAAGACATTAGAGGCAAGAATTCCTAGTAGATACTGTGTGGTCTATGGATTCGTAGTACTATTTTTTTGTATGTGTTTTGTTGTGTACATATGGTACTGCATCATGTATATTGTGCAATCATTGTATTGTGACTTTTGTATTCATTTTGTTGTACACCGGGTGTAGGTGTATGTGTTGTGTTCTACACCGAGTGTAGGTGTATGCGTGGTGTTGTACACTGGGTGTAGGTGTATGTGTTATGTTGTACACTATGTATGTGTTGTACAATGTGATGGGATGGTCAGGTATGCGATTGTTTGGGCCCTTGTTGCTAATATTGAGGGCTAAGGTGTTTTAGTCTCTAGATGCCCTTGTTGCTGATATTAAGGGTTGAGGTAATTTAGTCTCTAGATGCCCCTGTCGCTTATACTGAGGGTTGAGGTAGTTTAGTCTCTAGATGCCCTTGTTGCTAATATTGAGGGTTGAGGTGGTTTAGTATTTGGATTCCCTTGTTGCTGATATTGAGGGTTGAGGCGGTTTAATCTCGGGATACCCATGTTGATGATAATGAAGGAGGAGATGGTTTAGTCTTAAGATTCCCTTGTTGTTTTGAAGAGAAAGAATTGGGTGCTTGTCGGGTTTGGCAACCAATCCAGAGTGTGTACAAGATTGAAGATAAGAGAAGGCATTGGGTGCTTACTGGGTTGGAAACTCATCCAGTGTGTGTACGTGGTCAAAGAGAAGAGAAGGCACTAGGTGCTTGCCGGGTTTGGAAATTGATTCAGTGTGTGTACAGAAAAGACAAAGAACAAAGGCAAAAGCAAAGAACCATTTGAAAGATAAGTATCAATATTTTATTTCAATTTTTAATTATGTGCATGATCTATGATCCTAATTTATGATGGTTGTGTTTTGAGCTAACTAGATGTGATATGTTTATGCATGATGATTTGATCAAAGAGTTAGTTTGACTTGTTGTGACAGGAAGTAAACATAATTGCAAGTGTACCTTATTGACTGGCCACTAATGAAGTATGATTTGAATTTATTTCAACTCATTTTTAGTCTAATGGCTATTATGTGCTTGGTACAAGAAAGAAGGGAAATGCCCGGTTTGGGTGGTTGAAACTAAGTACAAGAATTAGGAGAAATAGAAAAAAGGAATTGGAACAAGGAATAGTATGTTGGTAAATCACTTCAGTAGTAGGACCAATGGAGGACACTCGTACCCAATAGTGTCCGTTGATTTCCATGAGCATGTTATGACTAGTATGATGGTTTTGAGGCAGGGATATGCCTTGTTTTTTGGACCTTCTAATGTGAGGAAACCTTCACAAGGGATGGAACATCCGAGGGATAGTGTAGCATAGAAGGGGATGCTGGGGAACTTGGAAGGTGAGTTGCTGCATGGAAGGGGGTAACCAGATTTCTCAAGGGACTTTGTAGTAGAGAAGGGAAGGTTAAATAATAAATTTTGTTTGGTCATTATCATTTCCACATGGAATCGAAAGCACGTTGGGAGTGTTCCCTGGAACAATGAGTCAGTACCTATTCACTAAGGGAACATGTAGCGCAAGGATCATAGTGTTGGGACATTGGATGTAGGTTTGACTTTGACAGTGAGTTCTAGACATCTTGTGAAGGAGGTGAATCCTGGTATTACTTTGAGGGTGGAGGTGTGAGCCTCTATATTCCTTTGTTGTTGATGTACACATCATATCCTTTTATTTGTTGGTTAAAGAAAATGTGCATATGAATATATGTGTAATTTATTGTGAATATTGTATCGAGCTAGATTTATAAAGCTCCCTAGACAATATGGTTATTTTTTGGTTGAAGAAAATGTGCATATGTATATGTGGTTGTATTGTAGATACCATAATGATTTATGTTATAAATCTCCAGTAAACAATATCCTTGTTATGTTTTCAACAATGGTCATTGTAAACACCGGATCGAGCTATGTTATAAAGCTCCATAGGCAATATGTTCTGTTTTTTAGCGTTTTGTTGGTCATAGGTGTCATAGAACATCGATGACGGTGTTCTCCTAAGGGGGATGGGTTTGTAACAATATTGGGTTAAAAGTTCATGTAATAAAGGTTAATAAATGAAAAATAGGACCAAGGTCACGAGACACGTATTCCAAGCTAATTGTTGGGCAAAGCACTATAGTGGGCATCACTTTCAGTTTATTAATGGCTAAGGAAATTGGTAAAGGCATGAGAAAAGGAAAAGAGGAAATAATTGGCATTTAGTTATGAGAAATAAAGGAAAATAGGAGAAAACATAGTTACCGATCAAACGTGAAAATTACCTAGTACCTATTTTTTTGAGGTAGCAAAAAATCACCCGATTTCGAAAAGTGGTGATTCAAAATACACCTTTTTTTAGCATATTTTTGGCACTTTTAATTTTCTTATGTATCAAGTATGAACATTTTTTTTAGATGTTAGTGATTTTCATGCTAATTTTGAAAAGTGATAATGCAGCATCAACCCCTTTTTTTTAGAGGGTTGATTTTTGACACTTCCCATAAGATTTTTTTTAAGTGTATTCATGTATTTGTGTGTTTTCATTTTTATTTTCATTTTTTTAATGAAATATTAAATTTTTTGCGTAGTTAAAAAAAAAAAAATGGACAATATTTTAAAGTTAGTATTTTCTATATGTTTATGTAATGTTAATTAATATTTCAATGGACATCAAATAATTGTCACAAAAAAACAATAATTTTAAACATTTGACAAAAAAAACACATTCTCAAAATAAATATAATGAAAAAATTACACATTTTCATACTTTTTATCAAAAATGACATGTCAAATAAACAATTTTTTAAAAAAATCCTAACAAATAAAATTTAAAAAATAACATTTTTTTATTAATTTTATGTTAAAAAATAATAGTAATAACAGGTTTAAAAAAAATGATTCACATAAATATTAAAGTGAAAATCAGATAATACATATATTGAACATATAACAACAATAATCAAATGTTCATTCTTCTCATAAAATCTCAAAGTCAAGACATTACAAGTAAAAATAATGAAGATCTCTCAAAATTGTGCTTTATTTGCAATCATAACTTAAATGTCATCAACAATATCATATAATCCAAGTTCGTCATCTTCTTCTACTTCATTATTTTCTTCTTCCACAATATTTTCTGCTTGAGTTTCCTCATTTTCCTCTTCTAATGGATCCTTCATGTCTGCAAATCTCCCAAAGTGTATTTTTCCAATCATTCCATATAATGGTGGTCGAGGTTTCTTTGCCTTTTTTGCCACACGTGATTCATTAAAATCTCCTTTCCTCAAACCAACTTCTTGCATTGCATTTGGAAGAAATTGAAGAGCATTAATTCTTTGTTGAATAAAATTGCATTGTACTGGGTCTCTTTCAATCACAATGCAATTTCTTCCTTTTTGTAGGCAACATGCTAGTGTTGTACCTAATCATCAAGCACAAAAACAAAAAATAAGTAAATTAGTATAATCACATAAAAACAAAAAAATAAAATATTAAAATTCAGTTTTATATAATAAAACTTACCTAAACCTGAAAATAAATTCAAAACCAAATCTCCTTCATTTGAACATAATATATAAGATAGTTAATCAATGTTTGCATTTTTTGATAAATGTTAACTATCTATCCTTTTGCATCTATATCCTGATATGTTAACTTTTTTACGATGGCATCATGAACCAATACTTGGCTATGACTCTTCCCATCTACTTGGTTCCAAAGGATAAACTTATAGCTATCATCGTTTGCCCAACATTCAACATGGATGAAATTGCAATCACTTGTAATTGGCTGATCTTTGGAAGAAATAAGATTTGAGTTTTGCTTGTAACACGACATGGTAAAAGTTCAATTAACTTCCACATAGAAAAAAAAAATTAACATTAATCAAACATACATTTTCAATGCCTTATCATGTAAGCTACATTCTTAAGTTTGATTTTCCCTTGAAGCTTGTTAATAACATTGCAAATTGTGTGTCTGAATGAAATGTCACAGATCTCCAAAGTGGTGATGTTGTGACTTCTTGAAAGCTCGTAACCACTTTATTAAAATATTGATAAGTGTAAGGCTCACTATCATATCCAATGTCTGGGAAATTGAAACCATGAAAAATGTCTGCAATAACCAGAGCATATTCCCTTTTAGGCATGAATTTTGCAATTTCTTCACAATCACCTTATATTATTTGATATTGGATAGTGTCCAACCCATTCCAAATGAAATAAGAGTAGGATCAAGTTCAACATTCCTAAGATGCTTCTTTCTCAACCTTTCCAACTTAATTTTTTGAATGAATATTTTGAAAGTATTTGGTACTCCATTCACATCCTTCTTCGACTTCTTTAATGAAATAAAAAAATATAGGTATACGTTATAAAATAAAATAAAATTATATGAATAAAATGAATGTAAAAATCAACATACATTTTTTAAAGCAAGATAAAAATGTTTAAGTGTTGTTGTAGAACTTGATTCTGGGTAGTTGTTGCAATGTCATGGATGAAAGACTTCTTTTCAAAGCATGGAGAGTGTATACCAAATAAAGACACAATACATATTCCAGATAATTTCTCGAGACGAGAAATATACAACTTATACAAAGAATATGCAAAAGGTGATGAAGGAGATGGTAATTTTATTACATATTCATATTTTACAAGGATATGGAAGAATGAATTCAACAATGTTCATATTCCTAAGAAGACAAGGGTGATGGTTTGCAATACATGTGTTTTTCTTAAATAAAAAATAGATAAATTTCAAGGGGCAAAAGGAGGTATGCATTCATAACATTATTTTTAAAAATTGTATAGTTATCAACTATGAAAATATATTTATTAATAGATTTCTTTTATTTTATGTGCAGATTCCATTATCAAAGCACTTCAAGAGCATCACAATCAGCAAACAAGTGAAAGACAAAAATTGTATAAGCATAGAAAAAAGTGTTATGATAATCCAAATAAATATTTGGGTTTGATAATTGATGGTATGGACCAAAAGAAAATACTTCTGCCACATTTTTTTTGCACACCAAAAAATTTACAGGTTTATTCAGTTTCACTTGGTTGGTTATATGGTCTTTAATGGGAACATGTTGCCAAGGGTTTACTTCACATCTCCAAATATTCATAATGATGCAAATATTACCATAACTATAATCCATGATGTGATTTCTCATTGGTTTGGTATTCTTCTTGAAGTTTTGTATCTGCAATTGGACAACACAAGTCGTGAAAATAAAAATCAAGTTCTTTTTGGATATCTAAACTTCCTTGTTCAATTGGGATTTTTAAAAAAGGTAAAGGTTGGTTTCCTTCTTTTTGGGCACACTCATGACCATATTGATCAGATGTTTAGCCATTTTTCAGTAACATTGAGGAGGAAGAATGTTAGGAGCTTGCCATCATTAATTGAATGTATTAAGAAATCATACGTTCCATAGCCTATTTTTCATGTGCTAGAAGAAACTATTGACATGCAAAGTTTTATTCTGAGATCGCATGGTGAGGAGAAATGCATTGAAAAACTTATTGACATTAGCTTCCAACATCAATTTCGCATCAAAAAAATTGATGGAAAAACCATAATGGGGCAAGAAGTATTCAACTGTTGCAGAATGGGGGTCATCATCAGGTTTAGCATTTTTGAAGTTCATTCTAGATCATCCAATATTTTCATCAAAGATAATATTATTACAATCAATTGTTGAACTCCATAATGAACGAAGGCACAAAAGATAGATAATTTATTCTGAATGCCTGGAAGAAATAAAAAGATGTATTAGAGCTACATATGAGTACTTTGATGTTGTTGATTCAGTTTGGTGGGAGTCTTTTTTCAATGATCAAAGTGATATCATTTCAATATCAAGATATGAATATACACTTTTGAAGACTCCATTTATTTGGCCTCAAAATATGCCAAATGAACATGATGAAAGACATATTGTTGAACAGCAACAATCTCAAGGGATTATTAGTTCTCAACAGGAAGAGGAAAGATAAATGTATATTGGTTATAGAAGATCACATGCACAATGTGAAGCCATGGAAGACCTTTACAGGGGTTCTATGCAAGATGTTAAGGAGGGTTGCATGATAGTAGTATTAGTAGATGGATATCCACTTAGCTATCCCTTTTGGGTTGTGAAGGTTATAAAAGTCATTAAAGAAAATGAAGATATTATAGTTTTTGAGGTACATTGGTATGCCACAAATACCCACCCATTCAATGGTGTGTACAAGTCAGAGATGGTAGTTGATAAACAAATTTACAGAAAGAGAAAAAGAAAGGGTACAAATATAAATCATCACTGCACAGACCTCTTAAAATTGGAGGATGTTGACATATTTGCCTATGACTTAAGTTTAACAAAGAGAGGAACTCTTTGCTTCAAGACCATAGATATTTTGAAGAAGTTGCTACCAGAGGGAACATTGTTGAGATGGGATTCTATTGACCCTAGTCATAGATCTATATGACATTTGAAACCTGAAATGGTGGGCATGCATGTTGAATCAGATGGGGCTCTAGTTGATGAAAGAGAAGAATATGGGTCATATTCATCTGCATCCAATCATTCATTTGAAGATGTAGATTCTCATGGTGTGTTAGATCCTATGGATGATTTTGAATAAATGTCTAAGAAACTTTATGTGAATGATGTTTGCATGGTAACTTGAAATAAATATTTTGACTTCCATATGATCTTACATGAAGTTATGAGTCATTTCTCTGTTTTTTGGATTTAATGTTTTAATTAAAAGAAATTCATGTCTTTAAAGATGTTTTCGTGGTAACTTGAAATAAATATTTTGACTTCCATATGATCTTACATGAAGTTATGGTTCATTTCTATGTTTTTTGGATTATATGATTTAATGTATATGATATTCAATCTACAAAAATTGATATTTTGATTAAAAGTAAATAAATATTAGAAATTAATGTTGATTTTTTAAATTATATAGTGATATTGCCATGATATTCTTTATTGTTATCATTTGGTATAATATAGTTTTAAAATTGTTGAAATTTTAATGCCTCATTAAAAGGGACACTTAGTTTTGATGGTTGATTTTTAGGTTTTTTTGCAATAGGATAAGTTGTCTTAGGCTAAAATTTGAAAAGAGCTATAGTTTTAGCCTTTGAAATAAAAATTACTCTTGGAATAATGAATCTTTCATTTACTTGTTCATTTTTAAAAATTGGTTTAGTCATATGATTTGTCCATAATTTCATGGTTGAAATATGTTAAAAACTGAAGGTTTTTAATTACAAGGTTGAAATTTTCTCAAAATCTTAAGGTTTTTCTGGATTATAATATTTTATCATTAATGTTATGGTTGAAAACAATTATAATTTCAAGGTTTTATAGAGTCAAGATATTTTTATCTTTAAAAACATGAATGGAAATTGTTGGAATTATGAGGATTTGAGACATGATATTTTATCTTTAACATCATGTCTAAGAATTGTTGGAATTTTACAATTTTTCAAAGTCTAGATATTTTATCTTTAACTACATTGCTAAAAAATGTCAAAATTGTCACTCGATTTTTTTTTGTTAATCCATAATCAACACTTATTTTTTTAAGGGTGTTTCTTTCAACCATTTTGCAAAAAAAAACCTTTTACTTCCATTTAAAAAAAATGTTGAAAATTTACCCTAAAAAAATCGTTCTTTCATACACAATTTTCATTTTTGGGTTGTTTTTTTCATGTTTTTTTGGAGTTTTTGGGCCAGAGTAACTATTTTAAGGTAATATTTCTTGTTTGATCGGTAACTATCTTAAAAAATGAAGGTGAAGGGACACAAATTTTCATGCAAAGGAATTTAGAAGGAAAATGAAGAAAAATGAGACATCAATGATAAAAAGGCACTTGAGAAACAGTTAACATATTTTTCCCATATTTGGAGCAGATGTAACAAATGAAAGTTAACAAGCACTTGGACAAGAAATGTTAGTGTGAAAATTCTTGGAAGGTGTACCAAAAATCCTCACTTAAGTCACTAGGTGACAAGTGACTCTAACAACAAGTTGATGGTTGTTGTCATTCTAGATCTGCAACATAAATAGAAAATCTACAGTAAAAGAAAACAATATATAAAACAAATAGTAGAAAAATAATGTATCCAGAATAATAACCTAGTGGAAAGACGATTTAAAAAAAAATAAAACTTTATTGATAACACCTTATGAAGGAGATCTACAGATTAGTCTGGATGTCCCCCTCCGTGGGATGGGTCCTTTGATATCTTTGATGCTTCAGATATATAATTCCCTCTCTCAATCTTGTAAAAACCCCAAACAAAGTGAAGAACTCAAATGGGAGCTCAAGAAAATGACAATAATGTTGACGATGATAATGATCATGGTGAGGAATGAATGAAAAACCCTCTTTATATAGAAAAGAATGGAGTTAATCTCGAAAATGGAGAATAATAAAATATTATAGTCCAAATTCAGATCTAACTACTTGGAATACTTTATTATATTTATTGAAGAGGAAAGAGGAATTTAAAATGGCTAAATTCCTTTATTTAGAAATAATTAGCAAATAAAATGATTTATTAACTATTTCACGAGAAACAAGAAAGGTGTGAAATCAAAATAATTATTAAATAATGATTTAATAATTATTCTAATAATAGATATAAGGAAATTTAAATAAATAATGATTTATTTAAATATTCTTAAGGGATTTAGTCAAATGTGACAAGGAATAATTATTAAATAATAATTCCTAGAGAAAATTACGTAAATAATGATTTATCTAATTATTCTCATGGGGTTTTATATTTAAATTAGAAAATAATTTAATAAAATTGGTTTACTAAATTATTTCCACAGTGAAAGTGATTTTACTATGTAAAATTAAATCCACATGGTGTATTTCGATCAACCTAGATAGAAATGGCTAGTTGATCATTTTCTTGTGATAACAAGAAAGAAAAGGAAGGAAAAGGACAAGAAAGGAAAGCAAAGGAAAGCAAGGAGAAGGTTGGATCAACAGCTTCAGTAGGAGGATTTGCAGCCATGTCATGATGGGGTTCATTCTTGGTTGAGATTTAGATCACCAGAAGGTTTTGGAACTGAGTGGGGTGGTCTCTAGAAAATTCCCAAGGGTTGGGGGTGGAGATGGTGTTCTTTGGGTAGCCCTCGACAGGTCAATGGAGACAAGAAAATTCATCAAGGTATGGTGAATAAATTTTGAGTCATCCAAGCTCGGTTTAGTTTTTTGATGTGGGACTAATTTAGGTGAGAACACGATAGGTTGAGGGTGGAGGTGGTTTAACCTCTGGAGTCCTTGCTTGATTATGTCTTGGTTTATCCCATGAGATCCCCCATTAATTCTTGGAATATGGAATGTGGGTGATTGTATGAAAAAAGAATTGGTTCAACTCAATCTATGGTCGGGTGGTATGTGGATGTCCCTCACTTGGTTGGATTTTGCACAAGTCAATAAGAGTTATTTTCCTATTGTAATTCATGAACACTTGTACTTGTTATTATGATGATTTGATGGTTATGCTTTCATGCTTAACATTTTGATTATATCTTCGTTAGAAGCATGGTTTATGATGTGCTTCGACTATGGATCTTGTTATTCTTTGATAATTTCATGAATGGTTAATGAATGCATGGGATAACAAGTGTTGTTGCAATTACTTGAGAGGGTGTTAAACCTTATCTATGATTTCCAAATGAAATTCAAAGATTTAAGATCAAATATGCATACATGACCTGTAGCTTTTATGTTTGTCATATGTTTAACGGAATTCCTGTCATGTCTAGGCATGGTTAGGTAAATTTCATGTTCAAGTTATACATGATTAAATTGTTAACATCTTATTTATGCTTATGGAAAGTTACAGAGAGTTCTGGCAGTGTTCTAGAGACTAGTTTAAAAAGTGGCTCAGATCTCAGAACCGCAGACACAGAATTGGAGTTTGGGCCATAACCACATAGAGGTAAGCTTGTTAGTGAATTTATAGCCTCATAACTGCATGGAAGCAGTATCAAGGGTGTGGTTGTGGGTCTAAGTCAATGAAAAAGGTTCCAGCTAAGTGATTTGTCACCTGGGGTGGTTGTTTATCTCATGGGTAGTTTGTAGCCCTTGAGGAAGGTCGAAAAGGTTTTAGTTTGTAGTCCCCACTTCCTTAACTAGAACTTGGAGATCAGGTCATGTCATAGTGGCACTCCATTTCACATTTACCCAGAGGACTTGTAAAAGTGGGTAAATATGGGGTGGTGTGTTACACCTTTACATCACTAAGTGCCCTAACATAACACCTTGTCACCATCTGCTTTACACCTCATGAGCTAAGAATATTATGTGTATTAGTATTATTAAACAATTTAATTATAATTTTATATAGTAAATACCACACTATTTGTGTTGAGTTACTATTCTAGTACAAGGTTGGAACAATTTTTTAAAGTGTCGATAAAATTTATTTAATGATAGAATCATACCAGTATGTTTGTTACCATAACACTTTTTATTTTAAGTACTATTAGTAATTTATTTTGTGTTGAGTATCATATTTTATTATATAATTTAGAAGATTGATAATATTTTATAATTGATAAAAAAAAATATTATATAAGACTCATATTATGTTTAAATTTATTCTTTTAACAATCAAAACCATCACAAGGACTCCATCAACATTAGTTATTCTGTAAAGTAGTCTAGATCCATCTTATATCTAAATCTACCAAGTGTTAAGAGGGATCAATTCTAGAGTTAATATGGATCTAAGATGGTACTCTTACATTCCATAATGGATTTGCTCAAGACTTTAAATAGTCTTCATCTTAACAAATGCCACAAACACATACCATGGGTTATGCAATACATGGGGCTTGTAAACCACCATTCGTAAACCCATCAAATGACTAACTCAAACTTATCCTAACTAGTCTATTACTTTAACATTTAATCGGGACCTCTCCATATCCTAGTAAACATTGACATTTATGGGTGTAAATGTTTATGTAGGGTCTTGTCATATTGACTATATAGCACCTCTTGACGCAATCACCATATTAATTAAATATAAGAAAAGTTAAAAATAATTTTAGTAATGTCAAACCAATTATTGGCCATGAATAGGTCAAACATGGGACTACTAGGCACAAAAATATCAATACACAATATGGGTGTGAAAACAACTCTTAGTGGACATCAATTAAATCATATTAGTATGTCTAACATTAAAGCAAGATATTATAGTTATGGATAATAGACTAGATTCCTTGATGTCTAATTTTTGTGCCTAATGACTCTCACCCCCAAGTTTCCCACAACCAAGGGGGGGTTTGTTGATCAAAATATGATGGTGTTGTGAGGATCTCAATGTAAAACTTAGCAAGGAGTGTCTCCTTTGCATTGAAACTAGTCTACTAGGAAGTTACCATGTAAAATATGCTTTTATTCTAAAATTTCCAAGTCCTCTTATTACCTTTAAAAACCACCAAGAGGAGGTTCAGACCATTTAGAAATAATTATCAAATAATTATAATTTGTTTAAATACCATTTAGGATTCATTATCAATTAATTGTAATTTGTAAAAAAATGTCATAATAATGGTGCAAAAAGTATAAAGACATCCATTTGTGACCCTTCTCTTGAATGACCCTTGAAAGTCCACTTAACATTCATTATTAGTTAATTATTAGATGTTTCATTGGGAAAAACATTTTATTTTACAAGGATTTTTATTTCCAAAACAAAGTCTCGTTTATATATACTCATATTAAACCACATGATAGGAAAATATAAGTCAATAATTAACTTATAACTTATTGATTTATATGAAATGATTTCAAATATGAGATTTTTATTTAAGTATACATAATTAGAAAAAGTTATGAATTAAAAATTGAAATAGGCCATTTAGAATGCATTATCAATTAATTCTAAAATATTTATTTTGTAATTATATCAACTATAAATATGTATTTAAAAATTGAAATTTACAAAATGTTACTATGGATGGGAAAATCAAATGCCATATTATGGTGCAAAAAGTTTAAACACATCCATTTATGGCTCATCTCTTGAATGAACCTGAATAGTGCACTTAACACTCATTATCAATTAATGATTCCACATTTTATTTGTAAAAACATTTTCTTATATATGGAGTTTTATTTCAAAAACAACAATGTCACATATATGCACTAATATCAAACTACATGATAGACATATAAAAGTTAATAAATGGCTTCCTAACTTATTGAGTTATGTGAGATGATTGCATTTATAAGTAATTGATTTAAAAATACATAGTTATAAAAAATTATGAATCAAATAGACCATATAGAACTTATTATCAATTAGTTCTACTTTGTTTGTAAAAAATATATCCTTACTTACATTTATATCATAAATAATTTCAAAAGTGAAATACATTTATAAACTTGTATCAATGCATGTAACTAAATAGATTTAAATAAGTAGGTTAATGTATTGTTTCCTTCCATCACATTATTTTTATTAGAAATAACTTATTTACGTATTGAACTTTACAAATTGTTAATGTGGATGGGAAAATAAAATGTCATATGATGCAAAATATTTAAAGACACCCATTTATGGTTCATCTCTTGAACAATCCTAAATAGTCCACTTAACATTCATTAATAATTAATTATTCCATTTTTTATTATGAAAAATATTTTGTTTTACATGGAATTTTATTTCAAAAACAACAAATTCACATTTATACACTCTTATTAAATCATATGATTGGAAGATGAAATTCAATAAATGGCTTCCTGATTTATTGACTCATATGAGATGTTTTCTTACAAGAATAATTTATTTAAGAACACATTTAAGTTAGAAAGAATTATGGATTGAAAACTCAATGCCTTAAACTTTAAAGAGTTTGAAATCACTGATCTATGTCCCATTGTCGATTAGCCTAAATAGTCCACTTAACACTTATTATCAAGAAATTCTAATATTTTCTTTTGGAAGAAATGATTTCTAGTTTATGTCTATTATATATCACATTCATACACTCATATTAATTAATATAAACAAGTAAAAGTTGATAACATAACTTTGTGCCTTGTTTGTTCATATAATAAAATTTCATTTTATTTAGAAATTCAAATGAAATTCCTTACAATTCCAAATGTTCAAAGACATAATTCATTTATGATACATGTTCAATGAAACCTTAATGCTCAATTTAGTAGTGATTATCAATTAATTATATATCTTTTTTAAGAAATGAAAATTTATTTACAATTCAATTTATTTTAAAAATTATATATCACATTTATACACTTATATTAATGTGTTTTATAAGCAATTAAAAGTCAACACGTGACCTTATGCCTTGCTGATTCCCAATATGATATGATTGCAATTATAAATATTAATCAATTTAAGCATACAAATTTACCAAAAAGTATGCATTAGGAAATCATGTATCTTCTATTTCAAAAAGTTCAAATCATTCACCTATGCCCCATCTCCTATTAGCTGAAATAGTGCATGTAGCATTTATCAACTAAATTGTCTATAATGTTTTTAGTAAGAGTTGTAGATTTATTTGCATTGAGCATTATTTCAAAATCTACATTTCACATTTATATATAACTAGTCTGGCAATAGCTCTTTTCAAGAGAGGTGACGTCAATAATCCCTCCACTTATAGGACCATCATGATAAACCCTTTATTTGCAAAGCTATTTGGAAGCATGCTAGAAAATAAAAATAGCAAGTGGGAAGAAGAAAGAGATAAGCGTGCTAAAGGGAAAGTAGGTTTTATGCCTAAACATTCCATAGTTGATCATTGTATAACTTTAAGGCACATCATTGAAAAATTTTGGGAGGAAAAGGAAGAAGTGTTTTGTTGATTTCAGAAAAGTGTTTGACACGGTTCCTAGGGATAAGCTTTGGTGCAGAATGGAGGAACATGGGGTTCCTAAACATTTGAGAGAAGTTGTGCATAGGCTGTATGAAGAAGTGAAAGTCAAAATTAGAACTCCATCAGGAATTGCTGAAAGTTTTAGAAGCGATATCAGGGTCAAGCAAGGTTGCCCACTGTCTCCTACCCTTTTTGGTTTATATATCGACAAGCTTGAGGAATGGTTAAATTCGCAAGGGGGTGATGGTATCTATTTGGGGAACTTTGTTATAAGGTTTATTTTGTATGCAGGTGACCTTATTCTGATTGCTAAATGGACTCTTTGTTTTTGAGAGCACTTACTATCCCTTAAGAATTTTTGTAGAAGTGTGGGGATGTAAGTCAATATCAGCAAAATGAAAATAGTGGTTTTCTCTAAAAAAAGAAAACATAACCAACATAAGTTCTACTTTGAAGGCAACATTCTGGAAGAAGTTGCAGATTACAAATACATCGGAATTGACTTCAACAAAAATATAAGTTGGAATGGTTGTAGAAATAAAAGAACTTTGGGGGTTTGGAAAGCATTTTATGCTTTTCAAAATAGGTGTAGAGAGGTAGAGTTATGGGACTAGAAAACCACTCAAACTCTTTTTGGGCTTCTATTGATTCTGGTGATTCTCTATGGTTGTGAACTATGGGCCAGAAGTACATCCGACATGTAGTGGAGACAAATTGAGAAAATTCAAAAGTGTTTGATTACAAACAAATTCAAGATTAAAAGTGCAATTCCTTATACTATCTTGTTAAGTGAAACAAGGGTTGCTCCTATTGAAGCAATTGTTATGGTGCGAGTCATAAGGTATTTAAAAAAATTGAGAAAATGGAAGAGGGTAGATGGCCTAAGGTTGTCTTCAACGACAAATTATGTAACAGAAAAAAAACTTGGATGCAACAAAATAACAAATGGTTTAATAAATGGGCTATTTGCTTGAATAGGTGTCCCATAAACAACAAAGAGAGAAAAGATTTTGTTATGGATAAGTTCCACAAGCATACATGGGATAAGGAGCTAGGAAGAAACAAAAAGTATTATATTGAAGCGTTTAATCCCACTCATAGTCATCAACCAAAAGCATACATAGAGGCCAATATTTCTTGGAGAGCCAAAATTCTTAATGCTCAGTTAAGGACTAATTCTCATTAACTCCATTGTGAAACATGGTGTTGGAAAAGGCCAAAAGAAGTGTGGGAGGAAAGAGTATGCATTTTTTGTTCTTCCATAAAAGTGGAAATAGAAAAACATTTCATTTTAGAATGTGAGGTCTTCAAAGAAAACATGGAAAGTTATGCAGATATGCTGGCAGCTAGCTCTTGGGATAATTTATTTAGCGAGGGGTTTTTTGAGAGGCTAGGAGCATTTATCAAGAAGCTTCACAAAAAAAGAGTCGAATATATCAAGCACATGAAGAAGCAATTTGTCACATAGGCTATCTTTAGCCCCATGGACGTTAAAATAGTTTCTTTCTTTCTTTCATTTCTTTATTTCTATATGAGTATTAAGGCATAAACGTAAATAGAAGTGAATAAAAATAACATTTTTCCTCAATAGATCTCATAAGGTAATTTTAATGATAAATAATTCATTTAAGAATGCAAATTAAAATACACACACATTAGAAAAATAAATATTTGGTACAACAAATTCAATGAAAAAATGATTATAAATAAAATAATATATATTAATATAATTTTCAATTCCCATATATTTCAAAAAAATAAAAAATAAAAAATCATACAAATTGATTCACAAAAAACTATGCCCAGGTTGTATTGAAAAACTAGAATGATTTTTTAAGCAAATTTATTAAAAAATTTGTCTTCATCCATTACTGAATTAAGTACATGTTCTATTGAACATTCGAATGTACTCACGTTTCTCTTTGATATGATGAAATGCTTTAATAAATGGAAATAAAACCTGCATAAGCCAAATATCTTTCTCTTTCCTTGTATAGGCCTTTATTAAAATGTGGTTTGACCAATATCCAATGAATTTATAAGGATGATTTGATGTATCTATTAGTAATACATTTGATTCTTCATATGTATCTCCATATTGGGACCACACATCAATCAATCTTTTCTCAAGTAATATATTATTCTCCCTGCTTTCACGTTCGTTTGCAAATGGCAACTAGACATATCCCATATGAATTTAAAGTCATTTATATCAATATTACATTTTTCAAGTACTATTCATATCTACTTGCGAGTGACTTATAATGTCCATATTGCAACATCATAACTTTTAAAGAAATATTTTAATAGTTCTAACAAAGAAGACCTAAAAAATAGGACCTGCCACCAAACTGAAAATCGGGTTCTCTTTGAATGTGAAAACTTGGTTCATTTCTAGCATATGATTAGAATAATACTCTTTCCATTTCAAATATCAACAATATCTTTCAAGTCACTTTGATGCCCATCTACATTTGCACTACAACCAAATATATGACATAGACATATCTCCACTTCATTACTTAAGAACATCAAAGCATAACACTTCAAAACATTTAAAAAATGATGTTAGTATATATAATGATTTTGTTTCCATTTATAACAAAGCGAATTTTACGAGTTAAATGAGAAAAAAAATTAAAACATTGTTACAGTGGCCCCATTCAAGTGAATAAATTAATGATGTGTCTAGTTTATATATATGCCCTAATACATTTATTTAATTTGTATGGAATAAGTAAGTATTGAATGAAGAGATTGACCCGGCATTTAAATGGTTGATTTTAAGAGTCAGAATTATTTGTTGAATCACATTTGAAAAATATAATTACAATGGTTCAATTCAAGTAAACACACTCATTATGCGTTAATTTCCACACAAAACCTCATACACTTTTTAAAATTCAAACATACTAATTAATTATATATTATTTTCTAGAGTATATCTTTTAGTTGCTTTTTGTGCTTATTTTAGTGCAAGATCTACTTCTATTGTTTGCGCTACATATAACGTGATCCATTTTTAAAATTTCTATAAAATAAGAAATTTTGATATGAATGCATTAAACGACCATTCAAATCAATAATTGTCATTAACTAATCCGAATTTAAACAGGAACGTAACAAATTAGAGAGATAACCATAAATATAGAGATGCAGTGGAAATAATACTTCATTTCATTAATGTAAAAATACTGAAATATGTTTACAAACAGAAATGGAAATAAACCAGCTAGGGCGATGGTAGCTTATCTCTGAGAAGAGATGTGGTGGATCAGGCGCTCAGGACCAAGTGTCGTAAAATGGTCAAAAATGAAAGTGCTCAGAATTGATTGGAACCTAAACGACTAAAAAGTACTCATCTTCCCAATTCTGGCCCCACAAACGGTTCGAAAAACGGTCGCCGTATGAGGAAGTTATGGCAAAAAGAATAATTTGTCCATAACATTAGAAATTTGAATTTAAAAAAAATAAAAAATAAAAAAAGAATATTCCACGAAATATTCCTTAGAATATTTTAGAGAATATTCCTTTTTGACAGCCAATCAGAAGTGGCCACGTGGCAGGCCCGGAGGGCACCACATGGCCTGGGTGACGTCAGCAGAAGCCCATGGACGGATTGTAAACTTTTAGGTGGCATGGGCAAGGTTCGAACTCGTGACTTGCCTGCCACAAGCCCTCCGACTTACCATTACACCACAGGGTCAAGCTGTGTTATATGGCGGACAGAATGATTTTTAAAACTGAAATTAAGTATGGGCGGGAAACCAAAGGGGGCCAGCCCCCCTCTCATATGACCACAACCCGAAAACCGTGGGCTTAACCCAACCGCCAGCACTAACCGCCGGGCACGCAATCCGAGGAAACGGTCACATGAACATTAAATGTAACTGCAGTCCTGGCGGAAATTTTGGCAGGAGTGCCAAATTTGGCGGACCCGCCATAATTGGCGGACTTATCTGGACCTCCACTACAGTTAGCTGGAGTTTTTCTAGGGACAGACTCGAGAAACATTAAATGGCCATAACCTTGGCTAGGAAAGTCGGTTTTGGACGAATTTGTTTTTGATTTTGGGTATTTTGGACCTTCTGAAGCCATTGGCATAGGTTTCACAGCCATCTGAGGTCATTTGCAAGTGGTTTAGCTTCGTGGAAGTTCCAGGAGCCACCAAGGCCAAATCAATTTGGGAGCTGCATTGGGAATTGTGCAGCCAGTGAATGTGGAATGAAGGTCATTCCTGAAGGTTTTCAGCATTCTGAATCCATTTCTATAGCTCGTTTTTCCTTCTGAGGCATTCTTCTCACTGTTTAGCTTCAGGGAAGCTTTCAAGGTCATTAGGGCCATTTCAGTGCATGAGCTGTTTGGGGGCTATGTTCATCCGTTTTTGGTGATTCAAAAGCCTATGACTGCTATTTTCGACCTTCGAGTCTAATGACAGAGGTTTCAGAACCAATTGAGTTCATATTCACCTCGAAATTCTTCATGCAAGTTTAAAGGGCCACTAGGGCCAATTGGGGAAAGTATTGTATAAGATACAAAATTCACTGTTTAGTGTTTGGGAAAGAGCATGTTTAGCTAATTCCTATCTTCTGATTCTGTATTTACAGTCAGATCTGTCCTTTGAGACACCCATATTCTTGTATTAGCCTTTGTAGCAATTTTAATACAAGAGGACAAGCCTACTTGGAGAGGCTTGGTCCAGCAGATGTAGCCCAGGAGGGGGTGAACTGCTTTATCATTTTGATGTCTTTATTTGCTGAAGATGGTATGCTAAACAAAACTGATATAAAGTATTAAACAACAATTAAATATAACTTGCATACACACATAATCACATATTCAGCTACAGAAAGTTACTTGTCTCATTCCGCAAGACCTTAAACTTCAAGTATGTGTATGTCAAAGACTTCTAAGTGTTTACTTGGTTATTTCTTTAGGCAGAGCCTGTAGAGGGCCAGGTAGCCTCTGGAACTCATCCTCTTTTTAGAGGTGACATGTCCGGTGAATGCCCCTACAGTCTATCTCTGTATAAGAAATAATAAGTTTATACATTTTTAGAGGTCATTTGGAGTGTCTAGCTCACAGTTGAAATTATTGGAAATGGATACCTTTCACCCTTAAACAAGTATTATCCATTTTCAGATCAGATGGTATCAGAGCACTAGTTTTGCTTGACTGACATCACTAGCTTGATTGTGTAGCTTGAAAGGTGTCTTAAGCAGTGTTGAAGATTGACTGCTTTACTACTTGTTGTTTGAGTTTGCTGAAGCTCTTTTGTTCATTTCTATAATGACAACTTCCATAAGTGAGTTCTCAAAATCGTCCTCCTTCACAAGATTCTTTGATGAAGGCTTGAAGCAATAATTTTTCATCATGATGAATATGGTGAGAGAAATGTATGAGGATGAAAGAAAGAGCTCTAGACTTTAAGAGCAGTTGAATTCCATGAGGGAAGAGATTCAGTTGCTTTCTAACCAATTGCAGGAAATGGAAGGCCAACTTCATATTGCAAACATGAAGCTGGAAAGGATGCATGAGTTGGAGACACAACTCCTTGTTGACAAAGAAGCCTTAGCCAAGTATCAGCTTGAAGAAGAGGTAAACAATTCTAGTTTATCTTCAAATTCTGATAAGAATGTTTATGTTGGTTCTTTTGAGAAACATACCAGAGGCATAGGGTCCAAGTTGATGTCCAAAATGGGATATGAAGGAAAAGGATTGGGCAAACATGCACAGGGTATAGTTGAGCCAATAATGGTTGAGGTAAGGCCTAAGAATTTGGGTCTTGGCTATGGACAATCTTATGGAGAAGGTTCCAAAGTAGCCATGAAGACAATTGAAACAGTTCCTAGAAGGAGTTTCATTTCAGGTTCTCTATCTCAAGGTTGTAAAGGTTGTATTCTTGAGGAATGCAATAGTTGGAAACATACCTTGCAAGAAGAAGGTGTGCATAAGCATGCACTTGAACAAGAAAGTGGTAAAAGCTCTAAAACCATTGAAGGGATTGATGGTGTTTCAAAAGGAGCTTCTTCTTCATTTGATTCATCTCCTCATGAAGGTAATCAAGGTGAAAGGGAAAGGTATAAATCTGATTTCAATCATATTTCCTTTGATCATGTAAAGCATGGAGAATTTCCACACAAGCATTGGAAAAGAATTGCATGTTCTTTTTGTGGTTTGTTTAACCATAGTGTTTCTAGATGTTGGAAAAGAATGGCAACATGCAGGAAACTTTTGAAGGAAAGGAGGCAAGAAGCCAAAGTTCCAATGAACAATGCAAATCATGCTGTCAAGAAGATGAACATGTGTTGCACTTATTGCCATAAGCATGGACATACTGCTGAAAGGTGTTGGACTCTGAATCCAACAATGCTTCCACAAAAGTTAAAGAAATTGGAGCAAGAGTATGGCAAGAATGGGAAGGAAGTTTCCATCATTGATATGTGTCAGGATGATACACATGTTGATATCGATGTGCATTTAAAGGAAGCACCTTTGAAATGGATTGGTAAGAAATGGTTAGAATTCTTATCCAATTAAAGTTGCATGTCTTTTGATTGAATGCATTTCTTGGTTAAGGGAATGCAAGTTGCAGGATGGAAAGCTGAGTATGAGACTCACTCTATTGCAGCGAAAATTATATTCATTTCAGCTTTGAAAGTACATGTACATGTGATCGAGGATCTTGTACTTATGATTGTACTTAAGAGAAAGTTGAAGGATAAACTGCATGCATGAGAATGATATGCATGAGCACAGGGATCATGATGATTTCCTTGTATTTTAAACATGTATGTGTGATTAACTTGAAGGGTTGATTACTTTGTCTTTAACCATGCATGTAATGTAATATTGACTTGGAAAAAGTTAATTTGATCTCCAAGATTGTAAAGAGGAGAAATGATGAGGTGTTTCATCTTTGTAAAAGCCTTCTCATTTGGGAGGCAGCTCTTCTTCTGGAGCAGAGGTGCCATGGATGGGCATCATGACAACTGGCAAGCCCACATGTTTAGAGAAAGATTTCAGCTCATATATCAGCAAGTTTCATTGCTGGTTTCTGTAAACTTTCAGCTTGTCTGGCGAACAAGCTTGTTCGGGATTGACAAGAGTTTGGCTTATGCAGCGAAAAGTTGCCATGACGACAGTTGGCAAGGCAGGACATTTTGGCATCAGTATGCTCTTTTGGTTGAAAGGGAGAGGATATTTCTGTTCCTCAAGTGCTGTACAGTTCAGTTCAAAGATTCAGTAAGCTTTTGGGGAGCAAAAGCCTTCTTATTTGGGAGGTGTGATCAGGAGCTCAAGACCAAGTGTCGTAAAATGGTCAAAAATGAAAGTGCTCAGAACTGATTGGAACCTGAACGAATGAAAATTTCTCGTCTTCCCAATTCCGGCGCCGTAAACGGTTCGAAAAACGGTCGTCGTATGAGGAAGTTATGGCAAAAAGAATAATTTGTCCATAACATTAGAAATTTGAATTTAAAAAAAAAATAAATTAAAAAAAAAGAATATTCCACGGAATATTCCTTGGAATATTCTAGAGAATATTCCTTTTTGACAGCCAATCAGCAATGGCCACGTGGCAGGCCCGGAGGGTGCCACATGGCCTGGGTGACGTCAACAGAAGCCTATGGACGGATTGTAAAACTTTTAGGTGGCATGGGCAAGGTTCGAACTCGTGACCTGCCTGCCACAAGCCCTCCGACTTACCATTACACCACAGGGTCAAGCTGTGTTATATGGTGGACAGAATGATTTTTAAAACTGAAATTAAGTATGGGCGGGAAACCAAAGGGGGCCAGCCCCCCTCTCATATGACCACAACCCAAAAACCGTGGGCTTAACCCAACCGCCAGCACTAACCGCCGGGCATGCAATCCGAGGAAACGGTCACATGAACATTAAATGTAACTGCAGTCTTGGTGGAAATTTTGGCAGGAGTGCCAAATTTGGCGGACCCGCCATAATTGGCGGACTTATCTGGACCTCCACTACAGTTAGCTAGAGTTTTTCTAGGGACAAACTGGGGAAACATTAAATGGCCATAACTTTGGCTAGGAAAGTCAGTTTTGGACGAATTGTTTTTTGATTTTGGGTATTTTGGACCTTCTGAAGCCATTGGCATAGGTTTCACAGCCATCTGAGGTCATTTGCAAGTGTTCTAGCTTCGTGGAAGTTGTAGGAGCCACCAGGGCCAAATCAGTTTGGGAGCTGCATTTGGAATTGTGCAGCCAGTGAATGTGGAACGAAGGTCATTCCTGAAGGTTTTCAGCATTCTAAATCCATTTCTGCAGCTCGTTTTTCCTTCTGAGGCATTCTTCTCACTGTTTAGCTTCAGGGAAGCTTTCAGGGTCATTAGGGCCATTTCAGTGCATGAGCTGTTTGGGGGCTATGTTCATCCGTTTTTGGTGATTCAAAAGCCTATGTCTGCTATTTTCAACCTTCTGAGTTTAATGACAGACGTTTCAAAACCAATTGAGGTCATATTCACCTCGAAATTCTTCATGCAAGTTTAAAGGGCCACTAGGGCCAATTGGGGAAAGTACTGTATAAGGTACAAAATTCACTGTTTAGTGTTTGGAAAGAGCATGTTTAGCTAATTTCTATCTTCTGATTCTGTATTTACAGTCAGATCTGTCCTTTGAGACACCCATATTCTTGTATTAGCCTTTGTAGCAATTTTAATACAAGAGGACAAGCCTAGTTGGAGAGGCTTGGTCCAGCAGATGTAGCCCGGGAGGGGGTGAACTGCTTTATCATTTTGATGTCTTTATTTGCTGAAGATGGTATGCTAAACAAAACTGATATAAAGTATTAAACAGAAAATAAATATAACTTGCATACAGACATAATCACCTATTCAGCTACAGAAAGTTACTTGTCTCATTCCGCAAGACCTTAAACTTCAAGTATGTGTATGTCAAAGACTTCTAAGTGTTTACTTGGTTATTTCTTTAGGCAGAGCCTGTAGAGGGCCATGTAGCCTCTGGAACTCATCCTCTTTTTAGAGGTGACATGTCCGGTGCATGCCCCTATAGTCTATCTCTGTATAAGAAATAATAAGTTTATACATTTTTAGAGGTCATTTGGAGTGTCTAGCTCACAGTTGAAATTATTGGAAATGGATACCTTGCACCCTTAAACAAGTACATTCCATTTTTAGATCAGCTACATGCCTCTGAACTGTGTTACAATGAGGCTCGAAGGCCTATTTATTATTGAGAAACAATGGAAAACCCTTCACATCCCAAAACCTAACCCTAGAAGATGAAACGACAAATTGTGGGCCCTGTTTTGTGTAAGTTGGTACATCAACTTCCTGGGGTCATAACTTTGGCACCCGATCTTCGTTTGACGCGTACAATAGCTTGTTAGAAAGATCTGTCCAAGCACTACAACTTTGGGAAGGGAAACATCAGTTGATGGACACATGTTGCTCCCATATTTCCCAAAAAAAACGTCGTTTAGGGCCTCAAAACGACTCCAGAAGTTCAGGACCTGAAAAACGGCTAAAAATAGTAAATTGTGCTATAATTATGGAAACTGAAAAACTGAAAGAGACAGTTGTGGGGGTCCAAGTGGGATAGGTGGGTGGCCACCAACATCCACCTGGATCATTCCTCCCCCCTTAGGAAGCAATGGTCCCCATTGCATTGAGCTCCTCCATCTGCTAAACTTGGTCCTTGGTGAGTTGTTCTGCAATCTTGGATGTGTCCAGTAATGGTGGGAAGCATGCTCAAGGGTGGTACACATTGAACACTTTGTGCAGGCGAAGGAATGGAGGAATTCTATGCTCCAAATAATTATTTCCCACATCCTTGGTAATGGTTTAAGGATCATGTCGGTGTGGTCGGAGCTTCTGATGGGCTCTTGTAAGGCGTTATTTCTGTAGATGCAACCAGAATTTGTTGCCCACCTGAAGCTTGTGTGGTACCCCTGTGGATGAGGAGAAGTTGTTCCTGTGTTCTGTCATGACCGTATCCCTTTGTTGTTGCTGCTGCCTGGAGGAACCCTTCACGGGGGTCATGGATGAGGCTACGATCTTCCTCTTACTTTGGGAGTGAACCAGACAGAAAATGAATTTTCTAGTCTACAAGACAATCTTGCTGCATTTCTTAACATAGATCAAAGAGGTGGCAGTAGGTGGGGCTACCTCCAGTATCCTGTATAATGAATTACCCAAAGTAATAATAACAACACGAGGCCTTGACTCATACACAGCATGTCGCCTCCACAAGTATCGCTAGCCAAATAGTACATCACAAACATCCAGAGGTGCAACATCACACAATACCTCGTCTGTGAAGGGCTTGATGTTGTAGGGAAGGCTGCACTTCTGGCAAACTCGGAGATCTTGTCCTTGGTGAATCCACCTGATACTGTATGGCTATGGGTGTGGTGTAGTCAGTAGGCCCAACCGCTTCACAACCTTTGCTGAAATGAGGTTTTTTTGGCTCCCACCGTCAACAATGAATTGTAGCGGTGAACCCTTCACCCACATTTGTGAGTGGAAAAAACACTCCCCATCCTCTGGATCTTCGGGCTCATTCTTTTGGATCTTGGCAGTGGAAACAGTGACGCTAGGCTCCACATTAATGATCTACTTCCATTTGCCATTCCCCTTGTCAGGTTCTAACTCAGGGTCAGAACATGCATCTGATTCGGAAGCCTTCAACTCAGCCACCAGCGACTGCTTGGTCCAACACTCACTTATGTTATGAGTGGGACTCTTGTGAAACTCACACCACTTTCCTATGTCCTTCTTCCACTTCATGGTGTTGTTCTTTTCTTGCGGCTTCGACAGGTTGTCTTGGGTCACCCCGCCTTGGCTTTGTAATTTGGTCTTCAGATTCACAGATCTAAAGTCTCTCTTCTTCTGTTTGAACTTTTGCTCGAATTTGACAACGTATCGGTACATTTTGCTGAGCGAGGAGATGTTTAGGAACTCCATCTCTTCCTGGATATATCTGTGTAGGCAGCCACGGTATTTGAGTACCAGATGTAGCTCAGAATATTTGATACCCAACTGTGTGCGAAGGGTATGAAAAGTGTTTGTGAACTCCGGCACATCTTGGTCCCATCCTTGCCACAACGTGGTCCACTTTATGTATTTGTCCTCATAGCTTTTGATAGGGTAGTACTGCTCCTTGATGGCATCTCGGAAGGAATTCCAAGTGGGTGTGGCTGAGAACAGTGAGTCTGTACTTTCATCCTTCTGCTCGCAGTAGGTTTCCCACCATTCCTTGACGTGGGGGGCTGGTTTGAGAAGAGTGAAAACAATCTTTTCCCGACTTGAAAATTCATGAACAGAAAAATAACCCTCTAATAGATTTAACCATTTATCTATGACATCTGCGTCTATCTGACCCTCAAATATGGGGATTTCAAAATTAACTTGTACCTTAAAGGGTGTGGCATTTCCAGAGTAGCCGTTGGAAGCCGATGCGTCACCTCTGGGTAGTTGTTGAAGGATCTGGGCAAAGTTGTCCATCATTGCATTCCTTTATCACTCGAGAGCTTCTTCGAGCAAGATTTTGATAGGATCTCCTACCCCCTCATCTTTATTTTCATCCGCCATGGGAGGCCATCAGGATTTTCTAGGTCAATCTTGCAAAGGTTCGACCAGTTCAAGCCCTAACTCCTTATATCCTGACCTCGTTGGGGACATGCAAAGAAAAACAGAGAAAAAGCAGACCGCTCTGATACCACTGATCTGAATTTAAACAGGAATGCAACAAATTATAGGGATAACCATAAATACAAATATGAAATGGAAATAATACTTCATTTCATTAATGTAAAAATACTGAAATATGTTTACAAATAGAAATGGAAATAAACCAGCGACGGCGATGGCAGCTTATCTCTTAGAAGAGATGTGGCAACTACATGCCTCTGAACTATGTTACAATGAGGCTCGAAGGCCTATTTATTGTTGAGAAACAATGGAAAACCCTTCACATCCCAAAACCTAACCCTATAAGATGAAACACCAAATTGTGGGCCCCGTTTTGGGTAAGTTGGTACATCAACGTCCCAGGGTCATAACTTTGGCACCCGATCTTCGTTTGACACATACAATAGCTGGTTAGAAAGATATATCCAAGCACTACAACTTTGGGAAGAGCAACATGGGTCCATGGACCTGCTCCCAGATTTCCCAAAAAACGGCGTTTAGGGCCTCAAAATGGCTCCGGAAGTTCAAGGCCCGAAAAACTGCAAAAAATAGTAAATTGTGCTACAATTATGGAAACTGAAAACTGAAAGAGACAGTTGTGGGGGTCCAAGTGGGATAGGTGGGTGGCCACCAACATCCACCAAGATCATTAACATAATATTTTACTATCAGTAAAAAAATAGAAATATTTTATTTCTACTAATGTATTGGTGTCGTGAAATACAAGTCAACTTAAATTAATAAAGGCTACAAAATACAATAAGAATTCATAATTTTTTTGGAATCTCATTTGCACCATAGTCCATAGAATATAAAAACATTTTTATACAAATATATAACAATTTCAAATGAATTAAAAAAAAATAACAATTTAAAAGATATTATGAAATCATCTTTTACAACATTTCATTTCACACATATGCATAGGAACAAGAAATTTTCAAACTATATGCAATTTCACTATGAGAAAACAATAGCTCAAACTTCATTAATCAACATTCATTTATTCACATAATGCCTAACAATGTGTAGGAAAGTGTAAATTAATTTTGAAAATGCCATACCATTTAAAAATTATTTTGGTGATATATTTCCTAAACTTTCCTCTCCTTTAGATGCCTACAATGAATTAATTCTTTGGCTTCATAGTCCATGATTTCTAAAAATAAAAATATGAACTATTACTATTTTTTATAATTATTTAAAAAATTATGAATTATAAATATTATCATTGCTTTCATCATTATATTTGTGATAAAAATAAACAAGAATAGTAAAAATGTTACAGGGGAAAAGAAATCTATCACACACTAGATTTCATTTTTGCACAAACAAAACCAC
Source organism: Pinus tabuliformis (assembly GCA_031772625.1). NCBI lineage: Eukaryota > Viridiplantae > Streptophyta > Pinopsida > Pinales > Pinaceae > Pinus > Pinus tabuliformis. The sequence continues at coordinate 736,180,193 of CM062807.1, forward strand.
ATTGCATGGTGAGACAAATCTAGTGCACACTATATTTGTTTTACCATGCAATGCATATGTCTATGTTAGAAATAAATCTAGCACATTCTAGATTTGTTTTACCTTGCAATGATTGTGTTGTGCTAGAAGAAAGTCTAGTGCATGTTAGATTGTTTTACTTTGCAATGATGTTTGTGCTAGAAACAAATCTAGCATGCACTAAATTTGTTTTACCCTACAATGTTTTTGTTTGTACTAGAAACAAATCTAAAGCACAATATATTTGTTTTACCCCCCAATGTTTGTGTTTATACTTGTTTTTACCCTGCAATGCTTTTGTATTTTTCCTTCCACTAGATTTGTTTTAGCTTACAATGTTTTGTTTGTGCCATAAAAAAATCTAGTAGACACTAGATTTATTTTACCTTGCAATGATTGTGTTCATGCTAGAAACAAATCTAGCGTGCACTAGATTTGTTTTGCCTTACAATGTTTTTGTTTGTATTAGCAACAAATCTAGTGCACTAGATTTATTGTACCTTGTAATTTTTTATTTTATTTTTTATTTTACCATGCAATGCTTTTGTGTTTTTCCTTTGTTATGATCTTTGTGCCCTAAAAAATAAGAAACCAATAATTACTAATCCCTAAATATATATTACCAAGGATACAATTATAATAAAATGAAACCATGAGGGGTTCTAGCGTGTATAACAATATAACAAGGAGAAATTAGTCAATCAACAAGGTGAAACTAGCCAAGTTCTAGTTTCTCTTGTTGACCAAATAAAAACTACATTCCAAACAAAAAATTGGGTTTAGTACGTGCTAGATTTGTCTTACCCTGAAATGCTTTTGTTTATACTAGAAACAATCTAACACGCATTATATTTGTTTTACCCTACAATGCTTGTGTTTGTGCTAGAAACAAATCTTTCACACACTAGATTTGTTTTACCCTGTAATGTTTTCTTTTGCTAGAAATAAATCTAATGCATTAGATTTTTTTTACCCTCTAATGACTTTTTTTTTTCTTTTGTTTTATCTTGCAATGTTTTTGCTTGTGCTATAAACAAATATAGTGCACTATATTTGTTTTAATCTATAATAATATAATACATACAACCTAATACATTTATTTAATATGTATGGAACAAGTAAGTATTACATGAATAGATTGACCCACCATTTAAATGGTTGATTTTAAGAGATAAAATTATTTGTTTAATCACAATTTGACATTGTATAATTATAGTTATCCAATTCAAGTAAAAAACTAATTATATGTTAATTTCCACATAAAACCTAATACACTTTATAAATTTAAAACATACTAATTAATTATATGTTATTTTGTAGAGTATATCCCTTAGTTTCTTTTGGTGCCTATTTTAGTGCACAATCTACTTTTGTTGTTGGTGCTACATACAACATAATATAGTTTTTTAACTTCTATGGAGAAGGGGAAGTTATAAGAATACAATGAAACATCCTTCAAATCACTCATTTTTAAGAGGTCTAATGATAATGTAAATTTCAAATGAAGCAATAATTACAACGGTCCAAATCAAGCAAGCAAACCAATTACCTAATAATTTTTACATACAACTAGGCCCATTTTTTAAATTTCTATAAAATAAGATATGTTTGTATGAACACATCAAGCAACCACAAATCAATAGTTGTCATTAAAACAATATCTTACTATCAATAACAATATTTTATTTCTACTAATGTATTGGTATCATGAAATACAAATCAACTTAAATTAATCAAGGCTACAAAATACAATAATAATTCATGATGTCATATATATAATGAATAATAATTCATATTACAAATAGTATGTGTACATTTATGCATGAAATAGACATTTGACATCTTAAAGTACTATTAATTATGATTGAAAATATTTCAAAGTAGCTTGCACATTTATTTCCTTGTTGAATTTATTCAACATTGTCCATAGCACATTGAACAACCAATTAACATCTCGGTTTGTTCCAATAAATAGAGTAGCAAGAAAGACATTTTATTTGGGATTTTATTTCACTCTTTCAAGTGAATAATCGATTGTTACAGTATTAGTTTCATCGTATTGGGTATCCATTTCCCACACATTTTTCAATGATTTATTGTGTATAACATTTCCTATATTGTCAATACCTTATGTCCCTTTTGTGATTTACAATATAAAATAGTCCACATAAACACAAGTTGATCTTGTGATGTTCCTAGAACTAAATTTTTTATAATTTTTGTTGTTGTTTGTTTTAGAGTTGTCCAAATTGCAATGTCAAGAGATTTACCCTTGCAACACAATTCATGAAAACTTTTTGCATGTGGTCAAAACTAGAATATTTTTTTCTCTTTTGCACAATCCATATCCATTTCAATTTTCTCAATACGTCATTTTGTTGCATCATCATCAATGCTATAATAAAAAAATGTACTTTAACTCTAAAACATCTAATTTATTTTAATTACTTTGGTTGCAACACAATAACAAATAATCTAGTCAAACCACTTTATTCATGCTAAAAAAATTACTAAGAAAGAACTGTTGAAAAAATACACTTACCTTGAATATTTTTCCACTATTTATAGATGAGATAATATTCAATTGTATTATATACATATGACCTAGATAAAAAAATGTGAAAACCTCAATCAAATGCCAATAATACTTCTTATAATCAAATTTTGTAATATAATATCTATTCAATACAACATTGGTAATGAAAGAAAAATATTAGCAATGCAACCTATATATATATATATAGAGAGAGAGAGAGAGAGAGAGAGAGAGAGAGAGAGAGAGAGAGAGAATTCTAGTTGTTAGTTTTGTTCTTTTTCTTTGTACCTATAATAAACATATACAATGTTATGATTGTGAAAAGCATGAAAATTTGAAAAAGTAACGAGTGAAACAACAAGACAAGTTCTAAGTACCTAATATGACACCATCTTCATAATTATAAGCTTGCACCTCATCATTGTATTTGTCCTTCTTATTTGTCACTAAATTAAACATATAAAATGTTTTGAATTTCTAAACATGAATAAAAATCATTAAATAGTAAGGAAAACTAGTTGACAAGATATTAGTACCTAACATTATATTGTGTTCTTGATTATATCTTTGTTTCAATTTAATTTTATCAATGTTTTTGTTCTCCTAAGAAAGAGATTAATGTTCAAGGTAAGAATGAGATGCATACCTTTCAAGTAAAGCTAAAAGCACTAAAAAATAAAATAAGAACCTGGAATAAGAAAGAGTTTCGTAACATTTTTTAGGACAAGCTTAAGTTAAAGGGCCAAATGCAAGGTATCCAACAATGCATCATTCTCGAAGGGAGTTCTCATGAACTCATTGCAGATGAAGGAAGTATCCTTAATAGGTTGGAGAAACATAGAAAACCAGAGGAAATCCTATGGACATAGAAATCATGGGTCCAATGGCTTAAGGAAGGGGAGAGAAACTCTCATTTCTTCGGCAACTCCATGTTGCAAAGACACCACAACAATCACATTTTTTCTATATTAGGGGCATATGATGAGTGGAAAATTTCACATAACGATATAGAGGAAGAATTGGTAGGTTATTTTCAAGGTATTCTTATAGAACATTCTACTCCTTTGAAATTAGTTGTTCACTCTATTCTCTCATATATTCGAAGATTGATCATCAAGAACCAGAATAGGGCTCTTATGAGGCCTATCACTTTTCAAGAGGTATAAATGGTGGTATTCAATTTGCCAAAAAATAAGGCCCTAGGCCTAGATGGTTTTACCTCAGGTTTATTTAAAGCCAGTTGGGATTTCCTTGGTATGAATATTTATGAAGTGGTGGAAGAATCATGACAAACTCAATCAATTCTCCCTAATCTAAATGCAACTTTTCTCACCCTAATCCCAAAAGAGGGACACTCTGATGAACCCAGTGGTTTTCGTCCAATAGCATTGTGCAATGTTATTTATAAAATAATTTCAACAATCATTGTAAGTTGATTGAAACCATTACTTCCATGTTTGATATCACAGGAAAATTTAGGTTTTGTTGAAGGACATCTTATCACAGTGTAACAACCCTGGGTTAAAAATACATGTAATAAATATAATAAAGGAAAAATAATAACCAAGGTCATGGGACATGTATTCCAAGCTGAATGTTTGGAAAATAACATTTTGATGGGGATCACTTGTAATTAATTAATGGCTATGGAAATTGGAAAAGGAAATGACAAAGGGTTTGAAAAGGCATGACGTATTTTTTCTCATTTTATTTATGAAAATAATAGAAAATAGGAGAAAAGGAAGGTGAACGGTCATAGGTTGCATGTGAGGAGTAAAATGAAGGAAAATAATGGAAAATGAAGAAAATAGAGGCCTCAATGATAAAAAGGCTTCTGAGAACCAGTTCACAGCTTTTGTCAATTCAGTCTTTTGAACTCTCATTTTATTCTCTCTCTTATACTGTTGGACACTTTGAGTTTTCTTGGAGCACTCTTGGAGGAATATGGCATAGTTGGAATTTGGAGCAAGAAGGCAAAGGAAAATAAATAAAGTGTAAAAGGACAGTGAGACCAACAACTACAGTGGGTTTTTCTTGCATGTACTAAGTTGAATGTATGGTTTCCATGCTAGTTTTGGCATACTTGGCACATGCATGTGGTTTCTTAGTGATAATTTGTCACTGACATGGAGGATTGCCTAGATTGACAGTGGTTTTTCCTAGCCTTGCCATTTCTTGGATAGCCATGGTGTTTTGGGTTTTATCTTTTTTTTTTCTATTTGGTTCTCATGTTCCTTATGGTTGTGGTTTGAGTTATTAGTTCTTAAAGCCTTGGTTGGAAAAATGTTATGGAAGCCCTATAACAGTTTGGGTTGGGTTACTAGTCATGGAAGCCTTGGTTGGAAAAACACTCTCGAGCCCTTGGTGGGTTGAGTTAATAGTCATGGAAGCCCTGGTTGGACAAAAGTTCTAGATCCCGGTAGCAGTTGTGGGTTGAGTTACTAGTCCTGGAAGCTAGATTGGAACAAATGCTCTAGAGCCCTAGACAACCTGGGTAGAGACTGATCTAGTGATGGTTAATGATGTCCTGCCGTGAGGTGGAATCACTGGTTGAGGGTTGAGGTGGTTTAACCTTTGAAAGACCTGGTTTTGTTTTGACTGGTTATTCCATGAGATCCCACATCCATGCTTGGAATACGTCATGGGGGTGATTGGCTAAAAGAGATATTTGGTTCAGCCCAATCTATGGTCGGGTGACATGTGGAAGTCCCTGACTTGGTTGGATTTCCATATGTTAATAAGAGCTCTTTTACTCTTATGTTCTATGTGTACATGTACTTTTATTTATGTGGCTATGATGGATGTTCTATTATTGTTATTTATCTGTTTATATATTGGTTACAAGTATGTTTTAATGATTATCCTGAGTTATGGCTCTCTTCATGTTTTGGTTAGTAGATGAAATGTTAATGAATGAATGACCTAATAGATGATAGTGTTGGGTGTGGAACCTAATTATCTTCTTGATTCATAGGTATTTGTTTCAGCTAGATATATACCCCAGGAAGAGTGTACACCCCTCCGAGGGGGGGTGGGGTGTCCCCCCTGCGAGGGTTTGGGGGCAGCGCCCCTGAAGCTAAAAATAGATGTAAATTTTCCTTTTAAAATATTGTAATTTCATAGTCAATCTAGGTCGTTCATTAGGTGGATGATATGATGGTAGAAGTTATGTTTAATTTAGTTTTTTTTTCCTAGAAGGCAAACCCTCGCCATATATGAGGGAATTGTATTACGGGTTTGTATATGTGTATTCCAAGCGAGAAAGAGTGAGGATATTGTGTGAGAGTGGAGAGGAAATTACAATGGATATGTTGTAGGTTGTATCTCTTCATTTTGTTGGATAATATAAAGGAAGGACTAGCTGTTTCTCCGTGGACATAGCCCAAATTGGGTGAACCACATATATATGTGTCTCTTTTGTTTCATGCATCTTTTGTGTTTGTGTTTCAACAATATTTTATGTGTTCCATTACTCTATAATATATAATTTTCTAACAGATAGTGCATCATACCTTCCTAATGATTATCAGATAAGTATGAGGTCCCTATGTTCAGATGTGTCTTTATGACTTGTACATTACATGTTCATGATGTGTTTAACGAAATGCCTGCCATGGTTAGGGTGAGTCAGTCTAGGTCCTTGTTCAATTTTTTATATTAGAAGCCTTGTATTCCTGTTATTTTCCATTTCTAAGAATTTCATCAAGTTCTAGGCAGAGGCCTGTGTCCTAGCCCTGAAAAAGTGACCTGGATTTTGGGATCACTCACACAAAACTACTTGAAAAAGACTACAGTTGCATAAAGGCCTTGGTGTGGGTGTGATTGGAGGGTTACAGTTTCTTGGAGGGATTTTCATGGGAGTGAATGGAGGTTAGTTGAGTTAAAAATCAAATTAACTCAGGGGTTGTACACCTTGGGTGGTTGGTTAGCCCCTAGAGGTCCTATAGCTCCTAAGGAAGATCAGTTTGGTCTTTTTGTTTTAAATTCCACTTCCTTAGTTGTACTTGGGGAGTTGAATCATATCATAGTAACTCTTCATCATATATTTACCCTAGTGGACTAGTAAGCTTGGGTAAGTTTGGGAGGAGGGTGTTTTAGAGTATTATTTGAGTGGGCTTCATTCTCTTTGGGTGATATCCAATACCACAGAGTGGTATCAGAGCATGGTTCAACCCTTAAACTAGATGGGCGGAATGTGTTTGTCGTGCATACATGTCGGTTGCATATGTGTTTATTATTCTTGTGGTCTATGTGTTTGTTATGTATGCATGGCAGTAGCCATTGTTATAGTTGTGTTTCCATGTAAGAGTTGATGATGTTGTTGTTGGGATGTGTTTGTCGTGAATGCATTTCTGTTGTATATGCATTGGATGCATGTCAGTTTCTATAAGTTGTTGTGCATGCATTGTGTCTATTTAGTGTTATAGTTGTCACATCATGCATGGTGTGGTAGTGTTTTTGTGGAAAAGGTGTACCAAAAGACACCTCCTTAGTAGTTGATTGTTCCCTGCAAACGATCACAATCAAATTGGTGTTGTTAGTGGACGGACTTAAATAAACACACCATTGTAATTAGTGGAAACAATGCATACATAGACATAAACTAAACAAAGAGGTAAATACATAAAAAATTCTCAAATGGAGCAAACAAATCAATATGAAAATGGAAAAAATTTCCCTTTATTGACTGTTGGTAGTAGAGGTTAAATACAATAGATGAATCTTAGACACATGAAGATAATTCTTTGAGCTATGGTGCTCAAAAATCCTCAGCAAGGGGGTTTATTTTCCTCAATCTCTTTGCAAGTATCTCCTTTCTCTCAAATATGTATGAATACTCTCCAATGGAGGATTCATCTTCTCTCACTAAGATGATGGATTTCTTAGAAGCAATATGGCCAACATGCTAGTTCTCTTCCCTTATTTGGCTTCAACATTGCAATGGTGGTTTACTCAGACAACAATTTGGCTAGCATAACAATGTCTCATATTTTGGCTCTCCCATGGCCTGTTTATGTAGAATTTTTTAATCCATCTTCCCCCTCTTGGTTCATGCATGATAATGACACATGAGTAGAACAATATGATTCCATTGAGGGTTTCATATCTTCAAGGCAACTCGAATTCAGTTGTCCTGGATTGAGCTCATGGCAGATAATCAGCCCCAAGTGTGTAGACTCGTCTCAGATCACTGAGTCATCCTTTTCTGCAACTGCGTGGCTTTTGAAGGATATTTCGCATGCGCACATTTATCAAAGAAATAGATGTGTGGATTAATTGTTTTTTCTTTATAAACTTTGGGTCTTAGGAGAACTTTTATTTTTTAAACTTCATGATGGAAAATTTTCACTTGTGGATTATGTTGGATACCTTTTAGTGTTTTTTGGATTGTACTAACAGGTGTACTATTTTCTGGTGTTAATAGTTGCCCCTAGATGTATGATGTTCGGAGGAACCATATAGCCAAAATAAATCATGTTTCTTTTCTGATGGAGATTCTGATCAAATTTTCGAGAGAGTGGATAATTTCTTGTGGAGATAAGTAGAGAAAATCCCCTTGATTGAGTATAAATGGTAACCATGCTCTGGTAAAAACCTACAATACAAATGTGTCTATACGAGTTGGGAATGTCCCATGCTCATTATGATGACTAATCGTAACTGATTACAATTGGACAAAGACTGGTTTTTTGTCTAATCAACATTGTGGTAATTGACGTGTTGATAGCTGATGATGATAACTGTTAATGCCCTCAAGGGAAATACCTAGTCAAATAGATTTAATATGGTTCTTATATCCATAATAGAGGTGAAGCACTATTGACTGGGGTGTTGTGGAATGCATAGTTCTTCGACTTTGGGTACCTCCCCCATATCGTGGTGTAAGCATTGTTGGATTAGGTGCTTAGTGATGCAGGGGTCTTCGACTAAATGAAAGAACTGCAATGGTAATTAAGTACGACACCACCTTGACATGAAAGTTTGTGTTGGTGTCAAATGTCAAGGGAACCGATGAAATCAGTGGGCAATAATGATTCCCATTGTGCCACTCATAGATATCCCTTCAAGAGGGGAATATCCAAGGTACTACACCTATCTTGGAATACAATTGTTGATGTCGACAGGAGAGAAGCGTTAACCGCCCGACATGCTGAGTCAGGGAATCAATATGAGATGTGAACATATTGTAATTACTTGGGTTAGATAAGCATGATAGTGAGAGTTGACGATATAAGAGGATATGGACAACTAAACCAAGGTTGGATCTTGATGTGCAAATGGTGATGACAAAACATGTTTACTGATGGTGATGGTCTTGGAGTTGGTAGGATTTCCATAGTGGGTATAGGTAGGTTTTGACTGGTGTAAAAAGTGGAAAGTGATTGTTGGTGAGGTGTAAGATTTGACCAAGGGTGACTGGAAACTACCACAAGGTAAAAGACATGAATAGAAAAAAATGTGGGTGGGTGTCTTTTTCATAAAATATCTTTGTAAACTTTCCAAAAGAATATGAGGGTGGTTTGGATGTACAACCACAGAGATGGGTGTCCCATAAGGATGGTAACCTATATGGAGGTGTGGTGTTTTTTGCTGAGGGTGTGTTGGGTCACTATAATACTAGTGATTACCCCATTACTATTGTAGTTATACCCCTTATTTATATTGTTGTGCCCCTATTACCCCCATGTTGTTATTTATGTGCCCCATAGAATCCCTCTATTGTTATTTTTGTGGCTTTATATTATTATTGTTAGGTCGGCTGGATTATATTGTGACTCCTTAGACTCCTATATATAGAAAGGAGGTTTTGTCATTTGTATCATCGAAGAATTGTTCATTTATGTAATGTAAAGGAGGTTTCACCCTCGAAGAGGCTGAATTCTAAGGCGTTGATCTATCTTTTCTATCTTTTCTTGAGTTGGTTTCATAACATTTGGTATCAGAGCTTTGGATTCTAGGGTTTTGCTGCTCCAAATAGGTCATCGTGGCATTTTCGCTATAACTTTTTTTCTGTAACGTTTCAAAAGTCACAAAAAAAAACCCATTTGAGAAGAAATCGTGCTGAACCTTGGGTCCGAATTTCAAAGCTTTGCGCGCAATATTGGCAGAGATATGATCTGAGGAAGTTGGTCTTTTTGCAGACTCCTGAATTACATTCAAAACAGGTGACCTGGGGAAAATCGTCATAACTTTTTCTCTGGGGATCGGATTGAAATTTCGTAAGAAGGTACAGAAATAGGACGGACTTTAGTTTCTTGTATGTGTGTTTCTGATTCAAAGGTTGAAAAAGTGACTCGTGGCATGCCGTACAAGTTCGCTCTACTGAACTAGTCTAAAAGAAAGTCACTGTGGGAGATTTCACATAACTCTTCCTTGGAGAATCCAATTTGGGTCAGACTTGTGGCATTGGAAAGAGGAAATAGAAGGCTACTATAGGTCACAATTTTAGAACTGGATGATCCAAAATTACAGAGATACATCAAATTCAATATCAGGCTTCTATAAAGTGAAAAAAGGTGTGTAGTTTTTTTTTTTTTTTTTTGTGTAAGCTTGGTTTAACGGAATTCAAAGGGCATAGTAAAGCATTATTATCGGTAACTGATGCCCCGAGGAAAGAAAATGCAAACACCTAGTAAGGAACCTGAAAGCTCTAGCATGACTCATGAAGAAGAGGAAGAAATGCTACATGATATATCAAAATTACAAGAACAAGTGCAACAAATGTCACGCTCACAAAAGCTAACAGAAGCTAAGATAAGTGGCGTGGAATCTAAGATAAATGGCGTGGAATCTAAGATAAAGGGCATGGAAGCTAAGATGGATGATTCGAAGACAGATTTAAAGAGAGACATGGCAGATTGGAAGACAGACATGGCAGATTTGAAGACAGATTTGACAAATTTTTTACAAGAAATACTTACTAACGGTGAAAAGGTTGTAAAGGAAACTCATGATGTGAACAAAAGTAATGTTAATCATAATTCCATAGACGCTAATGTTGGATCAAAAACCCACAATATTCCAAAAATCGATATGAGGAAGTTTGATGGCAAGGATCCCGCCACATGGATATTACAGATGGAGCAGTTCTTCGATCTCAATAATGTGCAAAACACACAAAAGGTATGTATGGCAACTGTATATTTGGAACCAAATCAGTTTGTATGGTATCAATGGCTTTGCTCTTGTAAAAAATTTATCACTTGGGCAATTTTTACGGAAGAATTGATAGCACATTATGAAGATACAAAAAGCAACACTTTTTTTAGCCAATTGATAAGTCTCAAACAAAAGGGTTCAGTAATGGAGCATATTGAGGAGTTCCAAAAATTGAACATAAGGGTAAAAGATATTCCAGAGGAGCATAGGATTGATGTGTTCATAGGGTCTTTAAAGGATAATATCCAACATGATGTTTGCCTTTGGGGACCTGATTCATTAGAGAAGGCATTCAGGTTAGCAAGAAAAATGGAAAGCAAAATTATGGCAACCAGGAAGCATACCACTCACAACTATAAAGACGAAAGTGTTGTTGCCCCTAGTCTTCCACAACCTATAAGGTTGACACCACAACAATTGGAAGAAAAAAGAGCAAAGGGGCTTTTTTACAGTTGTGATAGCAAATACACTAAAGGTCATAAGTGTGCTGAGAAGAAATTATTCTACATAGATTGTGAAGAGGAAGAAGAAAAGGAGCAAGAAAGGTCAAAAGAAGAAGATATACTCCAGGAACAAAGCCTAGATGAAGAACAAATAAATCCGACCATATCTTGTAACGCATTGGCGGGAATTACCACTCCTCAAACCATCAAGATAGAAGGACAAATCAAGAAGAAAAAGGTAATAGTGTTGATTGATTCAGGAAGCACCCACAATTTTATTCATTGTAGGGTAGCAAAAGAATTGAATTTCTTCCTATATCCAGCACCAGAGTGTGAAGTGATGATTGCAAATGGAGGAACAATAAATTTCTCTGGAAGGTGCCATAATATCAAGCTATCCATGGGAGAATATGTATTGACTAGCCCAATGCTTTCCATTCCAATGGGAGGTGCTGATGTTGTACTAGGATTCCAATGGCTACAATCCTTGGGTACAATAGCTTTTAATTTTCAAGAACTTTTCATCAAATTTTCTATGGAAGGAAAGGAAGTTGAATTAAGGGGTATTGTAGGGAAACCAGGAAATATAATCAGCTCTAATGGTATGACAAAGCTTCTAAAAAAAGAGCAAAGAGGTGTAATTGCACAATTATGTTCGCTAGATGTTTCCACATCGGAATCATCTATTTCTCCAAATCTCCAAAAAGTCCTGGACAATCATTCCAAGGTATTTGAGACTCCCAAAGGTCTCCCACCTATGCGTGATCATGATCATGCTATTCATCTGATTCCAGGAAGTGTTCCTCCAAACATCAGGCCGTACAGATATCCCTATGTCCAAAAAAGTGAAATTGAACATATGGTTGCAGAAATGCTAGAGGCTGGTATAATTCAACCAAGTCAAAGTTCTTTCTCTGCTCCAGTAGTATTGGTGCACAAGAAGGATGGATCATGGCGCATGTGTCCGGATTATAGGGAGCTCAACAAGCTCACTATTAAAGATAAGTTCCCCATTCCTGTTATTGATGAATTACTGGATGAATTGCATGGATCAATTTACTTCACCAAGTTGGATCTTCGTTCGGGATATCATCAAATCAGAATGAAGATTGAAGACATTCCGAAAACGGCATTTAGAACTCATGAGGGTCATTATGAATTTTTGGTCATGCCTTTTGGCTTACTAATGCACCTTCAACATTTCAAGGTTTGATGAATTCAATTTTCAAACCATTCCTTAGAAAATTTGTGTTAGTATTTTTTGATGATATACTAATCTACAGCAAGTCTTGGAAGGATCATGTTGAACATGTTGACAGGGTGCTACAACTATTGGAGGAGAAACAATTATATGCAAAAAGATCCAAATGTTTCTTTGGAGTCCAGGAGGTGGAATATTTGGGTCATATTGTATCTCATGAAGGAGTTAAGGTAGACCCTAGCAAAATTAAAGCCATTAAGGAATGGAAAATCCCCACATCCATAAAGCATCTGCGAGGATTTCTTGGGTTGACAGGGTATTATCGCAAGTTTGTTAAGAATTATGGAAGAATAGCAGCACCTCTAACAACATTATTGAAGAAAGATGCATTTTCATGGACTCCGGAAGCAACAAAGGCCTTTGAACATCTTAAAGAGGCAATGTGCCAAGCACCGGTCTTAGCTACAGCGGACTTCACAAAAACCTTTATTGTGGAATGTGATGCTTCAGGAAATGGAATTGGTGTTGTTCTAATGCAAGATGAAAGACCCATTGCTTTTGAAAGTCGTCCAATCAGGGGAAAGTTTTTAAGCAAAGCTATTTATGAGAAGGAAATGTTGGCAATACTCCATGCACTTAAGAAATGGCCACCCTACCTAATGGGAAGACACTTCAAGGTAAAAACGGATCATGATAGCTTTAAATACTTTTTAGAACAAAGATTATCCTCTGAAGAGCAACAAAAGTGGGTCACAAAGATGTTGGGTTATGACTTTGAAATCATCTACAAAAAAGGGAAGCAAAATGTGGTGGCAGATGCACTCTCAAGAAAGGATGAGGATGTGGAAGCATTGTTGTGCGCCATTTCTATTATCCAACCAGATTGGATAAACGAAGCAAGGGAGGAATGGAAGAATGATGAAGAAGTGTGGGCACTTATTCGAAAGCTACAACAAGATTCCAGTACGTCTGATACATTTAGCTGGAAAAATGATTCATTATGGTACTACAAAGATTTCTTATACCTCTGTAAGAATTCCCAACTTAAACAAAAGATTCTTATGGAATTGCACACTTCTCCCTTAGGAGGGCACTCGGGATTTTTAAAAACTTACCACAGGGTTAAGAAGGAATTTTTTTGGGATGGCCTTAAGTCAGATATTCAAAAGTTTGTGGCGGAATGTTTGGTTTGCCAACAAAATAAAGTTGAAACAATTAAGACACCGGGTCTATTACAACCTTTATCCATCCCAAGCCAACGTTGGGAGGAGGTTTCAATGGATTTTATCACAGGTTTACCCAAGTCTGAGGGAAAGAGTGTCACCATTGTGGTAGTTGACAGACTTACCAAGTATGCACATTTTTGTGCATTATCACATCCATTTAAAGCCAGTACAGTTTCTACTGCATTTATGGAAACAATTCAAAAGTTACATGGAAACCCAAAGATTATTGTAAGTGACAGAGATCCCATTTTCACTGGAAATTTTTGGACATAATTATTTTCTTGTCTTGGTACCCAGTTAGCTCATAGCTCATCTTATCATCCTCAATCTGATGGGCAAACTGAGATAGTAAACAAATGTTTGGAAGGATATCTTCGTTGCTTTGTATCTGATAAACAGACACAATGGGTCAAATGGTTGCCTCTGGCTGAATGGTGGTATAACACTTCCTTCCATACAGCAACAAAAATGACCCCATTTATGGCACTTTATGGGTATCAACCACCATCCATCACATCATATTTAAGAGAAAATTCTAAGGTTCAGGCAGTGGAACATCACATCGAACATCAACAACAAGTCCTCCAACTCTTAAAGGATAACCTCGTGTTGGCACAAAATAGAATGAAACAACAGGCAGATCAACATCGCAGTGAAAGAAGTTTTGATGTAGGTGATTGGGTATTCCTACGGCTACAACCATATAAGCAAATGTACCTAAAGCAAGCTAAGAAGGATAATAAATTATCACCAAAGTATTATGGTCTGTACAAGGTGTTGCAAAAGATTGGTACTATGGCATACAAATTGGAGCTTCATGCAACTTCTCGATTGTACCCAGTTTTCCATGTTTCATGTTTAAAGAAGGTTATAGGGGACAAGATCCCAGTGCAAAAAATATTGCCAGAACTTGATGAGGAACGAAAAATTATATTGGAACCGGAAGAAGTCACAGAAACAAGAACTCGACAGCTACGAAATCGATCAATTTCAGAGTATCTTATCAAGTGGAAGAACTTATCCGTTGAAAATTCCACATGGGAGGATGAGAATTTTATGCAGAAGTATCCAGAACTACTCAAGCGTTGAGGACAACACTTTTTTGAAGGAGAGGGGCATGTTGGGTCACTATAATACTAGTGATTACCCCATTACTATTGTAGTTATACCCCTTATTTATATTGTTGTGCCCCTATTACCCCCATGTTGTTATTTATGTGCCCCATAGAATCCCTCTATTGTTATTTTTGTGGCTTTATATTATTATTGTTAGGTCGGCTGGATTATATTGTGACTCCTTAGACTCCTATATATAGAAAGGAGGTTTTGTCATTTGTATCATCGAAGAATTGTTCATTTATGTAATGTAAAGGAGGTTGCCCCCTCGAAGAGGCTGAATTCTAAGGCGTTGATCTATCTTTTCTATCTTTTCTTGAGCTGGTTTCATAACAGGGTGGGGGACCCATTGGTTGGTATCCATGTTAGGTTGGTGAAGGGGATGAAGTGACACAAATGGGCTATGCAATACGGGTGAATGATAGGCCAAATGTAGGACATGGAGGTGCATCCATCTAGATATTTCATAAAGTACTAGATATGGCCCAATAAATAGGGTGCATGTGTAATGAGTGTAGTATAATGAGGCTAAAATTCAAGGCATCTAAGTGGGATGGTTCCAGGTCCGGAGTGAATGATCATGACTCTTGTTAGTGAAGAAGGCTCTACAAAGATGAAGTGAGCCATGAGCGGGGGGTGTTCTATCAACCGACACAGATGTTTATCATATGCAAAGGTGAGATGGTGATAAAAATGGTCAAGATGATGGACCTTATGGTGCATTTTGGAGAAATGATGTCAAGATATGCAAAGCTTTAGGAGGAAGCCTATCATGCTAAGTGGAGAATGATACATTCTCTGTTGTTTGCTTGTCGGGGTGTTGGTCGAAGTGGATCATGTGTGATGTTCCTGCAATGGACACAACCAATACCCCAAGTGAAAGCATTGTTCAAGACATACATATAATGAATGTTATGAATTAAAGAACTAGAGGAGTACCTGACATGAGTTTCTGAGTGTGCAACAGGTCCAAAAATGAGTTTTTTCATTTACCGGAACAGAGAGTTCCATGATGAATATGGTGTGGTACTAATCTCGACATCTCTTCCGGTTTTGTCAATGGATATCCCAGTCTTCTCTAGTGGACACAAAAAGATGTCAAAAAGGGTGATAGATAGGGCTAAGGGGCCCAAATATCACTCATTTGCATTGCTAAGTTGTAGAGGTCAAAGTAAGTTCCTGGAGCTTTTCTTATCATTGAAGTCAACTAGAGTACCTTGGATGCAAACGGGGAGATCCACGTAAGAGCTTGTACCTTTGTCTTAGTCAATTTGGCAGTTTTTAGGGTCGATAAGTTATACAGGGATCCCTTTTACAGCCTAATAGGTTTAATTTCACTTGGTCAACTTGCTTGGAGTCGTGTGGCCACTGCATAAAACTCCTACTCAGACATGCGCACCATGCATATGAGGGGAGAAATGCCACAGCAAAACCCTATAGGGTTCGTCATTGCCTAGCCATGAACCTGTGTGAGAAACAAGTGAGCGGTCACAAGCATGTTGAACACCATGGCTTAAGGGCCTGACAAACGCACATCCGCGTGACCATTTGGACAACAGATGTGTGACGCCATGTTTGTCAAGCTCATAGGCATGCAGTTATGAGAAAAGGGTTTCTCATGGTTTTTATTTTTAAATAGCCTGAGGGGGTTATATTTTTTAGACATGGTATCCTAGGTGGCAGGATTATTTAGAGGGAGAGGGATTGGAAGCGACTTTGTACAGTTGTGCCTCGAGATCCAACCGCTAGCCAGTTGTTGGTGCAGTGGGGGCTTCAAGTTCCTTTAGAACTGCTTGAGGAGGTTGTAGGACAGGTTCCTGCGTTTCTTGATCATATGTTGGAATGTTGACTGTCAAGTGATGGTCATTTGGCTAATGGATTTGTGGATATTTGATCCAGGTGGATGTTGGTGGCCACCCAACTATCCCATTTGGACCCCCACAACTGTCTCTTTCAGTCTTTTCAGTTTCCTAAATTGTAGCATAGTTTACTATTTTTAGCAGTTTTTCGGGTCCTGAACTTCCGGAGCCGTTTTGAGGCCCTAAACGACGTTCTTTTGGGAATCTAGGGTAACATGGGTCCATGGACCCATGTTGCCTCCCAAAGTGGTAGTACTCGGATAGATATTTCTAACGAGCTATCGTACGCGTCAAACGGAGATCGTATGCCAAAGTTATGACCCCGGGAAATTGATGTACCAATTTACCCAAACGGGGCCCACAATTTGGCGTTTCATCTTCTAGGGTTAGGTTTCGGGATGTAGAGGGTTTTCCATTGTTTCTCAACAATAAATAGGCCTTCGAGCCTCATTGTAACACAGTTCAGAGCCATGTAGCCACCACATCTCTTCTCAGAGATAAGCTACCATCGCCCTAGCTAGTTTATTTCCATTTCTGGTTGTAAGCATATTTCAGTATTTTCCATTAATGAAATGAAGTATTATTTCCGCTGCATCTTTGTGTATATGGTTATTTCTATAATTTGTTGCGTTCCTATCTAAATCTTGATCAATATTGGTTCATATCAATATCTACTTTGTTAGTGGTTTGCTACCTCATGGGGAGGTGAAACCTTATACATGATCAGTTGGGAATGTGGATATTTAGCATTGGGAAGAGGCAAAGGGTTTCACTCACTGTGGCCGTGACCCCTATGAGGAGGGTTGTATTAATATTACAGTTGTGTTGGACCTAGTCGAGCGAGTGACACTGGCTATGATTGTGATATTGGTGGGGTCAACATCCCCTAACAGAGCATCAGGGCCCCATATAGCAATATTACAACAACTACAGGCGAGGCGCTTCTTCGATTAAGCTCGATTACTACATCATGGGATTTGGTCATAACTTAGGCAGCTGCAACGTGGTACACTCATGAGTTTCTACTATGGGAGTGTGCTCTACAACATCCTCTATGAGTGGCTAGTTATGATTTGTCCAGTTTTAGTAGTACAAGTGGGGCTTGTGAGGGAACCACGTATGTGTTGTTGGGGAGGTGCGATGCTGAGAGGTTGGGGTGGCAAGGTGGGGCATTACTGGAATGCCACTGTAGAGGATTGGCTTAACTCCAATCCTTAGTTGATTATGGAGTTTCCTTATCACAAAGTGGACTTTTGCGGAGATCCAGATATGGGACTTCCTTAGGGTGATGCCTGGGAACCAGCAGGTATATTTTGATTTATACATTTGTATACATATGTTTGCTTTCATGTATCATTATGATATTTTATTTATGATAATGTTGACACCATTCTTGTTTACTTGCAGATGCGGGGTCACTGGGGTGACCACTGGCCTATTTTGTAGGCTGCGATCTGAGGCATATCAGTGTTGCAGGGGATGTCTCTATTCCATAGAGACCGAGGGTGGTGAAGACATTTTCTATTCCTCATGGTGGTCCTAAGCGATAGGGGAAATGGCACCGGTTCGAGAATGGTGGGCCTGCTAGAGAGGGTGGCATTGTAACATTAGGCGGGGATGCAAAGTAATGGTGCACGCGTGTTGAGGAAGAAGAGGCACACTTGGAAGCTGCCAAGGCAGAGTTACGAAGCTAGCTTGATGCTTAGGGTCAAGTGGAGACCCTGGCTAGAGGGTTTCTTATTGATGGATGGGCTAGCTTGGCGAAGGTTGTTGTTGAGACAACAATGTCACTAGAGTGAGCACACCGACCAGTTTTGTGTCACACAGCCATGGCGATGGCTACGACTGGTCTAATTTTGGCTTCATATGCATAGATTGGACCGCCATGGACCTATATAGACTTGATGGTTATTCTTTTTTGATGAGATTATGTATGTACTCGGGCAAGCACCCATTTATGAGGATTCTCCCCTATATTTTATTGACTTGTTTTTCCTGGTCATGGGCCAGTGGATGATGTGATATTTTTTGTACATATAATTTTTTATGTACATATGAGATCACTTTTTGGCAGCTCTCATGACGTGTTGGATGTGTCTATACTTCTTGTGTATTTCTACATTTTATTTGAGATGTATCTCATGTTGATGTTTTATGTATCTTGATGGTGATATATATGTGATGCATACTAGTCTAGGATTTGATTAGCGATGCGATCAACTGTATGATTTTGATCCCTTGGTATATGTGTAAATGTGATATGATCAAAATATCTAGCTAAACTTCGTTCATGCATATATTTCCGACAAGCATGAATCATGGATGTGAAAGGTCATGTTTAACTGTGATACCACTAGCTGGGAATCAAGGAATACATGCAAGTGAAGGAAACCTAGGTGGTGGGCATCGACCAAGAGGCCTATGACGATGTTGTACTCTACTTGATTTTTGGTGGTTGAGGCGATACAAAGTCCATTAAAGAGATGAGGTGTCTGATCTAGAGAGTATATTTCCTAGGCTGCAGCAGTGAGATTTTGCGACCATCAATATGTGCCATTAGAGAATGTGTGATGATACGCTAGCGGAAGATCCATCTATTGAAACGTGATGAGAAAATGATTTTAGATTAAATCCATGATGAGGAGATCATCATCAAAAAATAATTCATGGTGCATACATGTATACTCTATCATTTTATGGATGAATTTTTTGAGGTAGAGACCATTGACAAGATTTTTTATGCAAGTCCCATCGGGCTCTGACAATATGTATGCCCCCTTTAGGAGGAAATTTTTGATGATGTATGGTCCCTTCCAAAGGGTGACATCATAGCAGAGGACTAACTTCCCCTCAGTAAATTTCTGAGGGGTAATGTTGAGGTCGAATGATGCTTTAACCCTATTTTTGTGGTCTTCATTACTCTGAAGGGATTGGCACAAAATTCATAGATGAGGTATAATTGTACCAACCTTTGTTCCAAATTTTTGATGTCTGCTTCTATGCCATATACGAGTTGGAAGGGTGTAAATCATGTGGATACCTTAATTGTTATGCAGTATGCCCATAGGGCGGACAACACCATATGGTGCCAATTGATTTTGTGAGTGTTCACCATACGTTGTGTTATCACTCAGATTTTCCTTGAAGTTATTGGGAAGAGGAAAGGGGTCTGAGGTAACCACAAACCAACTTTTAAGTACGAAATATAGCCAATCTGTACTCAGAGAGGGCTCTCTCTTTATGATTTAGCTTGGTTTTAAAAGATATTAGGCTAGCTGTGAAGTTTAGGAGTTTTGTTTGAGTTTGGGTGGTGAGATTCAATAGCAGAGGGGTAAAACTGAGTAGCTTAGGCCATTGGGCTAATGGAGTCAAAGAAGATGGCTTAACTGGACTTGGTTTCTTAACAAAAGATGGTTTCATAGGGCAAGATGGTCAAACAGGGAACAAATAACAACTTGGAATAGATGGAATGGGCTCAAAATGGGTGAAGGGCAGTCAAGAATCCTTCAGCCTATTTAAAAGAGGGAACTTGAATGATTACTAATAAAGAGCAGTTAAGTATTCTTTAATAAATAATCAAAGTGAATAAACTAGAAAACAAGAGCAATTAAGATTTCATTGTTTATCCTAGTTCAGAAGAAAACATAGAGAATAATAACGATTGAAAACAAAGTGCAATCAAGCATATTCTGAATTACTCTTTTTCGTTTATCATTCAGACATGAAACAAAGATGATATAAGAAACAAGGAAAACTTTAAACCACAAGGTATAGAGGACTTATTGATCCGGTGCTTGATTCAAAAAATCTATGGAAAGTCCTTTGCATCAATTCTTTATCCAGCAAGCCATACAAAAGTTGGTCCAACAGTACTTTATTCCAAAATAGTCAATATTACAACAATGTCTAAGAATCCACACCCAATACTCCAATTGAGGGAGTATTTATACAAAAAAATTTACAATGAAATATCTCATAACAAAGTGAGATATAAATTGGGATGACTAATCATATCTTTCAAGAAAATAGGGCCAAACGACATCGTAGATGACAGATAAGGCAACAGAATGGTTGGATGTCCCTATTCTTGAGAATGTGCTGGAGTTAGGCACTATGATTTGGCCTCTTGTTGTTTTTGGTGTGACTATGTGTTGGCTGCTCTATTTTGATCTTCCTACTGATACACTTTACCTGCATCTAATACTCTTTACCTGTTGATCTCTTTTCATCCTCTTTACCTTCATTGACTGTAGTAAAAATCAAAATTTACCTTTTACCTAGAATAAATTACAAAATTTCAAGCATTTCTTCCCACCATTTTGGCTGTGGTATTCTGGTTTTCTAAAGCTTTCTGAGGGTTTCATCTGTTTATGTATATCTGAAAAATTTAGGCTGAATTGGGAACAAATGCTTTAGTTCATGTTCGACATAGAATAAGTTCTCTAGGCTGTCATAGAGAACTCTGCCTATAGGCAATGCTTTTATTCCTGATGCACTTGTTGATGAACCTGCTTGGTTGCCTGCATACTTATTCAATTTCTCCACATAATCTTTATGCCTCATTAATCTGTCATTAATCACTAAAGGACTGGGTAGCCCTTTACCCTACAAAATATCAAACTTCTCCATAAAAGCATTAATCTTTGCCTGCATGTCATGACATCTTCTTTCTAAATTCTGCATCAAAGTTTTCTTGGTTAATACCCTTTTGATTTCCAAAATGGTTTCTGTTATGTCGTTAATGCCTAATTCTTCCAGCTGCTCTTTATTTCTTGTATTCAAAAAATGTATGAGCCTGTTGGCTTCCTTAGGCATTTTTCCTAATTCTGCTTTTGTTCTTTGGACTTCTTCTTGGGTTGCCTTCACAAGATCAATCTGCTAAAAAATTACTTGGATGGATGGCCAAACATCATTTATGGATTGAGTGATGTTGGCCCAAAGAATTTTCTTGATTTCTGACAAAGGCTTGTCAAAAGTAAGATATTTCTCCAATGATTTCACTTTGTTTTCTAATACTTTAATCTCTCTCGTCTTTTCTGCAACATTTATTTTTGAGAGATCATAGCTTCATTCCATCTTGGCATATTGCTCCTTTACCTTATTTAGTTCTGAAACTTGTAGTTTCAGATCCTCCATCGATTTTATTAGATCCTTTGTGCTCAAATTAGCATTACTGCCCTATGCTACTCCTATTGTTCCTGTGTTGTTGTACCTGTAATTTCCTCTGCTGTGACTGCTGGAATATTTGGTGCCAATGTTGCTCCAAGAGTTGATGGGACTGTTGTTGATACTACTGGTATTACATTGGGAGGCTGGGAGGTTGACTCTCCCTGCTTATCCTTCAATGCTTTTTCAAGTGCCTGTTCAGTATCATTTAGTCGTTCATTGAGCTTTAAGAGTAAATCCATCAGCTCTTCTTCAGATTTTTGCTTTATAACCTCATTAGTCTGTGGATGCCTTGAAGGTGGCAGTTTTAGTTGCTTCCTTAGGGTAGCAATATCTTCATCTTTCTTTTTGATCAAGGCTTCTGTAGCCTTTGCATCTTTGGGATCATGACCCAATCCAATAATTATTTCTTCCAAGGATTTTATTCTGTTATATTTTGCCTGAGAGGAGGCCTTTTCCAAGTGTAGTTGAGCAGTAGTATTATCCAAAGAATTTTTTAACCTGTGGGCCATCATTGCCTTACCAATCAAGGTTAAGTAAATCATTCTCCCGTTTCTTTATGCAACTGAATTTGATCCAAAGGATGAATGTCCTTTGCCATGACTTCAAAAAATTTTCTGAGGTAATCTACTATTGATCTAGGTTGCTGCACCTTTGGCTTAAAATAGCTCATTATCGTCTTGCCTTCTTTGATGTCATAGGCTGACATCAATCTCTGTTGATTTGTAGGAGCCATCTTCAAATATTGGTTATAAACCTGCAGCCTCAATGGATCATTCTTGGATTTTATTTCTGTGAATGTTTTCTTAATATCTGAGGCATCAGTCCCTGGTGGCTTGAAATAAGATATCTCTGCACTTTGCTGCCTTTCTAGTTCTTGCCTCTGAGAGCTAATGGATGTTCCTCCTGCTGGGAAAGTTTGTTGGCTTTACACTCTTTCTTCCCTCTAACTACTGTAATTTCTTCTGCAAATTCCTCTTCTGATAGAGGATTTAGTCTTTGTCTCTTTGTTCTAGGCTGTCCTGATGGTTCACTAGTAGGGGTAGTGGTTTCCCTGTCTCTCTTTTTGTTTCTTTCCTCATTTGGAGGAGTTTGCAGAACCAGAGGATCTCCCATATTGATCTGAGTGGGAGGAGTCTATATTTGAGCTTGTTCTCTGGAGGTTTCAAGCTACTTGGACATTGTAGGCTATTTAGTGTGTTGAAGTCTGGTCTCTAATTCCTTGCCCTTTAATGTTCCTGTGACTGGTGTACTTGTTTCTTGTGAAGGTTGCTAAGAGGTTCCAATAGTAGATGCACCAACTCCTGATCTTTGAGATAATTTAAATGGTACCTGTCCAAAAGAATCCAGGTCAAGTGTTTTCTCAAGATTTCTCATAACTTTCTCAAAATTGACCTATTCACTATCATGCTCTACTAGGGTTCCTTCTCTCCATTCATCCATATTTGCATATTGTTCAATTTCTGGAATCCTATGGTGAATATATGGGGACAACCTGTTCTTCATTCTTCTATCACATATAAAGCTGTTAGGATCATATGGTTTCCACCCAAAACTCTTTTGTAACTTAAGATGCTCTTCTAAAAAAATTTATGCTTCTTTCCATGCTTCCCTAGTGTTGTAGACAAAAGGGCCTAGCTGGTTCTTGATTCTAAGTTGAGCTTTCTTCTTAGCATTACAAAAATGGACTAGGTCTGCATTTATCATTTGCCTGAAATATTCCAATGCAAAGAGTCTCATTGGAACATACTTTGGTAGCTTAAAAGGGAAGAGTTCACACCCATAAATCCTTATTTTGGTATGATTCTTATATAGGTACCAGTCACCTATCTTGTACTGCTTAGAGAGCTGGAGGATTTTCTTCATATAACCATTTATCCTAGGAGGGGAAACTTGTTATATACCTGGGGGGATAACATGGGGTACAAAGGGAGGTATCCAAGGGAATAATGTAATAATGGGATGGGCCATAGTAATAAATAAGGTGGTTAACCCATATCATGTAAGGGACCACAAGTAGTTTGTAATAATGTAATGGGCCCATGGTATTAGATAGATGGTATTGAGGGAACCATCGTAATGACCCATGGTATTGTATGTATGAGGCCTATAAAGAGGCTAGAGACTCCACATTGAGGGATGTGAAGGAATATTGTATGAACAGGCATATGGCTTGTGGAGTGCTCTCCTTCCTTAAGGAGTGAATGTATGGTGTTGCCCTACCATAAGGGTTTGGTCAATAAAGGAATCATTTCTATCTATATTCAGATCTTGTTATTTCTTGGGTTTATTTTCATTGTCTTATATTTTCATATCAGATCTATAACAAGTGGTATCATAGCACTTTCCTGGGCAAAAAAGTGGAGAATGTAAGGGAACAATAATAACAATAGGGCACTACATGGGTACATCAATATAATAAGTGGGTTGTACTAATAACAATAAGGGGTTACACTAGTAGTATAGGGGCCTAACAAAACTCCTGTCAATAAATTGGTTGCTGGATGGACAAATAGGTCAATGAACTCATTGTAGGTGTACGGGGTCTCAATGGAATTATGGAAGATGGGACTCCAAAAGATGATAGACTTGGGATTGCCTCTGGTGTCAAGTTTCTTGACATGGAAAGGGAAGTTGTCTAATTGATAATACAACATAAGATGATAGATGAAAGTGGTGTATTTGAAGACTCCTTCATTGTCCAGTCTTAGGAATTGGTCATGAATTTTATTGGCAATATAGGAGGCATAATCATATTTAACAGCAGGGGGTTGTCTAGGAGTAAAAATTGACAACAACACTAAGGTTATATCATCAACATACTCTCCGAAGTTGAATCCCATGATTAAGGCTATCATATCAACAATAAGTTTTCATGTATCTGTAAAGAAAGCCTACAGATAAGGAGGTGGTCTTTTAGGCTGATGTTTAGGATCCATGAACATCTAACAGATGCAAGTCATTTCTTATTGAGACAATTGGGAAGATTTCTCAAGTAAGTATAGCATAGAAATGGGAGTGAGAGCTTGACTGGAGTGGAATTGTAGCATTTCATTGATGGACTGAGCAGTTATGGGAAAAAGGACTGTTTGACTTGGGGACATGACTGCTCCTTGGTTAGGGTCATAATTGGCACAACGGTGATGAATTATCTCTAGGAAAACATGGACTGAAGGGAGGAAGTACATGGGAAGGTTGGATTCCCACAGTCCTAAGATGTCAGAGCCATTCAGATAACTATCTATGGCTTGGCAAAATATCTTAAGGTGGTTTTAATTACCAGATAAGTCTTGTATCTGAAAATCTTTATCGGCCAGAGGCAAATAATCTAAATCTTTGTGAGGAGCATTTAGGGGTACGACATTCAGAGCTATAAGGGTTTCCATCCCTAGTTCTTGTGGATTCAGTAATGGAATTTGGGTTTTCTGTGAAAAATAGTCAAAACAACAAGTTTTGGGAACCTATATAATGAAACAAAGACTATATTTATAGTGAAATTGGTCTTTTTCTGTGGAATATTAAACGTGAAACCAAAACTTGCATGGTTTCAGTGGAAATAGGTAAATACCTGTATTAGGGAAGTGAACAGTGCAATGGAAGGATGGATAATAGGTTCTGGACTGCGTCGCTGCAAATTTTCTAACCAGGTGGCGGTTGAAAAGCTTTAACAGTTGACCTGGACGTTGCTTTTCATGGGAATACAGTTTGTCGTATGAAACAATGAAAACGACATTTCGTCATTTTTATTCACAAAATCAAGGTTGGAAGGGGTTTATTTTTATTCTAATGACATGAGCACGACATGACTATTTGTCATATGTGGACGGCAGTAAGCGGTATTTGAACGCACCACTTTTGGGATCAGGCGGTATTCGACCAGGGGACAGCAATTCCACTGGTTGCATGACACGTGGCGGAGGTACAGGAGGAAAACCGCCTAGTGATTGCGCGTTAACAATATTGATAACGACCATCGGATGATGGAGACAAGATCGAACGGTGGACGGGAAGCAGGGTATGGCGGAACTTTAACTGCGGCGGGCCCGATTTAATTAACAAGTTAATAAATCATATCGGGGTGATTGTGAATGGCGGGGAGGTTCTTAATTAACCAGGAGGGTTAATTAATCCCATTTTGCAGAGCGGGGAGATTAGGTTATTAATGAATCTCAGATTAATCCATTAATCCCTTTTTAACTGTGTTTATGGTTATAATTGACCGGGATGGGGTATATAATAATTTGGGGATTCTAATATATAATTAAATAATACGGGAAAAGGTAAAATAGGGCGGGATTTATATAATAAGTGTTAGAAATTAATATGAGAAAATGTAATAAAGCACCAAGTAAAACATTAAAAGTGTATATTTAACTTAGGCTTAAATAAAGAGGGGATTTTATGTAATGTTGTGTATTTTTCCTAAGTAAAATAGGATTTTACTTAGGAAAAGACTTATGAAAGTGAATGAATGATGATTTTTAAGTACTTAGGCTTTTAAATTATTGGGCCGAGGGTCCGGTCCCTCCAGAAGTCAGAGAAATTCTCTGAGCCCCTTTAATTTTCAAAGACCTTAATACTTAGGGGGAATTAGTGAAATCTTTAGGGAAAAGTGAGAATGGAAGTTAAGAATTTGACCTTGTCTTGCTTGAACTGCATCAAGTGTAATGTCTACTTTGCACTTGTGATAAAAGTGAAAATTAACACATTTAGAGACATTATCCATCACAAGTAATTCTGCAACATCATCTACTTACCCTACCTACTTTAGCCTGGCATTTTTTCTTCTTTATTAGGGTGTACTTGGACTAGCAAACCCTTATCACACTTTTTTTTTACATTTAGAAATCTATCTAAGTCTAGCCTTATTACATCCAAGGGCTCAAATTAAACTGTTGATCTCCTTTTATTCACTCTACCTATCTACTTATCTGCCAAGATTAAACAGTTTGGTCAAATTTTATTCTCTACCTCTAAAACATAAAATTGAAAATATGAACTAGTCAAATTTAAACTGTTTGACTGTTCACCACTTGTGGCATAAGTTACAAGTTGCACACAATTTGTTTATTACATAAGAGTAAAAAGTAGTGGCATTTAGGATTGCACACTTTCCTTGGTCTTTCTTTTGGTGGGGTTCATTTTCTTTCACTTTTTTTACCATTTTATTTCTTTTCACCCTTTGATTTTTCTTTTAGGGTATACCCTCTTTACATTTTTTAAATTTTTTTATTTTTTAACAATATGGAAAACCTTTGCAACAAGGAAAGGTATGAACATATTCACAGCTCATCAAGTCAATCATGAAATATGACACCTATTGGTATAGGAGCATAACACGTTGTAACATGGTTTTGAGGACCTTATTAATGACTTATACTTGTTCTGGGGCAATATGCTATGAAAACTCGTGAGAGAAACTAAGGTGTTGGGACAACTCTTGAAATATTTCATTTTTTAAATGTTTATCGTGGTCTAAAACCAATTTCAATGGTGTTATTATGTGTGCATTTCTTCCGCCCATTTGGTGAAATAATATACAATGACCACAATGTATTTGTGATTATCGGATGATGGGTGGTTACAAGTCATGAAGTCAATGCCCGATTTACAAATTAGGCTGACCAAAATGGTGCTTGTGCCTTATGAGCGTATCATTGGCATCACTCATATTGTTTGACTGCTTGTATGCAATCGTGGAAGAGGGTGGGCCAAATATAACCAGCGCGAAGGATTTTTTGGGCAGTGGCCATTCTTAATAGGTGGTCACCGCAACCCCCCTATGATAGTCATTTAAGGCTTTCTCAGCTTGTTGGTGATCGAGGCATCGACGTAGAATGGTTTTGATGCCTCGTTGATAGAGGACATCCCCTAATAATAGGTAGTGGGGGACCTGTTGGTGTATGCATCTCTGATCGTCACGATTAAGCTAGGGTTTAAACTTTTGAGTTCGTAAAAAGAGGAGGATATCAACGTACCAAGGGTCATCCATGGACACTAAAAATAGATGTTCTTCGAGAAGAGCTTCATTAACGGGAGAGCCTTGGGTCTCTGTTGAGAGGTCAGTGATGAATTTAGAAAGGATGAGTGATATTTTTCTCTTGGGGGAGTTAAATTGTAGATCAAACTATTGTATAATAACCACCCACTGAGCATATTTGTGGTTCATCATACATCGAGTGAGAAGGTACCTCATGGGGTTGATGGCTACTATCACAGTAGCAGTGCGAAGGATGGTGTAATACCAAAGTTTTTGTACAGAAATTATGAGGGATATGGCAGTTTTTTCTTCTCACTCATACTTCAATGCAGGCCCAGATAAGTTTTTTATAATGTAATAAATTATGTGCTCCTTGTTGTCTAGTCCATCTTGGACTAATACCCCAATCATGGCTACTTCTGATGCATATAGGTACAAGGTATAATCTTTATTGTGGTCAGGGGAGATAAACAAAGGAGCTTGAGATAATGCATATTTCAAAGTGTCGAATGATTTTTTGGCTTGATCATCCCACTGGAAGGGGATATCTTGATGATGGAGGTGCAAGAAACCTTGCACACAAGTAGCATAATCGAGTACAAAGCATTGTAAAAATTTGGCCTTACCCTATAAGCTTTGTAATTTCTTTAGTGTCTTCCAATGTTGACACCGAATACACACATCAGGGGGTTCAAGCGTAGGTCATATTGATGACATCTTTGAAACACTAGGCAGAGGTCCCCTAAATGGTTGACACGTTTTTTGGAACGCACTGTGAGGTCATCTAGATATGCAAGGATGAGATGAGCTAGATTCATGAAGATGTAGTTCATGGCCCACTGGAAACTGGTGCTAGCATTTTTAAAACTGAAAGGAATAACTTGGTATGCAATGTACCCCAAGGGGTGGTGAATGTTGTTATGTACTGATCCGCATGGCGAACCTGAATTTGGTTGTACCCAGAAAACTCATCCATGAAGGATAAGGCCTCATGATTGGTGCAAGAATTGATGAATTGATCAATGAATGAAATTGGATAATTATCTTTAGCACATCTTTTTTTACATCCCTAAAATCAGTTAAACATGAATGATGCCCTACTTTTTCATGATGGGTATAGGGTTGGAAACCCAAAATGTGTAAGAAATTGGGTAGATAAATCCATCTTTGTGAATTTTATCAATTTCTTGTTTGATTGTTGTTGCCTTAGATGGATGTAATTGACGTTGTTTTTGTCTGACAGGATGGGCATCCTACCATGTGTCAATGTGATGTTCCACTATGGTGGGACTGATACCTGGCATCTCTGAGTAATCCCACACACAAATATCTTTGTATTCTTTGAATAGGGATGTATATGAAGTTATTTCTTCGGGAGAGTATGCTACCCCTAGGGATATTTCTTCAGTTTTTACATGTTTGTTTGAAATATACACCTTAATGGTAGGTGAAATGTTGGTCATGTTCCCTTCCTCAAATGCATCAGGAGTTGGGATGGGATTCTTGAACCAATCAACTTTTCTTGGTGGGAGGAATTATTTTGATTCAATGGCACAGATATCATGGGTTTGTGCACTGCTAGGAACAAATGTTTTTTCGAGTAGAAAAAACAAACGATGGTGCATGGCATCCCAAGGATATTCAACTTCCATCATGCCTTCTAGAATATCTTCACCTAAACTAAAAAAATATTATATAATGTTGACTTGGGGTGTGTCAGGTCTTCAAACTGAGATGTAGACCTGGTTGTACTAGTTGACAAGAAAGAATATGATTCGTCGGTTGAGACCATAGAACCAAGAGAGGCTGATAAAGTGAAGATTGCATGGTTCTCTATCGTCAAAGGTGTTACCACTATTGAGGTGGATATTTTGGTCTTGACACCAAAAAATGATGAGAATATAGCACGAATCATGGTTCCTACGGATGAGGAAATAAATCGTATATGATGTTGTGTGTTGTTAGCATTGGGTGGTGGCAGAATCTCAGTTATAGGTGGTTGTGGCTATCTCGAAGGAAACGCTTGCATTCTTGTTCGTGTACAAGGGGAAAAATTAGCTTCTTCTATAGGATGATGGAATTGAATCATAAGATGCCGAAATGTGTGTAACATAGGGCATGCCTCATTTCTATGAGTGGTATTGGTATAGATTCCACATATCAGTCTGGAACTAACAGAGTGGGTATTATGGGAAGTAGTGTTACTCATAGTATGTGATGTTGATTCCTGGTTATAAGATGGAATATCCGATCTGGATTGGTGGTGGTGAGGGTAGATGAAATGAAAGAGAACCTTCCTTCTTGTTAGTTGTCATTTCCCCTCAAATACACACACAACGGACCTTGATTCTTCATTCCCAGTGGGTGGTGAATAATTTGATGGTTCAGTATCTAATTTAGAAAATTTATAATTCTCCATGATAAATTGCTACATGAATCCTAATAATGGACGAAGTCGATAAAGATGGGGACAATGTCGCACATGATGGTTTCCAGCACAAATCTAGAAAGTGTGACACATGTGCCTTAATATGGTGCTTCGAGTGACGTAGGGAACTGGGTAAAATTGGTTGAATTCCCATAACTCAGGGCATTGGTGATCTGAAAATCACTTTTGAGTGACCTCAGTTAATTAATTATTGAATGAAGGTATTATAGACTCATGTGCTAGTGTGTGTCTATGTTATTTTAGGCAACGAATCGATCAGATTGCAAAATACAGAGACACTGGAAAATGGAAAACAACAGAGAAACACATTAAGAAAATACAAGAACACAACAAATTAATAAGGAGTTCACCCTATCCTCCAGGGATACTCTCCGGTCTAGCTTTCAGTGGTGGCCTTCTTTTATTGTGTCTTTAAAGCAAAGAATTACAATGAGGAGCTCAATTTGAGTCTCCTAAAACAGAATTGCTTGGCAGGGTAGTCCTTGGATTCCCCAAGCCACTAGAGTGCACAGACTCTTTTCCTGTCCAAGTCTTGACATCTCTGGTCTTTAATGGGAAGAGCCCAATGTGGTGCTCAGTTCTCAACAAATCCTCTTAGAGATTGCTTGATGTTGCCTTATGCTGCAGGTCAGCTCGGCTCTCTGTCTCTTCTGCTCTTTGCTTCACTATCTCTTCCTTTCTCTGTCTTCATCTTCTTCTCTCTGGTTCTTCCTCCTGGTGTCCTCTGTTCTCTGTCTCTGTTCATGGCTTTAAAGCCAATCAATCTCATGACTGCTCGCTTCCTCTTCTACCCCCATCGAATCGCCTACTGTTGTTCGCTTGGAGTTCCCTGTCTCTACATCATCATCAATGGCTGATAGGGAGTGGCCACTTGTCCTCTTATGAACTGCGCTAGCTCTTCCTCATCCGTTCAGTTTTCCAGTTACACTGTGGAGCAAGTCATCTACCATCTCAGCAGTCAAATCAGACGTAAAACTTCTCTATGTCGTGGCTTAATCCCCTGTCAATTCCAGTTTCTCCATCGGGCGCGATCTCCATCGTCATATCTAGAGTCCCCAGATCCAACGTTATTCGCTCATTTCGAGCGGTTGACTTGCTCGACTGATAGCGCACGATGAGCTGTGGTTTTCTCTCTCATCCGCTTACCACGCATCAGGCGCTAAATGGAATCGCTCGTTTTTCTCCAAATCCGCTTACCGCCAAAGGGTGCCCCCGATATATTGCCGATTTTTGAGTGCAGGTCCTGCCTTTAGCCTTTAGCGCTTTCCCCACGGTTTTCCCAGCTTGCATGCGACTGAGCGCTCGGGGCCCTTCCTTCTCAAGGGGTTTTGCCTAGTGCATCGGAAATGGCCTCCTTTTCCCGATCCAGGCTTCCCAAGTGCCAGTTTTTCCTCTCGTGCGGTCTCCATGGGCCTCGATCAATGTGCTTTGACCGAGATCCTCATCGTTCCTCGCTGGCTGCAAACTGCCACTGTCCAAAGGTCTTCCTGATCGCTCTGTGCTCATAAATCTTTGAGGTCTATCCTGTTTTGATACAGTCATGGTGCTTTGATTTTTATTCATGGATCCAATTCGGATCGCGGCCTTCCCACTGAAAAAGCTTTTGGACCACCAAAACTTGGTTTTCAAGCATCGACTAAGTGAGGGTACAATTGTCTCACTTGTCCAATCTCTATCCACTTTGCACTGCTTGGCTTTGAACCTTTGAGCCCAATTCTTAGGTACTCAACATCTCCTCTGCGCGTCATCCTCACCTTCTTGTCCAGCACTGTATCTTCCTACAATTCATTAAGATATTCAGGGAGCAGGTCATTAATAGAATGCAATTGACACTGTTCTTCGGGATCCTCAATTAGTGAGGGTTCAAACAATATCAAGCAATCTGCATTTACGACTGAGTAGATGTGCATGTAAGCTGGTAGATCAAGGTGAAAAACATTCTCACCAATCTTCTCACGTATCTTGAAGGGTCCATACCTGATAGGATTTAGCTTTTTACCTTCACCTTGCATGTTGTCTTTTCTGATATACAGCCAGACTTGGTCACCAACTTGAAAACTATGCTCCATCCGATGCTTGTCATGCCTAGCCTTGTATTTGGCTTGGCTCTTTTCCAGCTTCTCCTATACTGCCTAGTGGATCTCCTGGATTTTTTCAATGAACCTAGTTGCCTTGTCCACATCACTATGTCTCTCAACTGTGGTATCTTTACCAAAGACAAAATCCAAAAGAGACCTTGGTGTGAAACCAAAACAGGTCTCAAAAGGAGATCTCTATGTAGAAGAATGTTTTGCTCTGTTGTAAGCATGCTGCACATAACACAAATGTTCATCCCAAAGCTTAGGATGTTTGCTGCAATATCCTCTGAGTAACTAGATCACTGTTGTGTTAAATACTTCTATCTGGCCATCAGTTTGTGGATGAAAAGTTGTGCTTTTCTTTAGTTTGGTGTCCATCAGTTCCCACAGACTTGACCAAAACTTCCCCACAAAGCGGGTGTCTCGATCATATACAATTGAAGTGGGTAATCCAAAATGAACCCATACATGCTCAAAAAACAATTTTGCAGTTTGTTCAGTTGTAACCTGTTTATTACAAGGTATCAAAATACACATTTTGCTGAATCTATCCACAACAACATATAGATAATCATGACCTTTCCTAGATTTAAGCAGTCCTCCAACAAAATCCATGGAAACACTTTCCCAAGGGTGAGAAGGAACTGGTAAAGGAGTGTACAAGCCTAGTTTTCTATTGCTGGGCTTGCTTTTAGCACACATAGTACACCCTCTTACATATCTAGAAATTCTCTCGTTCATTTTTGGCCAATAACAAAATCTTTGTAGCTGTGAAACTGTTTTACTTACCCCAAAGTGACCTGATATTAGAGAAGAGTGTGCTTCTCTAATTATCTTTACTCTTTCAATCTGTGGAATGCATAACTTCCCACAATGGTATAAGAGTCGGTCCTTCACATGATAATCCAATTCTTCTTCTCATTTGCCTTGACTCAAAGTTGCATATACATTTTTAAAGTCTATATCTTGAGCATATTGTTTAATGTAGCTTTCATGTAGCATAGAATTATGCTTAAGTATAGTAGATGCATTTATAATGGGTCTGTTAGTGCCTATATTTACCTTAGGCTAAGGGAGGTAGGATCTAGGGCCAACATCAAACCATGCTTAACCTAGTAGCTAGCCCTACCAGGTCGAGAGAGGGCTCTCTCTGGGTCAATCTCAGCAAATTATGATCAATGAGGGCTTGAGTTGACTGACAGAAATACTGATCTTAGGCTAGATATATGTGTGAAAAATTTTGATTGAATAAAATGATGTTTTTGTTGGCTAAAATGGAAAGGTAGATTTTGGGTCTGGGGAATGAGGCTCAGTCTTGCAAAGATCTCAATGGGGCAAGGTAGGAAATTGTTTTTGGCACTTAAAATTGAATGAGATGGAAGGATTAGATAGGTGAGAAGCTGAAGAGGGCAAGGAAAGTCATGGATCCTCTCCAAACAGCTAAAAACATCAAGAACTAAAGCAAACCTCAAGTAGAGCACTGCAATTTCAATGGATTCTACTTACACTCTTGTTTGATTTAGCTAAGAAGAAATAAGAGAGATAATGGCATACAGTCACATAAATAAATTCAAAATTACAGAGAAAATCACTGTACCAAAACAAAATTCCACAGGGATCCCAAAGAGTGCTACAAATCCTGGTCTCAATTCCTTAGCCAAAATGTTGATATGAGTGTACAATGAAGCTCAAGGCTTTCTCAAAAGTCCAACCTTCTACAAAAATCCAACCCCTACACTATGAAATTCATAAAATATATACATTTTCTCATCCTTTTACTAAGGGATTGAGCTCAACCATTTTCTTCAAAATAGAATCAATTACATTAAACTTGGGCCGAATTTCTGAAAATAGGTGTTGAAGATGAACTAGTAACTCCTAAACCATAGCACATGTTACAATACTGAAAGAGTTTTTTGTAGATAAGGTCATGCTGGAGAAAACTCTCTCTCAAATTTGGGAAATTCGTTTCCAATTGCTCGTAATATGCTCCACAAAATCATCTCTAAAACAGAAAATCATTAAAAATTTAAATCTATGAAAATGAGCTATAAAGATCCAATCACATATCCCAATCCATGACACCTATGAATAAACTGAAATATTTTTTTGTTATATGGCTCGTTTTTAACAAAAAACTTCTTGGGTTTTACAAAATTACTTTCCATCTGTTGTAAAAGACCCCGCACTAAAATGACTAAAACAGTAAAAAGTATGAAAATTTTGCGTTGTTTTAATGTAGGCTCCAAATATCACTATATATCTCCCACATAATAGCACCTGTGCATAAACTGAAAGAGGTTTTTGTTACTTGATATGTGATGAACAAAAACCTCTTTCACTTTTGAAAAATTCCTTACCATTATTTCAGAAACTGATTTTGTACTAAACTTGTCATTGTGTGCAGCAACTGACCTCAAAACATGCATAACCAAGAATCACTCATTCATTTCAATCATATCTTCTAATCCGGGAGCCAGTTACAGCAGTGTGATATATCGTTGGAAAGATTTTTCTGAGCTTCTTTTGATGGACACACTTGTGACATGTTTTGTGTTGAAGATCATGTGAAAAACATTTAACAAAACCAGACATAGTAAGAGCTCATGTTGATCCCTGGTGACAGGTTGCGAAGACTGGAACTAACATCGGCTCCATTGGGGATGGAAGCTCCTTGGATGTGTCAAAAACATTGTAGACCAAGTGCCTCATCCATTGGACATGGATTCAAACAACTACAAACCCAAAACAACTCATACGAATTCAAAAACATACACATACTGCAACCTGTACATAAACAAATACCGAAATTTGAAATGTTGCCTCAGGCAGCTTATTTATGTACAAATCTAACCCACTTTGCTGCAAAATTGATAGATCAAGTAATGTTGTAATGCCATATCAACCAATCAAGTAACTGTGACAAGGATGCTGCTTGAAAGTGCTTCAACCAGGACACAAATGTAAATGCTGACAGCCATACATGCACATAACGAGTTTGGTTGTGTAAAAGACAATTTGATCTATCATTCAAACTTAAAAAAAATTCCATGTACGTTGCAATAGTATAAAAAAAAAAGACTCTATTTGCTGCCCCAACTCCTCAATACATGCTTCCAGCTACAAACTATCAATGCAAATATCCACGGGTAGGCTTACCTTCTGTTCCTTCTGCTGAAAAAGGTCCCCAAAGAATGGGACTCGACAATCCAGATCCTGGGACTGTATTTGGGTCTCCAATTCAGTTAGATCTCCTTCAATTTTGATGGCAAACTCTTGCAAAAAATTGAGCTTAACTTCATGGATGCATCAACAGGATTTCAAATAAGAAGAAAGAGATGAAGCAAAGTTCTCATCTACCTCATCATCCGTGCACACATCTTCCCATTCTATAAAACCTTGAATAGAGGGCACCTCTATTTTGAATTCTTCCTCTTTCTCCATCCATGTTTCAAGAAAGATATGCCAAAAATATGCAAAGGACTTAATAGATCTGATAGGAAAACCTTCAATCCATTTTCTACATTTGCCTTGAAACGAATCAAAGAACAATCTGATGAAGACATCTTCCTTTTTAACTCTAACAATTTCCACAAATGTTTTAAAATTTTCTATATGTTCTAGAGTCAAAGTCAGATCTTCCCCATTGAATTTAGGGCCATTACTCAAAATATATGCATCCTTTGGTAATTTATTAGGAAAACCAGGAAGATTAGAAAAATCGATACATGAATACCTTGAACAAATAGAAGCAACATCTGATTCCTTCATTTAGCCACTGGAGCCACCATCAATACTTTGAAACTTGGGACTTCGAAGAGTGGATTCGCCAGGTAGATGATTTCAGCCTTCATATGTGTCTGATTGTTGTCCACCATCAGCAATCAGATCTAAACTTGATTACAAAATTGTACTGGGGCAATTTGCAAGTCAGATGTTCAGTTTATAAACTAGACCGGAGATTGACTGAAGTAGCTTTTCTCTACTTGCGCTAATGCAAAGCAAAAGCGTTTCAAAGGCTACCTGGCTAACTTCAAGCTCTGTCTATAGTCTATAAAAGAAATAACACTAACAAACAAATAAACTACTATTCCCCAGTATCGTCACCACTATGTTAGTGCCTAGATTTACCTTAGGCTGAGGAAGGTATGATCAAAGGCCAACATCAAACCACACTTAACCTGGTAGCTAGCCCTACCAGGTCGGGAGAGGGCTTGCTCTGGGTCAATCTCAGCAAATTATGATCAATGAGGGCTTGAGTTGACTGATAGAAATACTGATCTTAGGCTAGATATATGTGTAAAAAAGTTTGATTGAATAAAATGATGTTTTTGTTGGCTCAAATGGAAAGGTAGATTTTGGGTCTGGGGAATGAGGCTCAGTCTTGCAGATATTTCAATGGGGCAAGGTAGGAAATTGTTTTTGGCACTTAAAATTGAATGAGACGGAAGGATTAGACAGGTGAGGAGCTGAAGAGGGCAAGGAAAGTCATGGATCCTCTCCAAACAGCTGAAAACATCAAGAACTAAAGCAAACCTCAAGTAAAGCACTACAATTTCAACGGATTCTACATTTAGCTGAGAAGAAATATGAGAGATAATGGCATACAGTCACATAAATAAATTCAAAATTACAGAGAAAAGCACTGTACCAAAAAAAAATGCCACAGGGATCCCAAAGAGTGCTACAAATCCTGGTCTCAATTCCTTAGCCAAAACACTAATATGAGTGTACAATGAATCTCAAGGCTTTCTCAAAAGTCCAACCTTCTACCAAAATCCAACCCCTACACTATGAAATTCATAAAATATATACATTTTATCATCCTTGTACTAAGGGATAGAGCTCAACTATTTTCTTCAAAATAGATTCAGTTACATTAAACTTGGGTCGAATTTCTGAAAATAGGTGTTGAAGATGAACTCGTATCTCCTAAAACATAGCACCTGTTACAAAATTGAAAGAGGTTTTTGTACATAAAGTCATGCTAGAGAAAACCTCTCTCAAATTTTGGAAATTTGTTTCCAGTTGCTCACAATCTGCTCCACAAAATCATCTCTAAAACAGAAAATCATTAAAAATTTAAATCTGTGAAAATGAGTTGTAAAGATCCAGTCACATATCCCAATCCATGACACATATGAATAAACTGAAAGATTTTTTTGTTATATGGATCATTTTTAACAAAAACCTCCTTTGAATAAACTGAAAGATTTTTTTGTTATATGGATCATTTTTAACAAAAACCTCCTTTTGTTTTGCAAAATTACTTTCCATATGTTGTAAAATGACCTCGCACTAAAATGACTAAAATAGTAAAAAATATGAAAATTTTGCTTTGTTTTAATGTAGCTCCAAATATCACTGTATATCTCCCACGTAGCAGCACCTGTGCATAAACTGAAGGAGGTTTTTGTTATTTGGTATGTGATGAACAAAAACCTCTTTCACTTTTGAAACATTCCTTACCATTATTTTAGAAAGTGATTTTGTACTAAACTTGTCATTGTGTGCAGCAATTGACCTCAAAACATGCATAACCAAGAATCACTCATTCATTTCAATCATATCTTCTAATCCGGGAGCCAGTTATGGGAGTGTGATATACCATTGGAAATATTTTTCTGAGCTTCTTCTGATGGACACACTTGTGATATGTTTTGTGCTGAAGATCATGTGCAAAACATCTAACAAAACCAGACATAGTAAGAGTTCATGTTGATCCCTGGTGACAGGCTGCGAAGACTGGAACTAACAGGGTCTAGATACCATGTCTGCAACTTTATTATGTATGCCCTTCTTATATCTGATGAGTAAATGAAACTGTTGTAGAAACCCCATCCATCTATAGTGTCTTGATTGCTGCAATTTAGTTTGGGAGTGTAGATATTGAAGTGGTTGATGATCAGTATGTATTACTGTCTCTTTGCCCATTAAGTAATGTTTCCACTTTTTCACACTCTAAACTAATGCATACAATTCTTTATCATATGTAGGATAGTTAACTACTACAAGATTAAAAGTCTCAGAATGATAACATATGGGTTTATTGTGTTGTGTCAACACTGCTCCCATGGCATAGTCATTGGCATCTATTTGGATCTGAAATGGTCTTTGAAGATCATGCAGTGCTAGTACAGGTGCTATACTAATATTTTCTTTCAAGGTGTCAAAGGCTTTCTGATGTTTGCCTCCCCACTGAGACACCTTGTTCAATCCTGTTAAAGCATGTAAGGGAGTTGCAATTGAGGAAAAGTTAGAAATGAACTTCCTCCAATATTGTGCTGCCGCTAAGAAGCTTCTCACTTCTATAGCAGACTTGGGTTTAGGCCAGTTTACAATGACTGCCACCTTAGAGGGATCTATTTTCAATTCACTACCCCCTACTATATGACCCAAATAATTCAGATATGTTTTGCCAAATTCACATTTTGAGAGTTTAACATGAAGTTTTTCTCTTTTCAAAACATCTAATGTCTTCTTAACATGCTTTAAGTGTTCTTCCCATGTTTTACTAATAATCAGAATGTCATCTAGACACACAATAACAAAATCATCAAGAAAAGGTCTAAGTACATCATTCATTAATCTCATGAAAGTAGTAGGAGAATTAGTTAAGCCAAAAGGCATAACCAGCCACTCATACAATCCCTGCTTTGTTTTGAAAGCAGTCTTCCATGCATCTTGTTCTGCAACTCTGACCTGATGGTATCCATTGTGCAAGTCTAGCTTGGAGAAATAAACAACTTCCTTCAATTGATATAAAATATCATCTATGCGAGGAAGGGGATAACGATTTTTTATTTTTATCTTATTCAGTGCTCGGTAGTCAATGAACATTCACCATGAGCCATCTTTCTTTCTCACCAAAACGATTGGTGACCCACATGGTGATGTGCTAGGTCTGATGAACCCTTTCTCGAGCAACTCCTCCACCTGCTTCTTGATTTCAGCATTCTCTAAAGCAGACAACCTGTACATTCCAATGTTAGGCAATGGAGCATCTTGCTGCGAAATAATATCATGTATTATTTCCTTTTTTGGTGGCAGACCTTTAGGTTCTTGAAACAAGATATCATACTCTGAAACAACCTTTTCTAAATCAACTTGTTGTTTAGCATTACATCCCTCTGTTAGGGTCGGTTTGGTCAGTCCTCCATCAGAGATCAAAACTCTTTATGCATTTCATTTTTAGGTGTCCTGCTCCATTCACTCAGCTGCATTCCGCTAGGGGCATGCCATAATCTGACGGAGAAAGGTCATGCTAGTCATTTCCCCTCATGTCTGGCTCCTGCTGGCTTCGGTTTTTTGTCAATGATCACCAAAGTCCATGATAGTCAAGGTCTGGTCCTTTAATGGACAAAAGTCATTTTTGATCATTAGGTCTAGGGATTTATCAGTTTGGTCTTTAAATATGTCTAGTAAAGCCATGCAGGCCAGAGAGAGGCCCTTGCAAAATAATGATTCACAGAGTTTCATCGTCATATTGATAAACTTCGACTGTTCTTCAAAACTCTATTTTGAAGAAAAGTCAAACAGTGTCATTGGCAATAAAATTTTCGAAGAGATCGATAGTTGATTTCTCCAGGTGTAGTCATGGTTTCCGTGGCCAAATTCCCTATCATGCAATCCCTGCAAAGAGTGTCGAAAATTTCATCATTTGAGCCAAAATTTCAAAGGAAAAGTGAAAATCAGTGTTGATTTAAGTTAGTGAAAAATTGGAAAAACATGACATTAGAAAAATAGGTTTTTGAAAAAGCAAAATTTAAATCATGACCTCCAAGTCTTTATACACAAGTTTACATCAAAAATCAAAGTCATTGTACAATCAAAGGCATAGGGAAAACATTGCAAAGTCGTGGAGTGTGCATCGTGCGTTTCGGAGCAAAGTTGGAGGCGGTTTCAGCGCGCGGCGCATATAGACAGGGGCGCGGCGCACACAGAGCCCGCTTGCAGTGCAATTTACTAATGGGCACGACGCACACCCAGGGTGCGGCGCACTAGGTTTTGCCCGTGGTGCACACAAGAAAAGGGCTAGAAACTTTCCAAAACTCCCTCAAATCTTTTGTGGATGCCCATCAAGCTCGAGAGGTAGTCTCTATAACTTCAATGGTTCCTCAAATTATGTAAATGATATAGTGATGTATGCCTACGATTGAAATGCAACAAAACTCATAAAGCAACCACAAGAAAACACAAAGGGCCATTTTTGCTAGGGTTTTGTAATTGTGTTGTTGATGCCAAGGTCCCATTTTCCCTTCCTTACCATTTTTCCTTATTCCCCCATGCCATTTTTCCTATTATCACTACCCTAAAACACTACCAAACCCTATTCCCTTCCCCCTCCTCCTATTGGTCAATACAAACCCCAAACCCTACCTTATAAAAACCCCAAACCCTACCTTGTCAAACCCCCTACATATCCCTAAACAAACTTCCCCCCATAACCCCTATTCCCATCACATTACTCCCTTCCTAATATTCCCTTTGTTTCATTGTTCCCCTTGGTGGCAGATATCACAAACAACACCCAGCTTCACCATCATCAAAGGGTAGCCTAAGTACAATATATAAACAGCAGCCATGGCATCTGAGGGTTCATCAGAGTATGAGGTGGAAACTCACAACGATACAGCTTCAGGAGAACAGGTTCCCAAGAGACATCACAGGAGTGGAAAACATGTTAGGGATGAGCCAAACACCCTCACTGAATTGCAGGCATGCCCTCTTGCTATGTCATGTTTCCAGCACCTAGCATGTTTTGAATTTTGTTAAAGGGTGGCTAATGTTAGAGTTCATCATGAGTTGGCCCGTCTTTTTGTGCTTCATCTACATGGAGGTCAGTCTATCTTGGCCGGGGTCACCTTCACATTGACACCCGAAACTATCTCAGTGGTAACAAGCATACCAAATGTTGGAGAACAGTGGCATAAGAAGAAGAAGGTGGATAGGAAATACTATGAGCCTTACATTAAGGCCAGTTGTTTGAGGCATCTCACAAGAGTCTTCCCATTCAGATATTTGAAAGTTGAGTATGCTCTGCTCATGAAATTGATCATGAAGTACTTCAGTTGTGAGGGGAGGTTCTCTCGCCTATATTCCTATCACATCAGGTTTCTCATGCACTTTACCAGGGTCCGTATGATGAACCTCCCATTTTTCATTTGCAGGAACATAGAGAGGATGAAAAAATTCTTGCAGCATAAGACCCCTCAGCAGTAGCTTAACAGTGTTTATCACTTTGCTCTTATCCGGATTTTGGTGGATCATCAGTTGGGATTGCAGGGCATTTCTTGGGAGGACTTCATCTCCCGTGACTTCTTCAGCACTCCACAGGTAGTATCAGAGGTAGAGCATGAGATAGGTGGTCCTTCTCATTAGTATGAGTGCCATGAGGCCGCTACTATGCCAGTATTCATCACCTATCAGAGAGGCAGTAGACATTTGTTTGCAGCGGCAAAGCGAGTGTTATCTCCACCCAGGGTGGAAGGGGCCTCGCTTCCGGCATCAACAACATAGGAACATGATAGAGATAAGGAGCCAATGCATGACGAGGGGCCTTCAGGTGAGTGAGAGATAGAATTCATTCTCCTTCATGATGATGAGACAGATACAGAACCGACAAATGCAGAGCTTAGAGAGATCATCCAGGAGCAGCAATAAGTGATTGAGGCCTTATCCCTTGACTTGGATAGGGCTAAGTGGAACATGAAATACCGAGAGCAGAGGAACAAATAGCTGGAGGATCAGCGGGCGATCATGGAGCTACAAAACGTTTGTGAGCATCGCCAAGCTGCACAAAGAAGAAGAGTTGAGCTCACGTCATTGGAGCAAGAGATCAATGAGGATCGGGAGGCCAATATAGAGAGAGTTAACATGCACTTGGAGAGGCTACTGGACAAGGCCGACAAGGACCATGCCTTACTGAGACACATGGCTTTCCATTACAGGGCACAAAACATGAGTGCAAGGGCCCAGATAAAGAGCTTGAAGGCAAAATTGAGCAAAGCAACAAAAGAGGCAAAAGAGGCAAAAGAGCAAGATCGGCTTTGAATCTTCGCTGAAGCTTCCTTGGCACAACATAGCACTTCATAGAGGACCTCCAGCCCAAATTTCAAGAAATTTGGGGAAATTTTGGTCACATGACAAATTTTTGGGCAAAACACAGGTTTTTTCTCCCCAGTGGCGCGGTGCTAAAAATTGGGAGCTCAAAATGAAGAATGGTTTGTATTTTTGGATTCAGCATGAAAATTCTCGACTATTGGTGCTTGGACAAGAAATTTGGGCATGATCTGAGTCTCCAGGAGGTCAAAAACACCCAAACAATGACCTATCTACCCCTGTTTTGACACAAAGGAAGTAGTCTTGAGAGAATGAAGACTGGACAGGCTTTCTAACAAGTAGACTTGGGCACATTTTGGACTCCTACAAGTGCCTCAAAACAGGCTCCAAAGTGGCACGGCGCATATAGGAAAAAAGCCCAATTTTACCTCCATTTTGCGAAATTTCGATTCGCGACTTCTCCAAGTGGGCCCGCTCATCTACATTTCCGTTTTTTGGCACCTAAGGCGGCATTTAAAGTATTTTCTCTCCAGATTGGCTTCTATCCAAGTGGCGAAGGAAGGCAAACGATCACCCAAGCCATTTGTCATGTTTGTAATGCTGCACCTGTAGCTGATGGTTGGCTCTTCACCTCCATTTTGTAATCATTCGAGTAACTCCCCAACCCTTGGGCGTTCTATCTCTTCATAGCACATTCTATATATTGTATGCAAGCTATTTGCAAAAGGTTGGTTGGCTTGTAACTTCTAGGAGACTGTGGGAAAGAAACTCTGTTTCTTCACTATTTTTTACAGAGAATTAATGAAAGGCAGCGGCTCTGTTTCATGAGATTCATGTGGTTGTGAGTGTAGTAAATGTGTCTCTTATGTTTCATATGTATTTTGTGATGTTCATAGTTTCAATTCATATTCATTTCCAATGAAATTTTCTGAGTTAGATAAGGTAGAATTCAATTTTATTGCTCTGCCTATGGGAAAATTTCATGTTCAGTGTTCTTCTTCTATTGAAAAGGATTCATGTACTTATGCCCTTTTCACTCTCCTAAGCAATCTCTCCATTCCACGTTATTTTGAACTAAATTGCTACACTTTCCACCTGTCTTGCCTCACAGAGTAATTTGTGCCTTTGTATTAAATTCTCTGTTCATTGTTGTCTGTTGGTCCCATAACATCCCAGAAGCTTAGTCATTCATAAAAATTGTTTCTTGTATCCATATTCACTTACTAGCCTAAGATAAATATTTCACTGTAAGTCATCTCAGACCATCTCATTTATCTATTCACTGAGCGTGACTCAGAGAGAGCCCTCTCCTGTTCTGGTAGGGCTAGATACCAGACTGAGTGTGGTTTGTGTTTA
The DNA here is from genome assembly GCA_031772625.1 of Pinus tabuliformis. NCBI lineage: Eukaryota > Viridiplantae > Streptophyta > Pinopsida > Pinales > Pinaceae > Pinus > Pinus tabuliformis. The sequence goes on from CM062807.1 coordinate 736,223,843, forward strand.
CCCTGAATTTTGCCTTCCTTCAGCCTAGGGCAGATTTAGGTGCTAACATAGTGGCGACTCCGCTGGGGAAGAAAATGGTTTGCTTGAAGATTGTTTTGCCCTAGTACATCTATCAAGCTCAAATCTTATGGTTGATGGTGAACAACGATCAGACATAAGAAGACAGCTGAAATCATTCACCTGGCGACTCCATTCACTGAAGAATCCAGCAATCGGTGCTTCATGGTGACTCCACTACAGAGAGGTCAGTAGCTTTGAGATTTTCAAGATGGATCAGGTTGCAAGAAGATGTGCTCCCATGAGCCGAGATCACATTCCAGGCTTTCCAAATAAGATTCCGAAAGTATATTGGTCAAGGAATTTGCCTACATTTAAAGATGATGGTAAGAAGGACGCTGCTTTACATCTAGTTCGATTTCACATGCATATTCGCAAGTTGAAGGTTGATTTTCCTGAAGATTGCTTAATGAAGATATTCATGGCCACTCTAGAAGGTGAAGCCCAATCTTGGTATGAAAGTTTGCCGCCTGCTTGTATTTACTGTTTAAAGGATTTTCATGCCATGTTCATTGAAAGATATAAAGACTCTTATCCATCATTAAATCTAGTTCATGACTGTTGCAAACATGCTTCTACTTTTATTGAAAGCCTTGAAAAATACTATGAGGATGATAATTTTATGGATGATGAGATCATGGAAGCCCTAGATGAAAATCCCTTTCAGCAGCATAAAGATGATCACAAAAATTTGCAGCATGATCAAGATTGTAGTACGGTGGAAGAGGAAAGAATTTTGCATCTTGACAGTCAACAGGAATTACATGAAATGGATCAGCAATATGAGGAATATATATATACACCTTCACTTGAAATTAATGAAGACAATCACTATTTGAGCGAAAGGAAACAAAAGGTCTTATCTCCTTTGTCTGAAGACGAGATAGGTCAACTCTTGCACGGTTATGTTCCAGCACAAGCTAAAGCAGATTTGCAGTGCACACATGGTCAAGAAAGTGTTGATGAAGCTTCTTCCTCTTTTGAAAAGGATGACAGTCCGGTGAACAACTTTATAGATCAGCAGGTTGAAGAATTCCATATGGCTGAAAGTGATGAAAGAAAAAGTGTCGTTTCGGATCTGTCCATAGAAGAAGACAGCATGCAAGGAAGTCTAGTTCTACTTTCAGAATGTGATAACGTTAATTCAACCCTTTCAGATCCAGATTCGGATGATGGTGACCAAGAAAACCTTGTACTAAGTCCCATGAAAGAGAACTCTGCTGCTAAAATCATCTAGGATGAAAAAGACAGAGTTTTGGATCCAAATGTTCTCATGTCATCATAACATAGTCTTCATGAAGAGGTAATCCAGTCAACTCATGAACAACAAGATGAGAATTTTGATCAAGTAAGTGAAAAAGGTTCCTTGGATGAATCGTTGGTAGATGATAGAAATGTCATGTTTTGGTTTCAAGAATCATTCGAAGTTTCTTTTCTCATGATTGATGAATGCAAAGACAAGCTGGCTGTCATATCATATGAAGGTGACCTACAATACATTTAGGCTACCGTAGAGCAGAAAATTCAGGATTGTCTTTCAGACTCTTCCTCATATGTTTCATGTTTTGAAGTGTTCTTTGAAGAGGAAATCCGCTCATCTGCTTGTTCAGAATGTTTTGAGGACCAGGAACATACTTTTTCTGAAGTACATTATGAAGGAAGATCAGAATCAAAAGAAAAAGACATCTTGTTTCCTCAGCAGGAGGTAAATCTTCATGTTTTTCATGATCCAATGGAAAATCTGTTACAGTCAGTAGTGAAGGTCATTATTGCAGTATTCAGTGATGAAGGAGATCATGGTCAATTATGTTTTTGGAGGCCCAGTTACCAGTATCAATTGTTGACCAGAAGATCTGATCGAAAGAATCAGTCAAGAAGCCATCTTCTTGATTGGTTACATTGGCAGTTTGATATAGTTTGATGATATATAGTCTTGTAAGAAATGCAGGTGGTCATGTACTACCACCAAGCTTTAAGTTTTAAGTTCAGTTCTTAGTATTTTGAGTTAGTTTGTTAGAGTCAAGTTTTTTCAGTCATGTCAGTTTGCATTGAGTCAGTTTCAGTCAAGTTTCAGTCAATAAATTAAGTCATGTTGTTTTGTCAGAATAATGGATTCCATGGCCCAATGGACAAAGGCATTGTCTGCTCACCCAAAGATCTACAGTTCTTGGCACCTCCAAGGAGCTACCATCCCCCATTGGAGCCAATGTTAGGGTCGGTCTGGTCAGTCCTCCGTCAAAGATCAGAACTCTTTATGCATTTCATTTTTAGGTGTCCCGCTCCATCCACTCAGCTGCATTCCGCTAGGGACATGCCATAATCTGACGGAGAAAGGTCATGCTAGTCATTTCCCCTCATGTCTGGCTCCTGTTGGCTTTGGTTTTTTGTCAATGATCACCAAAGTCCATGACAGTCAAGGTTTGGTCCTTTAATGGACAAAAGTCGTTTTTGATCATTAGGTCTAGGGATTTATCAGTTTGGTCTTTAAATCTGTCTAGTAAAGCCATGCAGGCTAGAGAGAGGCCCTTACAAAATAATGATTCACAGAGTTTCATTGTCATATTGATAAACTTCGACTGTTCTTCAAAACTTTGTTTTGAAGAAAAGTCAAACAGTGTCACTGGTGATAAAATTTTCAAAGATATCGACAGTTGATTTCTCCATGCGCAGTCATGGTTTCCGTGGCCAAATGCCCTGTCATGCAATCCCTGCAAAGAGTGTCGAAAATTTCATCATTTGAGCCAAAATTTCAAAGGAAAAGTGAAAATCAATGTTGATTTAAGTCAGTGAAAAGGTGGCAAAACATGACATTAGAAAAATGGGTTTTTGAAAAAGAAAAATTTAAATCATGACCTCCAAGTCTTTATACACAAGTTTAAATCAAAATCAAATTCATTGTGCAATCAAAGGCATAGGGAAAACATTCCAAAGTCGTGGAGTGTGCATCGTGTGTTTTGGAGTAAATTTGGAGGCAGTTTCAGCACGCGGCGCATATAGACAGGGGCGCGATGCACACTAAGCCCACCCGCAGTGCAATTTTCTAACAGGCATGACGCACACCCAGGGCGCGGTGCACTAGGTTTTGCGTGCCGCGCACACAAACAAAGGGCCAGAAACTTCCCAAAACTCCCTCAAATCTTTTGTGGATGCCCATCAAGCTTAAGAGGTAGGCTCTATAACATCAATGGTTCCTCAAATTCTGTAAATGATATAGTGATGTATGCCTACGATGTAAATGCAACAAAACTCATAAAGCAACCACAAGAAACACAAAGAGCCATTTTTGCTAGGGTTGTGTAATTGTGTTGTTGATGCCAAGGTCCCATTTTCCCTTCCTAACCATTTTTCCTTATTCCCCCATGTCATTTTTCCTATTATCACTACCCTAAAACACTACCAAACCCTATTCCCTTCCCCCTCCTCCTATTGGTCAATACAAACCCCAAATCCTACCTTATAAAAACGCCAAACCCTACCTTGTCAAACCCCCGACATATCCCTAAACAAACTCCCCCCCATAACCCCTATTCCCATCACATTACTCCCTTCCTAATATTCCCTTTGTTTCATTGTTCCCCTTGGTGGCAGATATCACAAACAACACCCAGCTTCACCATCATCAAAGGGCAGCCTAAATACAATATATAAACAGTAGCCATGGCATCTGAGGGTTCATCAGAGTATGAGGTGGAAACTCACAGCGATACAGCTTTAGGAGAACAGGCTCCCAGGAGACATCACAAGAGTGGCAAACATGTTAGGGATGAGCCAAACACCCTCACTGAATTACAGGCATGCCCTCTTGTTATGTCAGGTTTCCCGCACCTAGCATGTTTTGAATTTTGTCAAAGGGTGGCTGATGTTAGAGTTCATCATGAGTTGGCTCATCTTTTTGTGCTTCATCTACATGGAAGTCAGTCTATCTTTGTCGGGGTCACCTTCACATTGACACCCGAAACTATATCAGTGGCAACATGCATACCAAATGTTGGAGAACAGTGGCATAAGAAGAAAAAGGTGGATAGGCAATACTATGAGCCTTACATTAAGGCCAATTGTTTGAGGCATCTCACAAGAGTCTTCCCATTTAGATATTTGAAAGATGAGTATGCTCCACCCATGAAATTGATCATGAAGTACTTCAGTTGTGAGGGGAGGTTCTCTCGCCTATATGCCTATCACATCAGGTTGCTCATGCACTTTACCAGGGTGCTGATGATGAACCTCCCATTTTTCATTTGCAGGAATATAGAGAGGATGAACGATTTCATGCAGCATAAGACCCCTCAGCAGCAGCTTAACAATGCTTATCACTTTGCTCTTATCCGGATTTTGGTGGATCATCAGTTGGGATTGCAGGGCATTGCTTGGGAGGACTTCATCTCCTATGACTTCTTCAACACTCCACAGGTAGTATCAGAGGTAGAGCATGAGATAGGTGGTCCTTCTCATTAGTATGAGCGCCATGAGGCCGCTACTATGCCAGTATTCATCACCTATCAGAGAGGCAGTAGACATTTGTTTGCAGCGGCAAAGCGAGTATTATCTCCACCCAGGGTGGAAGGGGCCTCGCTTCCAGCATCGACGACACAGGAACAAGACAGAGGTAAGGAGCCAATGCATGACGAGGGGCCTTCAGGTGAGCCATCAGGTGAGCGAGAGATAGAATTCGTTCTCCTTCATGATGATGAGACAGATACAGAACCGACAAATGCAGAGCTTAGAGAGATCATCCAGGAGCAACAATCAGTGATTAAGGCCTTATCCCTTGACTTGGAGGGGGCTAAGTGGAACATGAAATACCAAGAGTAGAGGAACAAATAGTTGGAGGATCAGCGGGCGACCATGGAGCTACAAAACATTCGTGAGCATCGCCAAGCTACACAAAGAAGAAGAGTTGAGCTCACGTCATTGGAGCAAGAGATCAATGAGAATCGGGAGGCCAATCTAGAGAGAGTTAACATGCACTTGGAGAGGCTGCTGGACAAGGCCGACAAGGACCATGCCTTACTGAGACACATCGCTTTCCATTACAGGGCACGAAACATGAGTGCAAGGGCCCGGATAAAGAGCTTGAAGGCAAAATTGAGCAAAGCAACAAAAGAGGAAAAAGAGGCAAAAGAGAAATATCGGCATTGAATCTTCGCTGAAGCTTCCTTAGCACAGCATAACACTTCATAGAGGACCTCCAGCCCAAATTTCAAGAAATTTGGGGAAATTTTGGTCACATGACAAATTTTTGGGCAAAACACAAGTTTTTTCTCCCTGTGGCGCGGCGCCTAAAAATTGGGAGCTCCAAATGAAGAATGGTTTACATTTTTGGATTTAGCATGAAAAATCACGACTACGGTGCTTGGACAAGAAATTTGGGCAAGATCTGAGTCTCCAGGAGGTCAAAAACACCCAAAAAATGACCTCTTTGCCCCTATTTTGACACACAGGAAGCAGTCTTGGGAGAATGAAGATTTGGAGGGGCAAATGAGCACCAAATTCAGAAATTCCACTTGGGTTGGAAATTAGACAGGACAGGCTTTCCAACAAGCACACTTGGGCACATTTTTGACTCCTGAAATTGCCTCAAAACAGGTTCCAAAGTGGCACGGCACACACAGAAAAGGGCGCAGCGCATATAGGAAAAATGCCCAATTTTACCTCCATTTCACGAAATTTCGATTCGCGACTTCTCCAAGTGGGCCCGATCATCTACATTTCAGTCTTTTGGCACCTAAGGTGGCATTTAAAGTATTTTCTCTCCAGATTGGCTTCTATCCAAGTGGCGAAGGAAGGAAAACGGTCACCCAAACCATTTGTCATGTTTGTAACGCTGCACCTATAGCTGATGGTTGGCTCTTCACCTCCATTTTGTAATGATTCGAGTAACTCCCCAACCCTTGGGCATTCTATCTCTTCATAGCACATTCTATATATTGTATGCAAGCTATTTGCAAAAGGTTGGTTGGCCTGTAACTTCTGGGAGACTGTGGGAAAGAAACTTTGTTTCTTCACTGTATATTTTTGACAGAGAATTAATGAAAGGCAGCGGCTTTGCTTCATGAGATTCATGTGGTTGTGAGTGTAGTAAATGTGTCTCTTATGTTTCATATGTATTTTTTGATGTTCATAGTTTCAATTCATATTCATTTACAGTGAAATTTTCTGAGTTAGATAAGGTAGAATTCAATTTTATTGCTCTGCCTATGGGAAAATTTCATGTTCAGTGTTCTTCTTCTGTTGAAAAGGATTCATGTACTTATGCCCTTTTCACTCTCTTAAGCAATCTCTCCATTCCACGTTATTTCCAACTAAATTTCTACACTTTCCACCTGTCTTGCCTCATAGAGTAATTTGTGCCTTTGTATTAAATTCTCTGTTCGTTGCTGTCTGTTGGTCCCATAACATCCCAGAAGTTCAGTCATTCATAAAAATTGTTTCTTGTATCCATATTCACTTACTAGCCTAAGATAAATATTTCACTGTAATTCATCTCAGACCGTTTTGTTTATCTATTCACTGAGCGTGACTCGGAGAGAGCCCTCTCCTATTCTGGTAGGGCTAGCTACCAAACTGAGCGTGGTTTGTGGTTACCCTGAATTTTTCCTTCCTTCAGCCTAGGGTAGATTTAGGTGCTAACACCTTCAAATACATTGGTTTTATCATGTTTCTTTTCCTTTACAACCATCAGTAAGAATTGTTTGCATGAATTTAGCATTCTTTTCATCTGCCTTGAGTTTATGAGAGTATAATTATTCTTGAGCTTATGAGCTCTTACAAATTATTCTATTCCATCTTTAACAAGCAGATACTTATTCTCGGCTCTATAGAAAATAGCTTTTCTATCATACAAGTAAGGAATTCCTAAAACAATTCCACATATATCCAAAGGAATTATGTCTAACTCAACCTCATCTACAAATGTTGACCCAAAAGAAAACTTGAGTTTGCACTGTCTAGTCACTTGTAGTTGTGCTTTATCATTCAACCATCCTAATGGGTATGGTTTCTTGTGAGGTGTAGTTGCTAATCCCAACTTCTTTACAATTGATTCAGAAATTAGATTTACTTGTGAGCCACTATCAAACAAAGTATCAATTTTTTGATGTTTGGAAATAACTCGAATATGGAAAAGCTCATGTCTTTTTCTCTCATTTTCTTCATCAATAATAGATTGTGTAGAAATACTAGTATATGCTTCAGAATTCTTACCTTTTATACCTGTGGTTGCAGTGGTTGTTTCATTTCCTGAGTCTGGCCCCAAATCTTTCTAAATAGCTGCAGCAGTCTTCTTCTTCTTGCCCTCGAACTTCTTAGGTCTCAGCTCTGGATGCAGAATCCAACAATGCTCATCATCATGCCCATCCTTTTTAAAGTGGGTGCATGAAGCTTTGATTTTCTGTTCAGTGTTACCCTTCCTTGCTTTCCATTTCTTCTTTATTTTCTCCTTATTCTTACTTGCAGTGGGTTAGGATGGTCCCCCAACTTCTAGACTTTCATTCTTTCCTCTAGCTTCTAGATGAGTAGCATGTACTGATGCCTCATCTATACTAGTGGGATTAAACATTAGGATGGTATGCCTCATGTAGCTGTGTAGACCACCAATGTATTTCAACAGAGTCTCTGGTGAGTCTAATGAGATTCCTAGGATCAATGCTCTCTTTCTAAATTATTGAGTGTACCCTTGCACACTTTTCCCTTTCAACTGTTGAAGAGTTTGCTAACTCATCATGGCTTATTGCATGTAGGCCAATGGATAGAACTGCTTTTTGATTACAGAAACAAATTCACTCTAGACAAAGATAGTCTTACCATGTCTTTTCACGTCAGCTTGGGTTCTGCCTTCCCACCAAACCAAGGCAGTGCCTCCTAAGTGTAGGCTTGCCAGGGAATCTTTCCCTTGTCTGAGTCAATGTTCTATACTCTGCAATAAACATCAATTTGTCTAATCCAATTGTCCAACTTTTCTGCATTTAACTCTCCATCATATATAGGTAAATCAAATTTGACATCTAGTTTGATCAAATATGCTTTCTTTTTGTGTTCATGGTTGTTAGGAGGTGTAAGAAAGCTTTCCTCTTTCCCTTTTCCTTTTGAGTGGTCATCGAAGTAAGACTTATCTTCTCCTTTGTCTTGTCTAGAGCCTGATGAATCTTCATCCTTGTGTTTTCTAAAGTCCCTATACATTTCTTCTACCATGGACTTTATGGCTAGGAAACTTTCTATGAATTCAGGGTCTAGCCCCATTGAACCTTCCTCTGACATTGTCTTATGAGGATAGACTCTCCCAATTTCAAGATTAGTTTCGACCAACTCTACTTCTCCTAATTTGAGCTTTGATCTAGTCAGCATTCAACGACCAAACCAACACAAGCTTGTCTAACCTTACAACCTAGAGTTCTCATACCACTTGATCTGAAAATCACTCTTGAGTGACCTCAGTTAATTAATTATTGAATGAAGGTATTACGGAATCATGTGCTGGTGTGTGTCTATGTCATTTTAGGCAACGGATCGATCAGATTGCAAAATACAGAGACACTGGAAAATGGAAAACAGCAGAGAAACACAGTAAGCAAATACAAGAACACAACAAATTAATAAGGAGTTCACCCTATCCTCCAGGGCTACATCTCCAGTCTAGATTCCAGTGGTGGCCTTATTTTATTGTGTCTTTAAACCAGAGAATTACAATGAGGAGCTCAATCTGAGTCTCTTGAAACAGAATTGCTTGGTAGGGTGGTCCTTGGATTCCCCAAGCCACTAGAGTGCACAGACTCTTTTCCTGTCCAAGTCTTGACCTCTCTGGTCTTTAATGGGAGGAGCCCAATGTGGTGCTCAGTTCCCGACAGATCCTCTCAGGGATTGCTCGATGCTGCCTTATGCTGCAGGTCAGCTCGACTCTCTGTCTCTTCTGCTCTTTGCTTCACTGTCTCTTCCTTTCTCTGTCTTCGTCTTCTTCTCTCTGGTTCTTCCTCTCGGTGTCCTCTATTCTCTCTCTCTATTCATGGCTTTAAAGCCAATCAATATCATGACTTCTCACTTCCTCTTCCACCCCCGTCGGATCGCCTGCTGCTGTTCGCTTGGAGTTCCCTGTCTCTATGTCATCGTCGACGGCTCACAGGGAGTGGCCACTTGTCCTCTTATGAACTACGCCAACTCTTCCTCGTCGGTTCGATTTTCTAGTTACACTGTGGAACGAGTCATTTGCCATCTCAGTAGTCAAATTGGATGTCAAAATTCTCTATGTCGCGGCTTAATCCCCTGTCAATTCTGGTTTCTCCATCAAGTACGATCTCCGCCATTAGATCTGGAGCCCCCAGATCCGACATTATTCACTCATTTCGTGCGGTTGACTTGCTCGACCATTAGAGCGCGATGAGTGGTGGTTTTCTCTCTCATCCGCTTACCACGCGTTGGGCACTAAATGGAATCGCTCGTTTTTCTCCAAATCTGCTTACCACCCAAGGGTGCCCCCGATACACTGCCAGTTTTGGAGCATGGGCCCCGTCTTTAGCCTTTAGCGCTTTCCCCACGGTTTTCCTGACTTCCATGTGACCGAGCACTTGGGGCCCTTCCTTCTCAAGGGGTTTTTCCCAGTGCATCAAAAATGGCCTCCTTTTCCCAATCTGGGCTTCCCAAGTGCTAGTTTTTCCTCCCACGCGGCCTCCATGGGCCTCGATCAATGCACTTTGACCGAGGTCCTCATCGTTCCTCACTGGCTATAGACTACCACTGTCCAGAGGTCTTCCTGATCGCTCTGTGCTCATAAATATTTGAAGTCTGTCCCATTTTGATACAGTCATGGTGCTTTGATTTTTCTTCATGGATCCAATTCGGATCAATTGGTTCATCAAATGTTTTGGCGCGTCGCACAAAGAACAAGTGGGTGATAGTATGTCATGTGTTTGTTTAGGTTTCCTCCGATCATGGTGGGAGGTTGATGGACCTAATGAAGGATAGGAGCAAGAATATTTTTATCTTATGACGTAAAAATATTTTTGGAACCATCCTCTGTGGAGAAGAGTGGGGTATTATATTTGGTGAGTGCACCTAACAGATCCCAGTATCAAGTAATTTTGGGGAATTGATGGGTATAATGCTTGTACTCTGTGTAGATGGCGCATGCATGATTAGTGCATAAAGCCTTAAGATGCATGGTGTGTTCTTCTTCCTGATAGGGGGGAAGGCTTTACAGGCTCTTTTGGGGCGTGTAGTAGAGCTTTAAGCTCTTCCAATTTGGGGCACTTATTGTTGGGGTTCCCTATTGTTTCACACAAGGTACAAGGTTGAGGTACCCTAGAGGAGGGAGTGTTTGAAGATTCCATCTTTTTACGTTTTGTATTGTCCTTTATCTTTACCTCAGCTTGTGTCAGTGTAGGCACTATTGGTGATGTAGGTGCTACATGAGTAAGTGATGTATGGGGTGTCACATCGCCATCGGGAGGAATAGGAATGAACCCTATTGCAATGAAACTTGTGCTAGCTGGTGTGACCCGTGGGGCCAAATACCAGATCGGTATTGCAAGAGAGATGTTAGGCAATGGAGTGTTGCAATGACTTGGTATAGGAAAAAGCTAGGTGGGGATATAAGAAGGGCATATGGGTGATGGAATTAGGCAAGAATGTTGGATTGGTAACAACTTCATTATTGTCATCCATAACTAGTTCTTGATTTTGGGTGGTGTTTGATGAGGTCATCATGCACACTGGTGCTCCGGTGTTGGGGCAAAGTTTTTGTAGCACCAGAGGGTCTCCTTGGAATGTCCCTAGGAGTGTTGATGGCTTAAACTAGCTCGGGTTGAGCTCAGTGTAAGTAGTGATCAACTCGTCGGAGGATGAGACTAAGGGTAGCACACCATCAAGTTTGGGTGAGATTGCCTTCTCGTAGAATGTGAGTTTATTGATGGTAATCATTTTTCCTTCATGGGGGAACATCATTATTTTGAATATCGATGAGGTGACTGCAAGCATCTCGACATATATCTTCAGCCTAGTAGGATGTTGTAATCCAACTGAGCGTCTAGTACTTTGATGTCTACTAACACAGTTTTTCTAGCCAACTTAACTATCACAATAGGGTATAGACCAACGAGTGTAGAAGGGCGCCTGTCATATACTCTAAGCGTAATTTTAGAAGGCTTGAGTTTGTGGGATCCGAGTTTCTTCCACATGGATTTGGACATGATACATGTAAAATCCCCTTTGTCGATGATGCAATGATGAATGTTGATATTTTGGACTGAGACTGGGATTTGGAAAGAAATGGTTGATGGTAATTGTGCGGTAGCTTTATCAAATTTGAAGACCATTAGGCAATAATCAGATGGGTCGATTGCGCCTAGAGTGGAAAGTAAGGCTTTCTATTGGGTTGGAAATGTTTTTAGGGCTTCTAATGCTAACATAGTTGATGGTGATTGTGCTAAGTCATCAACTATGTTGTAGCTATGAGCAACTTTTGAGTTGTCTTGTGCTCCATAAAGTCCTTTGACCATTTTATGCATAGATTCTACAGAAGGTCGAGGGATGGTCAATGACCTTGTAGGTATTGTCATAGCTGAGGTGGATGGATTAGGCTCTAGGGGAGCTTCATAACTTTGGTTCCAAGTTTGCAGGAGGATATCCTCTCCTGTCATGAAAATATCATGATTAAGATTGTTATGGGGGTTCCCTCCAGATGGATGACGGTGGGGAGTTTGTTGTTGCATGTTAACTACTCCTTGATGGGGGAAGGGGTCTTACATCACTGCATTTTGTTGACCTCCTTGCCCCTTACTGTCTTGTATCATTTTTAAGTCAGGAAGTTGACGAAAGTGGTGGGTATAATGACCATATTCCCTATAGATAGCACATGAATGATTAGTCCATAGACTTGTGTTCCTGCCTTGTTTCTGTGGGTTATTTTTTGTCATTCCCTAGTTTTGATTCTGGTTGGGTTGTCCCTTCCCAGTGCCTGTGGGGGTTGTTTTTGGTTGATTCCCCCCTACTCGAGTTCTCCTTTTGGCTTACTTTTTGGTTTTTTATTAGCAACATTTGAAGGATTAGCTGAATTCATTTGTTCCTCCGATTGCTGTTGTGAAGCAAGACAAGGTTACACTAGATTCACCCTTGCATTGTTTTACATTTGTGGGTTATTCTATTGTTGTGCTGGGAAAGAAGAATATTGGTTTCCTTGTCCCTAGTTAATGTATGGATTCTGGGAAGATGACATCATGTCCATATTTCTAGAGGAGTATTGTTTTCCCTTTGGGGTAGGATATGAGCCTCCTTGAGGGAGTCGATATTGGTTAACCCTGTTGATCGTGTTCTACATAGATATGGGTGGATTATGATAATAAATGTATGTTGCAATGGTGGTGTGTTTTGCGTAGCATCAAATTCTTGGCCATTGAATGAATATCTAGGGTATTGGTAGTTATTTTTGTGTTGATTTTGAGATATGGACCCAATTAATCCATCAACAACATTGGATGTGCCTAGGATCTCTTTGTAATTTTGTAGGCACAGGGTTTCTGGGAGCACATGATAAATGTACCTGAACTTGGTATAGATAAGCTCTAGTTGTTGGGCTTTACTAATGGCTTCTTCCTCATTCTTCGATGATTAATTTTCCACGTCCTTAGAGATTCCAAATGTGAGGGATCTTGGGAACAAGTCCAGGAGGAATTTATCTTCAAACTGGGTTTTACATAGGCTATGTCATTTTCACCATTCATGGATATGATCTAAGATATTGGTAGCAGGTATTTGTTTGAAGTGGGTGATGAGTTTCAAACCTGAATCATGGGAGACCGGGAACTGGAAGAAGGTGAGGAAAGTTATATATAATGAGCTAAAGTTTTTGTGTCATGAAGCAGGCTCGTCAACATACCATTTCACTACAGGTCCAGTTAGGGTGTGTTGAAATAGTCATAATCTAATAGTATCATCGGTGATATTATTAGACAAACAGCATAGGTGAAAAGTCATGACATGATTCCCTAGGTCTTCGGCATTTTTTCCTTCGAACTTTGAAATAACCAAAGTGAGGTTGGTGGGCATAGTTGGCCAATTTTGGCAATGGGCAATCAAGTCATTAGTTAGCTTACTTAAATTTGGTAGGTTTAGTGAAGCTAATAATAGGGTTTGTGCATTACCTGTCATCGAAAAACCATTATGGACAGCTATATGCAAAGGGGTCCTATGTGGGAAAGTCTCAGGAGAACTACCTCGATGGGTGTCTCGGGGACTATTCGGAGGAGTGGTGTGTGCACTCCCAAAGGGGGTAGCATGTGGGGATCCATTTTGAGTGGTGAAGGGTGTAATTTTTTGGGGAGGAGTTCCAAGAAAATATGCACCAATAAAGGAAGATCAAATAATGGTGGATGTGTGACGTCCCCTATGCCTTAATGGCAGGAGTCTTGGCACACCTCCCAGTAATGGGGGGTGGTTTAAAAAATGTCTAAATCGATGAGGATTCGTGGGGTCCCCTATGGTGTCAAGTAGAGTGTGTGCTACTTTATGTATGTTTAAGGAAGGAGATAAGTATCAATGCAATATTATCGCATATATAAAACAAAGCGAAAATATAAATGGTTTATTTTTCTTTAATAATTAAATTATGTGATCACGCAAACAAGATAAAGGTTTTTGTTTGTTGCGTATGATAAAAAGTCCTATGTAGACTTAATCGTCCTTTCCACCCTCAAGGTAATTGGGCCTTGCAAAGATATCTTCTGATGGGTCCCAGGGAAACATCCTGAAAGAACTAGCAACACCTTCCAGCACCCGAAGAATCAACCAAGATAATGGTAATGAGGCTTAAATGCTACCTGAACCGTCACCTATAGGGATAGTATGCCCTAGATTTTGGCCTCTAAAGTACCTTCATCCCATGTGAGCATTCAAGTCTTTAAATTATTGGTAGTGATTTACCAGTACTAAGAGCTAGATGGGTCAGGTAGCCCCAAAGAGTATTGCATGCACTAGACCTAAGTCGAACCCCCTCTAAAATTGGGTCTCTGTAATGCTAGAGTATTAGTTTCCATCAGATGATTGAAGGATTTTAAGCTCCCTAGAAATTCAACAACTATGTTTCAAAGGTGTATCATGACCATGGCAGCTTATGGGATGCCTACCCCCAACATTCCTAACCTGAACTATAAATTTTTTGGTGGCCCTTGTGGGGAAACTTAGTTGGTTCAAGTTATGGTTGTTTTAAGGAGTCTTAATTCACTTATGGAGTGATATTGTAAGCCAAAATAGACTAAGTAACCAAAGCTCTGAAAACTGGATGCCCTTGAGTATAAAGCGTATGGAAGCTTAGTGTGTGATGCAAGTGAACATACAAAGTGTGATAAGATGATTAATTTTTGTACACTAAGTGTTGATTGTTCCTTGCATGGAAAAAATAAATATATTGTGTATTATGGGCCATTTACTCTTTTCCTATTAAACTATGTGGAGTTTAACAAGGGAGATGGAAATTCAAATGCTTTTGAGAAAGTTTTCATTTGAAAGCACAAGTTCGTCTAAGAGATGCAAGGGAAACATAGATTACTTAGTTTCTCTAATAACATTTGATCTTGGTCCCTAAAAATGATGAATGAAATGCTTTGGTTAGTAGCAAGACTTGTGGATGATGGGCCACTTACGTCTTTACTAATTAAGCTATGTGATTTAAAGAAAATTTAAGCAAAAATAGTTTGAAAAAAATATGTGGAATTTGGCCACTTACTTTTCTCCCTAATTAAGCTATGTGTGCATTTTCAAATGAAAAATAATCTAATTTCTTCACTAATTGAGGTTAGTAAATCAACCATGGGTATTAAATAAAAAATACAGAATGCAAAGGTGAAGATAATTCACTAAAGGCTTTCGATCAACTGATAAAAGAGACAAATACAAGGCTCTTTTTTTCTTTCCGTTGATTGTACATGTTTAGAGCACACAAACGCATGCATGCGTCTCTCAAAGAAAAAGACAAGTAGGCGAGAAAGAAAAGGAAAATATTCACTTATGTGGGCTCAGAACAAGTCCTTAGGTTCTGTAAAATTTTCAGAGAGGTGTTGAGAGCCTTGTTGGATGGTTGTACAGAGAGGAGGTCCTGCAAAAACAATCTTTAGATTAATGAAAAGAGAAGAGTATGGTTTCCATTCTTGTGGTAGTGTTTTTGTGGAAAACATGTACCAAAAGACACCTCCTTAGTAGTTTATGTTCCCTGGAAAGGATCACAATCAGAATTGGTGCTACTAGTGGACAAACTTAAATAAACACAGCATTGTAAGTAGTGGAAACAATGCATACATAAACATAAACTAAGCAAAGAGGTAAATACACAAACAATGCTCAAATGGGGCAAAAAAATCAATAAGATAATGGGTAAAAAATCTCCCTTAATTGACTGTTGGTAGTAGAGATTGAATACAATAGATGAATCTTAAACACTTGAAGGGAATTCTTTGAGTTATGGTGCTCAAAAATCCTCAACAAGGGGGTTTATTTTCCTCAATCTCTTTGCAAGTTTCTCCTCTCTCTCAAATAAGTATGAAGACTCTTTAATGGTGGATTCCTCTTCTCTCACTAAGATCATGGATTGCTTAGAAGCAATATGGAAAACATGCTATTACTCTTCCCTTCTTTGGCTTCAACAATGAAATGGTGGTTTTCTCAAACAACAATTTGGTCAACAATGTCTCATATTTTATCTCTCCCATGTCCTGTTTCTATAGAATTTTCAAATCCATCTTCTCCCTCTTGGTTCATGAATGATAATGGTAGATGAGTAGGACAAGATTATTCCATTGAGGGCTACATATCTTCAAGAAGACTCGAATTCAGTTGTATTAGAATGAGCTCATGTCAGAGAATCAACCCCAAGTGGGTAGAGTGGTCCTGGATCGATGAGTCATCCTTTTCTGCAACCACGCGACTTTCAAAGAATATTCCATGCACGCACGTTTATCAAATAAATAGACGTGAGGCCTTAATTTTTTTTTCTTTATATAGTTTGGACCTTAGAAGAACTTTGATTTTTTAAACATCAAGAAGTATTTAGCTGGAAAATGTTCACTTGTGCATTATGCTGGACACCTTTTAGTGTCTTCTATATTGTACTAACACATGTACGATTTTTTGGTGTTAACACATGGTAACTAGGATGATGATTGAGATGATGTTCATATACTGCTATGATTATGTTTATACATGTATTGTGCTAATATGGTTTATCTTGCAGAAGAGATATCCCCCTCTAAACTATACTGAAGTATGTTAGTTATGTTTGTGTTTTTGTTTACTTGACATGATATAATTGCAGGAAGAAGAAGATCAAATATGACTAGCAAAATGTTGGATTATAGCTCACGATATTCTCCCTATAGATCAAATGAGAAGCATGGTGATGGGTACTCTCTTGACATAAGAGACACATTGAGAAGTTTGAAGGTATAATAAGGAGTTGTAAAGTAGATAATGACAAAATCATTCAGTCACAAGAGAGACTTTCCAGGGCATATAAGAAACAAGAAAAGATCAATGTAGTTATCCTTAAGATCTTGTCAAACTTGCAGAGACAGGGATAGCCACGGATAAATTATGGGTCAGAGGATAGGACTAATGGAGCCTATGGTAGTAGGTATCATGGTGAGAATGGGTTGGATAGAAATGAAACGGTTAGAGATGGAAGGCTCTTAGATACACCTAATAGACGAGGCAATGGACATGGGTTTTACTCTAGTTTTGGTTCAAACAGGTACCGTGGTCATAATCTCTGTCATCCTTATAGGAGGAGTAACACGTGATATTTATCATATGAGTTAAAGAAATAAAAGTTACCTACATTTGATGGAGAAATGAAGAAGTCACAAGATGTAGAAGCATGGTTTCCTGAAATGAATAAGTTCTTCAGAATGCATGATTACTCAGAGAACATGAAGGAAAGAAAAATTTCATTTAGTCTTAAAGGTAAAGCATAAATTTGGTGGGAAGATGTAAATAATTCCATAGGTATTCATGAATAGGATCTCACTTGGAGTGAGTTTGAGATACTTTTTAGGAAGACATATCTATCTGAGAGATATTATGATGATAGGGAAAAATAATTTTATGAGCTGAAGATGGGATCCATGAATGATGAGGAGTACACTAGTAGATTCTTGGAGTTGTTGAGGTATGTTCCTTATCTAGAGGAGAAAGCGAATCTTCAAATATTCATCAGTGGTTTGTTGGTTGAATTCAAAGACAAGATTGAGTTTGATGAGCCTAAATTGTTGGAGGAAGCCATCATAAAGCTAAATTTATGAGAAATTAAAGTGCAGATATGAAACTAAGCATGATTGGAAAAGTAATGATAATAATAAGGGAAAGTGGGATAAGAAGCGAACAATACATCGGCAAACAGGTAAAAAAGAGAATGTAGCACCACCTAAGAAGTTCAATGCATCTAACAAAGGGCGGGTATTTTAGTTTTAGGAGAAGAACAAGGGTGATGGAAGGAAGCCTTTGCAGTGTTGGACTTGTGAAAAGTTCATCACATGAGAGATTTTCCACAACAACAGGGTGGTAGACCGCAGATCTACAGTGCTCAAGAGGAACAAATAGTGGGGTATATTAGACAAAGTATTACTCATAATTATACAACATTAGATAATATGAATGTGGATCACCAGGAATCTATTAGTGATATGGACAATAAGATTTGTGATAAAGTTGTTTCTATTTTGATTGACACTAGATATAATTATAGTTATGTTAATCCGGACTTGGTGGTTAAGTTTGGTTTTAATAAATAAGTGCATGCAGATTCTTGGTTAGTGCAGTTGGCTATAGGTAATAAGATGAGAGTTCACCACTGGGTAAGAGCCCTTGCATTTGAGTTGAATGGTATGCCTACATCAACGCATCTGAATTTTCTTCCATTGGGATGATACAATATGATGTTGGGTATGGACTTGTTGTATATTCATAATAACAAGGTGGATTCTTATGACAATGTTTTTAAGTTGTTAGATGACAATGGAGAACAGAAGATCTTACAGGGTAAGAAGAAGGAAATATCAGTTAGAATAGTGACAACTATGTAAGAAAAGCGCAGTCGAAGGAAAGGTTGTGTGTTATTTTCAGTACATATTTCCAATGATAAAGGTAAGGATGTTGAGCATGTGGAAGTTTTGAGGAGGTATCCAATTCTACCACAGTATCAGGATGCATTCCCAATAGAGATTTCGTATTTTCCACCTCACAGGGAAGTGGATTTTTCTATTGAGTTAGTATCAAGGTCAACACCATCATCAAAGGCACCATAGAGAATGAGCACACCATAGTTTGTAGAGTTGAAATTGTAGCTGAAAGAAATGCTTGAAAAAGGATACATCATGCCAAGTGTATCGTCTTGGGGGGCACTAGTGTTGTTTATGAAGAAGAAGGATGGTACTCTCAAGTTATGCATTGATTACAGGTAGTTGAACAAGGTGACCATGAAGAACAGGTATTTGTTTACAAGGATTGATGACTTTTTTGAATAGTTGAAGGGAGAATTGGTGTTATCGAAGATTGATTTGAGATCAGGATACCATCGAGTACACATCAAATAAAAGGATATTTATGAGACTATTTTCCGGATCAGGTATGGGCATTATGAGTTTGTTGTAGTTACATTTGGTTTAACTAATGCTTCAACTAATTTTATGTGCTTTATAAATAGTGTGTTGCATCCTTATCTTGGCAAGTTTTTTATTGTGCTATTTGATGATATATTGATATATTCTAAGAATGAGGAAGAGCATGTTGAACATTTAGCAACAATGTTGATATTTCTAAGAGAGCATCAATTGTACTCCAAGATTAGCAAATGTAGTTTATTTTAGACATAGGTACATTAATTAGGGCATGTTGTTTCCAAGGAAGGTGTATTAGTGGATCTGGAAAATATAAAATCTATAATGGAATGGGCAACTCCTAGGAATGTGGATGAGATAAGGTCATTTATGGGGTTAGCAGGTTATTGTTGAGAAATATAGGGGGAAACAAGTGTAGGTGATTTATCTTCCTTTGATAACTGCTTGTGATGTATTTTTTCTTTACTTGATTAACTTATTTATCATCAAACAGCTACCAAATCATAAATAACAATGAGACAATACGATAAAATATATAGGTGATAAACTAGGGCCAAAACCTCTCCAACTAAGAGGAAAACCCACCAAAATCCTTCTCTTCTTATAGAACTTCAATTGATGAATTACAAGAACTCTGACCCTTGACTAAGACCCTCCAATACCAAGTCATCTTTTCTTGTTGATTAGCTTTCCTTATACAAACTTCGCCCTTCCAACAACTTCTCTAGCAACTTCAACCCGAACAACAATTTTTGCAACTTTGACTTAGTAGTTTCAATAACTTCGCCTTAGCAGCTTCACAAATTTGAACTTGATGCAACTTCAGCAACTTCGACCTAATATATTTACAACTTTGATCTCGAGGTAGCTTCCCATCTTAGAATTTTCATCTTCATAGCTTCACAACTTCAGCCTTGCAGCTTCATAGCTTCGACTTTGCAGCTTCAGAATTTCATATAGCCCAGAAACTATAGAAACCCTAACGAAAGAGAGAGAGAGAGAGAGAGAGAGAGAGAGAGAGAGAGACCCAAAAACTTTGATCTTGATCTTCTTCTTCTTCTTTGTCCTTTTCCATATTCTATCTTTAGGATATCAAACCTGCTTGAGTGAAAGTGCAAATGAGGTTGAATTCCTTCTTATTTATAGACTTGTGAGGGGTATGAATTGCTAACTTGAGGCTGGCTTGATATTTGTGCCATGACAACGTCTTGGAGGGTGTTTTTACTCTATGTTGACTCAATAAATGTTTCTTTACAATATGTAACATACCCAAATGGGTCTTCCATACATGACAATGACTCAATTGACTTTATGACAAACCTAGAATCACTCAATGGGTGCTTGACCTAAAAATAAATTTCCCTTGAGCATGAAACCCATGCCTCAAGAACACAAATAATAAATTTATTTTTCTCTTTTCATTAAATACATAAAATCGTGATTACATATTCCATTATGAAGACCAAACCTAGTTACATATTTCAAAACTTCCTCTTAACTAGCGAGGTATTCATAATCCATACAAGGTACTTGGACATTCTCAATCTGAAGAATTTTCATAAGAAGAGTTAGATTGGTAACCCATCTATATATCATCATATCATCCAGCATTGCCACAGAAAATCCTTGACTAACAACTCTATCTCTCCACAAGATCAAAGCATAATGCTAACGAGACCAATGATTTACATACACTCTCAGCATTTTCTCTTTTGGAACATACCCCACCTGGGTTCTATCAGAGTATGTTCCACCAAGACTATTCTTATCCTAGATTTTGAGACCTAGAATAATATCAGTCCTCTACAACTACTCTTATCTTAGATGCCCTAATACATCCTAAAAGAGTATAATATGCCATATCCTTACCCAATCCTCCATTCTATCTTCCCAGGTGAAGACAAGAATGATGTGTCTATCTCTCCTTCTCAATTAGGGATGATATGCTCGTTCCAGTGAAGGAATGTACCCAATATCCCTCTTAAGTAATGACTTGACCAAGCTCCCTCTTGACCAGGGAATTGCTTTTAGAATCTCTTTAGGTGGAGATCCTGGGAGAAGAAACTTCTTGAAGAGATCCTCCTTTCGATGTCATGAACTTCATTTTGTTTTTTAGGAGTTTTCATCTTTTTGGGACCTATTTGTAGGGCATCGACCATCCATTAATTTCATTCATGAATCATGTGACTCATGTCATCCTTTATTTCATTGGAAACTAATCCATTAGTCCATATTTGGCCTTTCCTTCATCCCTTGTTACCTTCTGAGCATCATGTTCCCTTTGGGATCTTTCATCCTACAATATGAGTGTCAATTGTAGATGAAATCTACATCTCTTTCTTTGGTAGCACTGCATTAACCCATCCAGATACTATTCAAAAATAGAAAATGAACATTAAATAATAAATACCTTTGTGATGGTCTTTCATTATGATATCTCCTTGTTTGCATCAGCGTCCTACATATATATTGACACGTCTCCAAAAATATATACAATGTTAAGGGTCTGTTTCTTTTTCTGACTTTATCAGGATCTTCATATCTTTCCCATGGAGATATCATAGTCAAATATTCTATTCCTTGGATGTTGATTTCCTTCTCCATAGTTGCATTTTTTCATGATCTCTTCCTTTCTTTATTCACACATTTCCTCCCAGTAACTTCCAATCATAGTTCCTTCAACTTTCTCAACCACCTCATATTTCATATGACAACATATTATGTTGATTTCATCTAATGTGTGAACCATTCCTTCATGCATCCTTTCATAGTAGGAGCATTTATTTTGATCATTCTCTCAAGGTAGATAACTCATTCATGATATTTACAACCATATGACATGACTTTATTTTATCAAGTACAAGCACACATACCTCATCTCTTTATTTTGGTCATCTATAATTCCTTCAACAACTTCCTTGATTGAAATAATTTCAATCCCTTGAACTGCTTCACTTCTTTTGACATCATATCATCATCCCATTAATCCCATACAAGCTAGAATTCTTGGCGAGACGCTTGCTTCTTCCAATAGGTGAACCTTCCAATGAAGATTCTAATGGAGGATCTTGATCATCCTCATCCTACAAATGATCCTTTTGAATGATGTATGATGAGATCTATATTGGATGAATTTATTTTTCCCATAAGTACTACTTATGCTCCTAATGAGGTTACCAAGAGCTACATCCTTCTATAGGTGAAAACCATAGACTTCTATTTCAACTATCTTTCATGCTTCTTTATGATGATGTCACGATCTCTTGCTTTCAATGTTATGCTTCTATGATTCCATCTCCCAACATGATGCATCCTAAAATGCTTCTAATGATTCCTACCATGATATTTATACTTTACAATAGAAAACTTGAAAAGAACTAGGTGAGAAAGGCTATCTCAATCATAGTAGAGATCTCTTACTTCTTCCTTCTTGGATTCCTTCTTTTCATCTTCTTCCACTTCTTCAGTGATATGGGCTTCTTCCCTTCCTCTTTTGTTGTTTTCCTTCTTGAGACTTGGACAATCTCTCTTGTAGTGACCATATCCATGACAACCATAGCTTTGAACCTTTGACATGTTCTTCTTCTTTTTCTGAGGACCAAGCTTCCCAAACTTCCCTTTTTTCTAGCTATGGCAGCAAATGCTTGAGCTTGCTCGCTTGATCCTACATCAATTTTTTCCTTTAGTTTGGTTTCTTCAATTTTGTACAATGACCATAGTTAATTGAATGTAGTAGCTTCCTTCTTCCCATATATGCTTGATGTGAAGTTTCCTCATTCCTTTGGTAGTGCATGGAGCACTATAGTAGTCATTTCCTTATCAGAAATTATTTCACCAACTCTTGGAGTTGATCTCTTATTTTTGACACCCTCATAAAGTATGAGGCTATTCCTTATTCTTTTGATATATTATTCTTATAGAGCTTGATCTTCTTCTTTCGAAGGTTTGATAATTAAACCCTTAACATGACCAATTAATTCATTTTATATGAGGATCAAATCTATCCTCTTCTTATATGCATGACTTTTTTATGACCCAACCACTTTTTTGATGTCCTTGAAATATGAAGTCATTTTAACATATTCAAATATAGATATAAAAATAGTCACTTATCAATTGAAGATACTCCTAGATGATGAAATTTTCAACTTGATGCCTTCTTGATTTTGATGATGATGTAGATAATAGAAGATTTATTCTTAGTGAATATGTCTTTCTTCAAAAGAGATCCTTGATCAAAGGGAGATCACATTGATTCCTTGATGATGATGACAACACTTTTTCTTGATTTTCTTCCTTGAAGACAATGCAAGTTAAACTTATTTGACAACCTCAAATTTCAGCCCTTCATCAGAATTTCGGCTTGATGTAGCAATTCTGTAATTTCATCCTTTTCTGCAATAACCCTTGTTCACACGTGTGGCTAGAAGATGGACAAATTGTTCCTCCTTTCTACTTTGATTGACTTGACTTCTTTTTCCTTTTATTTCAGCTTGCAAAGGATACCTTTCTTGGCAAAGAACTTGATCCTTGATGGTGGATGCAATTCGATACTTTATGCTATAAAAGGATGTCTTAATACTCCGCACGTGTGGAGAATATTGTCGAGAAAAACTGACCCAAAAGTGCTTCACTTTTCCTTCCTCATGATAATGATTACAGAATGTGTGAGTTTCCCAATAACACTTCAAGTGTGGAACCCTTCTTTGGATGAGATAAGGATTTGAGGTCTTCTTTGATGCTCTTAACTATTCCCTTTCAATATGACGAGGGTTAGTCCTTATTGATGATGAGTGTTCTTGATGTTTCCAAGATGATCTCTTTATACTTTGGCCCTAGAGTATCCTTCTTCGTATTCCCCTTCCTTGATGTAGTAACCGTAGCTCTGATTCCATATTGAGAAATCTAGGGGGCAACAAGTGTAGGCGATTTATCTTACTTTGATAACTATTTGTGATGTATTTTTTATTTACTTGATTAAATTATTCTTTCCTTTATTATTAATAGTTATCTCTATCATCAAATAGCTACCAAATCATAAAGGATAATGAGATAATAGGACACAAGATATAGGAGATCAACCAGGGCCAAACCGTCTCGAACTGAGACAAAAACCCACCAGAATAGTTCTCTTCTTATAGAACTTCAATTGACGAATTCCAAGAACTATGACCTATGACCAAGACCCTCCAAGACCAAGTCATCCTTCCTTATTGATGATATTTCCTTACAAAAACTTTGACCTTCGAGCAACTTCGACCCCAACAACAATTTATGCAACTTCAACCTAGCAGTTTCAACAACTTCAACCTAGCAGCTTCATAACTTATACCTTGATGCAGCTTCAACAACTTTGCCCTAACAACTTCACAACTTCGATCTAGAGGCAATTTCACAGCTTCAACCTTGCATCTTCATAACTTCAACCTTGCAACTTTATAATTTCATTGCCAAAAACTGTAGAAGTCCTAACAAAAGTGAGAGAGAGAGAGAGGCACAAAAACTTTGATCTTGATCTTATTCTTATTCTTTATCCTTTTCTAGCTTCTATCTTGAGGAGATCAAACTTGCTTGAGTGAGAGTACAAATGAGGTCGAATTCCTTTTTAGTTAGGGGCTTGTGATGAGTGTGAATTATTATCTTGAGGTCGACTTGTCCCTTCATGTAGGCCAACATGATCTTTGTGCCATGATGAGGTATTAGAGGGACTTTTGACTCAATAATTTTTTCTTTACAATATGTAACATGCCCAAATGGGTCTTTAATACATGACAATGAGTCAATTGAGTTTATTACAAACCTAGAAGCACTCAATGGGTGCTTGACCAAAAAATAAATTTCACTTGGGCATGAAACCCATGCCTCAAGAACACAAATAAGAAATTTATTTTTATCTTTTCATTAAATACAAAAAATCATGATTACATATGCCATTATGAAGGTTAGACATAGTTACATATTTCAACAGTTATTAAAGTAGGTTCATCAAGAACTTCTCACATATTGATTATCCTATTACATCATTGCAAAGGAAAGGTAATAAATTTGAATGGAAAAAATAATGTGCAGGTAGTTTTGAGAAGTTGAAGCAGTTGTTAGCTAATGCTCCAGTTCTAAAGATTACAGATTCGGATAAAGAGTTCATGGTTGTTGGCTTGAGGAGGCTTGACCGAGGTTCTAAGTTAATTAGCCAAACAAATCCCTACACTACTAGCCCTTTCGGCATCATCCTGTGGAGCGCGGACTGAAGTCTCACTCGAAGCAGTATGGGGGGATGCAGGAACCAAGTTTCTGCACCCTTGAGATGTCTAAGGGGTTGATTTAGTCCAACTGTGAATACCTTTACGAAGGTCACTTTGCGTAGTATCCTGACCTTCGAGGCCTTCGCGATCTGTTATAATCGCCCTCGCGTAGCCCTCACTAGGCGCTGAGGTGCTTTCGCATTGCTATGGCAGCGATCTTCACTATTTCCCTAAGTTACACCGCGGATCTTACTTATCTTCTTATAATTGTTAGTTAACTTCATGTAAAGAGATACTTTATCTTATATTCACTTAATCAACACAATCATATAAGTTCGTGCATCATATAAAAAGTGAAATTGCAATTTATACCCAATACATTCAATGAAGAAAACAGGAAACTATACACAAAAATGATATGAAACTTATCTTTATTACTTCTCCAAAGGTTACAAACTCGACTCATCCTACGCACTCAGCTACAGGGGTCTATGCACTCAGCTACAGACTACTAGGCCTCTGCGCACTCAGTTGCAGAGCCTTCTCCTACTCTACAAACCAAGACTTGAATCTACACTTAGATAAGACTCAATTCTTCATCTTCATTCCTCAATTGATTCAGTGATTTACAACTTAGAGCCTCGCTCTATTTATACAATCCCATGGTCCGCGGACCATGGGTAGATCTCTAAAGCTGACATTACATTACAAAAATGAGGGCGGACAACCCTATGACTCATTTACAAGCTCATGCTCCGCACCCACAAAACACGGAGTCTTTACATCAGATTTAGTCAAAATATGGGCTTTAAGCCCCAAAACTTCCCTTGGGGGATCTCGCGCCCAACAGGCCCCCAACACAAACATCATGACTCGCCCTCGAGTCACTCTGTTGGTGTGGAGATCTTCGCACAAAGACCTCCCAACTCTTCCCGAACCGTTGTAAGGTCGACAGTGCACTGAGCAGCTACCTGTTGTACCTCCTAGACGTGCCATCCAGAGACCGCTATACCTGAACTGCTTCCCTACATCTGCGCGAGCTTGGCTTCGATCAAGGCTGTAATGATGAATGCCTCATCGATCCAAGGTTGTACATGCACCTTCAAAACCGCTTCCTTATGTCGCACCGCATCTACCTGCTCCTTGAGCGCTTTTGCCTATTGCTTCCACACGAGACTCTATGTAAGGGCCATCGTCTGCGCGGTCCCTTTTATATCATTATATCTTTGCTATAGCTCATGCACCTCTATTTCTAAGCATTGTATGTTTGGGTCCTCCTGCAGAGTGGTGAGGACCTCAAACGACTCTTCCAATGTTTGGTACAGTCCTTCACTGCACTGTTGATCTCCTTTGTTCCCATTGTGATGGCACTGATGCGTTGTTCCCTCACCTCTGATGGAGTTGAAGGTTGTACCTTCAACTATAGATCAACTATCTGAAGGTTCAGCTCTAGCTGAACCTTAGCCATTTTTTCTTGCACCTCGCGCACCCCTATTGCTAACCTCCAGACGCGCACCTCTGCTGGGATGGCCAACTCAGGGATCATCTGGTAGGCCTCTTAAACCACTTGCACTAGCTTCCTATTTTGTGTTACAACCTCATCATGCTGCAAGCTTAGTTGTTCCATGTTAATTCATTGTTCACTCAACACCTGTAGCACGTGGCCCTCCCTAGCCCACAGTTTTGCAGTTATTCCATCCTGCAGAACATAGAGTGTCTCCCGAGGGAACGCATCCATGTTGATACCCACTCCTTTTAGTGCACTGACCATAGGCCCGTCGGCCTCATTTTCTGTAATCAGTGCCCCCTCTGGTAGCACTATAGTATTGGTCATGCGGGTGCGCAACATTTCCTCAACTGTGGCCATTCCTACTACGAGGTTGGTCAATAGAGTACCATCCTAAGGAGTGCGCACCTGCAACTCCTATAATTGTGTCCATTGGGCCTCAAACACCATCTGATTTTCTTCTGCAAACTGTTGGAGGGCCTCTGCGGTGACATCACACACTGTCTCCCCTATGTCATGCAGATCCCCCTCAATGAGGGTGATCAGTTTGAAAGAAGTCTTGGAGGCTTTTGACTTCTTCCACAGCCCCACCTGCTCTCTCGGGTGCTGGCGCTTCAACTATGTAGACGTTGTTTGTGGGCCTGCGCCACCTTCCTTTGTCTTGGGCTCTTCCTCAGGCAAAGACGACTTATGGCCCTTGCACTCTTTCTCTGCTACATGTTTCTATTCTACAGCTGCCTTTTGTTGTTCTGTTGTTGCCTTCGTAGCGTCTCGTGCCTCCTGCACCTTTGCTACTACCACCTCTTTTCTTCTCTTCTCTACTAACTACGTCATCCATAGTTTTGCCTCTTCCTTCTTCCTTTGCAGAGTCAATTTCTATGTTTCCAATGCGGAGATGGCTGGAGCACACCACTCCAGCGGCCACAACTCAAGTACGGTGAATATGACATCGTCTATGGTGAGGTTCGGGAGGTCCTTCCACTTCTTCACAGGGTCCTTGTGCACCCTAATATACACGTGATGGAAATCCACCTTGAACTCCATGAAGCTTTGTAGAATATTATAGACAGTGGGCGATAACCACAGCTTGTGATTAATCCCCGTTCTGATGTTCATCTCCATGAACACCCAGAATATCTTATTGTCTTGGATCCTCTACGTGTCTTTAGTGGCCCAAAGTGAAGCGTACTTCATTGCCTCCGAAAGATCCTGTGCGATTGTGGTGAACTGGTTGTCCTCATGCAATTCCCAAGCCACTAGCACTATCGACAGCAGAAGCCATGCATAGTGGAAGGTCTTCCCCTGTCCCTGTGCATCGTAGCAATTCTCCAAGAACTCCTGGCACAAGTACTATGACCAGTTAAACTGGACCCCCTCTGCACACTACATGGAAAGTGCTACCACCAGCGTAGGCACCTCATCTGCGCGACACTTCCGCATAAACTTGCCAAACAATATATGTGTCACAACTCTGACCGCATTTTTGTTGATACTGGAGATTGCGTACCCCCCCTTCTTCTTCTCCAACTTGAATTTTTCCTTCATGGCCTCTGCGATGGCCAGATTGTTACTCTTACCCTCTGAAATATCTGCTAGGTCCTCCCCTTTGCAAGGGAGTCGGGTAATTCTGTGGATTAGGTGGTCCATGATTGGGATGGGCTCCTCCAGCCATAAGCACCCATCATGCACCAGGTAGAGCAGCTGCCTGATGAAAAAGATAGTAACTGGGGCGCGATGGTAATGCAGCACCTAGAGCAAGTTTAACAACCCTGCTTTATCTACTCCGCGCAACCAATTGTGCTACTCCAATTCTATGACTCCCACCGCTGTATTTTTCTTCGGCCGCATTAGCTGCGCGGTTGCCAAGTTTGGGAATTTCTTGTGGTCCACGAGATCCCAATCTTCAAAATTTAGAGTCGGCACCTGTCATAAGTGCACTCCTTCAAAAATGATATCATCAGGGAGTAGCGGAGTCTGCAGAGAGCTTTTGCTCTCATCTAGGTCCTTGGGCACCCTTGCTTTCCCCTTTCGTGGAGGAACATACGCGGGAAACCTGGTCAGAGGGTCCGTACCCTAGGTTTCTTCCTCCATTTCTTCATCCTCCTCCTCTTCTACCAGGATTTCCTCAAGGTCTTCCTCCTCCTTGTCGATTTCTAAATTAACCTCTTTCCCCTTTTCTTCAATGGTCAGTTTAGTTCTCAACAGGTTTCGAGGGGACATGCGCACCAAAACCATAAGCTTCTTTTCTTTCTCGGACCTTGGCGTGCGCAACGATTTAGGGATTTCTGCAACTATCTCGGTGCTTTCTGGGGCATCTCCTATCATCATGGCCTACGCGGCCTCTTCAACGGTCATTTCTCCGATATCCATGGCTTCCTCTGGCGTGGTCATATTGTTGTTCCACAAATCTCTCAATGGTTCAGGTAGGTGCTCAAATAATGCCTTCGACTTCAAAAGATCAAACAGATCTGGGTTCATAAATCTTTGGGCACACAATAGCTCAATTCTTGAATAGCCAAGTGTTGTTTGCTAGGCATCCTTTGCAATTTATAATGCCTTTTGAATTTGAATTTGACCATTCCCCCCAAATACGGTCCATTAATACTCCCTTGGTGGCAGATTTTCCCAAATCTAGCCCATAAAGTTTGTCTTAAATGCCTGCCACCCACTCCATTTGGTCTCAAGCCAAGCATCACATCATGAATAGTAACTACAATGGTCACTTGCCAGCCAACCCACGTGGCAACATAGCTACCCTTGTGCTGTCGCGGACCCTTTGAAACTTCGCTCCTACACGTAGTCCTGACATCGCGCAACTCTCGGGCAAAGTAGTTTATAGTCCCACACCTCCTTTCAACTGCTTAGAGTGCTAAGACTGTGCTCTCTGTGGCTAGTCAGTTGGGAAGAATTCACCATTTAACTTTGCTACCGGTTACTTTTCCTGGAATGAGTTCACCTTTTAACTTCATCAACTACACCGCGCCACCATCTGTGGTTTCCTTAATAACATACAATCCCATCCAATGCATTAAACTGATAAACTCTCGGCGGTAGTCCCTAGGATTTTCAACGTAATCGTGCTCATCCTGTTCTATTACCACAGTCTTTTTATCAAGAAATTCCCTCTTTATTTCTTCCTCAAGCTTCTAGACTTCTACTTCCGTCATGGCGATTTCTCCCTCAACCAAACTCTTTCATTCATGAGTTCTTGGAGCCTAAGATCACCCTGCTGAATCTCTTCATTAGGTCCCAAGCGTTCTTCTTCGAGTTCTTCCAACTACACGATCTCGTCTTCCAAGGCTCCACAATCCGTCATATCCATGGGTGTTGCTACATGTGGAGTAGGCATGATATACTCCATCAGTATTATAGCGTTCGCTCCATAGGCCAACCTAGAAGGCGTCTATCCGGTCAGTTTCTTACACATTGTCCTATAAGCCCATAAAACTGCTGGTACGCGTAGGTCCCAATCACTTCGCTGCGCACTACATACCTTGTAGAGTGCTTCACACACCTCATTAAATTCTTCCACATGGACAACCTTCTGTGTGATCGTTCTCTCCACATTCTTTCATTCCAACTTGAGGGTTCATTTGCGCATTTTCCCCCCCAACACATGCTTATTGATCGTATCCCCCAACATGAAGTTCATGTGGATCCGCGTAGGTTATTTTCCATATGCCTATACCCACCTGGAAAGATGCATGCGCAAACCATCCCGTCCATTGTATTTATCGGCCAATCGCACTTTAAGCTTCCCAAACCGTGTATGTATCATCCTCCTACATGCGTGCCAATCTTCAAGGCTTCCTTTGTGCGTACCCCACCACCTTGCAAACGTAGCGCGCAGTACCCAATTCAAGGCCTGGAAATGTTGTTTTTCAGGCACCTCCCTTTCAAATCTATCCAAGAAGGCATTCACCTCAGTTAACCCGTCATAAGTAGGCAGATCTCTCGCTTCTGTAGATATGCAGTGTAGTGATCTTATCATCATATTAAAGTTTACCATGGTTACCTCATGTAACCGGTTCTTCCATCACTCTATCTCCTCATCAGAATCGGACGTACAGGAGCTTTCACACTCCCATTAGATCGATCCGTCCGCGGCGGGATTTACCCAATCTTGCTCTCACACAATTATTTTGTAGATGCAATCCAAATCATCGTCACTTTCATAGTGGCGCACCGGCTCTGTATAGTGCGATCCTTTTGCAGGGTCCAAAGGTATAACTATGCATAGAGACTTCTTTTCAAAAATGATCTTGCGCTTCTTCAAATTAATCACCCCATTCATGTCAGTGGCCCAAACAATTCCTAAGAGCGTGGGGTAGGGATTGCTATCATCAACAATCTCTATTACTTCAAATTCTGCTAGCGCACTCGCTCCCTCAATATCCATAGTGATTCCCTACAATCTCCCCATAGGTATTATCTTTTGTTGGTTTTCCATTCACAGCTGAATAGGAGAGCACTACAGCATAGGCCTCCCCCTGTGCTCCCATGTCTTCTTCGGCAGAACATTCACATCTGATCCTAAATCTAGAATTACTTGGTTCATCTCATATTCTCCAATTTGTGCAGTTAACCTCATTTGTCTTCTTGTCCTCATCTTATGCTTTCCAATCTTTTGGACTACGCGTGGTTCTCCTGGCACGGTCCCAACGCATCTATTAATGTGTTCTTGCAATCCTTTTACAACCTTACTGTCACGCAGTAGCTTCATGCATGTTTCCAGGAACGTCGTAAGCATAGATGGGTCCGTTTTTGGCTCCGGTCTATATTTGCTTCCTGAAGTGGAGGCATTAGCGAAGATCTTCTTAGCTTCCATGAAGGTTTCCTTAGCATGCTCCAAATCAAACTCTACTTCTTTCACCAGAGCTCTGCGAACCCAAGTACTATCTTCAGGTTGTTTGCCTTTATCATCTCCCATCGTGATTCCACTTCAGAGCACAATTTTCACATTTGGATCTTCCTCTTGCGGCTCAAACCTTATCATCTGCAGGTTTTGAGTCGAGGGAGGCGGTAGCGCTCCTTTGTCGCATATCCTAGTTATCAGCATAGGACAATCTTCCATCTCATGATCAAACAAGGTACAATACAGACATGATGAACATGTTGGATTCGTACAATCACAGGTATAATGTCCTAGCCCTCCACAATTGTAGCATATCAGTTGTCTGCGACCTCTTCCAGGTCCTCCACCTCAGCCTCATCCGCGCCCTTGAAATCCAGTTCATGCCACTCCTACATTCAGGTCTAGGGGCCATGATTTGGCCTGAACTCTATAGGTGGGAGTTCTATCCATCATTAGCTCATAGCTTCTACAAGTGCACTCATCGTGTCCCACTGATCAACAAAAGTTAGAGAACAATTGCTGTGAATTTTTGTATACTTCTGTAACAAATGGCAGTTGACCGTAGTGTGTTTCCCTCCTATTTGACAAATCCTGCTTGTGCCTCTGGTCTTAACGGCATCAATCCTCCTCCCTTGAAGTAATTTTCAAACACTGGGAAATGGTCCTTATCATGACCCTGACCCTTGCATTTTACACACCACACTTCTTCATGCACTTATGGTCGAGCTGTCCTGTCCTGTTTCAGACTCTACATCTCAAGGCATAAGTTTTTCAATTGTGCGTGGATCTGCTAAACTCCCAAGTTAGGTTCCTACATTGGGATCTCATGCAGTCTCATCAAGATCTCTAAGGCCTCTGCCTGAGTCGTTAACTTCTGCTATGATAGCGCACTCCTTAAATGTGGCATTAGTGATGCTACAAACCATTCGCAATGTTGTCCATCCGTCAGATTCATATTAGCTTCATGAATCATACACTTCAACCTATGATCCAACTCCCAAGGAGTTTTCCCTAGTAGCATTGTGATTTATTTGAACCCAATGATTGACTGTGCTTCAGACTTTGGCCTCCTAAATTCCTTATTTAGTGAAATTTGGATATTCGTGATTCCCGCATTCGGATTGTTATTAGAATGCTTAATATACCAAGTTAGCACACGGTCCTACAGGGAACTAACTAGTGTCGCTTTATTTATATTATCATCTGTAACTCCCTACACTTCCCATACGGCTCATATCACGAACCAAAACTGGTCCAGATCTTCATTTCCTACTCCCTTGAACACAAGCAACTTTATCGTGCTTGCCATATTAACTCGCGGTGGTGGCGGAGGTGGTACGGGTGAAGATGGAGGTGAAGGCGGTTAAGCTGGTAGCAGTGTGGGTGGGGGTGGTATGCGTGGAATCCTCTTCCTTATCACATGGATCACTCGTAGCAAGACCTTCGCGAGATCTACCTTGTCCCCTCACGGAGGTGAAATCAAAGGGATATTCTATGGCCCCTTACTTCCTTCGTTTCTATAGGTCTTTCCGCTTCGCGTAGCTCCAAACATCAAGGTAATTGCATAACCCTCTTTTCACACAATAGCATTTTAATACAAGTATTCAGGGACTTTACATACTTACCTCACGGTCCTTTGAGACAGTGTCGCTCTGCCTCACTATAGCTAACTGAAGTTTCTACCGCGAACTCAGTGATGAATCCTCATATAATCCAATCGAGCCAGTGATCTACAGTGCGCGTGATCTTATCCTCTGATGCTTCCAATATGCACACCAACTTTGGGGTCCACACAATAGGACCGTCGAGCTTCCACTTTCCTTGGCTATCTGCTAGCTTCGCGATCCACTGGTACAGCTTAGTACGAAAATATGCGAAAATTATTTTTTGGATCCTTGTGCATAGGTAGCAATCTAACCACTCTTTTTTTTCAGTCATGGATTCCTGTTATCCTACACCGCGAACTCGTGAATTCTCTTGTCCAACCAACCTTCAATTTCCTTCTTAGTTGGATTCCAATGATACAACATCAAACATCTCTATACAGATTCCAGTCCCGGCAACAGAACCATTTGTTGGCTTGAGGGAGCCTGACCCAGGTTTGGGGTTAATTAGCCAAACAAATACCTACACTACTGGCCCTTTCAGCATCAACTCGTGAAGCGCGGACTGAAGTCTCACCCGAAGCAGTATGGGGGGATGTTGGAACCAAATTTCTGCACCCTTAAGATGTTTGAGGGGTCGATTTAGTCTAACTATGAATACCTTCGTGAAGGTCACTTCGTGCACTATCCTGACCTGTGAGGCCTTCACGATCTGTTATAATCGTCTTCGCGCAACCCTCACCAAGGGTTGAGGTGCTTTCGCATTTCTATGGCAGTGATCTGCACTATTTCCCTAAGTTACACTGCGGATCTTACTTATCTTCTTATAGTTGTTAGTTAACTTCACATAAATGGATACTTTATCTTATATTCACTTAATCAACACAATCATATAATTTCGTGCATCATATAAATAGTGAAATTTCAATTTATACCCAATACATTCAATGTAGAAAATAGGAAAAAGATACACATAAATGATATGAAACTTCTCTTTATTACTTCTCCAAAGGTTACAGAGTCAACTCGTCCTGCGCACGCAGTTGCAGGGGTCCGCACACTCGACTGCGGACTACTAGGCCTCTGCGCACTCAGCTGTAGAGCCTTCTCCTACTCTACAACCAAAGACTCAACTCTACACTTAGATAAGAATCAATTCTCCATCTTCATTCTTCAATTGATTCAGTGATTTACAACTTAGATCCTTGCTCTATTTATATAATCCCATATTCCTCAATTGATTCGGTGATTTACAACTTAGATCCTTGCTCTATTTATACAATCCCATGGTCCGCAGACCATGGGTAGATCTCTAAATCTGACATTACATTACAAAATTGAGGGCAGACAACCCTATGACTCATTTACAAGCTCACACTCTGCGCCCTCAAAATGCAGAGTCTTCAGCTCGGATTTAGTCAAAATCTGGGCTTTAAGCCCCAAAACTTCCCTGGGGGATACCGCGCCCAATAGTGGTGTGTATATATGCCTGCAAGAGAGGAATTGGTGGAGTATTAATGTAGGAGGGATAGGTTGTATGTTATGAACCAAGGAAACTGAATGAGCACAAGCAGAATTATGTTACACATGATCTTGAGTTGGCAGCGATCATCCAAGCATTAAAAATGTGGAGGAACTATCTTCTTGGCAGGAGGTTTGTATTGATGAGTGATCACAGTGGATTGAGGTACTTGTTTGACCAACCAAATCTAAATTTCAGGAAATCTAGATGGTTGTCCATGATCAATGAGTTTGAATTTGAAATAAGGTACATTAAAGGGAAAGAGGACAAGGTCGCAAATGCTCTTAGTAGAAAAGTGTAGATGAATCATATAGAAGCTATGAGTTCATATGGGATGAATTCACAGGATAAGGTCTTACAGATAGGTCAGGAGGATTATAGGTATAGGGAGCTTAGGCACAGGTTACAACATGATATAGGTGATCAGGATGTGGACTATCATCTCACAGTAGATGGTTTGGTGAGATTTATGGATAGGATCTATGTGCCGGAAAACAGTGAGCTCAAGAAGCTTATATTGAGGGGATTTCATGCTAATCTGTATTTAGGTCACCCAGGATATCAAAAGAAATTGACAACAGTGAAGAAATTCTATTATTGGTCGAATTTGAAGAATGAAGTGACATAGTTTGTGGCTAGATGCTT
Source organism: Pinus tabuliformis (assembly GCA_031772625.1). Lineage (NCBI taxonomy): Eukaryota > Viridiplantae > Streptophyta > Pinopsida > Pinales > Pinaceae > Pinus > Pinus tabuliformis. Next base: position 736,258,862 of record CM062807.1, read on the forward strand.
GCATTTTCAACAGGTAAAAGAAGAGTGTAAGCACCCAAGTGGATTAATACAACTGATTATTATTCTAGAGTGGAAATGGGAGGTCATTTCTGTTGAGAAATGGCAACAAGAAATTCTAGTTTAATTTGTCCTTGAATTAAACTGTGAATTAAATTCGAATTCTATTCTCATAGTAACTTAAAATTAGTTAATTAAGTTTATTAAACTTACTTAACTTAGGAAATTCAAGTCAGAACTCTTTCTACCATCATGTGTATGTTCTCCCTGCTTTGTAGGAGTCCAGTGTGAGTTAATTGTGACTTTTAAAATAGATGACTCAGTTTCATGATTCAATTCAGTTAAATTAGTTCTCAAAATGACTAAGAGAACTAATAGTGAGTTAACAGTCAGTGGTGACACTAATGAACTCCACCGGTGCTACTCTAATTAACTCGATATTTACTCATCAGAAACTCATGCATGTCGATTCTGAGAAAGACCAAGTTGAGACTAGAGTGTAGGGATAGTGTACCATTTGCTTTAGATTTTTTGAGTTGCACTGATAGTGCATACATTCAGGAACTAATCCTTGAGGGATTGCGCAGTTTTTAGAGGCTTTATTTCCCTTTAAATAGAAGCTATCCTTCATAGGAATTACGCATTGGAATAGAGACTTGGAGAGATTGTGAAGAGGCTAAGCCTTGGCCTTGAGCTTTCTTATGAGTTGGAGATTGAATTTGCTGAGTTCTGGGATTGATCTTGAGAGAACAAGCATTGTAATTTCATCTTGATTTTCTGGATTCATACAAAACAGATAGTGGGGTTTTGAACTGTGGCTTTCCCCGGATATTTATTATGTTATGTGCCATTGATTATCTTACTCTTGTTTATTATTGTTTTCTCGATCTTTATGGGCTTCCGCTGTAAAAAGTAGAAGTAGATTCTTGTCTCTTGCTTTAGCAAATTGCATTAGCTTGTGAATATACAACATTTTCTACATGGTATCAGAGAAAGATTGTTTTTTGGGTCGAGAGTTTGCAGAGTAGATCTGAACATTTCTGTGAAAAGGTTTTAGAAATAAATATTAGATCTAGATTCCTTGGGAAAATATACCCAAATTCAAAAAATAATCAGTCAAAATGGAGTTTGGATGAGGGAGATATCGTTGATTTAAAATCAGCTCTCTATAGAGATTTCAAAGTTTTGAGTTTTTGGGTTACAAGTGAAATTCGAATTTGCAATACATACTTCAGGATCGACAGATGGCGTTCCATGGGTTGAGGCTTGAGTATTCCTTGGAAGGCAGTTTGAATTTCATAGCCTAAAGGGACAGGATGGAGGTTGTGCTAGAGGACAATGGCTTGAAGGAATTTGTTGAACAAACAATTCCTAAGCCAGCAGCTACTGCTGCACAGAACTTGGTAGAGTGGAAGAAGTGTGTGGTGAAGGCAAGGCGAATAATACTTTAGTGAGTTTGATATCATATTGTCTCGAGTCTCCATGGAAAGGAAACCCCTCATGCTATGTGTAAAACATTGACGAACTTGCCTCAAAATAGTAGTGATCAAAGGCAATTGGCATTGAAGGATAAAATTTGTAAAATCAATATGGAGAAAAGCGAGACAATTCCAAAGTACTTGACCAAGTTTGCTCAATGTCGAGATGAACTTCAAAGTGTTGGAATAATGGTTGCTGAGGAGGACATGGTTAGTGTTTCTCTTCTTGGAATCCCAAAGAGTTGGCATAGTTATCAGGACTCTGTCAATGGTTGAGAGAAGCTGCCAGATTGGGAACGACTATGGTCAGATTTGATGCAGGATGAGATCAGAAGGAACACCATGGATGGATTTTCATCAAAGACTGATGATGAAGAGAACTGTGCCTTAGAAACTAAGGATAGGAAGGGGAAAGGTAAAATTTCCCATTCCAAATCAGATTCTTATCATGGAGGTAAGAAGAAGGACATGAATAAAGTTAAATGATTTCATTGTCACAAGATGGGACACTTTGCTACAAATTTTCCTTTGAAGAAGTCCAAGGAGAATTCCCCAGGAGGAGCGGCGGGTGAGCCTTTGGCCATCCAATTTGAATTGGACTTTTCCCTCATTTCATGCATGGTGTCTTCAATGATGGGAAGTGTTTGGTACTTAGATAGTGGAGCTTATTTCCACATGACTAGCGACAAAGAGTTATTCAGTGAGCTGGAGGTGAAAGATCTCAAGATGCATATCGAGATGGGTGATGACAGCAAGTATAGTGTTACTGGTGCGGGCACTATTACTTTTCAGAGGGAGCATGCGGCTCCACTCACCTTGAAGAATGTTATGCATGTACCCAGACTAACGAAGCACTTGGTATCTATTGCCATGCTTGAGGATAGAGGCTATGATGTGATCTCTTCAAAAGGAAAGGTGTTCCTTCGACACATAGCCATGGGTCAAGTAAAGAAGATAGGGGTTCGAGTTTAGAATCTCTATTGAGTAAAGGTACAGGATTGCGCTGCTTTGAGTTCAAAAGCGGAAAAGATGTTGAGCTGACAATTCAGTGATTTGTCGCATAGGCAATTGGGCCACTTTCATCATGGGGCTTTGAATATATTGCAGCAAATGTCTACCGACCTTCCCAATGGTATGCTTGAGCAAATTGATACATGCAAGGGTTGTACTTCTGGAAAATACACCAAGTCTTCCTTTGGAGACAGAGACAGTCGAGTAGAGTCTATTTTGGAGAGATTCCATTAAGATGTGTGTGGACCATTCTTGACAACATCCACAGCCAAACACAGGTATTATGTAATATTTGTTGATGACTATTCTCGTAAATGCTGGGTATTTTTTATGCAGAAAAAAGGATCAATCTTTCACAAAGTTTTGTTAGTTCAAAGCATTGGTAGAGAAAAAGTCTGGAAAGAATGTTAAAGCTCTACGGAGTGATAATGGTGGTGAGTATGTCTCCAATGAGTTTAAGAAATTTTGTGCAGTGGAAGGGATTAAACTAGAGTTGATGGTACGCCATAACCCTCAAGAGAATGGGGTTTCCAAGAGGAAGAAAAGGAGCATAGTAGGGGCAGCAAGGGCAATGTTGCATGATCAGGGCCTACCACTACACTTGTGGGATGAGGCATAAAACACTGTGGTTTATGTTCAGAACCATACCCACATCTGATACTTGAGATGAAGACACTAGAGGAGGCTTATTCCAGTAAGAAGTGTTGGGTCCCTATAATACTAGTGATTACCCCATTACTATTGTAGTTATACCACTTATTTATATTGTTGTGCCCCTATTACCCCCATGTTGTTATTTCTGTGCCCCATAGAATCCCTCTATTGTTATTTTTGTGGCTTTATATTATTATTGTTAGGTCAGCTAGATTATATTGTGACTCCTTAGACTCTTATATATAGAAAGGAGGTTTTGTCATTTGTATCATCCAAGAATTTTTCATTTATGTAATGTAAAGGAGGTTGCCCCCTTGAAGAGTCTGAATTATAAGGTGTTGATCTATCTTTTCTATCTTTTCTTGAGCTGGTTTCATAACATTTGGTATCAGAGCTTTGGATTCTAAGGTTTCGCTACTCCAAACAGGTCATCGTGGAATTTTAGCTATAACTTTTGTTCTGTGACGTTTCAGAAGTAAAAAAAAAAACCCATTTGAGAATGAATCAAGCTAAAACTTGGGTCCAAATTTCAGAGCTTTTCGCATGATATTTGCGGAGATATGATCTGAGGAAGTTGGTCTTTTTGCAGACTCCTGAATTACATTCAAAACAGGTGATCTGGGGAAAATCGTCATAACTTTCTCTCTGGGGATTGGATTCAAATTTTGTAAGAAGGTACAGAAAGAGAACGGATTGTAGTTTCTTGTATGTGTGTTTCAGATCCAAAGGTTGAAACAATGACTCGTGGCACGTCGTACAAGTTTGCTCTACTGAACTAGTCTAAAAGCAAGTCACTGCGGGAGATTTCACATAACGCTTCCTTGGAGAATCCAATTTGGGTCAGACTTGTGGCATTTGAAAGAGGACACAGAAGGCTACTACAGGTCACAATTTCAGAACTGGATGATTTGAAATTACAAAGATACATCAGATTCAATATCAGGCTTCTATAAAGTGAAAAAAGGTGTGTAGTTTTTTATAAATTTTTGTGTCAGCTTGGTTTAATGGAATTCAAAGGGCATAGTAAAGCATTATTATCAGTAACTGATGCCCCGAGGAAAGGAAATGCAAACACCTAGTAAGGAACCTGAAAGCTCTAGCATGACTCATGAAGAAGAGGAAGAAATGCTACATGATATATCAAAATTACAAGAACAAGTGCAACAAATGTCACGCTCACAAAAGCTAACAGAAGCTAAGATAAATGGCGTGGAATCTAAGATAAATGGTGTGGAATCTAAGATAAAGTGCATGGAAGCTAAGATGGATGATTTGAAGATAGATTTGAAGAGAGACATGGCAGATTTGAAGACAGACATGGCAGATTTGAAGACAGATTTGACAAATTTTCTACAAGAAATACTTACTAATGGTGAAAAGGTTGTAAAGGAAACTCATGATATGAACAAAAGTAATGTTAATCATGATTCCATAGACTCTAATGTTGGATCGAAGACCCACCATATTCCAAAAATCGATATGAGGAATTTTGATGGCAAGGATCCCGCCACATGGATATTACAGATGGAGCAGTTCTTCGATCTCAATAATGTGCAAAACACACAAAAGGTACGTATGGAAATTGTATATTTGGAACCAAATCAGTTTGTATGGTATCAATGGCTTTGCTCTCGTAAACAATTTATCACTTGGGCAATTTTTACGGAAGAATTGATAGCACATTATGAAGATACAAAAAGCAACATTTTTTTAGCCAATTGATAAGTCTCAAACAAAAGGGTTCAGTAATGGAGCACATTGAGGAGTTCCAAAAATTGAACATAAGGGTAAAAGATATTCCAGAGGAGCATAGGATTGATGTGTTCATAGGGTCTTTAAAGGATAATATCCAACATGATGTTCGCCTTTGGGAACCTGATTCATTAGAGAAGGCATTCAGGTTAGCAAGAAAAATGGAAAGCAAAATTATGGCAACCAGGAAGCATACCACTCACAACTATAAAGACGGAAGTGTTTTTGCCCCTAGTCTTCCACAACCTATAAGGTTGACACCACAACAATTGGAAGAAAAAAGAGCAAAAGGGCTTTGTTACAGTTGTGATAGCAAATACACTAAAGGTCATAAGTGTGCTGAGAAGAAATTATTCTACATAGATTGTGAAGAGGAAGAAGAAAAGGAGCAAGAAAGGTCAAAAGAAGAAGATATACTCCAGGAACAAAGCCTAGATGAAGAAAAAATAAATCCGACCATATCTTGTAATGCATTGGCGGGAATTACCACTCCTCAAACCATCAAGATAGAAGGACAAATCAAGAAGAAAAAGGTAATAGTGTTGATTGATTCAGGAAGCACCCACAATTTTATTCATTGTAGGGTAGCAAAAGAATTGAATTGCTTCCTATATCCAGCACCAGAGTGTCAAGTGATGATTGCAAATGGAGGAACAATAAATTGCTCTGGAAAGTGCCATAATATCAAGCTATCCATGGGAGAATATGTATTGACTAGCCCAATGCTTTCCATTCCAATGGGAGGTGTTGATGTTGTACTAGGAGTCCAATGGCTACAATCCTTGGGTACAATAGCTTTTAATTTTCAAGAACTTTTCATCAAATTTTCTACGGAAGGAAAGGAAGTTGAATTAAGGGGTATTGCAGGGAAACCAGGAAAGATAATCAGCTCTAATGGTATGACAAAGCTTCTAAAAAAGGAGCAAAGAGGTGTAATTGCACAATTATGTTCGCTAGATGTTTCCACATCGGAATCATCTATTTCTCCAGATCTCCAAAAAGTCCTGGACAATCATTCCAAGGTATTTGAGACTCCCAAAGGTCTCCCACCTATGCGTGATCATGATCATGCTATTCATCTGATTCCAGGAAGTGTTCCTCCAAAAATCAGGCCGTACAGATATCCCTATGTCCAAAAAAGTGAAATTGAACGTATGGTTGCAGAAATGCTAGAGGCTGGTATAATTCAACCAAGTCAAAGTTCTTTCTCTGCTCCAGTAGTATTGGTGCACAAGAAGGATGGATCATGGCGCATGTGTCCAGATTATAGGGAGCTCAACAAGCTCACTATTAAAGATAAGTTCCCCATTCCTGTCATTGATGAATTACTGGATGAATTGCATGGATCAATTTACTTCACCAAGTTGGATCTTCGTTCGGGATATCATCAAATCAGAATGAAGATTGAAGACATTCCGAAAACGGAATTTAGAACTCATGAGGGTCATTATGAATTTTTGGTCATGCCTTTTGGCCTTACCAATGCACCTTCAACATTTCAAGGTTTGATGAATTCAATTTTCAAACCATTCCTTAGAAAATTTGTGTTAGTATTTTTTGATGATATACTAATCTACAGCAAGTCTTGGAAGGATCATGTTGAACATGTTGACAGGGTGCTACAACTATTGGAGGAGAAACAATTATATGCAAAAAGATCCAAATGTTTCTTTGGAGTCAAGGAGGTGGAATATTTGGGTCATATTGTATCTCATGAAGGAGTTAAGGTAGACCCTAGCAAAATTAAAGCCATTAAGGAATGGAAAATCCCCACATCCATAAAGCATCTGCGAGGATTTCTTGGGTTGACAGGGTATTATCGCAAGTTTGTTAAGAATTATGGGAGAATAGCAGCACCTCTAACAACATTATTGAAGAAAGATGCATTTTCATGGACTCCGGAAGCAACAAAGGCCTTTGAACATCTTAAAGAGGCAATGTGCCAAGCACCGGTCTTAGCTACACCGGACTTCACAAAAACCTTTATTGTGGAATGTGATGCTTCAGGAAATGGAATTGGTGTTGTTCTAATGCAAGATGAAAGACCCATTGCTTTTGAAAGTCGTCCAATCAAGGGAAAGTTTTTAAGAAAAGCTATTTATGAGAAGGAAATGTTGGCAATACTCCATGCACTTAAGAAATGGCGACCCTACCTAATGGGAAGACACTTCAAGGTAAAAATGGATCATGATAGCCTTAAATACTTTTTAGAACAAAGATTATCCTCTGAAGAGCAACAAAAGTGGGTCACAAAGATGTGGGTTATGACTTTGAAATCATCTACAAAAAAGGGAAGCAAAATGTGGTGGCAGATGCACTCTCAAGAAAGGATGAGGATGTGGAAGCATTGTTGTGTGCCATTTCTATTATCCAACCAGATTGGATAAACGAAGCAAGGGAGGAATGGAAGAATGATGAAGAAGTGTGGGCACTTATTCGAAAGCTACAACAAGATTCCAGTACGTCTGATACATTTAGCTGGCAAAATGATTCATTATGGTACAAAGATCGCTTATACCTCTGTAAGAATTCCCAGCTAAAACAAAAGATTCTTATGGAATTGCACACTTCTCCCTTAGGAGGGCACTCAGGATTTTTAAAAACTTACCACAGGGTTAAGAAGGAATTTTTTTGGGATGGCCTTAAATCATATATTCAAAAGTTTGTGGTGGAATGTTTGGTTTGCCAACAAAATAAAGTTGAAACAATTAAGACACCGGGTCTATTACAACCTTTATCCATTCCAAGCCAACGTTGGGAGGAGGTTTCAATGGATTTTATCACAGGTTTACCCAAGTCTGAGGGAAAGAGTGTCATCATGGTGGTAGTTGACAGACTTACCAAGTATGCACACTTTTGTGCATTATCACATCCATTTAAAGCCAGTACAGTTTCTACTGCATTTATGGAAACAATTCAAAAGCTACATGGAAACCCAAAGATTATTGTAAGTGACAGAGATCCCATTTTCACTGGAAATTTTTGGACAGAATTATTTTCTTGTCTTGGTACTCAGTTAGCTCATAGCTCATCTTATCATCCTCAATCTGATGGGCAAACTGAGATAGTAAACAAATGTTTGGAAGGATATCTTCGTTGCTTTGTATCTGATAAACAGACACAATGGGTCAAATGGTTGCCTCTGGCTGAATGGTGGTATAACACTTCCTTCCATACAACAACAAAAATGACCCCATTTATGGCACTTTATGGGTATCAACCACCATCCATCACATCATATTTAAGAGAAAATTCTAAGGTTCAGGCAGTGGAACATCACATCGAACATCAACAACAAGTCCTCCAACTCTTAAAGGATAACCTCGTGTTGGCACAAAATAGAATGAAACAACAGGCAGATCAACATCGCAGTGAAAGAAGTTTTGATGTAGGTGATTGGGTATTCCTACGGCTACAACCATATAAGCAAATGTCCCTAAAGCAAGCTAAGAAGGATAATAAATTATCACCAAAGTATTATGGTCTGTACAAGGTGTTGCAAAAGATTGGTACTATGGCATACAAATTGGAGCTTCCTGCAGCTTCTCGATTGCACCCAGTTTTCCATGTTTCATGTTTAAAGAAGGTTATAGGCGACAAGCTCCCAGTTCAAACAATATTGCCAGAACTTGACGAGGAAGGAAAAATTATATTGGAACCGGAAGCAGTCACAGAAACAAGAACTCGACAGCTACGAAATCGATCAATTTCAGAGTATCTTATCAAGTGGAAGAACTTATCCGCTGAAGATTCCACATGGGAGGATGAGAATTTTATGCAGAAGTATCTAGAACTACTCAAGCGTTGAGGACAACACTTTTTTGAAGGAGAGGGGCATGTTGGGTCCCTATAATACTAGTGATTACCCCATTACTATTGTACTTATACCCCTTATTTATATTGTTGTGCCCCTATTACCCCCATGTTGTTATTTATGTGCCCCATAGAATCCCTCTATTGTTATTTTTGTGGCTTTATATTATTATTGTTAGGTCGGCTGGATTATATTGTGACTCCTTAGACTCCTATATATAGAAAGGAGGTTTTGTCATTTGTATCATCCAAGAATTGTTCATTTATGTAATGTAAAGGAGGTTGCCCCCTCGAAGAGGCTGAATTCTAAGGCGTTGATCTATCTTTTCTATCTTTTCTTGAGCTGGTTTCATAACAAGAAGCCAGATGTTGTCCACTTCAGGATTTTTGGGTCATCGGTTTATTTCCATGTGACCAAGGATGCACGAAGGAAGCTTGAGCCAGCAGCAGAGTTGGGGATCTTTGTGGGGTACACTGATACACCCCACAACTATCAAGTGTACATGTCGACCAGTCGGATGACAATGGTTCATAGGGATATTAGGTTTGATGATGAGAAGGCCATGCGAGTATCCCTTGAGAGGGAGCTTGAGATATAGGTGATGAGGAGTTTTTAGCTCCTAAGGTTGAGGGCCCTCAGATTGATGTGGAGCAGCCTCATGTAGAGGTTCATATAGTGGAGACATCCACTTCGGTAGAGTCTTCTAGAGAGGGAAGAAAGTGCACTAGAGAGGTTAACGGATTGTTGGATGATGCATGGGAGAATGTGGGAGCACCCTCTTCTTAGCGTAGATAGAGAAGGTCACCAAAGTGGTACACTGGATACATGGCACTTATCGGTGCATGCGTTGTGACGGAGCCATCTTCCTTTTAGGAAGCAATGCAGCTGCGGGCTTGGGTTGATGCGCTGGTGGAGGAGTATGACTCCATAGTTCGAAATAGTGTTTGGGATGTGATCCCCAAACCGGAGGACAATTCAGTTGTGAGCTCTTGTTAGCTTTACAAGGTTTAAAGTAAGCTGCAGATGGTAGTGTGGAGAAGCATAAGGCCAGATTTGTGGCCTGTCTTTTCACAAGTAGAGGGGATTAACTATGATGAGACCTTTGCTTTTATTGCAAGATGATCGTCAATCAGATCTATTTTGGCACTATCAGCACAGATGGGTTGGAAGATCCATCAAATGGATGTGAAGACTACCTTCCTCAATGGCATGATTGAGGAAGAGGTGTACATAGAGTAGCCCGAAGGTTTTGAAACCTTGGATCATGAGTCACATGTGTTCCAACTCAAGAGAGCGTTGTATGGGTTGTGGCAAGCACCCCATGCTTGGTACACCAGGATAGATAACTACTTCACTGGGTTGGGCTTCACGAAGAGTGAAGCGAATGCGAACTTGTATCACATAGTGGTGGAAGGTAAGTTGTTGATCTTTGTACTTTAGGTAGATGATCTCATACTGACAGGTGATAAGAATCTCATCAAATCTGTAAGGAGGACCCTGCAAGAGAGTTTGAGATGAAGGGCATGGGGCTCATGCATTACTTTCTTGGCATGGAGGTATGGCAAGGAGATGGGGAGTTTTTCTATGTCTGGGAAAGTATGCCAACGAGATACTCCAGATATTTTACATAGAGAGCAATAAATCCATGGGGACTCCTCTAGCTAGTAACTAGAGGAAGGAGGATGCTACTTCAGGGGAAGCAGTGGAAGCTATTATTCATAGGCATCTTGTCGGTTCACTCATGTACTTGGTGAACACATGACTAAAAATGTGATATATAGTTAACCAGCTTAGTCAAGCAATGGTTAGGCCTACCAAGATGTATTGGAAGGCAGCAAAGCATGTATTGAGATACCTCAGAGGCACTATACAGTTTGGGTTTTGTGTTAAAATTTGTGTACCAGAGGACAAGTGGTTCCCTAAGGCTTTGATCTTTGGCCTAGGGAAAAGTGTCCAAATTTATTTTTTACTTTTCTCCTAAAGTGACTTTATAAGTGGTAAAGTCAATTTAATTTAAAAGTTACTTTATAAGTGGTAAAGTCAATTTAATTTAAAAGTTACTTTATAAGTGGTAAAGTTACATTCTAATTTAAAAGTGACTTTATAAGTGGTAAAGTTACATTCTAATTTAAAGGTGACTTTATTAAAGTCAATGAAGAATTAGAAAGTGAAAAAGTGACTATGGAAATAAAAGGCTAAGTTGGTCTTTATTTAAGTGGGTGAGTGAAAAAATAGAAAGTGAGAATTAAATGCACATTTATTCTCATACCTAGATCTAAATGAATGTTAGCCATTAGATCTTAGGGTACCCAAAAAGGTCATTTAGAGAATAAAAGGAGAAGAGAAGAGGAAAATATCAATTCATTCTTTCATGAGCATTTGAGAGAAAGAAAAGAGAGAGCAAGGAGAAAATTTCTAAGTGAGGAAGTGAAGGAGAGCAGCAAGAAGACATTTTAGCAACTCTCGACAACAACATTTATTGACATGCATCCCAAGGAAAAACTGTACAGCAGGAGAAAGGCACAGAAATCGAGGAAGAGGGACAGTAGCAAGGGTACAAATTTTGAGGCATATTTGGGCACAAATTTCAAGGCAACCGTACTGCTGAAATCCATACGGTCCATACAGAAAATTCTATCCATGCTTTTCGAGGAAGATAGTACAACATTTAATGTTGTTTTATTTCTGGGAAAATTTCTATTTTGGTTGTTTGCTGATTGGCACGATTTTCGAGGAGGAGTTCTGTTAGGCCCCTATACTACTAGTGTAACCCCTTATTGTTATTAGTACAACCCACTTATTATATTGATGTACCCATGTAGTGCCCATATTGTTACTAATGTTCCCCATAGAAGCCCACTATTGTTATTATTGTGCCCTTACATTATTATTGTTATGTCGGCTCTGATTATGTTATGACCCCTTAGACTCCTATATATAGAAAGGAGGTCTTTTCATTTGTATCATCCAAGAATTGTTCATTTATGTAATGTAAAGGAGGTTGTCCCCTCGAAGAGGCTGAATTCTAAGGCGTTGATCTATCTTTTCTATCTTTTCTTGAGCTGGTTTCATAACATTTGGTATCAGAGCTTTGGATTCTAGGGTTTCGCTGCTCCAAATAGGTCATCGTGGCATTTTTGCTATAACTTTTTTTCTGTGATGTTTTAGAAGTCGCAAAAAAAAACCCATTTGAGAAAAGATTGCACTGAACCTTGGGTCCGAATTTCAGAGATTTTTGCACGATATTTTTGGAGATATGATCTGAGAAATTTGGTCTTTTTGCAGACTCCTGAATTGCATTCAAAGCAGGTGACCTGGGGAAAATCGTCATAACTTTCTCTCTAAGGATCAGATTGAAATTGCGTAAGAAGGTACAGAAATTGGACAGACAGTAGTTTCTTGTAAGAATTTTTCAGAGCCAAAGGTCGAAAAATTGACACGTGGCACTTCATACAAGTTCACTCTTCTGAAAAGGTCTATAATCAGGGCATCTTGGGATATTGTGCATAACGCTTTTTTGGAGAATTCAATTTGGATCAGACTGGTGGCATTAGAAAGAGGACACAGAGGGCTACTACAGGTAGCAATTTTAGAAGTTAAATATCCGCAAGTACAGAGTTACAGTCATTTCAAGATCGAGGTCCTAAAATAAAGAAAAAGCGAGATGAGGAAGTTTGATGGCAAGGATCCGGTAAATTGGATACTTCAGATGGAGAAAAATTTTGATCTACATGGTGTACCACTATTACAAAAGGTATGTATTGCATCTTCATATTTAGAACCGGATCAATTTTTATGGTATAAAGGGCTTTGTTCTCGTAAACAACTTGTTACGTGGTCAATTCTCACGGAGGAAATGATAGCACATTATGAGGATACAAAGAGCAACACCTTCTTTAGAGCAACACCACAACAATTGGAAAGAGTAAAAGGGCTTTGTGACATATTTGAAAGTAAAATTATGGCAACAAGGAAGTATAACCCTCACAACTTTAAAGATGGACGTGTGGTTTCTCCTAGCCTTCCACAACCTACAAGGGTTACACCACAACAATTGGAAGAAGAAAGAGAAAAAGGACTTTGTTACAATTGTGACAGCAAATGCACTAAAGGTCATAAGTGTGCTGAGAAGAAATTATTTTACATAGAGTATGAAGAGGAGGAAGAAAAGGATCAAGAAACATCAAAAGAAGAGGATATATGCCAGGACCCGACCCCAGAGAAAGAAGAAATGAATCGGAACATATCTTGTAAACTATTGGCAAGAATGACCACTCCTCAAACTCTCAAGGTAGAAGGACATATCAAGAAGAAAAAGGTGAAAGAAGTGAAAGATCACATCAAGAAAGAAGAAATGAATCCAGCCATATCTTGTAATTCACTGGTCGGAATTACCACTCCTCAAACTATCAAGATAGAAGGACATATCAAGAAGAAAAATGTTCAAGAAGTGAAAGATCACATCGAGCGTCAAGAAATGAATCTGACCATATCTTGTAAAGGATTGGAAGAAATTACTACTCCTCAAACTCTAAAGATAGAAGGAAATATCAAGAAGAAAAAGGTTCAAGCAGTGAAAGATCACATCGAGCATCAACAACAAGTTCTCCAACTTTTAAAGGATAACACCACTTCGGTGCAAAATCAAATGACACAACAGGTAGATCAACATCATAGTGAAAAAAAATTTGATGTAGGTGACTGGGTATTTTTACTACTACATATAAAGCAAGCTATTTATGAGAAGGAAATGTTTGCAATACTACATGCACTTAAAAAATGGCGACCTTACTGAATAGGAAGACTCTTCAAGGATGAGGATGTGGAAGCATTGTTTTGTGCTATTTCTATTATCCAACCAGATTGGATAAACAAAGCAAGGGATGAATGGAAGAAGGACAAAGAAGTATGGACACTTATTCAAAAGTTGCAAAAGATCCCAATTCAAACAATATTGCCAGATATTGAAAAGGAAGGAAAAATCATATTGGAACCTGGAGCAGTCACAGAAACAAGAACCCGACAGCTACGAAATCGATCAATTTCAGAGTATCTCATCAAGTGGAAGAACTTACCTGCTGAAGATTCCACATGGGAGGACAAGAATTTTATACAGAAGCATCAAGAAATACTCAAGCGTTGAGGACAACGCTTTTTGAAGGAGAGGGGCATGTTACGCCCCTATACTACTAGTGTAACCCCTTATTGTTATTAGTACAACCCACTTATTATATTGATGTACCCATGTAGTGCCCATATTGTTACTAATGTTCCCCATAGAAGCCCACTATAGTTATTATTGTGCCCTTACATTATTATTGTTATGTCGGCTCTGATTATGTTATGACCCCTTAGACTCCTATATATAGAAAGGAGGTCTTTTCATTTGTATCATCCAAGAATTGTTCATTTATGTAATGTAAAGGAGGTTGCCCCCTCGAAGAGGCTGAATTCTAAGGCGTTGATCTATCTTTTCTATATTTTCTTGAGCTGGTTTCATAACAAGTTCAAGCACGAAAATAGAGATAAGTTATAATTTGTGGTTGCTGGAATTTTTACTATATATTTCATTTTCTCTGTAAAAGAATTTTAGAAATAAAGAAGAGCTCTCAAACTAGTTTTCCCCAAGAGTTGTAGGGGTTTTTCCAGTGTCACATTGACCAAAAATCATTGTGTTATTTCCTATGTGTGGCTGTCATAATTTTGTTGTGTTTTATTTCTACAATTTCAGTAGTTGTGAAATCTCTAAATTTTTGTTTTCAGAAAATATTATCATTTCCATATTTTAGAACTTTTTATCATGCTTGGATTTAAAACTAAATGCATGGAGTGATAAGGAAAACTGATAACCGGCGTGAGGGTTGAATTTTCTTCATGGTATCAAAGCTTGGTTAGCTGAAAAGTGTAGTTTGGGACAGCAAAGTGAAAATTACAGCAAGCTGATTTTTACATAGAAAATGGAAAACTTTACCACAGATTTGAAATTTTCAGTTTGGTAGGATAGTGAAACATGTCTTTGGACTTGAGAGTTGAAGACAAGTTGGATGGATAGAAAAACTACAGTGCATGGAAGGAGAGAATCCAAAGCATCTTTGAGGAAGCAGAAGTCTAGGGCATTATGGTAAATACCACACAAAACCCAATAGTAGTACATGTTGACCCTGTATAGTTGGTAGAGTTTAACAAAAAGAATTCTCAGGCAAAAAGTTTGGTTCTGGAAGGAATCAAATACCATGTCATTCCTCATGTGAGAAGAAAGACTTATGCACATGAGATGTGGAAAACCTTGACCAGTCTTTACCAGAGCTCAAATGAAAATAGAAAAATGGTCCTAAAGGAGAAATTGAACGCCATTAAAATGGCCAAGACTGACAGTGCTACAACATATCTCACAAAGATCACTTTAATGAGAGATGAGTTGGCAGCCGTAGGTGAGATAATTTCACCCACTAAGTTGGTGAGGATTTCTTTGAATGGTCTTCCCAAGACTTGGGAGAATTTTATGGATGGCATTGTTGAACGGGAAAAGCTTCCCGATTGGGAGAGGTTGTGGGATGATTGCATTCAGAATGAGATCAGAAAGAACCATCTTAGGGGAACCAAACAGGTGGAGGAGGATGACAATCTGGCATTGTTAGCAAGAGGCAAGAAGGGCAGAGCAAAGAAGCAAGCTTCCAACAGTGGAGGCAAAGGCAAAGGTAAAGGCAATCAGTAGAACAAGGAGAAGGACTATTCCAAAGTCAAATGTTGGAATTGTCAAAATTTGGGACACTATACTATTGTGTGTCCAGAGAAGAAGAACAAGAAAGGGAGAGACAAACCCATGGCAACTTTTGCAGAGATAGAGAGCTTCTCAAAGATCTTTGATCCAGAGTTTGGGTTCATAGCTTGTGAGGCCACTAGTGCAGCATCACCTACCATACAGTTTTAGAGGGTGTGCATTTCCCACTACTAATAGAGCATCTTCTAGCATTTGGTATGTTGACAGTGGCACTTCCCGCCACATGACAAGAGTCAGAGAGTACTTCTCAGAGCTTTCAGAGGGTGATACTGATATGGAGGTAGTACTTGGTGATGACAAAATTGTTAGAGTAGTTGGTGTGGGGACATTGACATTTGATAAGGGACCCAAACCTCCCTTGAAAGTGTCAGATGTTCTATATGTGCCTAGAATGAAGAAGAACTTGATATCCGTCTCAGCACTTGAGGACAGAGGATATGATGTGTTGTTTAGGAGAGGGTAGGTGCTTATATATCCTAGGGGAACTCCAACTTCTTTAGCTAGAGAGATTGGTATGTGCCATGCCAAGGTGTACAAGTTCTCATTCCATCCCTTGATGGCATTAAGTAGTAGGACCCGAGACAGGACCGACAACAGATCTAGCAGTTTAGAGTTGTGTGAGATTTGGCACCGCATGATGGGGAACATGTATCATGGGGCCTTTATTACATTGTGGGAGATCACCACTGGTGTGCCAAATTTTAGTTCTAATCACCTTGATGTATGCAGAGGATGTGATATGGGAAAGTTTTCTAGATCCCCTTTTCCCAGCAGTGACAATAGAGCAACCAGGATCCTCGAATTGATTCATACCGATGTGAGTGGTTGGATGTCTCATGTACCCTTGAGTGGCTATGAGTACTATGTTTTATTCATTGATGACCACTCCAGGCAAACCTGGATTTATTTCTTGAAGACCAAGAGTGAAGTCTTCACGCAGTTTCAAGAGTTCAAAGCTCTTGTGGAGACCCAGACAGGTAAGAAGATCAAGGTCCTTAGGTCAGACAATGGAGGGGAGTATACCCTTCATGAGTTTGTTGATTTTTGTGTTGAGGTGGGCATTAGGAGGGAGTTCACAGTTCCTTACTACCCCCAGCAGAATGGGGTTGTAGAGAGGAAGAATAGATGCATTGCGGGGGTTGCCAAAGCCATGCCTCATGATCAGGGGTTACCTTTATTTTTGTGGGAAGAGGCCTGCAACACTACTGTGTACTTATAGAACAGGAGTCCACATCATGCCTTGGGGAATGTGACTCTAGAGGAGGCTTTTTTTGGGAAGAAGCCTGATGTTGGGCACTTTCGTATCTTTGGGTGCCTTACATATTCCTATGTCCCCAAGGAGAATAAGACTAAGCTAGAGCCCACTGTAGACAAGGGAATCTTTGTGGGTTATAGTGAGACCTCGAAAGCTTATCAAATTTATATTCCTGCGCAGAGGAAAGTGGTTGTCAGGTGGGATGTGAAGTTTGAGGAGGAGAGAGCTTTCAGGAGGTCACGGGAGTTAGAGTATCCAGAGTCACCAGACCCTCAGGAGCAGTTGCGTCAGTCACAGGGATCCAGTGGTCAGGGATTAGGAGGTACATCGATTACAGTGTCAGGTCCATCAGTGAGCAAAGGCTTTCAGAGTCAGGTGGGTGGTTCTTTGGGCAGCATGCGGGGCAGTCCAAAAAGAAGTTCATAGGTTAGTCCACTAATGGAAAATTCACACGGTACTTCAGCATCTACAGGCACAGATTCAGGCATGAGGTTAGTTGGCAGGCCTTCAAGAGTTCAGGCTTCTAACGATGATGATGATTCTTTCACTCCAATGGGAGAAGTATGCTTAGGGAAGAGGAAGCTTAAGTGGCTTCAAGATACCTTGCAGGAGGCCACATCAGTTGCTAGGCCAAAGATACAAGTTAGAGAGAGTAAACTACCCAAGCAGTTCTATAGTTACATGGCATTGGTAACAAGCATTGTTTACTCCAAGCCTTCTAGTTATGAGGAGGCAGCTAGCTAGCAGGTCTGGAGAGAGGCCATGATGGAGGAGTATTCTTCTATCATGAAGAACGATGTTTAGGAGGTAGTGTCGAGGCTTGAAGGTAAATCAATTGTTACTTCCATATGG
The DNA here is from genome assembly GCA_031772625.1 of Pinus tabuliformis. Taxonomy (NCBI): domain Eukaryota; kingdom Viridiplantae; phylum Streptophyta; class Pinopsida; order Pinales; family Pinaceae; genus Pinus; species Pinus tabuliformis. The sequence continues at coordinate 736,276,456 of CM062807.1, forward strand.
CTCTACAAGATAAATCATGCTCCAGATGGCAACATCGAGAAGTTCAAGGCTCAATTTCTAGCAAGAGGGTTCTCACAGGTAGAGGGAGTTGACTATGAGGAGACCTTTGCTCTCATAGCTCGGTATACATCTATTCACTCCATTATATCGATTGCAGCAGAGATGGGTTGGAAGATCCACCAGATGGATGTGAAGACCGCATTTCTCAATGGCTTCATTCAGGAGGAGGTTTATATTTAGCATTCGTAGGGCTTTGAGGTGCATGGGAAGGATTCCCATGTATGCAGATTGAAAAAGGAACTTTATGGCCTAAAGCAAGCTCCCAGAGCTTGGTACTCGAGGATTGATACATACTTGCAGTAGTTGGGTTTCATAAAGAGTGAGGCTGATCTAAACCTATACTTCATTGTAGTGGGTGAGGAGCCTCTCATTCTGGTGTTGTATGTTGATGACTTGATCATCACTAGTGCAGAGAGACTCATTGAGGGCTCCAAGAGAGATGTTGCTTCATAGTTTGAGATGAAGGATATCGGCTTGAGGCATTATTTTCTAGGATTGGAGGTGTGGCAAGAGGAGGGGCATTTCTTCCTGGGATAAGGGAAGTACATTGTGGATATTCTTATCAGATTTCACATTGAGGACTGCAAACCTGTGTCTACACCTATGATCACTAAATGGAAGAAACTTCACGCTTCTGATTCCAAGTTGGTGGATCCTACTCTATACAGATAGTTGATTGGTTGTTTGATGTATTTGGTCAACACTCGACCAGATATATGTTTTGCAATTAATACTATGAGTTAGTTCATGTGTGAGCCCAGGAGAGTGTACTTGGTGGCTGCAAAACACATTCTTTATTGCTTGCTTGGGACCGTGGATTTTGGTCCAGATTATAGACAAGGTGATGGAGTGAGACTGGAAGGGTACACAGATAGAGAGTACTTCTGGGTGTTTTTTTGGGTTGGTTCGGTAGTTGTGTCATGGATCAACTAGAAACAACAGTCAGTTGCATTGAGCTCAACTAAGGCAGAGTATATGGCTTCTAGTTTGGCTAGTTGTGAATCCATATGGCTTCGCAAGATGTTGTTTGGTCTATTTGGTCAGGCATTGAGACCTTCAGTAATTTATTGTGATAATCAGAGTTGCATAAAACTCACGGAGAATCATGTTTTTCATGACAGGTCAAAGCATATTGAGATCAAGTATCACTTCATTAGAGACTATGTCCAAAAGGGAGTTGTCAAGCTTTAGTACATTTCCACAAATGAGCAGGTAGCAGACATTTTCACCAAAGCCTTACCGCGGGGCAAGCATGTCTACTTCATAGACAAGATGGGAGTGGTAAGGAACACTTTCCTTAGTAGGAGGGAGTGTTAAAATTTGGGTACCAGAGGACAAGTGGTTCCCTAAGGCTTTGATCTTTGGCCTAGGGAAAAGTGTCCAAATTTATTTTTTACTTTTCTCCTAAAGTGACTTTATAAGTGGTAAAGTCAATTTAATTTAAAAGTGACTTTATAAGTGGTAAAGTTACATTCTAATTTAAAAGTGACTTTATAAATGGTAAAGTTACATTCTAATTTAAAGATAACTTTATTAAATTCAATGAAGAATTAGAAAGTGAAAAAGTGACTATGGAAATAAAAGGCTAAATGGGTCTTTATTTAAGTGGGTGAATTAAAAAATAGAAAGTGAGAATTAAATGCAGATTCATTCTCATGGCTAGATATAAATGAATCTCATCCATTAGATCTTAAGGTAACCCGAAAGGTCATTTAGAGAATAAAAGGAGAAGAGAAGAGGAAAATATCAATTCATTATTTCATGAGTATTTCAGAGAAAGAGAAGAGAGAGAAAGCAAAAATTTTCTTAGCAGTGAGGAAGTGGAGAGCATCAAGAAGACATTTCAAAAAATCTGGCTAGCGGCATTTACTGGCACACATCCCAAGGAAAAATTGTATAGCAGGATAAAGGCACAAAAATTGAGGAATAGGGACAACAAAGAAATCGAGGAAGAGGGACAGCAGGAAGGGCATGAATTTTGAAGCAGAATTGGGCACAAATTTTGTGGCAGCCATACTGCTGAAATCCGTACGGTCCATAGAAAAAGTTCTGGGCACATTCTTTGAGGCAGACCATATAGCATTAAATGTTGTTTTATTGCTGGAAAAAAATTGTTTTGGCTGTTTGTTGATTGGCACGAATTTTGAGGAGGAGTTCAAGCACAAAAATCAAGATAAGTTGTAATTTGTGGTTGCTGGAACTTTTACTATGTATTTCAGTTTCTTTGTAAAATCATTTCAGAAATAAATAAGAGCTCTCAAACTGGTTTTCCCCAAGATTTGTAGGGGTTTTTCTAGGGTCACATTGACCAAAAATCACTGTGTTATTTTCTATGTGTGGTTGTCATAATTTTGTTGTGTTTTATTTCTGCAATTTCAGTAGTTGTGAAATCTCTAAATTTGTGTTTTCAGAAAATATTGTCATTTCTAGATTTTAGAATTTTTTATCATGCTTGGATTTAAAACTAAATGCATGGAGTGATAAGGAAAACTGATAGCTGGAGTGGGGTTTGAATTTTTTTCATTATGGTATAGATGGACAGAGGGAGTGAAGCTTCAAGTCTTCACCGATGCAGATTGGGCAGGGAGTCCATCCGACAAGATGAGCACATCAGGAGGGATCTTTAGTATTGGATCAACGACATTTTCTTGGTATAACAAGAAGCATAGATCGGTGGCACTCAGTTCGGAAAAGGTAGAGTACATGGATGCAAGTCAGGCAGCATGTGAGGCTATCTAGATGAGGAAGATATTGGTTGGTTTGTTTGGTCAGCAGATAGATCTGACAGTGATTTATTGTGATAATCAGAGTTGTATCAAACTCTATGAAAATCCAGCCTTTCATGATCGGTCCAAGCATATTGATATCCGATATCATCATCTCAGAGAATTTGTATTGAGGCGGATCATGTTGTTAGATTGCATTCCCACGGAGGAGCAAGATGCTGACATCTTGACAAAGGCATTGTCAAGATGTAAATTTGAGTTTCATAGAGACAAGATCGGGGTAGTTGATAATCCCTTTCTTGTTGAGAGGGAGTGTTGATAAATGGCAACAAAAAATTCCAGTTTAATTTGTCCTTGAATTAAACTGTGAATTAAATTTGAATTCTATTCTCATAGCAACTTAAAATTAGTTAATTAAGTTTATTAAACTTACTTAAATTAGGAAATTTGAGTTGGAAGTCTTTCTGTCGTCATGTGTATGTTCTCTCTACTTTGTAGGAGTCCAGTGTGAGTTAATTGTGAGTTGTAAAATAGAATACTCAGTTTCATGAGTCAATTCAGTTAAATTAGTTCTCAAACTGATTGAGAGAACTAATAGTGAGATAACAGTCAATGGTGACACTAATGTACTCCGCCAGTGATACTCTAGTTAACTGAATATTTACTCATCAAAAACTCATGCATGTCGATTCTAAGAAAGGCCCAGCTTAGACTAGAGTGCATGGATAGTGTACTATTTGTTCTAGGTTTTTCTGAGTTGAACTGATAGTGCATACATTCAAGAACTACTCCTTGAGGGATTTCATAGTTTTTAGAGGCTTTATTTCCCTTTAAATACAAGCTATCCTTCATGGGAATTACGCATTGGAATAGAGACTTGGAGAGCTTGTGAAGAGGCTAAGCCTTGGCCTTGAGCTTGCTTATGAGTTGGAGATTGAATTTGTTGAGTGCTGGGATTTTTCTTGAGAAAACAATCATTGTAATTTCATCTTGATTTTCTGGATTAATACAAAAAAGATAGTGGGGTTTTGAGTTATGGCTTTCCCCGAATATTATTATGTTATGTGTCATTGATTATATTCCTCTTGTCGATTATTATATGCTCGATATTTATGGGCTTCTACTATGACAAGTAGAAGTAGATTCTTGTCTCTTGCTTTAGCAAATTGCATTAGCTTGTGAATCTACAAGATTTTCTACAATTTCCATGGATTTCATTACAAGTTTGTCAAGGACATCTCGACATCATGACTATATTATGGTTGTGGTTGACAGGTTGATTAAGGTAGCACACTTTATTCCAGTGAAGTCTACTTATTCAACTAATGATGTAGCATAGGTCTTCATTAGAGACGTAGTAACATTGCATGGTGTTCTGAAGATGATTGTTTCAGATAAGGATGCTAAGTTCATTTCTAAGTTTTGGAAGGAGTTATTTGCAATTTTGGGTACAAATTTAGCCTTCAGTGCAACTTATCATCTGCAGATAGATGGATAGATAGAGAGGCTCAATAGGATTTTGGAGGACATGTTGAGGATGTATGAAATGCATCAACAATGTAAGTGGGAAGAGTATCTTCCACAGTTTGAGTTTGCTCACAACGATGGGTTTTAGGAGTCACTGAGGATGAGTATGTTTGAGGAACTTTATGGGTGGAGTTATAATACTTCCATTAGTTGGAGTGATATAGTGAATAGGGTGTTGATTGGACTGGACATGTTGGCAGAGATGGAATAGGAAATGTAAGTAATCAAAAGGAATCTAAATTTAGCACAGGACAACTAGAAACGTTAGGCAAATCAACATAGGTTGTTTAAGGAGTTTCACGTTGGGAATATGTGTACTTCCGCATCAATCCCAAGAAGACTCTCTTGAAGAAGAAGAATCAGTGCATAATAAGTAGAAGAAGAAGAATCAATGCATAATACACATGAAAATACTCAGGGGAAATCCTCAGCTAAAAACCCCACTATCTGTATTATCATACAAGGTGCAAATACATCAGAATTATACAAAGCCTTAGCTCTCATAGCTAGCCAGCTCTCAGTACAATCCTCCTGGACGCTCACAGGCAATCATGGCTTCTCACAAGCCTTACTCTTTTCCCTCCAAGCTCCTATTTCCTTGCATTGTTCCTAGTGGATGATTCTCACCTCACCAAGTGGAACACTACCTAACACACTATCAGAACTATGCAATCCTCAAGGAACCTTACCTTGACTGCATGAATGAGTTTCCTTTATAGGAAAACACATGAAACCGATAGTACATTGTCCTTGACATTTAGCTCAATTGGGTCTTTCTCAAAATAGACATGCATGAGTTTCTGATGAGGGAATCTTCAATTATCTGGAGTACACTGGTTGAGTGCACGCATGAATCAACTGACTGATAACTCACAATTAGTTCCTCAAATAGTTTGGAACTAATTTAACTGGACTTAACTCAGTAACTGAGCTAACTAATTACAACTCAAATATAACTCAATATTATTTTAATTTAAGGTTTATCTCCTTAGCTTAAGGGATAACTCTTCCATGACTTCAGAAAGACTTCTAACTTGAATTTCTCCAACTAATTAAGTCAAAATAACTTAATTAATTATTTCCAAGTAGCTGGTGAGACTAAATTCGAATTTAATTCACAATTTTAATTTAAGGACAAATTAAAATTGGAATTTTCTGGATTCTATTTTTATCATTTCTTGTTGCTATTTTCAACACTCCCTCTCAACAAGAAAGGAATTCAACTCAATCCTGATCGTGAACCTTTGGAATGTTATGCATGCAACACTTCTCTCTAGTGTTGTTGCTCCAGCAACTCCAGAAACAACAAAAACATCCAACCTGAATTAGTATGATGCATCTGTCATCAAAGTCTCTGACTGTTATTGCCTCTGTCAACTGAAAACTTTGCACTTCGGCTGACTCTTCCTTTTTGCACTATAGTCAATCCTTCTCTGCGCTCTTTAGTATTTGAATACTCTAGCCTCTGTCACTTTGATCTCTAACTGCATCAATCCCACTGATTCCTCCCACTACTATGTACTTTGGTCTCCCGTAGCAAGGTACGATCTATGAGATAAAACCTCTCAATGGACCCTACCCAATTTCAGCCTTCATGGGACTATCACTTCACCTTGCCCCACCTCACACCTGGAGGTATGGCTGCATGTGATCCCTCTACCCACTTGGATTAAAATTCCCCCCTAATGGAGGTATCTACATGAGTGGATCCCTTCACTCGGTCTCCTCTCTACATCTCCAATTATGGCTCCTCCACAATTGTCTGAGACTTCTTCTGGGGCTACATGTTCAGAGGTAATTTACTCTCCCTCTCAACCACCAAGTCTCTAACATTTGCCTTGATCCTCAAGGCTTTTCATGCATCTTGAACCGCAAGATCATACAGGTTCTTAACTCGTGAATCGACCTATTTCACCTGTCTCATGGTGATGTGTCTAAGGAAAACCTTTCCCTTACTAAAGACAACATTGTAGCCTTTGTCCTCCAACATCGGGACTGATACCAAGTTCTTCCTCAGCCCAGGAACATACTTCATATCTGTTAAGGTGATAGGAGCTCCATGCTCCCTCTAAAAAGCAACGGTGCCCACTCCTGAAACACTATACCTTTTGTCATCACCCATCTCTATGCGCATCTTGAGGTCTTTCTCCTCCAAGGTACTGATTAAAATTTTATCACCGGTCATGTGGAATGAGGCTCCACTGTCAAGATACCAAACACAACCCATCATCGATGACACCATGCATGCGATGAGGGTAAATTCCATTTCGAACTCAGAGGCTAATGCCTCACCTTCCGATCCTTCTGAGGATCCATTCTTAGACTTCTTCGATGGGCAATTAGTCGCATAATTTCCCATCTCAATTGAAGTATGATATGAATTCTATTTGTACTTGCAACCCTGAACTTCAAACTTCAAATTCTCTTCTTCGTATACTATTCACAGCTCTGATAAACTAGGCTCTGATACCATGTAGAAATTTCTACAAACTTGGCTTTGATACCATGTAGAAATTTTGCAAATTCTCTACAAATATCGCTCTGAGTCCTATGTAGAAAATCTGACTGTATATTAACCTGATAATGCAATATAACCAAAGAAAAATACTATAACCTACTTCTACTATCAATTTGCAGAAGCTTAAAGATTGAGCAAGATCGAGCTGAACACATATAACCAGAAGAAGAAGAATCAATGCACAATACACATGAAAATACTCAGTGGAAAGCATCAGCTAAAAACCCCACTATCTGTATTATTATACAAGGTGGAAATACATCAGAATTATACAAAGCCTTAGCTCTCACAACTAGCTAGCTCTTAGTACAATCCTCTTGGATGCTCATAGGCAATCATGGCTTCTCACAAGCCTTCCTCTCTGCCCTCCAAGCTCCTATTTCCTTGCATTGTTCCTAGTGGATGATTCTCACCTCACCAAGTGGAACACTACTCTAACACATTGTCAGAATTGCGCAATCCTCAAGGAATTTTACCTCGATTGTATGCATGATTTTCCTTTATAGGAAAACACATGCAACTGATAGTACACTATCCTTGACATTTAGATCAACTGGGTCTTTCTCAGAATAGACATGCATGAGTTTCTGATGAGGGAATCTTCAGTTATCTGGAGTACACTGGTTGATTGCATGCATGCATCGACTGACTGATAACTCAAAATTAGTTCCTCAAACAGTTTGTAACTAATTTAACTAGACTTAACTCAGTAAATTCAGCTAACTAATTACAACTCAAATATAACTCAATCTTATCTCCTTAATTTGAGGCTTATCTCCTTAATTTAAGGGATAACTCTTGCATGACTTTAGAAAGACTTCTAACTTGAATTTCTCCAACTAATTAAGTCAAAATAACTTAATTAATTATTTCCAAGTAGTTGGTGAGACTAAATTCCAATTTAATTCACAATTTTAATTCAAGCACACATTAAAATTGGAATATTCTGGATTCTATTTTTATCATTTCTTGTTGTTATTTTCAACAGAAATTGGCAAAGGCTTTGAAAAGGCATGAGGCATTTATTGGAATTTTATTTATGAAAATAGTGGAAAATAGGAGAAAAGGAAGGTGAAAGATCACAGATTGCATGTTAGGAGGAAAATGAAGGAAAATAGTGGAAAATGAAGAAAATATAGGCCTTCATGATAAAAAGGCTTCTGAGGATCAGTTCACAACTTTTGTGAGTTCAGTCTTTAGCACTCTCATTCTATTCTCTCTCTCTCATACTCTTGAACACTTAGAGTTTTCTTGGAGCACTCTTGGAGGAGTGTGGAATACTTGGGATTTGGAGCAAGAAGGAAAAGGAAAAGCAGGAAAGCACAAGAGGACAGTGGAATCAGCAACTACAATGGATTTTTCTTGCAGGTACCGAGTTGCATGTATGATTTCCTTGCTATTTTTAGCATGCATGGCACATGAATGGGGTTTCCTAGTTATGATTTTTCATTGGTATGGAAGATTTCTTACATTGAAAATGGTTTTTCCTAACCTTGCCTTTTCCTGGATAACCATGGGGTTATGGGTTTTATCTTTTTCTTGGTTGGTGCTCATGTTCCTTATGGTTGTGGGTTGATTTATTAGTTCATGTAGCCTTGGTTGGAAAAACGATCTGGAAGCCTTGTAACAACTTGGGTTGAGTTACTAGTCCTAGAAGCCTTAGTTGGACAAACTTTATGGAGCCCTTGGTGGGTTGATTTACTAGTCCTTGAAGCCTTGGTTGGACAAACGCTCTGGAGCCCCACAACAACTTTGCGTTGAGTTACTAGTCTTAGAATTTGCATTGGAACAAATGCTCTGGAGCCCTAGACAACTTGGGTAAAGACCAATCTGGTGATGGTTAGTGATGTCCGACCGTGAGGTTGAATCACTGGTTGAGGGTTTAAGTGGTTTGGCCTCTCGAAGCCCTGGTTTGGTTTTGATTGGTTATTCAATGTGATCCCACATTCATGCTTGGAATATGGCATGGGGGTGATTGGATGAAAGAGAGATTTGGTTCATCCCAATTTATGGTCGTGTGGTACGTGGAAGTTCTTGACTTGGTTGGATTTTCATATGTTAATAATAGCTATTTTCATATTATGTTCTATGTGTAAATGTACTTGTTATTATATGGCTATGGTGGTTTCTCTATTATTGTTATTTATCTGCTTATATGTTGGTTACAAGTATGGTTTAAAGATAGTCTTGAGTTGTGGATCTCTTCATGTTTTGGTTAGTAGATGAAATGTTAATGAATGAATGACCTAAAGATGATAATGCAGCTAATGTGAGAGGGCATTAGACCTTCCTAACGATTCTAAGATAAGTATGAGGTCCCTATGTTCAGATGTGATTTTATGACTTGTACATTACATGTTCATGATGTGTTTGAAGAAATGCTTATCATGGTTAGGGTGATTCAAGTCATGTCCTTGTTCAATTTTTTGCATTAGAAGCCTTGTCTTCCTGTTATTTATCATTTCTAATAATTTCATCAAGTTTTGAGCAAAGGTCTGAGTCCTAGCCCTGAAAAAGTGGCTCCGATTTCAAGTTCATTAGCACATAACTACCTGAACAAGGATGCAGCCGCATGGAGGCCTTGTTGTGGGAGAAACTAGAGGGTTACAATTGCTTGGATGGCTTGTCATGGGAGTGACTGGAGGTTAGTTCGGTTAAAAAGAAAGTTAACTTAAGGATTGAGCCTATGGAGTGGTTGATTATACCTTGGGAGATCTGTAGTTCCTGAGGAAGGTTAGTTTGGTCTTGTTTTTTTCAATTCCACTTCCTTAACTGTACTTTGGGATTTGAATCATATCATAGTAACTCTTCATCACATATTTTCCCCGGTGGACCGATAAGCTTGGGTAAGTGTGGGACGAGGGTGTTACACACAAATGGTAGCATCACTGTGTAGGAATCTATTCACTCCTTACAACTTAATAAATACCTAGGTATGATTATTAAGCTCGATATGTCCAAGGATTATGACCAAATCAGTTGGATCTATCTATTTCAGGTTTTGGAAGCTTTTGGATTTTTGGAGAAATAGCTGACGTGGATAGCATTGTTGATATCGTCTCCTTTCTTTTCAATTCTTATCAATGGCTCCCCCACAACTACATTCTCCCCATTAAGGGTATTTATACAAGGTGATCCATTATCTCCTTTATGTTCTTAGGGATTTATCTCTGGCCTAAGGCAGTATGGTGATGATCTCCCTCTCATATATCAATAATTTGTGGATGATGTTGTTCCTTTTGGGCCCCCCACAGTCAAGTAAGTTAAAGGAATTAAAAATATCCTAAACATTTTTATGGATGCTTCAGGGACAAAAGTCAATAATGAGAAAACCAATATTTTTTATTTAATTTCCCTAAGATAGATCAAGTCCATATAACAAGAGTATTAGGTTTCAGTTTGGCTCAATTTCCATCAAAATATATAGGGGTTCCCACAGTCCTTTATTACAATAGACTGGCGACATGGGCAGATCTAATTGAACATGTGTGCAAATGAATCAGTAAGTGAGCTTTCAAAACACTAAAATTTGTAGGGTGTGTGGTACTCACTAAAGCTATCTTACAAGAAATCCCAAAATATCGACTAGTGGTAATGCCTATCCCAAAAAGGGTATGTCACTGTATTATTTCATTATGGATGGATTTTCTATGGAAAGGTAAATAGAAAGCTCATAAATGGGCACTAGTTAGTTGGGACAAATTGATTTTTCCTTAAATATTGGGAGGTTTGGTTTGCGAGACCCCGAACTAATTAACAAAGCATATGGTACGAATATATGGTGGGCCTAGACCCAAAGGGGTTCATAACTCTAGAAAAGGATCTGACTTAGAAAATATGCACCATTAGAAACACAAATGACATTGTTAAGATTTCAAGGTAATGGTAAAGGATCGAGGATTTGGGTATGGGATCAGCAATGCAGGGAACTGGTAAGGAAGTTCTCCTTATGGGATATCAAAGGAGGAATGACGACATCCTTTTGGGAGGATTCCTGGAAATAATTCCCTTATCTAAACAACAATATACATGCATTCCCTATTAAATCCTTGACTCATGGATAGGGAGCACACAAGGTCTCAAACTTTTGGTTGGGTTCAGTTTGGTGATCTGCTATGGAGACATTGGAAAGGTAGAGAGAATTGGGGGAGTCTGAGAGATCACTTACTATGGAAAAAATTCAGTTCAATACTTGCAGATAGACAAATTAGATTTCTCTCAAGAATTATATGTAAGGTGGTGAGAACAATCAACGGGAGTATTCTCACTAAAAGAAGCTTACTCCCTTCTAGTAGGTTGGGCACTACAAGATTACGAGGGAGTGTTGAAATGGATTTGCGAGAGCTCGTGGTAGACAAAAATATTTGCATTCATTTGGTTGTTAGCTCGAGGATGCACTCTTACTTGGGATAGGCTTTGAAGGAAGGGTTTTGAGGGCCCATCATTCTGACATCTATGTAATCACGCTGAGGAAATTATCAATCACCTTTTCCTCTAATGACCCTTTGCAATGGAGATTTGGTCAACCATTCCCCAAATATTTAGGTGCAATCGCCCATCTATTTCTAATCTGATGACTCTATTCAACTATTGGATCCTACATAAATATCAGAATCCTATAGTCTCTAGGGTTTGGCAATTAGTTTTGGGTTTCACGTTATGGTATATATGGAAGGAACAAAATCTATGTTTATTCCAAATGAAAATACGTCGATCAAAATGGATTAAGGAAATTATTGTCTTAAATATAAGAGAAAATATGCTTTCCTCCCTGTGGAATATGGAGAATTTATACGTTGATGACTCAGAATCTTTTATCCTAAAGGCCCTTAATGTGAATCCTTCAATGATTACATTCATCTTCTCCACCGTGCACAAACCATTGCATCCTATCGCTCAAACATACACTCCGCCTCCATCGACCTTTATTCAACAGAGTTTTGATGGTGATTCAAAGGAAACCCAAGCAAGGTTGGACATAGAGGAATTCTCTACAATGAGCAATCTAATCCACTGCATCTCTTTGCATGGTCTGGTGGTGTTACCACTAATGATAGTGGAATTCTTAAAGTTGAGAAGGGTTTAAAATAGCAGATATACAAGTTTTTAGATTTCTCTAGATTCATGGATATTCTTAGGCAGTACTCTAATGCATTCAAAAACTACTTAACATAGTACCCTCACATAAATCGGCTAGGAGTTGGAATTTGCATGATGTAGTATCTAGTATTAACGATATTCTCCCTTGATTCCATTACATTGTTTTACATCATACCTATAGGGAAGGGAACAAGGTGGAAGGTGCATTGGCTAATTGGGGCTATAGGGAATGCCAACTCACATTGGATACCACGTGATCGGAGATATTAGAAAGGGACGACATAGATGCAATTAAAAATTTGATACAAAATGATGGGGCCACATTTTCAATAGTCCCTAATGGGGGTGGTCCCACTAAAAAACACCCTCACAGCACGAAAGATTAACATGATGAAGAGGATAATGGTGCAAGGCTTAGAAACATTTAATATCTCTTCTATTCTTGCCATCTATTCATTAGGAATCACAAAGTGGATCCCACCAAAAACCACACCTCTAGGTTACCTCTCCCAGTCCCATCACTATAAATGCGATAGTCATGTATGCGTTATGGCGCAATATGAGGATATATTGTTTTATAGTCTCTCTTCGGGAGAGTAATGGCAACCTTAATGTAGGATCAATTGGAGAAATCTCCCAAGATTTCTAACATCACATTCTTCACCATTATTCATGAAAACATGTTGTTTGAACGGTTGGAAGGTGTTGAAGAGCGTGTCGATCATGAAAAATGTGTATTCAGCGACCCAACATTCACCACAGACCATATTCTCATGGTAATAATTGTATTATCTTTTGAGCTTTATATCTGCATGGAAATCTCTCCTTGACGGAAAATTGTTTACGACAATTGTGGTGGAAAATCTCATGTGAGCTCTGCTATTTTTGGTATACTTATCCTTTTTCAATCACTAATCGCCCTTCTTATGATTACTCTTTGGTTATGGTATATAATGTTTCATTCCGATTAAGAGTTGTCTGGAATACTCTTGTTAGTTATGTCATCCTGTAAGTAGGTCAATGTTCTTCTTCTTGTTCCTCCATAACACAGGCACAAAGTTGTCCTTCGAATTGGTGGCAATATTGTCACCTTTGTCACTCCAAAGATATGAACCCACTAATGTATCCTTTAACTTCCCTGTCTTGGTATGCAAGGTTTGGAATCTAAGTTCCTTCTCCATCTGGTTCTAAAAGGGTGAGTTGGGTTTGTTTTCCTATTTTTTTCCCTTCTTGAGTGTTTTCCCCATGATTAAGTGTCTAATTTTCACGACGTATTATGCCTAGGTCTTGTGGTTTGGGGCTCTCCCAATTACCCACTTGATTTACACAAATGTGCTACCAGTTACACTCCTAATTTCCTCTATTATTTGGGGTGATACCTTTTTTATTTTTGGTCAGGTTCTATCACCTTTTCTCGGAAGTATCTGCAGTAAATGCTCATTTTTTGCTTTGATTCAATCAATTATTGTGGATTTGGTGGGCACTTCTAGTTTCATGGCTCCACAACAACATCAAATTAGTCGAAGGGGCAGATGGTCATATTCCTCCTCATCCACATGAAGGCTCTTTGGATGGGATTTAGAAGTGAAATTATTTAATTATATCCTTCTGGATTCCATAAGAGAGATCCTACTATTAGAGTTGAAAGATTTTGGAGGGAGATATTATTTCTCTGATTTTCAAGTCCCTGGACATATATGCAATTAGGTTCCAGACCTGGGGAAGTTCAGGAAACGTAGCCTACACTTTCTTCACTCTATCGCTCTAGATCAATAGCTTGACATCCACCTACTCATGGTTATAAGGGACAAACAAGTCAAAAATTATCGATTGTTTTTAGTACAGGAAGACATCAAAATGATACTAAGGAATCTTTTCTTCCGCCTTGATGACATTGACACCAAACAACCTAGAGTGGAGAACTACGTAGTCTCTACTTCGTATACTAAATCAATGCAGGATCATAAGGAGGATTGTGTGGCTCTTGAAGTTACAAATGAAGTGCATTTGGTTGTGGCACCCTTGATCACTACCTTTCCTCAACAAAATCCAACACCTCCTTCACTAGTTCTCATCTCTGACTAGTCTCCTTTGATCAATCTCATCCTGCAAATGATGCAATGTTGTTGGTATGGTTAGCTACTTCCTATTACACTCTTGGATTTCATTCTCCTCATTCACAATGGAATTCTTGGCTCTCAGGATGGTTGCACTCTTGGCATGGTTTTTTGGTGTTTCCCTGGAAGCATCAATTTTGTAGTTCCTTGTCTCTTTTTTAGAGTATAGTCATATGGCATGTAACTCTTTATGATATAGTTGTAGTTGTGACAACCAACCTCCGAAATGTTTCTCGTGCTTTGATTTTGGAGCCTCCCTTCTATCCATAGGAGCTCATCATTCATTGTCGTCAAGTATTCATGCTATGTTAAAGACTTATAATTCCCTGCAGTGCTTGTGATGCCTCGTTTTGATCTTCATCTGAACCTTTTCAAACACAAGCCATCTCCTACCTTGACCTTGCAGCATTATCGTTCTTCCCTTCAAAAACTACACAATATTGGAAGGTATACTAGCACTGAGGATTTGAACTACGCAGTCCTAAGAGGCAGACTAGCGTTGAGCTCAGAAATTGTGCAATCCTAAGAGGTAGGCCAACCTTGAACTCAGGATCTACACAATTCACTGAGCCAAAGAATTTCCCAGTCCCTTGTGGTTAGGAATTGCACAATCCTTCTTGGCACTATGAATGGCCAGTTTCTCAAAAAAGAAAAAAAGCAAAAAAAACAATCCCTAGAAAATAGGGAGTGGACAATTAGTTTTCCAAAGAACGACACAAGTTGTTATTTTTTACTTTCCTCCAAGTGTCACTTTTCCTTGATTTTAGGCATGCACATCATAAACCCTAGCCTAGCCTAAATCTATATAACAGACACCCCTAGATCTCATTTTCACACTTGATCTTGGAACTCTATGGATCCCAAGGAGATTAAGGATCCTTCGGCAAATTTTGCGGTACTTTTCCAATTGAGTTTTGCTTTTGTCATCTTTTGTCACTTTTTCTATCACCTTCTGTTGTTTCACTTCTGTGAGTGTTTTTTTGCTTG
The DNA here is from genome assembly GCA_031772625.1 of Pinus tabuliformis. Classification (NCBI taxonomy): domain Eukaryota; kingdom Viridiplantae; phylum Streptophyta; class Pinopsida; order Pinales; family Pinaceae; genus Pinus; species Pinus tabuliformis. The sequence goes on from CM062807.1 coordinate 736,291,491, forward strand.
TTTCTTTTCATAGTAGCTGAAATTTTAACTTATATTAGCCTGTACAAGTGTTGGTTTAGTCCATCATTCACTTTTTACAAGTTTCACATCAACTTCTTATTTTTTGCCCACTAGTGGTCACCGCTACGACATCTTCCTATGCATGTTCATTTTTCTTTTTCATGTTGATTTTCTGCACTCAATTCTCACTGATCTATCTGATGGAAAATTTGTCATTGATGGAAGTAGTAAGGCAAAGCAGAAGCAAAAGAAAGGAAATATAAAGGAAAAGGAGTAGCAAAGGAACAACAAACAAAGGCAAAGGAGCATCAAAAAGACAGAGGAGAAATAACAACATCAAAGGCAAAAGAGTAGCGGCAAGGAAGTGTGCACAGTTAATTTATGCACAAATGATTTCATAGTTAATGTATGAACAATTAATGAATAGGAGCAGCAAGCCAAATAAGTCTTCCAATAAAGAAGCAACATCAAGTCTATGTAAATGAGATTGTTGAGTTTGTGATTTTGAAGTATGCCTATGATGTTTATTGTGCTTGTGATGCTTGGATACGTTGATGATATGGTGATGTTGGATTGCTCATGTTACAATATGCATATGATGATTAAGTTATTATTGTTGTGATGCAAGGAAAAGGCAAAGGAAAAGATGCAAGGGAAAGACTTGATGCAGGGCGAAAACAAAGGAAAATGCATGAAGAATGTTCTTATGCTTGTAATGTTGTGATGTGTATAGTTGCTGATATATTATTAATGTATGTTGGAAAATCTATGGTTTCTATGTATAGGTGGCTAAAAATAATATTTGGTGAAGCATTTATTTATTTTAATATTAAAAATATCAAAATGTGGGAAACTAGTGAATGGAATGCTAAGAGACAAGTCTTTTCACTTCATATTCATGTTTGGAATACCAACAACCATCAATGTTTGCCTATAAAAATGTGTGAGGTTGCAAGGCCATATGGTTAGATAGCTAGAATTTTTGGTGAATGTATGAGCTGATTTGAGTTGTTTATATATCCGGCACATATGGAGGAAATGTGAAGAATATTTGAGAAGAAGAAGTAGAGTCAGAGATGAAGGTATGCAGATTTATATACCATGTAACCAACACATTGTCTTCTTTATGTATATGGGGATTGTAGTCTCCTTTCAAGTTGCATCTTGATAAATGATAGGTTGGAGACTGTTGAGGTAGGAGCCTCCTATGGGTTGTAGCCTGCAAAAAACTTATGGGAGTTGGAGCTTCCTTGCATGTTGTAGTTTATAGAAAAATTAAGGTAGTAGACTCTTGTAGGTTGGAGCCTACAAAAAAGCAGATGTAATAAGGGAGTGGGAGCTTGTCTTTGCAACACAACAATATAAAAGTCCTGGTTTTTTTCCCTTTATGGGTTTCCACTTATATCTGGTGTACATATGTGTTGCTTTTATGTGTTGTTGTGAGGTCTTTGGCTTACTTATTACTTGTTGTTTGATTTAATGGTTCAATTGATGAGTTTAAAGAAAATTAAATTAATGTCCATCGATGTACTAAATTGATTCACCCCCCCCCCCCTCCCAGTTTAGTCGATTTTTCATCAATTAGTATCAGAGTCGGTTCCTTCTTTATAATCCTAACAGCTGAAAGGTAGGTCTATTTGAGTCATGGGCTATCAAAGTGTACATGTGCTAAGTGCAACAAATTTTCATGAATAGAGAGATAAGGTAAAACCTGAACTGATATCTTTTGGACCTGGTGTATGGAAACTAGTATTTGATGGCTACTGTAAAGATTCCCCCTCTGTGCAAGAATAACATTGGAATGCTAAGGCAAAATGTGTTATGTATAACAACATCTTGATACAATAATAGATTTAACTTCTATAAAAGAGATCTAGGATAGATTACAACTCATGCATGAAGGAGATACTAGTATCAATGGTATTGAAAAAGAGAAGGGTAAGATGGAGAAGAAAAATCCCTATAAAAAGGAAAGTGTTCAGTCAAATGAGACGTTTGTATGAATGAATGAACCTAGAAAAAGTATAGTTGAAGAACAGTTCAAGCTTGATTTAGAGCTTATTGAAATAGAAAGGCAGAGGAATGAAAACAAATATTTGAAGAAATTGGTGCAGATATGTGATGAAAGAGATCATGAATACAAGGAGGAAATAATTAGCCATAGACACAACTTGAAGAGGCAAGGAGATTAGGAGAATTTATGAATAGATGAGTGAAGGAGAAAGAGATACAGGGTAAAAGATTAGAAGCTGAAGTTGCCTCAGCAAATAATGAATTAGAGAAAAAAATAAATTACTTGAAGAATTAGAAGAGGAAAATGTCTCCAAGAAGGACTCAGAAGAGAAGAGAAATAACTCAACGGTAGACATCAATGAATATAAAACAACTTAAAATTTAAATGTACAAGAAGCTAGCAGTAGCATGATTAAAAACAAAGGTAAGTAGCAAAATCCAAAAGAGCTGAGAAAATTTAGAAGGTCTCAAAGAAGATTTTTTGTTCCCTTAAGACATTTCAAATTTTTTTTCCTGCCATGAATATGGACATGTAGCAACAGAATGTAAGAGAACGCAAATAAGAAGACAATCATTCACCAAATACACAAATCATTTTGATGGTTACTCTTATTTGTGTAATGAATTTGGGCATAAAGTTGTTGAATGCAAAGTGTACATACATAAAACAAGAATTCAATAACACACGCCATTTTCTTTAACTTTTTGCCACACAATATGTTTTTTGTGTGGTTATATTGCCCACAAAGCCAAAGATTGCAAGTTTCCATATATCCTAAAGAACTCTAGATAGAAAATAGAAGCAACTCCAAACATAGCAAACAATGAAAAAATACAAACAAGAGAAAATAACCTACTAAAGTGTAGAAGACAAATAATAAAGAATAACCAATGACCTAGCTTGGTCTCTGGGAGAGGAGCTTCTCAAGGAAGCAATGAAGAAGTTAATCAGTGATAGAGAAAAAATTATAAAATGTGAAGCATATCAGGGGGATAGCATCCCTATTAGTGTTCCTTGAAGACTATTGCAATAGAGTCTCTTCAGTTTCAGACTGAAGTATTTCTATTTAAGTATTGAAAAATCACCATGGAAATTGAATTTTTGAGTATGGAAGTGAAACTCTCAAGTGACCTTATCTTATTATTATTATAATAGTAATAATAGAAGAGAAATAATAATAATCATAATAATCATAATCATAATAGAAGAGAGAAAATATAGTGATAGATAATGGTTCTTGAAATTTATGAAGGATCATTAGGCTCGTGTACTTTTTTTGGGAGCTTCCAACATTTATTGTAGATACTTGAAAGAATGCATATTTGAGACAATATTTAAGATGGTAGAGGAGAATCCGCATGAATTCACTAGTGGCCTAGACAATTTAAATGTGGTTTATGGTGATGTGTTTCTACCTAGCCTTTATGAGAAGTCCCACATTTCCCAAGACCAGTTATTGTCACAAGAAAGTATTTTCCGATGTGCCACAGCCCTTGGCAAGGGAGGGTTACAGTAACCAATTCTTTTGGTGTCGATATAAACCTAACCACTTGCCATGAGTGGATGTTTTCCCCACCACAATTTGTATAAGGACTTGGACCAAGAAAATTTGCATCCATACATAGAGTTGTTTTAAGGGCAAGGTGTATTTATACTCGCATAGACTTATTGACTACCCTTGGAGCAATGAAGCGGCTTGTATTTATAAATGTTTCAAGTTTCTTAAGGGTTCCTGGATAGGCTTCCTCTAGTAATAATGTCATGGATCCATTGGATGATACCAGAATTCATCCGGAGTCATATGAACTAGCCAAGAAAATGGTTGAGGATGTATATTATGAGGATGTGGGGCAAGAGATAGAATACATGGATGAAGAAACACAAGAAATGGAAATTAAACATGTGAAAAGTCATCCCAATGTGCTTAAAGCGCTAGATATTGATGGATATTGCAGAAGTGTGGAAGAGCAAACATGTGATAAAAAAAATGCCACTTGAGTGACATCAAAGTTGAGTTACTTCAAGGTTTTGAGGAATGGAAATCTAAACATAAAAAACTAAGTCAAGATGAGGAATTTTACTTGCTTACTGGAGAGAGTGAAGAGGCTCTTTATGAAGGGAAGATCGTACAAGAATCTTTCTTTTTTTGTCCAAAATAATCGTGTAGTATGTGATCCCGACTTAGGATTGACCAGAATCATTACGAAGGAAGAACATTCTATTGATAGAGATATTGATCCAATAAAAAATACCACTGAAGGGAGCAAAGCGAGTGATTTATGGGTTGTGTTAGATATCTTGAATTAGAATGTAAACGTTACACAACTTAATATTCCAACGGATCAAAGAGGTTCTGATGCCAGTAATGCATTAAGCCTATGATTGGGGGGAATTGAAAGTGGTGAGCTTAAGTCAATTGCAGATTTCCCGAATATTCGAGAATCCGACGGACATGGGCACGGTAAAAAAATTGACCGTGCCCATGTCCATCAAATTCCTGAATATTCGGGGAATCTGCAATCAACTTAAGGATGGCCAGAAGTATTAATAAAAATGAAACGTTAGACTATCAAGTGGATATTCAATGGTTGTAGCAATGTTCTGATAGTGGCACTAGTGATCCATATTGGATCCATGAAGATTATCACTGTACCATGACTGTATCAAATCAGGATAAAAACTTCAAATTCAAGAGCACGGAGTGATCAGGAAGACCTCTGGACAGTGGCAATTTGTAGCCAACGAGGAACGACGAGGACCTCGGTCAAAGCACGCTAACCGAGGCCCATGGAGACTGCGCAGGAGGCAAAATTGGCACTTAGGAAGCCCGAATCAGGAAACAGAGGGCATTTCTGAAGCGCTTAGTGCTAATCACGCATCACTGGGAAAAACCCCTCGAGAAGGAAAAGCCCTGAAGCGCTCGATCGCATGGAAGCCGAGAAAACCGTGGGGAAAGCTCTAAGGCGAAAGGCGGGTCCCGCGCTCCAAAACCGGTGATATATCGAGGGCACCCTTGGGCGGTAAGTGAATTTGGAGAAAAATGATCGATTCCACTCAGTGCACAATGCATGTCTGGCGGATGAGAGAGAAAACTGATGTTCATTGCACACTAATGGTTGAGCAAGTCAACCGCGCAAAATGAGCAAATATCTTAGGATCTGGGGGCTCCAGATCTGACGGCAGAGATCGCGCCCAATGGAGGAATCAGATTTGACAGGGGATTAAGTGCAGCATAAAGAAATTCTAAAGTCTGATTTGATGCTGAGATGGTGGATGAGTCATACCACAGTGTAACCGAAAAGCTGAACTGACGAGGAAGAGCTGGCGCAGTTCGTAAGAGGACAAGTCGCCACTCCCTGTGAGCCATTGACGATAACGCAGAGGCAGGGAACTCCAAGCCAGCAGCATCAGGTGATCTGATGGGGGCAGAATAGGAAGTGACCAGTCAGGGATAGATTGGCTTTAAGCCTTGAACAGACACAGAACAGACGACACGGAGAAGAGAAGAGAACGAAGATAGAGAAAGCAAGAACGAAGAAAAGACAGTAAAGTAAGAAGCGGAAACAGAGAGCCAAGCTGACTTAAGTTAGCATCTAGCAGACAGAAATCTTGAGAGGTTCAAGCAAACCCTGAGAGGATCTGTCGAGAATTGAGCACCACATTGGGCTCCTCCCATTAAAGACCATAGAGGTCAAGATCTAGTAAGGAATAGAGTCTGTGCACTCTAGTGGCTTGGGGGATCCAAGAACCACCCTACCAAGAATTATCTATTTCAGGAGACTCAGATTGAGCTCCTCATTGTAGTTCTCTGCTTTAAGGACACAATAAAAGAAGGCCACCATTGAAAGTTGGACCGGAGACGTAGCCCTAGAGGATAGGGTGAACTCCTTATTAATAGTGTTCTTGTATTTGCTTACTATGTTTCTCTTGTTGTTTTCCATATTTCCAGTGTATGTGTATTTTGCAATCTGATCGATTCGTTGCCTAAAATAACATAGACACACACCAACACATGAGTCTGTAATACCTTCATTTAATAATTAATTAACTGAGGTCACTCAAGGGTGATTTTTAGATCAAGTGGTATCAGAGCTCTAGGTTGTTAAGGTTAGACAAGCTTGTGTTGGTTTAGCTGTGAATGCTAACTAGATCAAAGCTCAAATTAGGAGAAGGATAGTTGGTCGAAACTAATCCCGAGATTGGGAGATTCTATCCTCGGAAGACAATGCCATAGGAAGGTTCTATGGCACCAGACCCTCAATTCATAGACAGTTTCCTAGCAATAAAGTCCATGCTAGAAGAAATGTATAGGGACTTTAGAAAACATAAGGATGAAGAATCATTAGGCTCTAAACAAGACAAGGGAGAAGATGAGTCTCACTTCCATGACCACTCAAAAGGAAAAGGGAAAGAGAAAATCTTTCTCACACCTCCTAACAGCCCTGAACACAAAAAGAAAGCATCTTTGATCAATCTAGATGTCAAATTTGATTTACCTATATATGATGGAGAGTTAAATGTAGAAAACCTGGACAATTGGATTAGACAAATTGATGTTTATTACAGAGTGCAGAATATTGACTCAGATAAGAGCAAGATTCAGCTGGCAAGCCTACGCCTTGGAGGCACTACCTTGGTTTGGTGGGAAGGCAGAACCCAAGCTGACATGAAAAGACAAGGTAAGACCATCTCTATCTGGAGTGTATTTGTTTCTGCAATAAAAAGCAGTTCTATCCATTGGCCTACATGCAGCAAGCCATGATGAGTTGGCAAACTCTTCGGCAGTTGAAATGGCAAAGTGTGCAAGGGTACACTCAAGAATTTAGAAAGAGAGCATTGATTCTAGGAATCTCATTAGACTCACCAGAGACTTTGTTGAAGTACATTGGTGGTCTACACAGTGACATGAGGCACACCATCCTCATGTTTAATCCCACTAGTATAGATGAGGTATCTGTACAAGCTACTCATCTAGAAGCTAGAGGAAAGAATGGAAAGCAAGAGCAAGGAGAAAAGAAAGCAGAAGTGGAAAGCAAGGAAGGCTAACACTACACAGAAGAGAAAAGCTTAATGCACTCACTGTAAAAAGGATGGGCATGATGATGAGCATTGTTGGATTCTGCATCCAGAGCTGAGACCTAAGAAGTTCGAGGGCAAGAAGAAGATTGTTGCAGCTATTCAGAAAGATTTGGGGTCAGACTCTAGAGATGAAACAGCCATTGCAGCCACAGGTATAAAAGGTAAGAATTCTAAAGAAACTACTAGTAATTCTGCACAATCCACTATTGATGAAGAAAATGAGAGAAAAAGACATGAGCTTTTCCATATTCAAGTTATTTCCAAACATCAAAAGATTGATACTTTGTTTGATAGTGGCTCACAAGTAAATTTAATTTCTGAAGCAATTGTAAAGAAATTGGGATTAGCAATTTCACCTCACAAGAAACCATACCCATTAGGATGGTTGAATGATAAAGCACAACTACAAGTGGCTAGACAGTGCAAACTCAAGTTTTCTTTTGGGTCAGCATTTGTAGATGAGGTTGAGTTAGACATAATTCCTTTGGATATATGTGGAATTGTTTTAGGAAGCCCTTACTCAAGTATGATAGAAAAGCTATTTTCTATAGAGCTAAGAACAAGTATCTACTTGTTAAAGATGGAATCGAATACTTTGTAAGAGCTCATAAGCTCAAGAATGATTATACTTTCATAAACTCGGGGCAGATGAAATGAATGATAAATTCATGAAAACAATTCTTACTGATGGTTGTAAAGGAAAAGAAACCTGAAAAAACCAATGTATTTGAGGGTTGTAATTCTAAATAGCAAGCTGGTTTAGAAAAGGTTGTTTCAGAGTATGATATCTTGTTTCAAGAACCTAAAGGTTTGCCACCCAAAAAGGAAATAGTGCATGATATTATTTTGCAGCAAGATGCTCCTTTGCCTAACATTGGAATGTACAAGTTATCTGCTTTAGAGAATTCTAAAATCAAGAAGCAGGTGCAGGAGTTGCTTGAGAAAGGGTTCATCAGGCCTAGCACATCACCATGTGGGTCACCAATCATTTTGGTGACAAAGAAAGATGGCTCATGGAGAATGTGCATTGATTACTGAGCACTAAATAAGATAACAATCAAAAATCGTTATCCCCTTCCTCGCATAATTGATCTTTTAGATCAATTGAAGGAAGTTGTTTATTTCTCCAAGCTAGACTTGCACAGTGGATACCATCGGGTCAAAGTTGCAGAACAAGATGCATGGAAGATTGCTTTCAAAACAAAGTAGGGATTGTATGAGTGGCTGGTTATGCCTTTTGGCTTAACTAATTCTCTTGTTACTTTCATGGGATTAATGAATGATGTACTCAGACCTTTTCTTGATGATTTTTTTATTGTGTATCTAGATGACATTATGATTTTTAGCAAAACATGGGAAGAACACTTAAAGTATGTTAAGTAGACACTAGATGTTTTGAAAAGAGAAAAACTTCATGTTAAACTCTCAAAATGTGAATTTGGCAAAACATCTCTGAATTATTTGGGTCATATAGTAGGGGGTGGTGAATTTAAGATAGATCCCTCTAAAGTGGCAGTCATTGTAAACTGACCTAAACCCAAATCTGCTATAGAAGATAGAAGCTTCTTAGGAGTAGCACAATATTGGAGGAAGTTAATTTCTAACTTTTCCTTAATTGCAGCTCCCTTAAATTCTTTAACGGGATTGAACAAGGTGTTTCAGTGGGGAGGCAAATAGCAAAAATCCTTCGACACCTTGAAAGAAAGGATTAGTACAGCACCTGTACTAGCACTGCCTGATCTTCAAAGACCATTTGAGATCCAAACAGATGCCAGTGACTATGCCATGGGAGCGGTGTTGACGCAGCACGATAAACCCATATGTTATTATTCTGAGACATTTAATTCTGCAGTGGTTAACTATCCTACATATGACAAAGAATTGTATGCATTAGTACAGAGTGTGAAAAAGTGGAAACATTACTTAATGGGCAAAGAGACAGTAATACATACTAATCATCAACCACTTCAATGTCTACACTCCCAAACTAAGTTGCAACAATCAGGACACTATAGATGGATTGGTTTTCTACAACAGTTTCATTTAGTCATCAGATATAAAAAGGGCATACATAATAAAGTTGCAAACATGTTATCTAGACCCATTATAAATGCATCTACTATACTTAAGCATAATTCTATGTTACATGAGAGCTACATTGAACAATATGCTCAAGATATAGATTTTAAAGATGTATATGCAACTTTAAGTCAAGGAAAACAAGTAGAAGAATTTGATTATCATGTAAAGGACCGACTCTTATACCATTGTGGGAAGTTATGCATTCCACAAACTGAAAGAGTAAAGATAATTCGAGAAGCACACACTTCTCTAATATCAGGTCACTTTGGGGTAAGTAAAACAGTTGCATAGCTGCAAAGATTTTGTTATTGGCCAAAAATGAATGAGACAGATTCTAGATATGTAAGACGGTGTACTATGTGTGCTAAAAGCAAGCCCAGCAATAGAAAACTAGGCTTGTACACTCCATTACCAGTTCCTTCTCACCCTTGGGAAAGTGTTTCCATGGATTTTGTTGGAGGACTGCCTAAATCTAGGAAAGGTCATGATTATCTATATGTTGTTGTGGATAGGTTCAGCAAAATGTGTATTTTGATACCTTGTAATAAACATATTACAGCTAAACAAACTGCAAAACTGTTCTTTGAACATGTATGGGTTCATTTTGGATTACCCACTTCCATTGTATCTGATCGAGAAACTCGATTTGTGGGGAAGTTTTGGTCAAGTCTGTGGGAACTAATGGACACAAAATTGAAGAAAAGCACAGCTTGTCATCCACAAACTGATGGCCAGATAGAAGTAGTTAACAAGACAGTGATCCAGTTACTCAGAGGATATTGCAGTAAACATCCTAAGCTTTGGGATGAACATTTGTGTTATGTGCAGCATGCTTACAACAGAGCAAAACATTCTTCTACACAGAGATCTCCTTTTGAGACCTTTTTTGGTTTCACACCGAGGTCTCCTTTGGATTTTGTCTTTGGTAAAGATACCACAGTTGAGGGACACAGTGATGTGGACAGGGCAACTAGGTTCATTGAACAAATCCAAGAGATCCACCAGGTAGTATAGGAACAGCTGGAAAAGAGCCAAGCCAAATACAAGGCAAGGCATGACAAGCATCAGATGGAGCATAGTTTCAAAGTTGGTGACCAATTCTAGTTGTATATCAGCAAGGACAGGATGCAAGGTGAAGGCAAAACGCTAAAGCCTATCAGGTATGGACCCTTCAAGATACTTGAGAATATTGGTGAGAATGCTTTTCGCCTTGATCTACCAGCTTACATGCACATCTACTCAGTCATAAATGCAGATTGCTTGAGATTGTTTGAACCCTCACTAATTGAGGATCCCGAAGAGCAGAGTCAATTGCCTTCTATTGATGACTTGCTACCTAAATATCTTAATGAATTGCAGGAAGACACAGTTCTAGATAGGAAGGTGAGGACAACAAGCAGAGGAGATGTTGAGTACCTCAGAATTGGGCTCAAGGGTTCAAACTCGAGCAATGCAAAGTGGATAGAGATTGGACAAGTGAGAAAATTGTACCCTCACTTAGTCGATGCTTGAAAACCAACTTTTGGTGGTCCAAAAGCTTTTTCAGTGGGAAGGTTGTGATCTGAATTGGATCCATGAAGATTATCACAGTACCATGACTGTATCAAATCAGGACAAAAACTCTGAATTCAAGAGCACAGAACGATCAGGAATGTTGGACACAGATTTTCATTGATGTCAATATGGCAATATTTGAGGAGTAGATAGAGACGAGAGGAGCAGACAGAGCCGAAGAAGAGGAGCACACAGAGCCATCAGAGCAGATGGAGATGAGAGGAGCAAATATACCACATATAATGCTATCAGGAGCCATCGGGAGCCGTATAGGCCACAAAAGCCTATCGAAAGCTTATTGGGCCTATAAAGCCCATATATGCGTTTAATATATTATCAGAACAGAAACCATATAATTATACATTAGCATAAATGGAGGCGTGCAAAAGACAAGAATAATTAACGACTATCGGATCCACAGATGAACGATAGAGGATGAATTGCAGGGGCTATCGGGAGAAGCGGGTGGAATGCATTGTGAGCCGTCGGATCATATAAATCAACAATGGAGATCGCATCAGAAGGAGGTATCGGGAGGAAATATGGATGAAGGAATGAAGGCCATTGGATCTGATGATAGGCAGTAGATCTGACGGTTAATGGAGGTGGAATATTCATGGATATTAACGCGCGGGAGAAAAGCGGTTTCGGGTGGTAGGCAGTTTCCCCGCACCGCTTACCGGGGCTCGATGGTATCCGTATACGATGGCGCAATCCTGTAAGATCACGACGCGTGGCAGACAAAAACCATCGCCCTCGGGGGTTAACGTGTGCACAAGTTGCACGATTGGGGCTTGCGACTACCATCCGATCGTGCGACAGACAGTCAGACGACGAGGAAAGTGCACAGGGTTTAATCATGCAGTAAACATAGTGGAGACCATTGATCGTGGGTGATCGACGGTGGAGATCAAGGCGGATGCTTAATTACAGAGGTGGAGATCAAGGCGGATGCTTAATTATGACAGGGAGAAGTTTATCTCGAGGATTGAATGAAGGCATGGGGCTTCAAAGAGTTCTGTAAAAGGATGGAGGAAAGCGGGGAAAGAAGATTTTCATGGAAGAAACAGAGACATCTGAAAGTGGGAGCGGAGGAGAATATAGGTTTAGGAAGGATTTAGAGGAGAATAGAAGCAGCAAGAGGTTAAAAGAGTGTAAGGAAACTGAATGAGAGGAAGGTGAAAAGACTATTGCGTGCTGCTTTCTCGACACAAACCTGCTTCTTACCCATCAAAAGCTTAATCTTATAGTAGAGCTAATAGTCACAGTGATCAAGGAGGGAAGCTGAAAGATCAAGCGAGTCAGAGGAAACAACAGTGACTGAGGAGGAAGCCTAAGAGACGGTGTAAGCGGAAACGAATGGACAAAGGCATGGGAATGTATAAAACAGTAGAAACAGAGAACTGTTGGTGTGGTTATGGTGGTGAAGAACCCGAGGGTGAGATAGTAGAAGCAGCAGAGGCAAAATAGGTAGAAAAAGCAGCGGAGGTTGTAGAGCAGAAAAAGCAGCAGAGGCAGGAGAGAAGGAGTGAGATAACCTCAGTTGAATAGAGTGTAGCAGCATACCTATTTATACCAAGGTTGGGTTGGAGCCCAAGAGGTTGGAGCCTCAGAACTGAACAGGACTGAAGTCATTGGGGTAGGTGCTCCTAAGTGCAAAACCACTACAAAACAGAGTTGGTGCTCTGGAGGTTGGAGCCTCACTGAAGTCCAAGTTGGAGCTTGGCAACTATTCACAATCAGATTTATACTTATATTGTATTTATTTCTTTGCACTATCTTGAGTTTTAATAAAAGCATTAAATTCAGCTGTTGATTTCTGTGTTCTGTGTATACATATACATATCTATATAGGTTGTTGGCAATCACTAGAACAATTAAAAAAAAAAATTGTAAGAAATACTGATTCACCCCCCCAGTATTTCCAACAATTGGTATCAGAGCAGGCTTCTTCATACTAGCCTAACAGCTTGAAGAAGGATCCGCAACCATGATGAGAAACCACGAAGCATCAGGAAGACCTCCTTTGTTCGATGGCACTAACTTTGGTTTCTGGAAAAAAAGAATGACTTACTACTTAATGTCCCTTGGACCCGAAGTCTGGCAATTTGTTCAAAATGAATACAAAACTACGTCCACTCTTCCAACAGACCAAGATGAGAGGAAAGACTACATCGCAAATGCAAAGGCCATGAACTCCATCACTAGTGGAATCACTGATTCCGAGTTTACAAAAATCATGCACTGTGCCTCCGCCAAAGAAATGTGGGAGAAGCTAGTTGTCTTGTACGATGGAGACTCAAAAGTCAAAAAGGCAAAGCTTCAAACTCACAGAAGACAATTTGAAAGTTTTAGGATGGAAGATGAAGAAGATATTGCAGCATACCTCCTCCAAGTAGCTAAAGTGGTAAATTCCTTGAAAGGATTGGACGAAAAAGTTGAAGAAAGTACCATTGTTCAAAAGGTATTAAGGTCTCTTCCAGACAAGTTTGACTCCAAAATAAGTGCTATAGAAGAAGCAAAGGATCTAGATACCCTCAAAATGGATGAACTCCATGGAATTCTCACTGCCTATGAAATGAGGAAAGGTGGCCCAAGCTCCAAATATGCAGCATTCAAGGCCTCAAGGTCAAAGAAGGGGAAAGAAAGGAATGATTGTAGTGATGAGTCAGATGTGGAATTTGAATTGGCTCAATTTGTACGAAAGTTGAAGAAAGGATCTAAGCTTAAAGGCAAGTATCCTCTTATTTGTTTTAAATGTGGTAAAATAGGTCATTATGCAGCAAAATGTCCTCATAAACATGTTGATATTGCAACAAGATGATGGAGCTTAGTGAAAAGAGTCGCCTTCACTAAGTGGGCCCGCAAGCTATTTTTGGCGCAAATCTATTTTTAGACTATGTCTATTTTTAGACATATGGATCATGTCTATGGATTGCAGGTTCCTGTTTATGGATGATTGGTCAAGTTGGGAAAAATAGATGGACTTCTATTTTTTATCAAAGTGTGAGTGATCACAGTGTGAGTGATCAAAGTCTATTTTTAGACTGGCTGTCAAAAATAGAAAAGTCAAATATTATTGTCTCATAATAATATTTGGACTATAAACTTGATCTTATTCTCTTGGAGCACTTCAGTTTGAGCTACAGAGGTGGCACATGCAGCTGTCAGAAGGAAATACGCTTTTCTTATGAGTCAGTTGAGTTGTTGCATGCATGACTTCAGTTAGAACTCAACCGATTGAGTTTGGTGGAGTTGATTGTGGAGTTGATGGAGTTGTGTTCAGTTTGACTTAGTTAAACTAGTTGTAATTAGTCTAACTGCAAATAGACTAATGATGAGTTGTTAAACTAATTATTAACTCATGATGCAACTAATGAATACATCAGTTAACTCAGTTGCATGTCAGTGCATGTTCAGTTCAACAGGGACAGGTGGTAGAGAATCAGATTGCTATCAGTTGTGACTATAGTTGTGCACCAGATCTTTCACAATCAAGGGATTGAGTATGCCAATGAGTTTGCTCACGTATTTTCCCAGTATTGTAGCCTTTGCTCACGTCCAACAAAGTGTGAGTGATTATTTTGAGGTGAAATACGAGTTTGGTAAGCCATTCTCATCAGTTCTTGAGTAGGTATTGAGCAGTGGAGGCAGGCAAGCAGTGGAATAGATTTGGAGATCAGATCTGAGCTGTATTGTGTGTAACAGGTGGAGCTGGTACTGGATTTCTTGTGATAAGCATTGTACTTTGTAATGTTACATGGTCTCAATCATTAATATACAGATAGTGTGGGGTTTTTAGCGAGATTCTTTCCCCAGGTTACATACTGTGTTAATGTGTGAATGCTCTTGATGTTTTATTGTTATTGATGCTGTTATGTTGATGATCAACGTAGAGGAGCTTATGTATTCTGTATGTATTCCGCAATAGTACATGATCAGGATAATCTCTGTTGAATATGTGTTAAATTATTCAAAATTTCTACGTGGTATCAGAGCAGGTTAGATAATTGTAGAAAAAAAAAAAAAAAAATCTACATGGTATCGGAGCTGTTGATCATCAGATCTACTATTCAGGAAGTGTATACATTCTATTTCTTCAGGCAGAGTCTATAATCGGGCCAGGTAGCCTCTGGATTCATCCTTCCTTTGGAAGGTGAGATATTCGGTGAATGCCCATACAGTCAATCTCTGTACGAGAAATATTGTGTTCTCACGAATCTTAGATCCGAGGCTGTTGAGTTGGAGCTGGTGGAAAATCGAATTTGCAACAGTGTTGTTGAAATGTCTTTCAACGGATTGCAAATGTTATTCCAAAGCAAGAGTGGCCTGGCGCTCAAGGATAAACTCAGAAACAATAAAGGTGAGAATGGATCTTCATCAAAGGTATGTGATGAAGAGAATTGCGCTTTGGCTGCCAAAGCAAAGAAGGGGAAGAACAAGAAAGCTTCTCATTCCGGTGCGAAAGGCAAGAAGCAGGATATGTCTAAGGTGAAGTGTTTTCATTGTCACCAGCACGGACACTATGCCACAAATTGTCCGCAGAAGAAGAAGAACAAGCAAGCTGCTGGATCTGCAGGGGGGGAGGCCTTAGCTTCTCAATTTGAGCTTGATTTTTCATTGATCACATGCTTGGTTTCAAGGGTGATGGGATCCGTGTGGTTCTTGGACAGTGGTGCATCTTTTAACATGATGGGAGATAGAGATTTTTTCTCTGATCTGGAGGACAAATATCTTGGAGTGCACATCGAGATGGGCGATTATGGTAGATACAGGACCGGTATCGGTACCATTTCCTTTGAGAGGGAGTCTGGTAAACCCTTCGTATTGAAGGAAGTCATGCATGTTCCAGGATTGAAGAAGAATCTTATCTCGGTGGCGATGTTAGAAGACAAGGGGTATGATGTTGTTTTTAGCGAGGGAAAGGCCTTCCTGCGCAACAAGACAACCGGTGAGACCCGGAAGATAGGGGTTCGAGTGAGGAACCTTTATCAGTTGCATGTAGATGGATGCGCAGCAATGGCAAGCAAGGCAGAAGGATTGGTGAGCCGGGATGATGGCGAGTTGTGGCACAGGATATTGGGTCACCTTCACCATGGAGCCTTGAAGATACTGCAGCAGATCACTACAGGGCTTCCTAAAGGCACACTTGCACAATCAGATCAGTGCAAGGGGTGTACTTTGGGGAAGTTTGTGAAAGCCACCTTTCACGAGAAGGATAGTCGCGCCACGACGATCCTTGAGAGAATTCACACAGACATGTGTGGACCTTTCTCAGTTGCTTCGACAGCAAAACACAGGTATTATGTGATTTTTGTTGATGATTTCTCTCGTAAGTGCTGGATATTCTTCATGCAGAAGAAGAGCGAGACATATTCAAAGATCTGTGAATTCAAAGCACTGGTCGAGAAGGAGTCGGGGAAGAAGGTGAAGGCTCTTAGGAGTGATAATGGTGGTGAATACATCTCGGACGAGTTCAAGGATTTCTGCAAGGCAGAAGGGATTCGTAGAGAGCTCATAGCTCCCCATAACCCACAGCAGAACGGGGTAGCTGAGCGGAAGAACAAAACGATCGTGGGTGCTGCACGGGCAATGTTGCATGATCAGGGCCTACCCCTTCACTTGTGGGCGGAAGCATGCAATACAGCAGTTTATGCGCAGAACCGTTGTCCTCATAGGATACTTGGCATGAGTACACCTGAGGAGACTTATTCTGGTAAGAAGCCTGATCTTTCTCATTTGAGGATTTTTGGTGCTAACGTTTACATGCATGTGACGAAGGATGCCAGGAAGAAGTTGGAGCCAACCACAGAGGTTGGGATATTTGTGGGGTACACTGATACGCCCCACGACTATTGTGTGTATTTTCCAGACAGTGGTAAAACTGTTGTGCGACGGGATATAAAATTTCAGGAGGAGAAAGCCATGAAGTGTTCGCTTGAGAGGGAGCTACACTTGCATGCAGATGAGGAGCTATTAGTTCCTAAGGATGAGCTTCAGGACGTGGATCAGCCACAGGACGAGGTTCATGGAGTGGAAGAGACCACTCATGCAGCGCCAACCATCAGAGGGCGAAAGCGCTTGACAGAAGCTGAGCGACTGGCTCAAGATGCAGAGAAAGTTGTAGGACCACCTATAGCCCAACGCAGGCAGAGACAGTCACTTGATCAGTACACTGGATACATGGCTCTGATGAGCAAGTGTGTTGTGACTGAGCCATCCTCTTTCGAGGAAGCTGTGGAGGATCCCGCATGGGTAGACGCCATGGTGGAAGAGTATGATTCTATTGTCAGAAACAGTGCATGGGAGATTGTTCCTAGACCGGAAGGGAAATCAGTGGTGGGATCGAGATGGATCTACAAGGTCAAGCAGGCAGCTGACGGGAGTGTGGAGAAGTACAAGGCAAGATTTGTTGCCCGAGGCTTTTCACAGATAGAGGGGATCGATTATGAGGAGACCTTTGCACCTGTCGCAAGGTATTCTTCCATACGGACGATTCTTGCTCTCTCAGCGCAGATGGGATGGCACATTCATCATATGGATGTGAAGACTGCGTTCCTCAACGGAGTCATTGAGGAGGAGGTGTACATTGAGCAACCCGAAGGCTTTGAGGTCTTCAGCAGCGAGTCTCATGTGTGCAGGCTCAAGAGAGCGTTGTATGGGTTGAAGCAAGCACCACGTGCTTGGTACACACAGATAGACAGTTATTTCACAGGACTTGGATTCTCCAAGAGCGAGGCGGATCCTAACCTATACCAGATTGTGGTGGAGGGTAAGTTGCTTATCATTGTACTGTATGTTGATGATTTGATTCTAACGGGTGATGAGCTGTTGATACTGTCATGCAAGAAGGATCTTGCTACAGAGTTTGAGATGAAGGACTTGGGCCTCCTTCACTATTTCCTAGGATTGGAAATATGGCAGCGCAGTGGTGGATTGTTTGTTTCTCAGGGCAAGTATGCTCGGGAGATACTGGAGAAGTTCAACATGCATGGCTGCAAGCCTGTTGATACTCCTCTTCCTGGAGGTTGGAGGAAGGAGGATGCCACTTCGGGAGAAGAAGTGGATGCCACTATTTATTGACAGTTGGTGGGGTCGCTGATGTATTTGGTCAATACACGACCTGATATATGCTATGCAGTTAACCAGCTTTCACAAGCTATGGTTAAGCCTACCAAGCTCTTCTGGAAGGCGGGCAAGCATGTATTGCGCTACTTGAGAGGCACATCGGGATATGGTTTGTGGTACAGACAGGAGGATGAGGTGAAGCTATGTGGCTTCACGGATGCAGATTGGGCAGGGAGCCGAATGGACAGAAAGAGCACATCAGGAGGGGTCTTCAGTATTGTATCGACAACAGTTTCTTGGTACAGCAGGAAGCACAGATCCGTGGCACTCAGTTCAGTGGAGGCCGAGTATATGGCAGCAAGTTTAGCTGCATGCGAGGCTATATGGATGAGGAAGATCCTGGTTGGTTTGTTCGGTTCTCATTTGGATCCTACTGTGATTTACTGTGATAACCGGAGTTGCATTAAACTCTCGACTAATCCTGTATTTCATGATAGATCTAAACATATTGACATCAGGTACCATCATATCAGAGACTGTGTGCAACGGAGGATCATGTTACTTTCATACATTCCAACGGAGGATCAAGATGCTGATATTCTGACGAAGGCTCTCACCAGGAGCAAATTCAAGTACCACCGAGGCAGGATAGGGGTTGCTGATAATCCATATCTTGTCGAGAGGGAGTGTTGAGATTGCAACAAGATGATGGAGCTTAGTGAAAAGAGTCGCCTTCACTAAGTGGGCCCGCAGGCTATTTTTGGCGCAAGTCTATTTTTAGACTATGTCTATTTTTAGACATATGGATCATGTCTATGGATTGCAGGTTGCTGTTTATGGATGATTGGTCAAGTTGGGAAAAATAGATGGACTTCTATTTTTGATCAAAGTGTGAGTGATCACAGTGTGAGTGATCAAAGTCTATTTTTAGACTGGCTGTCAAAAATAGAAAAGTCAAATATTATTGTCTCATAATAATATTTGGACTATAAACTTGATCTTATTCTCTTGGAGCACTTCAGTTTGAGCTACAGAGGTTGCACATGCAACTGTCAGAAGGAAATACGCTTTTCTTATGAGTCAGTTGAGTTGTTGCATGCATGACTTCAGTTAGAACTCAATCAGTTGAGTTTGGTGGAGTTGATTGTGGAGTTGATGGAGTTGTGTTCAGTTTGACTTAGTTAAACTAGTTGTAATTAGTCTAACTGCAAATAGACTAATGATGAGTTGTTAAACTAATTATTAACTCATGATGCAACTAATGAATACATCAGTTAACTCAGTTGCATGTCAGTGCATGTTCAGTTCAACAGGGACAGGTGGTAGAGAATCAGATTGCTATCAGTTGTGACTATAGTTGTGCACCAGATCTTTCACAATCAAGGGATTGAGTATGCCAATGAGTTTGCTCACGTATTTTCCCAGTATTGTAGCCTTTGCTCACGTCCAAAAAAGTGTGAGTGATTATTTTGAGGTGAAATACGAGTTTGGTAAGCCATTCTCATCAGTTCTTGAGCAGGTATTGAACAGTGTAGGCAGGCAAGCAGTGGAATAGATTTGGAGATCAGATCTGAGCTGTATTTTGTGTAACAGGTGGAGCTGGTACTGGATTGCTTGTGATAAGCATTGTAATTTGTAATGTTACATGGTCTCAATCATTAATATATAGATAGTGTGGGGTTTTTAGCGAGATGCTTTCCCCGGGTTACATACTGTGTTAATGTGTGAATTCTCTTGATGTTTTATTGTTATTGATGCTGCTATGTTGATTATCAACGTAGAGGAGCTTATGTATTGTGTATGTATTCCACAATAGTACATGATCAGGATAATCTCTGTTGAATATTTGTTAAATTATTCAAAATTTCTACAAAACATGTGTTAGCTACCTATACCAATAGGTTTCATATTTCATGATTGGCAATGAAAAGGTCCAAATATGCTCTGCTTTGATGATGCAAAGATCACATATTACCATAAGAATATAATCTGTGCTTGTAGCTTGATGTGGACTCAATTTTGATGGATGGTCCAACAGTCTAATCTGGATCATGCCATGTTTTGAATTTTCAGTTGTAGAATAGAGAAAGAAGTCTGTCCAAACTGTTTAATCTTGGCAGACAAGTAGTTCAGGTAGAGAAGAGAAGGCTCCCAACAGCTTAATCTGGGATCTTGGAAGAAATAAGGGTAGAAGTAGATAGAAAAACAAAAGAAAAAGCCAAGGAAAAGAAAAGGCAAGTAAGGGTCTGCAAGCCTAAGTGCACCCTCGAAGGAGAAATAAAAAATGCAAGGCAAATAGATGGGTAGGCAGTAGGGGTTGCAGAAAGGTCATTTCTTATAAGTTGCATGTGTGCTAACTTTGTTTACCAAAGCAAAATCAATAAATTGAGAAGGTGTCATTCTTCATCAACTTGCAGCAAGCAAAGAAACATGTCTAACCTCCCTTCTTCCCCCTTTTCCATTTCATTACTAACACTCCCTCATCAGTTGAGATTCATGGAAGAAATTATGGTTTCATGGTGGTTCTTGATCTTTTGAGAAGCCACATTTCTTGTCTAAAATTCTTTTCATTTTGATCTACTCCCTAAACTAAGTAAGTTTCAAATGAACTTAGTGATTTCCCCCCTCATTCACATTTTCCCCCATATTAACTCTAACTCTATTATATAATTCCCCTATATTACCCTTTCCCTAGTATTATAAACACCATGGTGTATAAACCCCAAATTTTGTATAAATATCCCTCCCCTTGGCATTATAGCCAATAAATCCTCTGTCAGGGATCAAATTGGCATCTGGTCACTTTGATGAACCTAAACCTCACCCCTCTCCCTTCTTTAAAGTCATTCCACCCATTAAACCTTCGTTTGTAAAGAAAAAACCCTATAAAAACCCCCTCCTACCCATAAACCCCTTTCAAATTGTAAAATAACCCAAAAACCCACCTTTTGCAGCTATTCCAAAGTTTCGGCGCATATGTTTGATTTTTCAAAATACATTGAAAAACTTTACAAAACACCATATCCTAATGTTTTCCGCCGGGCGCAAATTCCAAAACAAATAATAAATTAATCCCGCCCCCCATCCGTATTGTCCGATCACATCACCCTTCCGTCAACCGTCGGATCGGACCCATGTGATCCGACGGCCCTCGTTCATATCGGAGCGGCCCCGACGTCCGACAGATACCTTCCGATATCTGTCAGAAGGTGACGTCAGGTGCCCGCCACGCGCCTTCCCCACAATGCATCGGAGGTACGTCTGACACATTCCACCTCCGTAGCTATAGCGGTGCGATATAAAACTGCTAACCGTTTCCGGTTTCGGTCAATCCGCTCATCCAGCGTCATCCCCACGTCATTGCCACCTCGCCATCGCGTCAACCTTTTTGTCCGCCCCCGTGACAATGTGTCTGCCACCGCATCATCTCCGTGGACCAATAGCAGCTCGCCACCTCACCCAATGACGTCATGCTGACGTCATCCGACTCCGACCCCACCCGATGACATCATGCTGACGTCATCCCAAAAACGCGCCAATATTGCCAAAAATCCATTTTTAGGCCAAAATCTCGTGTTTTTTCCACTTTTGGCAAAAGACACTACTGTTATTTCTGCATGCTGCTCACGTCCAAACTAGCACCAGCCTGCTAAAGTCGATTCCGAGACCGCCAGAGCCTCCATTTGCACCTGCATTCGCAACTCTTGCCGACGAATTCACCAGGTATTCTTCAAAATCATCCCATAAAACTGGTTTTATCCATAATTCCGCAAATAAACTGTTAACAGACTTTAAAACTCTGTTTTCACCGTTAAACACACAGTGACCTGCACTTATATCCAGCCAGTGAAGCCATTAAACTCCTGTAGGGCCGCATTTGACAAATTGAGTTGAAATTCACAGCTAGTTCGCGCAGTCGTGAACTAGGAACTTTAACTGACCAAATTCACCACAGAAAACACTTTGCTCAGTCCTGCTACTGTTTTATCAGTCCTTTAAGCAGTATTTCAATTGCTGCAACTGTCTCACTCACCCTCTGTTCCATACACTTCACATTTCTCCCTCAAAGAAAACTCTTTGGGTTGCTCTGCATAGCAACTCTATCCACAATCCTAGGAGAAGTCATGGATCCACCAGTAGCTCCAATAGCATTAAACATTGCTCCATTAAATGCCCCTCAGAGACAATTAGAATGGCAGTCTCTGGCAGACATGGACTATCAGATTTCAGAGGAAATGCTGATGGGTACTAAATTCCACATCCACCTGCTCAATGAACTGAAGGCTAAGCACGAGGCTGGAACAGATGTGCTGGGCATATGGGGCTCATTCCTCCCTATTTTCAAGCTCCCTCAAGTTAACCAATTCCCTGAGTTGATCCATCTGTGTGCTGAAAATTATGACCCCACTCAGAGGGCAGTTCTTGACCCTTCAGGATCAGCTGTGTTTTATGTCACCCCAGAAGCTATGAAGGATATGCTCTGCTTCAGGACTGAGAAGAAACTGGTCCCTCTATCACTTGTAGACCTGATAAATCAAGGAGCCAGAATGACAGATGCTCAGGCCACCAAACTAAACCAGCTATACATTGGCTTTGACTCTGTGAAGTATCCTCCTATCAATCAGGTATACCTCAACCAACTGGGCAGAGATCTAGCAGACATGATTAGTCCCATTTTGGGCTACAACTCCATTGAGTTTGTTGATAAAACTATGCTAGTAATCATGCTCATGTTTGCTCCTGGCAAGTCTCCTATCTTCTATGACTATGCCACCTATATAGCAGACAAAATACATGAGCAACTAATGAACTTGGCAAGAGAAAGGGTGTTCAGGTATACCACTTGATCTTATATCATCAACATCAGAAATTCTCTTTTCCAATCAAAAGAGAGGATGCCCAAGGCAATCCAAGATCAGTGGTCTATTGGTCATCTGTTTTCCACTGTAGAGGTGAAACTCCTTATACTTATTGTGAGTTCATAGATCAGTTCATCCACCCAGCTATGTCAATGTTGATGGGCTCACCTCCACC
Organism: Pinus tabuliformis; assembly: GCA_031772625.1. NCBI lineage: Eukaryota > Viridiplantae > Streptophyta > Pinopsida > Pinales > Pinaceae > Pinus > Pinus tabuliformis. The sequence goes on from CM062807.1 coordinate 736,314,322, forward strand.
AAGGCTCACAGATGAAATGCAAAGGATCCTGCAACTATCCAAATCATACAGCATTGGGGACTGGTACTTTTACCAGCACCACACCGTCATCAGGATGTATGGGTGTGAACTGCCTCCCTACAGACTACCCAAATATGGGCCTATGAGGCTATTTGCCCTAGAATACTTCAGGCAGTTTGGCAATGTTGATGTGCTTCACTTTTCAGGCAAAGGCAAGAAAGCACAGTTGAAAGTCAGGAACCAACTGGGCCACTTTGTCTATAACCAAAGGGAGGAGGGTTGGAAAGAAGCAGACAGGATGCTTGAGTCCCTTGGCCTTCAAACTAGTTTCCTCTGGAAACCTTATGACCCCAACCACTTCATCACTTTGAGAAGGCTCAGATATAGGCTCTCTGGCTATGATCATGTAAAAATCCCTCACATTGAAAAACATGCTAACCAAGCAAAATGGAGGAGAGGAACCCTAGAAGAGCCGGTTACACAAGAAGAGCTGAATCAAAGAGCAGTGAGGAATCTTAAAAAGATGGCTGACCTTGAACTTTGTTCACAGGTGTTTTCACTGCCGAGCACACAAGTAGGAGCAGTTGCATCCTCCTCGACTGCAAATCAGCAAGCACCCAAAGCCACTGAAGATATATCTGGCAAGGGCAAGCAAAAAGAGATGGATACTGAACAGCCACCGCATGAGAAGATGCAGCAACAGCAGCAACAGGTACAACAACAACAACAACAGCAAGTGCAGCAAGAAGAAGGGCAGCATAATAAAGAGCAGCCCCCATAGCAAGAAAGGGCAGTTGAAGCCCCAATTTCCACAAAACAGCAGGCACAAAATACAGTGCCTCCTGGGCAAGAAACATCAGTTGATGCATCAATCCTCCAAACTCCACAAAAGGAGGATACTAGCCGAAAAAGGGATAGAGAAACTCCCTTGACCACATCAGAAAGTCATGGTGAGAAAAGACAGAGAATGAACCCTTTCTCTGATGAGGAAATGCCAACAGGGCAGTCTCTGGGCATGGGCCCACCTAGCAGGGAAGTATCTGCAAGTTCCTTCCAAGGGGAACAGAACAGAACTGTGGGAGGAGAAGTCAGCTCCTCTAGCCAGCAGAGGGAGGGTGAACTGAGCATCAAGCAGCAGTTCATAGACATAAAGAAAAGGAGTGAACCCATAAAAATACAGCTGTATAATCATTTGCTGAAGATGGCTCCCACCAACCAACAAAGACTGATGTCTGCTTTTGATGTCAGTGAAGGCAAGATGATCATGAGTCATTTCTTACGAGCTGTAGCACAGCCCCAAACTCATGCAAATTATATAAGGACCAATCTTGAGGTCCTTGCCAAAGACATCCACCCAATGGATAAAATTGAGTTGCACAAACAAACAGGTGAGATGGTCTATGCCTCCTTGGCAGACAAAACCTTGGACAACTACAGGCTGGAAAATAGCCTTAATAATACAGCTGCCCAACTTGAGTTGGAAAGGGCATCATCACAGGCTAAGGACAATAGAATTAGGTCCTTAGAAGATATAATTATCGAGATTGGGCATGATCCCAAAGATATCAAGGGCATCCAGGAGATATTGAAGTTAAGGGATGCAGACATGGCTGCTTTGAAGAAAAAGATAAAAGTGCCAGCCACAATTCACCCTCAAACAGATGAGGTTGCCCAGCAGAGGCATGATAAGGAAGCCACAGATTTACTGGTGTCTCTCTATAAACAGCTCATCCAGGCACAAGAAAAGCTGGGAGAATCAGAGGCTGCACAGGCAGCATTACAGGCAGCTTTGGAACAAAGAGAAGAAGGACAGACCTCCCAGCCTCCTCCTGAAGTAATAAATCTTGAGGAAACTGCTCCACCTACTGTTCCTCCTCCTCGACAGCCAGAACAAGCAGCAACATCCACCTCAGCAGCACCACCAGCAACAGAGCAGGCCCCAAGCCTGGACATGCAAAAGCTGAGGAATGAGATCCAGGCCCTGGAAGCTCAAATGACAGAGCTGAATGAGACCAGGGATAAATTGGCCAAAGTGAATGACAGATATGATAAATCCAAGCAGTCTGTAGCAGAAAAGGGCAGGGAGATAAAAGCCCTTAAAGACAGGATCAAAGAGCTAGAAAATGAGCTCAAATTAGATAAAGTTGTGGCTGAGCTTAAAATAGTGTTGTGGGCTAACATTGGCCAATCTATCAATGAGCAATGGCAATATATTGAAACAATCCATGAGCAGTTGGACCTCATTCCAAAAGCACAGACTGAAATTTAGAGAGCAAGAGCTGCTCTAAGCAACATGCCTGAGATAGCCACCAGGATGATCAATGTGCTTAACAATAGGACAAGCACTCAGTTGGCTTCCATGGGAATTCCAAATAGAACTGAGCACATTCAGTTGATCAAAAGGGTTCTCACACTGAGAAACTTAGTGCAGACATTGGAAAGAAGAACACAGGATATGCAGACTGAGGTGAACAGATTTTTGGAGAAGTTTCAAGTGTTAGAAAACAGAGGGCTCCCTAGCTTACTGAACAGCGCAGGGAGATTGTTCACGCATGACCAGTATGCCAAAAGGGTCAACACGTTTGCCACTAGCCAGATCAATGAGAAGCCCAGCACCTCAGAAGAAACAGGGCCAGCCACAGGACAGACTCTCTATAACAGAGTAGAGAATTTATTTTTTATAATGAATGAAATCAAACACCTGTTTGAGGCCCCTCCCAATTTTTATAAGTATACAGAGGCAGAGGAGACTATGGATGCAATCCTCAGGCATCAATTACCTACACAGGACTGGTGGACCAAGGCAATACAAAAGATTTTGTAAACAGTGAGCCATTCACCAAATTTTGTTCATAAAAATATGAATTGTCATGCAAAGCACAGTTTAATAAAATCAGCATACAAAGGAAAGATGAAAGGCTAAGCTAACTCAGCAGGGCTATTCGGTCACCACAGCAGCAAGCACAGTCACAGGTGGCAGGGCCGAGAAGATACAGCGCAGCAAACGTAAAGGCACATTTTCCAACATTAAAGCAAAGCGTTCCAACCGACTCAGTGACCTCCAAAGGTCAAAATATCCTCTGACAGACTTAAAGAGCAGTTATGTTGTATTCAAAGCTGTAATAACTTCTTTTCTACTTTTCTGTACGAAGTAATGAAGATATTTCTCTCTCAGATGACTCAATGCCTGAGATATTTTGTATAAACATTTCTATAAAGTCCCCTTCGCATGAGTTTGCAAAGGATTGTTGTTGATTTCTCCTGAAGAAGTTCTTATGCTGTAATCCTTTCAGAGTTTAATAAAGAAAGTGATGGAATTTCTCGGATTTCTGAAGTGTTGAATGCGTTCTGGTGTCTGTTGAAAACTGCAGGATTCCTGTGTACTTCACAATACAATAAGTTTCTGTAACTCTCTTTGTTATGTGCTTTAATCTTTTACAACCCATATATGTTTCCAATTTCTAAGTGTTTAGCAACAAGGAAAAAGAATAACCTTCAGGACTTATTCAAGGAATACCCTGAGTTCAATCTGTGTTGTTAATGAATGTTTTTCTTCAGCTGTAATCTTGATAAGTGTAATTCTTAATTGCTGCACTTTCAGAATATATCTTTCACAGTGAACTTTGTTTCAGGAATTCAAGTTTGCTCCTGTGCAACATGTTTCACTTTCATATCACCAGCTCAATAGAGAATTCTTAATTGCTTTCTGTTGGCTGACCATGCTTCACCACTTAAGTTTAAATTTGTTTGTTTAAAGATACACAATAGGCCCTGCAGTCCGAACATCACCACTCCTGTATTTCAAAGCATTTCACAACTCTAGACTCCATTGCCCAATGATATACTATTCTCTGAACACTACACCTTAAGCCCTGAAAGAAATCCTTCAACCAAAATATAAACCAAAAAACCTGAGCATAATAACTAGCCTAAAACACCATCAAAACAGAGACAAATTATAAAGAGAGAGCCCTCTCTGATTACAGTTTGGCTAGGAACTGTGATCCAAAGATTGGTTAGTGGTTACCCCGGCCGTATTCCCTTGGGAGTCATAGGGAACAACCTGGGTGTTAACATAAATGGCGACTCCGCTGGGGACTTCTTAGGGTTTTCCAACTTCTATACATCTCTCAAAGTTGTAAATCAAGCCTGAAATCAGTCAGGAGGCCTTCAAAATTGTTTCTGTGTCACATTGACAGTTTTAGGGAAGAACTTTTTTTCAGTGAGTCTTCATCTCAGCTTTGAAATATATATAACCATTTCAAAATCTTTATCCAGTCCTTGCAGGTATAAAAACTTCCTATAAAATCCTAAAAAAACAGTTAGAAGCTGGCTCCCAAGAAAAATCCACGGCATACTAGGGCAAATCCTGACCCTAATCCACCCATCATTGCTGATAATCCAAATACCATCCCTAGAAACATCAGGAGGCAGCAAAGGCAGGAGCAGCCTGCTGATTTAACCTCAGATTCAGATCATCCTAGCCTTATTTCTACTCCATGCAAGGTCCTTTTCCGGTCTACCCCTAGTTCCCCTAGTTCACCATCCACATCTCAAAGTCCTCCTCTCATATCTTCATCCACTGCACATATCCCCTTGACCAACACTGTAGGTTCACCCTTACCTATTACCCCTGTAGTACCCACAGTTCCTATTATCCCAGCTGTCCCTGTTAATCCTCTAAACCCTGTAAATATGGCCAACAGATATGCACCCTTGCAGATACCAGCTAATGCTGCAGCTCTACCCCAAGATTACCAAACCAAAATCTCATATTTTGACTCCAATGGCCCTCTGACAGCTGTCCAGCATGCTAAGAGGATGCAAGACCATTTTGAGACCTATGAAATAGATGATGACAGTGACAGAATGAGGATGTTTGTTCAAAGCCTAACTGGGGATGTAAGAACTTGGTTTAGATCCCTGAATGCAAATTCCATCACAACCCCTGATGAACTGTATCAAGCCTTTACTAGCCGATGGGAGAAGAAGAAGGATCCTCTGCACATACTTGGGGAATATGACACTATCAAAAGAGGTCCCCAAGAGACCGTTTTGGAGTATTGTGCAAGGTTTAACAATGTATATAACGCAATCCGACAAAATTTAAGACCCCCTCCTGAATTAGCTTTGTACAAATTCCCTGATGGTTTTGACCCTGACATGGCCTATCAGTTGAAGGAAAGAGATCCTCAATCCCTTGCAGAAGCCCAAAGGGTTGCTGTCACAGTGGAAGCTAACCTGATTGCCAAAAGAAACAGAGCAAGGTTGGAAAAGAGGACTGTTTTCAAAGAGGAACCCTCTGCCTTTGATCAAAAGCTGGATGCAATACTCACTGGAATGAAGAGATTAGGTGACAGAGTGGAATCGGTTGAGAGAAAATCATCATGGGAAGCACCACAAAACAACCCTCCTAGGAATCCAAATTTTAGGAGAACTCAAAACCCAAATGTTGGCAAGGCCAGTGCTGACCAAGACATAAGACCCCCTTTCCAAGAAAATTATGCAGAAACTTCCACATCAACAGAGCCCAATGAAGATCCTGAGATTAATTTAATGGGCCTAGATGGTGAAAGTCAAGTTTTCCTAACACAAGAAGATCATGAGGATGATGAAATCAAACTGTTCCAAACTAAATCAGGTGAATCCTTTGACTTTAAACAAGGCTATGACACTGCTGTCTATGAAGTCCATAAACAATACAAGCTGAGGAGCAGAACTGTGAATGTAAATCAGCCAGAAAAGATAGAGGATAATCAGCAGCCTAAAAGAGCCATAGTCACAGACCCTAATGACAAAACAAATTCACCTGCAGAAGAAGTAATTATTGAAGAGATTACTGAACCATTGTCCTTAAAACAGCAGCCTGTGGCCACTTCACCTTCTCAACCTAATTTAAATGTTACTCCCCAAGAGATGAGTAAAAGAGGCAAGTCCCAAAGTCAAGATAAAAATCAAGAAGAAGATTTAATAAACAAGGAAAGGACTGTTATCCATAACCCCAAGACCCAATCTGAAAAACCCTTTGACCTAGAAACTGAAATTGGCAAACTAAAGATAGCAATTCCTCTCTCAGAACTAGCCAAGCATGACATCTATAAACTACAGATCAAAAGGTCCCTTCAACTCACTAGCAACAAAGATGATGTCAATGTGCTGGATGACACCCCAGAATTACTGTTTGACCCAGAAGTGGATGGAAAAATGGTAGCCACAGGGGTATTACCTTTTTATGTCAGCTTACACATTCATGATAAAATACTACATAATGCAATGTTTGACTCAGGCGCCTCTCACAATCTCATGCCAAAAGCAGTCATGGAGAGATTGAATCTAGACATAACAAGACCATACAAGGACCTATTTTCCTTTGACTCCAGCCAAGTCAAGTGTCTGGGTCTCATAAAAGATTTATGTGTGTCTCTGGTTCAATACCCAAACAAGACAATCCTAATGGATGTGGTTGTTGCTGATATCCCACCTAAGTATGGGATGTTGTTATCAAGATCATGGGGAGCTAAACTCCAAGGTTCCCTACAATTAGACATGTCATATGCCACCATCTCTATTTTTGGGCAACCAAAAAGACTGTACAGAGAAACACTCATGAAATACATGGTCAGTAGTGAAGAAAAGCCTCAAAACTTTCCCATATATGTTGTCCATTCAGACATAGACTCATACATTCTCTTCAATGACAGCACAACTCCCTCAAAAGGTGAGGTTGAAACCAAGATACTCATACAGGAGGAAGACTCAAATGAAAGAATTACCACCCATGAAACAACAGTCAATCAAACACTAGATACTGCTGTTGTTCTAAATATCAAGCGTACCCAATCAAATGATGAAATTGTCCTAGAAGACAAGCTAGATGAAAAACCACAACTTCTACTCACATTTCCAGCCCATGAACAGATCATTAAATCTCCTTCCCAACAGGATATTCTATGGTTCCTTGAATTTGATGGCTCAGTCAACAAGTTAGGGGCAGGAGCTGGAGTTTGGGTACACAATAAAGAAAATAGTCATGCAGAAGGCAGAGCCTATAGATTGAACTTCAGATGTACTAATAACATGGCAGAATATGAAGCTCTTTTACTAGGCCTCAAGTTAGTAAAGTTCTTACAAGCTGCCAGGGTTTCAATCATGGGTGATTCAGATTTAGTTATTCAACAAGTGAAGGGAAACTTTGTCACCAATGACAAAAGACTAAGGACTTATAGGTCTGCTGTTGCTGAGGTACTAAACTTTTTCTCTGAATTCCAAATCACTAAAATTCCTAGAACCCACAATCTGCATGCTCATAGTTTAGCCACCTTTGCAAGTACCTGCAAGCTGCCTTTTGAGCCCCATCATTGTTTCACAGCAGAGGTAAAACACAGGCCCTCCATTCCGAACAATGTTAATGATTGGCAAGTATTTGAGGATGACAAGCAAATAAACCATTTTTTAACTCTGCAACAAGAATTTGCAGGATTAAATATTGACACTGATACAGCAAGTCAATCACAAATACTTGATGGAGCAAGTCCATCACAAATACAGTTTCAAAAGATTACTCACCCAATATCACCTAGAACAGCAAAACAAATGCTAAATCCAACTATTTTCAGCAAGGAAAACATTCAACAAATCCAACCAATCAGTTGTGAGGAAGTGGCCAATGCTGAAACTGACATCATAGAGCTGAAAGACAATTTTCTACCAACAGGCCTAACTCCACTAGAGGACATCTTTGATTCAAATGATATTCCCAGAAAACCAAAAATGCAGCCCTTAAATGTAGCCATTGAAAAATGCAACATAGGTACAATTGACAAACCCAAAATAATTAAATTGTCTGCATCTTTACCTCCAGATCAAAAGCCTAAATACATTGACCTCTTTAAAGAGTTCCAGGATGTTTTTGCATGGAGTAATGAGGACCTAAAGTCCTATGACACCTCTGTAATCCAGCACACTATCCCTCTCAAGCCTGATCAAAAACCCTTTAAACAAAAACTAAGGAGAATCAATCCAATGCTCCTCCCGGCAATGGAACAAGAGGTACAGAAAATGTTCAAGGCTGGCATCATAGCACCAATCAGATTCTCTGAATGGATCTCCAACTTAGTCCCTACAAGAAAGAAAACTGGTGAAATAAGGCTGTGTGTGGACCTAAGAAATCTGAACCAAGTATCCCTCAAAGACAACTATCCCTTACCCAAGATAGATCACATTCTCCAAAGAGTGGTAGGGGCCTCAAGGATCTCATTACTTGATGGATTCTCGGGCTTCAATCAAATCCTGGTGCACCCTGATGATCAAGACAAAACTGCATTTACAACCCCATGGGGAACCTTCAAATATGTAAAGATGCCTTTTGGATTGAAAAATGCAGGGGCAACATTTCAAAGAGCAATGGATATTGCTTTTTCCAAGGAGATTCATGACTTTTTAGTCATTTATTTAGATGACCTTACACCTTTCTCAAAATCAGACCAAGAACATATAAAACATTTGAGACAGATCTTCCTAAAATGCAGAAAATATGGAATTTCCCTGAATCCCAAGAAATCCCTGTTTGGTTTAGAGGAAGGTAAACTATTAGGCCACATCATTTCTAAAGATGGCATTAGAATTGATCCAGATAGGATACAGGCTATCCTACAAATGCCCCACCCAAGAAATGTCAAAGAGTTGCAAGGATTTTTGGGAAAAATCAATTTCTTGAGAAGGTTTATCCCAAACTTAGCAGAACTAATCAGATTATTAAATAACATGCTAAAGAAAGATTCAAAAGTCAAATGGAATGTTGAAGCCAATCAAGCCTTTGAAGGTATAAAACTGGCCCTTACCCAAACCCCAGTGTTGACCAATCCTCAGTTTGACAGAGAATTTATCATTTTCTCTTTTGCCTCCCAGCATACTATTGCTGTTGTTTTATTGCAAAAAGATGACCAAGGAAATGAGAAGCCAATTGCTTTCTTTAGCAGAGCTCTTAGGGATGCACCTTTAAAGTATCAAATTATGGAAAAGCAGGCTTATGCTTTGGTTAAAGCCATTAAGGACTTTAGGATCTACATCCTTTATTCACATGTCATAGCTTACGTGCCAAGTCCTATTGTCAAAGACATTCTCACCCAAGAAAATTTAGAGGGCAGAAGAGGAAAGTGGATTGCCAACATCTTGGAATTTGATATTGAAATAAAACCTACAAAACTGATAAAAGGCCAAGGCTTGGCCAAATTAATGACAGAAGCAAATTTCCAAGCCTTAGACATCAATCAGCTGGACAGTGAACCGGAGCTGGCGACTCCAAAGATCAATGTAGCCTTTGAACAATCCCCTTGGTACTCCTATATATGTTATGTGTTGCAAAACCTGTGTGCTCCCCCAGGATTGTCCAGAACTAAATGTAGGTTCTTAAAAATGAAAGCTTCTAAATTCTGTGTTATAAATGGAAATCTATTGTGGAAAAACCATGAAGGCATATTGCTGAACTGCCTAATTGAGAATGAAACTGACAATATCATAAAGTAATTTCATGCAGGTGACTGTGGTGGACACTTGTACTGAAAGTCCACTGTGGATAAAATACTAAGGGTTGGTTACTATTGGCCCATAATGTTCTCTGATGTCAAGAAATTCACTACCTCATGTCATAAATGCCAAGTGTTTGAGGGAAAGAGACAGTTGCTGCCACTTCCCTTGAGGTCTATTGCAATAGAGAGACCTTTTCAACAATGGGGCTTGGATTTCATTGGGGAAATTCATCCCTCATCTTCAGGCCAACATAGATGGATCTTAACATCCACAGACTACTTCACCAAGTGGATTGAAGCTGTTCCATGCAGACAAGCAAATGATTCCACTATCATTCAGTTCTTGGAGAATAACATATTGGCTAGATTTGGCTGTCCTGACAAAATAATAACAGACAATGCTGCTGCTTTCATATCCAAGAAAATGGTGAATTTCTGCCATAAATTTCACATCACCTTGGGCCATTCTACTGCATACTATCCCCAAGGAAATGGCCTTGCTGAGTCATCAAATAAAAGTCTGGTAAACATCATAAAGAAAGTGCTAGAAGAGAACAAAAAGAACTGGCATAAGAAGCTTGTGAATGCCCTATGGGCAGATAGACTAACAACCAAAAGATCAATTGGGACCAGCCCATATGAGTTGGTTTATGGATTAGAAGCCAAATTTCCTTCATCACTAGGAGTGCCTGTTATGAAACTTCTTCAAGAAAGCCAAGCTGAACCAAATGATATGCAAAGAAGAATCAATCAAATCATATGTTTACAGCAAACTAGAGACCAAGTTTTCAGCAGAGTTCAAGTTCTACAAGAAAAATTAAAGAAGGCCTTTGATAGGAGAACTAAGGCAGAAGATTTCAACATTGGTGACAAAGTCCTCAAGTGGGATTCAAGAAGAGAGGATAAGGGAAAACATGGAAAATTCGATTCCCTTTGGAGAGGACCATTTGCTGTCCAAGCAGTACAAGGTAACAACACTTATTTCCTTAAAAGTCTCAATGAAACTGATTTGGATGAAGGTCCTGTGAATGGCAGGATGCTGAAGCATTATTTTGAATATCATCCATAAGTGCAGCCTGAGTTTTCCCTTGTACATATCCAGATGTATATATTATTTTCTGTCAACATGTAAAGATGCAAGTTCTCAAAGTTTTCTTAAACTGCCAGCAAAAGGTGAATAGAATCAGAGGTCTACCAAGAAGAGAAGCATGCAATTTTGGCATTTCAAAGCAGCAAACTTCAAGATTTTGTTAATAACAGTCAAGGGGCCAAGGCAATCTGACCTGTTGTTCTTGGTCTTTCAAATGAAAAACCATCCCCATGTGGAGCCACTGTTAGCTACCTATACCAATAGGTTTCATATTTCATGATTGGCAATGAAAAGGTCCAATTATGCTCTGCTTTGATGATGCAAAGATCACATATTACCATAAGAATATAATCTGTGCTTGTAGCTTGATGTGGACTCAATTTTGATGGATGGTCCAACAGTCTAATCTGGATCATGCCATGTTTTGAATTTTCAGTTGTAGAATAGAGAAAGAAGTCTGTCCAAACTGTTTAATCTTGGCAGACAAGTAGTTCAGGTAGAGAAGAGAAGGCTCCAAACATCTTAATCTGGGATCTTGGAAGAAATAAGGGTAGAAGTAGATAGAAAAACAAAAGAAAAAGCCAAGGAAAAGAAAAGGCAAGTAAGGGTCTGCAAGCCTAAGTGCACCCTCGAAGGAGAAATAAAAAATGCTAGGCAAATAGATGGGTAGGCAGTAGGGATTGCAGAAAGGTCATTTCTTATAAGTTGCATGTGTGCTAACTTTTTTTACCAAAGCAAAATCAATAAATTGAGAAGGTGTCATTCTTCATCAAGTTGCAGCAAGCAAAGAAACATGTCTAACCTCCCTTCTTCCCCCTTTTCCATTTCATTACTAACACTCCCTCATCAGTTGAGATTCATGGAAGAAATTATGGTTTCATGGTGGTTCTTAATCTTTTGAGAAGCCACATTTCTTGTCTAAAATTCTTTTCATTTTGATCTACTCCCTAAACTAAGTAAGTTTCAAATGAACTTAGTGATTTCCCCCCTCATTCACATTTTCCCCCATATTAACTCTAACTCTATTATATAATTCCCCTATATTACCCTTTCCCTAGTATTATAAACACCATGGTGTATAAACCCCAAATTTTGTATAAATATCCCTCCCCTTGGCATTATAGCCAATAAATCCTCTGTCAGGGATCAAATTGGCATCTGGTCACTTTGATGAACCTAAACCTCACCCCTCTCCCTTCTTTAAAGTCATTCCACCCATTAAACCTTCGTTTGTAAAGAAAAAACCCTATAAAAACCCCCTCCTACCCATAAACCCCTTTCAAATTGTAAAATAACCCAAAAACCCACCTTTGCAGCTTATCCAAAGTTTCGGCGCATATGTTTGATTTTTCAAAATACATTGAAAAACTTTACAAAACACCATATCCTAATGTTTTCCGCCGGGCGCAAAATTCCAAAACAAATAATAAATTAATCCCGCCCCCCATCCGTATTGTCCGATCACATCACCCTTCCGTCAACCGTCGGATCGGACCCATGTGATCCGACGGCCCTCGTTCATATCGGAGCGGCCCCGACGTCCGACAGATACCTTCCGATATCTGTCAGAAGGTGATGTCAGGTGCCCGCCACACGCCTTCCCCACAATGCATCGGAGGTACGTCTGACACATTCCACCTCGTAGCTATAGCGGTGCGATATAAAACTGCTAACCGTTTCCGGTTTCGGTCAATCCGCTCATCCAGCGTCATCCCCACGTCATTGCCACCTCGCCATCGCGTCAACCTTTTTGTCTGCCCCCGTGCCAATGTGTCTGCCACCGCATCATCTCCGTGGACCAATAGCAACTCGCCACCTCACCCAATGGCGTCATGCTGACGTCATCCGACTCCGACCCCACCCGATGACGTCATGCTGACGTCATCCCAAAAACACGCCAATATTGCCAAAAATCCATTTTTAGGCCAAAATCTCGTGTTTTTTCCACTTTTGGCAAAAGACACTACTGTTATTTCTACATGCTGCTCACGTCCAAACCAGCACCAGCCTGCTAAAGTCGATTCCGAGACCGCCAGAGCCTCCATTTGCACCTGCATTCGCAACTCTTGTCGACGAATTCACCAGGTATTCTTCAAAATCATCCCATAAAACTGGTTTTATCCATAATTCCGCAAATAAACTGTTAACAGACTTTAAAACTATGTTTTCACCGTTAAACACACAGTGACCTGCACTTATATCCAGCCAGTGAAGCCATTAAACTCCTGTAGGGCCGCATTTGACAAATTGAGTTGAAATTCACAGCTAGTTCGCGCAGTCGTGAACTAGGAACTTTAACTGACCAAATTCACCACAGAAAACACTTTGCTCAGTCCTGCTACTGTTTTATCAGTCCTTTAAGCAGTATTTCAATTGCTGCAACTGTCTCACTCACCCTCTGTTCCATACACTTCACATTTTTCCCTCAAAGAAAACTCTTTGGGTTGCTCTGCATAGCAACTCTATCCACAATCCTAGGAGAAGTCATGGATCCACCAGTAGCTCCAATAGCATTAAACATTGCTCCATTAAATGCCCCTCAGAGACAATTAGAATGGCAGTCTCTGGCAGACATGGCCTATCAGATTTCAGAGGAAATGCTGATGGGTACTAAATTCCACATCCACCTGCTCAATGAACTGAAGGCTAAGCACGAGGCTGGAACAGATGTGCTGGGCATATGGGGCTCATTCCTCCCTATTTTCAAGCTCCCTCAAGTTAACCAATTCCCTGAGTTGATCCATCTGTGTGCTGAAAATTATGACCCCACTCAGAGGGCAGTTCTTGACCCTTCAGGATCAGCTGTGTTTTATGTCACCCCAGAAGCTATCAAGGATATGCTCTGCTTCAGGACTGAGAAGAAACTGGTCCCTCTATCACTTGTAGACCTGATAAATCAAGGAGCCAGAATGACAGATGCTCAGGTCACCAAACTAAACCAGCTATACATTGGCTCTGACTCTGTGAAGTATCCTCCTATCAATCAGGTATACCTCAACCAACTGGGCAGAGATCTAGCAGACATGATTAGTCCCATTTTGGGCTACAACTCCATTGAGTTTGTTGATCAAACTGTGCTGGTAATCATGCTCATGTTTGCTCCTGGCAAGTCTCCTATCTGCTATGACTATGCCACCTATATAGCAGACAAAATACATGAGCAACTAATGAACCTGGCAAGAGAAAGAGTGTTTGTTATAGACAATTTTGTGCCTTACAGCAACAGGCATGAATTGTCAATAATCCAAGGGATCCAAAGTTCCCTAAACATGATGTTCCTACCCCTAGAGGAACAAGGTCAGCAAACCAACAGCTCTCAGATCAGTTCTCCACCTGAAAACACTCAAAAACAAGCAATCCTGAAATCAAAGCAGGTGCTCCACTAGGCTTCTGCGCTGAAACACAAATCCTCCATGGTGTACCTGCGTTGCAAAGCAGGTAGAACAAAGGCCACCTGCGTTGAGCGAGATTGGACAAGTGGCACACTGAGTCATTGCTCTGGAATCTTCCAAAAATGACACTTGGATCAGGGATTTCGCCTTGTGATGAGTCAGAGGCTCTGTTTCTCCAAGTGGAAGCAAGGTTCTCCAAGTGGACTCAAGAACTGAAGATCAACTAAAGATCAACTGAAGAGAGAGAGGACACAAGGCAGCTACACATCAGTTGCAAGCTGACTCATCCTTTCTCAATTCATCTATATATTGAGCTCTCTCCTATGAGCTCAGGAGGCTGGAATTTTGTGCAAAGTAATGCTATGCTGTTGGTTTCACTATAGAGCTATTGGGTGATTGCTTGAGGGAGGTGAAGAGGAGAAATTCTTTCTGCTGAGAGGTGTTGCTGGATTGGGGCCTTCAATGGTTGTAACTCTCTCAGAACTTTACTTCTTCATTAATAAAAGCTATTGAGGTTCTTCTATATGCTCTTGTTTCAATGATATATTGTGATAATTGTATATTTGATTTACACTAATCCTTGAATCAGTTATGATTGCATGTTGCTTGTAGTTTCCTTCTTTGCTATTTTGCAGGATCTCATTGTAGCTGGGCCAGCAATAGAGCAAGGAGCTGGGAGCAAGCGGCCATAGAGAAGAGTTTGGATTCGACATTAAGCGCAAGGCAACGGTTAGTGCATTCTTTCATTCTCTTTTGCTTTCATAAAGAAGTAAACCTTCAGTAGTTTCCTTTACAGTTGTTGCTGAGGTACTATCACCCTTAGAGTGGGATAGGGTCATCCGAATCGGATACTTTTCCCTACAACAAACTGGCGACTCCGCTGGGGATCGTATCTGTTTGATTGTTTGTAGTATTTTGCTATTCATTTCCTGAACAAAAGAGTACCAAATCGAAAAGCTTTTGACTATATCAAAAGCGAAGTAGAGGGCAGCTACTCTAGCTCATTTCTGAGCATGTTCATGATTTGAAGAGCTGATCTACAAGGATCCTTGTAAGCTCTTAGTGATAGCTTTTCATCCTCCTAATCATCCCTTTGAGTGTGCTTGACTGATTGCTTCTGATTTGAGCAAAAACTGTGCATTTTTGAGAAAATTGTGACCCGGAAACTGTGAAAACGCAACTTTCGTTTTCCAAAGCAGGTAGTACACAGGCTACCTGCTTTGCAACGCAGGTCCCGAAGGGGCTACCTGCGCTGAGAGCCAGACTGGCTGAGCAGCACCTGCGTTGGCTCAATTTTGCCTAGTGCAGTTGGGGTTTCCTCCCTTTCTCTTGCCTGTTTTCACTATAGATTTGGCAGCCAGTTACCAGTCTTGTACCAGTTCTGAAACCAACCTTACTTGCCATCATTCCGCCTCTGTTATATAACGAAATTGTACTTGTTCTTTTGTATTTCTTACTTCATTTACAATTTCCCATAACGAAGAGTAAACTAGTCTTGCTTTGGCCTCTTAGATCTGAACCTGTGTTAGGCATTTTGCTGGTCTAAAGAGTTAGCTTGTTTGTTGTCCATAGTTGATTAGTCATTTTACTTTCGTCATTATGGTTTGATTTCATGCATTTCCAGTGATTGAACAAGTAAATCTTAAGGTGTCTTTTGATTTTGGACAAACTTGTTTGTTTTTCGCTTTAAATCGAAATCAAAGTTACATAACAACTTTCTTTTTGTAACCAATCAACATTAAGAAAGGGAAAAGAAAATACATGCATTGTGCATTTTGCATTTGACTGTTTGCATGACGATTTAGGAAATTTTGCATTAGTGTGTGCTCTATGATCTGTGAGAAAAGATTTGCCTTTCTTCTCCCTCAGTAGTTAAGATTTTCAAAGTTGAAAGATTGAAAAGTTTGCTTCTCATCTTAGACTGCATTCAGGAATTTGTTATATACATCTCGTGGTGATCCTTAAAGGCAAACTGCTAAGCAAGATCAACATTAAAATAAATTCAATTTACATAACAACGCTTTGTAACATAACGCAAACACATAGAGGTCTAGGTAGAGACGTGTTCCGGCGTCGTTAAGCATAGTGACTGTCGATCTCTACGAAGGTGGGTGATTCCTCCTGAGAGTCGGTGGCACTAATACGGACTTGTGCTCCCACGTACCGTCACGTATATATTGGGAGACCCCTATAGGAACAAAGCCTTTATCCATAGGAAGCCGTGTCGACCGCCCTACTGATCGCGATGCAGTGAACACAGCATTCACGAAGATCGACCACCCGTACCGTAAAACGTATTCTGTGGTTTCGCGAAAAGTTTGGCACACCCTCTGCCTAGAACTCCAGAGAAGTTTCTTTTGGCCTTTTTCAAACTCTATAACTGAAAAAGTCCATCCGAGCATTTGTCACTTCGGGCTCGTTAAAACATCGAAGGAGACTAGAGTCATCTTTAGCTTTTTCTCGACTCTTAAAACATGAAAAAGCAAAGTTGTGTCTAAAGCGTCGTTAATAAAATTTATTTTAAATCGGAACATAATCACCTGTTATTCCCACGTTGATCTTTCAGTTGAAAAGTATGGAGCCCACCAACCAAGGAAGTAACCTTGGTGGAAGTCCCAATCCCTTCTCCTCTTGGGGAGATGTTGGTGCGCCTCATATGGCCACATTGTCACTTCCAGGATTGACAATTGGCCTACCCGTATGGCTCTTTTCAACTAATGTAGTGCAGATCGCCACTAATCCTGAGCAGTCGAATCAACAGTCAGACCAATCTAGAACTACCCACCAGCCTTCCACTTCTTACAATACTTCCTCTGATCCTTCATCTTCGCAAGGTAGAGCCGGCAAAAGTCAGCCTCCCATGGAGAAGAAGGAAAAGAAGAAGAGAGAAAAGAAGCAGAAGGGGCCTATGGCGAAGGCGACTGGGGGCAAGCAAAAGACATCTGACAAAAATCCACACACTGCACCGACCAGGCCTAAATCGCCATGTGTCATTTGCAAAGGGACCCACTTCCATCGTGATTGTCCTTGTATTCCCCGGATACTAAGGGACTGGTCCCCAAGGTTGCACAATCCGGTAGCATCAACCTCTGGTAGTCATGTTGATTGCAGTCCGTCAACTAGCGAGAGTGAAGGACGAAAAGGGAGACCAAGATCACCCTGTATGTTGTGTGGAGGCGATCACGCCATCCACCGATGTCCATTCTTAGATGAGGCAAAGAGAGTTTTGGAAGATCGTCCGGTATCACCGTTACGACTTCCTCCTGGATACCAAAAACTCGTGCCTAATCCCTCGATAGTTGAAAATCCAGCTGGCCCGCTCAAGTGGTCAGCTGAACTGTCAGTCATTGAGAATGAACCTGCTGAATCCAGACCAGACGAAAGTCTAAAGGTCGAAACGGCAGTTGACCCGGTTCTTCCTTCAGAGGTTTCATCCTCAAATGACACCGTCATTGAAGAGTTATCTTCAAATGACACCCTCACTGAAGAGGATAAGGATGACACCATCCATATTCTTTTCATCAACACAGACTCTGATGAGCATCAGGGCAATGCGCCCATTCCTTTATCGCAGGAAGGAACATCGTCAGGGTCGTATCCGGCCGTATATTCGGTCCCACCACCAAGCAACCTAGTTGTATCCTTTGATTGGAATCAACTAGGCAGACCCCAGTTACCAGCCAGTATCCCATTCAGAATCATCGTCCAAATCTACAGAATGGTGATGGCTGGAACTATCATTGATGAAGGGGCATCTGTGAGTATCCTTTCCTCTATTGCTTGGAAAGCACTGGGTTCCCCGGCGCTTTTACCTGAGATAAGAAATCTATCAGGTTTTGATAAAGGAACCAGTCACCCGTTAGGGATTCTCCCCAATGTTCCAGTTACATTGAAAGGGAAGACAGTTCATATGAACATCATGGTCGTCCAGGGACCCTTGGTTTATAACTTACTCCTTGGACGAGACTATATATATTGCATGGAGGCGATAGTGTCCTCACTCTTTAGAGTTATGTGTTTTCCGCACGAAGGAAGAATGGTCAAGCTCGTAGACCAACTTTCATTTCCAGGATCACGCATCGCAAATAGTCAAATACCATCCCTTAACGGTCTATTCACTCAAGGAATGCCTCCACCCCCGGTTCTACTTCCCGATGAATGCGAGTGATTCGGAAAGAAAGAACTGGGACCCAGGGGGCATGCACCCTGGCCTGCCTTGGGCAGAGGAAACCTTGGGTATAAAGTTAATTTCCGCAGAAGAATGGACTAGTCCGTACCCCGTCCGAAGAAAGGAAGAGAGGGTTGTTCTAGGATAAAGTTCTTTTGTCAAAGTTATGTGAGCGGAAGAATCGCTCCCTTTGTCTAAAAAAGTAAGCTCTCCTAAGGGAGGAGATCCATTTGTGACGGCAAGTAGCCACCATCTTTGAATGTCAAGCCTCACCCATTAAAACATATGTTTTGAAGGATAAGTAGGGGCAGTCTCCAAAGAAAGAGATGAAATTGCTGCAACAAGTAGTCACCATCCTTAGCAACCTAATGATAGACACCGCCGAAAAGAGAGTTTAGTTTGCGGCAGCGAACAAAACCATTTTTCGGATAATAAGTAAGAGGGCCTCCCTCCGTAACACCAATGTTTTATCTGTTGTGATCTTGCAAAATCAAAAAGTGAACTGATGGGAAGACAAGTACCGTCGGCACCGAAAAATAACGAGAAGACAAGTATCGTTAAAAATATAGCAAGACGACAATTAGAAAAACAGAGGTGAGACAGAGGAGGGGCAGCCTTGAAATTATTCTTTATACCTGGGGGCATGCGAACCTTTTGGAGTGCAAGCACGGGACGACTATTTATTTTTTTAAATTTTTAGGTCCTCCCTTTAAACCTGTAGGTCTAACCCGTTAAACTCGTAGGATTAGCCGTTTCCAGCTTGCATATAAAAAGGAATGTGGGGCAAAAGTTAAAACTTGCCAATTTGGAGTAGCTAGTGAGGTATAGCTCCTTAAATAAGAATACCTCATCTGAGGCGTTCCTTGTATTAAGACTGGTATAATTGAGCAAGGTTTGAACGCATTCAAGCTCGTTAAAAAATGAACTGCCCCTTAAAGTTTAGGGGGCATATGCCTCGTCTGCATTATTATGCTGGGGGCATGATCGAGCAGTTTTAGCAATGTTCATGCTCGTTAAAAAATAAACGCAAGAATCCGAGCAGTTTTAGCACATAGTTCATGCTCGTTAAAAAATAAACATAAGTTGTGAGCAATCTTCCCCTAGAGTTCAAGCTCACCCAGAAAAAATGAACCGGTAAATAACCTTGGTAAATGTAGCCTTTGACAGCCATATTAAAGCCCTTGGTCGTGTTCTTGCAGTCTCACCTCCATCCGTTCATTTGGCCAATCGTTCATCTCCATATGTTTGTTTACCCATTTTGAGGAACAGCTGCGAAGAGTGATTTCACTTAGCCATCCTTGTGACACTGCCGTGATTGGAAAATTCCAACCTGTACCTGGAATCTGCTGCTATCCCTGTTTATCACTCGTTCCTCAAAAGACGAGTCTTCTTTGAGCTCTTTTCACTGACTCGTAAAATATGAAAAGTTTGCCGAGTTTTGGCCTTCCAGCTCGTTAAAAGGACCGGAAGAGCTATCCCTCCTCTAGATTTTAATCTTTTTGGACCTGAGGGATTATTGCACAAAAAGATCGAGCGCTTGTTTTGTTCGGCTCGTTAAAGCAATCGAAAACTCATCCCTTCTGTATTGTTTTATACTTTTTCGGACTTAAGGGATTAAATGACGAAAAAGGAATTTTGGAGTTGACTTTATGTACCTTTTCAGACTCTCTAAAAATGAAAAGGACCGAGTTTTCCTTGTCGTTAGACTCGTTAAAATGATTAAATAGCGACAAACTTGTCTTTAGACGAGAACGAGTTTCCCTATCGCTAGGCTCGTTAAAACGTAGCGATGGGCTTGCCCGAAGGGCAGGTTATAGAACAAGCATATGTTATCCTCCTCAAGCTTGATAAAAATAAAGAGGTACTGGTCAGCAATGACTGGGGAAAAATTGGGAGAACCTCACAGCTTTAATGGTAGCAAGTCGCTCTTGAACATGACACTTTGTCCTCCGTATCACATCGGGTTGGGTTGTTTCATTCACCGGTCTCATCACCATGGTCCTCGCCACACCATCCACATTTGGGGTAATGCTACCAATCCATCACATCAGTGTCGTTATATGTTCAAGAGATGTTGTTCTGCAAAGAGTCAACCGTGTCCCATCCACTGCCATACATTGTCCTTCATCCATTTCATGACCGCCGCCCTGAATCATACATCACAGTTTGTTTTCACCTCATCACAATCACTAGCTCCGTTCCGTGTCACTGATGTGGGATTCATTAAGGCCCTCCTTTGACGGATCGCTCCTTGTCGACATCAGCTCATTATCCAAGGAGTTGATCTAGGAACAACCCCTTCAGTACTTTGAAGCTTGCATGCCTCAATGGCAAGTTTCTCACTTCCGGCGACAGGTATACATCAATGACCTTCGACCAGAAGATTTTGCATGGTGGTCGACGCCAAGTCCTTTATTCCCACCATGTGAATTGTACTGCCATACCTTGAGGGTCATCATCCTTATCGGTGATTCCTCTCGCGCTTGTTAACGGTTTACATCATTGACCGGTAATCAAGCGATGTCTTTCCATGTTCGACTTCAAGAAATTCTCACATGGATCGACTTGTACATCGAGTGAAGATCGGAAGAGATTGAAGACCCCGGATCTAGTTTCATCCATCCGGGCTGCGATATATATTCAGGACATAAAGACATTTGATATGTACATCATTACAGCAGATGATCATCCTTCTCAAAGGATGATAATTTCAGCAGAGAATTATCGGTCTACAATCAGACGATCGTCTGTTCTATGTACGAAAATGTATTTATAAAGCTGAGCATGGGAATGCCCGCCTCAGCTAGATCATGAAAATGTATGAAAAATAATGTATTGTATTGTATCTTATTACAGGACACTTCTCAGCAGATTGAATGAACTTCGGATCCTCTCAATAAAGCATTTCACCCGATAAACGACCTCATACTTTAGGGGGCATCTGTTATAGACAATTTTGTGCCTTACAGCAATAGGCATGAATTGTCAATAATCCAAGGGATCCAAAGTTCCCTAAACATGATGTTCCTACCCCTAGAGGAACAAGGTCAGCAAACCAACAGCTCTCAGATCAGTTCTCCACCTGAAAACACTCAAAAACAAGCAATCCTGAAATCAAAGCAGGTGCTCCACTAGGCTTCTGCGCTGAAACACAACTCCTCCATGGTGTACCTGCGTTGCAAAGCAGGTAGAACAAAGGCCACCTGCGTTGAGCGAGATTGGACAAGTGGCACACTGAGTCATTGCTCTGGAATCTTCCAAAAATGACACTTGGATCAGGGATTTCGCCTTGTGATGAGTCAGAGGCTCTGTTTCTCCAAGTGGAAGCAAGGTTCTCCAAGTGGACTCAAGAACTGAAGATCAACTAAAGATCAACTGAAGAGAGAGAGGACACAAGGCAGCTACACATCAGTTGCAAGCTGACTCATCCTTTCTCAATTCATCTATATATTGAGCTCTCTCCTATGAGCTCAGGAGGCTGGAATTTTGTGCAAAGTAATGCTATGTTGTTGGTTTCACTATAGAGCTATTGGGTGATTGCTTGAGGGAGGTGAAGAGGAGAAATTCTTTCTGCTAAGAGGTGTTGCTGGATTGGGGCCTTCAATGGTTGTAACTCTCTCAGAACTTTACTTCTTCATTAATAAAAGCTATTGAGGTTCTTCTATATGCTCTTGTTTCAATGATATATTGTGATAATTGTATATTTGATTTACACTAATCCTTGAATCAGTTATGATTGCATGTTGCTTGTAGTTTCCTTCTTTGCTATTTTGCAGGATCTCATTGTAGCTGGGCCAGCAATAGAGCAAGGAGCTGGGAGCAAGCGGCCATAGAGAAGAGTTTGGATTCGACATTAAGCGCAAGGCAACGGTTAGTGCATTCTTTCATTCTCTTTTGCTTTCATAAAGAAGTAAACCTTCAGTAGTTTCCTTTACAGTTGTTGCTGAGGTACTATCACCCTTAGAGTGGGATAGGGTCATCCGAATCGGATACTTTTCCCTACAACAGTGTTCAGGTATACCTCTTACATTTACCACTTGATCTTATATCATCAACATCAGAAATTCTCTTTTCCAATCAAAAGAGAGGATGCCCAAGGCAATCCAAGATCAGTGGTCTATTGGTCATCTGTTTTCCACTGTAGAGGTGAAACTCCTTATACTTATTGTGAGTTCATAGATCAGTTCATCCACCCAGCTATGTCAATGTTGATGGGCTCACCTCCACCAAGGCTCACAGATGAAATGCAAAGGATCCTGCAGCTATCCAAATCATACAGCATTGGGGACTGGTACTTTTACCAGCACCACACCGTCATCAGGATGTATGGGTGTGAACTGCCTCCCTACAGACTACCCAGATATGGGCCTATGAGGCTATTTGCCCTAGAATACTTCAGGCAGTTTGGCAATGTTGATGTGCTTCACTTTTCAGGCAAAGGCAAGAAAGCACAGTTGAAAGTCAGTAACCAACTGGGCCACTTTGTCTATAACCAAAGGGAGGAGGGTTGCAAAGAAGCAGACAGGATGCTTGAGTCCCTTGGCCTTCAAACTAGTTTCCTCTGGAAACCTTATGACCCCAACCACTTCATCACTTTGAGAAGGCTCAGATATAGGCTCTCTGGCTATGATCATGTAAAAATCCCTCACATTGAAAAACATGCTAACCAAGCAAAATGGAGGAGAGGAACCCTAGAAGAGCCGGTTACACAAGAAGAGCTGAATCAAAGAGCAGTGAGGAATCTTAAAAAGATGGATGACCTTGAACTTTGTTCACAGGTGTTTTCACTGCCGAGCACACAAGTAGGAGCAGTTGCATCCTCCTCGACTGCAAATCAGCAAGCACCCAAAGCCACTGAAGATATATCTGGCAAGGGCAAGCAAAAAGAGATGGATACTGAAAAGCCACCGCATGAGAAGATGCAGCAACAACAGCAACAGGTACAACAACAACAACAACAGCAAGTGCAGCAAGAAGAAGGGCAGCATAATAAAGAGCAGCCCCCACAGCAAGAAAGGGCAGTTGAAGCCCCAATTTCCACAGAACAGCAGGCACAAAATACAGTGCCTCCTGGGCAAGAAACATCAGTTGATGCATCAATCCTCCAAACTCCACAAAAGGAGGATACTAGCCGAAAAAGGGACAGAGAGACTCCCTTGACCACATCAGAAAGTCATGGTGAGAAAAGACAGAGAATGAACCCTTTCTCTGATGAGGAAATGCCAACAGGGCAGTCTCTGGGCATGGGCCCACCTAGCAGGGAAGTATCTGCAAGTTCCTTCCAAGGGGAACAGAACAGAACTGTGGGAGGAGAAGTCAGCTCCTCTAGCCAGTAGAGGGAGGGTGAACTGAGCATCAAGCAGCAGTTCATAGACATAAAGAAAAGGAGTGAACCCATAAAAATACAGCTGTATAATCATTTGCTGAAGATGGCTCCCACCAACCAGCAAAGCCTGATGTCTGCTTTTGATGTCAGTGAAGGCAAGATGATCATGAGTCATTTCTTACCAGCTGTAGCACAACCCCAAACTCATGCAGATTATATAAGGACCAATCTTGAGGTCCTTGCCAAAGACATCCACCCAATGGATAAAATTGAGTTGCACAAACAAACAGGTGAGATGGTCTATGCCTCCTTGGCAGACAAAACCTTGGACAACTACAGGCTGGAAAATAGCCTTAATAATACAGCTGCCCAACTTGAGTTGGAAAGGGCATCATCACAGGCTAAGGACAACAGAATTAGGTCCTTAGAAGATATAATTATCGAGATTGGGCATGATCCCAAAGATATCAAGGGCATCCAGGAGATATTGAAGTTAAGGGATGCAGACATGGCTGCTTTGAAGAAAAAGATAAAAGTGCCAGCCACAATTCACCCTCAAACAGATGAGGTTGCCCAGCAGAGGCATGATAAGGAAGCCACAGATTTACTGGTGTCTCTCTATAAACGGCTCATCCAGGCACAAGAAAAGCTGGGAGAATCAGAGGCTGCACAGGCAGCATTACAGGCAGCTTTGGAACAAAGAGAAGAAGGACAGACCTCCCAGCCTCCTCCTGAAGTAATAAATCTTGAGGAAACTGCTCCACCTACTGTTCCTCCTCCTCGACAGCCAGAACAAGCAGCAACATCCACCTCAGCAGCACCACCAGCAACAGAGCAGGCCCCAAGCCTGGACATGCAAAAGCTGAGGAATGAGATCCAGGCCCTGGAAGCTCAAATGACAGAGCTGAATGAGACCAAGGATAAATTGGCCAAAGTGAATGACAGATATGATAAATCCAAGCAGTCTGTAGCAGAAAAGGGCAGGGAGATAAAAGCCCTTAAAGACAGGATCAAAGAGCTAGAAAATGAGCTCAAATTAGATAAAGTTGTGGCTGAGCTTAAAATAGTGTTGTGGGCTAACATTGGCCAATCTATCAATGAGCAATGGCAATATATTGAAACAATCCATGAGCAGTTGGACCTCATTTCCAAAATCACAGACTGAAATTCAGAGAGCAAGAGCTGCTCTAAGCAACATGCCTGAGATAGCCACCAGGATGATCAATGTGCTTAACAATAGGACAAGCACTCAGTTGGCTACCATGGGAATTCCAAACAGAACTGAGCACATTCAGTTGATCAAAAGGGTTCTCACACTGAGAAACTTAGTGCAGACATTGGAAAGAAGAACACAGGATATGCAGACTGAGGTGAACAGATTTTTGGAGAAGTTTCAAGTGTTAGAAAACAGAGGGCTCCCTAGCTTACTGAACAACGCAGGGAGATTGTTCACGCATAACCAGTATGCCAAAAGGGTCAACACGTTTGCCACTAGTCAGATCAATGAGAAGCCCAGCACCTCAGAAGAAACAGGGCCAGCCACAGGACAGACTCTCTATAACAGAGTAGAGAATTTATTTTTTATAATGAATGAAATCAAACACCTGTTTGAGGCCCCTCCCAATTTTTATAAGTATACAAAGGCAGAGGAGACTATGGATGCAATCCTCAGGCATCAATTACCTACACAGGACTGGTGGACCAAGGCAATACAAAAGATTTTGTAAACAGTGAGCCATTCACCAAATTTTGTTCATAAAAATATGAATTGTCATGCAAAGCACAGTTTAATAAAATCAGCATACAAAGGAAAGATGAAAGGCTGAGCCAACTCAGCAGGGCTATTCGGTCACCACAGCAGCAAGCACAGTCACAGGTGGCAGGGCCGAGAAGATACAGCGCAGCAAACGTAAAGGCACATTTTCCAGCATTAAAGCAAAGCGTTCCAACCGACTCAGTGACCTCCAAAGGTCAAAATATCCTCTGACAGACTTAAAGAGCAGTTATGTTGTATTCAAAGCTGTAATAACTTCTTTTCTACTTTTCTATACGAAGTAATGAAGATATTTCTCTCTCAGATGACTCAATGCCTGAGATATTTTGTATAAACATTTCTATAAAGTCCCCTTCGCATGAGTTTTCAAAGGGTTGTTGTTGATTTCTCCTGAAGAAGTTCTTATGCTGTAATCCTTTCAGAGTTTAATAAAGAAATTGATGGAATTTCTCGGATTTTTGAAGTGTTGAATGTGTTCTGGTGTCTGTTGAAAACTGCAGGATTCCTGTGTACTTCACAATACAATAAGTTTCTGTAACTCTCTTTGTTATGTGCTTTAATCTTTTACAACCCATATATGTTTCCAATTTCTAAGTGTTTAGCAACAAGGAAAAAGAATAACCTTCAGGACTTATTCAAGGAATACCCTGAGTTCAATCTGTGTTGTTAATGAATGTTTTTCTTCAGCTGTAATCTTGATAAGTGTAATTCTTAATTGCTGCACTTTCAGAATATATCTTTCACAGTGAACTTTGTTTCAGGAATTCAAGTTTGCTCCTGTGCAACATGTTTCACTTTCATATCACCAGCTCAATAGAGAATTCTTAATTGCTTTCTGTTGGCTGACCATGCTTCACCACTTAAGTTTAAATTTGTTTGTTTAAAGATACACAATAGGCCCTGCAGTCCGAACATCACCACTCCTGTATTTCAAAGCATTTCACAACTCTAGACTCCATTGCCCAATGATATACTATTCTCTGAACACTACACCTTAAGCCCTGAAAGAAATCCTTCAACCAAAATATAAACCAAAAAACCTGAGCATAATAACTAGCCTAAAACACCATCAAAACAGAGACAAATTATAAAGAGAGAGCCCTCTCTGATTACAGTTTGGCTAGGAACTGTGATCCAAAGATTGGTTAGTGGTTACCCCGGCCATATTCCCTTGGGAGTCATAGGGAACAACCTGGGTGTTAACAACATGACAGTGATGATGAAGGAAATTCTAAAAGAATGGCAAATAAAAAGAAAGGGTTCAATAAGAAAAACTTCTTCTCCAAGCAAGATGAGTCTGTTGAGGATGAGTTTATGGTCATCAAAAGGAAATCAGATGAGGAAAGCGATCATGATGAAAGCCAAGAAGAATTATTCATGGCACTCGCAGGTGATGATGACTCAAGGCTGGAAGATGTTGTGGCCAGCAACACCCCCCCTTCTTCATTTAAGTGTTATCCAAAATACTAAATGAATGGGGACCCTTAGTTAAATTTTAAAGAAAAAAGCAAGAGTTTCCTTTCTTCAAAATAAGGTTAGCATCGTAAGCTTAGAAAGGTCTTTTGAATATTTTTAACCTAAGTCTACGATAAGAGAAATATCTTTAAAACCGCGTTGCAAAAAAGATAGGAAATGCCTCCATTTCTCTATAATATTAGTATGCACAAGACCATCGTGTTAAGCATGACATCGCATCGCAATAAAGTAATACTCATAAGGAAAAAACTTCAAGATTTACCGATCTGCGATAACACCGATCGCAAGATCGCATATCGCAGAAATGAGCTAGCAAGATTTGGCAAACATCAAACTTCTGTGACCTGCGATGTTGCGATCGCTGCGATATTATATTCTTGCGATCTGCGATGGTACGATTTGCGATGGCGCGATCTGCGATGTTACATAAGCAAATCATAAATCACTTCATCACGAATCCTTCGGGCACGCTATTCAAAGAAAAGCCACTTACCATAATCTGACTCAAGATCATGCGCTTTTAATGATAGTAAATGAATTAGTTGTTAGTTATTAAATGAAATGAAGACGCGTGCTTTTGTAAAGAATTACTTCACGTAAGGTGGCATATTTGATATATCTGTTGCATTTAAAACTCTCCCATCACCTTTCTTGATCATTCATTTCCATTTCACTCGTAATCTGCAGGAACGAAGAGCTAAGATGATTCAAAGCCAAACGCAAGAAGAAATGGGAAAGAAAAATAAAGCTCAAGGCTCTGAGGCGAAGGAAAAGACGAAGGAGATGGCGCTTTTGTATACAGACACAGCCTGTAACAGAGACGCAGGGATATTGACATGGGAAAGCATGTACAGGCTGCTTGAAGAAGAAAATCCTAGAATAATGAAGGTTGATGCTGTTGCGAGCTCACAACGCTCTTCCGAGGCGTCCTTAGAGGAGCTAGCATGTTCATTTCTTCACCGGATAGCAGGAAGGCCCAAAATTCTACCATATACGGATATGATCAAGTAGATACTTGACAATGCAGAGATGAACAACAGACAATTCAAGGTTCAAGGACATGGGCTCATCGGATCATTCGCTGCGCAAGATTTAAAGCTTATGTATCATCTTCCTGAACCGCAGGCGACTTATAATGCACAATTCATTAAGAAATTTGTGGCAGAGAACCCAAACATAGCAGAGACCACCAAAGATTGGTCCAGAAAAGAGGAGTCGCTCAAAAAAGACAAAAACGGTATGTACAGCACTGGTTCCCTCACCTCTCCGTATTGTTTTGCTGCGGCCATGCTTTGTAGATTATTTGGTATGCCGGATATCAATAAGTTTTCGTCTGAATGGCTACCATTAATAGATGCTGCCACAAATGCCGATATTATGGATTGGGCCAAGATCTTTTCTGATAATCTATACATGGCTATTATCAATTACCGGTCTAAAAGATCCTTGTCTCAAAGGATCTATCCTCCTTTTTATCTGTCCGCATATGTTATGGATTCTATTTGTTATGTGTCTAAATTTCCCACTATGGGTTGGAAATGGACTACCCAGGACCCATTACCTATCCATGTTTATCATAAGGTGTTATGGGATTCTCAGTTCGTCCCACACTTCTACCAGATTTGTCACGGGCTTATCTTACCCTTGTATAGAATGATGTATGATGAAGACCCCCCGAGGTGCTCACCCGAGGCACAGATAGACATCATCCCCATCGCAAGATGGTTTGGGGAATAATGGTTCACCTATATTAGAGTGTTTGGAAGCACTGTACCTCCACATGTCCTACCTCTGTATATCCTCGTAAACTTTTGGCTCGGGAAATTGCTTATCAAACCTGTTCAGAAGGTGGCCTGACCAAAGACCTAAAAGACAAAAAGAAGGCCATATGGCCTCATTTTCCTGTAGCTTGTGGGGCCTTTTCATTGTTTGATGTAGGACACGCTTTCACCAAAGTGGAGAATGTGACGTATCTACAATTATTTAAATTCCCAGCAAGGCCATTTCACCCAAATGACGTTGCCCAAGATTTCACTACGAACATCAAAATAAAAGTTTTCGTTGGAAAGAAATATTTGTTTGATGATTGTTTCAGAGTAGAAGCTCACTCCAGGAAATTTTGCGGGAAGCTCGGTCGAATTTGTCTCCAGATGACCTCCAAAGATTCATGTTATACAGGGAAAGAAGGCTGGCCAGTGTTCCTCTAGAGAAGTTGCGACTGCCTACTAGAGAACCAACTCCAAGCGTTAGCCTCAGCGGAAACTCTAGCACTTCCAAATCTAAATCTAACACTGCGCAAGGAGTGCCTAGACATTCTAAAGGGTCTGGAAGCGACCAAGGAAAAAACGAAGAAATAGCTAAAGATACAGCTCATTCAAGTGCAATGTCGCAACAGCAGGTTATCGCCTCCCCGCCAAGAGATGTCCCCCCTCCTATCATTGAAGCGCCACTCATCACAACAGAACTGGACAAAGAATGGGAAACCTTCAATGAGTTGATCAATCTTGAAGGGCAAGCCCCAAGAACACCTGTGAACAATACACAGGTAGCGCAAGAAGTGGTTTCGACCATAGTCAGCAGTGTCACAGAAACGGAGCACATTCCTATCGCTCCACCTTCTGAGATTCTACTTAATGTAGAAGAAATTCCCCCACTGGATGTATTCTATAGTCCCCAACATAAAGCAGTTGTAAGGAGACAGAGGAAGAAAAGAAAACTAGAAAATACACTGTCACAAGATGCTGAACATTTGGACGTCTTATGGAAAGACCCCAACAATAACCCAACTGAAAAATCTCACTAAGTTGTCTCAGATCGCAGGAGCATATGCTTCTGCAACTATTGACAAGGCATCGGAAGTTCAGCAACTGTTGAAAGAACAAGAAGATCAAATACAGCTACTACAATGACAGTTGCAACAAGCCAATGCTAATATTGAAGCTTCCAAACAACTCGAGAATTTGCAGGAAGACTTTCAGCAGATGCAGATAGGCTATCAAAGAAGTCTAGACGAGAAAGGAAAATAATTGCAAATTTTACAAGAAATGCATAAAGATGAGCCTAAGCTGGCGGAATTTATTTCGGAATCTATTGGCTTAAATGAGAAACTACTGCAGCAACAGGAAGAGTTGGGACGTAAAATATCACAGTGGAGTCACTATTGCGAGCTGAGCGATAAAATCACCAATCAAGTGGTAGACTTGCGGAGTGACTATGATCAGAGTGACAGACGAGTGACGGAATACTTAGCTTGGCAGGATGGAGATGAAGGGAAAAGAGCAAATGCACCCAGAATAAACGAGAATCATAAAGAATTGCTCTTTAATAAATGGGACGATCAAATCAGGCAGGCGGAACAAGCAGCGAAGACAGCGGCCACACAAGCAAGCATTCTTATCGACTGTGTAAATGAGAATTTACACAGAGCCAATTTAATCAAAGAGACCACCCCAGGGTACCTACCAAATAAACTACGACTGGAAACAGAATGGAAGCAGAAGGCGCAGGAAAAGGGAAAGGCGATCCAAGCACTAAACAGGCTAAATTGGGAGTGTTACTGGGCATACTTGGTCAAGCCGCATAGTCAATGGATGACTGTGAAATGCATTATAAACGCGGCCGAAAAAGTAGTGCCAGCTCTCATAGATTCTGTTTTCGCAGCCCAACTCAGCGCAGAAGTCAGCCAGCCGACTCTCCTCAAGCCCATGATGAACACTTGCAGCTTTAAAGACCAAGTTCAGAAGTAGCCTTATTTTAGAATGTTGTTTTTTCTTTAAAATTAGATTAGAAAAAGGACGGTCATTTGAAAACCGCATCCTAAATTTTGTAAAAACACTATTATTAGAATTAGGAAGTAGTATTTTAACCCTTCTCATGCATTTAGAGAAGGGTCCAGAAATTTGTCAAAAACTTGTCCTCGGAACATGCACTTCTGCACCCTCAGAGGAGGTTTTGATGAATGGATGGATCGAGATTTATTAATGTTTGCATTTGATGTTTGCTACTGATGTTGCACTTTTGTACTCTTAGTAGATGTTAGAACAAGTAGAGATAAATCGTTGTTGCTTGAAGCTTATGAGTAGGATTAGTCATAAATGGTACTTTTATCTCTTGGCCATTTCTGCTTATATTCTTAAAGTGATATACAGTTTTCAGTTGTTTATATGTTACTGCATGAATGTATGAGTTACCATTTGGCACTTTTGTATGGTGGAGTCATTTATTTATGTTTGATATATGAATAACTTATTATGCGATATGATGTTCACAACTTTTTTGCCTAACTTTTTATGCAAAGTGGTTTATCTCAATTGATTTCTATTCTTATGATAGCTGAATGATCTTTATTACCAGTTATTGTTTGAAATCTCTTTAGATCGCATAATAGAAGAAATTCACCCCGGGTTAGCGTAGATTAGATGTGTTGTTTCTCATTAGATTACAATAGCATAGAGTTAGTTTAGAAGTTTGAATTAAATTAGCTTTAAGTACTCTTAGATCAGCATCATCCAACTCTACACACACACACACCCTTAAATTGGGAAACTGGTCCCATTATCCCCAGTCGGACCCGCTATACCAAACGGATAAGGAGCTGCCAACCAAGGTCCGGACCGGGTGGGTATCCCCCTTGTTGTCGACCCAATTTTCGGGGCCTCAACAGAAGGAAATGTAGATGAACTGTTAATAAGTGCCATTGAAGAAAATGAGAAACTATGGAACAAAATCATTTCTCTCAAAGTGGAAAACGAAGAAATAAGAAGGAGAGAAGATCTATTGGAAGCAAAGCTTAAAGAAAAGGAAGAGACTTGTGAAGAACGCGAGACTAAAATAGTGTCTCTGAGAAAGGAGTTGGAGAAAATTAAAAAGGGTTGTAAAAGCTCTCAAATACTTGAGACTATTCTAAAAATCAAAAACCTCAACATGACAAGTCTGGAATAGGTTTCAAAGGAGAATCCTCAAGCACTAAGAATAATGCGAAAAGCTATACCAATGCACTTTCCTGCAATCCAAAAGATGAAAAGTGCACCCCAAATCCCAAGAATGAGGAGAGAATTACTCCAAAGAAGAATGTGGAGTCGAATCATGGACACTACAGCAAATACAAACCTGCACTCCACCAAGGGCCCATCGCAAATCCAAAGAACGAGGGAGGAGTAATTCCCAGCAAGGAAATCAACTCAAACTGTGGTTGCTTCAACAAGTACAAAACCATCTTTCTTGGACACTGCTTTCACTGTAAAAATTTCGGTCATCAAGCCAGACATTGTATGGCTCGCAGAAGTGAAAAGACAAAGCTAAAGGATAGAATAATCAACTCATATGCCCCCAAAAGGCAGGGACAAATCAAAACCTTTAATTCATTTGATCCCTTGACCAAATTTGATCTGATTTGCTCTTTCTACTACAATATGGACACTATGAACAAGACTGCCCACTCAAAGGAAGAAAGACGAGTAGCAAGAACTCCAGCATGGACAAATGCGGCCTGGTTCTATATGCTCAAAATAATGGAAACCAGTGGTTTATAGATAGTGGGTGCTCCAGACACATGATAGGAGACAGAAGGAAGTTTGTCTCACTGAGCAAAAAGGAATGGAATGTGTCCTTTGGAAGTGGATCTAGCAGAATTGCAGGAAAAGGAACAGTTACTCTGATCAATGGAAAAGGAAAATCTCAAGATGCTCTGCTGGTTGATGGACTCAAACACAACCTCTTGAGTGTCAGCCAAATCTATGATCAAGGACATAAGGTTGTTTTCAGTACCAAAGACCGTGAAATAAGGAACTCTGCCTCAGGGAAAATTGTGGCAAAAGGGGTGAGGACACCAGACAACATTTACATTCTAAACAAGATTCAAGAAAATAAATTCTACCTGAGTCAAACAGATGAGAGTTGGTTGTGGCACAAGCGACTTGGACATACAAGCTTCGAAAATCTGATCAATATCAGCAATATCAAAGTTGTACGAGACATCCCAAGGTTGTTCAAACCAAATCAAGCAGTATGTGGTCCATGTCAACATGGAAAGCAGACCAAAATCAACCACAAGCCAAAGGAACACTCTACATCGAAGCCCTTAGAGATCATCCATGCTGATGTATGTGGGCCAACTAGAAATCAAGCACTCCAAGGAGAAAGGTACTTTGTGTTATTTGTTGATGATTATACTAGAATGATGTGGATATATTTCATAAAGTATAAATCTGAAACTTTTGAGTGTTTCAAGAATCTAAAATCCCTTGTGGAAAATGAAAAAGATTCAAAAATTAAGTGCCTCAGAACAGACAAAGGAGGAGAATTCACATCAAACGAGTTTAGTGAGTTCTGTAATATTCATGGAATTAAAAGGGAATTCTCAACTGCCAGAACACCTCAGCAAAATGGGGTAGTTGAAAGAAAAAACTGAACAGTCCATGAAATGGAAAGAACTATGCTATTAGCAGCGGACTTACAGCCTAAATTCTGGAGAGAAGTAGTAGGGATAGCTGTCTACACACTGAATCGAACTCAATTAAGACCAAATTGTGATAAAACTCCTTATGAGATATGGAAAGAAAGACCTGCTTCGGTGAAGTACTTCAAGATCTTTGGAAGCAAGTGCTTCATAAAAATAAATGATGGTTCACCAGGAAAGTTTGATTCTCGGGTTAATGAAGGGATATTTCTTGGATACTCTACATGGAGCAAGGCTTACAAGTTCTACAATTATCGACTGAAGAAAATAGTGGAAAACATTGATGTAAAGGTTGATGAAGATCTTCCAGTAAAGGAAATTGAAGAACATGAAGATGACTCTCTCATTGAAGAAGAAGAACCTAAAGAAGAAGAAATAGATGAGGAAGAAGAAGAAGAAGAAGAGGAAAGAGAACCACCTAATACCCCTTCTAAGATGAAGTATGTCCAAAGACACCATCTAGAAGAGCAGATCATTAGCAATAAAGATGAAGGTGTGCATACCCAAAGAAGGATAACCATTACACCCAAGAGAAAATTCATTGCCCTCCTATCTATGATAGAACCCAAAACATTTGCAGAAGCAAGTAAGGATCCTCATTGGGTAAAAGCCATGGAAGAAGAAATGACCCAAATTGAGAAGAACAAGACATGGGAGCTAGTACCTCGTCCAAAGGAAAAAAACATAATAGGAACCAAATGGGTGTTCAAAAATAAAATGAATGAGGAAGGACAGGTTATCAGAAACAAGGCAAGACTTGTCTGCAAAGGCTATTCACAAATTGAAGGAATTGACTTTGAAGAGACATTTGCACCAGTGGCCTGTATGGAAGCTATCAGGATGTTCTTGGCATTTGCTTGCTCAAAAGGATTCAAAATCTATCAAATGGACGTGAAATCAGCATTTCTAAATGGGGAACTCAAGGAGGAAGTCTACATGGAGCAGCCAGAAGGTTTTGATCTAACAGCAGGAAAGGACTTAGTTTGTAAGTTGAAAAAGGCTTTATATGGGTTGAAACAAGCTCCTAGAGCTTGGTATGCAAGACTGGATCACTATCTACAAAAACAAGGCCTCAAAAAGGGAGTGGTTGGAAGCAATCTATACATAAAGACAGATCAAGGTAAGCTACTAGTTTCTCTTGTTTATGTCAATGATCTGATTTTTGCTAGTAATAATGATGAAATGAGCCATGAATTTTCTCAAAACATGTCAAAAGAGTTTGAGATGTCAATGATAGGAGAGTTGTCCCACTTCCTTGGACTTCAAATATCTCAAACTAGAGCAGGATTGTGTATATCTCAAACCAAATATCTAAAAGACATGCTCAAAAAATATGGAATGGAGGATTGTGCACCCATGAGCACACCTATGACCACAAACTGCAAACTGAGCAAAGATGATGACTCCCCTCTAGTAGATGCAACTCATTACAGGTTAATGATTGGAGCCCTTCTATACATAACAGCTACACGCCCAGACACAAAGCAAGCAGTAGGAATGGTGGGAAGATTTCAATCTGCTCCCAAACAATCCCATTTATTAGCTGTAAAAAGAATTCTCAGATATCTGAAGGGAACTTCTGATTTCGGTCTTTGGTACCCAAAGGACTCAACACTGACTGTAACTGCATACACCGATGCTGATTGGGCTGGAAGTATAGATGATCAGAAAAGCACTAGTGGAAATGCATTCTTCCTAGGAGACTGTTTGGTATCCTGGCTCAGCAAAAAACAGTCATCCATATCATTATCCACAGCCGAAGCTGAATATATTGCTGCAACACACTATTGTTATCAAATACTATGGATGAAGGAAGCTCTAAAAGATCTCGACATATGTATAGATCAACCAATTTTTGTCTATTGTGACAACACAAGTGCTATAAGTCTCAGTAAAAATCCTGTGATGCACTCAAGAACCAAACACATACCAATCAAATATAATTTCCTATATGAACAAGTAGCTAAACAAAACATCGTCCTCGAATATATCAGTACTAAGGAGCAGATAGATGATATACAACTTGAGTGGGCCTATACAACTTGAGTGGGCCTAATGGTTAAGCGCATGTGTTTCCTCCTAAGAGGTCACAGGTTCAAAACTAGAGGGGGGTAAAGTATGTATGCCTTCGTAGACTTAGCAGTCAAATCGCTGCGCGGAGGTGGGTCCCTTGTCCCACAAACAAGGGGGTCTCATACACCAATTTGGTGTTTGGCTTGGCTATGACCTTAAAAATATATATTATATTATTATTATATTATTATTATATTATATTTTCACAAAACCTCTTCCTTGAGAAGCATTTGAACATCTGCGTCAAAAGATGGGGGTTATTTCTTTATCATCACTCAAGTTCGTTCATAAAGATGTAGCAGGACAGGGGGAGCAGTTTGACAAGGGGAGTCCATATGCATCCCTTTGCCATTGATGTAAAAGGGGGAGAAAGCAGAAGAATATTGCCATCAATAACAAAGGGGGAGATTGTTGGACATAGATTATCATTGATGTCAATATGGAAATATTCGAGGAGTAGATAGAGACAAGAGGAGCAGACAGAGCCGAAGAAGAGGAGCACATAGAGCCATCAGAGCAGATGGAGACGAGAGGAGAAAATATACCACAGATAACGCTATTAGGAGCCATCGAGAGCCGTATAGGCCACAAAAGCCTATCGGAAGCTTATCGAGCCTGTAAAGCCCATGTATGCGTTTAATATATTATCAGAGAAGAAACCATATAAATATGCATTAACATAAACGGAGGCGTGCACAGGACAAGAACAATTAACGGCCATCAGATCCACAGATGAATGGCAGAGGATGAATTACAAGGGCTATCGGGAGAAGCAGTTGGAATGCATCGTGAGCCGTCGAATCATATAAATCAATGGTGGAGATCGCATCGGAAGGAGGTATCAGGAGGAAATATGGATGGAGGAACGAAGGCCGTTGGATCTGACGGTAGGAGACAGATCTGATGGTTGATGGAGGCGGAAGACGCGTGGAGATTAACGCATGGGAGAACAACGATTTCGAGCGGCAGGCGATTTTCCCGCACCGCTTACCGGGGCTTGGCGGTATCTGTATACGATGGCGTGATCCCGTAAGATCACGACGCATGGCAAACAAAAAACACCACCCCCGCAGGTTAACGTGCATGCAAGTCATGCGATCGGGGCTTGCGACTACGATCCGAACGTGTGACAGATGGTCAAATGACAAGGAAAGTGCACAGGGTTTAATCGTGCGGTAAACATAGCAGAGACCGTCGGATCATGGGCGATCAACGGTGGAGATCAAGGTGAATGGTTAATTACAGAGGTTTCCCACTGTTATGATAGGGAGAATGTTATCTCGAGGATTGAATGAAGGCACGGGGCTTTGAAAATTTCTGTAAAAGGATGGAGGAAAGCGGGAAAGAAGATTTTCATGGAAGAAACACAGACAGCTGAAAGTGGGAGCGGAGGACAATATAGGTTTAGGAAGGATTTAGAGGAGAATAGAAGCAGCAAGAGGTTAAAAGAGTGTAAGGAAACCGAATGAGAGGAAGGTGAAAATATTGTTGTGCGCTGCTTTCTCGGCACAAACATGCTTTTGTTAGAAAATTATATATTACGGAGCAATGGAACACATAAAATATTGCAGAAATATAAACACAGAAAACGCACAAAACAAGAGAGACACAGATATACGTGGTTCACCCAGTTTGGGCTACGTCCACCCTGAACAGCCAATCCTTCCTTTCTATTATCCAGCAAAATGAAGAGACACAACCTACAGCAAATCCGCTGTAATATCCTCTATTTTCTCTCACAGTCTCACCTCTCTATTTCTCGCTCACAGAATACACATATATCACACAGCCTCAAATACAATGCCCTCATACAAAGAGAGGGGTTGCCTTCTAGGGCAAAAAACCCTAAACTAAACATAAGTTCTACCGTCAGATCATCCGCCTAATGAACGGCCCAGATTGACTAGAAATTACTATACTTTTACAAGGCAATTTTACAGTTGTTTTTAGCTTCGAGGGCACTGCCCCCGAATCCCCCCGCCAGGGGGGGCTCCCAAAGGTCGCAGCCGCCCCCCCTGGACCCCCCCTGCAGCGAACATTTTACGGGCGGCATTGCCGCCCCCATTTCGAACTGGGGTCCTATGTGGCGATACCTTTGAATATAGAAGATAATCAGGCTCCACACCCAACAATCTCCCACTTGGAGACTGATTGTAGCAACTCCACCGCTGCTCCATTTGCTAGACAATGACTCCTCTTTGGACCTGGCTGTTTCTCATCTTCATCGTCATCCTTGAAGACCAACTGAAACTGAGCATATTCTCAGTTTCTCCCTGGTTACAACTTTTGTTAGCATATCTACAGGATTCTAGCTAGTGTGTATCTTTTCCAACTTCAACTCTCCATCTTCCAACACTGATCGTATGAAATGGTACTTGAGTTGTATGTGTTTAGTCCTGGAGTGAAATGCTGAGTTCTTTGCAAGATGAATGGCACTTTGGCTATCACTGTATAACGTGCCCATATCATGCTCCTTACCCAATTCACCCATAAACCTTTGTAACCAAATCATTTCTTTACTAGCCTCTGTAGCAGCAACATACTCTGCTTCTGTTGTGGAAAGTGCAACAACACTTTGGATTTTTGAAACCCAACTGACAGCTGTTCCTCCAACAGTAAATACATATCCTGTAGTGCTCCTCCTGTTATCTCTGTCACCTGCCATATCTGCATCAACATATCCTTGTAGGGAGATGTTTGAACCACCAAAGCATAATGCTTGATTTGTGGTACCTTTCAAATATCTGAGAATCCATTTCACTGCCATCCAATGTTCCTTTCCTGGATTGTTCATGTACCTACTTACAACTCCCACTGCATGTGCAATATCAGGCCTTGTGCAGACCATTGCATACATTAAGCTTCCAACTGCTGATGCATATGGAACTTTAGACATATAATCCATGTCTTCCTGGGTCTTTGGGCACATTTCCTTGCTAAGTTTGAAATGGATAGAAAAAGGTGTACTAACTGGTTTTGCATTGTGCATGTTAAATCTTTTCAACACCTTTTGTATGTACTCATTCTGAGACAATGTTAATTTATGATTTTTCCTGTCTCTAGTTATTCTCATATCAAGGATTTGTTTCGCAGCTCCCAAATCCTTCATTGCAAATGAATTTTCCAATTTTCTTTTGAGCGCATTTATTTCCTGCATGTTAGATCCTGCAACAAGCATGTCATCTACATACAGTAACAATATAATATAGCTGCCATCATTTTGCTTTTTCAAATAAACACAATGATCAGAGTGACATCTAGTATAACCTTGTTCAGACATAAACTTGTCAAATTTTAGATACCACTGCCTTGGAGCCTGTTTTAAGCCATACAAGCTCTTCTTCAACCTGCACACTAGTTTCTCCTTCCCTTTCACCTCATATCCTTGTGGTTGCTGCATGTATATCTCTTCCTCCAAATCCCCATGGAGAAAGGTTGTCTTTACATCTAACTGCTCAAGATGCAAATCTTCAGCTGCTACAAGACTTAAAATAGTTCTGATTGAAGTAATTTTAACAACTGGAGAAAATATTTCATCAAAATCAATACCTTTCTTCTGTGCAAACCCCTTCACCACAAGTCTAGCTTTATACCTTTGTTTTCCTCCATCTTCTTCCTTCAGCCTGTAAACCCATTTATTCTTCAATGTAGTTTTTCCTACAGGCAACCTGACTAAATCCCAAGTCTGGTTATGCATTAAGGAGTCCATCTCTTCTTCCATGGCTACCTCCCACTTCTTCATGCTTTCAACCTGCATTGCTTCTTCATAACATTCGGGTTCACCAGAATCAGTCAGCAATGTATAATATAATGAAGGAGAGTATCGTTCAGGGGGTCTACTTATCCTGGTAGATCTTCTAACACCACTTTCAGGTGTTTCGGGTGCCTGTTGTTGTTGTGGTGGTTGTTGTTGTTGTGGTTGTTGATTATTATTATTTTCAGGCACCTTTACTTTTTAAGTGATTTCATCAAAAACTGCGTATTCCTTGTTTTCCTTTCCCTGTTTCTTTTCCTGCAACTGATTCTTATACAAGACCTTTTCATTGAATATTACATCTCTGCTCCTAATGATTTTGTGATTTTCGTAATCATATAAGCGATAACCAAAATCATTAACACCATATCCAATAAAGGTACATTTCTTTGACTTTGCCTCAAGCTTTGTTCTATTTTCTTTATCAATATGGACAAAGGCCTCACAACCAAAAGGCTTTAAAATAGAGTAGTTTACCTTTTTACCTGTCCATGCTTCCTCTGGAACACCACCATCCAAGGAACTTGAAGGCCCTCTGTTTATTAGAGAAACAGCAGTATCTACAGCATCTGCCCAAAACTGTAAAGGCAATCCTGCATGCAATCTCATGCACCTTGCACGCTCCATGATTGTTCTGTTCATCCTTTCTGACACACCATTTTCTTGTGGTGTTCTTGGAACTGTCTTCTCTCTGCGAATTCCATGCTCTGAACAGTACCTATCAAACTCTTTGCTGCAATATTCACCTCCATTGTCTGATCTAAGACACTTCAATTTCTTTCCTGTCTCAATCTCAACCAAAGCTTTCCATTTCTTGAAAGTATCAAATACATCAGATTTATTCTTAATACAATAAATCCAAGTTTTTCTAGTTGCATCATCAATAAAAGTAACATAATAATGAGAGCCACCAAGAGATGATACCTGAGCAGGTCCCCATACATCTGTATGCACAAGCTCTAATTTTTCATTCTTCTTTTCTTTCCCAACTCTGAGAAATCTGACTCTCTTCTGTTTTCCATAAATGCAATTCTCACAGAAGTCCAAATCAACATTCTTCAAACCCGGAAACAAATTCCTTGAGTGAAGAATCTTCATCCCCTTTTCACTCATGTGTCCGAGCCTATGATGCCATAATGCTGCATCTACTCCTTTGGAAGTTAAAGCATTAACAGAGTTAGAAATACCATTGCATAAATACAATGTACCAACCTTTTCGCCTTTTGCTATTACGAGGGCTCCTTTGGTGACCTTCCAAGCTTTATCTGTGAAAGTTGTCACACAACCTTCACCGCCTAACTGCCCTGTTGAAATCAGATTTTTCTTTAGATCTGGAACATGCCTTACCTCCTTTAATAGCCATTGGTTTCCATTCTGCTGTTTTACAAGAACCTTACCCATTCCAACGATTTTACAGCGTTTATCATCACCCAGACGAACTTGTCCAAAATCTCCTTGAACATAGTCTTGAAAGTATTTCTTATCAGGTGTGGCATGGAATGAAGCCCCTGAATCTACCACCCAGGAATCAGTAATATTTTCAAAAGAAAGAATCAAAGCATCTTGTAACACCTCACCTGTCACATTTGCTTCATGATTGTTTTCTTGCTGTGCATCTCCTTCTTTTCCCTTCCGAGATCTACAGTCTTTCTTTAGGTGTCCTTTCTTTCCACATTTCCAGCACACTATCCCCGATCTGGACTTGGATCTGCCTTTCCTTGATTTACTGCGATATCCTGAGCTCTTTCCTCTTTCCATTTTTCTTCCTCTCGACTCTGCACTCAAAGAATTTCCCGATGTCTCACCGGAGCTTTTCCGTCGCATTTCCTCACTAAGGATAGCACCAACAACATCATCAAACTTTAAAGTACTAGATCCAGAAACGGAGTTACTAATGGCCATTACCAAACCATTCCAACTTTCTGGTAATGAGCACAAAAATAACAGAGCTCTAACTTCATCATCAAAGTTTACCCCTACAGAACTTAACTGACTTGTAACTGTATTAAAATCATTTAGATGGTTTGCAACAGATCCACCTTCCGACATATTCATAT
Organism: Pinus tabuliformis; assembly: GCA_031772625.1. Taxonomy (NCBI): domain Eukaryota; kingdom Viridiplantae; phylum Streptophyta; class Pinopsida; order Pinales; family Pinaceae; genus Pinus; species Pinus tabuliformis. The sequence continues at coordinate 736,355,416 of CM062807.1, forward strand.
TAAATAACCGTTTCATAAGAAATACCTTGTTTGAGGCCGAGGGTTTTTCATATAGTTTCGACAACGTCTGCATCAAACCCTCTGTCGTGGTTTCCTTCGAAATATTGAAGGCGACTGACGCAGCAAGGCACAACCGTATTGTTCCGAGTGCCTTTCTATCGAGAAGGTTCCATTCTTCGTCTTTCATACCCGTCAGCATCTTTGTTTTTCCGCCCAATGGTAGGTATAGATCTTTCTGATACAGATAATCTTCCATCTGCATCTTCCACAGCGAGAAGTTTTGGCCGTTAAATTTCTCGACCCTAAACTTTCCATCTTCCGCCATTGCTCCCACTCGAACCAGGAACCCTTCTTTCCTGCGAGTTTATCAGCCAAATAGACCTTCGGCTCTGATACCAGTTGTTAGAAAATTATATATTACGGAGCAATGGGACACATAAAATATTGCATAAATATAAACACAGAAAACGCACAAAACAAGAGAGACACAGATATACGTGGTTCACCCAGTTTGGGCTACGTCCACCCCGAACAGCCAATCCTTCCTTTCTATTATCCAGCAAAATGAAGAGACACAACCTACAGCAAATCCGCTGTAATATCCTCTGTTTTCTCTCACAGTCTCACCTCTCTATTTCTCGCTCACAGAATACACATATATCACACAGCCTCAAATACAATGCCCTCATACAAAGAGAGGGGTTGCCTTCTAGGGCAAAAAACCCTAAACTAAACATAAGTTCTACCGTCAGATCATCCGCCTAATGAACGACCGAGATTGACTAGAAATTACTATACTTTTACAAGGAAATTTTACAGTTGTTTTTAGCTTCGGGGGCACTGCCCCCGAAACCCCCCGCCAGGGGGGGGCTCCCAAAGGTCGCAGCCGCCCCCCCCTGGACCCCCCCTGCAGTAAACATTTTACGGCCGGCGTTGCCGCCCCCATTTCGAACTAGGGTCCTATGTGGCGATACCTTTGAATATAGAAGATAATCAGGCTCCACACCCAACAGCTTCTTACCCATAAAAATCTTAATCTTATAGTAGAGCTAATAGTCACAGCGATTAAGGAGGGAAGCTGAAAGATCAAGCGAGTCAGAGGAAACGACAATGACTGAGGAGGAAGCCTAAGAGATAGTGTAATTGGAAATGAATGGACAAAGGCATGGGAATGTATAAAACAGTAGAAATAGAGAACTGTTGGTGCGGTTATGGTGGTGAAGAACCCGAGGGTGAGATAGTAGAAGCAGCAGAGGCAAAAGAGGCAGAAAAAGTAGCGGAGGCTGTAGAGGCAGCAGAAGCAATAGAGGTAGGAGAGCAGGAGTGAGACAACCTCAGCTGAATATAGTGCAGTAGCATACCTGTTTATACCAAGGTTGGGTTGGAACCTAAGAGGTTGGAGCCTCAGAACTGAACAGGACTGAAGTCATTGGGGTAGGTGCTCCTAAGTGCAGAACCACTGCAAAACAGAGTTGGTGCTCTGGAGGTTGGAGCCTCACTGAAGTCCAAGTTGGAGCTTGGCAACTATGCACAATCAAATGTACACTTATATTGTATTTATTTCTTTGCACTGTCTTGAGTTTTAATAAAAGCATTAAATTCAATTGTTTATTTCTGTGTTCTATGTATACATATACATATCTATATAGGTTGTTGGCAATCACTAGGACAATTAAAAAAAAAAAAAATTGTAAGAAACACTGATTCACCCCACCCCCCCTCTCTCAGTATTTCCAACAAGGAAGACCTCTGGACAGTGGTAGTTTGTAGCCAGCGAGGAACGACGAGGACCTCGGTCAAAGCGTGCTGACTGAGGCCCATGGAGACCGCGCAGGAGGAAAAACTGGCGCTTGGGAAGCCCGGATCGGGAAACAGAGGGCATTTCTGAAGCGCTTAGCACTAATCACGCATTGTTGAGCAAAACCCCTCGAGAAGGAAAAGCCCCAAAGTTCTCAGTCGCATGGAAGCCAGGAAAACAATGGGGAAAGCGCTAAGGCGAAAGGCAGGTCCCGCACTCCAAAACTAGTGGTATATCAAGGGCACCCTTGGGCAATAAGCGGATTTGGAGAAAAACGAGCAATTCCACTCAGCGCACGATGCATGTCCGGCGGATGAGAGAGAAAACTGCCACTCATCGCACGCTAACAGTCGAGCAAGTCAACTGCGTGAAATGAGTGAATATCATAGGTTCTGAGGGCTCCAGATCTGACGGCGGAGATCACGCCTGATGGAGGAACCGGATTTGATAGGGGATTAAGCCACGCATAAAGAAATTCTGAAGTCCGATTTGATGCTGAGATGGTGGATGAGTCATACCACAGTGTAACCACAAAATTGAACCAACAAGGAAGAGCTGGCGCATTTCGTAAGAGGACAAGTGGCCACTCCCTGTGAGCCGCTGATGATAACGTAGAGGTAGGGAACTCCAAGCGAGCAGCAGTAGGCGATCCAACGGGGGCAGAAGAGGAAGCGAGCATTCATTGATAGATTGGCTTTAAGCCATGAACAGACACAAAACAGACGACACGAAGAAGAGAAGAGAATGAAGACAGAGAAAGCAAGAATGAAGAAAAGATAGTAAAGCAAGAAGTAGAAATAGAGAGCCGAGTTGAATTAAGGCAACATCGAGCAGACAGAAATCTTGAGAGGTTCAAGCAATCCCTAAGAGGATCTGTCGGGAATTGAGCACCACATTGGGCTCCTCCCATTAAAGACCTGAGAGGTCAAGATCTGGTAAGGAACAGAGACTGTGCACTCTAGTAGCTTGGGGGATCCAAGAACCACCCTACCAAGAATTATCTATTTCAGGAGACTCAGATTGAGCTCATCATTGTAATTCTCTGCTTTAAGGACACAAGAAAAGAAGGCCACCATTGAAATCTGGATCGAAGATGTAGCCCTAGAGGATAGGGTGAACTCCTTATTGATTGTTGTGTTCTTGTATTTGCTTACTGTGTTTCTCTTGTTGTTTTCCATATTTCTTGTGTATGTGTATTTTGCAATCTAATCGATCCGTTGCCTAAAATAACATAGACACGCACCAACACATGAGTCTATAATACCTTCATTTAATAATTAATTAACTAACGTCACTCAATGGTGATTTTCAGATCAACTAGAGGTACTATCTATCATGCATTAACAAAGCATGCGAACCTAAATTGAAACATTACATTATGTGTAGTGGACCTTAGCGAATACATGGCGTTATGATATGTGCCACCATACATTACACTCCAAACTTTATACCAGAGCATATGCTGGACCTGAAGGCAGTTACAAATCATAGAAACAGATCTAAGCCAGAGTTCCTTGTGTTATCAATCTAAGTTTGGTCTAAGTCAGATAGGTTGGAGGGCATTATTTTTTTAAGAAACATGTGTTCTTTATTGGACAACCAACTGGAACCATTCAATGCATCATTAAGTGTTGGTTGCATTGATATTAATTGACAACATTATAATTTATATTCGACCAAATATTTAGTGTGTTAATGACATTGGCATACATTATATTGTCATTCATTATGCACAACAATGTATGAGAGTGTTATGGTTATGGAATTATATAGTTATTATATTTATAGTGACGGCTTGGAATGAACTTCACTTAAACATTTGCACGGTTGAAAGCCACTATTCCTTCTCAGCCAATCCAGATCTTGGAACAAGATTCAATTACAACAATAAGTGCTCCTTTAAAAGAAAAGAAAAAAAGGAAAGTAAATGTTGTTGGCATTCTCTTCAACGACCTATTTCCTCTTATACAACTCATTGAACCTGAAGTAACAATATTCAAATTAATCTTGATGATGATGATGGTGGTGGTGGTTAATGTCCACTGAGACCAAATTGGTCTATCGAACCTATAATTTTATTAGTTCTTAATTGTCTGGCTTCTGTCTTTCTTGGTGAGATTGGTGTTATAAATTTCTTTTTTTTCTCTACAGTCTTCCAACTTCCTTTATCTTGCATCTCCTTCATCTCTTCTGTTTCTTGGGACATTGGTGTCTTAGCTTCGCGATCTGTTGTGTTCGTCATTTTGAAGATAGTTAGAGAAGAAATTTGGTCTATGAGATCTGCTTTTCTGTTAAATGAAGATTTATTTTGTGCGGTATTCGAATCCTCAAAATTGTTCATGCTTGAGGGGTTGTCGAGTTCACTTTCTTGCTGTTGGGCGGGGCTTTCCCCCTGCTTATCTTGAGAGTTGTTTCTTTCTTGCCCTATTTCTTGCAATTCAGAGTTTTCTGTAGAGTATTCTTCCTTGATGATAGTGTAATGTTCTTTTTGTGCTCCTTCCCACCATGTAGATCTGTGGTGATTCTTTCTAGCAAAATTTTTTTGGGAGGCTTTTGGGCAATTTTTGGCTAGATGGTCTGTCTCAAAGCAGGATCGACATCTGAAGAGGACACTTTCATATTCGAGTTTTTGGTTCCACGCATAGTCTTTACTTGTTAGGTTTATTTCAGCTAGGAATCCGACAGTGAAGTCCATTTCCACACAGATGCGTGCATAGGTGGTTCTCGCATATTCCTTTGTTTCTAGGCACCTGCAGTAAAATTCCCCAATTGCATTTCCAATGGCTTTTAGCGAGGAGAAATTCCAGAGATGCAAGGGTAGGTTTGGCAAACTCACCCAAACTGGTGCTGAGGTTATGACTGTTGTTGAGGGATCGAATGATGGGTTCCATGGCTTCATGAATAGGCTTGAGTTTTCCCAAAACCAAGGGCCGAAATCTAAAATATATTGTCTGCTTTTAGGGTTTTCAAAATCTACTATAAAGAAACCCCTAGCACAGGGGTAGATATTAATTTCATCATATTAGCATGGAAAAGTTGTTGACAAAAATGAATAGTCATTGTGCATTCATGGTAGAGTGTCATTGAGTGTGAAGAAAAATTCTCTTAGCATGGCCTTGAAGTTACCATCATGGGTCACTGCATGTGGCGTGTTGTAGAAGTTTTCTTCTACTATCAAATCATTGAATCAGATGCCAATGGTGTCAAAACATTAATTATTGAAGAACTTTGATATCACTAAGGTGGTGAACATTCTTATGGCAACATTATAATTGTGTGTTACAAATTTTGGTTGTTGTTGTTGTTATTCATATAATGGTTGACTACTCTTATTATTTGTTGTGTTGTCGGTGCGGTAAGCGTCGAATGCCTTCAAATCTTGCGTGGTATCAACACAATGCTGCACATATTATTATTTATAACGTTTATTAATGGCCTTGAAATTATAGGGTGTTGTGTGTGTCATAGTTACCCAATTTGTCCCAATCAGCCAAAAAATACGTAAATTCGAGAGTTCAATTGAAATATCTAATAATTTGATAATATTCTTAATAATATTTTCTGGAGAAAATCACATAAAAAATATTCTTATCGACGCGTTTTGAACCATCCAGTATGATTCATCTTCAGGATAAGATGAGGTACCAGATCCGGGCAATGAAATAAATAGATGTAGAGAGCTACTAACTAGATGTTAGTGAGTAATGGTTAGTTTGACTGAGGACAGAGAAAATATTTGAATTAAAAAAGCTGGTTCCAGTGTGGTTCATCTTCAGGATAAGATGAGGTACCTGATCTGGACAATGAAATAAATAGATGTAGAGAGCTGCTAACTAGCTGTTAGTGAGTAACGGCTAGACTGAGAGCACAGGAAATATTTGAATTAAAAAAGTTTAAGTTAAATCAATTAAATAATTTATTTATTTTTCATTATTTTAATAAAAATGTTATAAGATGTTATAATAAAGTTATTTAGCCCTTTATGACCCTAAAAATCTTATTTGAAATTAAAATTAAATTAAAAGGGTCATTAAAATGATAGATCAGATTAAGAAAGAAATATTATAAGAAATTATAATAAAATAATTAATTATTATATTTAATCCTTTATAACCTTAATAAGTATTATAATATTAATATCTTATTTCAATTTCCAAATAATAAAATAATAAAGTTATTTAGCGACCCTAAAAATCTTATTTGAAATTAAAATTAAATTAAAAGGGTCATTAAAATGATAGATCAGATTAAAAAAGAAATATTATAAGAGATTATAATAAAATAATTAATTATTTTATTATAAAGGATTAAATATAATAATTAATTATTTTATTATAATCTCTTATAATATTTCTTTTTTAATCTGATCTATCATTTTAATGACCCTTTTAATTTAATTTTAATTTCAAATAAGATTTTCAGGGTCATAAAGGGCTAAATAACTTTATTATTTTATTATAATCCCTTATGATATTTTTATAAAAATAATAAATAATAAAAAATAAAAATTATTTAATTGATTTAACTTAAACATTTTTAATTCAAATATTTTCTTTGCCCTCAGTCAAACTAGTTGTTACTCACTAACAGCCACTTAGCAGCTTTCTACATCTATAGTCAAACTAGCCCTTACTCACTAACTACATCTATTTATTTCATTGCCGGGATTTGGTACCTCATCTTATCCTGAAGATGAACCACACTAGATAGTTACATCTATTTATTTCATTGCCTGGATCTGGTACCTCATCTTACCTTGAAGATGAATCACACTAGATAGTTCAAATGCCTCGATAAGAATATTTTTTATGTGATTTTCTCCAGAAAATGTTATTAATAATATTATGAATCACAGAAGTCTTAACTTAAAAAATTCGATAATAATTCAAGATCGCCTTAGGTGGTTAACCAAAACCACCCAAAATTCATGGTTTATAGTTGATGACAAGGAATTGTTAAATTACATGTCTATGGTAAATGCAGTGACCCTAAATAGAAAATAGATGTAAAATGGCAGCGGGATCCTAGTAGCTAGCATGTCATGCATCAATGGGAAATGATGACATTGAATCGAAATTCTTCATCATTTTATGATTTTATTGCTAACTACGAGGAAAATAATGAATGGTCTACCTGCCTGGATTGGATAAAGCTTATTGCTAATCTCTATTGGGTCGGCTGTTAGCTTGAAAGTTTGGGGACTTTTTTCATAAAATTAGAATGGTACAGATTGTGAACTGGAAACTAATTGTGAGTGGAGAAATTTTTCTGGTTTTCAATTTTAATGGCTTGAAAGTTAAGGGATTTTTTTCATAAATTATAATGGGGTAGATTGTGAAATGGAAAGTAATTGTTAGCAGATAATTTTTCTTAATTTTCAATTTTAGTGTTTTTTTAATGGTTTAAAAAGCTGGGAACAAGGAAATAAAATCTTGAAGTTGAGATTTTATATATATTTATGTTAAGAGGAATAAGTTTTGAATATTTAATTTTTAAATATGTATTAATTATATAAAGATTAAATCTGAAACTAGTTATGAATTTTAAATATTTTATATATATTTATATATAATTAAAAGAAAATTAGATAAGATTTAAAAAAATTAGATAAGATTTTAGAGAAGATGTAGTTTTGAGATTTGAATATTTAAGTTTTAAATACATATTAATTAAAATTAGATTTAGATGAGATTTAAAGATTTAGTTTAGAGTTTTGAAATGAACAGAGATTTTGAAGATAATATGTAAGTACGGTTGTGGTTTTGGTTAGTAAATTGTAGTTTTAAAATTGTTTAAATTATTTAAATTTGAAGATGAATGAGAAGAAAATAGACTCAAAGTATTTAAAATTATATGAAAAAGTATATATATTTAAATATTTAAAATGTATAACATCAAATTTTATTAGAATTAAAATTCAAACTTCTCAAACTTTTTTTTTTTTTTTTCACATGGAAAAAAGTCGTAATTTTCATTAATCATAGAAAATTACATTTTGCAGATGTGTTAACATATACTGAGTGAGACCATCTCCTTCTCTGTCCAGAACCATGGTGTATATATACAGCATGTATATTCATCCATATATTTTGTACCAAAAAAGTAAGAAACCAAAAGATCACTTAACTTTTCCTCCACGCGGGGAGGGACAAAATTCTGTAAAAGTTCATATCTCCGCGAATGATCAACAGAGCAGAAACATAAAACTATTAAAGCCTATGTAATATAAGTCTCCGCGCATGTTCAGCAGAGCAGTAATCAAAAATTAATGAGAGTTCCGACCTGTGTCGACCGTGAAGTCCATAAGCTGTTACTATATAAGCGTATTGCTATATTAAAAAACTATAGTGTTTATAAAACACCGTGCTTGTAAGTATCCAAAAAAAGAGAGTATTTGAAATGATGGAGCCAATCTACTGTGTGATTCCTCTTTGAGCTCGCAGGTCTATGTATGGCCTGTGATGGTAACGGTAGATGGTCCCATCCATATTCTCCTCCACTAACCAGTCTTCCTCTTGCCTCTGCGCTGCTTGCTTGGACAATTGGTCTGCCCCTGAGTTGCGCTCCCTGTATATATGATTACAATCAAATTTTTCAAAAGCAGCAATTAGCCTGTGTGATTCCACCAGCAGATGATGTAAAGAAAAAACATTGCAGTTTGATTTTCTGTTGAGCCAATTACAAACTATTTGAGAATCTCCAAATAATTGTAATTTTGTGCACTGCTTCTGTAGTGCAAAGTGAATCAAATTCATGGCTGTGGAGAGCTCTGCAAAATTGTTGGTTCCTCTCCCCAAAAACATCTGAAGTTTGTAATAGTGAGATTCCCGGAGGTAGAGCAGTGCGCCCCCACCGCATCCAATGGCTTGGGCTGAGCCATCAAAATAGGCCCAGGGGTAAGATTTGTCAATGAGCTCAGGGGAGATGGTTCGGGGCGGGGCTGGGGGAGGGTCGTCCGGGAGGAGGGCATAATCAGTCATGATGTGGGCTCTGATGGAGGGCCAGGATGGGATCCGATGATCGAAGATGGAGCGATTGCGCGCCATCCAGATTGACCAGCACATAAGGAGAGGAATGTTCCGAGCCTTGCCCGAGTGGTGTTCAAACCAGTGAATCCAGGCGTCCATGATGTTTTGACCAACCCATCTGTGGGGGGAGGAGAGATCAGAGGTGATGTGGGACCATTGTTCCATAACCACAGGACATTGTAAGAAGAGATGTTCTGTATCTTCGTCACCGTTCTTGCAAAGATGGCACCAGAAAGGTCCGTGAAAAGATCTTTTCTTCAGGTTTGAGCCCGTAGGTACTTTGTTGAAGAGGATAGCCCACATAAGCATTCGGGTCCTAGGGGCGGCTTTGAGCTGCCAGATGGCCTTCCACCACTACTGAGGTTGTTCAGGTTGGTATTGGTTCATAAGCTGTAGGTACCCTTCCTTTGGAGTATATGAACCATGTTTCGAATGGGCCCATACCAACTCGTCATACTCCTCAGTAATTCTAATGCGAGCTTGGCTCAGCGCATCAATGTAGTTCTCCCATTCAGTCCTCCACTGGTCCGGTATGTGTAGGGCATCAGCCGATCTCCAAGCTTGTTGGAGTAAGCTGGAATTTGTATTATCTGCTATATGAGCAATATGAGTGATGCCCTATTCCGCCAGATGTTCTCTTAGCTGTGCTGTGATCTGATGAGTATTGCCACATCCGATCCAAGGGTCGATGCCTATGCAAACTGAGTTCCCTTGTTGAATCCGCCAGGTTAGGCCGTCTCGGATGAGAGGGAGGGAGGTGATGACCGCCTTCCAGATGTCAGAGTATCTTCCCTGTTCTCTTTGCTCTCTACGGATCCAGCTATGAATACTCTCCGGGGCTATATATTTATCCTCTACCACTCTTTTCCAGAGGCTGTTTGATGTGAGCAATTGCCAACCTAGTTTTGCTGCCAGGGCTTTAGAAAAGAGATCTAGTTTTTTAATGCCCCAGCCTCCCCACTTTTTTGGCCTTGCTATAGTATCCCACTTGACCCAAGCGAAGAGGTTCCCTTGCTTATTTCCTTTCCACAGAAAACCACAGCAGATCCTTTGTAGACGGCTTAGAATACCTCTGGGGATCCAGGCCAACGACATCCAATACACTAGTGTGGCCTCCAGGACTGCTTTGATGAGTGTGAGTCTTCCAGCCCTGGTGAGATATCTGTTGTACCAAACATTTAGTCTTTTCTCTACCTTGGCTATGAGCCAGGTCCATTCCGCAATTTTATATCCCCCATGCTTTACCCTGAAGCCCAGGTATTTTAGGCCTGCCTCCATCTGATGAATTTGAAAAGGGAAGCGGTTCTCCATGAAGTTTATCTCATTTGCGGAGCATCCAGTAGCAGTGAGAGTTGATTTTTGGATGTTGATTACCATACCTGTGGCTTTCTGGAAGAGATCAAATAAGTGTCTTAATGCAGATGTGTCGGCCAGGCTACCATTAAGGAAAATAAGCACATCATCCACAAACAGCAGATGAGTGAGGGAGCAGTTATCAGAGATTTTGATCCCTTTTATCCTTCCCCTACTGTGTTCTGATGCTATCAAACGGCTGAGCCCTTCCATGATAATGAGGAAGAGAAGGGGGGATAGGGGGCAACCCTGGCGGAGGCCCCTCTCTGCTGTAAAGGAGGGAGAGGGGGATCCATTGAGGAGGACACTGTATGAGACCTCTGAGATGCAGTTCATGATCCATTTGATGTAGATGAAGGGGAAACCCAAGTGAGTGAGGAGCATGCGAATATAGAGGTGATTGACCCTATCAAAGGCTTTGGAGAGGTCAACTTTGAGGATCATACCTTTCAGGCGCTTTACATGCATCGAGTGAAGAAGTTCTTGAGCGGTACCAATGGCTTCATGAATCTGTCGGCAGTGAAGAAAAGCAAATTGTTCAGGGGAGATGTGGGCCGAGAGGATGGGCCGGAGTCTGTTGGCTAGGATCTTGGCCCAGATCTTATAGAGGCAGTTACAGAGCGAGATAGGCCGGAAGTCATCAAAAGAGGAGGGCTTGTCCGATTTGGGGATCAAGGCTAGGAAAGTAGATTTGATGGCTGAAGGAGTGCCAGAGAGGCAGCATTGTTTAAGTACCTTTAGAAGATCAGGCCCTATAAGCTCAAAGAAAGCTAAGTAGAATTCTATGGTCCATCCATCAGGGCCCGGGCTCTTGTCCTTCTGAAATCCCCGCATTGTAGCTTCCATTTCCTCCATTGTAATATCTCTAGTAAGCTCACCAGCCTCATCATTGTCCACAAATCTAGGGAAAAGCTCAGCTACTCTCATGATTTCTAGCAAGTTTGCTTCCCTTGGGGCTGTATATATGTTCCTGAAATGGGAGGAGGCAAGGAAAGCAAGTTCCCTAGATTTGTTGATCCTGTGGCCCTGTTCATCTTGCAATTCCCAGATAGTGTTGATCGCTTTCCTTCCATTTGCAAAACGATGAAAAAAATTTGTGTTCTCATCCCCTTCTTTTAGCCAAATGGCCCTGCTCCTAAGCCTCCAACTGGCTTCGCGGTCTCGTAGGATTTGTGATCTCTGATTGATGAGGCCTTCAAATGAGGATTTTTGTTCCGGGGAGATGTAGGTGCCCGAAGATAGAGATTCGCAATCTGCAATAGCTTGTTCAGCTAGAGAGATCGTCTGGTCATCTCGGAGTCTCTTTTGATGCGCCCATTTCCTGGAGAGAGTCCTGATTTCAGTGAGATTCTTTAGAAAGCAGGGGATCGGGTCAGCATCGATCAGCAGGGGATGTGATTTCCAGTAATCCGAGATGAGAGTGATGTATTCAGGGTCCCGGAGCCAGGAGGAGTTGAACTTGTACGGGGCCTTGCTATTCTGAATTCTTGCTCCAATTTCAAAGTATATCGGTCTGTGATCCGATATGCCCCCACTTCCCACCCATTGCCTAGATCGGGGGTGATTGCAGTGGAGGGCCTCCTTAATGATAAATCGGTCCAATCTTCTGGCAAGGCTGTGTTCCCCCACTCTGTTATTCTTCCAAGTATATTGAAGCTTTGCCGATGGGATGTCTATCCAGTGGTGGTCCTCCAGCATGTGCCCAAAGAAGTCCGAGAGCGGATCAATCTGCCCCAGATGACCCCAGGATTCAGCATGTCCCAAGGAGAAATTCAAATCGCCCCCAAGAATTATGTTCTCAGCAAGGAGGAGGGGGGAGTTTATAAGCTTACTCCAAAATTGCTCCCTGTTTGTGCATGGTCCATAAACATTGAGGATACGAAGATCCTCCTCTAGTTCCTTTGAATAGATATCTGCCCCCAGGTAACCCAAACCACCCCATATGTTTATCAGATTTATGGAGGTGTTTTTGAACCCAAAAGCTATTCCCCCCGAACGTCCAGAGACATCCAGGGCAGAGAAAGTCCAGCCTGGCAGCCATGAGCTGAGAATAGATGAAGCCAGGTCAGCTTTACATAAAGTTTCTTGCAGTAAAATAATATCAACCGGATCCGAGAAGATGAGTCTCTTAAGGGCCAGTTTTTTCTCAGGGCTGGCCAGCCCTCTGCAATTGAAGGAAATAATTTTCATGGAGGGGGGTGGGGGAGGGTAGTCGGTGCTCTAAGTACCCAGTCGATGGTTTGTTGTTTACCCTGGAGGACATCGACCCCAGCTTGTTCCTTAGCTTTTTTTAATTTTGGGGGGCGGCCTCGACCTTGTTTAGGTGATAGGAAATGAGGCTCAACAGGTAGTCCTACAGCACCCAATTCCAAACGTTTGGAAGCCGAGCGAGTGGCATACCTCGGGGATGAGTTTACAGAAGGGGAGGGCGAGGAGGAGGGGTGAGGGGGGAAGGATGGGAGGGAGCGGGGGGATAGCAACCCCGAAGGTTGGGGAATAGGACAGGTAGGGTAGTACGATCGAGAGGGGGGATGTGGCATGTTGGAATCCTTGACCCGGTCAAGGGCTGTGGGGGAGGAAGGGAGGGGAATCTTGAGAGGGTGAAGAGAGGGGAGGGGATGTGTAACATTCAACAAATGTATATGCGGAGCAGAAACATTTGTGGGGAGAGACATACCCGATGAGAATACAGCACCTTTGGCAGCCTTTGAGCGCGTCACCGGTGGAGATGGAGGCCGAGCAGGGGTACCTCCTAGCTTTCGTTGTCTGGGGACCAGTGGAGCTTCCACCGTATCAGATGTAATGTTGTGCGCTGCCCGTGGAGTCGCCGTCGCCTGGGGATCAGGCAGAACCGTAGTTACCGGGGCCTCCTGTGAATTGGGGGGGTTCTGCTCCTTTTTTAGTAGCGGGCAGTCTTTGTAGAGGTGACCCACCTGATGGCATCTCCTGCAGCGATATGGGATGCCCTCATAGTCCAATTTTTGTTTCCTGGAGGAATTTTTCCACTGGATGTGTATGTATTCATGCATGCCGCCTCTGGTGTCGAGATGGACCAGGATCCGGGCATATGCCATCGCCCCCGTCTGAATATATGTCTTGTCCGACTCCATGAATGTACCCAAAGTGTTTCCAATTCTTCTGAAAATATCCTCCGACCAGTATTGGGGAGGCAGACCTGGGAGTCTGACCCAAACCGGCCCAATTCCAGTCTGTTCCGTTTCAGGATCAAATAGAGGCGACCAGCGCTTGAGGAGGACCGGAGCCTTCTCGAAGTGCCAGAATGAGGAAAGGACCCAACTAGTGTGATCCGCTCTAGCAAATCTCAGAGCAAACCATCCTCTGACGAAAGTCTGGACCGATGGCATCTCCACCAAGTATTTGCCCCAGATCTCCGATGCCCACTGCTTCAGTTTGTCTGCAGAGATTTGACGGCCCCTGATTCGGCCCACCAGTACTCGGTCAGCAAGATCCATAGCGTCTCCCCACTGTATGTCCTCTTCGAGCCTAAGGAAAGCATCCTCAGACCTCGATTTGTAACAGCGCTGCTTCTTCGAGGGTCGGGCGGACATACGGCTAGGGTGATCAGCAGTCCCAGGGATCGAAATCGGGGGGTCAGGGAGGGGGTTAGGGTTCGAACAGGGAGGGGGAATAACTTCCGGGAGAGGGGGAATGGGATGGTAGCTCCCAGATGAGGCCGGGGGGGGAGGGGAGGGGTTAGATGCAGCAGGAATAGGGATCTCCTGAGGCCCAGATGGCGGGGGGGGAATGACAGGGGGATCAGGTTGTGTGGGGGGACCAGCAGCCGGCGGAGAGGGATGGAGACAGGTCGCAAGAAACCCGAGGGTAGCCGGCGAGGGCACTGAGAACTCAGTCCAGGAGGAGGGTTCGCCAGAGTGCAAAGACGCAGGGATGGACAGCTCAGCCGAAAGCGAAGGGTCTTCAAAGCTAGCTGTAAGGTTCTCACTGATAAACCCTTCTGAGGTCGAGAAAGATGAGCGCCAGATGGAGCTCTCAGCCAGCGGGGATGCCGAGTAGTCGACCAGCTCGTCCATAACGGCTACCGATGAAAAACTTCTTGGGATCTGATAACCGCCTAGGTCGGAACGGACCGTAGATGATGACCGCTAGTAGGGCTCAGCTGGTAGAGGGTCTCCAGCCAAGATGCTGCAGCAGGATCGGGCTTGAGCTGTCGGCAGAGCAGGTAACCTCGGATGCGGACGCGGTGACGATTCCAAGAGCGGGCAGGGTAAAACAGGTAAAAAACCAAGCCCTAAGCCGCGGAGTAATAAGAAGGGTAAAAAAACGAGGGGACTGTCGCAACAAGGTAAAAACAGATACGGCGAAAAAGAGAGGAGGCGGGAGCATGGATAAAAAGGGGATAATTGGGGCACTACAGGGCCGTTTCCGGCCTGTTAGCCCCGTTCAAACGGAGTCCCGTAACACCATGTTGCAGAGCCGTACCATGTTGCAGAGCCCGAAGGTCACCCGACCATGGCTTATGATATCTGAGTTCAATTTGAAATTATTTGAGTGTTTTCTTCAAACTTCTCAAACTTGATAACTATAATTTGTGTTATATCATCACAACTTGATAACTATGATTTGTGTTATATCATCACAAATAATATATGGAGATGGCTTTGATATAAATGGCATTTGATTATATAATTCATGGCAACCTTCACATATATTATATAGCAACATTATATTTTACAATGGCGGATATGTCTGACAGACAATAATTTGAATGATATATTACGGAGAGCGTTGAAGTGCTTTTGTGGATTAGGGTTTTGTGCCCTAGTGTTTTCAATGCTTTACATGGTCCAACGTTACAATTGAAGAGGTAGCGTCACAATTGAAGAGCGTCGGGCAGCTGTACATAGCTGAATTTTCATCATTCCTCAGAGGTTCAGATTCTAATCTGTCTCAAGTTTCTTTATAAGCTGAGAAATGTCAAAAATCTGATTGTTATTCAAGCTGCACCGAAGGAATTTGTTGTGATTGCTTTGTTTCGGTTATGTTGGTGCAAAGGCTTGTAAATTAAATATGTTGTAAGCCCATTAATGACGTAGATGATGTCTCAAATCAGCTGAGAGGAGATCTAGAGCTTGAGCCATGTTTGTGAGGGAACGGGCACGAATTGCAGGAACGTTATCAGAACCGTGTTGAAGCACAACTTCAAGGCATCACACACCCCACCGTGAGTCATCAGTCGCATGCGTATTCGCTTTACCAATCACTGCATTGGAGCTTGAGCCGAACATTCATATGCTTATGGGGAATGTAACTGCTTCTTGAATGCCATAATACAGTCAATTTGGCATTTGAGGAGATTCTGAGAGGAGTTCCTAGCTGTAGCAAGCTCTCCCCATGTGAACGTGGGTGATCCTTGTGTTGTTTGATGCTTCAAAAGTGCTAGCGGTGAAATTTTATTGCCTTCACCGTGCTTTTAATTCAAATGGCATAATTCAGATACAGAATTGGATGGGAGTGCTAGTGCTAGTGCTGGATCATGGGATTGCCAAAACCAGACATCTATTATACATAGTTTGTTTGGCCTTGAAATTTCTGAGCAGATGAACTGCCAGAGTTGTGGATTAGCGTCATGACATTTAAGATACACTTTTTCTTTTCACACAATATTAATGCTAGTGCACTCCGCATAATGAAGATAATGTGCATGGAAAGTTCCCTTGCTGAGCGTCTCAATCTTGTGGAGATGAATCATCAATTAATATGTTATGTTGAGATTGGTGGGTGCATTACCACTGTTTTGGGAATAATTGTGAAAGTGTCGAGGACATATTGGCTACTTTAGATGCCATCACAACAGAAATTGATGTGGGTGTCATTTATCGGGGACTAGATGAAGGTTACAGGCATTGCCTTGTATTAGTGGTTTGCTATTATCACCGATGAACAATGACGTGTGCACTTATTTCAAAATTGTTGTCACTTCGGGCAATCCTTTTACCGCCCATGCCTTAAGAATTGCACTTTGAGAATAAAGGCAGATGATCCTTTCTTCGGTAAATTTTTTTAGAAAAGAGGATTTTGTTTCCACATCTTAACTTGTTCGAAAATGGTGAGTTATGTGAGTAGTCATGAGGCTTTGATTCGAGTGTGGCGGATTTCCCTACGCATGTGAATCTACGTAGTCCGATACACATTGTATTTCCATAATGGAGAAAGGAACGAGCGAGAATAGTCATGCTTACATGATATAACTCGAATCGTGAAAGGCCCTTCGAATATATCTCTTCGACAACTTTAAGACTTCAATCAGAATAAGTTCAAGAGGAGACTGGTATGAGTCAACTCCGAAGCGCCTGGAGAAATAGAAAACAAAATCAATATGGATCTCATGTCTCTCTCTATTTTCGTTACAAAGAAAATAGAACTGACACATTTGGATAATTTCTAGCTACATTAATGTTTACGACCAGAGAAATGACTGTCATTTGATTTCTCCTTCCGCTGAAAATAGCTACAACTTCCCGTACTAGAGCCTGCAGTGGAACTTTTCTCTTCTTGATGCCAAGGCTAATCTCTTAAATGCTCAGCATGTTTATATCTCAACAACTGGTAGTGGAGGAATCGACTCTGGCAACATAGATGAACCAAAGAATAAAGTCTAAAACATTTTACTCATATTATTGGTGCTAATGCATTGCATTAATGGCAAACACCTATTAATTTCATGGCATCTCAATTGGTGTATCAGCTCATAAACTCCGTAGTCACAAGAATTTTGATCAATTGAATGGTCTGAATTGCAGGGAACGAGGGCATGAAATGCGTTGAGGACGTCTGCATGAAGTTACACGAAAAAAAAAAAAACATGGTAGTATATGCGTGTTAGGCCAGGTAAGCCAACTCCAGATGAATGAAATTCATATTTAAAAATGATGCGAAGCTTAGAAAACAACATCAGTCAAGATGGTATATTAAAGGAGACTGCAGATATTATACATGTGCTAATGCGTGTTGATCAAATAAAACAGAAAACATTATTTACAACGCAGGAGATGATTGTGGTCACACCAAATCTGTGGTCGCTGACTAGCATCATATTGCAGCTTCTTCACCAGTTGGTGGCTCATGTAACAAGGAAATAAGATAGCATCATATCATATATTCATAGCCAGTATGACAACCTTGAAGAAAATGGGATTAAGTTTAGTCAAGTTTCCATCATGGTATGGCATGGCGTTATATTGGCTTCAAAAGCATGGCATGGCATTATATTGCCTTCAATAGCATGGAATGGAATTCTATTATATTGCATTCAAAGTGATACATTATATTGTTGTTCCAAGTTCTATATTGCGTTCAATCCATATATTATAATCATTGTTCCAGGGTTTATTATATCAACATGTCAATGCCAACAGCATTCGTTATTATATCAATATGCCACAATGATTATTATATCAATATGAAACACCTAGCTAAAGTTCTGGGAGGGAGTCTGTTCGTGCAATGGTGTCTTGTAAAATTTGATCTAAAGTGGTTATTATGAGGGAAAAAACTTGCATCTGGCAAAGCTCATTGATGTGTACATTATTGATTTGCTCATAGGATATTCAATAATGGATGAAAGAATGTATTCTAAGGAGAGAAAGTAGCAACTTTTCTATTTCTGCGTCCATATGTACAATAGTATTGCCTTTGGATGGATTGAATTTCTTTTTGTTGCAGCATATGACTTCTTTACTGCAGTTATCCGATGGATTGAATTTCTTTTTGTTGCAGCATATGACTTCTTTACTGCAGTTATCCAAAGATTTTATTGGAGAACACCTCAGAGTTATGTTGTGTTTGTTGAACCTCTAATGGCTGCTACAAACATGAAAATCTTTGAATTTTGTTGAGCTATGTTTGTCAAAGTATTTGTTTAGATAATTGGGCATCTATATGAACACCATTGTGGGAAAAAAATTACACCTTGGAGTTATGTTGTGTTTGTTGAACCTCTAATGGCTGCTACAAATTGTTGAACCTCTAATGGCTGCTACAAACATGAAAAGCTTTGAATTTTGTTGAGCTGTGTTTGTCAAAGTATTTGTTTACATAATTGGGCACCTATATGAACACCATTGTGGGAAAAAAAATTAAAACCCTCTTGCCATTGGTGTTAAAGGGGGAGGTAAGCAGAGGTTATGAGCAACAAGAATAGGTCTTTCTCAAGAAAAAAAATGGGAATGTGTTTCTGTCAATGCCAAAGGGGGAGATTGATGGCAATGTTGTCATTGACGGCAAAGAAGTAGCAACAAGGCAAATAAGCAGCAAAAGAAAGGCAAGACAAAGGTAAAGAAGCATCAAGCAATGGGAGAAACAAAGGCAAAGGAGTAGCAAAGACACAATAAACAAAGACAAAGGAGCATCACAAAGACAAGGGAGCAACAACAACAACAAAGGCAAAAGAGTAGCAATAAGGAAGTGTGCGCAGTTAATTTATGCACAAATAATTGCATAGTTAATGTATGCACAATTAATGAACATGAGCAACTAGCAAGATAAGTCTTCCAACAAAGAAGCAACAACAAGTCTATGTAAATGAGACTATTGAGTTTGTGATTTTGAAGTATGCCCATGATGTTTTTCATGCTTGTCATGCTTGGAGATGTTGATGAGTTGGTGATGCTAGCTTGCTCATGTTGAAATATGCATATGATGATTGAGTTGTTATTGTTGTGATGCAAAGGCAAAGGAAAAGATGCAAGGCAAAGACAAAGGAAAATACATGAAGAATGTTGTTATTCTTGTAATGTTGTGATTTGTATAGTTGTTGATATATTACTAATGTATGTTGCAAAGGCTATGGTTTCTATGTTTGATGATATAATCATTACAGGTGGCTGAAAATAATATTTGGTGAAGAATTTATTTATTTTAATATTCAAAATCTCAAAAGGTGGGAAATGAATGAATGGAATGCTAAGAGACCAGTATTTTCACTTCATATTCATGTCTGGAATACCAACAGCCATCAACGTTTGCTTATAAAGATGTGTAAGGTTGCAAGGCTATATGGTTAGATAGCTAGAGTTTTTGGTGAATGTATGAGCTGATTTGAGTTATTTATTACCTAGCACATATGGAGAAAATGTGAAGTAGATTTGAGAAGAAGAAGTAGAGTCAGAGATGAAGGTATGCAGATTTATAGACTAGGTAACCAACACATTGTATTCTTTATGTATTTAGGGATTGTACTCTCCTTTTAAGTTGCAACTTGATAAATGATAGGTTGGAATCTATTGAGGTAGGAGCCTCATGTGGGTTGTAGCCTGGAGAAAACTTATGGGATTTGGAGCTTCCTTGCATGTTGTAGCTTACAGAAAAATTGAGATAGTAACCTCTTGTACTTTATAGAGAAGATGTAATAAGGGAGTAGGAGTTTTCCTTTGCATCACAACAATAATAAAATCATGGTTTTTTCCCTTTATGGGTTTCCACTTATATCTTGTGTACATATGTGTTGTTTCTATATGCTGAGGCAATGTTTTTGGTTTACTTATTACTTGTCTTTTTCACATTAAATATGTTGGTCATTATGTGTCAATCTGCTCATTTAATGGTTCACTTGATGAATTTAAATAAAATCAAATTAAATTCCATGGATGTACTAAATTGATTCACCCTCCCTCTTAGTTTAGTAAAGTTTTCATCACTATCTTACCCTTAGTGATCTACACTCTTTCATGCACTATCACTTAGATCTGTCACTTTCCCATCTCCTTCCTTGGAAAATCTTTTATAGCTTGGCTAGCAGTTGCCTTCTTAAAGTGTGCATTTGACAACTCTAAGGCTCAAGCCTTGTACTTGGCCTCTCAGACTAGGCAATGTGTAGTCCTTGGCTTGCCCAACTAGGTATTGGGGCTCAAGCCTCACCCTTGGCCACCAAGACTATGCAATGTGCAATCTCCCCCTACCCAGGTTGAGACTGTTCCTAAGCTCAACCCTAACCCCTCCCCTTTAGTCTCATCGTTATTCCTTTCAAACTTGTGGTTGTTGCCTTGATCTTTTTTTGTGGGTTGTTTTACTTGAGTTGACTTATAATTACCATGAGTGCATTTTTCTCCAACAATACTACAGTTTTCAAGCACTTTTCTTTGTCAATTACTATTACTATGGCTCAAAAGAGATCTGTCTCAAAATACACCATAGAAAAAAGCATCCTTGGAGTGTTCCTACCACTATACAAGTTTTCTCCAACACCCAACTATTCATTTAGAAAGAATCATACATTACATGGCACATATTGAAATATGTTTACATAGCAAGAACTTTCAAAGAAGATCTTGAAGACAGGTAGGTTTACATCAATGTCCAAAAGTCAGGATTACACAAGGTAGCATACATGTATCCATCCTTTCCATATGCAGACATCGTCAACTTGATTTTTTCACATATAGATACAAAGACCATGTCACAGTGCCAATGGATGAAGGCTTTCCTCTTTGATAGCTCATGATTTTCACTCTATCTATTATTTTTCACTACCAAAATATTACATGGATTCCCACTTCTATGCAGTCACCATTTGCTTGAGCATAAAGGATATCATCAAAAGTTGGGTGAAAGAACCATCCAAAGTTGGGTGAAAGAACCATCCAAATTCTGCCTGAAACCCAACAACACTTACAAGACCAAATCTCTTAGGAAGGCATTTCAGTACTTGATAGTCCTATGTTGTTGGATATATGGCCAAAATAGTATTGAACCCTTTCCTGAAGGCTAGGCATTCTTGTTGCATCAACTGTGAAAGAAGGAAACCATTCAACATGTGTGACTTGTTGGCTCAACAATTGAGGACCCATGTAACGAATGCCAAGAACCTTCCCAAGGGTAAGTAATTCATGTTTTACATGTCTTCTTACTTGCTAGATGCAATTTGTGCTTAGAACTATTTTCTTGGCATAAGTTGGACTTGGACACCTAAGGAACCCACTATACACATTTATTGCAAGCTTCTTTCAGATTGCAGCCACAAAGGAGTCATGGAGAAGCTAACGGATCACTTTGTCATTCCATTGTATAATATGATCTTTGAGGAAGAGTCACCTTGCATATCAAGTGCGGTGATGGGAGTAGTGTCAGAATTGGCATATTGGTTTGCCTCACCGGATTGAACTTACGTGTCTCACAGTAAGAAGTATCCACATTTTTTTCAAGGTATGCCACCGACAAGCTGGTCATTCAAGAAGCTTCTTATCATCTTTCCACAAGGTTTTCAATAGTGTTGCAGAGGAAGAAGAAAGCACCTTGGCCCGCTCTTCCAAATTGGATTGTACGAGATCAAGAATCTGAAGGTTGCTAACACTGAAGGCAAAGATATAGAGAAATTTGCATTCGATCGAATGGATTACAATCGGTATGATCCCACGAATGTTTGCAAAGAACATTGTGAAAAGATTCATTTCCACTGGCTGAGCAAGACTTTTCAGGCCCGAAGAGGAAATGATAAAGAATTTTTACAATGCCTCTAATCCCCGAAAACATCACAGGTTACTCCACAGCAAGAAGCAACTCTAGAATCAGAACCATCAGTGAGGCACAACCTAATGGGTGGAAAGGGGAAGCAAAAATTTATGTACAGTCTAGCAAAAGAATAAAGTCACAAATGGAAATCATGTCCAATCATCTTTAAAGCGACTATAGAAGCAAGGAGAAAGAGAGAATAGAGGAAGTAGGAGGAGGAACTAAAGTGAAAGGAAGAACAAGAACAAAAGGAATGAGAAGAAAGGTAAAGACAAGAATAAGAAGAAGAAGAAGCACTGAAGAAAGCTGAGGAAGAGGAATAGAGTCAGTTGCTGGAAGAAGAGAGAAAGTGATTGCAGGAAAAGGAACTTTCTTAAGAACTTGAATATCTAATAGTAATCCAGGACATGGAAGTGGAACCAGAGAAACAGAACCAGAATTTTTATCTCATGTCGAGAATGCAGCAGATCACTATTAAGTCTCCCCCTCCTTCGACAGTTGAGAAAGATCCAAGTGAAGAAGATATAATTATTACTATTGATGATGGTCCGGTCATGGATGCATACAATCTAACTTATGATGAGCTTTAGAAGAATATTGTACAAGAG
Organism: Pinus tabuliformis; assembly: GCA_031772625.1. NCBI lineage: Eukaryota > Viridiplantae > Streptophyta > Pinopsida > Pinales > Pinaceae > Pinus > Pinus tabuliformis. The sequence continues at coordinate 736,377,690 of CM062807.1, forward strand.
AGAAAGAAACACATTCCAGGCAATCTCACGTCTCCTGCGTTCATTAGATAAGGGGTTATTGTGATGGATACCAGGAGGAATCAAGAAGTCATTGCTACAGCCAACTTGGCCTTTGCAGGTTCTACCAAGTCAAACACAAATTATCTCGTGGACAAGAACAGATAGATGGAAAAGAAATTACACGCAACAAGGAAACAAGTGGAACAAATCCAAGCAGACGTCCAGAAAGCAACTCTCGCACAGTTCTATCTAGAAGAAACTAAGGCAGCCATACTTGGTGAAGTATCAGCATTGGGAGAAACCATGAGAGGCCTCTATGAGGAGCTTGTCACCATGTAAAAATAAGTTTTCCACTTGCATGATATGCAAGAGAAGTGAAAATACAATGATAAATATCTCATGGTTGTTCATACTTCCATCACTACCATGCATGAGTGGGCAATGCAACATAAAGGGGGACCTCCTGATTTGGTGAAGAAAAGAGGCAATAAGCTAAGTTAGAGAAATCATAGGTTTGAATGCTTATTCAGAGTAACAAGAAACTTTTCTCATTCATAGCCAACATTCAGGTCCCGTACGCACAGTTGTACAATAGTGTGGATTTCATGGTGAAGTCACACAAGATCCCTTCAGTTGGGTCAGTCACTAAAGCCGAAGGTAGGAATAAATTCAGACAGAAGGTTGAAGAATACTTGAACCAACTAAGGAAGATCGATACCAAGGAATATATAGAGGTGAACATGCATAACATGTAGAAGTGCATTGGTGGCCCTGTTTAGATCAATACCATGTTATTCCTACTGAAGAAGGAAACTTAGACTGGTTCCAAGCAAGGGTACCTGGATGCGATGGAGGCTAGAGTCTTCTACCAACCTGATCCCATTGCATAGTTTGGGGAAGTCATCACATAGTACAAATCTTGGTACCACTATGTGCCTGAGAAACTGCAAGTTGAGGTGGTTGAGTTGGAGTTTCCCCAAACTCAAGATTGACTTGTTTTGTCTTATTATGATATCTAATTGAATCTACCTAATTTTGTCTTATATGGGTATGAGAAATATTGTAATATTCCTTTGTAATTAATTGTAAGTGAAATTCCAAGTGTCAATTGTGGAATGTGAAGAGTCATTTTGTAATAAAGTCCAAACGTCATGGTTGACGGAAGTCAAAGAGTCATGATGGAAGTGCAAGAGTCAAAAAGGGGAGATGATTAGTCATCTCATTTGTTATAAATATACCCTCATAACTCATGTAAAGGGATTTTGGCTTAGGATCATAAGCTTGGGAGTTTTGTTGAGAGCCTTGGATTCTCCTTAGAATAGAGGGAGTATCTTTCTTTGGAGGAGTAGGTGTTGGCTTCATGTTCCACTATTGGTACTAGTGGTTTGAAAATCATATATGTATGTTTGGAACTCTCATTTTAATAAATGATTAGAGCTGACACATTTTTATGCATATGTTGTGAATATAGTAGGATTATTCTTGTTATGTTTGCAATATATGTTATTTCATTTACACTAATTCTTATGAACTATTTCATTTGCATTAGTATGAATCTTGTTGAATGTGTGTTGTTGTATATTTCAATCATGGTTATCTTGTGAACTATTTTGTAGGCTAACTTATGATTCCTTTTATGCTCATGTGTTCCTTTCAAGTTGTGTACTATTACAAGCTTCTAAGGAGCTCACTCATTTTCCCCTTTTTGTGTTAGAACCTCTCATGAATTACACTTGACTCTTCACAGAGTCACAAACTTGTTTCACCAAAGTCATGAATACATCATTCTATGGGTTATTATAGCCAAGGAATACCACTAAAATCCACTATTTCGGAAATCGTTTTGTATTTCGGATGGGGCTCCTACTCCAAATGGTGTGAGGTCTAATTGGGACTTCATATCGGGGAGACCCCCTGAATGTTGGTGGGTCCAACACCGTCAACATTTATGGTGCTAGAAGGAGGGTCATATGACAAGTTGAGCTTGTGAAGTTTGTTTGAACATCCCTATATTTAAATGGTTTCTTCCCATATATTAACCCTGACATGTTTTTCCAAAATTTCAAATTTGAAAGTGCCCATGAGCATAATTAATGACTTGTCAAATCTGAAGTTCAATGGCAAGGGTACAACAACCATTCTAGAACACACCACTTGCTTTCTTGAATTCTTAACTCATCGCAAAATTCATTGTGAGGATATTGCTCCTAGGTTGTTCGACTTTACGTTCGAAGTGTGCATTAAAGAATGATGTTACACATTTCCAGCCACTTCTATTCACTCCTTTGAACATCTTGTCAAGGAGATCTACCTTGCCTTTGACATGTATCATTATAAATATGTTTATAAGAAAATTGTGCATCTTAGAAATTCACTTGATGAATCTCTTAACGATTTTCACAATCACTTCATTCATTTATATTATGAATTTTCTAAGGATGATATTGATTGGAATTTCATGAAAGAGAAGCTAGAATTTCTTGTTAATATTTCTATAAATCCAACATAATATCTATCCTTCACATGTCTCCCAACATACATTGATTATGGAGCTCTTAAATCTGTGATGAAGGAATTTGTTGTTCCAAGTGACTCCTCATATTGTCCTCATCAAAAGACTCCATTTATGTAGGTTGAGGTTATATAACTTGAGAATTCATCCATTGATATACCACCATCTTCTCCCTACCCACATATTCATAATTTAAGCACAAGTTTTGATTGTGAATTTGATTTTACAAGTGATGTTCTTTCTCCTCGACCTCCTTTTGTTGGTTCCTTTAGTCCTCCTAATTTTGAGTTGTTATATCCACCTATTTCAATCATTTGTTTTGATGTTCATGAGGATCAAGTTCAGGACGAAGTTTGTATTGACCAACAAGATTGCGATATCATTTACAATGACTATGTGTGGGATTCTATTGTTGAACAAGAATATGTGACGCAAGTTGATGTTTCTTCTTTCTCACATCTCCTTCATTATCTAGACATCTTCCACGATTATTTCATACCCGTTGTATCTTTCGAAGAATCATTTTTTGACGATGTTAATTATGATCACACTCAGGACTCATGGGATGTCAGTTTTACATTTGAACATGGAGAGAAAAAATCTTATCTTCCTAATCTCTCCCATCCATCATCTGATCATTGTGAAGAAACAAAGAGTGAAATTTCTTGTTTTCAATCTTCACCTCTCTATGATTCATCAAATCATGAGGATGCCTTTCTTCCTCATGATGGAATTTCTGATCATGGTTGTCATGATCTATTCATCGACTCATCTAGTCATGACTATATGTTTTCTACTATCGATTTTTCTAAGCCACCAATTTTCGATGATCTACCTTTCGATGTCTTGTAACTACCGCAAGTTGTCTTGGTCCTTCAACCTATGCTGATGGTTATGTCAAGTTCTTGCAGTCTTAATGTTAGTTCTAATCATGATTAAGATAGTACTTTATCTCTCAATAATCCTCATTAGTTGATCACACAAATAAAAAATCAATATGTTTCACAAGTTCACATCCTCCATCTATTTTTCATGATTCGCTTGCTCAATTATTAGAGGAGTCATACCTAGCAAGCTCATTCGCAAAACAAAAGTTTTCCACTTTCTTTATGTTTAACAAGATCGAAATTTTAGAAGAATTTTTTAGCACGATACTCTATTGCAATGTGCACAAACACCACAATGCATTAGAAAAATGTTTCACATGTGCTTTATTGTTGTATTTTTCTACTTGCATTTTCAGTCTTTAGATGTTGCAACATTTCACGTGTTATCTTTTTGGTCAAATTTTATTCCTAAAAATATCTCTTGCTATTTATCCCCTCACCTATATAGGTTAGTCTATGCTTCAATGGTTACCCTAGAAGTTTCATTTTACATAAGCATGGCTTATTCTTGGTTAGTTTAGGAGGAGGGGTAGTTTTTTTTTATTTGCCTTCTACCCTGCCCTTTTCTTTCCTTTTCCTTGTAAATAAATTTTTCATGAGACCGTGTTTGGTTTCTAAGCAAGTGTGGAGAAGTTCAAGAGGAAATTGTTCTATTATCAATACTTGGTGATCTATTTATTCCCCCTCTTTGAGTGGGACTTGTACCTTTTAGTCAATAATACCCTAATGGAAAATATGATCTTTATCGGAGAGAACCTTAGTGGAATTATGATGCTTGAATCTATAACTAGTACCACCTACTCTAATTAGTTTTTAAATATTGGCCAATTTTTCCTTTTCAACTAAGTCGAGTAGAGTAAGGAGAGGAGGAAACATTAACAAGTGAAATGTATGTCAGAGGTGTATAAATATACTTCTCTGAAGGAAGAATCTCCTCTGCTCTTAATAAGACGGGATCCCTCTTCCACCCCATAAAATCAATAAGTGTCAATGCATAGTTCTATGAATAAATGCAAAAGAATAAATAAAGGGTGAAAGAAGAGAAAGGCTTCCTATGTAGGGAGGTGAAGCAAGAAACTACACTGGGGTATTGTCCAAGCTCGCTGGAAGTGGAGAAATGCTTGTGTCCCTGAAGTGACTCCATCGAGGTACTGTCTAGGCCTGCTGGCAGTGGAGAAACACTAGAGATGAAAACTAAGATTCTAACAATCCTTTTCACTTACATGTCTATACTCCCCATCCCTAATCAAAACAACTAAGTTTGACTTATATTTGTAGTGTGTTGTCGATGAAGAGAATGGTAGGGATTATATATTTAACTTGAGCCAGGTAAAGAAGCTAATGTGATAAATGAAATGAACAATACTTCCTAAAGAGTTAGACCCATTTTACATGATTTAAGACCCATACATAGAGTTTAAGTTCTACCAGTGTGTCGCCAAGTGTTGTAGCTACTACAATGACCCTCCAAAAATTTTCCTGTCCTTTGATTTTGGAGCCTCCCTTTTTTCCATATGATCTCATCATTCATTGTCGTCAAGTATTCATGCTATGTTAAATAATTATCATTCCATGCAGTGCTTGTGATGTCTCGTTTTGATCCCAATCTGAACCTTTTCAAACACAAGCCATCTCTTGCCTTGACCTTGCAACATTTCTAGTCTTCCCTTCATAAACTATGTAATCTTGGAAGTCAAGCTAGCCTTGAGGATCTGATTTGTGTAGTCCTGATATGCAGACTAGCCTTAAGCTCAAAAACTATGTAATCCTGAGAGGCAAGCCCACCTTGAACTCATAAATTGTGCAATTCACTAAGCCAAGGAATTTCCTAGTTCGTTGTGGCTGGGAATTGTGCAATCCTTCTTGGCAGTGTGAATGGCCAAATTCTCGAAAAAGAAAAAAAGAAAAAAAATCCCTAGAATATAGGAAGTGGACAATTAGTTTCCCGAAGAGTGGCACAAGTTGTTATTTTTTACTTTCTGCCAAGTGTCGCTTTTTAAGCATGTGCATCATAAACCATAGACTAGCCTATATCTATATACTAGATGCCCATAGATCTCATTTTCACATTTGATCTTAGAACTCTAGCCTTCCCAAGGAGATCAAGGAGCCTTCGGTGAAGTTTGCAGTGCTTTTTTGGGTGAGTTTTGCTTTTGTCGTCTTTTGTCACTTTTTATTGTTTCGCTTCTATGAGGGTTGTTTTCCTTGTTTATTTTCATAGTACCTAGCATTTTAACTTATATTATCTTGTAGAAGTGTTGGTTTAGAGCATCATTCACTTTTTACAATTATTGCATCAACTTCTTATTTTATGCCCACTAGTGGTCGTCGCTATGATGTCTTCGTGTGCATGTTTGTTTTTCCTTTTGCATGTTTATTTTCTGCAATTGATTCTCATTGATATAACTTACCCTTATTCATATCTACACTCTTTAATGCACTATCACTCATATATGTCACTTTCCCATCTCCTTCCCGGGCATATCTGCTCTAGCTTGGCCAGAAATTTCCTTCTTCAACTACACATTTCGCAACTCTAAGGCTCAAGCCTTGTGCATTTCCTTTGAGACTTTGCAATGCATCGTCCCTTGTTTTCCCAACTACGCATTGCACAATTCTAGGGCTCAAGCCTCACCCTTGGCCATTGAGAATATGCAATACATAGTCTCTCCCTCCATCTGCCTAGGTTGAGACTACACATTGTGTAGTCTCAAGCCTCAAGCTTCTCTCTTGCCCACTAAGACTATGCAATGCGTTGTTTCTAAGCTCAGCCTCTCCTCTTTAGTCCAGGAATTATGCATTTCTTCCTCTCAAACTCGTGGTTGCTACCTTGATCTTGTTTTGTGGGTTGTTTTGCTTGAGCTGACTAATGTTTGCAATGAGTGCATTTTTCTCCTATAGGTACTGTAGTTTTCAAGCAACTCTCTTTGTCATTTAGTGTTACTATGGCTCCCAATATATATATCTCAAAAGAAACTACAGAAAGAAACACTGGTGAGATAGTTGAGAGTCTTCCTACCACTATGCTAGTTTTCTCTGACACCCCACTATTCATTGAGAAAGAATCAGACATTACATGGCACGCAGTGAAAGATGTTTACACAGTACGCATTTTCAAAGAAGATCTTGAAGACAGGAAGGTTTACATAAATTTCCAAAAGTCAGGATTACACAAGGTTGCATGTAGGTATCCAGCTTTTCCATGCGCAGACATCGTCAATTGGATTTTGTCACATATAGATACAAAGACCATGACTCTCAACAGTGTCAGTGGATGAAGGCTTGCCTCTTTTATGGCACATGATTTTCAATCTATGTATCATTTTCCGCCGCCAGAATATTACATGGATTCCCACTTCTATGCAGTCACTAGCTACTTGAGCATTAAGGATGTCATCAAAATTTGGGTGAAAAAGCCATCCAAATTCCACCAGACACCCAGCAACACTTACAATACCAAATCTCTCATCAAGGCATTTTAGTGCTTGATAGTCCTATGTTATCGGATCTATGGCTAGAAGAGTATTGAGACCTTTCCCTAAGATTGGGAATTCTTTCCGCATCAGATTGTGAAATAAGGAAAACCATTCAACTGGTTAGACTTGTTGGCTCAACAATTGAGGACCCGTGTAACTAATGCCAAGAACCTTTCCAAGGGTAAGAAAGCCAAGTTCTACATGTATGCTTACTTGTTGGATGCAATATGGTCATAACTCTTTTCTTGGCATGAGTTGGACCTAGACACCCAAGGATCCTATTATACACATTTATTGCAAGTTGATTTAAAATTGCATCCAAAAAGGAGTCATGCAGAAGTTGATCTATCGCTTCCTCATTCCATTGTATAAGATGATATTTGAGGAAGAGACACCTTCATGTCACATGAGGTGATGAAAATAGTGTCAGAATTGGTGGATTGGTTTGCCTCACCAAATGGCACTTACCTTAGAGTGTTTGGTAGTCATAAGTCTCCACACCTTCTACCAAGGTATGCCACTGACAAGCTGATCATGAAGAAGTTACTTATCATCTTTCCACAGGGTTACAATAGTGTTACAGCAGAAGAATAAAACACCTTGGCCCAAACTTCCTTTGCAAATCAGATTGTACAAGATCAAGAATCTAAAGGTTGTTGACACAGAAGGAAAAGAGATAGAGAAATTTGCATTCAGTTAGATGTATTACAATTTGTATGATCTCAGGAATACTTGCAAAGAAAACTGTGCAAAGATTCATTTCCACTAGTCGAGCGGGACTTTTTTCAGGTCCGAAGAGGAAAGAATAAAGGATTGTTACAATTCCTCTAAGCCTCACCAACCAGTCATCTTCGCAGGTACATCATAGGTTACTCCACACCCGAAAGAAACTCCAGAAGTAGAACCATCAGTGAGGCACAACCCAGTGCTCGAAAAGGGGAATCATAAAGTTATGCACGTCCTAACGGAAGAACATAGTTGTAAATGGAAAACGGATCTAATCATCTTTAAAGCGGTTATATAAGCATGGAGAAAGAGAGAACAGAGGAAGCAGGAGGAGGAATTGAAGTAGAAGGAAGAATGAGAAGAAAGGAAAATACAAGAAGAAGAAGAAGTAGCACTGAAGCAAGTCGAGGAAGAGGAATAGAGTCGTATGTTGGAAGAAGAGAGAAAGAAATTGCAAGATAAGGAAGTTTATCAAGAAATTCAAGATCTAATAGTAATCCAAGACATGGAGGTGGAACCAGAGAAATAGAAACATGATGTTGATGTCATGTTGAGCACGTAGCATATCATTATTCAGTCTCCCCCTCCTGCGACAGTTGAGCAAGCTCCGAGAAAAGAAGAGGAATTTTTTCCTCTTAATGATAGTCCAATCATGGATATATACAATCTAACTTATGATGAGATTTAGAAGAAGATTGTACAAGCAAGAAAGAAAAACTTTCCATACAATCTCACATCTCTTGCATTCATTAGAGAAAGAATTACTGTGACGGATACCAAGAGGAATCCAAAAGCCATTATTGCTGCCAACTTGGCCTTCACAGGAGCTACCAAGTAAAACATGGAGTAGATCATGGCCAAGAACAGACAAATGGAAAATAACTTACAGGAAGCAAGGAATCAAGTGGAACAACTCCAAGCAGAGGTCCAAAAAGCAGCTCCTACATAGGTCTATCTAGAAGAACTTAAGGCTGCCATACGTGGTGAAGTATCAACAGTGGGAGAAACCATGATAAACCTCTACAACAAGGTTATCATTGGGCACAAAGCAGTTGTCTGGTTGCGCGACATGTAGCAGAAGTGAAAAGAAAATGTTAAATACCTCAAGGTTGTTCATACCTCCATCGCTATTGTGCATGAGTGGGAAATGCATCACAAAGGGGCACCTCCTGAGTTGGTAAAGAAGATAAGGAAAAAGGATGAGTTAGAGAAAGCAAAGGTTCAAATGCTTATTTAGAGTAACAAACAGCTTGGCTCATTCATCGCAAACATTCAGGCCTTGTATGCACAGTTGTACAACAGTGTGGATTTCATGGTGAAGTCACACAATATCCCTTAAGTTGGATCACTCACCAAAGCCAAAGGAAGGAATAAATTTAGACAAAAGGTTGAATAATACTTAGACCATCTTAGGCAGATTGCTACCAAGGAAGATCTAGAGGTGAGTAGGAATAACATGCAGAATTACATTGGTGGCCCTGTCTAGATCAGTACCATGTCACCCCTACTGAAGAAGGACACCCAGACTGCTTCCAATTCAGTGTACTTGGATGCAATGGAGGTTAGATTCCACTTCCAGCCTGATCCCATCACAGAGTTTTGAGAAGTCATTCCACAGTGAAAATCTTGGTACCACTATGTGACCGAGAAACTATAAGTTGAGGTGGCTGAGCTAGAGTTTCCCCAAACTCAAGCTTGACTTGTTTTATCTTATTAGGTTGTCTAGTTGACTCTACCCATTTTTTTCTTATATGGGTATGAGCAATATTGTAATATTCATTTGTAATTAATTGTAAGTGAAATTCCAAGTGTCAATTGTGGAATGTGAAGGGTAATTTTGTATTAAATTCCAAAGGTCATGGTTGAAGGAAGTCAAAAATTCATGAGGTAAATGAAAGAGTCACAAAGGGGAGATGATTAGTCATCTCATTTGTTATAAATATACCTTCATAACGTATGTAAAGGATTTTGATCGAGCTTTTGGCTTAAGATCAAAAGCTTGAGATTTTTGTTGAGAGCCTTGACTTCTCATTAGCATAGAGGGAGTATCTTTCTTTGGAGGAGCAGGTGTTGGGTTCATGTTCCATAGTTGGGACTAGTGGTTTGATAATTGTATATGTATGTTTGGGACTTTCACTTTAATAAAATCTTAGAGCTGACACATTTTCATGCATATGTTGTGAATGTAGTTGGACTATTCTTGTTATGTTTGCAATATATGTTATTTCATTTACGCTAACACTTATGAACTATTTCATTTACATTAGTATGAATATTGTTGAATGCATGTTGTTGTATATTTCAATCATGGTTATCTTGTGAACTGTTATGCAGGCTAAGTTATGATTCCTTTTATGCTCGTGTGTTTCCTTCAATTTGTGTACTATTACAAGCTTATAAGGATCTCACTCATTTTCCATATTGTGTTATAATATCTCATGCATTGCACTTGACTCTTCACAAAGTCACACACTTGTTTCACCAAAGTCACGAAGACATCATTCTATGTGTTATCACAGCCAAGCCATACCAGTAAAACCCACTATTTAGGAAATTGGTATGTATTCCGGATGGGGCTCCTACTCCAAATGGTGTGACTTCTAATTGGGACTTCATATCAGGGAGATCCCTTAAATGTTGGTGGGTCCAACACCGTCAATAGAAATATATGGTGACTCCAGTATTTTTGAATAGTACTAGGAAGTGTTGACATGGTTTTTGTGGTTACCAAGTAAGGACATTATAACTATATTTTGTCTATAATTCATTTAACTGAATAGCATAACTCCACCTCTGTGAAGGAAGCACATGACAATAGTTTATATTTGGTCTTGTATCTTGCACTAGTGTTGTTTTAGCAAGCTAGGCCTTGTCTGAAATAGATATAAGTGTAATCTCTTTTCATTATAATAGAAATAATTTGCAGGAATTCACACAAAAAAAATTATTTTTTTTCTCCTTACTTATTGATATAATAAACATAAGAAATACTGGATTTCAGAGATCTGTGGTTTGTGTTATTTGAATTTTTGATCGGAGAACCCACAGTAATGGAGTTTTTACTATAAATTGTGACAATGATTAAAATTCATAACTAACTAGAAAAACAATGAATCATGTTAAATTGCCAATATAATATTTTCATATTGATTATTATTTTGTATGTCATTCCAATTATCATTATATTCATCTCTTTATTTTCAAATATAATAAAAAAATGAAATACTATGAAACATGACAATGAAAATAGTAATTTAGATATAGATAGAGAGAATTACAAGGATTAATGCTAATTTCCATTTCCATCGTTTCATAGTTGTTGTTTTGATTAGTGCCTTTGTTCTTGTAGTTCACTATAAGATACATTTGAAAATGTTATGAATGTAGCAATTAAATAAAATAAAATAAAATAAAAACAAACAAACAAACAAATTGTGTACCTGGTATGATAACTTCTTCTTCTCATGTTTCTGTCTCCAAACTTTTTTCAATAGTGTCCACATTGTATTTATTATTTCTATTTTTCCCACTTTCATCGTTCTCTATTTTAGAATCTCCATCATCGGTCATTTTAGTATACATTTTGACAATTAGTAATTCCAAAATATATATTATCCAAAGAATTATAAGAGAAGAAACAAAGGAAGTGCAATACCTGAATTTTTTGAGGAAGTTATTAGATCTTGTGTTTGATAATTGTAAACATATGTAAGTATTCAACATCATTGTCATTTGTGACTTTGTTTGTACAACATATGAAATTCTTCTTCCATATGTACAACATACCTTGATTAAATTTTCCCCTACATAAAGAGAAATAATCATGTTTTCTTCACTATGTTGTTGTGTTTTTCCAATGAATCCACCTAGAAATAATAATCTCTCTTGTTTTCATCAATTTTGTCTTTAGAAGTGTGAGAGTAAATTGAAGCCTTGAAAATTTTCAATTGTGAGGTATAGAAATGGTATAGTTAAAACTATATCATACGTATACCTATTTTGCAACTTAGATTCATTAATTCCATTAGTCATTTTATAGTTGAACTTGGAGTTCTTTATGGAAATTTCCAAGGCCTCGTGTACTTCAGGAAAATACCAAAGTTCTACTAAAAGAACTATAATAACATCATCCAACTATTTTTTTTTCGATAAAATTTTGAAGAAATTCAATATAATATCCCTTGTGGAATGGTTCTTTCAAATCCATTATATCTAAGACAACATGGTTAGTGAATAACATTAGTTCCAACTGACAAGAAAAAAGAGTGAAAAAGTGTTAACAAAAGACTAGGCCCTCCAAAATGACAACCAAATTGAAAATCATTGTCAACTTCTTGATCCATGTATTATTCTGTTGAGGATTCCACATGTTTGCTGAGAAAGGGACTCTGTTTTTGTATTTTGTGTTCCTTTTACATAAATATACCATATCGTTTCTCTATACAAATTGGAAAATTCTATATCATTAATTTCATAATGCTTGAGAATATTGGTTGTAGTAAGAGTCATAGCACTCAATTTCTCATCATAAATTTTATACTATGTTACTATTACCTCCAATATTATTTTCTTTATTTTTAATTTATTACAATAATATTTTAATTTTATGGATTTTGTTGGATGATTAGGTGGAATAGAAAACCAAATAGTTCCATCCAGTAGTTTATCTGCTACTTAAGCAATTTCTTCTATAGTTAGTCTATGAAGGGGGCAGAGAGAAGTAACTGTCGAATTGTGTAGACTATTTGTGTTGCACTTCTCCAATTCATGTTGGCTTGGAGAACATTCCAATGTACCTAGTTTGTAACAACTAACTAAAAATAATGTTCCATTTATCCCAAGTAGCTTAATCAAGATATAAGAGAATTTTTTTATCGGCAAAATTTGAACTTGGAAAGTCAAAGAAAGAGCACAACATTTCATCATTGACCTAATAAAAATAAAAAATGTAAACTAGTAAGAATTCAATATAGATATGAAAATATGAATTATATTTTGAAATAAATTAAGGAAATATAAACTTATATGAATTAATTATAAACATGACAATAGATTTCTTATAGTATGAACTTATATAAGTCATGATGTTTAATCATTTATCTAAAATAAAGAGAGATATGATAATGAGTGCAAAAATAATTATAATTTCATATCTTGTCTTCAGTTGTCTTAGAATATCTAGTCTTTATTTTCTTTAATTTGTAATTGGCACTTATGAAATATCTTTCAGAGCACACACAATCAATAAATGGAGTTTTATAGAACACCTTATTTGCATAATTGAGTTGACAACAAATTCGAATCACCTTACTAGGTTCAACTAATGGATCCAAGAATCAAGCATTATGTCTTTCATATATTTTCTTTGCCTCCAAAGTACACTATATATCGGATTCATTATAACTTTTTCCGCCGCTTGCATGGTGTGTTGACCATCAACTATCTAAAATTTGATGTTTTCAGCATCTAAATTTATTTCATTTACAATCTTGATAGGGTTAAGTAGGGGATCAGACTCAGTGATATCAAATGGAATTAGAAATGCATCAGCAAAGGATGCTTAAAATTTCTCTAGGAATGATTTGGCTAATTACAATGCTTGAATTTTCATCAATTTTATCACACTGATCTGCAAGTTTCGCTGTCTCATATTCAACTTTCCAGGATTTTTGAAATTCTCCAGTAGGTTTCAAATCGCTTTCTGCAACGCACTCTTCTGGCTCATTTGAATATACTCTCCTCAACCTAACTAATTGAAAATCGAATTCATCATTTGGTATTTTATCCAACTTTTTACTTCTTTGTTGCAAATAAAGAAGTACAACTGATGTTTTTTTACATATTACACAACAATATTTTAGAACTTTAGTAATATGTTCTAAAAGATATGTGCAACTCTTTATACCAGATTTAGCAAAGCCTTCATAATCATCCAACTTAATCATTGAACTATATATTGTATTTGGTGAATCAATATTTGATGTTTCAATCAAATCTAATCTAAATTTTGTATACTCCACTTGACGAAACAATAATTTTTTTTACATCTTACACAACAATATTTTATAACTTTAGTGATATATTATAAAAGATATGTACAAATCTTTTTACCAAATTTAGCAAAGCTTTCATAATTATCCAACTTAAGCATTGAATTTTATATTGTATTTGGTGAATCAATATTTGATGCTTCAATCAAATCTAGTCTAAATTTTGTATACTCCACTTGACAAAACAATAATTTTACTTCATTTTATTAATTACCTCCTCTTGGAAGTCGATGTCACTATCATTTTGAGCAGAACAATTAAAAACTATTCATAATTTATTTGGTTCATTTCCATCTATGCATCTAAATATATACATATCATGAAACATATTTATAGGAGTTTCTATCTAAACATACCAATCTTGCACAAACTTGTATGTATTGAATGTATTGTACTTTCTAATCATTTCAAAAGTACAAGTAGAAGGTGTTGTTGACACTGCAATTTCAGTTGAAAGACTTTTGTTTCTTAGATGGTGGTTATAATAATATTCTTACTTTACGGCCAAGAGATTATGCAAACAACAACAAAAAATTATTAGCATAAATCAAAATTAAATTCTAATTTCAAACATTGTCATATAGGGTTCTATTAAAATCTAACGATACCAACTAATATAACCATTTCTAATGGAGTATAAATAATATGTAAAACCAACACACCCATTAATGGAGGCATCGTTTGTTTATCATTTGTTTTTGTTTTCCCTTCAATGTTTTACTTGGAATTTCAAATTCACCCATTTCCGTGATTTCTGAAAACAATTTAGAAAACATGAAATACCAAGTATCAATAAACAACCTTATAGTATATTATTTTCATTTACATGCACAAGAAAAAAGAAGCACATCCATTATGCAAGCTCACTACCCACATAATGATATATTGAAATTCATTTAGTTTGAAATTGCATAATAGAATATCATCTAACTATTTGTAAATGATTATAAACTAGATTTGAGAATATCATAACAATTATAGGAGAATTATGTTGTGTCATATTTGCATTCATTTTTTCCCTGAATGCTTTCTTTGGAATCTCACTTGCACCATAGTTCTTGGAATATGAAAAAAATTGTAGAGAAACATATGATCATTTCAAACTAATTTAAAAAATCACGACTTGAAAAATAATAGGAAATCATCTTCTACAACATCTCATTTCACACATATGCACAAGGCTAAGGAATTTCAAACTATCTGCAAGTTCACTACAAGAATATGATAGCTCAAACTTCATCAATCAACATTCATTTATTTGCATAATGCGTAACCGTTTTAAGCAAAGTATAATTTGATTTTAAAAAACTATACCATTTAAAGAAGATATTGGTTGTATATTTCCTGAACTTCCTTCTCCAATAGATGCTTTCTTTGAATTTTCTTTGGCTTCATAATCCATGATGTCTAAAAACAAAATTAAGAAACATCTACCAAATTTTCTAATTATTGAAGAAAATATGAATTATAAATACTAGCATTGCTTTTATCATTATATTTTGTAATAAAATAAAGAAGAGTAATAAAAATACTATAGGGCAAAGAAATATAACACACACTATACTTCCTTCTTGGAAAAACAAAACCACATTGCATGGTGAAACAAATCTAGCACGCACTAGATTTGTTTTACCTTGAAATGTTTGTGTTTGTGCTAAAAGGAAATATAGCATGCATTAGATTTGTTTTACTTTACAACGTTTGTGTATGTGCTACAAACAAATATAATGTGTGCTAGATTTTTTTTAACTTGCAACATGTGTTTGTGCTAGAAGAAAATCTAGTGCATGTTAGATTTGTTTTACCTTGCAATGTTGATGTTTGTATTAGACACAAATCTAATGCATAGTAGATTTGTTTTACCTTGCAATGCTTGTGATTGTCCTGGAAGGAAATATATCATGTTCTACATTTTTTTTACCTTGCAATGCGTGTGATTGTCTTGGAAGGAAATATATCATGTGCTACATTTGTTTTACCTTTCAATGCTTGTGTTTTTGCTATAAACAAATCTAATATGCACTACATTTTTTTTATCTTACAATGTTTTTGTTTGTGCTAGAAGGAAATCTAACATGTGGTAAATTTGTTTTACCTTACAAGGCTTGTGTTTGTGCTAAAAAAAATCTACCATGCACAAGACTTGTTTTACCTTGCAATAATTTTGATTGTGCGAGAAACAAATCTAGCATGCACTAGATTTGTTTTACCTTGCAATGCTTCTTTTTGTGCTAAAAATAAATCTAGTGTGCCCTAGATTTATTTTACCCTACAATTCTTAAGGCAATAGGCAAAAATCCCTTAAGAAATAGCTAAAATCATTAACTCCATATCCAATAAAAACACACGTCATGGATTTTTTCACAAGATTTGTTCTATTTTCTCTATTAATATGGACAAATGCTTCACAACCAAAAGTCTTGATAAATGAGTACCTTACATTTTTACATGTCCATGGATCCTTTGGGATTCCGCCATCTAAGGAACTTGAAGACCCTCTATTTATTAAGTAAACAATATTATCAACAACATCTGCCTAAAATTGTAAGGGAAATCCTACATGTAATCTCATACTCATTACATTATCCATGATTGTCCTATTCATCCTTTCTGACACACCATTTTCTTATGGTGTTCCTGGAACTATTTTCTCTCTACTAATCCCATGGTATAGATAGTAACTATCAAACTCTTTTCCGCAATATTTGGCTTCATTATCTGAGCTATGACACTTCAACTTATTTCCTATCTCATTCTCAACCAGAGTTTTACATTTCTTAAAATTATCAAAGCTAATATCGTCATCAATAAAAGTAACATAATAATAAGGGGTACCATGAAATGATACCTCAGTCAGTCCCCATACATTTATATTCACGATCTCTAACTTTTCACACTTCTTTTCCTCCCCAACTCTATGAAATGCAATTCATTTATATTTTCCATAAACATAATGCTCACAGAATTCTAAGTCAAACTTCTTTAAATCTAGCAATAATTTCCTTGACCGGGGAATTTGCACCCCTTTCTCACTTATGTGTCTGATCCTATGATGTATACAAGCTAAATTAATAGAAACATCAAGATTATGAATACAAAAATACAATACACCTGCCTTCTCTCCTTTTTCTATTACTAGAGATCATCTGGTGACCTTCCATGAATTTCTTGTAAATGTAACTATACGAACTTCACTTCTCAACTTCCCTGTTGAAATTAGATGTATCCTTAAATAAGGAACATGCATTACCTCTTTCCACAACCATTATTTTCCATTCTCTAATTTTATCCATACATGACCCTTTCCAACGACTTTACATGGTTCATCATCACCCAAATGAACCTATCAAAAATCACCTTGAACATAATCTTGAAAATATTTCCTTTGGGGTGTGAAAAGAATTGAATCCCTTGAGTTTATCATCCAATAATCAACAATATTATCTACTAAAAGGATTAAAGCTTCTTATAACATGTCATTTCCTAAATTTTCTTCCTTATTATTCCCTTGTTGTCCATATCCTTTTTTTCTTTTAAAGACCAATAACATTTCTTTTGGTGTCCTTTCTTCCCATAATTCCAACACTCCAACCTCCCTCTTTATTTGGATCTTCCCATCTTATAATTTCTACATTGCCTTGGAATCTTTCCTCTTTCCATTTGTCTTCCCTAACTTTCTACAGTAAAAGCATTACCTAACATCTCACCTATTATTTTCCATCACATTCCACACTAAGGATAATAAAAACAACATCATCAAACTTTAATTGTTTGAATTAGAGATAGAATTACTAATAGCCATGGCCAACCTATTCCATCTTTCTAGTAATGAGCATCAAATCAAAAGATCCCTAACCTCTTGATTAAATCTTACTCTTATAAAACTTAATTGGCTTGTGACCATGTTAAATTCATTTAAATGATCAACATTAGACCCACCTTCTAACATCTTCATATTAAATAAAAGCTTCATAAGAAACACCATGTTGGAAGATGATGGTTCTTTTTACAATTTATCTAATGCCTTCATCAAACCCTCCATTATAATTTCTTTCGAAATGGTGAAATCCATTGATGCTGTCAGGCATAACCATATTGTTCCCAGTTCCTTTCTATCAAGAATAACTCATTCTCCATCCTTTATATTCGTTGGCTTATTTTATGTTCTGCCCAATGGTAGAAAAATATTTTTTCTAATATAGATACTATTCCATTTGCATCTTCCATAGCTGGTAGTTTTTCCCATTAAAATTGTTATACCCAACACCTTCTTCTGCCATTTCTCCCACTCAAACCATGAACCCTCCTTTCCTATGAGTTCTATCAACCAAATAAACATTTTTCTCTGATAATAATTGTTAGGAATAAAATCACAGAGTAATATAATAAAAATGTGTGTAGAAAGGAAACATAGAATGATTCAATACAAAGAAGACACCAAAATATATGGTTCACCCGATTTTAGATATACCCATGGAGAAATATCTATTCCTTCCTTTAATTCCATCTATTCATATGAAGGGATATGACCTATAGCACATTCAAATCAACCTCCTCTTATCTCTCTCATAGTCTCCTCTCTCTTCATTATAGTGCTCTCTCAATAATGCACAACCACAATACAATTACCTCATAAAATAGGGTTACCTTCTAGGGTTTAAAGCCTAGCATGACATCTAGCGTCAGATCTATGAACTTTTGATGAATGGTCTATATTGACTATGAAAATATTTGCAAGACAATTTTTCCAAAAAATTATATTCTGGGGCATTACTCCTAAACCCTCTCCAGGGGGGTCTCCAAAGAATTTTTGTCACTGCAGTATACCTATGGGGGATAATATGGGGTACAGAGGGAGGTACCCAAGGGAATAATGTAATAATGGGATGGGCCATAGTAATAAATAAGGTGGTTAACCCGTATCATATAAGGGACCCCAAGTAGTTAGCAATAATGTAATAAGCTCATGGTATTAGATAGATGGTATTGAGGGAACCATGGTAATGACCCATGGTATTGTGTGTATGAGGCCTATATAGAGGCTAGAGACTCCCGATTGAGAGATGCCAAGGAATATTGTATGAACAGACATATGGCTTGTGGAGTGTTCTCCTTCCTTAAGGAGTGAATGTATGGTGTTGCCCTACCTTAAGAGTTTTGATCAATAAATAAGCATTTATATCTATTTCTATCTCATTATTTCGTGGGTATATTTGTATTTTCATATATTTTTGTGTTAGATCTATAACAAGTGGTATCAGATCACTTTCTTGGGCAAAACAGAGTACTTTTTTGCAGGAATTTTTTGGCGACGACTTTGCAGATTAGATCTGTACTTTCAGGTGAAAAATATATAAAATATAATTTCAGATCTGGGTTTTTATGAAAAGATACCCAATTTGATAAAAAAATCAGTCGAATCGGATTCCGAATGAGGGAGATATTGTTGATTTAAAAATCAGCTGTGTTGCAGACATTTTTCAAGGCGACGAATTTGTGGATCAGATCTGTACGTTCTGGTGAAAAATCTGTAGAATCTAATTGCAGATTTGGTTTTTTGTGAAAAAATACCCAATTTGAAAAAAAAAATGGGTTGAATCGGAGTCCGGATGAGGGAGATATCGTTGATTTAAAAATCAGTTGTGTTGTAGACATTTTTTTGGGCGGCGAGTTTGTAGATCAGATCTATATGTTCCAGGGCAATATTTACAGAATCTAATTCTAGATCTGAATTATTTGTGAAAAAACATCCAATTTCAAAAAAAAATCGGTCAAACCGGAGTACGGATGAGGGAGATATCGCTGATTCAAAATTAACTATTTTTTCAGAAAATTTTTTGGACAACGGGACAGTTGCAGCTCTGATACCACTTGTTATAGATTTGATCTGAAAATATATGATAATATAAATAAACCCAAGAAATAACAAGATCTCAATATAGATAAATGCTTCTCTTTATTGATCAAACCCTTAAGGGAGGGCAACACCATACATTC
The DNA here is from genome assembly GCA_031772625.1 of Pinus tabuliformis. Lineage (NCBI taxonomy): Eukaryota > Viridiplantae > Streptophyta > Pinopsida > Pinales > Pinaceae > Pinus > Pinus tabuliformis. The sequence goes on from CM062807.1 coordinate 736,397,338, forward strand.
ACTTCTTAATGAAGGAGAACACTCCACAAGCCATATGCCTATTCATACAATAATCCTTGACCTCTCTCAATGGGGAGTCTCTAGCCTCCATATAGGCCTCATACATACAATACCATGGGTCATTACCATGTTTCCCTCAATACTATCTATCTAATACCATGGGCTTATTACATTATTGCTAACTACTTGTGGTCCCTTACATGGTACGGTTTAACCACCTTATTTATTACTATGGCCCATCCCATTATTACATTATTCCCTTGGGTACCTCCCTACACCCCCCATCAATAACTAAGGTCCAAACATTACTATAAATAGGACCTCTAAATCGGGAAGATAATTAGGCTGCACAACTAACATCTTCTCCTATTTGCATCAATTCATTATCATGGAGATAGAATTAGAAAAATTTATAGTACCTTAGGGCTTAAAATAATCAATGATAGGTCCCCTCATAGTTGTCAATTGATATACATTATTGACTCATGATTGGTTGATTCTACCAATGTTTTACTTCAACACATCTATTTGCATTGGATCATAGAATGTACTTTCATACCTTGGTATCCAATATCATTTTTGGTGGATCACCTTGCATTTTGGAAATAATATACCTCAATGACTAGTAATCAAATGGTTTCTTCCATTCTTGGCATCAATACATTTATTCACATAGTTTAGAACCATACACATGGTATCTTGTATGAAGACATCACGTTTCATTGGCATCTATCTATGTTTCCATGACCTGAGATTATTCTACAATACTACTCCCATATTATGCATTAGTGATGAGGGATTATTCTTGATCATCATTGCAATCCAATTTATCTCTTTATATGTCCCGAGCTATATATCCACTACATATTTACTCATGGCTACAATGCTTGTTTCACATGGATCCATAGTGTATTCTTTTGTGGACATGCTTTTGCATTATATATACATCATGGATCCACATTGTGCTTGATTAGTAGCTATGCTTGTTTTTCACCTAAGTATGGGTATGCCTACCTCAATATATATATATATATATATATAGATATATAGATATATATATGAATGATCCTTTAGTCTTTGCTTCTAAGTACTCTCCAAATCCTTGGGACTATGAGTTTCCTCAGTTTTCTATGTTATTGTTACGATGTATTTTTTCCCTCAATTTCTCTTTGGTTCTCATACATTAGGAGGCATCCTATTACACTCAAAATTGGCCCTCCTAGTTATTTTTATGCAATTAAAAGGCACCTTTTCTACCCTAATTTACCTTTAAAATAAATTTATCTACAAAAGTATTCCTAAGTGGGTCTAAAATCTATGCAAGTGCAATTCTCAAGATAAATATTGAACCAAACACTCATAGAGACATGAATCTCTTGAAAACTAATTTGATCTTAATTTTTCCATATAAATGAGAGGTTTTTATTGATGTTGAGAGTTAGAGAGTTGGGAAGATAACATCCTCATGCTTTTGTATGCAAATTTAAAGCTAAAGGCAAATCTAAAGTTCACATTGGAATGGAACACATCACTTGGTTCTACATCAAACTTCAGGAACAAGGAATGTTGTTTATTCCTCTTATTTCACTTCATGTATAAGAAATTATCTTAGGGAAATTTATGTGTTATCTACCTATAATTTGTGATGAGTTTCCAACCCCCTCATATAGGATTTCTAGATCTTAGATCAAGAAAACAATTCCCTATAACATGGAGAATGTCTTATTCGTTAACTTTTCACTTGATGTATCGCTAAAATTATACACCTCTAAGTCTACAATTTCAACCTATCTAAGCTTGATATGTCTTCTCTGCAATTCCATGGGTTTAATTAACTTTATAATGTGCTGAAAAAATTGTGGTAACTTTCATAAAGATTGTTGATTTTGTCCCTTCCAAGATAGCAAACTTATATACTCTACCAAGTGTCCAATTTTTCATATTTAATTTCAAGAACAATATGGTCCATATTATTTCCAATGCAATTAGTGGTACTCAATTTGGATCTTGGTGGATTAAGATAATAATTGTTTTTATCAAGAACATATATTTGAGACTAGTTTTAGAACTAGTCAAAAACCCTAACTTCCACAACCTATTAATCTTTGAATTTTGACTCCAAGAAAACAATTAAAGAAGAATGGTAGGATGAGTCATTTTGGAGTCAACCAAGGATTATATGCTATGATACTAAACTTTATGCACCAAATACCCCAGAATAACATAAAAATGGAACAAATAAGTAACTCCACACATTGAAAATTCTAGAGAATGAATAAATAAGAAGCTTCTTTCAGGGGGAAACCTCCTTTAACAATACGTCAAATGCACAATATTCCTATTAAAATGGATCCCTTTTATTATAAATTAAATATAAAATGGGCATGATGTATCCTACACTTTAGGATGACCTAACTAATATACTAATAATGAATGATAACTAGGATCCTACTAGTTGGCCTATATATGTTACTTGTTTCACTTTGTTGCTCACTTATTCTTATCAATTGGCACTTCGTTGATTCTCAATGCATATCCTTTATTTTAAAATTTTCATTTCAAATTATTCTACCTTGGAGGAGGCATGCTACCCTACAACATTCATCTCCTCCATTGTATCATCACATTCTTTTATTTTTCTCAAGTTTTCTGATATGAAAAAGACAAAAAGTTGAATATTTATAAAAATATATTGGGGGAAATGATCTTTGTGATTCAAATTATAAGTGTGTCAACATTTTGTTAGTGTTTCTCTTGAAAAAAGACGTTATTTTAAGTCATTTATCGCTATAATTAGATTTTTCTAGTATTGGCGTAGTATATATGCCATGATTTTAAAGTTTTCTTTTAATTCTTTCAATTGGTAAATATTTCAATATTTATGGAGCATGCCTTAATGCAATGCCTCCTATGTTGATGGTTGATATCATATATCTTTTTTAGTATTGTTTTCTTTTATCCAAGTCATCATTATGTCATGTTAATGTTCAAGGGAAGTTTCTAAGTTCATAACCCTATGTTGAGCATTTCTAAATTATCTTGACTTTCCACATCAACCATTCCCTAATTCATTTTGATCTTAGTTTAAATACCTCATGTTTTTTCTGATGCTAATGTAGAATAATACACCATTTCTTTCTCATTGCTAGGTCTTCTGCTATCAACTACAACACATTGCTTTGGGAGGTTGACCTAGACACCAATAGCATCTTTGTACTCAATTTTACTATTGTTATGTTACCTTGCATTTAAAATATGATATTAATCAATGGTCATTGCTTGGGTGGTTTCCCCCATGTTTGATAGCAAGACTTTTATTCACAAAGTTAGATTTGTGTTGTAGCTTGGATTTCATTTTCCTCAATAATGCAATGCCTCACATTTGGAAATGAATTTTATTAGTGGTCGTTGATCACTGTGTCTTTCTTATATATTGTTTTCATTTGGTGCATTTGAAAGTTGTACTTGGTAGTATTTTCTTTCAAGTGTTTGTCCAAGAAATCAATTCAAATCATGTTCTTATCTCATGTTTGGTGATATGGGGTGCCTCAATGCCCTTCTTCTAATGAATCTCTTCCTATAAAATCCAACTCATTTCTCTAGTATTGTGATTTAGATACCCTTCTAATACCTTAGGCTTGCAATGCTCAACAATAGGTCCCCTCACATTTAACAATGGGTATTCATTAATGACCCATACATATTTGATTCTATAAGTTTTTGCGTCAACATATATTCATGCTTATTAGAATGCATTATGTACCTCAATGCCCATCCTCATCATCAATGGGTCATCTCACATCTAGCAATGGTATACATTAATAATTGACGATTGAATTGTCTCTTCCATGTTTAACTTCAATACATTTATTTGAATGGTGAAGGATCATATATTGGGATAGATTTAAATTGAAGATATTGGGTTTCCATGGAATTCCCTTTCTGGTGCTACTACCTAATTTAATTTGATAGTACCACTACCTTATATACACCATTGATACTCATGAGGATATGTTTGATAGTTTCACAATTCCAATGGTTTTCCTTATGTATATTAAGACATATATCCACTTTGTGTTTGTTTATTGCTATGATTTAGTTTTAACATAGATCCATTATGTATTCTTCCATGGCCATGATTTTTCATTCTATATGCTTCAAGGCCTATAGTTACTTGATTTTACAGTCATGCCTATTTTCCACTTGAGAATGGGTATGCTCACCTTGAGGAATAAATACATCTAATACCTTGGGTCTTTGTTTGCAAGTACATTTCAATCCTTGGATTTCTTATTTGGTTCACCTTACAAAATCCTTTTAACTTTATAATGTATTTCAACCATCCATTGTTGGGGTCATTTGTTATAGTTCAATTTGATCCTATACACCAACTAAATTTATCTAAGCCATTACCACTTGTCAAACCAACAAGTCACCAAGTCTCTGACAAGTTATAAATCCATATTCCCCTATGAACATGTCATGTAGAGTTATAACCTACAGACATAAAGTTTTGTGTTTGGGTTGTTGGTCAGTAATCCATGCATGGCCTAAAAATTATAAATAAAATGAAAAATGTACAAGCCTCAAGCAAATATCCTATGGTGGCCATACACCTCTATATAATGGATTTCAAATCCCATGTACTAGAACTACTTTCTAAACATATAAGTGAAACTTCTATGGTTGGGATTAAGGGAAATTACCCTTATGCTAGAGAAATAACCTAAGTCACACAAGATTCCAAAAACTCTTCAACCTAAACCTTGATGAAATATCCTTTCCCTAATCTTCTCTTGGTGTGGAACCATATTTGTTCTCCAAGTTTTATTCAGCCTTGAGAAGGGTTTATCAAGCCATCCCTTGGCTTTCCTGCCAAAGTAAGATTCATGTCCTTGTTAAGTGGGAGTTTCATCAATTGGTAAAGGATGGAGGAACATAGACTTGGGTTAGAGAGGTGCTACAATATAATCATGTGGAAATATGATTCAAGGAGACTTTAAAGTGTGGAAATATATCGAAAGCTTAGGAAACTTGGAAAATATTACTAGTTTCTAATATGAAAACTGTAAAATGTTTGGAAATATATTTGTAAAAATATTCAACTTCCTAATGATTCTATATAATCTCCCATAAAATTTTGGCGATTTTTAAGGTAAAATAATTTTATCCTATAAAATTTGGGCGAATCTTTTTTATAAAAGATGGAAATTGGTGAAACTTTTTTTTTGGAAAAATAATGGAAAATTAGCCCATCTTTGAATATTAGCCCCTAAAATTTTCCTTGAAAATATCTTGCTGTACGAAAATATCTTGTTACACATTTTGTTTCATTAATATATATCTTCTTCTTTCCCATACCTGACTCCCAATTCCTTGTGTTTTTTTGGTTATATTCCTTATTGTAGAATATTAGAATTATTAATTGAAATGTTAACCTAAATTCAATTGGGTTTATATCTTACAATTTATTATTCTTATATAAATAATAATTTCAGAATGGAAATGGTGTTGTTTGTATGATTATGTGTAAGTGCATAAGAAAGTCTTGTGTTCAAATCTTATTGACCAAGTTGCTCACAATGATCAACCCTAAACACTCTACTACATATTCCTCTTTCATATTCTCATTGCATTTACATTATAAAAAATTAACTCCTAGGAAAGATTGGTTGCATATCTATTTTCTAGTATGTTAATGAGATTACAACCCTTTTACCAAGGATTAATACTTAACATAAGAAACATCCTTTTCATAGAGTTAAAGAATTTTCCTATATGTTCAAAGCCCTAGTTGTAAAATGTATCTAAAGGATCTTTTCCATAGAAGATTTGTGGGAATATGTTATGAAAAAATACAATAGAACCCATGGGCATTGAAAATGGATATGTAACCCAAGAAAATAAATGCTTGGTGGACTAATTAGTTGGAAAGTATTCATGGAAACATTCCCATTAATTGGGAACAACCTATCATGGTTTATTGGGAATAGATAGCGTGTGCATATTGGAACCAATCCGTGAACTAGGGAAATAAAGGTGTATATGTTGACAACTTAAATATAATGTACATGAAAGGAACATGTTCCCCCTTTTAGGTTAATATCGCAAATATCGAGAAAATTGGTGGATAATAGGCCGAAAGAAAGGAAAACAATATAGGTTTATAAAATGATCCCGCAATAAGAGGGATCCTATGCAAAGATGTTCTAAATCAACCTTCTATTACACTGTAAGAACACTAGAATAATTTTGTTTGGGTAGGAAATAAGGATGAGTTTACAAAGTCAAGAAGCGATATGAAAAAACCATAAGAAGTGGGGAAGGTTCAATGGAGATGGATTTATTATAGAAACTATAATCACCTTTAACAACGCAACCTTTTCAATGCTAATCTTTAAAAGCTCGACATTTTCTATGCTAACCTTGAAAACAAAAATTTCAAATAGGGAAATCTTTAGAAGTATTCATGGTAGGGACTTGGATTATGTTTTCATTGTCATGAAAATAATGGAAGAGTAAATTGCATCCTCCATTGTTATTACACTAAGTATTAATGGTCATGATTTAGAGGATTGGAAAAAGGGAAAAGAAAATTGGAAGGTGAAACTGTAGAGGATACCTTTAAATCATGGTTGTATGATCATGATGTAAGGATAAACCTTCACTCTTTTTTTTGTTTTCTTCTATTGGTTGTTTTCTTGGCTTATACTAAAGTATTATTACAAAGATATTTCATATTGTTGACCAATACTTCTTACATGATAAAAGGAGAAAATTCAAATCATAAAAGGGAAAATAAAAAATAAAAATAGTTTAAAATAGGGGAAATATAGATAAAAACATTAAACCCATGGGATTTTTTAATGAGGGTACAAATATAAATCCAAATTCATGTGGTTCTAGAGGCATCATGGTAATATTTGAAAACCAAAATATCATCAAATGTGTTCTTAGAAAAGGATTAAACAATTTTCAAAAATCAATGCAATGTCCATTCTTATGGCCATAGCACACGAAAAAGACATAAAACATTTTAACTAGAGGAGTTCAAAAAGTAATGGTGTATTGGTTAAATTGAGAAAGAAGACAAATAAACCTGGGCCTTCTTGAAAGCTTTCAATATGAAAAAAAGATCAAAATTACTTTTTCATTCATCCACTTCCATGACATCTATTAAGAACACAATCAACAAGCGGATAGGTTGTCTAAACTTACTATTAGTAGAGATCACGGCTTGCTCTCAATGAGAATATTTTGAGATGGAGTTGAGGAGATCCCATTGAGACATTCTGGATTTTGATCATGTTAATAGAATGGTCTGGGCTATGTTGATCAATATTAGTAGTGCTTCTAGAGATTTTCTTAGCTCACTTGACATTCTACTTTTTGGAGTTCTTGTAAGGTGTGATGTTCAAATTAGGATCTTCCTTAGTTGTCTAGTTTGAATAGCATTGATTACAATAGGCTTCTTTTGATAACATTTAATAGATTGTGTGACCAACTTCAATGTCCTCCTTTTAGGATCACTAGTAGTAGTGCTTTTACAGACTTCCTGAGCTCACTTGACATTGTAGTTTTTGGCATTCTTATAAGGTGTGATGATCAAATTAGGATCTCCCTTAACTATTTTTTTTGAATAAAATTGATTCCAATAGGCTTCGTTTGATAACGCACAATTGGTTGTGTGACCAAATTCATTGTCCTTTTATTTTAATTAATGGAAAATTTTACTAATTTATTTCATTGGAAAAAGAAAAATAACAACAATCACCGTCATTGTATGGATTGTCTCTCTTAATTATAGTTTCCTCTTATGTGAATTCTTTTACTTTCCAGATGCAATTCCAAAATCCAATTAGTATATGTTTTATTTCCTTATTCCTAATTTTCTCTCTAGATTATTAATTGGATCTCCCCCCCTCTTTCTTCATAGTATGCAATTCCTATAAATGGTCCCCTTAGTAGGATCTACCTATCAAGTCCTTCTCTCTAAGAAAAAATGAAAGTTTCAAAACCCCCATCCATATGAATTTAACCCTTGATAAAAATGAGATGTGATATATTTTTCACTCATATTTTCATTTAATGCCTTCCACCCCTCTATTTGATCTCGTTTTCTAACCTCATACCCTTGTCTCATCTACTCTCATGTTCTAATCTTAAAAACATAATTTTTTTCCCATCTTATATTATATGCATGAGTAGCTGATTAGCAAATCGATAAAAACAAAAGGGCCTTTTCAAGCTTTTGGCACAATTTTTTTCAAAAATATAGACTCTATGTGATGTAAATTTTTACTCAATTGCCATCCTAGTCACATCCATTATAATGTAAAAAATATGTAGGAATGTTTTGGGCATCGTATGAGGTTGGGATAGTCAATTGTGACATGTTTTCAAGTTAAGGAGAAAGTATTTAAGGGTCAAGGGTTATCAAGTTTGTCATTTATTGGGTTAGTAAAATTTGTCCAATTATAACTAATCATAGCCAATGGGCTATCCATTTAGCAATTTCAGATTGGGGGCTAGTGGATTCAATGATAGTTACTACATTCAACCATGGACAATCATAGTCAAACCTCATGATCCGAGCTCAACCATGGGTACTACTTTACTAACCCCTAACCCAATAAAAACTAACCCTATAAACAATATTCCCATTACTCATTACCAACTAAATCCTAACTAATCCACCCTATACCACAAACTAATAACCTATTAATTTGAATCCACTAAATTCTTAATCAATTACTAACTATAGCTAATCAACATTGTCACTTATGTCAACTATATTCTAACATCATAAACTATAGTGTGTTAGTGGATTAGAGGTTAAGGGTTATGAGTTAGTGGATCAATGATTAGGCATTTATTGGGAATAATTATCAATGATGTGTAACATTAGTTATATTCAAATGCTTAACAAGTTAATGGGTTAGTGGGTTAAGGGGTCAGTGTATTCAAGGTTAGGGGATAAAATATAACAAGATTAATAAGTTAATGCATTTATGGTTATGAGTGGATTTAGTTTAAGACTCGATAAATTAGTGGTTAGGGGTTTATTGGGTTACTAATTAACCATAGTTAACCATGGTCAACCATGCACAATATTAGTTACATTTTGGTGGTTATGGAGTTAGTAGTTTAAGGTTAATGGATTAGAGGGTTAATTTCTTAGAGGTTGGGGATTATGGGACTAGTATATAGGGGTTAATTTCTTAGAGGTTGGGGATTATGGGACTAGTATCTAGGGGTTAATTAGAGGTTGGGGATTATGGGACTAGTATCTAGGGGTTAATAGGTTATAAGTTATAAGTTAGTAGTTAATGTATTAGTGGGTTTGAGTATAAGGGTTGGGGTTGGTTAGAAGTTAGTAGTGCGATGAGTTATGATCCAATCATATTCAAACATATTATATCACAATGGACTATAATCAAATGTGGTCAATTATAGTTAATCACACACAATATAGTTACATTAGATCGTTGGTTGGTTAGTGGTTGCAAGTATTAGTGGGTTAATAGGTAAGGTGTTAGGTGATTGGTGGGTCAATGGGTTAGGAGATTGGTTAAGGTTTAGTGAATTACAAGGTTAGTGGTTAGTAAGTTGGGGGTTAGTGGTTGATGGATTAGTATAAATATATTCAATCATAGTCAATGATCATAAATTATAGTGAATTATTATTAACCCAAGTTATCCATGGGAAAATAAAGTCAACTACATTCGACAATGGAAAACTATATTGAGCCATAGTGAATCATGGTCAATTTGTTGGAAATAATACTGAGAGGGGGGGTGAATCAGTGTTTACAAATCAATAACTTTATCATTTCCATAATCAGATATATATATACGCTATTTCAGAGAAGGGAACTCACGTGTGCACGCAACTGTTCTTAAGGCAACCAACGTATATCCAGTGAACTTATGATTCATTTAATTCATCATATTTTGATCTTTAATCAGTGCATCAGTACTTTATTAAACATTAAACAGTAACCATGTGCAGTAATAATAGAATAAACCATTACACATAAGAAACGCACATGAACACCAAGATTTAAGGTGGAAACCCAATGTGGGTGAAAACCACCTATTGCTGTCGTCTCTATCTTCTTTTAATAATAATAAAAATATATTTACAATGTTGTACTAGTGCAGACTCATACCAGTACGCAGGCACCCACCTGCAGAAGGCTACAACCTTCTCTCATTCTCCAACTTCTTCTGGAAGGGAGCTACAACCCCCTAGTTCTTGTATTAGCCGATATATTTACTAGTACGTAGGCTCCAACCTACAAAAGGCTACAACCTTCACTCGTTCTCCAGTTGCTACTAGAAGGGAGCTCCAACCCCCTGATCAAATCACCAACTACTACTAGTAGGAAGCTTCAACTTCCTCACTGAAGGTTCCAACCCTTAGTATCCTCTAGGGACCACGTTTCATAAATTTTCACATTGGATGCTCCTGGTACACAACAACACTATATGTAGGCCACATTTCATCAAATTTTCACACTGGACCCATTAGTAACATTGAAGCTCAACTTCAATCACCACTGCAACACATCCATCAAATACATCTGCATCAACCAATCACTGAAACTCAATCATCAATCCCTAATATAAGTTAAACCCAATCATCAATCTCTAAATCAATCAATCACTAAAACCTCTAACATAAAACAATCACTGAACAACTGAATCAAAAAATCATTGAACCTCTGACACAACTGAATCAACCATTCATTCAAACTTAATCAAATTCAACCAATCAACTGGAATAGACAGATCACTGTAACCAGTACACAGATCTGAACCCAGAACACTACATCATCATTCAGAACCAGTTGTAACCTCAAAAACCATGCATCAGAATGTATACGCTACTTGGTTGAACCCAAACTGCGTGTATACGCTACTTCCATTAATAAAACCTGCGTATACCTTCAAAACTACTGCAAATATAAACTTTTGAATCAAGTCTGTACCAACCAGCAATATATTGAACATCTACTATCAACTTACAGAGCTTTACATAGGCAACAACAAAGATCACTTCTTCTCACTTATAAAATCAATCAATCAAATACTAGCCTCCTTATGCATTCAGTTTTACGTTCAGATCTAAGAAGACTTCATTGATAGACAACAGTAAAACAACATCACTGATCTGATAGATCAGTCATCCTTGAACATCAAGATTTTCTTTTGCATACGCTACTTGGAAGAGCCGAACCAGCGTGTATATGCATCTTCACCAAAGCGAACTAGCGTATAGATCTGCAAATACTTACTTATAACTTCGCTACAATTCCCGACTTCAGACATACCCAGATCATCACATATAAAGGATAAAACATGTGTTAGCAATCATATCTAGCCCATCCATTATCATATCACATAATGATAAGTCATTATGATCTTGATCCATCATTAGATCTCATCCATCATCAAACATTCAGGTGCATATTTATTCTAGATCAAGCAAATCATCAAAAACCCATAACATGCATATTTTCTTTTGATCTAACACTTCATAAGATATTCATTACTTGAGTTCTTAGCCCTTTGATCTTCTCCTCCTTATATACATAGATCCTTTGTCAATACCTCGGACCAAAACCACTTATGACCAATACCTTGGACCAAATACCTAAGGTCAATACCTTGGACCAAAACCACTTATGACCAATACCTTGGACCAAATACCTAGGGTCAATACCTTGGGCCAAATACCTTGGACCAAATACCTCGGACCAAAACCTTGGTTTTCCAACATGTAAGGTTTTTTCCTCCTGTGGGAGTGCATGTATACATATACGCTCTTTTTGTTTTGTGGACTAGCGCGTATACGTTGTTTTGACTAAGAGGACCTGTATATACTTATTAAACTGATTTACATCAACCTTTTCCTTTACTTTCTTTATTCTGATCAGTAGACCTAAGTTCCATATTCCTGTTCATCTGTACCAATGTCCTGTTACTTTTGAATAGACCTGTTACACTGTAATTTGCCATATTACTTATGAAATGATTCCTTTGAACTGCCATGCATTCTATCAGATCTGGTATTTCTCCTATAGATTCATCTAGTTACGTAGATTCATCTAGTTACCATATACAAGTGAGTTGTTCTGCTACAAGTGGGTTTCCATCAAGTACAACACATGTATCATAATGCCAACAATCTCCCCCTTTGGACTTGATGGTAAACATGTTGGTGTTGATTACTGCAAGTTGTAGAAATTGTTAGAGATAACAAGCAACACCAAAATACTCTCCCCCTTTCACATCAAGGGAAAAGGGTGGACCAAGATACTCTCCCCCTTTGATATCAATGGTAAAGGGCTAACCAAAATGAAGAATTTCATATCTAAATAGCTGAATATGAACATTGATCATGCTCCCCCTAGGCACATGCTAAATTCTCTGATTAAACTCCCCTTTTGTACATGCTGAGATGCACTATACCATCCATGCTCCCCCTGAGCATATGCAGAGTCTGCAAATATATTTTCTAAAAGAATAGCATGACTCTATAACTCAACTATGTGAGTATAACCTTCCTATCACCAATAACTCATACATACATCAATCTCCCAACCAAGTGGGGATATACCAAATGTTTATACATGACTGAAATATAGCAATTATTACATCATCCTTCCCATGCATAGTGGGGCTATAAATTACATCATATGACCAAAAGGACTCGTTAAAATACTATGATAGACAGAGACATATTATTACATCATGGGCCTTTATATGACCTTTTCATTGAGTGATATACATGACATTTATAACAAAGACCAAAGATCTAAACAAGACCATAATAGTCATCAGCAATTATCATACACCATATATGATCTACACCATAAGCATCTGTCAGCAACATCCAGACCTACAACATGTATATGTCCATCATCATATCTGAAGATATGACAAAGTAAATATCATCAACCTCTAACAAAGTATGCCGCATATAGATATCAACTCATCCTCTTGATCTCATCAAGATCAACTTGCTTCGTTTCCTTAGTAGAAAGAGCCTTATCATAACCTTCCATAAATCAACTAATCATATGTCATATCTCCAAGAAAAATAAATAAATCACATCATATCATATGTATGTGAAAACACCATAGTCATCATCTATGATCATAACATCATCATCAATAATTGCATGATCTTTCCACAAGAACCCTTAATATATCAGCCATGTATCATCACTAGGAAACTTCTCACAGTGATAAGCATAAACCATGATAATCAACATATGTGAGTATCAACCTATCATCATAAGGTAAGAAGTCATCATCATTATGTGACTAAGTAAGCCATGTATCTGAATATACATGTCTTAAAATAGCTATGTCTTCATGAGACCTGCAATAACACCATTCTCTTGGCCAACCAACGATATTTGTCAATATGCAACTTAAGTAATCATCCATGTATCCAACATAATAATATGTATCCATCAATTATGTATCTAGCAAACCATGAGCTCATGGTCATTTGTTAAGCTTTCTTGATACCATCAACAACAACAATCCTCAACCATGTGAGAACCAAGAACTATAGGAATCCTGCATCATAACTGCACCATATGAACTTTATGCATCTTTCAAGGCATGATGACACCAGCATCAAATAATGAAGTTGTGTACTCAAGCTTTGTCCTTCTCCTTGTCCTTATGAAGATCACCATGTAAGCAACATATATGTACCGTAACTTAGCATGATGTATCATTTATACACTTTAGCCACATAAGCATCATCACCATTGATAAGAATCATTAGGTACCAAATATTTCTAAACATAATGTCAGCAATGCATTATTAGAAGCATACCATATTCTCCCCCTGAACTGTAGTCATCAATCATCAAGATAGAAAAGATAACTGATAATTGTCTCAATAATTTTTTTGAGTCTGCCCATTGCTTCTTCATCAAACCAACATATACGAGACTATGCCGCTTCTAACTCGCATATATACGTGTCATGTCTTCATGATGACTGCGTATGAGAATTAGGACACTGAAATTTCATACTTTAAGTTCCTTCTGAGTCTGTTTTGTCTGTATACTGAGCTATGCCACATCTTTCTATCTGTAATTCCTTCTTCTTCCATACCTTGGAGTGTGATGATGTTTTTTCCTTTTGGTATGTTGGGCAAAATTTGCTCCTGCATTCTTTTGCTATATGCCCAAACTTGTTACAGGCATAACATCTTATATGGTTCATATTCCTTCTAAAGCAGTCAGTGGCTTTGTGGCCAAACATATTGCAAGAAAAACAATATCCCTTAAAGTATGTGGAAGCTAATGACCTTTTTGTGTAATGTTTATTAACTTGAACCCTTCTACTTTTGCATCTTGCTGCAACATGTCCAAAATTATGACACACAAAACATTCAACATTATTCATCAGAGGAAAGAGCTGATTATCACTTCCACAGTTAGGAGTAAATGATTTTCTTTGAAGTCTTTCTCTCCTTGGTTGTTGATGGGGTTGACCTCTTATCTCCACGTTGAACATTTCAGATTTTGCATTAGAGTTCCCTGCCTCATCTTGTGAACTAGATTCACCTTCAACAGTTTCATGAAAAACAAGACCAAATTTGATGATAAGAGACCTTTGACTACTAAGAATATTATCCAAAATCTTAGTGCTATCTTGAAATCGTAAAAGTTTATCCTTTTCTTCTAATTTACCTTTTAGGATATTTACCTCAACCTGATATTGCTCTTCCTTTTCAAGATACTGCTTCTTCATGATTTCTTCAGCTTTTCTTCCTTCTTCCACTTGTTTCCTTAATTCGAGAACTTCATTTTCTTGTTCTTGAAATGCTTGGAGTAGTTCTTCATTATGCTTATTTGAATTTTTGAGATCTTCTTTTAGAGAAACGACCACAGCTTCAAGACCTTCACAATAGCTGGCTCTTTCTATAAGTTCCTTGGTTGTGTCATTTTCATTCACTTTATTTCTCAATGATGTCACTTCATCCTGCAGCCTTTGACATTGATCTTCCTTTTCCTTGTATTGCTTCCTTACTATGTTTCCTTCCTCTAACTGAGCCTTTAACTTTGTAATCTCTTCTTTGTAGGTACACTCCCTTTTGTCCAATAGATCTTGTTGATCTCTAATTATGTCTGTGGGATTTTTAAATTCTGTCTCTATTTGATTTCTTTCTCTTTCACCCATAAGAGAAAATTCAGTTGTTTCGCAGTCACATTCATTATCTTCAAATGAACAAAGAAATGTATCACTGGAGGACACCAAATTCACACCTGATAATTTTTTTGCTTGTTCAACTTCATTCTGAGGTGATTCTGAATCTGAGGAGTTGCTTCCACATAATGGCCAATTATCTCTCCCACTGTCACAGTTCCCTTGAGATGTTTTCTTCTTTTGAGGTGCTTTCTTCTTTAGCTTCTTTCCCATTGTTTCTACGGATCTCCTTCAAGCGATCAATCTTTTGTCAAAGGCCCTGCTCTGATACAAATTGTTGGAAATAATACTGAGAGGGGGGTGAATCAGTATTTACAAATCAATAACTTTATCATTTCCATAATCAAATATATATACGCTATTTCAGTTAAGGGAACTCGCGTGTGCACGCAACTGTTCTTAAGGCAACCAGCGTATATCCAGTGAACTTATGATTCAGTGAATTCATCATATGTTGATCTTTAATCAGTGCATCAGTGCTTTCTTAAACACTAAACAGTAACCATGTGCAGTAATAATAGAATAGAACATCACACATAAGCAACACACATGAACACCAAGATTTAAGGTGGAAACCCAATGTGGGTGAAAACCACCTACTGCTGTCGTCTCTGTCTTCTTTTAATAATAAGAAAATATGTTTACAATCTTGTACTAGTGCAGACTCATACCAATACGCAGGCACCCACCTGCATAAGGCTACAACCTTCTCTCGTTCTCCAACATCTTCTGGAAGGGAGCTACAACCCCCTAGTTCTTGTACTAGCTGATATATTTACTACTATGTAGGCTCCGACCTACAGAAGGCTACAACCTTCACTCGTTCTCCAGCTGCTACTGGAAGGGAGCTCCAACCCCCTTATCAAATCACCAACCACCACTGGTAGGAAGCTTCGACTTCCTCACTGAAGGCTCCAACCCTCAGTATCCTCCAGGGACCATGTTTCATAAATTTTCACATTGGATGCTCCTAGTACATGACAACACTATATGTAGGCCACATTTCATCAAATTTTCACACTGGACCCATTAGTAATATTGAAGCTCAAATTCAATCACCACTGCAATACATCCATCAAATACATCTGCGTCAACCAATCATTGAAACTCAATCATCAATCTCTGATATAACTGAAACCCAATCATCAATCTCTGATATAACTGAAACCAAATCATCAATCTCTAATCAATCAATCACTGAAACCTCTAGCATAAAACAATCACTGAACAACTGAAATAAACAATCATTGAACCTCTAACACAACTGAATTAACCATTCATTCAAACTTAATCAAATTCAACCAATCAACTGGAACAGACAGATCACTATAACTAGTACATAGATCTGAACCCAGAACACTACATCATCATTCATAACTAGTTGTAACCTCAAAATCCATGCATCAGAATGTATACACTACTTGGTTGAACCCAAACTGCGTGTATACACTACTTTCATTAATAAAACCTGTGTATACCTTCAAAACTACTGCAAATATAAACTTTTGAATCAAGTTTGTATCAACCAGCAATATACTGAACATCTACTGTCAACTTATAGAGATTTACACAACTACAGAGATCGCTTCTTCTCACTTATAAAATCAATCAATCAAATAACAGCCTCCTTATGCATTTAGTTTTACGTTCAGATCTAAGAAGACTTCATTGACAAACAACAATAAAACAACTTCACTGATATGATAGATCAGTCATCCTTGAACATCAAGATTTTCTTTTGCATACTCTACTCGGAAGAGCCGAACCAACGTGTATATGCATCTTCAACAAAGCGAACCAGCGTATAGATCTGCAAATACTTATAACTTCTCTGCAATTCCCGACTTCAGACATACCCAGATCATCACATATAAAGGATAAAACATGTGTTAGCAATCATATGTAGCCCATCCATTATCAGATCACATAATGATAAGTCATTATGATCTTGATCTATCATTAGATCTCATCCATCATCAAACACTCAGGTGCATATTTATTCTAGATCAAGCAAAGCATAAAAAACCCATAGCATGCATATTTGCTTTTGATCTAACACTTCATAAGATATTCATTACTTGAGTTCTTAGCCCTTTGATCTTCTCCTCCTTATATACTTAGATCCTTTGTCAATACCTCGAACCAAAACCACTTATGACCAATACCTTGGACCAAATATCTAGGGTCAATACCTCGAACCAAATACCTTGGATGCAAAATACCTTGGACCAAATACCTCGGACCAAAACCTTGGTTTTCCAACATGCACGCTCTTTTCCTCCTGTGGGAGTGCGTGTATACGTATAGGCTCTTTTTATACTGTGGACCAACGTGTATACGTTGTTTTGACTAAGAGGACCTGTGTATACTTCTTAAACTGCTTTACATCAACCTTTACCTTTACTTTCTTTATTCTGATTAGTAGACCTAAGTTCCATCTTCCTGTTCTTCTGTACCAAAGAACTGTTACTTCTGAATAGCCCTATTACACTCTAATTTGCCATATTACTTCTGAAATGATTCTTTTGAATTGCCATGCATTCTATCACAACTGATATTTCTTCTGTAGATTCATCTAGTTACCATATATAAGTGAGTTGTTTTGCTACAAGTGGGTTGCCATCAAGTACAACACATGTATCATAATGCCAACACAATCATATTCAACCACATATCAATATATTTAGCCATGGTCAACCATGGCCCACAATTCAACCATACTCAACTATGGTCAACCATATTTATTGACCTTGAATTAGCGGGTTAGGGGTTAGGGATATTGATGATGATTCTCAATTGATGGCTTGAAAAGTTGAGTGTATATGGACATCATGAAGCAAACTGCAAATAACAATACTCCATGTGCATTCTTAGCACGAATATTAAACTATGGTCAACGACGCACACCTATAGTTAACCTTGTGTATTTCAACATTATATTGATTATTATAAAAATAAATTATTTATCAGTAATATTATAAGAATTCTATGTTAATTATTGATATACCACTAATCCTATTTTGTTAAGACATACTTAGGGACACTAGGGAAACCACACAATCAAAAATACCATTGGTCAAATTACAAATTAGCTAGTCATAATCAATAATGTTAAAACTGATGCCAATATTGGCATTACTACAACGGTTAATATTAATACAATAATGCCTACTATAAATGTTATCTTAGATGTCATTGTATTCATAGTAAATGAAATAAAAACATCATTAAATGCAAGTAGTGGATGCAGGAGGGCCAATATTGACAGGCCATCGAGGGAAGTTTTGTTTTAGATGCTTCTTTGGTGGAAATTCACTTAAAATATTATAATGATTTTCATTCAACATCATGATGGCATAAAGAAAATGTAAGGTATAATCATGGAGGATTCATTCAAAGCATATGTAATGTAGTTTTGCGAAAATAGTCACTAATTTCATGATAGAAAGAATGAAAAATTATTGTTAGAGAAATGTTAGGTACTAGAAAAATAGAATGTGACTAAGAAAACATGTTTAGGAATAAGGTTTCTTTTGATGGAAAAAACACATCAATATCAATGGACAACCTAGTTGAAACTTGTCAAAAGTCACACAAGATTAACAAAGATTGGGTTGTAATTAGCAAGCCAAACCATGAAAATATATCTGATTTTCAGAATAGAAGATTTGATCAAGATGGACAGATATTATGCTCATGCTCAAACCTAGGTCCAACATATGGACATGCAGCTCAAGGATTTGGAGGTGTAAAAGGACCAACTTCATGATGAGAAACATGTCATGTTGACCATATTATAGGAAATGGAAAGTGCACATCAAGCACCCCAAGCTACACAAATATGAAAATTCATCTATTTCAAGCCTTTAATTCAACATACAGTCAACACCTACATAGTTAGAAGAATTTCGAACATAAATACTTGAACTTGATAACATGCCCAATGCACGCCTCATAGACTCAAAATCTATGCAACTCGAGATTAGCCAAACTTAATCATACAAACGAATTCCCCTTGAGATCATCTTATTCATAGTAGTTCATCCAAGATCATAGCCCTGATACGGGTTGGATCATTATTTTTTTGTCATCCATTTTGATGTTTTTAGAGTGGTAAAAGTGGAGGAATCAACTCACAAACCATTTTTACATGTGAGTCCCAATTTGGCAGATTGGGATCAAATGATGTTTGGGAGTAAACTTTGCCGCTTTAACGTAGTGCATTTTTTCCCTACTCTACACAGAGCTTTTCAACTGTGCAAGAATCACCTCAATCGAAATTTGTATACAAAAATTATGCCACTCCAAAGTTGACCTTTCTGTTTTGACTACCATAATTTGGGTTGATGCCTCATCAACCCCCATTACTTATGGAAAATATAATAGTCACATGAAAATGATGAAGAAGGTTCTAGAAGAGTCAATATTGTAACTCTAGTTAAGAGTTGATGGAATCAAACCTAACCACTAGTAGGCTATCTAGTTGTACTATAACCGAGCCACTAAGAGGAAAATGATTTCATTCTTTTCGAGTGCATCTTGTTCCATAGATGAAAAGAGTAGTCAAAAGGGATAAGGAGAGAGCACATAGAGAGGATTTGTGCAATGTAGTGGCCCATAGGCCATAGGCCTAACTTCTTTGTACTTGCATCCACTTTCTATTAAGAGAAAGAGAGCAACGTGACCTCACCTTGCAAGTGGTTTTTTTCCTAAAAGGGTTTGCCGTGATAAATCTCATGTGAATTGTAATTTGTGAATTTTTATTTCATTATTTTCTACTTTTTGCATAATTATAATTTTCTTGCATACGTAATAAACAATAATTTACAAATCTAGAAATCTAAAGAGAAATAAACCCTTGTAGTGTAGATTTCGAATTTTTAAGTATAATTTTATTAAATTTGTTGTGACAAACTGTCTAGTGGAATATCCACGACAATTTATAGATCAAGACCTATTACAATTCTTCTCAAGTATGTTTGTGCAGGTAATTGTTGTAATGATTCACCTTCTCTTATTCTCCATTAAACCCTAATAGTTGTAATGATCAAATGCATGTGACTTCAACTATATTTTCTGTTTCAACTTTGAGTTTGTGCATTGCTTCTCCAAGCCATTATTTGTGTCTCTACTCCATGCACCTCAACCTTTCACCTCAACCTTTCGATTCTCCACACTATCCATCTTCTCATGTGCACTTCTATATATGCCCATCCTCATATGCCCCTAAACATCTCTTTACAACTCTTTTCTACTATATATAATCTGCAATGACCTCATTACACAACCTTGTAAGTTCTTCCATCAAAGCAACTTGTTGCCCAATGATTACTGGCCATGGGGTAGAAGCCATGGCTGTTAGAGAAACATTATATGGACTTCGTATGGCAAATGTAAAACTAATGGATAATGAGTGAATTTTCATGTTTTCTATCTATCTAATATCATTTAATTGACAAATAGAAGATTACACAAACATGAACACAACTCCATATTTTGACCAAAAAATATTAATTACTAGATTTACATCCAAACACAAAGCTACTTCAATCCTCTTCTCTCCTACAATGACACTCCTTATGAACAAATAGTTTTCACCCCACCAACTTTACCTCTATCTATATGTAAGTTTGCAACCATTCCATTAAACCGTTTGGTTATTCACATAGCTTTTATATTATTACAAAATACTTATATTAAAATCATGGATCAAAGTTCTAGCTTTATTCCAATTTCTCAACTTCTATAACATCCAAATTTCAAATTGTAAATGGTGAGAATTAGTATGAGTCCAAGACCTTGCTAGTCTCTACCTGTATAAAATCTGAGTGAGCCTAATGGTTAAGAACATGCGTTTCCTCCTAGGTGGTCATGGATTCAAAACCAGAATGGGGTAGGGTGTAAACCTCCATACTCTAGTAGTGAAATCACTATAAAGAATAGATCTCTTGTCCCACAAGCAATGGGAGTCTCATACACCAATTTAGTGTCTGACTTGGTCGTGACCTTAAAAAAATGGATTATTAATATTATTCCTTTGATGAAATTATGCTGTCTTCATTAATGTGACATCAATTGAGCTCTTACTCAAAACCCTTGCTTTGAGCTAACATAATGAACTAAATTGCAGATGAACTGAGAAATATGTCCATTTCTGAAAACAAAGCTTAGCCCAAATGAACTAAATTGCAGATGAATTGAGAAATATGTCCATTTCTGATAACAAAGCAAGTTAGCTACATCTTCTGTTGAAATTTTGCATGGATTTAAGCCTCATTTATTCATTTAGCGAGAAAGGCCTCATTCAAGAAATATGATCATGTAGTAGAAAAGTTCCATTATTCTATTCACTTGAGTCAGTTGTTTTTTTTAATTAAATATGTTGTAACCTTAATAATTGGCGACAAGTATAGTTAAGCAACTAATTATGTTTTTCAGCAAGTTCTGAAAGTCCTTATCAATCAACAACTGATTGACAAAAGCATCTCCAGCGTTGTTACGCCCATGTAAGCAACTTAAAATCTTTTTGAATTACTAATCTTTCTCAAATATTTTACCTCTTTCTGAAATTTTCTAATCCTCACAACATCATAATTTATGAATTCGATGAACAGCTTTTCACCAGATCATCTCCCAGTAGTATTGGTACAATTACAAATGCCTAATCTCTTAGTTACATACACAGTGCTGCAAGTGAATTCCACCTGACATCTACCATATGCGATTCAAAGGTTGAATTGGCCACATTTAATAAGTACACAAAATAGGTCCAAGTTAATTAGTTTTCTTACTGATGAAAGATTACAAACGTTCTTGAGAAACAGAGGTTAAGTCCATTCACCTCTTAATAACAGCTTGAGAGTCCAGTTTATCTCATAGTACTCCTTGAGATTCAGATACTGGATTAGAATAGGCTGGATTTAAGACATCCTTATAGTACCCATTTTGTTAAAAACTATAGTGACACACATGAGTGAGAGCTAAAGTCCATTGCTTCTTTATAGCACTGTGACTGCAGTTCGTCCTCTTTGACTCGTTAAAATTCATAAAATACAAAATATAATGCAAGGCCAAATACGTCTGTGCACTGTGACTGCAGTTCGTCCTCTTTGACTCGTTAAAATTCATAAAATACAAAATATAATGCAAGGCCAAATACGTCTGTGCTTGAGAGAATCTTGTTTCTGGATATTTATTCAATACAAGATATTACCATTCTTGAAGATACAAATTTTACAAAGCTCTCTTTGAGAAGCTATGATTATCAAAAAAAAGCCCCGTCGCTTTATTCCTATAAAACAATAATCCACTCTCCATTACTATTTTGAAATATATTTGAATGATTATACACAAGCAGTGCCGTGTTTTCTCTTTTCTCAATATAATCCTCCTCTGCCCAAATCTTTTCACATCGCCATTATTTTACAAGCATTCTAATTTCACAGTAAAATAACTCGATTTGTGTTGTGGTGTTGTGCTTATCACTGGAAAGAGCTGCCGATCTTTTAATTTCCACAAGACAGTGGTACCTTGTTCCTGTTGAACAAAATTCAGTGTATTTCATGTCTATCATTAGGTGCCATTGTTGTATCTTCCAACTCAGCAACTGCAGCATCTGCAACTTCAACACCTTCAACGAAAGATGGCCTGGACCTTTTTCCCTTTCTCTTGCCCTTTGGGATGGAGATATCCCAAGGCAAGCGGTTACTAGGTAACTCATTTCCTTGAGCACTGCTTGTACAAATTTCCTTCTCTGTTGATAATGACTGCAATGGTCCTATCATAGTCCCTTTTCCAAAGTTGTTGCTAATTACAGGATACTTCCTAGCAGGATGTGGAAAACCACGGAAATGCTTCTCCTTAATTTCCATAGCTTTGTGACGTTTGGTATAGACCTCATCATCTGTGAGCTATTAATAAAAAATGAAGATTAGTATTTACATTAAACATTTTATACCAAAATGGTTGCATATTTCACGACACAATAGGAAAGGAAATTGAAGTTACCTCCTCACTTGAGTCCTTTCTGCCTTGCTTATCTAATGTTATGGTCTCATCTACCAAATGCCACCGAGGTACTTCAATAAATGCATGCCTGACAGGTTCAACATATGTAGCCATTGCATTTCCTGGCATGATTATATTATCAATATCGAATTCAGAGATGCGTCGGCGAGAAAGGCTAGATCCTGGTTGTACCTTGGAGCCTCCCCCAATGCGCATGTGAATTCGGGATTGATGAGATGAAGGGCCAACAGTAGCTTGCACTGCCCCTTTTGGAGACCCAGTTGACAAGGAACTGTGCACGATGCCTCTGGTAAAAATCTTTCCCGATTTTCTATAAGCAACCTTGTTCAATCGATTTTTCATCTTGGTTACACGAGATTGTAAATTTTCTATTTTACATAGCATTAACTCTACAGAATTATCACTTCTTGTCCCTGCTTGTCCTAACTGGCCAACTAAATCACTTCCATCTGATATTCGTCTTTTCAGCTCACCTATGACTGCACCACAGCAGAATGAGAAACATTTTTAACATAGTTAGGAATTCAACCATACTAACTAAACATGTTTACTAACATTTTTCAGAAAGCAAACCAGAAAGTTAAAATTGAACATTGCAAATTAATTACCAAGCACACAGTTAGACAACAATGCCAACATTCACAACCCACAGGGTGCAGCTCTATTGGCGATCACCGTGATATGAAGATCACCGTGATATGAAGTATTATGTAAAAAATAAGATTCAAGGTTCAAATCCCCATGGACTGAACCAACAAAAGAAAAAAAAACAATGCCAATATTCACATACACAAGAAAGGAAGAATGGAAGTACAAAAGAGATCACCGAAACTGTATGTGTTGTACACATATTGTATAAGTTATATATAGAAGCATGAAATTGCTGAATCATGATCATCTTTTAACAAATCTTCTAAATGTTCAACTATGAAATATTAAAGTACAAAGTTAGGCAACTGATCAACCATCTTTGACCAAGTCACTTATAAAATGTTTGCAACGAGGTGGGTGAGAAAAAATATAAAATACAAAAGGGGAAAAAACAAATGTGTTAAACAATGCCTTGGAGAATATATGAGAGACAAGTGAGATAGTATTATATCAATGTGTGTGATATGGTATTCACAACCGGCCAGTTCATTAAGCAGAGGTACTTCACTGGTAGAAAAAACAATTTTTATGCACGTGGGCTACAGTTTTGTCATTAACCAGCCATAAACCAACTGGCTTATGATGGGACCGGCCCATTACCAGCTTCGTCGCGGACTCCACATAAGTTTTTTGTGGCTTTTTTGAGCGGTTTTGAATCTTGAGGAAAACTAGGGGCTATTTCCCTCCAAAAACAGCCCCTCCAAGCCTTTAAAAGGGTGCATCCCCCCCTCTGATTTGCCTCATACATCTCAAGATTCTCAACCATAGCAATGTTGTCAATCAATGGTAATGTTAAATTCTTAAAGTAAAAGTCATCCTTTAATTAATGTTTTAACATTACCATGAAATGATTTAGGATGTTTGAGAGTGGTTTCGACCTCATTAGATTTCATATGGAGAAACTAGATTTTTAGATATCACTCAAAATCCAGCAGACTTGATGATTTTCATGATTTCAAGATTTAGGGGATTGCAATGTTTCCAGTTGATTCTATCATGCGTGAGGGTATGAGATTGTAATTTGATCAAGAGCATGAAGCCAAATAAGTAACTTGATGTTGGTGGCACTGATTGTTGAACTTCGTTGATGTTGGTGGTATTGCTTGTTGAACTCCTCTACCATGGCCTTAACAAATATGTACCCTTCACTCGAAGGAAAATAATTGGTTAGGTATGCTATAAGGTTGAAATCCTCTACCATATTATAAGGATGAGGAGATGAACCTTTCACTCAAACCAAAATCATTGGTTAGGCATGTTAAACTTTTTCAATTTCTACCATATTATAAGGTTGAGCAATCAAAGTATGAAGACTTTGAGCTAGATGGTGTTTACGTAGCTCTTGTTGATGATCCCATTTCTAGTAGTGTTAAATCAATGATGAGTTTCATGAGTAATCATGTTTATCAGTGATTTGTAGTTTTGAATCTTGATGCCTAGTTTTGCTACTACTACTACTAATATTGGGGTTGCAAAGGAGTTTAGAAGTCCTTAAGCTCTAAGCCAGATGATGTTTATGTAGTTCATGTTGATGATCCCATGTCTAGTAGTGGCGATGAGTTTGATCATGATGAGGAGTGATCATGTTCATCACTGATATATAGATTTGTTGTAGGTCAATGGCCCCATAGCTTGTAGCATTGTTTTTTGACTCTAGAGGTGTTAGGTCCCTATAATACTAGTGTATTCCCTCATTGTTATTGTCAGTGTAGCCCCTTTATTGTTATTGTTATGCCCAATTAGTACCCATATTGTTATTATTGTGCCCCATAGAAGCCCACTATTGTTATTATTGTGCCCTTACATTATTATTGTTATGTTGGCTCTGATTATATTGTGACCCCTTAGACTCCTATATATAGAAAGGAGGTTTTGTCATTTGAATCATCTAAGAATTGTTCATTTATGTAATGTAAAAGAGGCTACCCCTCGAAGAGACTCATTTTGAAGTTGTTGATCTATCTCTTCTTCTACTTCATGTTGATTAGTGATTTGTAGTTTTAATGTCTAGTTTTGCTACTGCTACAACTAATATTGGGGTTGAAAAGGAGTTTAAGAAGTAGTGGCGATGAGTTTAATCATGATGAGGAGTGATCATGTTGATCACTGATATATAGATTTGTTGTAGGTCAGTGGCCCGATAACTTGTAGCATTGTTTTTGGACTCTACAGACCATTTAGAACCTCATTAATTATGTATTTTGTTCCTAATATACATTCCACCCGGTGCCATTTTGATATATCCACCTTTACATAATATAGATATGAGCAAACTTTGTATATTTTGTCTCTATTGGTTTTGAATCATAGTTTTAAATCTTAAAAATAGTTATTTCATTAAAAATTATTTATTTCACGTCTTTTTTTAATAAGCGGTTCATTGACATCTGACTAGTCCAAATTTTCCGCTTCCATTTCGAAAATTGGTTTGATAGGTGGGTCGATTTGGTCACCGGTTTGTTATAAAATCAAAAAGGAAAAAAGTTTTTCTTATGTTGATAATTACTTGTGTTATTCTTCTATCTTTATTATCTTTTTTATGTTCTTTTATCTTTATTTCATCAAGCAATCATCAAAATAAAACATGAAGGCACTCAGCGAAGGTTAAAACCCCTCTCTAGGGGAAAACCCAATCAAACTCTTCCACTAACCAAATTGAGATAGACCAAGACCTTAGACCTGACCAAAAGACCTTCCTCCTCCACCAAGTCAGCGTTCCAAGATGGTTCAGCAAACTTTAGTGGTCTCTTTTTGTCCAACATCTTCAACCCAGCAACAATCTAGAATTTTGACCCCAAATACTTCAAAATTTCGTCATAGCTACAGTACTGCAATTTCGTCCCTTCCAACAACACAACAACTTCGCACATGTGAGACAAGGAGAGAGAAAATTCGACTTCTTATGCTTGAAAAAGACTTCCTTCTCCTTTGCTAGGGTTTCCTTCCTCTTCCTTGAATTTTTCACTCTTTTTTTGCCTCCAGCAACTGCAAATCGAACTTGTTACGAATGTGCTTCAAATGAGTCGAGTTGCTGCCCTTTTATGGTGGTTTCTGCCTTTCTAATTAGGCCAACTTGTCTAGGTTGAGGCTGACTTGGTGGAGGTGGCCTAAATGACCTATTTTACATAAATAAATTTCTTTCTTGATAGATGAAGCCCAAGAAGGGTCTTTTACATATTGACAAAGACAGGGACTCTTGACATAAATCCTAGAAGCCTACAATGGAGGCTTTGACCTAAAAACATTAACCCAAGCATGAAACCGATGCTTTAAGAAGTCAATTTATTTTATAATAAAATTTCCTTTTCTTTCTTTTGACAAATACATTACATCATGTCTCAAATACAATTATGAAGACCGACACTAGTTACATTTTTCAACACGGTTCTGCTTTTGAATACTATGGATTACATAAGTGGTGTTGTATCTAAGTTGCACGAAATGTAGAAACATTTGCACGTGTGCATCATAACCCAGCCAGGCCATTGACAACTCACATGTGTGTGGCCACAGACCCACACTAGGTTGTTTAGGGTGGATGTGAGTGTTTTTTTGGGAAACTAGAGACTATTTCCCTCGAAGCCTACAAAATCATTCCTCCTTTGTCATTTTCCTCATACACCTCATTTGGAGTTTTTATAAGCTTCATTGGGAGCTTAGAAAGTGCTAAAGTTTTGCAGTAGTGTAAAAGCAGAGAGATTTGGCTTTGTTTGTCATCTTGGAGTTGCATTGGAGCTGTCTAGTGGAGCTAGCATCTTCAAGAGGAGGGCTAAGGAAGCTAGTTTTCATTTCCAGGTAAGGATCTTCACTTGAAAAAGTCCATATTTCATTGTTGTCCATGTATTAATTTTTTTTCAATTCTTCCAAATTTCATTTTTCAATTTTCAACTTTTAAATTTAAATTTCAGCCTGCCCCATTTTTTTTCCAAATTTATCTTAGAACATCCATTTTTTTAGCTACATTTTTTTTTTTTTAATTCTTTCCTTTACAAATTTCAAACAATTCATCAGCGACCATGCCCCCAAAATCCAAGGATACTACATGGGCTCATTGTGATATGATTGATGGCAAAATGATTTGCGAATATTGTTGAAACTATATTGAAGTTGGGGGCATTCACAGATTGAAACAAAACTTGGTTGGGCTAAGAGGCAAAGTAAAGCCATGTAAAGCACCAAATGAAAGGATAGAGCATATTAGGGCAGAGTTTCTTGAGAGGTTTGAAAATTTTGAGTATAAGGTTAGGGATAAGGCTATACAAGAAGAAATTGCAAGGAAGAAGGAGAACTTGTACAAGCCATGAGAGTAGGTGGGCGTGAATATTTTGAGATTCATGACTCCTATTCTATCCCTTCTACCAATGTCCATGACCCCTTATGTTCCTCCTGCTCTTGGGTCTTCCAATCAAGGCCAACAATCTAAAGGTCAAAAGAGGATGAACATCAAGAATTGGTGCACAAAATCCCTTGCCACTATCTTTGCTAATGCCACTTCCTTCCAACCAAGTTTAACTCAACCCACTTTGAATAACCATTGGAAAAAGCAATGCAAAGAAATTGTTTTTCAATACATTGCTACATGGTCGTATGATACAAATATCCCCTTTAATGTTGTTTGCTCACCTTATTACCAAGCTATGTGCGACTTGTTACCCACCAAAATGGGTAACCCCATAGGAGAAAACTTTTCTTATACATTTGATAGCCAACCAACGAGCAACCCCTAATATTCACTTCTCGATGATGATTTCCTTGTGCCTTGATTATCTGAATCATCCATACACCTCTCACAATTCAACATCTCCTCTTAGATGAAGTTGGCTTGTTATTCAAAAGGTACTTTGATCATTTTTCAATCGGGTGTTTATACTTGCTTGTTTTGGTCATTCAATATTGATGAAGGGGTGCTTTGGAAGATTGATTGATCTTCACTATAAATATGTTCTCTCACTTTACCCAAGGGTTTAATCCTTGGCCCTAGTCTAGTGGGACATCCCTTGAGGCTTAGGGTTATAGGAGGGGCACTACTTAGAAGACCACAGATTAATATAGCGTGTTCATTCTCCCTTATACCATACTTGACACTTTCCATGTCACACTACAAACCCCTTATATACCATCTCCATTCTTCGGGTCTAACTTGTCATTGATTCATTGGGATTTGGCGCCCTTTTATCCACATCCTTGAGTAGAGTCGAGAAACATTACCCTAGAGGTTGATGCAACTAAAAGAATGGAAAAACATATTATGGCCACAATGAAAGAAAAATAAGAAAATCAAAATGAAAACGATGATAGGGACATAAATTAGTGTTGGGAAAAAGCCTAACATGAAGCTCCTCATTAGCCATCACCTGGCTCTTGAGCACTTCATGCTCTCTTTCATCAAAAGGAACTCTTGCATGTCCCAACCCTAATGAGTGATAAACAATCTCATCTTAAAAGGTGAAATCAAATGCTACATCATAAAAAGAAAGTTCTAACCCTTGAGCTATGCACCCAAAATGAAAGCAACGCTAAAAATAAAAGTAAAAGACGCACTAGATGGGTGGAAAAAGCAAGCCGAGCAGGATAACTCATGCCTCCAAGAGTGCTCCCTCCATTACATATACAGACTCAGAATGTGGACTTCTATTAGCTAGTCCCCTTGACCATGGCACTTGGCCATGAAGCCTTTCCCCTCCATTACCACATTTACACTAATACCTATTGATGAGGGGTTGACCTTGGAAATGCCACCTCCCCTTGGGGTAGAAAGCACCTAATATGGTTGACAATTGGCCACCCCTACCAAGGTAGGGAATACCTTCATGGGACTTGGTCTAGTTAGATAGCAGAAGGTGATCCCAATTATAAGTATTAATATGCCTTTAACACACAAGTTTGGTTCACCTAGATGCTTATATGATCTTAGTCTCTAATGACTGGTTGCTTTCACTTGAGTTTATGTTGTCCAACTTCCATTCATAAAGTAGGGATATAAAGGTAATATGAAAGTTCTAAGTTGCTTACTCACTCCCATCTAATCTCATAAGTTCTGCTTGTTGAGAGTCTATCCAGTCCAGTAGTTCCACTCCGTGCCTGCTGAAGTTCCAAGGATCTCCACTCAAGTTCTGGAGAATCAACCCAAGAAATCAATTCCACCGATCCCAACACAACAGGTTATTCCCTTCCTTTTCTTGTGCCACTTCCATTCATTCTGTAATTATGTAAGCATCTAAAGGTCATAGCAATGGAGCTTGAATTCATAGTATCCGAGAGCTCTCGAAAAGGCCTTGTTAGTATGAAAATTTCACTACTGAAATCCTATTGCAGTGACTAGAATTATTTCTTCTAATTGTTAATTAAATTAGCGGTTTATTGCTACGGCAACAACGAAATAAACACACTGCAATCTTCACAAAATAATACTGCTGGAAACTAAGAAATATGCTAGCACACACACAAAAAGTTTGACACAGTTGTTTTTGGACTGAAGTCCCCAAAAAACCCAACTTGAGAAAACTGGTGCAGTAGCTGAGGGTTTTAATTATTAAGCAACAGAGAGAAATTCTGAGCACAATAAATATTGCCAAATTGGAAAATCTATCCAAGAGGAATACTGGCAAAAAATTATCTAAGGGAATTTACCCTCACTCTGAGCAATTCCGACACTTGACTACATCTGAAAAGCTAGTCGTCCAACCAGTTTTTGCGCAAACCTATGTCACCCTAGCGTAGTCCTTTCCATGTTTTGTCTAAATCGACTGCCAATCTAGTTGTCTTGCCCGCTGCTAACTGGAAAAATGCTTCTCCAGCCCTCTGGAAAACTTTCCTAACCTCTGGAACTGAAAACGCCTTCCTCGTCAATTGGATTGAATTGCCCTCTTAACTCTGCACTGCCTCCTGGAGAATAATTTCGGCCTCCTATTTCTAACTCTCCAGAACTAGAATAAATTCCTCCGGACTCACTGTTTATGCCCCTCTACTTCCTTCTTTGGCTCGAACTCTTCCAAAAACTGTTATTTCTCTCTGGAGGATCGAATTGCCCAAGCAAATCAATCTCTAGCGTGTATTCTCCATCTACCCATCGACCTCCTCTTATAATCTCCATTTAGGACTCCAACGGCCAAGATTAAAACATAATCGATGGCTAAGAAAATTTCTGGATCGATGAGTGTGAGTTTGCAAATGATTCACACCTTTCTCAATTAATACTGATTAGTTAACCAAATTCCTAAGTTTAGACTTTGGAAATATTAAAAAATAGGTTAGTAATCTAATTGAGCCATCTCTAGGTGGAATTTCTAGAAACGATTTATGGGTTATGGAGAACTCTTGTGTTTTAGCCTCTCCACAAAGTTTCGATATTAGAACACCTCCAATGCTACAAAAAATAACACTCCCTCTTAGCGAGGAAGGTGTTCTAGTGTTGCACTACTACTAAAACACCCTGTCTCTGTATCATCGTCTGTCACGTTGTTGATGTTTGGCCACTGTCACTACCTGCCATTTCCCACCAACCATTGCGCAACTAAAATTTTGCATGTGTATTGCTACTTACACTGCTATACTATTGTCAACTCCACATCTGCACTGCAGCTCCCTCTCATATGTTGTTGTTGCAGTAGCAACTGCAACTACTACAACTGAGAAGCATCCTAAATACTGAATCAACTATATCTCATGTCACATCTGTCTCCTAAGCATTTGACTGCTACTAGCCACTGCACTTTCCACTGAAGAATCTACGTTGTTGTTGACTCTGCTATTGAGCCACCTGCTTTGCTGCCAACACTGCACTGCGCTCCTCAGCACCTCACTGCCACTAGTTTGCAACAGTCACTTGGGTAATCTAACAGAATCATTGACACTGGTCCATCTCGCTACTGAATATTGTTGGCCCCTCTAGCAAGGTAATGATCCATGAGAAGGACATCTCATTAGACCCTTCCCATACCTCTGCAACTTTGGGACTATAGTGTTGAAATTTCCAAGTATTACCAGTTAGAAATTTTTCTGTATTCTCTGGTTTATTTCGCCTACTTGTTTAATTAATAACAAGTTATTTAACCATATAAATACTAAAATAAACACAATACAATCTCAAACATCTACAGATCAACAGCTGAAAGAAATAGAAAAACACACAAGGGACACCGTTATTTTTGGACAATCGTCCTTGGAAAAACCCAACTTGGGAAAATCAATACAGAATTTCTGAGGGTTTTCTTATTAAGCATCTTTTCTTGAGTACATTGGGTGCCAAACTGGCTCACCCGACAAAGAAAATAATCTGGCAGTAATACCTCTCTTCGGAAGCATATATTCTGAAAGTCTGCTCCACGAAACCCTCTCCAGCCCACTATGAAGCACTGTGTCAGTTCTCTTGGCCTTTGTGTCAACCCTCTAAGGCTCTGCACAACCTCTCTGGCCCACTGCGTCACTTCCAAAGCCTCTGCGTCAGTCAGGCAGGCCCTCTGGGCCTCTGCGCAGTCACCGCTGGCCTCTGTGTGGCTTCCTCTGGCTCTGCGTCTACCTCTCTGCCTCTGCGTTGGTCTTCCGACACTATCTCTACCACTCTGCCTTGCACTCACTGTCCCTCGCTACAACTGATCACTGGTTTGATTTCTCTTAGCAAACCCTGCTCTAGAAAATCGAAATGATTGATCAATCTGGTGTGTCTCCAACTGACCCTCAAGCCTCCTCTTATACTTTCTCTGTTGAGTCTTTAACGATCGAGATTACATCTCCAATCAATGATTAAGATTAGATTTGGCATGATCCATGTCCTTTAGAACCTTCTAACCCAATTTTATATTAATACCCATTAATATTTTTATTTTCCTAAGTTTAGACTTGGGAACCCTTTAAAAATATTAATTATTTTAATATCTCCTTCACTAGGTAGAATTTCCCCAAACCATTTTTGGGTCTTGGAGATCTCATGTGCTTTAGCCTCTCCACCAATTTTCATGTCTAGAGCACATCTAATGCTACCCCAAATCAACACTCCCTCTTAGCGAGGAATGTGCTTTAGTAATACTCCACCACTGAGCATCACCCTGATTATACAGCACCGGTACCTGTGTTGATGCTAAGCCTTCCCGCCCAACATCCTCTGCACTACTGCATCTTGTACTGCTGCCCATGGCTCTGCCACTGCCACTGCTACATCTGTACGGTAGCTCCCTTTGCATCTGTGATGTTTCTGGTCCTTTCTCCCAACACTGCATCTACACTGCAATTCTCTCTCATCATGTTGCATCATGCTACCTAACCACTGCTATTGCTGCACTACAACTCAGTTA
This sequence comes from Pinus tabuliformis, assembly GCA_031772625.1. Classification (NCBI taxonomy): domain Eukaryota; kingdom Viridiplantae; phylum Streptophyta; class Pinopsida; order Pinales; family Pinaceae; genus Pinus; species Pinus tabuliformis. The sequence goes on from CM062807.1 coordinate 736,430,550, forward strand.
CTGAGAAGTAAGTAACTAATCCACCCAACTACTGACATCCTTATCAAGCTAGAAACCCTCCCGATTTTGAAGCTCTCTCTGCTGCTATATTGTGCTCCCTCTCCTAACTTTGCGTTGCTGCAACAACTCTGTGCCTCTAGCACCGCTGCAAACCCCATTATGCCATCCTGGACTATTGCAACCTCCTTTGTGCCTCTCGCATTGCTGCAACCCTCTCTGCGCTCCCAAGGACTACTGCACTCTAGCACTCTCTGCCGCATCATCCGCATCTGTTTCTACAGACATCCACCATCCTGCTACTATCACTTCGGGGCTCCCGTAGCCAGGTATGATCCAAGAGTTTGGGTACCTCAAGGATCTTGCCCCTCATCTCCTGTAGTCCTCCTGACTACAGCTCGATGTCTCCCCACCTCTTCTCTAGAGGTACATGAGCACTCATGGCACAATCGTCATCATCCTCTACCTCCTTCTTCGCCTTCGCTGGCGCTGCCTTGGAGTCAAACGCCTCTCCCCTATTCCTCTTCCTCGGATAGTGGGTTGCATAATGGCCCAGTTCCCCACAATTGAAACACTTTATCTTGGAGAGGTCCTTTTTCTTCCTCTTCCCCTGATACCCCGCAAATGCCAGAGTTGCATCCTCTTCCTCCTCTTTCTTGACCCAGGCTCCTTTGCCGTCGCTTCCCGCCTTGGTCAGTCGTTTGATCTCTTCTTGGCGAAGAGCTACCCACAATTCTTCCCATCCTGGAAGATTCGCTTTGCCCAAAATGCTTTGGACGAATGTCTCCCACTCCTTGGAGACTGCGTTTAGGGCGGTCCTCACCATTAACTCTTGATCCGGCATGGCCCCTATGGAAGTCAATTGGCTCCAGATCTCCTGCAACCTGCTAAGGAAGTGATCTATCTACTCCCCCTTCTGCATGTGGTACGACCGCAGCCGATTCTCCAATAGCATCTTCCTCTGCCCAAAAGTGCCCTGATATAATGTCATCAAGGTGTCCCACATTTCCTTTGTCGTATTCTTCTTGGCAATATGATGGATGTTGAAGTTTCTAAGTTTACTAAGTTTAGAAACACTTCATGCACTTTTTCTGATTTATTCCTACCTACTTGTAATTTTCCTTTAACAAGTTATTTACAAAGTAAACACTGAAAATAAACACCAGTGCATGCTCAACATATTACAGATCAACAACTAAAAGAAACAAGAACAGACACACCACATGACACCATTATTTTTGGACCAATGTCCCCAAAAAAAACCCAATGTGGGAAAACGGATGCAGCTATCTGATGGTTTTCTTATTAAGCAATATCAGAGTACAATCTGGGTGCCGAAACTGGCCTACCCAACAGAGAATTTCCTTAGCAGCTATACATCACAGTTTGAGAGAAATCTCTTTGCTGAAACCCTGGAAAATCCTTCTAGCAGCTCCTCAGCACAAAACTGCTTGCAACCCCAGCATCTCTGCCCAAACTGGACTGCGTCAGCCCCTCTTTGTCTCACGTTGGCCCTACGTCAACCTTTCTAGGCCTGTGTCAGCCCCAGGAGGCCATGCGTCAACTACATTGGCCCCTCTGGTGCTCTGTGCAGCACTTTGCTGCATCTGCGTGGCCCTGTGTGAGCCCTTGCTGGCTCTGCATCACCCTCCTTGGCTGCTGCACTGCTCTTCCAACACAATCTCTTCCTTTTCTATTTCTCCGTACTCAATGCCCCTCAGCTGCTCTCCCAATCACTGATTCTATCTCTCTTAGCAAACCCCGCTCTAGAGAATAGAATGACTGATCCCTCTGGTGTGTTCTCCAAGTGACTCTCAAGCCTCCTCTTATACTTTTCCTTTTGACATCTCAACGGCCGAGATTAAGTCCCTAATCAACGGCTATGATTAGATCTGGCTTGATCCATATCTTTTGGACTCTTCTAACACAGATTAATATTAATACACATTAATATTTTATTTTCCCTAAGTTTAGACTTAGGGACTCTATTAAAAATATTAATTATTTTAATATCTCTTGATTTGTTTAGAATCCGCTCAAACCCTTTCTGGGTATTGAAGATCTCATGTGCCCCAACTTCTCCACCAAATTTCGTGGCTAGAGCACATCCGATGCTACCCCAAATCAACACTCCCTCTTAGCGAAGATTGTGCTCTAGCAATACTCCTCACTAAGTATTACTCTGATCATCCGGCATCAGTACCTATGCTGATGCTAGGCCTTCCTGCCCAATATCCTCTGCACTGCTGCCTCCTGTATTGTTGCCCATGGTTCTGCCACTGCCATTGCTGCATCTGTATGACAGCTCCCCCTGCATCTGTGTTGTTGTTGGTCCTTTCTCCCAGCGCTGCATCTGCACTGCACCTCCTCTCATCATGCTACATCATGTTGCCCACTGCTGCATTGCAACTCAGTTACTCAGAAGTAAGTAACTGATCTCCCAACTGACCTCCCTGTTGGGCTAGAGACACCCATTGATGTTGAAGCTCCCTCTGTCGCTGACAAGTGCTCCCCCTCTGACCTCTGCACTGCTTCAACAACTCCCTGCATCTCGCACTGTTGTACACCTCTGTGCCTTCCTGCACTGGTGCAACACTCCTGTGCCTCTCGCACTGCTGCAGCCTACTAGCTATGCGTTGTCTCAAGACTCTTGCACTGTAGCTCTCTCTACCACTCCATCCGCATTCGTCTCTACCCACCCATCAAGTCCTACTACTCCTCATTGGGGCTCTTGTAGCAAGGTCTAATCCAAGAGGTTGGGTACCTAAAGGATCCTGCCCCTCATCGCCTGTAGTCCGCCTGACTACAACTCGATATCTCCCCACTTTCACTCAAGTGGCATGTGTGCACTCATGGCACAGTCATCGTCTGTCAAAACTTCCTTCTCTGCCCGTGTTGGCGCTGCCTTAGTCTCGGAAGACTCTCCCTTACTCTTCTTCCTTGGGCACTGGGTCGCATAATGACCCATCTCCCCACAGTGGAAGCACTTGATCTTGGAGAGATCTTTCTTCTTCCGCTTCTCCTGCTTTCCCTCAGATGCTAGGGCCACATCCTCCTCCTCCTCCTTGACCTTGATCCCTTTGTTGTTGCTACCTATCTTCGACTGCCGTCTGATCTCTTCTTGGCGAAGAGCTGGCGACATCTCGTCCCAAGGTAGGAGAGTCCCTCTGCCCAGGATACTCTGGACAAACACTTCCTAATCTTCTGAAACAGCATTCAGGGCTGTCGTCACCATAAGATCCTGATCCGGTGTCACTCCTATAGCAGTGAACTGGTCTCGGATCTCATTCAGTCCTCCAAGGAAGGTGTCAATCGATTGACCCTTCTTCATCTGATACGACCTCATCTATTTCTCGAGCAGCATTCTTCTCTACACAAAAGTATACTGGTATAGGTTCTTGAAAGCTAAGTTGCAGGAAACGTGGCCCTAGGGGGCGTTTCGCCAGGGGAAACGAAACGAAACACGTTTCCCCGTACCGTACGGCCTGGAAACGCGTTTCCGGCCGTACGGCCACGTTTCCCGAAACGGAAACGTGGCCGTACGGCCGGAAACGCGTTTCCAGGCCGTACGACCCACGTTTCCCCAAAAAAAACATTTGTTTTTTAATTATTTTTTTTTAATTTGTTTCTAATTTTTTTTAGGGTTTCCAGGATGTTCTAGATGTGTGTCTAAAGTTATAAAAGTGAATTTTTGCCCTAGTGTTGACATGCAGTTCATGGTAATGTTAAATTCTTAAAGTAAAAGTGATATTCTCCTTTATTTTTCATTTTCATCCTTTTACTTAAATTTTTAACATTACCATGAAATGACTCAGGATGTTTGAGAGTGGTTTCGCCCTCATTGGATTTCATATGGAGAAAGTAGAATTTTAGATCTCACTCAAAATCCAGCAGACTTATTTGTTTTTCAGGATTTCAGGATTGAGGGGGTTGCAATGTTTCCATTGGATTTTATCATGTACTAGGGTATGGAACTTCTATTTAATCAAGAGAACCAAGCCCTCTATGCAGGGGAAACTCCCAATAATCAAAATCATGTAGGGTACTAGGGTATGAAACGTGTATTTAATCAAGAGCACTAAGGTCGTTCGACTATGTAGGAGGAGACTCCCAATACAACAGTGGTCCTTCTAAAGAATGGGATGTGGATGCAGAAAATCCTGATTTGGATCTCTCTCTTGTAGCCTTATAGTCTTTATTGTACTTGCAGCCTCATATATTAATATAAATAAAGGCTGATTTTGAGATTTGGATATCTAATAAAGGTTGCTTTTGGATATTCCGATATTTTTATTTTCATTATGTGATCATTCATGAGTAAATGTGATGTAAATTAAATCTTAATGTTTAAGTGTAATAAATTATAATGTATCATTTATGCTTTATGATTGCACACACACACACACACACACACACACACACATATATATATATATATATATTTAAATACTTATATATATATATATATTCGCGTTTCCCCGTTTCCAAAATTTGGGGAGGTCGCGTTTCGTATCGCTTCCCGTTTCGGAAACTCGTACCCGTTTCCCCGTTTCGTGCAACTTAGCTTGAAAGCCTCCCACATCTCAATTGTCGTTTCCTTCTCGACTATATGTGGTACCAAATGATCCTTGACCCTGTCAAGGATAATGCACTTGGCCCTCGCCATTGCCTCTTCGTACTTGTCATTATCATTGGGGTCGACTGGAATAGCTATAACCTTCAAGGCGAAGTTCTTGACACGATTCTTGTCAAGCACTGATAAGATTCTGGCCTTCCGAACTGTGAAGTTCGATGCCCCGTCCAGTCTATCCTGGTCTCTTACCCCGTGTGCCATGACACTCCTCTACTTCCCTCTTGGAAGTTCTCTGTTCAACTCCTCTGAGTCTCTACTTCTCGTCTGGCAGTTCTCTTTTGGACTCCCTCTGAGTATTGATTTCCCTCCTGGAAATCCTTCTGCCGCTTGTCGAGATGCCCCCTACTCTGATCGTCTTATGCAACTGCATTGCTGATCCAGGTTCATCGGCTAGAAACCCTCGGTAACAACTCCTCTGGCCCTACTCTGTCAGGTATTGTTCTAACTACAGTACCTCACCATCTCCACTCTGCAATATTTCTGCAGCCTTCTAGACTCCAGCAACTGCCTCTCTGTGAACTATGTCAACTCCTCTCTGGCTCACACTGGCTCTGCGTCACCCCAGATGGGTCTGCGTCAGCCCTAGGATGCCTTGCGTCAGCAACGCTGGCCTCGCTGAGGCTCTGCGCAACTCCCGGCTTCTTTTACGTGGCTCTAGCCAGCTCTGCGCCACACTTCTTGGCTTCTGCACTGCTAGAAATAACTTTTGTCACTTCAGGACCGTTGTTTTCTGCTGCTATTGCTCCGCTCGGCTGATGTCTTTTAGTCCTCTTGTGATCTGCAATCACGCTCTGACACCATGTTGAAGTTTCTAAGTTTATTTAGTTTAGAAACCCTTCATGCACTTTTCCTAATTTATTCCTACTTGTTATTTTCCTTTAACGAGTTATTTACAAAGTAAATACTGAAAATAAACACCAGTGCATGCTCAACATATTACAGATCAGCAACTAAAAGAAATAAGAACATACACACCACATGACACCATTATTTTTGGACCAATGTCCCCGAAAAAAACCCAATGCAGGAAAACAAGTGCAGCTATCTAAGGGTTTTGTTATTAAGCAATATCAGAGTACAATCTGGGTGCCGAAACTGGCCTTCCCAACAGAGAATTTCCTTAGCAACTATACCTCATAGTTTGAGAGAAATCGCATCAGCCCCTCTCTGTCTCACGTTGGCCCTGCGTCAGCCTTTCTAGGCCTGCGTCAGCCCCAGGAAGCCTTGCGTCAGCTCTGGGAGCCTCTGCGTTAGCTGCGCTGGCCCCTCTAGTGCTCTGTGCAGCACTTTGCTGCCTCTGTGTGGCCCTGCGTGAGCCCTTGCTGGCTCTGCATCACCCTCCTTGGCTGTTGCGCTGCTCTCCCGGCACAATATCTTCCTTCTCTGTTTCTCCATACTCAATGCCCCTCAGCTGCTCTCCCGATCACTGATTCTATCTCTCTTAGCAAACCCCACTCTAGAGAATAGAATGATTGATCCCTCTGGTGTGTTCTCCAAATGACCCTCAAGCCTCCTCTTATACTTTTCCTGTTGATATCTCAACGGTCGAGATTAAATCCCTAATCAACAGCTAAGATTAGATCTAGCTTGATCCATGTCTTTTGGACCATTCTAACACAGATTCATATTAATACACATTAATATTTTATTTTCCCTAAGTTTAGACTTAGGGAGTCCATTAAAAATATTAATTATTTTAATATCTCCTGATCTGTTTAGAATCTCCCCAAACCCTTTCTGGGTATTGGAGATCTCATGTGCCCCAACCTCTCCAACAAATTTCGTGGCTAGAGCACATCCGATGCTACCCCAAATCAACAAAAGACTACATGATCCTTGACCCCATCAAGGATTATGCACTCAACCTTGGCCATCGCATCCTCATAACTTTCATTATCAGTTGGGTCAACAGCCACGGTTCTCAAAGCGAAGGCCTTGATGCGATATCTATCTAGAACGGACAGGATCCTGGCTTTCAGGACGACAAAGTTGGACACCTCGTCCAGCCTGTCCTAATCCCTCAGTCCATTCATGGCCATCTCTCTGCTCTTCTTTTTGGCTCCTCTAAGTCTCTACTTCCCTCCTGGAAGTTCTTTCTTCGACTCCCTCTAAATCTCTACTTCCCTCCTAGAAATTCTCTGCTAGACTCCCTCTGAGTCTCGATTTCCCTCCTGGAAATTCTTCAGCCAACAGTCGAATCGCACCTCTCTGATCTCCTATGCTCCTACAACACTAATTTGGATTTCTTGGCTAGAAATCCGCCTAAGTAGCGACTCCCTCTACCTTGGTTTTGTCCTGTTAGGTACAGTTATGTCTTGACAACAACAACACCCCACCAGCCTCATTCTCTGCAATCTGCCCACAGCTTCCTATGCCCCAGCAACTGAAGAACTGAGCCTCTAGGCTCTGCGCAATCCCAACAAGGCTGATTTGCTCCCCTGGCCAACTGTGTCAACCCTCCTAGCCTCTGCGTGGCTCTTCGTGAGCCTCTTTTGCCTTCCTTTGCTTCTGTGTTGGTCTCTCTCTGGCTTGAACCGATGACGCAGGCCCTCTACGTCAACCCTTCTCTGCTACTTTCTGCCTAGGAACAACTTCTGTCACTCGGGACAGTTGTTTCTACTGCAAATTTTCTGATTCCGCTGACACCTTCAGCTCTCCTATGATCTGCAACGCTTTGATACCATGTTGAAATTTCTAAGTATTACCCGTTAGAAATTTTTCTGTATTCTCTGGTTTATTTCGCCTACTTGTTTAATTATTAACAAGTTATTTAACCATATAAATATTGAAATAAACATAATACAGTCTCAACCATCTACGGATCAACAACTAAAAGAAATAAACAAACACACAAGGGACACTGTTATTTTTGGACAAACGTCCCCGGAAAAACCCAACTTGGGAAAACCAGTGCAGTAGTTCTAAGGGTTTTATTATTAAGCAGCTTTTCTTGAGTACACTAGGTGCCAAACTGGCTCACACGATAAAGAAAATAATCTGGCAGTAATACCTTTCTTTGGAAGCAGATATTCTGAAAGTCTGCTCCACAAAACCCTCTCTAGCCCACTCTGAAGCACTGTGTCAACCCTCCTCGCCTTTGCATCAGCCCTCTGAGGCTCTCTGCAGCCTCTCTTGCCCACTATGTCACTTCTGAAACCTCTGTGTCAGTCACGCAGGCCCTCTGGGCCTTTACACAGTCACTGTTGGCCTTTGCATGGCTTCCTTTGGCTCTACGTCTGCCTCTCTGCCTCTGCGTTGGTCTTTCGGCACTATCTCTCCCTCTCTGCCTTGCACTCACTGCAACTAATCACTGGTTTGATTCTCTTAGCAAACCCCGCTCTAGAAAATCGAACTGACTAATCACTCTGGTGTGTCTCCAACTAGCCCTCAAGCCTCCTCTTATACTTTCTTTGTTGAGTCTTCAACGGCCGAGATTACATCTCTAATCAACGACTAAGATTAGATTTGGCTTGATCCATGTCCTTTAGAACCTTCTAACCCAATTTTATATTAATACCCATTAATGTTTTTATTTTCCTAAGTTTAGACTTAAGAACCCATTAAAAATATTAATTATTTTAATATCTCCTTCACCGGGTAGAATTTCCCCAAAACATTTATGGGTCTCGAAGATCTCATGTGCTTTAGCCTCTCCACCAATTCTCATGGCTAGAGCACATCCGATGCTACCCCAAATCAACATATAGCTCCATATCACCCCACCTCTCCCCTGGAGGTATAGCTGCAAACATAGCGAAATCTTCCTCTAGCTTGAAGGACATTTTTTCTATCTCAGCGGACATTGTGACCCTGTCATGCTTCTCCTTCTTCCCTAAAGGACATTGGGTACTGTAGTGGCCAAACTTGCCACACCTGAAGAACTTAACCTTAGATAGGTCCTTCTTCTTCTTCTTCTTCTCCCCTGTGAGAGATTCCCATGTATGCAGGTTGAAGAATGCCCTTTATGGGCTGAAGCAGGCTCTGCATGCATGATATGCCAGGATCAATGGATATCTTCTTGGTTTGTGCTTCACCAAGAGTGAAGCGGATCCCAACTTGTACTTTTTACTCATTGAGGGTAAAATGCTCATCTTGGTATTGTATGTGGATGATCTCTTCTTGACAAGATCGAAGAAGCTCATAGGGATGTGCAAGGAGGATCTTGCTTCAATATTCGAGATGAAGGACATCGGCTTGATGCATTAACTTTTGGGATTGGAGGTGCGGCAGCAACTAAGAGAGATTCCTTGTGCATGACAAGTATGGAGTAGAGATCTTGAGGAGATTCAAGATGGAGGAGTGCAGGCCTATGTTTACACCTATGATCACAAAACTAAAGAAGTTGAGCATATTTGAAGGTGAATTAGTGGATCCCACACTATATAGGCAATTGATAGATTCCTTGAGGTATCTGGTCAACACTACGCTGGATATATGCTTTGCTATGAACACACTCAGCCAGTTCATAGTGGAGTCGAGATAGGTTCATTGGGTGGCAGCAAAGCATGTGCTGAGATACTTGCGTGGAACAGTAGACTTTGGACTAAGACATGTCAGAGCTGGAGGAGTGGAGCTGCAGGCAGCAGGGGTACACATATTTTGATTGGGCAGGGAGTGTTGTGGATAGAAATTCCACATTTGGATGTTTTTGCTTGGGATCAACCATGATCTCATGGGTCAGCAGGAAGCAACAGTCAGTGGCACTCAATTCAACAGAAGCAGAATACATGGCAGTGAGTATGGAGAGTTGTGAGGCAGTTTGGCTTCGCAATATGCTTGTAAGATTACTTTATCTACAAGATGGGGCCAATGGTGATACAATGTAATAATCAAAGTTGCATAAAGCTCTCTGAGAATCTTTTGTTTCATGATCAGTCCAAGCATATCGAGATCAAATGTCACTTTATTAGAGACAAGGTCCAAAGGGGTGTTGTGAGACTGTAGTACATTTCTACAGAGGGGTAGGTGGTACATGTTCTCACTAAGCCTCTAGTGATTGGAAAGTTTGTGAAGTACCGAGATAAACTTGGGGTAGTGAAGAATCCCTTCCTTGCTAGGAAGGAGTGTTGATGTGAGTGGTAGCATTGGAAGGTCTTCTGCATCAGCTTGGTGTCTTAGCATGTAGAAGACATTATTTGCCTCTTCTAATGATTTATGTCTTCTTTCCTAAGTCTAACTTAGGAAAAGTACAATAATTAAAGTAAATTAATTATTATGGATTGTTGAATTATTTTCTAACAATAAATAATTTAATTATTTAAGTGACTTAGAAATAATCTCAATTGTTGATATCCAAGATGGTTCTCGAAGGGAGATTTTGGTTAGGGATTTGGACTCAATGAAGATTATAAAGAAGCCTAGCGAGGAGGTGAAGACACAAGACGAAGAACACAAATTGTGTGAGCAAGTCATCACACAAAGAGAGAGATTTTCTTTGCACTCACTGGACTAGTGCGTAGAGAAGGAGAATTGCGAGTGTGTTCGTGCGAATCCAAGGAGGCCGAGTAGGAGGAGATTGCAGTTGTAGAGCCGAGTTGTCGGAGGGAGATTGTATTTGTCTAGAGGAGGCCGAGTTGTTGGAGTTTTGGGGTTTTTCCAGTGTGCGTTAGTGGCAGGGTGTAGATCTAGTCACTGGAGGGCGTAGATCGAGTTGCTAGAGGTCAAGCTCCTCAGGGCAATTTCATCTAGAGGATGATTCCTTCAGGTCGATCCACCTAGGTCGAATTCATTCCGAGGGAGCCAGGTTCCAGATTTGTATTTTTCCTTGTATCTCTGTGGGTCGAAAAACCAGATTTTCCAAATAATGAAATGACGGAGAATTACTGTGGGTTAATTAATTTGACAATGTGTGATTGATCTCTCCGGTTTATTCCCATTGCATATTTTTAATTCTATAAGTTAAAAATACTAGTGATTTTATTTTACAGTAAATCAATGTTTATTTGGCTTAATAAATAGACTGTTGGGGATAAATTAATTTGTCGTTAGAAAATAAATCTTGCTGTTATTAGAAATTTAGAAACCCATGGATTGCCAAGCAACATGACATCAACTGACCATAAGACATAATGAAGAACACGAAAATCAAGTGGTGGTGGAAAGGATCAAAGCTGAATCATATTACTCATACCACCTACATGATAAAGTATGTTATATAGTACAATAATCAATAACCACCTTGTAATGATATCCATTTTCACCCCGACACATAGCCAAGTACAGAAACCTTAGTATAAATACTATATCCCAAGACACTCAGACGTGCCAAATTGACATAGGATTAGGAGTCAAAAGGCTAACAATAATCAGTGAGAGCACACCCTAATGAGAAGTGAATTCATTATAAGCCTTGTTACCCACTAAAATGGGCAACCGCATAGGTGAAATTGTTTTCTCCTTGTTGAGTTTTTAGCTCAGACAAGTGTCTTCTACATTGGCATGATGTCTAGCATGTGGGAGGTTGTCCAAAAGTGCACTCTAGAGCATTAACTTTATTTGTTATAAAGTTAAAGGGACTTTTTGCATTATTAATGAATGAAGTGACTTAAGTGATTTAAGTTGTTATAATGAGAGATTATATCACAACTATAGATATTATTGGCCAAGGATTTAATCTGAGCCATTAAATCTAAGTTTAGAGTAAATTCATAATAATGAGATATAAAAGGAGATTCTAGAGAAAAGACACATTTATTATTACTCATTTAATGTGAGAGAGAGAGAGATAGGAGCAGCAAGAAGGGGCGTAAATACCAAGAGATTTGGCACACAAACCAAGGAGAATGATCCAACATTTATTGCAGGTCATACAACATTTATTGTTGGCCATACTGTTGTTATTTTGCACAAAAGTCAAGGCACCATTTTGCACATAAATCAAAGGTAAGTTAATGCACAAATCTTGAGGCACATTTCCTGTGTATTATACGTACAACAAGTGCAGGAAATCATTGCACAGAAACCAAGGCATTTATTGCCGTTTTCAGGCCATACAGGCCATACAACTGTATAGCAGAAATTTGAAACAGATTCCAAGGGTCTCTGACTCAGGTTTCGAGGTGGTGAAAGAACAAGATTTTTGAGATAAGTACAGTCATTTATTGCTGGAATAAATTTGATGTAAACTTATTTTTTTGTGAGCTCATAATAAAACTTTACTCTCTACTGGTTTTCTCTTCAGGGTTTTTGCTAGGGCATTGCCCAAATATACTTGTGTCATTTTTATGGGTTTGTTTCCCTAGTTTCTGGTTAGTAGTTGAAGTGAATGATTCAATGTGTTTTCTTTTATAAGTTCAGTTTATGCATTTATGAATAGGTATTAAATTCTGAGAAGCAAGAAAATTGTAAAAGCTTATTGAAACTGAAAACCATCATATTGAATCAACAAAACATTTACATTGTATCAAAGCGTTGATATTGAAAGGGAAACCAATCAAGAAAATGCTGAGAGCTTTCTGGGTTCTCCAGCAGAGGCCTAAACTTTTATGGTTCTCAAGCAGAGGCCTAAACTTTTATGGGTTCTCAAGCAGAGGCCTAAATTTTTCTGGGCTCTTAAGGAAAGGTCAAAAATTTTCTCAGTTCTCAAGAAAAGGTTGAAATTTTTTCTGGGTTTGCAAGAAAGTTGCAAGTTGTTCACTGGGAAGAGCGTTGGACCTTGTTATCAGTTGAGTAGATCATATGGCTAGCGGTTTGAGGTTCGAGGATAGATTGGAGGGAGTAGGAAATTTCAGCCCATGGAAAGAGAGGACAGTATTGATTCCAGAGGAATATGAGTTGTGGGACATAGTTGAGAAGCCTGTCACAATTCCTAGGGATGCAACACTTTTGGCTGAATATAACAAAAAGAATGTTAAAGCCAAAAGGATTATCCTTGATGCTATTAAAGACCAGGTGATTCATCACAAGACAGGTAAGAAGAATGCATATGAGATGCGGGATTCTTTATGCAAGTTATACAAGAGTTCAAACAAAAACAGAAAGATGCTGTTAAAAAAGAAGTCAAGGAACACCAAGATGACTAAAACTGACACATCTATATCATACCTTACCAGTGTCACAGGTGTGTGATGAGTTGGGTGTTGTTGATGAAAGAGTGGAGGAATCATAGTTGGTTACAACAACCTTGAATGTTTTTTTCTAAACTATAGGATAGCTTTGTGCACAGAATTGTTGCTAGGGAGAACATGCCCAGTTGGGAGAGACTTTCGGATGATTTTGTGTAGGAGAAACCTAGTCTTGGTTCAAAGCCATACAGGTGAGTAGATGAGGGATGATGAAGAAAATGTTGCTCTTTCATCGAAGGGCAAGAAAAGGTCCAAGAAAGGTCCTAAAGGTGGGGCTAAGTCAAAAGGTGACATAAAAAGGACACGAGAAATCTTAAGTGCTTTTGATGTGATAAGTTGGGGCACTATACAGGTTAGTGTCCTAACAAGAAGAAAAAGAAACGGATTACAACTTCAGCTAAAGTGGTTGAGTTTTCCATTCAGTTTGAGAAAGAGCTTGCTTCACTGCTTTCCACGAGTGCAACATCTACTAGTGTTTGGTATATAGATAGTGGGGCCTCCAGCCATATGACAGGTCTGCATGAACTTTTTGTAGATCTTACAAAGAGTGGTGTGGATCTTGAGGTGGATTTTGGAAACGACTCCAAAGTCAAGGTAGTTGGGCGTGGGACAATATCCTTTCATAGGGAGTTCCAGCAGCCCATGGTAGCGAGGGATATATTGTATGTTCTTGGGTTGATGAAGAACTTGATATTAGTTTCTACCATAGAGGACAGGGGATATGAGGTGGTGTTTCAATCTAATATGGACAAGCATTCATTCATCTTAAGGTATTTAGTCTCACAACAACAAAAGTGATTGCGATCAGACAGGGGAAACTATATAGGCTTTTGTTTCAACCAGCTCGAGCCTTGATACACAATAGCAGCAATAGTGATTTATGTGAGTTATGGCATAAGAGGATGGGTCATTTGCAACACAGGGATCTTAGGGTGTCTAAGGAGATTGATACAGGTTCACTAGAGTTCAACAGAGAGCATCGGTATGTGTGCAAAAGGTGTGCACTTGGAAAGTACACCAAGATTGTTTTTCCAAGCAGTGACAATAGAGCAACAGGGATTCTAGATTTGGTACACTTAGATGTATGTGGTCCAATGTCATCAGTCTCTGAGTGGGTATGAGTATTTTGTTACCTTTACAGATGAATTCTCCATGAAGACCTAGATTTACTTCATTACGACCAAGAGTTAGGTCTTCAGCCAATTCCAAGAGTTCAAAGCTCTTGTGCAGAAACAAACAGGGAGGAAAATTTGGGTGTTGAGTTCAGAAAATGAGGGTGAGTATGCCTCCAATGACTTCAATTTTTTTTGTGCAAAGGAGGGTATTAAAAGAGACTTGACAGTTCTGTACAACCCGCAATAGAATGGGGTTGCTGAGAGAAAGAGTAGGGCCATTGTTGGGGCAACAAGAGCCATGTTACATGATTAGGGTCTACCATTTTTCCTTTGGGATGAGGCATGCAACACAATTGTTTATATCCAAAACAAGAATCCTCATAAGGTGTTGGGGAGTAAAACTCTTGAGAAGGCTTTCACGAGGAAGAAGCCTAAAGTTGGGCACTTATGGATTTTTGGGTGCTTGACTTACGCACATGTCCCCTCAAAGGAGAGGATAGAGCTGGAGCCCACACAGAAAAGAGAATTTTTGTTGAGTACAATAAGACTTCAAAGGCTTACCACATATATATTCCTTCTTTGAGGAAAACAATGGTTAGGCAAGATGTGAAATTTGAGGAGGATCAAGCCTTTAGGAGGTCATATGAGTTAGCGAAGGAGGAGCAGTAGGCTCCTAAGTCTCAGGTGAGCACACCACAAGTTACAGGGTCACAAAGTACAGGTTCACAGGTTTCAGGGCTTATTGGTTCCCAAGTTACAAGTTCATAGACCCCAGGCGCACAGTCTTCAGACGAGAGAGATGAATAGGAGGATTTCGCTCCACAGGAGGTTACTTAAAGGAAGAGGAAGCCAAGATGGCTTCAACAAACTTTGAAGGAAGCCAAACACTTTGTGGGGAGTACCAAGAGCACTGAGAGGGAGAGTAAGGCACCACAGAGGTTCTACAACTATATGGCTTTGGTGAGAAACATCATTGAGTTCAAGCCTCTACTTCTGAGGAGGCAGTAGACTAGCAGGACTGGAAGGATGTCATGGTGGAAGAGTACAATTCCATCAAGAAGAATGATGTGTGGGAGATTGTACCTAGACGTGAGGGAAAGGCGGTGGTGACTTCCAAGTGGCTCTACAAAATCAAGTATGTTGCAAACAACAACATTGAGAAGTACAAAGAATGATTTGTGGCATGGGGGTTTTAAAGATAGAGGGAGTTGACTGTGAGGAGACCTTTGCAACAATTGCAAGATACATTTCGATTACAACAGTCATTTCCATTGCAACAGAGATGGGCTAGAGGATACATCAGATGGATGTAAGGACAACTTTTCTAAATGGAATTATACCAGGCCAGAATTGTGTTTTGATGTCAACACCCTCAGTCAATATATGGTTGAGCCGAGGAGAGTGCACTAGGTGGCATCAAACCATGTGACCAAGTACATTCGAGTTATAGTGTATTTTGGACTCCATTGGACTATGTGAGAGGGGATGGAGTCAGTTTGACTAGTTGCACAGACTTTGACTGCGCAAGAAATGTAGTGGACAGAAAAAGCACTTCAAGGTGTTGTTTCAGTTTGGGCTTGGCAGATGTGTCATGGCTCAACAGGAAACAAAAGCCAGTCGCATTGTTCTACAAAGGCATAGTATATGGCATCTAGTCAGGCAAGTTGTGAGGCCATATGGCTGTGTAAGTTATTGGTTGGGTTATTTGGTTAGCAGTTGTAACCTATGGTGATTTACTATGACAATTAGAGTAGCATTAAACTCTCAGAAAATTTGGTATTTCATGACAGGTCAAAATCTATTTGAATTAGATACCACTTCATTCGGGATCATGTTCAGAGACAAGAAATTGAGCTTTGGTATATATCCACATATGAGCAAGGTTGTGCACATTCTCACAAAGTTGTTGATGAAAGACAAGTTTGTTTTTTTAAGAGATAAGTTGGCAGTCGTGAAGATCACTTTCCTTGCTAAGAGGGAGTGTTGAGTTTTTAGCTCGAACAAGTGTCTTTCGCATTGTCTTGCTATCTAGCAAGTGGGAGATTGCCCAAAGTGGTCTCTAGGACATTAACTTTATTTGTTATAAAGTTAAAGTGACTTTTTGCATTTTAAATGAATAAAGTGACTTAAGTGATTTAAGTTATGATAAAGAGAGATTACATCACAACCGCACATCTTATTGGCCAAGGATTTAATTTGAGCCATTAGATCTGGGATTAGGGTAAATTCATAATAATGAGACATAAAAGGAGATTCTAGGCTAAAGGCACCATTATTATTACTCAGGTATTGATAAGAGAGAGAGAGATGTAGAGAGCTAAAGAAAGAGGAGAGGATCAACAAGGAGCACAAATACCAAGAAATTTGGCACACAAACCAAGGAGAATGATACAACATTTATTGCAGGTCGTACTCTTGTTATTTTGCATAGAAATCGAGGCACTATTTTGCATATAAATAGAGGCTAAGTTAATGCATTGATTTCGAGGCACATTTGTTGTGTAAAATTCAAACAAATCGTACAAGTGAGTTCAAGAAATTGTGGCACAGAAACAGTGGCATTTATTGTAGTTGTCAAACCATGTAGTCGTACAACAGAAAATTGACACAAATTTCGAGGGTCTTTGACACAGGTTTCAAGGTGGTGAAAGGGAATGATTTTCGAGATAAATATACTCATTTATTGCTGGAAAAATTTTGTTGCAAACTCGTTTTTCTGTGAGCTCATAAATAAGATTTACTCTACTGGTTTTCCCTTCAGAGCTTTTCTAGGGGCATTGCCAAAAAATACTTAGGTCATTTTTACGGGTTTGCTTTCCTAGTTTTTGCTTAGTATTTGAAGTAAATGATTCAATGTATTTTTGTAAGTTCAGTTTTTGCATTTATGAATGAGTATTAAATTTTGACAAGCAATAAAACTGTGAAAACTTATTGAAATCAAAAACCATCATATTGGGTCTATTACCCACCACTTGTGGGTAGTGTATATAGGAGAAAAATTTCTACTAGATGGTCCTCAGTTGGCAACCAGCAGCCCCTTGCAGCCACCAGATAGCTCGATGCACCATTATCTTCACCACCTAAGCTAACGATGTGGTCCCTCACCCACCTGTTACGATTGTATGTTTGAAGGTGGGCCTCCCGACCCTGAAGGTATGGCTTTTCATTGGTGTAGTTGAGTAATTTTCCTTACTTGTCATGGGCAATTTTGGGCTTGGATAGGTGGGGGTATTCGGCGGAAAGAGTGGGCTAGGTTTCTACTCTTCGCTCCACTGCCCAATTTCATGGTTAGCCTTGTATCCTAGTCTCGTGGGATCTCCTTTACTGGCCATTAGCTTTAGGGTTCGCACTACATGGGAAATCACAATTTTGGTTGCGTGATCCTCGCTGATTTCTAGTAGCATCGAATGTGCTCTAAGTTTCAAATTTTGCAAGGAGACTTAGGCACATGAATTCCAAAGAACCTAGAAAGTGTTTTGAGAAATTCCACCTAGAAACAGTTGTCCAAAAAATATTGTCACGTGTGTATCTTTCTCTATTATTCTGTTCTTGTTTTGGGCAAATTAATTAATGAAGTGAACGCTGCAATTGTATTAGCTTCGATATTTGCTGTAGGAAGCAATAAATAATTTGTTTCAGTACTTAACAAATAGGAGAATTTTAATCAGTTGATGTAGTAGTAGATTCAGGTGGGATTCTCAGAATCTTCACAATCCTACTCCCCGACATGATATACATCACTCCCTTCCAGTAATTCTAGCCCTATTCATCTCTTTTCCCATCCAGGTTCACATGTGCCCACTGAGTCCACATAGGGTTAGCTTCCCCCTTCCCTCGTCCACACCTTGGGTCGGACCTAGAACAATGCCCAGAGGCTGATGTAGCTAAAAAAAAAAAGAAATAGCATAATTTGGCCACTCTCAACAAGAAATATACCACAAAATGCGAAGGATAGTTGGGACATTCAAATTTAGCACGTGGGCAAAAGCCAAACCTGAGCTCTACCCCATATCCATGGCCATCAACCTGGTTCTTATGGCCCTTAAATGAGCCCCCTCCATCATCAAGGAACCCATGATTGTCCCAACCCCTGGTGGGCGATGAACCACCCCACCTTAAGGGGGTATCCACTGTTATATACTACACATCATGTTCTTATCCCCTAAATCCCCAAGCAGTTATGAAGGAAAACCAATCAAAGGCAAAAGGCATATGAAGAAGGGTGGAAAAACAAAGGTCAAGGTAACTCATGTACCACAATTTTCTCCCTCCTACACTCATATGCCTAGGTGTGGGATTCCCTTATTATAGCTACCCTTGTACCATAGCATGTGGTTTGGATGATTCCCTTGACCCCCACTCCATTCTATTACTTTATCATTTGCCACCTACCACTTGAGAGATGTACCATGGACATGTCACCACCTTTAAAGGATGAAACCACCAAATAGCATCCTTAGTTAACCCCTTTGTTGAGCATGAAAAAACTTGCACATGGCAAATCACGCTATGGAAGGGCAGGCCACCATTAAGTGCCCCATTGATTCCATGACCTGTAAGCTATTTTACTTGATTATTCTAATGATTTGTTGTATTGGAGGGCAAGGGGACGCATTGGATCATATGCAGGAATGCAAGTGGGTCTCCATTTGGTGTTGGGTCTCCCTTTACGGGGTCCTAGCCCTACAAAGAGCCACATTGGCACTTGTAGGGTGAGCGTTGAGAGCCATGGGCCTCCACCATAGCAAAGAGTACTTTGTGGATCACCAGTACCACTCATTGATTGCTCGTGTTCCAACGTTGTAGATGAAGATGATACACCTGGATCACCATGCCCAACCGACTCCACACATGCACCACACACTTGGCATATGATCTAAGGTCTGGATGAGGGATTATGTTATTATTTGAGCCCTTACAGGCAGTTTATAAGCACTTTTGATCCACTTGGAGACCCATGAGGATGTCCTTATGCCCTCCACACCCACTTAGGGGCACCACAGGGATTTGCTTGGATAACAAGGGGCCAACCCCTTGTCCACTATGTTTGAGGTTCGTTCTCACATCACGACACACTCTGGAGTTCATTAGGCCTCCTCAAAGGCCCAATGACTCACTTTATTGATCATTTGACGCTCTTGAGAGGACTATTATTGTGTTATTGAGCTATCTTGGTGGGCGTGTCACCAAGGGATGTTATTATTGCACATTATTTTATTATTTGGGGATCAATTAGGTCAAATTAGGCAAATCGAATTCATTAGTGAATGTATAACCAGAAGTGAGATGATTCATTTTCATCATCATCACTTGGATTGGGATTTAGTAGCTCTTGAGAATTTGGCATTCCCTTTTTGAGGATGAGTTTGGATGACATGGATGAATTTTGATGTTTGGATCTATCTCTCTTGTCTTGGAGCTTCATTATTGGCATAATGTGATGATTGGATATACTCTTTTGTGAATATAAGTAATATTTTCATGCTTATTCTTGTTATTTACTTTGTCACATGAATGTTGATGGGATTTTCACTATACAAGTCTGAAATTTACTACTTTCCTATGTGAAATTGTGGAAATTTTGGTCTTCTAAAGCATTGCATCATAGCATGGGCCATGTATGAATGGGTGAAGGTTCCTAGAGATTATTTTTGTGGAAATACATCTTGACAAGTCATCAATTATTGCGTATCGAAGTATAAATATCTCAAGTAGTTGCTCTCAAGCCCTAATGCCATGCGAAGTTGCTTGAAGACCTCCTTGATTGGGTAAACCTCTTCCAAACCATAAATTCTCCTAACTCCATCTCTCCCAAAGGATAAGGAACTGGTCCTTCCATAGGTGGTCACTTTAAACACATATTTCTCTCACCTCTCCTTCTCTTTCTAGGCCTAGCGTCCATAGGTCATCTAGGGCATGACTTATCTCACATTCTAGAGATCAAAAGACTTCAATCTCTTGCCCATTACTACGTTAGGGTTTCCTCTAGAGGCCCTCCAAATTTCACAAAATTCTGATGATGGTATCTTGAGATATTGCAAGCCCGAGCCCAAGGATCATTTCTTGCCCTAGGTTTCCTTTGGCTAGTAACTTCATTTGGAACATTGTATTCTATTCTAAGAAGATTTGTCTATTGATCCTCTTCCCTTCCACAATTAGGTCAAGCACGTCCTTAATTGATTAATTCCACTCCCATGACCTAATTCTGGGTCCACTTGATCCTGTGTGGTCCCACAACTTTACAACTACAACTCCACAAACATCACATAAATACCAAGTCTCCATAAGGATTTCTAGGTCTAGGAACCATCTTTACAAGATACATTCCCAAACCCTAGCATTGAGAATCCTCTTAGCCCTTCCTAAAGTGCTTATCACCTTGCTTTGAAGTAAGAAAGCCATACAATTGAGTCTCTCTTAGGAATAGGCCTTTGTAATCACCCTTCATCCTCTCATTGACACATCCATTATCATGATTCCTCTCATACCGGGTCTCCTCCTATCGGTGAAAGTTCGTAAAGAGTAGGGAGCCTTAGCTAAGGTGACAATGGGCTATCACTCCGTTGTTGCCCTTGACCTAGTAGTTGCTCTATAGGATCCCCCTCCTAGGACCCCTACTAGTTTGGTGTCGTTGTTGGGGAGGATGTAGGCCTGCCTCCCTAGTATATCATTGAGTAATTGATTCTTAGACAACATTTTAAATATTCCTTTGCCAACTCCATTCATTGTCAAGACCCCTAGTTTGCTCGAAGGTGACAGCATTCCTCCAATAACTAGGGCCCCTGCAAGAAGGGGAGAAAGAACTCCATCACTTGTTAGAACTACCCTTCTCCCTGAATTTGAAAAGGTGTAATATCCCCAAGGAAAATTTACAGTAAAAAACAAAGCATGCATAGACATAAACATACAAAAAAATTTCTCAAACATCAGAACACCAAATAGAGCCAAAAACTGCGTTGCTGAGCCATTTTATTGATAAAGCATGAAGTTACAATGGGTGCTTGGAAAGTATGCACCTGGGCTTGCCCAAGGCAAGCTAGCTAAGCCCAAGTGATGAATATGAAGTCCCCCAAGCGTATTGGTTGATCTTCCTTTGGCTCTGCGCTGAAATGCCTAAAAAATGAGTTGTTGGTTGTGTAGAATAGTTGCTAGGGCCTCCTCCGGTGCTTAGAAAATTCCGGGAAATTAACCCCGGGCTCTCCACCAAATACCCAGAATAACCCACGAAGGAATTTGTCGATTGTTGACTTTGGAATTTTAGCCCAATTTCCCTCAATGGCACTGTTGTTGGGTAATTCGACCCACCTGATAATCTTGCTACTAAAATCCCCCAAAATGGCTGCAATTACCAATAAAAATCCTCACCGGACTCCTCAAGTTTCAACCCCAAACTCCCTTCTCTCCTCAACCCCCAAGTGTGACTCCTCTAAGGACCACGTTGGTGCTGTTGGAACCTCCCTAAAACTTGCACTTCGCTGCTCCTGAATCGAACTGGAAAGGATAGGACTCCCTCCTTGCGCTGACACTCGAAGTCCACCGAAGCAAGGGTTGAGATTTCCACTCGAAAACACTCTTGTGCTCAATAGCAATTGCAAACTTGGCTTCAGCTCAAGCGTGCTAGTCTAAGACAATTCTCAAATAATCATGAATGACCAAAAAGAGTGCCTCTTCCTCTTTTTGTCAAAGAGCCTCCAAAATGCACATGTGGGCCCAACTTCGACTTTCCCCACCAAACTCCCTCCAATGAGTGTGTGTTTCCTTTGTGGGCCACATTTCTCTATGGGTGGCCCCCACATACCACTAGTGGCTCAATTTTCCTCCTCCGTCCTCTAATGTTTGGGCTTCACTTTACTCAAAAATGCATGTGGGGCCTCTAAACCCACATTTCCTAAGTGCAAGTGCGAATTTATCCAAAATTGGGCAAAATTGATATTTCCCCTTAGCAATGTTGCTAAGTGGGAATATCACAATCCTCCCCGCCAAAACGTTGCTTGTCCTCAAGCAACTGTAATGAAGGATGCTGAAGTATCTGCTCCCCCTCCCAAGTGGCATCCTCATCCAGTAGGTTCTTCCATCTGATCAAAAACTCCTTGATAACCCTATTCCGCAAGTGCCTCTCACGGGTGTCCAAAATAGCCTTTGGCTCCAGAACTAAGTGCCCCTCATCATCCATAGGTGGTAGCTCTGTAGCCGCTATCACCTGCTACCCCAGTGCCTTTTTTAGGCAAGACACGTGAAAAATGTTGTGTACTCAGCTACCCGGAGATAGCTCCAACTCATATGCTACCTCCCTGACTCTCCTAGTGACTTGGTACAGCCCATAGAAGCGAGGCTTGAGCTTCTCGACCCCCTTCTACTTGAGTGATGACTGCCTGTACAGTTGGAGCCTCAAGAAGACTAAGTCCCCAACCTCAAATTGCCTCTCTACTCGACCCTTGTCTGCATAGAACTTTTGTTTCTTTTGCACACTCTGCGAGTTATCTTCCAGAGCCCTCAAGATATCTTGGCTCTCCTATATCCAATCCTTGGCCCTAGGGGCCTTTCTGTCTCCAAACATCACATTAGCAAAGATAATGAATCGTAACCATGTAGAGCTCTAAATGGGGACATACCTATGGACATGTGTTATGTGGTGTTATAGCAGTTATCGTCCAAGTGCAGCCACCATATCCATGCACGCTGCTAAACCGTCACGTAGTTACGCAAGTAACCCTCCAGCCATTTGTTGACAATCTTCATCTGCCCATACGTATAGGGGTTATAACTAGTGCTCGGAGTGAGCTCTCTGCCCACTAGTCGAAATATCTCCTGCCAAAATCCTCCCATGAACTTGTTGTCTCGATCACTGACTATGGTCTTCGGGAGACCATGAAGTTAAAACACCTCTCTGAAAAACAATTGGCCACTTGTGAGGCCGAGGATTGGGCTGAGGGCGAAAAAGTGTGCAAACTTCATCGATCGGTCCACCACCACGTATAGGCAGTCCTTGCCCTGCGCTATGGGCAACCCAATGATAAAATCCATCAACATGCTCTCTCACTTCCCCTCAAGAATAGGAAGAGGTTGTAGTAACCCCACAGGTTGTGTTTGCTCACCCTTGTTCCTCTGGCATGTGTCACACTCCCGAACATGCCTCAGAACATCATCCTTGAGGCCCTTCCATGCAAAGCACTCCCTGATGGTCCTGTAAGTCTTGGTAAACCCTTGATGCCCTGATAATGGTGAGTCATGGGCTGCCTGCAGGATCTTCTCCCTCAATTGGGAGTTGGGTACCAAATAAATCCAATTTCGGAAGTAAATCACCTCGTTCATCACCCGGTACCAGTCATCCACCATTGCACCGTCAAGGACCTCACATGCAAAACGGTCCTTGGAATACTCCACCAGCAACTGTGTTTGCCAATCCGGTGCAATGCTCATCAATGAAAGGGTAGCCGGCCTCCTAGACAACACATTAGCTACCACGTTGTGCTTCCCTTTGACATACTCAATGTCAAAGTCATATGCCTGGAGCTTGCTCACCCACTTTTGTTGCCTCTCCTGCCACTGCTTCTACTCCAAGAAGAATCTGAGACTGTTATGATTTATTTTGACCTTGAACTTGTTGCCCACCAAGAACTGCCTGAACTTGGCTCTCGCATGCATGATGGCTAGCATCTCCTTATCATAAATGGAATACAATCTCTCATGGGGCAGTACCTTTCGGCTCTCGAAAGCTATCGGGTGTCTCCAGTGCATCAAAACGGCTCCTACACCCTCCCCTGATGCATCTCACTCAAGCACAAAGGGTTGTGTTAAATTAGGGAGTGCCAACAACGGGTAGCTGCTCATGACCTGTTTGAGGCACTCAAAAGCCTCCTGTGACCCATTGTCCACTCAAATACCCCTTCTTTGTCAAATCAGTGAAAGGAGCTACTAACTACAAGAAGCCCTTCACGAACTTCCAATAGTAGGTGCAAATGCCCATAAAGCCCCTCAACTCCGTCACATTCTGGGGCTCTAGCCAATCCTGGATGGCCCAAATCTTCTCCTCATGGAGTCTCACACCATCCTCTCTAATAATGTGCCCTAGATAGAGCATCTCCATCAAACCAAACTCACATTTGGACAACTTAGCGTAAAACTATTGCTCCTCCAGAATATGCAATACTGTCTCTAAATGCTGCAAGTGCTCCTCCCAGGTCCGGTTGTAGATCAATATATCATCAAAGAACACCAACACGAACTTCCGCAACTGCCCACGAAATATGTGGTTCATGCAAGATTAGAAGGTGACTGTTGGTCAGCTCGAAGGGCATAACCAAGAACTCGAAGTGCCCATAGTGGCACCTGAAAGTTGTCTTCAGGACATCCTAGTCCCTCACCCTGATCTGGTGGTACCCCGAGTGCAAGTCAATCTTAGAGAAGGGCTTAGCCCCCCAGCTCATCCATCAGTGCATCTATGTGTGGGAAGGGGTAACGATCTTCTTATTGAGGGCATGGTAATTTATGCACATGCGTAAGGACCCATCCATCTTCTTCACCAGGACAACTGATGAAGCAAAAGCGCTGGAGCTAGGCCCGATGTGCCCAAGTGCCAACAACTCATGGATCGCCCTCTCAATCTCATCCCTGTATGCCTTGGGATGTCTGTAAGGTGTAGTGATCACGGCCTGAACTCAATAGTATGCTCAAAACCCCGATCAGGAGGTTGTCGGGGCAGTATGTCTCCAAACCAATGTTTTACAACTCGGACTCGGCCGAGGATCGACTCCGACTCGGACTCCGACTCGGTAATGACTCGACCGGCTCGATTTCAATGACTCGGTCGTTGTAAAAAATACATTAAATATTTATTTTTTTTATAAAAAAACATAATTTTAAATATTTTAAACATAATTTTAAAGATTTTCATTCAAGTTTCCAAACACACAACATTATAATATACATGGAAGACAACATATGATCAAAGTAGGCTCATGAACCAATTCATTATATCAAAATGGTACGGTGGTACCCAATGGCAATAGTAAATACATAGTCAACTGTAGTCTGTCATACATGATCAAAGACTCAAGAGTCAAAACAAAATACAAATAACCAAGGAGGCTAGTAGCTACTGCCAGAGGAGCCAAGATCATCTCGACCAATCTCTGGATCATCATCATCAGAGTCAGACAAGGGGCCCCATGGCTCCTCCTCATCATCATCGTCTCCAACTGCAACTGTAGAAGTGGTTCCAGTACCACTAGGCTGTGCAGCAGATGCAAGCTGAGATAGAGTACAAATGCGGCTGCGCTTCTGTCGTGGCTGAGCAGAGGAAGGCGAAGCACCTACAACTGGAGTCCTACTAGCTGGCTGTGAGACTGAGGCTGGTGGATCGGGATCTGCATTCAACTGAACAGGCTGCAGTGGATGTTCAACATCAAGTTGATCAATCTCAAGATCCTCATCAGGATCAAACTCTGGTAGACGACTCTCCACTACCCAATCTGATGTTGGATCAATGTCTTCCAACACAATGGGATCTGAATCAGGTCTTTTGTTCAGCAATTGGTTCCGTCTGAGCCGAAGGTTGTATTGGACAAAAACTAGATCATTCAACCGTTTTTGCTCCAAACGGTTTCTCTTCTTTGTGTGAATCCTCTCAAAGACAGACCAATTGCGCTCACACCCAGATGCACTGCAAGTTTGACTCAAAATACGAATTGCAAACCTTTGCAATTCAAGGCACTGGCCACCAAAGGCCTCCCACCATTGTGCTGCAAAAAACATAGGAGTGTAATGAATTATGAGTTAGATGAAGGCTGAAGCTCAACAAAATTACAAATTATATCTAACTTTCAAATTATAAATGATTTAACAAACTTTAATAAAAAAAGTAAAACCATTAAGAAATTGAAAATTGAAATTTTTGTTTACCTGGCTCATCTGCTTCTCTTGCAATCTTTGCTAGGTTCTTCCCAAAGGTACCTGTTGCATTGCTGAAGGATGTGACCTGCTGATGTATCAGCAGCTGATCAGACTCCGATGGGACCATGCGCTCAATGCAATCAACCAGTCCATCTCTGACCTCCCCCCTCAAAGCTCCTGACTCCTTAGCTTTATAATGATACCGTGGGTTCAAAAAATACCCAACTGCATGTATAGGGCGATGGAGTTGATTGTTCCATCTTTCATCAATGATTGCCCAAATGGGCCCATACTTTGCCACTCTATCCTTGTATGCTGTCTTTATTTGCTCCTTTGCTTGATCCATAGCCTCATAAATGAAGCCCATAGCCAACCTTTCCCCATCCACCAACCGCAACACCTTAACTAGTGGCTCAGCAAGCTTCACAATCTCTGCTGCCTTTCTCCAAAAAGTTTCATCATGGACTTTCCTTTTCAATTCTCTGCCTTCTGGTTTGTTAGACCAACTGCTTTGATTCCAGTCATCACTGGAAAACATCTTTTGCAAGTTTCTATGTTGGGAAAGCATAGATTGCAATGTCAAAAAATGTGTAGCAAATCTAGTGATGGCAGGCCTAATAATATCCTTGCCTCCAGTGTGTTTCCTCATGAGACTCAAAACCAGTGTATGATTGTAGATAAATTTTGTTATGCTTTTGGCATTATCTACAGTGTTTCTGACCCAATCTAATTTTCCAATATCCTCAAGCATGAGGTCTATGCAATGTGCAGCGCATGGGGTCCAAAAGATGGTCTTGTGTTTTTCCTCTAACAGTCTACCAGCAAGAACATAGTTAGAGGCATTGTCTGTGATGATTTGAACAACATTAGCCACCCCCACATCCTGAATAACCTCATCCAATAGCTGAAACAACAAGTGGCCATCTTTTACCTTATCAGATGCATCAACTGATTTTAAAAACATGGTTCCCTGTGGGCAGAAGACAAGAAAGTTTATGATGGTACGGTTTCTTTGATCAGTCCATCCATCTGACATGATGGTACACCCTGTTCTTGCCCATGATTCCTTGAAATCTTGCAAATACTCATTAATTGATTTAATTTCTTTCTGCAAACGAAACCCCCTTAGCTCTTGCATAGTAGGGCCTTTGAAGCCTTTTCCAGCAGCATGTATGGCCTCAAACATAGGCTCATAATATGGTGAACGAGCAGCATTAAAGGGGATATCAGCATCATACCACCATCTAGCTATGTAGTCACAAGCAATCTCCCTCAATTCTTTCTTCCAATGGTCATCTAAAGTGGGCTGAGCAAGACCTTTACTAATACTAACTTCAGGACCATGTGCATCTGATGGAGAGGAGCCTGAGTGAGTGAAAAAACTTTTGATAGTCCCATCACCCTTCATTCTACCCTTTCCCTTATCTTGAACAGAAGCAAAAGAGGGAGGAACATAACGGAAAGGGTTTGATGCATCAGTTTGAGGGATAGAGGAAGAACCCTCAAACTCATAGTGGGGGTTGGCAGCCATCATTCTTTGTATCTCCCTCTTCCTCCCAATTTCAGCCTGTATCTCTTTTTGCCTAGTCTTTTCTTCTTTAAATTTTTCAAAGCTTTCCAACAAATTCTTTCTAATCTCCCCAATTTGATCAAAGGGACATGGAGTAATATTGCCTTTAATACCTGCCAAGTGTTGTTTCAGCCTATGAATCCCCCCAGGACCTGACTTAATTTTCCTATGGCAAAACTTGCAACACATCTCACTATCAACCATTTCAACATATGCCCAAGCAGGATCTTTTGCTCTAGGTGCCATTTTTTGACTAGGAAAACAATCTGAAAATGAAAAAAAAAAAAAAAAAATTGATTCAATGTTCATTTATTTGACTAAAAACACTCTCTAAGCTATCTTGATATGCACCTAAAATTTACTAAGTAAAAACAGATTTATAGAGGTGGAAAAAAATACCTCCAGGCACAAACTGCCTCCTCAAGCTTGCTCCAAGAATCAGCTCCTCAATGCTGCTCCAAATGGCTGCCCAAGAAGCTCCTCACTCCAGCTACAATGCTCCTCCAAGACTCCTCACTGCTGCTCCAAAACAAGCTCAAGAACTGCTCACTAACTCTCAAAGAAGACTCTCACTCAAATGCATAAGACTGCTGTGAGTGAAATGAGAGCATTTGGCTGTCTTAAATAGAGTTTGGGAGGGGGAAATGGACCCCAAAAGCATTTAACAATCTACCATTACCCTTTGGAATCCACAAACCCTACTTAACTTTACCAAATATCAGCAAAAAAATGAATTTTTTTTATAAAAAAAGCTGCCCAGCCGTCCTTTTCATGACTCGGCCGAGTCAATACGGACCCGGCCGGGTTGACCAAGTCAGCTATGACTCGGCCGAGTCATTGGATGACTCAGCCGAGTCATAGCTGACTCGGTCAGCCGAGCCGGGTTGCTGGCCGGGTCAATGTTTTGGCTAGTGACTCGGTCCGAAACGGCCGTTTCGGTTTCAACTCGGCCGAGTTGTAAAACACTGCTCCAAACACCACCGATTACCTATCCAAAATAGTCTGTATGTCTAGGTGTGATGGCTTGGGCTGACCCCTAGCCTTGGAAATCCTAAACTCCATGGCCCACTCAATATTAGCATGCCTCAGATCAGCCTCCATCTTGTGGGCCAAAACAGTCTGTCTAGCTTCCTCCAATATGCACTGACTCGGCCAAGTGAATAGAGCCACTGGACACCCATCACCACATTGGTGTCTCGCACATCTACCACAAAAAAAGTGGCCTGTCACTGAATAGTTCCCCAACGTGATTGTCAAGGTGGGAACATAGCGAGTGCACTGCATGGTTCTATCTCCCTGCACAAGAATAGAAAACCCTCAAACTCCTCGGCTGTGATGCCCCTCCTCTGAACCAGTTGTGCATAGATGAAGTTGTGAGTAGCCCCACTGTCCACCAAAATTGAAACGCATTGCCCCTACACTGTGCCGCTAATCCTCAAGGTCAAAAACGTAGGTACCCCTTGGAAGGATGCAAGGACCCCTCCTGTTGGTGTGAAAGGAGATCCCCTTGGTGGTGGTTTCCACTCCACATGTGCTACGGTGTCATCTCCACCCACTACTAGCTCTACATTGTCCTCCAGGTCAATGTCGGAAAAGACCACAATGTAATGGGCCTTGCATGTTGTGCATCTATGGTCTGGTGCCCATGGTTCGTGACAAGTGAAACACAACTTCCTCCTCTGGAGGGCCCTCCTTGTCTCCTCATCCAGCTACCCTCGCCCCTGGTTGGCTCTCGGTGGTGGAGCCCTCATGTCTCTTCCCCTCTGTTGGAATCCCTGTCTAGGTGGTAACGGTGCTCTAGCCCTGGGTAGGGCATCCTGCAAATCTTGGGCCCTCCCCACTGCGTCCTAGAAGGTAGTGGACTTGTTGGACCTTGTTGACCTCTACTGGTCAACTACCCATGCAGTACCCCCCCCTTTTCTTTGCAAAAAAGGCCAGCACCTGACCAGCGTGTCCGTGCCATCTTGCAGTCATCAGCAGCTTAATCATTTTGATTGTAAACCCAATCTACATGTATAAATTGTAAATAATCTTAGCAGACATGAGTCGTGTATGTGAATTGCCTAGGTGGACCTAACTTTCTAGTGGTAATCTACGTCCCGGAAGGTTTTTCGTCTCACCGATCCATGGATCGGCAGAGTTTTCCTTCAAACCTGACCCCAAAACCGGGATGGATTTTATCATTAGAATTTTAGGAGAATCCTAGTGTTTTGATCTGCTAGATTATAAGTGTGTCGCAGAGCTGGGTGATTTGTGAGGGTCTGTATTAAGTGGGTTTATCCCCTTGGGATGTAAATTGTAAGAAATCATGATGTAATGTGTCTTGAGGGTTGAAAAAAGTTTTAAATCCCTTCATGAGTCCTAAGTCCTAGGTCCTAGGTGATGTTTCCGAAGGCTTAGTTTGATGATCCATTTTAAAATGAATTAAAAAATAAAAAATAATAATAATAAAATAAATAAAAAATTAATAAAAAATTAAAAAATAAAGCAAAAAACCCTAACTAATAAAATAATAATATTTTAAGTGAATGCATGCAAAATATTATTTTTTGATAAATCGACGGATGAGATCAAGAGATGTCTTGATCCTCATCGACGGTCGAGATCATTTCAACATGGATCACTCAAACTAGCCGTTGGAGTCATTTCCTTTAAGTAGGGTGCTAGGGATCAGTTCAGTTTATCTGATCTGGAGTCTGATACTGAAGAAGCTCTCTTGTAAATCTGTTTCTGGTTAATAAAAGAAGACTTTGGGGTCCATATCTTGCTGGTGTTACTCTCTTGAAATGCTGTGAGATTGTTTTAGTTTCTGCATATTTTATTTTCAGCCATTAATAATAGCTTATTGTAGAGTATTGTGAGCACAGGTATCTTGTTCAGTTGCTAGGATTTGAGTGCTGTTAGGGTTTCAGAAGTAATGGCAGGTATCTCCATTACTTTTTGAGATCTAGCAGCATTTTTGCCCTCTTTTTTGACGGTTGTTCTGAGCTATGCAGAAAACATTTTCTGAAGGAAATTTGTGGGCATTCGGGGAAGTTCTCGGCTGAACAGCCAACTCCCACAAGCATTTTTTGCTGAGCCCGGTTTGATTTGATCCTGGGTCTATCATTCGGTTTATTTTTCTAGTTTGCATGAGAGATTTTCTAAAGTTCTTCACAGTGACAATCTGAAATTTCTGTTCTTTAAAATATTTCTGTGCTTATTGCTGAATCTGGCTGTTAAGGGGCCAAATCTGTAAATTTATTAAGCTGATCTAGGGTTTTGTATTTTTCCTTTACATAGATTTTTCATTAGGGTTTTGTTTTTCTTTTGCAGGTATAGGGTTTTGTCTTTTTTGCAATTGCAAGACCGCCATCAGATTTCTCGCCCACGCAGTCTTATCCCTTCCCTTTTGTGTTATCAAAATTTCTGAGCATATATGACGTGGGTAGAGATCGGGCGTGGCTGGAAAATATCAGGACTCCGACAAATCTATATGTCTACACGCAGACAGCAAAGTTTTCTAACGATATAGCGTGAGATCGCTGAGAGACGGCGTGACTACTCGACGGATTGTCTGAACACACTTTTTCTCTTTGAGCCCGTCGCATTAGGTGTCGTCGTCCTATTCATTGTTATATTTTTCATGCGTAAAATGAATAGACGGCTGTAGGCACGATTTTATGGTAAGGTCTCAGCTCCCTTTTTTGAAGAAGACATGACTGCACCAGCGTGAAGAAATTTTTTCGTGGGCATCTTGCGTGTCTGCGTTACCAGTCAGCGAGCTTTGCAGTTTTACGTGCCTCATTCGAGCCGCCAGCAGGATTTCAACCATCATGCCAGAGTTTGAGCACAAATGAAACTCACGCCACTGTCATCCTCCGGCGAACTGGTTCCTTGCATATGATCGATTTCTGAGAGGTAAACATTGACTCCTTCTTCGCGCGGGTAATGTTCCATCGTATTTTCGCGCAGGTAATGTTCCATCGCAGTTAGGGTAGAAATTTTTTATGTCTGCGTATTTGCCGTCGATTCTGTTTTAGTATTCTTTGGTTGCTTTAGTTTCGTTTTCGTTTGCCTTAAGATTTTCTTAAATTATAATGGGTAGCGTATTGTTTGTAATTCGATTTTAATTTAGCTTAGGGTTTGTTTTATTTGGATTTTAATGAAGTTTTAATTTTTGTTTTTAATATAAAAAATAAAAATCAAAAAGAAGTTTTATTTATAAAAAAAAAATTAGTATGATTTTGTTTTGTTTAGATTTTGATTTGTTAGATTTTTTAATTTTAATTTAATTTTTAGTTTAAGTTTAGATTTAGAATTTTCATTTTTTGAAAAAAATAAAAAAGAGTTTAGGCTTAGTTTTATTTTTAGTTTTAGATTAATTTTTAAATTTCATTTTTTAAATTTTATTATAAAAATAAAAATAAAAATAAAAAAAAAAAAATAAAAAATAAAAAATAAAAAATAAAAATTGAAAAATAAAAATTTTGTGGAAAATTTATTTTGCCAGTTTCAGTGGTTTTCATGTTATATCTTTCATGCTGACTTTTCAAGTCGAGATACGAATATGATATCTGGTTAATGGTTTATGACTCGTGGTGGTTTAAAGCATTCATCTTTTTTTTAAATTTTCAGTTGCTGGATATCGTTTCGGTCATCGTGATTTAGCTGATACCTTTTGATGACAAATGATTGCTGTTCACGGTTTATGTTTCTATATCATTTAACAAGTAATCGTTCAAAAATAAATCTCTTAAGGCACTGGTCTGCTAAATTAATCAAATCCATCTAGTGCTTTTCTTATCGTGTCTCGTGTCTCCCAACCAACTGTTTGGCAGTTGGTCTTCATCATCTCGCAGGGTCTACCCCCCTTAGCCGCGGGAGACAGGCTTAAATGGAGGGATCGGGGATCAGAGTGACAGCCCCCGGTCTGAGGGTTGTCGTGTCAATCCGCGCGACAACATTTTTTGGCGCCGTTGCCAGGGATACTTTTTCTCGGTGTTTCAAACGACAAATCATTTTTCTCATTTCTTATCTCTTCATCTGGCCCGGCAACGCAACATTTGTTGGCGCCGTTGCCGAGGAAATTGTTTTCTCGGCGTTTCAACGACAATCTTCCTTCTCATTTTTATCTTTTCATCTGGCCCGGCAACGCCAACATTTTTTGGCGCCGTTGCCGGGGACTAGAGTTTTTCTGTTCCTGAAGGTTTCATCGACATTCACCTTCTCATCTTTCTCATCTCTCATTTTGAGCTGGCAAATTCAACCTTTTGGGTTATCATTTGGATCTTTATTGCCTTATTTTTCGCCATATCAGTAGCATCTCTTCGGTTTGTTTCTTGTTTGGGTGGCGACTCCACTTTCTCATTTTTCCCAGACAAGAAGCTTTCCTCATATCTGCTTGTGGTTACTTTTTGGATCCTAGAATCAAATTCATTGTTCAAGTGGCGACTCCACTTCTTTCATCTCTTAATTTTCTTGAGCAGAAATCTCTTTCTATCATCCATTTGATCCCTTATTGTTCATCATGGATTATTCATTTAAACCATGTCATTTTACTGATAATCTCCATGATCTTCCGAAAGAGGCCATTTCTAAATTATTTAAGTTCTCGGGTGGTGATTCGGTCGCTGTTAGAAAGCATTTAAACATGTTTACTTGTGTAATGATCATATATTGTAGACTTCCTCAGTATAATCATGAAGATTTCAAGATGCGTCTATTTGTCCATTCTTTAGAGGGTGATGCCTTGAATTGGTTTAATAATTTTCCTAATGATTTTTTCACTTCTTTACAAGACATTCTCAATGCTTTTAAAGATAGATATGATAGTCCAAACAGCTTGCCTTCTCTCTCTAAAATTGTGCAAAAGAAAGAAAGTAATCTTATAAAAAATCCAGCTGTTGAAGAAAGTTTTCAAGATCAGAATGTGTCATCCACCGGAAATATCGCAGACCAAGTTCATGATAGTGAAAAATCAGGGACAAATGATAGTGAAAGGGAAGAACAAAAGCAAATTATACAAGATCTAATGATGCTGGTAAGAAATATGGAAAGCAATCAAACTAGTCTTATCAATGATGTTAAAACTTTATGCACCCACCTGGAAAAACGTAATAGGGAGTTGGAGGTCACACAAAATCAGCATGCTAAGGAAATTGAGGCCATGAAAACTAAATATGAAACAGAAATTAGAAGCATGCAAAGCAAGATGTCAGTCTTAGAAGAAAATATGGTGACCATGAAAGCTGATCATGATAGGGAAATTGATTCTATGCAAAACAAGTTATTAATTATGGATCATCAGTTGGCTGACATGCAAGCGAATCATAAAGAAGAAATAAATTTCATGCAACATTGCTTGATGGACATAAAGGAAAAGAATGATAAAGTAATAAAACACATGCAAGAACACCATGCCATACAAATCAGTGCTATAAGGGATGAATGCTCTAGTCAGATGGATGCCATTAGAATACAAGTTCAAAAGATTCAACAATGGTCAGATGATAAGAGAAACCAGGAGCCTTCTCATTTGCCGCAACAAGTTCCATCTTATTATGAGGAGGTCATTAGGTGGTTAATTGAAGGTGATCCAGATAAGCTTAAAAACGACAAAAATCAGATGCAAGACACAAAAAGACTTAGCATGCATATCTTACACACTTCATCTGATAGTTTCGAAACAGAAAGTTCCAGGTCATCAGTAATTCGACTGGCCAGAAAGAAAAAGCGCAAGAGAAAGAAAATAAGAAGAAGATTTGACGCATGAGACGGTCGCGAGCAGCTTGATTTTCGGATAGGAAACAGTTCTACCATATGCAAAATTGGACATGGCACATCCGACAAGCAGCCGACAGATTGGCCTGAAAGCAGGCAAATGCTCAGTATGCACTATATTGAACACATCTGATGCCGTAGGGCATCCTTTATATCGTATTTCTAACCCTACTCCTTGTTTTTTCCGCATTTTTATTTCTACTTTAGATAATTAATAAATGAAGAGCTTTTATCTTTCCTGTGCTTAATGTATATGATGATTTTGGATGGACGCTACTTATTTTTGTGTTGTATGGATGCAGATTCTGGATTCTCACATTCCTGCAAGCAGCAACGTGTCCCCAAGTAGAGCCAGATGTTGACCTCTACTGGTCAACTACCCATGCAGTACACCCCCCTTTTCTTTGCAAAAAGGGGCAGCACCTGACCAGCGTGTCCGTGCCATCCTGCAGTCATCAGCAGCTTAATCATTTTGATTGTAAACCCAGTCTGCATGTATAAATTGTAAATAATCTTAGCAGACATGAGTCGTGTATGTGAATTGCCTAGGTGGACCTAACTTTCTAGTGGTAATCTACGTCCCGGAAGGTTTTTCGTCTCACCGATCCATGGATCGGCAGAGTTTTCCTTCAAACCTGACCCCAAAGCCGGGATGGATTTTATCATTAGAATTTTAGGAGAATCCTAGTGTTTTGATCTGCTAGATTATAAGTGTGTCGCAGAGCTGGGTGATTTGTGAGGGTCTGTATTAAGTGGGTTTATCCCCTTGGGATGTAAATTGTAAGAAATCATGATGTAATGTGTCTTGAGGGTTGAAAAATGTTTTAAATCCCTTCATGAGTCCTAAGTCCTAGGTCCTAGGTGATGTTTCCGAAGGCTTAGTTCGATGATCCATTTTAAAATGAATTAAAAAATAAAAAATAATAATAATAAAATAAATAAATAAATAATAAAAAATTAAAAAATAAAGCAAAAACCCTAACTAATAAAATAATAATATTTTAAGTGAATGCATGCAAAATATTATTTTTTGATAAATCGACGGATGAGATCAAGAGATGTCTTGATCCTCATCGACGGTCGAGATCATTTCAACATGGATCACTCGAACTAGCCGTTGGAGTCATTTCCTTTAAGTAGGGTGCTAGGGGTCAGTTCAGTTTATCTGATCTGGAGTCTGATACTGAAGAAGCTCTCTTGTAAATCTGTTTCTGGTTAATAAAAGAAGACTTTGGGGTCCATATCTTGCTGGTGTTACTCTCTTGAAATGCTTTGAGATTGTTTTAGTTTCTGCATATTTTATTTTCAGCCATTAATAATAGCTTATTGTAGAGTATTGTGAGCACAGCTATCTTGTTCACTTGCTAGGGTTTGAGTGTTGTTAGGGTTTCAGAAGTAATGGCAGGTATCTCCATTACTTTTTGAGATCTAGCAGCATTTTTGCCCTCTTTATGGACGGTTGTTCTGAGCTGTGCAGAAAACATTTTCTGAAGGAAATTTGTGGGCGTTCGAGGAAGTTCTCGGCTGAACCAGCCAACTCCCACAAGCATTTTTTGCTGAGCCCAGTTTGATTTGATCCTGGATCTATCATTCGGTTTATTTTTCTAGTTTGCATGAGAGATTTTCTGAAGTTCTTCACAGTGACAATCTGAAATTTCTGTTCTTTAAAATATTTTTGTGCTTATTGCTGAATCTGGCTGTTAAGGGGCCAAATCTGTAAATTTATTAAGCTGATCTAGGGTTTTGTATTTTTCCTTTACACAGATTTTTCATTAGGGTTTTGTTTTTCTTTTGCAGGTATAGGGTTTTGTCTTTTTTGCAATTGCAAGACCGCCATCAGACTTCTCGCCCACGCAGTCTTATCCCTTCCCTTTTGTGTTATCAAAATTTCTGAGCATATATGACGTGGGTAGAGATCGGGCGTGGCTGGAAAATATCAGGACTCCGACAAATCTATATGTCTACACGCAGACAGCAAAGTTTTCTAACGATATAGCGTGAGATCGCTGAGAGACGGCGTGACTACTCGACGGATTGTCTGAACACACACTTTTTCTCTTTGAGCCCGTCGTGTTAGGTGTCGTCGTCCTATTCATGGTTATATTTTTCATGCGTAAAATGAATAGACGGCTGTAGGCACGATTTTATGGTAAGGTCTCAGCTCCCTTTTTTGAAGAAGACATGACTGCACCAGCGTGAAGAAATTTTTTCGTGGGCATCTTGCGTGTCTGCGTTACCAGTCAACGAGCTTTGCAGTTTTACGTGCCTCATTCGAGCCGCCAACAGGATTTCAGCCATCATGCCAGAGTTTGAGCACAAATGAAACTCACGCCACTGTCATCCTCCGGCGAACTGGTTCCTTGCATATGATCGATTTCTGAGAGGTAAACATTGACTCCTTCTTCGCACGGGTAATGTTCCATCGTATTTTCGCGCAAGTAATGTTCCATCGCAGTTAGGGTAGAAATTTTTTATGTCTGCGTATTTGCCGTCGATTCTGTTTTAGTATTCTTTGGTTGCTTTAGTTTCGTTTTCGTTTGCCTTAAGATTTTCTTAAATTATAATGGGTAGCGTATTGTTTGTAATTCGATTTTAATTTAGCTTAGGGTTTGTTTTATTTGGATTTTAATGAAGTTTTAATTTTTGTTTTTAATATAAAAAATAAAAATCAAAAAGAAGTTTTTTTAGTATGATTTTGTTTTGTTTAGATTTTGATTTGTTAGATTTTTTAATTTTAATTTAATTTTTAGTTTAAGTTTAGATTTAGAATTTTCATTTTTTGAAAAAAATAAAAAAATAAAAAAGATTTTAGGCTTAGTTTTATTTTTAGTTTTAGATTAATTTTTAAATTTCATTTTTTAGATTTTATTAAAAAAAAAAAAAAAAATTGAAAAATAAAAATTTTGTGGAAAATTTATTTTGCCAGTTTCAGTGGTTTTCATGTTATATCTTTCATGCTGAATTTTCAAATCGAGATACGAATATGATATCTGGTTAATGGTTTATGACTCGTGGTGGTTTAAAGCATTCATCTTTTTTTTAAATTTTCAGTTGCTGGATATCGTTTCGGTCATCGTGATTTAGCTGATACCTTTTGATGACAAATGATTGCTGTTCACGGTTTATGTTTCTATATCATTTAACAAGTAATCGTTCAAAAATAAATCTCTTAAGGCACTGGTCTGCTAAATTAATCAAATCCATCTAGTGCTTTTCTTATCGTGTCTCGTGTCTCCCAACCAACTGTTTGGCAGTTGGTCTTCATCATCTCGCAGGGTCTACCCCCCTTGGCCGCGGGAGACAGGCTTAAACGGAGGGATCGGGGATCAGAGTGACAGCCCCCGGTCTGAGGGTTGTCGTGTCAATCCGCGCGACAACAGACCTCACCAATCCCTTCAGTGGCTCTGCTAGCCCCTCTACAAACATGAAGACCCTCCTGGCCTCTGATAGATTAGGCACCATCACTGACAACCTTAGAAACTCTGAAATGTAGGCCTCAACGCTTCCCGTCTATTTGAGCCTTGTCAGCTCCCCAAAATGCTCCTCCGGGTCTCTCCTCTCGAAACGCTCCAGCACCCTCCTAGTGAACTCCTCATAGGTTGCCACTCTGGCATGCCCCATCGTGGTTAGCCCATGGAACCACCAGTGATGGGCTTCTCCCTCTAAATGCAAAGTGGCAATTTTAATTGCCTCTCATTCCGTCATCTAATTAACCTGGAAATAGACATCCAACTTCTCCACCCATGATTTCTCTGAGCTCTTTGACAACCCATCAAAAGTTCGAATGAACAATCTCCCCATGGTGCGTTGTAAATCAGTGCCATGAGTGTAGCTTCCTCCACCTTGTCTCTTTCCCCTGTTATTACCTTTCAGCTAACAAAAGTCCCCGAAGGTAATGGCCTCTCTAAAGTCAGACCCATATGACTGATACTCCATAAAATAGTCCCCCATGGGCATCTCCTCTTACCCTTGCGGCCCTCAAACACCGGAGGTTATAAATGTAGGAGTGGTGGACCTAGGTGGTGTGCTGGGAATGAGGGGTGCATTGGGGCCATGACCCCCTTGGTAATGCGAATTATCAGAGCCCTCGCCAATTTGGAATTCCCCTTGAATCCCTTTTCCCCTGTTGTTATTGCAATTTTCTTGCCTTAGCTCCTCAATACCTTTGGACAAATCCTGCATGGCCTTGAACCTGAGGAATGACCCTAGAACTTTACCCGCGAAATACAATATCTAGTTGCCCAAGTTCAAGGGTGATGCTACCATAAGTGCCCGTGATCGTATCAAGGAGTTCTACTGGGAACATTTTTCCTAGGATGATATTTGATGAAGACAAGATCATGATGCTTTTTTCTTTGTCTTTTAAGGACAAGCGAGGGAATGGTACCTATGTCTTCCTCCAGGATGCATTGACAACTCTGACCAACTTGAGGATATGTTCGCAAAGAGATGGTCATGTGATGCACAAGGAACCTTCAACATTGAGAAGTTATATCAAATAAGTAGGGGAAGGGAAGACATTAGAGAATTCATCCTAAAGTTTGATAGGGTAGTTAGGGATATCCCCAACCATTTGAGGCCCCTTGAAGCTAACATACTTGACAAATTTATCAAAGTTGTGGGTGGCCACCTAATCTACACATTGAGGGATAAGAAACCCAAAACTTTGGCCGAGGCTAAAGAGATAGCCATAGAAATTGAACAAAACCTACGAATCTCCAAGATGGATGTGGATGAACACCCTAGGGCTAAGGTCGAAATCAAAAGAGGAAAATACAAAGATCAACACGAAGAAACCCTTTTGGTGCTTCTCAACAAAATGGAAAAACTCAGTGAAGAAATGAATTCACGAGATAGGCTCTACATGAACAAGCTCACTGCCTTGGAAAGGGCCCAAAATTCAAGTAGTATCCCTAAAGCGAAGCCTTTCCCTAGGAAGCAAAGTGAGGAGGATAAACCAAGCTCATCTCAAGTTCCCAACACTTTGGCTCCAACAATGAGGATGAGAGTGATGATGAAGAAGTCAATGAGCAAGCTAATCTTGTAGAATCCGAAGCCTTTAACATTTTGTTGGGTGGTTCGTATACTCATCCTCCCATTAGTAAGGTCACTATTAAAGAAGAGAAGCAAGAGCCAATTCTTAACGCTGATAATAGTGGAAGATTCAAAGGGGTCCAATATTCACAAAATGACAACAACAAAGACCCCACACCCCCAAGGAAACCAACAAAAATGACTCGCTTCTTAAGCAAGTCCCTCACAAAGAACCTCTCTTTAAAGATCCCCCTAAAAAGGATCCTCCGAAGAAAGTCAATCCCAATAAGGATCCTTGCTCAGTTTCTATGTTTCAGAATCATATTTAGTTTGGCATACGCTGCTTCAGTAATTTACTTCAATATTTCAAGAAGAAATCTGAAATAAGTTTGTAATGTAATCTACAATCTAGGTGAAGTAGATTCAACTAGTTGCAGTAGGATTCCAGAGATTGTTAGATCTAAAAACTTTCACATGGTATCAGAACGTTTGATGTGAAACAGGAAGAGCAATTCTAACACTGAAGCAAGGGCCAACTTGCTGCAGCAAGCAGCAGTTCGAATCCCTTGAGGGATTGCACAGTTCTAGCCAAGAGGGCTATATTTTCAAGGTTGTCTCTCTCTGAGTGAGTCGACAGAGAGGTAAGACTGTCAAATCGAGAATTTGCCAAGGCAAAGGGAGCCACGCGGAGCCAAAGGGACGCAATTTTCTGCAAGCTAAGTGCTGGGCAGAAAAGTCGTCAGAAGAAGGAAGCAGATCGCATAGTGAGGGAATACTTCCTCAGTGGTTTCTTGCCAAGGAAATCAATATTTCTCATTTGTTGGGCAGCAAAGGAGCAACAGACTTACCAACTCCATCAGGGATTATGTAAGCTAGCCTAGAAGCTACACAGTAGGGAGAAAGAGGGAGTTGTTCCACAATTTTCGGAGGATATGGCAACCAGTGGCTTGAGGGATCGAGACAGGTTGGACAGAGCATCCAACTACATCGTCTGGAAGGCTAGAATGTCTTTCCTTCTTGATGAGCATGCCCTCAAGACGTACGTTGACAGTGTGGCAGCTGAACCTGCGGATGCAGATCCACTGAAGAAGTACAAGGCTGAGATGGCGAAGGCCAAGAGGATGATCCTGGATGGAGTCAAGGATCACGTGGTGTGCCACGTTGCTAGCAGAGCAACTACTAATGAAATGTGGGATGCCTTGGCCACGTTATATCAGGGATCTTCCCAGCAGTAGAAGATGTACTTGGAGCAGAAGCTAA
Source organism: Pinus tabuliformis (assembly GCA_031772625.1). Classification (NCBI taxonomy): domain Eukaryota; kingdom Viridiplantae; phylum Streptophyta; class Pinopsida; order Pinales; family Pinaceae; genus Pinus; species Pinus tabuliformis. The sequence goes on from CM062807.1 coordinate 736,470,876, forward strand.
GATCTGCTCAGATGCAGAAGGGAGAACGTGTGGATTCATTCCTCACGAAGCTGAAGGAGACCCATGATGAGTTGTCTATTGTGGGGCATACACCTCAGGATTCAAAGCTAGTGTGACTGGCCCTCAATTCTGTCTTAGATGAGTGGCAAGTCTTTGTCCAAAGTATCCTAGGGAGAGCAACATTGCCTAATTGGGATGAGGTGTGGGCAGCTCTAAAACAAGAGGAGCTAAGGAGAGACCTGGTCAAGGTCAAACTTGATGGAAGCAGCAACAACAGTGGGTCGAAGCCCAAGGAAGAGGAGGAGAATGTAGCCCTTGCATCGAAGGGACTATTGGGGCAACAGAGACAAAAGAAGGACGTCTCCAAAGTGAAATGTTTCAGATGTGGCAAGATGGGCCACTATGCATCCTTTGAAGAAAAAAGACAAGGATGAGAAGCACGATCTTAAGGTTGCAGCCGCAAAGATCGAACAAGAGGAGGAGTTTGCCATGACAGCCAAGATACCTCTAGGAGGGAGGTGGGCTGATTTGGAGTTGTAGTTCAAAAGAGCTACAGATGGGCAGGATCCTTAAGGAGTCCACCTCTTGGATCAATACCTTGCTACGGGAGCACAGTTTTGCAGTAGCAAGATGGACTAGTGTCGGATGGTGCCGAGGAGTGACGGGGAGACAATTGCAGTGGATAGGAGAGCCAGAGACTGAACAGCGCACGGCAAATGGCACAGAACAGAGGTCAACAGCGACGTAGTAGATTCAGAGGGTCAACGCAGAGACTAGCAACAGTCAATTCCAACATTCACGTGGTATCATATTGAACACAATTAGTTCAGTAATTTTGGATGCTTTTCAATTTCTTCTCTCAAAGACTTAGTTGCAGTATGGATGCAGTGTTAGCAGTGGCAGTGCTAGCAGCATAGCAGATGCAGCATTTGAGAGGGAGTTGTAGTACAGATGTAGCATTGATAGTGGCAGTGTCATAGGCAGCAATACAGATACAACAACAACGCAGTAGTTGGTGGAGAGCATGTCAAACATCAGCAGCGCAGAGGACGATGCTTCAGAGTCAGAGCAGTATGCAGCAATGTATATTGTTAGAGCACATTCCTCGCCAAGAGGGAGTGTTGAATTAGGGTAGCATCGAATGTGCTCTAAGCCTCAAATTTTGCAGGGAGGCTTAGGCACATGTATTCCAAAGAACCCAGAAAGCATTTTCAGAAATTCCACCCTAAGACAATTTTATTAAAATAATTAATATTTTTAATGGAGTACCTAAGTCTAAACTTAGGAAAATTAAAATATTAATGGGTATTAATCTAATTGTGGGTGAAACTTCTAAAAAAAGACGAAGATCAAGTCAAAACGATCTAAGCCTTTGATTAGGAGTTAATCTAGGTCGTTGGTTATCCAACATGAAGATATAAGAAGGGGCTTGAGGGTCATTTCGAAAATACACCAAGAGAGATCAAGAAATCGATTTTTTGAAGTGAGAAGTTTTCAGGAGGAAAATTCGATTACGGAGATTTCTTGCAGTTGAGGTGCAGGGATAGCTTCCAAAGAGATAGTGATTTTCTCATCCGGAGAATCATCATCTAAGAGAGGCGGAGAGTAATCTAACAATGGCAACGCTGAGCTAAAGGGGCTAATGCAGAGCCACGTAGAGGCAGCGCAGAAGCCAGCGAGGAGTCTGAAATTTGCAGAAGGAATTCGAGTTTCAAAAGCCGAGAGCCGGGGTGTGAGACCGGGAGGCAGAAATTGAATCTCCTGGGCAACAAATCAACTAGCCAAAGCAGTGACGCAGTCCCCAGAGAGCTTGACGTTGGGCTGACGCAGATACTATGCAAAGGCAGCCGGAAAAGCCGGGGCAATCATTCTTGAGGCTGGATAAGCTAGGATTTCCAATGATAGTGCGAGGTAACCTCACAATTCTTTCTGCCAGTGTTTCTCTTTGTATCTGAATAACCCTATGAGGTATTCATAGATGTATTCAAAATTTGCTACTGCTTAATATTAATAAACCCTTAGAGTTGTTGCATCGATTTTCCCGCATTGGGTTTTTCCGGGGACATTTGTCCAAAAATAACAATGTCCTATGTGTTTGTATTTCCTTGCTCAGTTTCTATGTTTCAAAATCATATATAATTTGGTGTAGGTTGCTTCAATAATTTACTTCAATATTTCAAGAAGAAATCCGAAATAAGTTTGTAATGTAATCTATGATCTAGATGATGTAGATTCAGCGGCTTGTAGTAGGATTCCAGAGATTGTTAGATCTAAGAATTTTCACAAGGTCAAGCACCTCCTTGATTGATCAATTCCACTTCCTTGACCTAATTATGGTTCCACTTGGTCCAGTGCGGTCCCATAAGTTTACAACTCCAGCTCCACAGAGATCATATAAAGACTAGGTCTCCATAAGGATTTCTAGGCTTAGGAATGATCTTTAAAAGATACATTCCCAAACCCTAGCCTTGAGAATCCTCTTAGCCCTTCCTAGAGTGCCTACCACCTTGCCTTTGAAGCAAGAAATCCATACAATTGAGTCTCTCTTAGGAATAGGCCTTTGGAATCACCCTTCATCCTCTCATTGACAAATCCATTATTGTGGTTCCTCTCATACCGGGGCTCCTCCCATCAGTGAAAGTCTGTAAAGAGCAAGGAGACTTAGATGTGGTGATAGTGGGCTATCGCTCCATTGTTGCCCTTGACCTTGTAGTTGCTCTATACGATCCCCCTCCTAGGACCCCTGCTATTTGGAGTGGTAACAGGATCAACATAAAATTTACACTCCTATCTTGGACAACTAGCCAGCCAACAACTAGCCAGCCAACAACCCTACACATTTGCTCGTTGATGATGATATGCTAGTCTCCTCCACCATCTCCATTGGTCATACACCTCTCACCATTTGGAATTCCTCTTTGATGAAGATTGGCTACCACTCTATAGGTACTTGGACCATTTTGCAATCGAGAGATTTTACCTACTATTTTCGGCATTATAGTATGGATAAAGGGGTGATCCAAATGATGGAAAGATCTTGAATGTGAACTTGTTCTCTCACATTACCAAGGGGGTTAATCTTTAGCCCTAGTCTAGTGAGACTTCCAATGAGGCCTTAGGGTCATAGGAGGGGAACTAAATGGGGAACCTGGATTGACGTAGCATGTCCATTACCCTTTCCATACGTAGCATATCCATTACCCTTCATTGTGACCTATTCTCACTAACACCTATGGATTGAAGGGTTTACCTTGAAAATGGCACCTCCTCTTGGGGGGGTGGAAGCACCTAGTAGGGCTCACTACTTAGCCACCCCTACAAAGGTAGGGAACACCTAACTTGGTCTAGTTAGATATTTGAAGGTGGTCTCGGATTGAAGTATTAATATGCCCTTAACACTTAGGTATGGTACACTTAGATGCATATATGGTCATATTCTTTAATGAATAGTTGCTTTCACTTGATTTTGCGATGGTTTTCCTAGGTGGTCCATAGTAAGTGAGGCCTTCAGGGAACCATACTGCACATGATGTCTAGGCCATACTACATTCCCTGAGAGCATGAAGAACTTGCAGATGCAGTATTGACCCTATGCAGTACAGCATTGGGAGCTTTGATGATCCTAGTAATTGATGGATGTTGATTTCTGGTAGCATCGGATGTGCTCTAACCCTCAAAATTTGCATGGAGGCTAGGACACATGTATTCTAGGATACCCAGAAATCGTTTTGGGAAATTCTGCCCGGAGACAGTTTTATTAAAATAATTAATTATTTTTAATGGATGCCCAAGTATAAACTTAGGAAATTAGAATATTTAAAGGGTATTAATAAAACTGGGTGTGAACCTTCTAGAAGAAGACGGAGATCGAATCAATATGATCTGAGCCATTGATTAGAATTTAATATGGGTCATTGATTACTTAACGAGAAGATTATAAGAAGGACCTCGATGGGCATTTGGAAGACACATTGAGTGAGATCAAGAGATCGATTTCTCAAGAGAGCAGCACAGCGGTTGCTGAAGAAGTCATCGATCAGATTTCTTGCAATAAGGGGCAAGGATAGTTTTCCGGTTGGAGAGTTTCCTGATCCAGGGATACATTGCAGAGAAGGCAGAGAGAGATCCAGAAGAGGCAGCGCAGAGCTTCAGAGGGAGTCTGAGATTCAGTTGGGAAGTCGAGTTACAGATCCAGAAGCTGGGGTGTGAGACCAGAGGGCCAAAGGAACGAAGTTCTAGACAACAGAAGATTCGTGGAAGAGGTGACACAGACACCAGAGAGGCTGACGCAGTTCTGCATAGGCTGATGCAGAGGCTACATAGAGCCAGCGTGGGGCCAGCCATGAAGGGCCTAGATCAGTGTCGGCTCACCAATGATAGTGTGAGGTATTTCTCACTAATTTCTCTGCCAGTCAGATTCTTTGTATCAGATAGCCAGTAAGGCATCCAAAGATTGTATTCAGAAACTACTGCATAATAATATAAACCTTCAGCTGTTGCACTGGTTTTCCCGCATTGGGTTTTTCTAGGGACATTTGTCCAAAAACAACGGTGTCAATTTTGTGTGTGGTTATTTCTTCCTGCTTAGTTCTTGTTTCCGCATGTAATTTAATTAGTGAAGGCTGCAGTCGTATTTACTTCGATGTTTACAGTGTAACACAGTAAATAACTTGCATGAATTAACAAGTAGGAAGAGTAATATTGATTTGCTGCAGTAGGGATTTGGGTCTCCAAATTTTCACATGGTGTCAAAGCACAGGTGAAGTAAGAGAGCAAACCGGAAGAGCCCAACATTGAAGAGGAGGGTGATCAAAGTGTTGCGTAGGCAGTAAATCGAATCCCCAAAGGGATTGCGCAGTCCAGGCCAGGAGGGCAAGGTTCTCGAGGAAAATCTCTCTGAGTGAGTTGAAAGAGAGGTAAGATTTCTAGTTCGTGATTTGTCAGTGGCAGAGGGAGCAGCCCAGCGACAGATACAGCACAAAGCAGTCTTCAGGTGGGACACATTTTTCTGCAGCATTTGACGAGTCCGAAAAGTGATAGAAGAAGGAAGAAGACACTTTTTCGAGGGAATTTCTTCCTCAATGAATTTTGAGCCAAGGAATTATATTTCTCTGTTGCTGAGCAACAGTAGCAAGGAGCAGATCTACTAAATCTAGCAGGGAGTGCGTAGGCCAGCCTACTAGTTGCGCAGAGGAGAGAGGGAGTAGTTCGAAGTTTTTGTTGGCAAAGATGGCAGCTAATGGGCTGAGAGATCAAGATCAATTAGACGAAGCATCCAACTATGTGATTTGGAAGGCTAGGATCTCCTGCCTTCTAGATGAGCATGATCTCAAAGCCTATGTCAATAGTGTGGTAGTTGAACCTATTGATGCAAATCCGCCCAAGAAGTACAAGGCTGAGATGGCGAAGGCCGGGTGGTTGATCCTCAACGAGTGAGGGATCACGTTGTATGTCACATTGCTAGAAAAGGGACGACCAAAGAGATGTGGGATGCCTTGGCTACATTGTATCAGGGATCTTTCGAGCAGTGAAAGATGTACTTGGAGGAGAAAATGAGATCCACGAGGATGCAGAAGGGGGAACGCATTGATCTGTTCCTATCGAAGCTTCAGGATGTCCGATATCAGTTGGCAGCTGTAGGATCAATGCATTAGCCTACAGAGATGGTGAGGTTGGCCTTGAATTAAGTCTCAGAAGAATGGCAAGTATTTGTCTAGAGTATCTTGGGCAGAGAGAAATTGTCGGATTGGGAAGGGATGTGGGCCGCTCTTCAATAGGAAGAGATGAGGCAAGACTTAGTCAAGTGCAAACTTGATGGCAGCAGCAGCTGTGGGACGAAGCCCAAGGAGGAGAAGGAGAATGCAGCCCTTGCATCAAGGGGCAGCAGGAGTAGCGGAGGCAGAAGAAGGATGTCTCTAAGATCAAATGTTTGGATGTGGTGAATTTGGTCACTAAGCTATGCAATGTACTCTCAAGAAGAAGAACAAGGACAAGAAACATGTTCTACAGGTTGCAACCGCAAGGATCGAGGAGGAGGAGTTTGCCATGATTGCCCAGATACCTCCAGGGGAGAGGTGGGGTGATTTAGTATTGTAGTTCGAAAGAACTGTAGATGGACAGGATCCTTGAGGAATCCGCCTCTTGAATCAATACCTTGCTACAGGAGCCCATATCAGAAGTAGCAGGATGGACCAATGTCAGTTGGTGTAGAGGAATGTCGAAGTGACAGTTGCAGTGGCTAGGACCGCTAGAGACTAAGCAGCGCAAAGTAGAGTTGGCACAGTGCAAAGTCAACAGCAACGCAGAGACTTCAAAGGGTCAGTGCAGAGACTAGAAGCAGTAAGAACTCCAGCAACAGATGCATCAAACTGAACACCTTTGGTTCAGTATTTTGGATGTTTTTCTGTTGCAATTGTTGCACAAGGCAGCAGTAGCAGTTGGAGCAAAGTTGCAATGCAGATGCAATTGGGAGTAGCGTGCAGAGTCAACAGCAGCACAGATGCAGCATTTGCGTAGTAGTTGGTGGGCAGTGATGTTAGACATCAGCAGCGCAAAGGGAGATGTTACAGAGTCAGGGTGATGCTTCAGCAGGTTGCATTAATAGAGCACATTCCTCGCTAAGAGGGAGTGTTGATTTCTGGTAGCATCAGATGTGCTCTAAGCCTCAAATTTTGTAGGGAGGCTAGGACACATGTATTCCAGAATACCCATAAATCATTTTGGAAAATTCCACCCGGAGACAATTTTATTAAAATAATTAATTATTTTTAATGGATGCCTAGGTATAAACTTTGGAAATTAAAATAATTAAAGGGTATTAATAAAACTAGGTGTGAATCTTCTATAAGAAGACAAACATCGAGTCAATATGATCTAAGCCATTGATTAGAATTTAATATGGGTCGTTGATTACTCAACAAGAAGATTATAAGGACTTCAATGGGCATTTGGAAGATACATTGAGTGAGATCAAGAGATCGATTTCTCAAGAGAGGAGCGTAGCAGATGCCAGAGAAGTCGTCGAGGAGATTTCTTGCAGTGAGGGACAAGGATAGTTTTCCAATTGGAGAATTTCCTAATCCGGGGATACATTGCAAAGAAGGCAGAGAGAGACCCAGAAAAGGCAGCGCAGAGCTTCAGAGGGAGTTCGAGATTCAGTTGGGATCTTGAGTTCCAAAGCCAAAAGTCGGGGTGTAAGACTAGAGGGCCAGAGAAACGAAGTTTCAAAGAGCAGAAGATCCGTGGAAGAGGTGACGCAGACCCCAACGAGGCTGCGCAGAGCCAGCGTGGGGCCAACCATCCAAGGCTTGGATCAGTGTCGATTCACCAATGATAGTGTGAGGTATTTCTCACTAATTTCTCTGTTAGTCAGATTCTCTGTATCGGATAGCGAATAATGCATCCAAAGATTGTATTCAGAAACTACTGCATAATAATACAATCCCTTAATTGCTGCACCGGTTTTCCTGCATTAGGTTTTTTTGGGGACATTTGTCCAAAAACAATAGTGTCAATTGTGTGTGTGGTTATTTCTTCTTGCTCAATTCTTGTTTCCGCATATAATTTAATTGATGAAGGTTGCAGTCATATTTACTTCGATATTTACAGTGTAACACAATATATAACTTGCATGAATTAACAATTAGGAGAAGTAATATCAGTTTGTTGCAGTAGGGATTTGGGTCTCCAAATTTTTACAATGGATACCCTAAATCACCCCCAAATGCCAAAACGCTAAGCTTCTCTTGCTTGACATGGAGGATTCTTGACGATGTACCAGTTGACCTAGCATGCCCCCAGGCTAGCTTGACACTACTTGACGGTCATGCCTTGATCCAGAGCCTAGATGAAGATTTTTATCCCCCAGAACGATTGAGGGTCATTGCACCTGATGTAGCCCCAACACTGAAGAGAGACCACACTATGTTGTCTACTTGGCACACATAGAGATGACGAGGGGCACCCTACAACTAGAATTTGGACACATGGAGATGCTTTGAGAATTGATTTAAGTACATCCCCTCAATTTGAGCATGATCATGGTGCTTGGAGGCCTTTGTAGCCCTTCCAGTGCACTTGGGAGCATTTTGAGCCCTAAAAGGGCATGAAATCGTCCTTTTAGAGGATTACTGCTCACACGTGTGGGCCTTCATTGACATATTTTGTTGTCAAGCTGATGGGTTGGCTTGTAACCCAATTTTACTTTATGCCTACTCAACATTAAACTTTTTTTAGGGGCTTTTAGTCAATTATTAGAGGTGATACACCTCATATAAGTAGAGGATCACCTCTTTCATTTGTCTATCATCACAATCATGTATTTTGGCCTCTCTTATAAGAGACTGACTTGCTTTTTTGTACGTTTCTACTTGTGGAAATGTGATCTTATGTCGATTTTGGCTATTAGAGACTAGTTTTTGTTGTGGAGACATCATTTTGGGATTGAAAGAAGGCATGTTCTTCGATAAATTGAGTATCATTGTCGAATATATTTTATGATTTTGCATGTAATGGAATATTGCTAAGGTTTATGTTAATCCTTGTCTAAATTCATATGTTTATTTGAATTCTTGATAATTATTGCATGCCAAATCATTTATCTTTGAACTTCCTAGAAAATCTCCAAGAGAGTCGTTTTCTAGTGAATTTCTTGCCTCATAAAATGATAGCTAGGGCTAGAAAGTGAGAAGTAAGGCTTTCTCCTTTACTCCTTTAAAAATTTGATATTCCCATGGTTAAATTTCCTAAGATTAAATCATCCAAGTGGGGAAAAGGCATCGGCATCCCTCCCGATGATCAAAACCTTGAAAAAATTATCTTTTACATCTCTTCTTTATCTTATCGGGCCTTAAAGGCAAGCCACTAGGGCTAGGGCAAGGGCTGAATTCAACTAGGGCTTGCCTCAAGCCAGCGTCAAAGCTAATTTGGCTTGTTTCCACCTTGTTTGACCTTGATAACTCAAACTATATACTTTCAGTTCGTGGAAATTGCTTAATTAGGGGCTAATGTCATCAACCCTATGCAATTTAGGCCTCTTGAAACCCTAGCTCAGCAAAAAGGCTTCAATTTAGGGCTAATTAAGGGTTTCTCATTCCATTTGTTGATATCTTTTAAAGAAAACCTTTCTTTATGCTTGTATGCCTAGATGTATTATTGTGGAATCACATCTTGAAACCCTAGGCTTCAAGTGTTATTTCCTAGGCTTCTTTATAGGTACATTGTTCGTTTACACAAAAGATTGTGCCTTTTTCCAAGTGAGAAATGTTACCCACCAAAAGTGGTTGAACCCTAGGAGAAACTTTCTCCTATCCATCTCTTCCAAATGACAACTACTAGCTCTTGAGAGCCACCTTGCAACCGATGTGGCGTGCCATTCATATCTCCGCCATCTACATCAGTCACATATTTCCTCGCCCATTTGTCAAGAGCACATGTTCAAAGGTGGGCTTCTAAAAAAAAGGTACTTTATTCAATATGCAATCGTGTGCTAATGATTGTTCGTATTTGGGGATTTTAACATGAATTACAGGGTGACTTCGAAGAAAGAAGGGTCTTGGTTGTAGTCTTGTTCCCTCACCTTAAATGGGGAGCTAAATTTATATCCTAGTCTAGTGGGAACACCCCTAATAGCCCATGGCTTTAGGATGGGGCACTACTTGAGAATCCATGATTGAGATAGTGTGTCCCATCTATCCCTTTTCCATATTTATCACTTCCCTCTGTACATTACGAGCCCTTATTCCACCTCCCTTCTTTAGGTCAACTGACCATTGGTTCATTGGGATTTGGCATCCACACATCTTCATACTTCGAGTAGGGCCCAGAAATGCACCCTGGGAGGTTGATGTAGCTAAAATAAAAAGAATAGCATATAATGGCCACGAGAAAAACAAAAGAAAAATCAACATGAAAAAGATGGCCTGGACTTATCAATTAGCACGTGGGCAAAAGCTAAGCATGAGCCCTACCCCTATCATATGGCCATCACCCAATTCCAAGGTCAATGTTTCCTTATCTCATAGAAGACAAGGAACCCTTGCATGTCCCAACCCCTGAGGGGCGATGAACTACCCCATCCTAAAGGGGGTAATAACTGTTATACATCATGCAAAGCAAGCTCTCATTCCTTGAGCTACGAGTAGTAATATAAGGAAAATTCAAGAAAAAGTAAAGAGAAATATATAGGGGTAAAAGAACAAAGGCCGAGGTAACTCATGCATACACAAATGCTCCCTTCTAACAACTATATGCTAGGATGAGGTATCACATCATAGTTGGTCCCTTTGACCATGGCACTTGGCCATGGAGTTCCTTTCTCCGCCTCTATTCCATCATTATTTGCATGCCACCTATCACTTGAAGGGAGGACTGCGGACATGTCACTTCCCTTTGGGGGTTGGAAATGCCTAATAGAGTCATCTGTTAGCCACTCCTACTTAGGGCGGTGATACCATTACATGACTAACGCCCCAATTTTGGAAGAGAAGCCACATATGAAGTATTATTATGTCTATTTCATTCAAGCTTGGTTCCCTTAGATGCACTAATGATTAATGTACTTGATGATGAAAGTGGTTCCATCTATAGGTGTGGGCAACTTAACTGGTGTCTAGGACCTCTAGAGGGACATATTGACACCCACAGGTGATGTGTTGAGAGCCATGTGACTTCGAACATTTGTAGAACATCATCCATAACCATGGGCACCTTCAACACCCACAGCTTATGCACTTTTCCCAATATTATCCATGGGACGATGCACCTAGACCAGCATGCCCCCAACTAGGTTAGCACTTCATGAGGGTTAGGAAGTTGATCCAGGGCCTATATTAGGTTTGTCTCATACCTTGAGACATGCAAGGGTTAGCACCATCTTAGGTACCCTCAATGTTGGAGCAGAGACAGATATTTCCCCACATGGAGACCCAACATTGTGCCCCATAACCATTTTTGGGGGCCACAGGATGACTTGCACATAAGGTTAGGCGCCAACCCCTAGGCCTTGAGTTGGAGGCCCTCATCACACATTATGGCACAAGAAGGCCTCAACGCAAGACTTAGGATGGCCAACAGTAGATGACATCAACATTTCGACATTTCTACTCAAGATTTATTTTATTCGTACTCTAGTTACTATGTCGTATTATGACCTAGGGTCTATTCCTCACTTTACGATATAGAGGGGCTTCTAGACTTAATTCGAGTTAGTAGGACATGTATATATATTGAAGATCATTTCAACTAATCATTTCATCATCAAACTTGTGAATTCGGGCCTCTTAGAGAACTCGCACTTGCTTCTTGTGGGTGATTTTGGAGATCCTTCGATGTATTTTGATGTATGGAAGTTGATTTTGACATTCTTTGGAGTTATTTCTTGGTCTAATCGACGAATATATTTCATGTTATCTTGTAAGTGGAATCTATTGTTGAATATATTTTTATTGAATGTATAAAGCATGGAACTATTGATACTAGGTTATAATTGTTTTTCCTAATTTCTTGAAGAATATCTAGATGAATGTTGTATGCATTACTCATTATAACATGCAATGAGCATTCCTAGTGGAGTACTTATTGTTATTCTCCATCAAAATCCATTATTCCGTTGAGAGGGTAATTGCTCGGATTTTGATAGCTAGGGCATCAAATTTCGGCCTGCTTAGAGGGAAATTAGGCTTATCTTAAGCATCCTAGACTCCATATGCCCATAGGACAAGGCACTAGTCCAATCACTTAGTGATCATCTCAAATTTTGCCCATAAATTCCTCCAAAATTTAGCCCTTTTAAGGATAGATTAGTTAACTAGCGCTTCGTGAGAAATTCTAGGGAAGAAGATTTTTGTTAGTTGGAGAGCCTAAATATCAAGAGGAGTGTCTTGACTACAAGATCTCTCATTTTGGTGGGCATCCACTTCAAATTCATCAATAAAATCTCTTGCCCTAGGTGTTTTCCCTAGGATGGAAACCCTAGTTTTCTTTTCTCAACTTGAGGACTTTCTTGAGGATTTCATGAGCCTTAGCCTTGTTGAAATCAATCATAAGAAACCTTATCTCCTTGCCTTGAATTTTGGGAACCCCAATATTTGTTTCACCTATCAAACCCTAGGTCTTATGCATATTTTTCTAGGTCTTCTTGTAGAAAGTGAATTAAGCCCTAGTGAAGCCTTGAGCCAAATATTGAGTCTTTCTTAAGAAGATCCTAATTTATCACATTATTCTCTATCCTTAGAATATCTCTCATAGGTGATCTTATCCTACCGGGACTCCTCCCATCGGTGAAAGTCTGCAAAGAGTAGGGGGTTTTGGCTGTGGTGACAATGGGCCGCTACCCCATTGTTAGCACTTGGTTTAATTTCTAGCCTTGTAGGGTTCCCTCTCCATGGCCTGCTAAATTTCATGGCAACATTTTGGCGTCATTGCAAGCAACACGAAACATGTGTCTTGTCCCCATATGACAATATAGATCCTTATTTGGTAACTCCATTGGAAGAACGAAGCCCTTTTTCTTCATTAACCTTCAAAATTCCCATGCTTGTAGGTGAAGCAAGCATTCCTTGAAGGCAATGTTTGAATTCACCCCAGCAACTCCCATGTCATTAATATATAAGACTCGATGGTTTTCAATTAATGGTTCCCTGCTTCGGATATCACATGGATCCCAGGATACCCAAATGGCCTAGATAGGAAGCTTATGCAAAATATGCCACGATTTGATGGTGATCTATTTTCACCAATTGATCACATAGCGAAACTCATCAAGCATGCCTCCAAGGTAAATGTGATTCATCTAGATACCCTCATCGAGTTATTTATTATCTCTATCGGATATGAACTCGAAGATGGCTTGATTCATGTGAGCTTGAAAGCATCCCATCTTTCATTGTGTTGATCAACAAATTCTTGAAGTATAGAGGGCCAAAGTTTTAAACTAATGAGGATGTTTGTCAAAGCTTGGTGGAAACTCTCCGAAGGGAGCGTCTCATCAATCAAGATGAGAAGGATTAAGATGACCCTAACAGTTTGGTTGATGAGCAAGAAGGAAATTTGTCTCTAGATCACCAAGATGAAAAGATTAATGAAGATAATTTTGAAAACATGCATGGTGGGGAAGATGAGTTTGTGGAAAGTGAAGTTGAGGCTAATGCTATCTTTTCAAGGATACTATTTTTCATGATGTACTCTTTGAAGACCTTGGAGAAGGTGATCCCATTAGTCCCTTGGAGGTTGACATTGGTGATTACTTACATGTTAAAGAAGGTAAATGGCAGATCATTGGCCATCGTTTTGACAAGGACACTATCTATGATAGCAATGATGATATTAATAGAGACTTTGTCTTTCCTTATCTTCCTTACGATTAGGGTGGTGTGAATCTAGTAGATGATACTCTTGATACTTGTCATGCATAAGTCATGATGGATTTCACATAGAAGGTTAGCTCATTAATTCTTATACATGATACTATTGATAATTCTTGTGATAAGCATGATGAAAGCATATGGAAAGAGAGATTGACACTCTTGTTGTTTTGGTAAAGTTTTATTGAATGACCTAACTTGATCCTATTGATAATGATAAGCATTGTAACCATGATGATAGAGGTATAACTATGAGATTGATACTCCAAATCTCTTACCACCTGTGGTCATGTCTTGATGGCATATGGTAAAACTAAATGCCCTAACTTGACGGATTGACTTGATAAAAAGTGTTATTGTGTTCATGATCTTTGAAATATGATGTTACATTTGTATGCTTCCCTAATCACTTGACTCTAACCCTTGATGAAAGATTGATGTCATGATGCTGATGACCATGATGGATATATGTTTGATTTTATGATCTAACAGATCTACTGATGCATTTTAGACAAGTTAATGGCATGAATGAAGATGACTATAGTTGATTCCCATTCAGATCCCTTCTACTACTGTCATTTGCATTCTGTACTGTTGAAATATGGTTTATGGGCATGAATAGATAGATATCTAACATCGATGATCTGCAACAAAGTTATGATCTGTGGAAAGAGAGTTTTTCCTTGCTCTAAGCCTCAATCGCATGAAAGCAGGCTTACAGGGGCGACTATAGCTTCCTATTCGCATGGATACAAGCTCAAGGGTGCGCCCAAGGCACTGAAATAAGTTATGGGCTAATTCGACCATAGTCGCTCGCATAACATCTCGAAGAGTGCAACTGTGGGTCCCAATCGCACAGAGGAAGGACTATGGGTGCGTCTATGCGTGCAGAACACAAAAAAATGAAGTCTTGTGCATGAAATCAGATGTTCACCTCAAAGATGTGAATACTATAGATGTGTTGCAGATAATAGAAAGATCTGAAAGCAAGAAAAGCTTAAATGTTTTCCATAATATGAACATGAAGATTGAGTTTGTGTTTGCAAGTGACCGAGACATAAATATAGATATGTCATTATGTTTGAAGTTTGTGCTACAAGAGTTTGGAATGATTTCACTGATTGATATAGATGAGCATAGTTTGGAGTTTTGACATGAAGCTTGACAATGACATAGAACTTTGACTTGATGATTGAGATATGTTTTGGACTACAGATCTCTATACGATAGCAAATTTTGATTTTCCCTGATATCAATGATATATGAGCATAATGACTTCCGATGACTTATATGGGTATTTGAAAATGGTTTGGTATTGGCCTCCTTGTTCCTTGCACAATTGACAGTTGTGATTCAGTATGAAGATGGAACTTGCATATGCCTCTATATCTAGTGACAGAAATGACTTGTTTTATGATTATGAGAATGACTAGATGAAGTTTTGATTGGTATTGTATGATAGATGTCAAACTTGTTGGCATGTGTAATATCCCATATCAGGAATATATCCCAAACACAAGCAAACTCCAACCAGAGATGGACTGGGAGGGCATTTACCAGATGTCACCTAAAAAAACGAGGACGAGATCCGGAGGCTACCTGGCCCTTTCTAGACTCTATCTAAGAGTATAATAGGGACACACAAGTGGTATAATAGCCGAGAATGCTCACAGAGATACAAGTAACAATGATACTATATCTATCAAATAAACCATAAATAGATACACAAGAAATGCAGAGAGAATGCTAAGCCGTTTTATTATACAGAGTAATAAAATGAGTACAGGAGGTGATCAGCAAGATGGCACCTCTACTTGCACAAGGCAAGTGAAGAAATACACTTAGAATAGCAAAGGAATGGCCCCTCTCTGATCTGCGTCCAAGCTGCTGGGAAAACTGTTGGGCTGCTGCTGTTGCTAGAAATCAAACGAGGATTTGGGACTGCTCCCCTCAGAAAAAGTTGAAACTCTGGAATTAGACTCTACTCAAGAAACCCAGAAAAACCCAGGAAGCTTTCCTGGAATAGCCGACCCCCGAAAACCACCCCCTTGGGGTTCTACACAGTTCCTCACTGCTCTACGCTGCCACTGAATAGAACCCTCTGAAACTCAGCCCAGAACTCTGCCAAACTCCTCCAATATGCAAGAGTTGATCTCTTTCTCAATCCCTCGGCTCAAATCCTCCACAAACCCTCAATCCAGACTGCTCCCAAAAAGAACTGCATCTCTCTCCCAGTGTTACGCAGTCCTCCAGAACACTGATAAAACCACTGCTGAAATGCTGAAGATACTGCGACTAAAATGCCAACGAAAATACCTTGCCCGAGCAGGCACTCAAAGTCCCCCGGGGCTAAGGGTGAGATCTCCGAATAGAGACACTCAATGCACTAAACAGTGCTGCAGACTAGCTAAACAGCCAGTGTGCTCTAAGCCAAAACAACTATCACAAATGCACAGAACCGAATGATCAAAATGAGGGGGCTCCTCTCTCTTTTATAGCTTCTGCCTCTCTCAATCCCAATGCTCACCTTCTCCTGTGTGATTCCCCTTTTGCCACGTGCTCCTCCCCTCTTGTGCAGTCCCTCCATGTGTCTGCGTGGGCTCCATTTCTGTGTTCCCCTTTTGGCCCCCCTGGCTCTCCCTTTAAGTCACAACATTGTGCTACTAGGAAGTGACTTTTATTCTAAAAGTGAGTTATGTCCCCCTTTCTCACTTTTTTTTATTTACAAAATAACTATAGAAGGCAAAATTTGGCAAAATCGAATATTTCAATTAGCTGGGGCTAATTAGGAATATTACAGTCTCCCCCAGCAAAATGTTGCTTGTCCTCAAGCAACTGAAGTGATGGATGTTGTAAGATCTTCTCATTCTCCCAAGTGGCATCCTCATCCGGCAAATTCTTCCACCTCACCAAAAATTCCCGAACCGTCCTGCTCCGCCGCTGCCTCTGGTATCAATGATAGCCTCCGGCTGCAATACCAAATGCCCCTCATCATCCATAGGTGGTAGCTCATCTGTCACTGTTACCTGCTGCCCGAATGCCTTTTTCAGGCATGATACATGAAAAATGTTATGAATCTTGCTGCCCCACCAACTCATATGCAACCTGTCCAATCCTGCGTATCACCCTGTATGGCCCATAAAAGCGGGGCTTGAGCTTTTCAGCCCCCTTCTGCTTCAGTGACGACTGTCGGTATGGCTGTAATCGTAGGTAGACCATGTCCCCCACCTCGAACTGCCTCTCTACCTGACCCCTGTCGGCATACAACTTCCGCTGGTTCTGCGTTGTAGCCATGTTATCCTTGAGAGCTCAGAGGATATCCCGACTCTCTTGAATCCAAATCTTGGCTCTAGGAGCCCTGCTGTCACCAAACATCACGTCAACAAAAGATAAAGGATGATGCCCATATAAGGCATAGAATGGTGACATACCAATGGATATGTGATGTGAAGTATTGTAGCAATACTCCCCCAAATGCAACCACTTCAGCCATGCTCGTTGTTGCCCACGGACATAGTTACGCAAGTAGCCCTCCAGCCACTTGTTAACTATCTCTGTCTTCCCATCCGTGTGTGGGTGATAACTGGTACTCGGAGTCAACTCCGTCCCCACCAACCAGAAAAGCTCCTGCCGAAACCCGCCCATGAAACGACTGTCCCTATCACTGACAATGGTCTTAGGAAGACCATGTAGCCTGAAGATCTCCCTAAGAACAACTCGACCACCTGTGTTGCTGCGTAGCGTGCGGATATGGCAAAAAAATGTGCGTACTTTGTCAGTCAGTCAACGATGACAAAGATACAACCCTTGCCCTGTACCGTGGGCAATCCTGTGATGAAGTCCATCGAAATGCTCTCTCATTTCCCCTCCGGAATGGGTAGCGGCTGCAATAAACCCGCGGGATGGCTCATCTCTCCCTTATTCCACTAGAAAACATTGCACTCCCTGATATGCCGGAGTACGTCCTCCTTGAGGCCCTTCCAGGAGAACCTCTCTCTAATGGCCCTGTAGGTTTTGATAAACCCCTGATGGCCTGCCAATCGTGAATCATGTGATGACTGGAGTATCTTCTTCTTGAGTTGAGACCCCTCAGTCAAGAAGATCCGATCCCTGTAATAGATGATCTCATCGATCACCCTGAACTTGTCATCTGCCACCTGCCCGTCCAGAATCTCACATGCAAACCTGTACTTGGAGTACTCTACTAAGAGTCGAGCCCTCCATTCTGTATCCAAGCTCATAAGAGACAACATGGCTGGTCTACGTGAAAGGGCATCTGCTACCACGTTGTTCTTACCCTTGACATAATGTCAAAGTCATATGCTTGGATCTTACTGATCCACTTCTGCTGCCTCTCTTGCAACTGCGTCTGCTCCAAAAAGAACTTGAGGTTGTTGTGATCGGTCCTCATCCTGAACCTGTTCCCCACCAAATACTGTCGGTACTTAGCCAATGCATGCATGATGGCCAGCATCTCCTTGTCGTATATAGAATACAACCTCTCGTGCGGAAGGAGCTTCCGGCTCTCGAAGGCTATAGGGTGACCTCCCTGCATCAATACTGCGTCGATCCCCTCTCCCGACGCATCACACTCCAAAACAAATGGCTACGTAAAATCTGGCAATGCAAGCACTAGGCAGCTGCTCATAACCTCCTTGAGTCTGTCAAAGGCTCGCTGCGCTGTATCCGACCAACTGAATGCCCCCTTCCTCATCAAATTTGTCAGGGTGCAGCAAGCTATGAGAAACCTTTGACGAACTTCCTGTAGTAAGTACAAATGCCAATGAATCCTCGAAGTTCTGTCACATTTATCGGCGCTGGCCAATCTCTGATGGCCCTAATCTTCTCCTCGTGGACCCTCACTCCATCCACTCCAATGTCAACCCAAACTCACATTTGGAGAGCTTGGCATAGAACTGCTGCTCCTCCAAGATGCGTAACACTGTCTCAATATGCTCAAGATGCTCCTCCCACGTCCTACTGTAAATGAGTATATCATCAAAGAACACCAACACAAACTTCTTCAAGTGAATACGGAAGATGTGATTCATGCAAGACTAGAATGTAGTTGGGGTGTTGGTTAGCCCGAAGGGCATCACCAAAAACTCAAAGTGCCCATAGTGACATCTGAAGGTGGTCTTGGGAATGTCCTGCTCCCTCACGCGAATCTGATGGTACCCTGATCTCAAATCAATCTTTGAGAAGAACCGTGCTCCTCTCAACTCATGCATCAACTCATCAATCCTGGGTATGGGGTATCTGTTCTTCAGTGTCCTCTTGTTCAGGGCCCTATAGTCAATGCACATCCTCAATGTACCGTCCTTCTTCTTCACCAACACCACAGAAGAAGCAAAAGGACTCGTGCTTGGTCGAATGTGCCCAAGAGCCAGCAACTCCTGAATGGCCCGCTCTATCTCGTCCCGATAGGCCTTGGGATGCCTATAGGGGGTAGTAATCATTGCCTGTATGCCTTGCTCAATCTCAATACTGTGCTCAAACCCCCGGTCCGATGGTTGACCCGGCGAAATCTCCCCAAATACTATGGCATACCGGTCAAGGATGGACTGTATCTCCGGATGCACTGTCTGCCCTATAGTCCCTGCCTCCGATGCACGTAGCTCTACTGCCCACTCTATGTCTCCCTTCCAGAAGACTGCCTCCATCCGATGAGCTGAAACAGTCTGAGGCGGATACATATGCTGTCCCCGTATCTTCTCATGCCTCCCTGTCTTCTCATCATCCCACTCCATCTCTAGGGTCTTCCAATCCGTCGTGACCTTCCCTAGAGCGATGAGCCATTGCACACGCAGTATCATGTTGGTGTCCGAAATATCGACCACGAAAAAGTGGTCAGTCAATGTGTAGGTGCCCATCGTCACTGAAAGCTCTGGAACATATTGAGCACACGTCATGGTCTGATCTCCTAGTACCAAGACTGAAAACCCATCGAAGCTCTCTGTCTGTATGCCTCTCCGCTCAACCATCTATGCATCGATGAAGTTGTGGGTCGCCCCACTGTCAAACAAAACTGACACTCATTGGCCATGTACCGTCCCTCGTACGCGTAGCGTCGATACTTGGGAACTCCGCGCAATGCGGCAAGGGCCCCTCCGGTGGGTGCAAAAGATGCACCACCTGCTGCTAGTGGTGGAGGTGGCAAAGGTCCCTGTCCATCATGGCTATCTCCTGCCTCCACACCATCCTCGTCATCCTCTTCTCCACTGCTCTCAGAGAAAACCTCAATGAAACGTGCCTTTCCAGCAGCACATCTATGTCCTGGTGCCCATGGCTCCTGACATGTGAAGCACAAACGCTTCTTCTTCAGCTCCCTCTTGACATCATCGTCAATCTGCACTCGTCCTGGATTCCCCTTTGGAGGTGGGATCCTCACATCCTTCCCCTTAGACTGGAAAGTCTGTCTCTGGGGGTAAGGTGTCCGGGTCCTGGGTAAGACATCTTGTAGGTCCTGGGTCCTGCTGATAGCATCCTGAAGGGTGGTCGGTCTAGCGGATCTGACTAGACCCCGAAGTGGCTCTGCTAACCCCTCAACATACATATAGATCCTCCGTGTCGTGGATAGATCTGGCACCATCACTGAGACCCTCAAGAAATCTGCAATGTAGGTCTCTGGGCTCCCTGTCTGTTTGAGCCTTGTCAGCTCAACAAAATGCTGCTTTGGATCCCTCCGATCAAATTGCTCCATCAATCTCATGGTGAACTCAACATATGTCATCACCATGGAGTGTCCTAGTGTAACCATCCCATGAAACCACCAATCCTGGGCCTCACCATCCAAATGCAACGTTGCCACCTTGATGGCCCTCTGTCTCCGGCATCTGGTTAAGCTGGAAATAAATGTCCAGCTTCTCCGCCCAAGACCTTGCCGAACTGTTTGATGAGCCATCAAACGTAGGCAAGTGGAATCTATTCGCTGCACGGTGGGTGTCACCATCATGATAATGTCGGTACCCTCTGTGATGGTCGCGGGGTCTACTATCCCGCTGGAGCTAAACAAAATCACGGAATGAGAGGGCTTCCCTGAACTCCTGCCCATAGGCCTGGTACTCTGCAAAATAATCACCCATGTGTCCAGACTCTTCCTCCTGCTGGGCTACGGCCCCCGTGTTTGCTCCTAAGAAAGCGGGCATGGTAGAGCGTGTAAGGGCATGTGAGGCCACCTGCTGCACAGTATCACGTTGTTCTGGCAAATGGTGGGATGCACCCGATCCCTCACCAACCTGGAAAACCCGTGGGCTCTCACGTTGTCTGGCCTCTACTGCCGTGAATCTCTGCCCCATCACCTCAATCTGCCTCGACAGATCCTGCACTGATTTGAGGAGCATATCCGCAAATCTCTTCCCGTCATCATCTGCCATTGGAGCCTCTGCTCTGCGTCCACCACCGACTCCCTCTGTTCTGCGTCCACCAGAGGCTCCTCCTATTCTGCGTCCACCACCGAAACACAGTCTCCCTCTCCGTAGGTATTCTCCAAACTACGCCCAGCGTCTCTGTATCTCCGACCTCTGTAACAGATATAGGGTTTCTCCCCTGGTGTCATAGATTGCTAGCTCCACAGGCTGAGCCAGATCTATGCTCTGATACCACTGTAATATCCCATATCAGGAATATACCCCAAACACAAGCAAACTCCAACCAGAGATGGACTGGGAGGGCATTTACCAGATATGTCGCCTCAAAAAAAGAGGACGAGATCCGGAGGCTACCCGGCCCTTTCCAGACTCTGTCTAAGAGTATAATAGAGACACACAAGTGGTATAATAGCCGAGAATGCTCACAGAGATACAAGTAACAATGATACTATATATATCAAATAACCCATACACAGTTACACAAGAAATGCAAAGAGAATGCTAAGCCATTTTATTATACTGAGTAATAAAATGAGTACAGGAGGTGATCAACAAGATGGCACCTCTACTTGCACAAGGCAAGTGAAGAAACACACTCAAAATAGCAAAGGAATGGCCCCTCTCTGATCTGCGTCCAAGCTGCTGGGAAAATTGTTGCACTGCTGCTGCTGCGAGAAATCAAACGAGGATTTGGAACTGCTCCCCTCCGCAGAAAAAGCTGAAACTCTGGAATTGGAATCTACTTAAGAAACCCAGAAAAACCCAAGAAGCTTTCCTGGAATGGCCAACCCCCGAAAACCACCCCCTTGGGGTTCTGCGCGGTTCCTCACTGCTCTGCGCTGCCACTAAATAGAACCCTCTGAAACTCAGCCCAGAACTCTGCCAAACTCCTCCAATATGCAAGAGCTGATCTCTTGCTCAATCCCTCGGCTCAAATCCTCCACAAACCCTCAATCTAGACTACTCCCAAAAGGAACTGCGTCCCTCTCCCAATGTTGCATAGTCCTCCAAAACACTGATAAAATCACTGCTGAAATGCTGAAGAAACTGCTGCTGAAATGCCAACTAAAATACCTTGCCCGAGCAAGCACTCGAAATCCCCCGGGGCTAAGGGTGAGATCTCTGAACGGAGACACTCAATGCACTAAACAGTGTTGCAGACTAGCTAAACAGCGAGCATGCTCTAAGCCAAAACGACTATCACAAATGCACATAACCGAATGATCAAAATGAGGGGGCTCCTCTCTCTTTTATAGCTTCTACCTCTCTCAATCCCAATGCTCACCTTCTCCTGCGTGATTCCCCTTTTGCCACATGTTCCTCCCCTCCTGTGTGATTCCCATTTTGCCACATGTTCCTCCCCTCCTGCGCAGTCTCTCCATGTGTCTGCATGGGCTCCATTTCTGCGTCCCCCTTTTGGCCCCCTTGGCTCTCCCTTTAAGTCACAACGTTGTGCTACTAGGAAGTGACTTTTATTCTAAAAGTGAGTTATGTCCCCCTTTCTCACATTTTTTTATTTACAAAATAATTATAAAAGGCAAAATTTGGCAAAATCGAATATTCTAATTAGCTGGGGCTAATTAGGAATATTACAGCCTGATAATAAATGAAGTCAAGACTTGATATGAGCTCTACCTGTCACCTAGTTGAAAGAATTGATACTGTGATATTGATGACTTTGATAATAGTTTTGATTTGGCTTCTAAACTTTGATGAGCTGACTTTGTTGATGTGATGATACATGTAAGCAGAGTTGCGGGGGAGCGCTCCCCCCCCCTCGCTCCCGCTCCCAATCCGCGCTCCGGGCAAGAGCGACTCGGGAGCGGGTCGGGAGTGCGCTCCCTAAAAAAAAATTCGCTCCCTACCTTTTCGGGAGCGTTTTGCTTTTTTTGCAATTTTTTTTTGTAGTAATGTTTGAAATGCAATTTTTTTTTAAAGAAACAAATAATTTTTGAGAGGGGCAGCTTAATGATCAAGTCTAGGCCCTAGTATTGATATGTTATTCATGGTAATGTTAAATTCTTATAGTAAAAGTGACATTCTCCTTAATATTCATTTTCATCCTTTTACTTAAATTTTTAACATTACCATGAAATGACTTAGGATGTTTGAGAGTGGTTCCGGCCTCATTGGATTTCATATGGAGAAAGTAGAATTTTAGATTTCATTCAAAATCCAACAGACTTATCAGTTTTCCAGGATTTCAGGATTGGGGGATTGCAATGTTTCCATTGAATTTTGTCATGTATTAGGGTATGCAACTCGTATTTAATCAAGAGCACAAATCCCTCTATGTACCTTGATGTTAGTGACATTGGTTGTCAAACTCCTCTATCATGACCCTCCTAAAGCATCACTCAAACAAAATCTTGACTTGACATGCTATGCTTGTTCTATCTTATGTTAATGCTTAGAGGGTGATATTAATGACAAAGATCCCTATACAGATACAGAGGTAATGACAAAGATACCTCTGGATATTAATGCTTAGAGGGTGATATTAATGACAAAGACCCTGATTCTCCAACAAGACTAAAAAATTAGACATTTCTCGTGGTGGCAAGAGGCCCAAGCATAAGAAATAGATAATAGATTTACTTCTCTTTTCTAGTTTCTAGTAACTTTTATAACTATTGACTCTTTCATATTTATTATGATATTGTTTTAAACAATATAAGACAATTTAAGTTTGAAATTGGCAATTATAACTCATTAGTAATGAATTATGAATATGATGCTTCATGAAAGTTGAAAGTTGTTTCATTTCATTTCATTTTTATAACATTTCATTTCATGTTAGATATTATTTGTTGTAATGGTTACACTTAGCTTACAAGTACAACTTTGGTGATCAATGATGATAAATGTTATATATTGAATTTTGAAAGCTTGAAACTTTATGATTGATGAATCATGAGACTCAATATGTTGTATGTTACTATGTAACTAACTTGTGGACGTGGTTGATGAAGATTATAACTTCTAAATGATTGTTGTTGTATGGTTCAGTCTATGTTTTTTTATGTTTTTATATCTAATTCATTATTCTACATCTTTTTGTTGACATATATGTATCAAAATATAAAAATATATATATATATATATATATATTATATAAAAAACGCTCCGGGATTCGCTCCCAAACCAAGAGCTTTTGAAAATGTCGCTCCCACTCCCGTTTTCGCTCCCGCTCCCCGCTTTCGCTCCCGCTCCCAAGTAACATTGCATGTAAGGCTGATTATGTTGACTTAGTAAGGCCTTGTGTCTGCAAAGAGAATTGCATGCAACAAGCTCCTCGATCCAGATATGTCCATATTTGACAGTGTTATCTGATGAAATCAGAATGATGACTTCCAAGGTATGGCTTTGATTTTGATTATGGTTTTAGTTTTATATATTGATGGTCTACTCTTGACAGGTGATGAGCCTCTAATGATCTAAGTAAGAGGGAGATGGCTTCTGAAGCTCGAAATGATGTATCATGGAATGATGAATCGATTTCTGGAATTTGGGAAAGAAATTCTATATTGCAAAGCTATTGAAAAATGTTTTTGAATAATGGAAATGCAAATCCTTGGACACTTTGATTTGAAGTTCAAGATGTTGTTGAACTTGACATGGCATCTGACAGTTGATTGAAGCATTGATGTTCCATTTTTTAACATCTGTCCATATATATAGAACCTGAATGAGTTCATGATTGAGCTGCTTCATTCACATTGAGTTGCCATCAAGCATCCTTTGAGATATCTACATAAGATGATCAATTCTTGATCTAAGATATTCTTTTTATGATATGTGACTGCATGGATGTATTGTTGATATTTAAGATTATTGTTGATGAGCACATTTGAATGTTGCTTTAGTATGAGATCTGTCATGATATCTTGGATGAGAAGTCCATAGCACGACCAAGGTTGAGTACGATGTTGCTAGGATGGCTAGCTGTGAGGCAGGATGAAGAAGCTACTTAGAGAGTTGTCTGAGCATGATCTGGATATGACATGGATACATTACGATTACAGAGAGTGGGATCCAATTGGCAAAAAATCCCATATATATAGTTGGGTCCGAGATACTTTCATATATTGAATCAATGCATCTGTTCGAGACAAGCATAGGCTTGTGATTGACACCTCCTTGAGAGGGAGGATGATTATGGCATCCTTTTATGATTTATATGATTATTTATGATCTAACATGATATTTGATTTGATGTCTTCTATGAACAAGAAACAACTACTATTGAGATAAGAAGATACCAGATTTGAGTATGACGAGAGCAACGTTGATCGAGGACGCTAAGCCAACTCATCCTCCCTGTCTGAGCTCCCAAGGTGAGGAATTGAGACAAAGGGCTCCTGGGGTTGAGGGAACTCTAGACAATAGAGTATGATCCCTATCTATTACCCATAGGGTTGGAGATGTTGCTCCCCTATCTTCATAGGGTTGGAGAATGTTGCTCCCCTGTCTGGTCTTTGTAGAGTATACCCCAGTTGGCATCATACCCACAAGCAGGGCTTGTCGGGAATACCGCTCCCCATTTGGCCAACGGGTTGAGAGTGTACTTGGGGTGTACAACCCAAGTCGATTATGATGCAGGTGTTCTACCACATGACTATTCAGGGTCATCGATGGGAAGATCAGTAGGCAATAGGATGGGTTGAGATAACCCTATGCGCTTCTGGGTTGAGATTGAGCTCCTTGATGTGATCCCAGGGTTGAGTTGTGCTCCTCTGCGTGTTTGGATATCCTTTTGCTCAATATGGGGTTGTAGATGTATAGCTCCCCCATGAGATTTCGAGTTGAGATTGAGCTCCCTGATGTGGTTCTAGGTAGAGACGTGCTCCCTAATGATATGCTCACTGATGATGATTGATGATGAGATTCTGAGTAGTAGTTCGATGCACAGAGGGTGGTCGATTGAGCTTCCCTCCGATGTCAAAATTCTTCTTCTTTTAGATTCAAGAATGTTCAGCATATGAGCAAGAGTAATCAAGAGATAAGTAGGAATAAGCAAGGGGTAGATCGAGATGTACATTGATGATTTATGCTGATGGTCATGGAATGATGACTACATGACAGAGATGATAAGTGACGATTCGTGATGACAATTGAATGGCATATTGATCGATGGGAAAATATTGGCAGGTGGAAATCTCTCTAGTTGAGAGGGAGTGTTAAAATTATGCAAATATGGTAAAATTCCACTTTGGATAGCTCATTTCATGAAGATAATAATTGCAATAGATTCCACTTTTTGAGAGGACCAAAATCGACCTAAAGATCACCTCATTTGGACAAGCAGAAGTTGGTTTTTGAATTTATTTTATCCACTCATGTATATTGGAATAGGTCGGCCCTATGCACATGTACAATTAGACATGTTGACCTCAACATCAAGTGGACCCTCATGGAAGCCTATAAATAGAAGAGACCTCACACTCATTTGCGCACATTGATCAAGCCATATTCTCTTCTCTTCTATTGTCTTCGTTCACACAGGTCTGACGAAGAATGTTCGCATAAGGGTCCGAAGCTATAGGGTTGAAGCTCACACGGATCTAGGGTTTCTGTTTCTCAGGCGCACGCACGTAACTGAGTGTTTTTGTCCCTAGACGCACGCACATAGTGGTCAAGGGTGCGTTTGGGCAACCTCATATGCTCACATGTAAGCTAGAAGGGAGTGTCCAAGGTTTCTGAAGCAGATCGGGTAGTTTGGTCCCCAAACACATGCACAGAGTGGTCAAGGGTGCCTCTGGGATGCCTCAAACGCTCGCACAGTAGCCTGAAGGGTGCATCTTGGGGTTTGAGGCAGATCTGAGTGTGTTTGGTCCCCGGACGCACACATAGGAAATGTCCAAGGCTGCCATAGATGCTCGCACAACTCCTCCTTCGTGCAGTTGGGACTAAAAGATGAAATTTTAGTATTTTGAAGACTCCACCCAGTGACAGTAGTGTTCAGCAGTTGACTACAGACAGTGACAGCACATTATAGTCCTCAGAATCAGGCTTTTGAGTATAAGAATTATTAGGTTCATTTCATGGATGTCATAGTTGTTTTACTGGTTAGTTGCATACATGAAGATGTGGATCATTGTACTTGCTTTTGTTGAGACATTTGATGACGATCTAAGAATAAGAAGGGTTTGCAAGGGTTTTCCCCATAGTTGGTTTTGCCCTGGTCTTGGACCAATCCTGGTGTCTCTATGTGTACATACTTTTCTTCTGTTGTTCCTTTATGTTCTGTTGCATTGATGATGATGTTGTTCTTTCTACATAGTTGCATATGCTAATGAAAAATGATGTAAATCTGAATAATGTAATGGTGATATGGGGTGAACTTAATGTGTTAATGAAGAAATGCAATTATCTAAGCAAAGAACAATACAGCCCTAAGAAAAATTAACATCTAAGGCCTCGACATTCCCTCCTTTGCTTGGCTGCAGGCCCTATGGGTCTTCCTTTCCCCTCAACATCCCCTCGACCTCCCTTTGGAGTCTTGTCGCAAGTTTGTTGAGGCCTTTTTCCCCCTCAGCTGTTATGAATATAATTGATATAAAAATAATAAAATTAACGTAAACAATAATAATCATAATAAGGTTAAGTAAATAGTCATTAGTGATGAAAAGGCATTTCTTAAAGACATGACCATGCATGAAGAGGCACTCGCCTAGGGTATATAAATAAGCCCTCACCCTCATTTGTAATCATCTCATCAATTCTTTTATATAATATTCAATATACAATTACTTGTCCTACAATAAATGTCTTTGTCTTCGAAGTATTCTGAAGGTTATTGCTACTTATACAAACCTTGTTCATTACATTGGTATCAGTGCCACGTTCTCTGATCCTGGCCATTGGCCACTAAAGTCTCCATCAGCGTTGTTGTCGTTGTGATCAAAGTGTTTTCTATAGAGCTTCTAGAGTTTGTCCATACATTCCAACTCGTGATTTAGGCCTTTGGCCATAAAAAATTAAAGGAAAAAAAAATTTAAAAAGGAATTATATTTAAAAAAAAAAAAACGAGAGAAAAAAAGTTATATATACAAAAGAATTATTTTAAAAAAAGGAAAATTTAAAAAAACAGTTTAAGAAAAAATTATTAAAAAAATAAAAATATAAAAGGAACAAACAAACCATAAAGAAAAAAGGAAGAAGAAGAAAGACTATTAGCACATCACAACAGTGATCCACCACCGACTAAGCCACATCCTCCGCCACCAGGCCACTATCCACACTGTAGCCAACAATTCCAACCACCTTGTTATCCTTTCCCGACGGCCGCCATATACTACCGTCATTGCGACCATCCCTTCAAACCACCATCCTTGTCGTCACCCATCCATCCAACTTACCAACTCAACTTGACAACATACCCCTGCAGTACCAGTCAGCCTAATTTCCAGTCCGCCTGTCCAACGGATTCTTAGCTATTGTTGTATGCCATGTTCACTAGTGCGCTTTATTTCTATTTCACTCCAAGTCCCACAATCTTCCTCTTCTTCCACGATCCTTGTGTTGTCGTCTGCATACAGAATCACCCTATGTCTGATTCTCATCTTGACTGACTGTCACGTTTGTTTGCCCTACTTTGTCCACCATTGACTGCCCTCCTCATTGTAAAATTGTGTTTGTACCTATACAGTCATGTCACAATTTGGAGATTTTTACATACAGTTACGTTTGTACACAAAAAAAATAATAATAAAAAAGTTTTAAAAAAAAAGTTATTTCTAAGGTTTCTAATCTAAATAATTTGACGCCTTCATATTATTTATATATTAACTGAATTTAAGCAAGGCAACCATAGACCATTATATTGAATCAAGGTGTGATTTAATTCAAATAAATGTAAGGGTTCAAATAAACATTAGGGTATACATTTAAGTGCTTTGAGTAAGTCAAAGATTCTAAATGTATTTTTGAGGTATTTTTTTATGAATATTATAAAATATAAAATCTTTCTTTTGAGGAAAAAGAGAGTGAAAAGGTATATATTAAATATAACAATAACTTTTAAGGGGGCTCATTTAAACAATCAAAAAAAAAATTTGAAGCAAATAAGATAAATGGAACATTAATAAAAGGATTCATTACCAAGGATTGGAGTAAAAAAAAATTGAAAGTTATAGCCATTTTAAAAAAAAATGGAGTCTAATTCGAACAAATAAACTATGGATTCCATACATAACTCTACATTTTGGACTAGATATCCATTTTGTCAAACAAAGATCAGTATTCATCGATTTTTAAAAATCACACAACACTTTGTCCAAAATGTCGAAGATTGTTTACTTGGAAGAATATCAAGGTAATACCTAGATGCAAATTAAAAGATTAAAAGAAGAAATTGCAAAACTTCAACAAAATAATAAAACATCAGAAAAAACAAAAAACAAAAAATATATATATATAAAGATCTAGAAGATTGATTTTACGAAGAATCAACAAGTAATGAAAAAATTTGGCATCTAAGGGACCATAATGAAAAATTACTTGAGAAGGTCAAGGAGTCCAAAGATACCAAAAAATAAATAAATAAAATAAAAAATTAGAGGAAGAAAATAAATGTCTCGAGAAGAAATTCAATGAGAATCTATTAGAGAAAAACAAAAAAACACAAAAAAACAAAAAACATTGCACTTAAAAGACCTGAATCAAAGGCTATTAGAACAAATAAAAAGTACAAAGTATAAAGAAGGATACTAAGGACAAAGTCAACGATTCAGAAAATGATGAACTTTTACGTCTAAGAAGTCATAACGAAGCCCTACTTACACAAATAAAGAAGCTTAAAAGTCACAAGAAGTCACTAAATAACAAATTAGAACAACTTCAAGAAGAAGTATTGAAGTCTCCATTCATTTCAATCCAAGTTGAAGATAAACGAATAAATACCGATCCAGTCAATATGACAACTCAAAAAGAAGAGAAACCTATAGAATTTAAAACAAATTCAGATATTGCAGTTCAAAAAATGGAAATTCCAAGTGATGATTCAGTAACCAACTCAAAAACAACAATACATGAATTAAATCGAGAAATCACCACAAACAGATTAGGGCAATATCAAACTGCAAGAATTTATTATTGACATCCGAATCACAAGACCAAACAACTAAGTCAGTCTACATATTTAAACCATTTAGAATGGAAGCAACAAATTTATGTTCTAAGAAACACTGAAGTTTGCAGAATCCAATCCTATGATAACAATTCACTACAAATTTCCAGTCACCAGAAAGTTCCACAGAAGATTAATCTAAGATTGTCAGATCCATTCTCAGTCCGCAATTTTGTTTATCACTCAGAGGATCATATCGTCTTGTATCAACGAAGATGAAAGTACTGAGATGAGAAGATATTTGAAACGAGAAAAGAAATCAAGTCCTTTCATCAGTAAGCTTTGAGAACAAAGCTTTTTGAAGAGGAAGGTAATCTTATGAATATAATTCAAAACATTATAAAAATAGATTAATGTAAACAATAATAATCATAATAAGGTAAACTAAATAGTCATTAGTAATGAAAAGGCATGTCTTAAACACATGACCATTCATGAAGAGACACCTGCCTAGGGTATACAAGTAAACCCTCACCCTCATTTGTAATCATCTGATCATTTCTTTTATATAATATTCAATATACAATTACTTGTCCTACAATGCATGTCTTTCTCTTCAAAGTATTTTGAAGATTATTGCTGCGTATATGAACCTTGTTCGTTACATCGATCTGCCAACCTTGTCCCTTTGTGGCCCTCCGCTAGCCTTTTCTTCCCTCCGCCTGCATAATTCCCTCTCCATCCTCCTCCCTTGCCTCAACGCAGGCCTAACAAGCATTGCATCCTCCTTTCCAGCCCTTCTCCATCTCAATGCTAGCCCTCTAGGGCCTAGCGTTGCCCTATCTTGACCCTTATTTGCTTCTGTCTGATCATTAAATTTTTTTAACTAATTGTTGGTGGAGTTTTGCATATAAATTGGTAAGAATTGGTATTTTCAGGTGCTCCAACCATTAGGAAATTTTTCGAACAATTGGGCAAGTTTCTCCAAGGCCATTAAGCCTAAAGGTTTGATCTCCTAACCCTTATTACTTCATTGTTTTGCTTCAGCAAGTAAAATAATTCATAACAGTGGTAAAATTTCATTTAAGTTGGCCTAAAATAAATCCACGATTTGCTTCACACATTAAGGACTAAATTGCATAAGTTAGGCAATCATAATTTGGCATTAATCTATGAGTTTTGGTCACTGTGATCTCTACATGATAAGTCTGGTAATAAAAGTGGAAAATTGCATCTTAAGAAGGCTAATACATCTAAATTATTGAGTTGGCAAAGTAATTTGACACTTGGGTTCTCATTGCTCATATTTGGCTAATAGGTATTGTTGCCACACAAAGTGTCTAGGCACTGCGACAATGCTCAAAGTAAGGGTTGTCACTCTAATCCTTACTCACTTCGTTTAGACTCTCTCCTAGACAAGTCAAGGGTGGTAGTCCCTAAGGTGAATGAATGAGGAGACTTGAAGATGGAAAACCTGATGAATTTAGGACAAATCTTGGTCAACTGAGATGAATAGATTAAGCACAAGACACATCCACAGGATAGAAATGATTATAGACCAATGCCTTTATGTTCAATTAACCATAGATTAAGTAAAAACAAGTTATTCAAAGCAATTTACAAATGTGAAGAATAGTGACAATCATGAACGATTAAATGTAAACGCCCAAAACTCCATCATGCAAGAGATTTCAAATTTAAGAAAATTTAAAACCCTTGGACTATGACAAAATTGAAAAATATCCCTGGAAAATTACGTTGATAAACCCTCAGAGATCCAGATCTTACCCTCCAAGGTCTAGATCTGGACTCTACACAAGTTTCCTCCTCAAATCTGTAGCTGCATGACAACAAGAAACACCCAAACCAGTGTTACTTGGGAGCGGGAGCGGGAGCGGGGAGCGGGAGCGGAAGCGGGAGCGGGAGCGACCATTTTCAGAAGCTCCCGGTTTGGGAGCGAATCCCGGAGCGATTTTTTAAAAATATATATATTTTTTATATTTTTTAATTTTTGATACATATATGTCAACAAAAACATGTAGAATGATGAAATAGACATAAAAAACATAAAAAAACATAAATTGATCATTGAACCATATCACATCAATCATCTAGAAATTATAATCGTCATCAACCTTAGTAAAATAATAAATTAAAATAACATTCAATTCAATAACATTTATCATCATTGATCACCAAAGTAACAAGTTGTACTTGTAAGCCAAGTTTAACCATTACAAGAAGTAATATCGAAGATATTTCTAAGTCCTAACTTCTAACTGTTAACATGATATGAAATGTTAAAAATTTATAAAATGAAACATGAATAATGAGATGAAATGAAACAACTTTAGTCTTTCACAAAGCATCATATTCATAATTCACAATCATTACCAATGAGTTATAATTGCCAAGGCCCAACTTCAAACTTCAAATTTTCATTGTCACAGTGATATAATGTTTACAAAAAATATC
Organism: Pinus tabuliformis; assembly: GCA_031772625.1. Taxonomy (NCBI): domain Eukaryota; kingdom Viridiplantae; phylum Streptophyta; class Pinopsida; order Pinales; family Pinaceae; genus Pinus; species Pinus tabuliformis. The sequence continues at coordinate 736,503,152 of CM062807.1, forward strand.
ATAATGTCATAATGATATGAAAGAGTCAAGAGTCAAGAATCAAGGACTCAAAACTCAACACTGAACAGTTATGAAAACTAAAGTGACAAGTCTAATAGAAACTAAAAAAGACAAGTAAACTGTAAATCTACAAGTGGCCCTTGCCACGAGAGTCTCCAGGAGTATAAGTAGGTCTTGGCGGTCTTCTAGGAGTCTCCCTCCCAGACCGACGACCAGAACTCGAGCCTCCACGCGAGGGTGTCGATGGAGGTGGCGACAGCAATGGAACAAGACTCGGGCCCCGAGAACTGCTACTGGATGGTGGAGGTGGCATGGCTGCTGCAGCTGCTTCAGCTTCATCCCGTACAAGCTCATCTTCTAGTTCTTCCATATGTACAATGCCATCCTCTAAATTGTCGTCCTCAGGGTGACTGTCCCAAATTTTATATGTGGGATCTTCATTGGCCCGATCACAGTAATGGCTCAACAACCTCAAATTGTAGTGCACATAAACCAAGCTTTCTGCTCGGTTTTCGTTGAGCCTGTTTCTTTTCACATTATGTATATAACTGTAGGTGCTCCAACACCTCTCTGCAAAAGAAGAATTTACAACCTGTGCAAGAACTTTCAATGCCAATTTTCGCAAAAGTCCGTCGCCGCCATATGTTTCCCACCATGTGAGAGAATCAAATTTATCTTTGTCGTCCATTGCATGGAAGTTACCATACAAACCACTGCCAGTGAAGTATCTGCCTATTTCAAGGCGCACAGCTGCACATTCCTCCCTGTCAGGCACCAACTTTTCTAATGCATCCAGATATCCTTTAGTTACCTCTCGATCTAAATGGGGTTTGGTCCTAACACCACCCCCTGCTGCAGGTTTGCCCAACCAAGAATCTGAGTAGTATTTTGGCGTAAGGATATACGCCAAGCAATGTAGTGGAAGGTTAAGCTTTTTCCACCGTTCACACACACAATCGTGAATCAGATTGTACAAGTCGGGATCTCTGTTATTAACAATGTCTTTTATTTCCCCCAACATGGTATCCATTTGCTCATACACCTCGCCAATCACCGGTTTGTCTGTATCTGCAAACCGAATCATGTTATAAATTGGCTTGGTGAAATCCAATACCTGTCTCACAGCTGTCCAAAACTGCCCATCAAGAGCGGCCTCCTCCACCGTATCAAAACCTGCAATGTTAGCTACATTTGTAGCCCTTTCCTTTAACACCTGCCAATTTGGACTTGATACCATGCTAGCTAAACCCTCTCTTACCTTCAAAAGGCGCCTGAAGGTGAGGTAATAGCTACCAAATCTAGTCCTCGCAATCTTCAGCAACTCCAATCTCGAGTGACTGCGGAAAAGGCCATGGGTATTGCTATGATTTGTAATAAATTTTATCATTTTTTTCCTCTCTTGTACAAATCCCCAATCCATTGGTATTGTTCATTTTTGTTTTTGACAATATCATGCAACAGAAGGTTCAATGTGTGAACCAAACATCCAGACCAAAATATGTTCGGGTATCTATCCTCAATAATTGCTCCCGCTGCCTTACAATTAGGAGCATTATCAGTGATGACTTGGATGACATTGTATGGGCCAATACGCTCAATTGTTTCAAGCAATGCTTCTGCAATGTTGATAGCGGTCTTGAACTTGTCTGAGTAATCATGTGCAGCTAGAAAAATGGGACCACTTCGGGACACAGCAAGAACACTTATCAATGGCTTGCCTTTTACATTTGTCCATCCATCAGATACAATGGACACCCCATTGTCAGTCCAAGAACTTGTCATTTTATTCAAAGAATGTGATATTTTTGCTTTTTCATGATCAAGGCCAACTGTTCTTGCCTTGTCATACCCAGGGCTCTTGTATCCTTTAGGGGCATCATTTATGGCAGAAACCATTTCGTGCCAATAAGGTGAGCGTAGAACATTGAATGGTATCCCATTTGCATAGAGGAACCTGTAAATTTTTGAATCCACATCATTCCTACACCCCTCATCAAGGAAATCTGATATGCTTCTACGGCGTAAAGATGATGACCCTGAGCCTCCATGTCCATATCCACTGCCTTGGGAGGATGCTGAAGGAGTTCTTTGTGAGCTTGGTTCAAAGAAACCCCTTGATCTTTTTGCTTTGTATTGGGCGTCCTCCTCTTCCTTTATGTATTTGGCTCTATCAACTGTTGACACCCCGTTGCAAGTTCTGATTCCTATTTGTTTCTCTCCATCCCATGCCCTTTTCCCGCAAAGGTGTCTTCTCAAACGGGTGTATGAGCCTGTGAAATCAGTGTTGCAATGGGGGCAATGAAATTTAGTGGTTCCACCCCCTCTCCCTGTTTCAGGCCTCTGAACATATTTCCACAATGGAGTTTGGTCTTGTTTAGTTTTTTCACCCTCATGTTCACCCTCCACATCCTCCTCACTGGGGTTTTCACCTATTTGACTTCCTCCGGCTTCTTCATCCACCTCTTCAGGGTCAGGCCCCCTCCGTTTCCTACTCTCCACCACCATAATAACCAGAAAGGGGACCAGGAAGAGGAAAATGCCAATAAAAATGCTCAGGTCCATCGTGTTTGATGTTTGTAGGGTTTGAGTCTTGAATCTGCAAATTAATTTAGTTTATTGGGATTAATTCATTTAATTTATTAATTTAATTTAAATTAATGATCTTTAAACTCAAACAGGTAAATGAAACTAACCAAATTAACTACCTAACCAGCTAAACTAACTAAATGATTAAGTTACATACCTCTGCAAGCTTGCTCCTCGCTCCTTGGCACTTGCTCCTCGCTCCTCAGCTCTGGCTCCTTGCTCCTCAGCTCTTGCTCCAGCTCTCAATCTCTTGCTCAAGCTCTCAATCACTTGCTCAACAAAGTTGTAATGACAAGTTTTTGGCCCATTGGGCTTATAAAACAAAAAAAATTAGCTAAATTTTTTTAATTTTTCGGGTCCGGCGGAATTTTTTTCCTCTGAACCGCTCCCGGCCGGTTAAAAATCGCTCCCGGAGCGTTTTTTAATGCCCGGGAGCGATTAGGGAGCGATCGGGGAGCGATCGCTCCCGGGCATTAAAAAACGCTCCGGGAGCTCGGGAGCGATCGCTCCCTGAAACGCTCCCTATCAGAGCAGGGAGCGTAAATTTTTTTAAGGGAGCGCGCTCCCGAAAATCGCTCCCGTCCGGGAGCGATTTTGGGAGCGCGCTCCCGACCCGCTCCCGAGCCGCTCCCGCCCGGAGCGCGCTTCGGGAGCGGGTTCGAAGGGGGGGGGGGGCGCTCCCCCGCAACACTGACCCAAACGATATGTACAATGATAAAAAGAATAAAACCCAGAAAAATCCAAGTCAAAAAAAATAAAAAAAAAATTACAGATCTATGTACAAGAATGGTAGATCTATCAGATCTGAGGAGTATGAGTCCAACTCCACTCCCAGATCTGATAATCTAAGGCTCTCAACAACTAGATCTATCAATTTCCCACACATTTTTTTTTTAATTTTAAGGAGGTGCTAACTCAAAACCCTTATGCATCACCAACAAAATCTTATGATAAGCCCAGGATTAATTTTACTGGGCTCCTCAAAAAACACGGATCGGGAGTTGGCTGGTCCAACTAAAAACTTCCCCTAATGCCCGAGGATCTAAAAATCAAGATTTTCCTGCAAAACTCAATCCAGCCATTAAAATAGAGCGAGAAAATGATAATAAAATTCAGATAAATAGAGATACCTGCTATTACATTCAAAATTTAAATTATCACTTAAACCCCAGCGACTGAGCAAGATACCTGTACTCAAATCACTCTTCAAAAGCTATCATCAATGGCTAAAAAAAATTATGCATGAAAACAACACATCTTACAATATTCCCATGAAGAGTAACACCAGCAAAACTTAACCCCAAAGTCTTTATTTATTATCCGAAAAAAGATTACACAAGAGCTTCTTGCTAAGCACACGACTCAGAGGTCGGATAGATCCACTGACAAATGACTTCCTATTTAAAAATAAATCCTCCGATGGCTAGTTCAAGTGATCCTCGTCAAAGAAATCTCGACCGCTGATGAAGATTAAAATTTCTTTTAAATTCATTCGTCGAAATATTTAATTCTCGAGGAAATTTGAATTTTTTAACTGAATGCATTTTAATTAACTCAAAAATTAAATTTTTGAGTTAATTTCCCCAAAATTTTGACTTTGACTTAACCCCCAGAGATCAAAGGTTTAAAATTTATCAAAATAATTATTTTACCTTAGTCCTGGGACCTTTTAAAATTTAATTTTTAAAAACCAACAAAATTTGCCTTTGGAGAATTTAAATTTACGTAAGACCTAGAATTAATTAAATTTCTGGCTTAGGATTTTAATTAACTTTTTTGCCAGAAAAATTAATTAATTAACCTATGAAGAGATAAATTATTTTTCCAACCCTCAAGACACTTTACATCATCATTTTCATATTTTTTACATCATAAGGGAGAAAACCCATTTGTAATAGACCCTTACAAACTACTCATTTCTGCGACATAAATATAATCCAGTAAACCAAGCAATTTGTAATAAAATAACCTAACCAAATAGTTAGGATTATTCCCAAATTACTTTTACATAGACTCAATCTAAAACATTAAGACTCGCATAAGATCCTAGCAACAAAATTCATTCCAACTTTGGGGTATGACTAAAGAAAAACTCTGTCAACCATCCGAGAATGGATTGGTGAAACAAAAAACCTCCCAGAATGTAGATCGTCGCCAGAAAAGTAGGTTTACCTAGGTCGTTACATACATGACACAGATCTACTGAGATTATTTACATCATAATACATGCAAAATGCTTTTACATTATAACATCTTGGAAATCACGCTGATGATAATAGCTGAACAGCACTGACACATCAATCAGGCGATATCCCTTTCGCAAAAAAAAATGGGTGTACTACTATGGGTCGTTGACACGTAGTGGTCAACAGGTACTCATTTTACACTTGAAACTACTCTAAATTAAAAGTTACATATCGTTGTCATAAGTTAGTTTGATGCTCATTAAATCTCATTTTGACATAAGTAGCTTACTGTTGTCATAGATCTCTCTTGCTTGGGAAACATTGAAAGATAAGTTGCATAAGTGCTTTCATCGTTTTACATCATAGTTATTACTTGTTTTATGGTTCCAGGCTACTCTAAATTAAAAGTTACATATCGTTGTCATAAGTTAGTTTGATGCTCATTAAATCTCATTTTGACATAAGTAGCTTACTGTTGTCATAGATCTCTCTTGCTTGGGAAACATTGAAAGATAAGTTGCATAAGTGCTTTCATCGTTTTACATCATAGTTATTACTTGTTTTATGGTTCCAGGTGCTACTATGAAGAAGCTTGCTAAACATTGGTTATTTAGAATCTAACGTTGACTTTTCTCTTGTAAGCTCATTCATAATCTCTAAAGATCATTAACTTTTGCACCAAATTCACTCACAAAGCGCTTAACCAACTAAGCCCCTAATCTCATAATTTTGCTGAATGGTTTAGGCTACTTTGGGTAGTGAGATCTAAAATTGGCGTTGAAGTATCTTGTTTCAATTATCATTGAGAAATTTATTCTCTTGGTAATCCTTGCAATATTTTGGCATCCAAGTGATATTTACTTAAAGGCCTATTTGAATTTGTGTTAATTTACATTGAGCATATTTGGAATAATATTGGCATTTATCTTATTGAAATATCTTGGAAGCTTTTAATTGAAGCAAGAACATTGATAATCTTGTGGTAATAACCGTTGGTATCTTGTTAAGCATTGGTTAAATTAGTGCTTCAATTATCATTGAATAAGTTATTACGAGATTTTGGCACATCTCATAATTGTGTATTGTGGATTGGCACTTGGTAACTTGGCACATTTTCTTGTGGTTAAGATTGTATCTTATTGATAAGTACTTATTGATATAATTTAAAATCAAACCATAATTAATTACTTAAGCAACTGAAACAATCTTACCTCAAGAATCACTCAATCCATCTTGCATTGCATTGTAAGTCTAATGGCATTAATAACTTACCTCCAAGCATAATCTTGGTTGATAGACAGTTAGGGCACTCCTTTCTTAATTTAGCTTGAGGGACTCAACATTGTTTTTAGTGATTAACATGGTGACCTTGTAGTCGTCAAAGCCACAATAGGCATCAGGTGGTTGGAACACAAGGGGAGGTATCATTAATCAACCCTTTGCTCTCTTCCCGTTGGCTTCCATCCCAAAATCAACTCTAGAGACTAATTCCAAAATAGTTGAGTGAAAGGTTATACTTAGAATAGACATATAATTAAAAGTAATCAAGATTCTTGCATCACACATACGTCTTAAGATTTGCATAGCATATAGGTTAGTGAAGCATCCAAGCAGCGATTGTTCATCCGGTTACTTGGCATCTAATAAATATTAAGCAATAAGTTAACTCCATAAGGCACTGGTCTCACATTCAAATCTAATCTAATCTTTAATTCTTGCTAAAATTAACCATGTAGCTAGGCCATTCAATCGTGTCTCCCGGACTCGTTGGTTGCCAACTTGTCCTTCATCTTCACATTTCCATAAGGACTACCCCCCATAGCCTGTTGTTGGGAGACAACTAGAACGTAGTGGACGAGGATCAGAGTGACAACCCTCGCCCTGAGTCGTTGTCATAGTCCTATACAATCTGAGTGACAACATTTTTTGGCGCCGTTGTCGGGGACCAATTTATTGGACCTTTGCTTTGCAACATTCGTCTTAATCATAATCATCTTCTCATTATCTCATCGTTCCTTATCCCGACAATGTCACATTTTTTGGCGTCGTTTTTAAGGACCATCTTGTTCTCAGTGCTTCAATGACAATCTTCATAATCTTCTAATCCTTTCATTAGCCCGTCAAGCAACACATTTTTTGGCGCTTTGATATCTCACTAATCTTCTTATCACCTTGTTCACCTTTTTGTTTGCACCTTAGCACCTAGACATTTGGGTTAGTTTCCTATGTGGGTCGTGACTCCAATTATTCATCCATTTTTCTTAGATAGGAAGTTCTCCTTAATATCCATTTGCTTCTCCCTAACCAACTTTTTGGCTTCTGCCTTTTGGATTTTAGAGTTAGATTCATGTTCAAGTGGCGACTCCACTGCTTTCATTTCTTGCAATAATTTCTGCTAGAAGCTCGCTTCTTGTAGACATCTTGTTTATCCTGAACAAGGATCTTCCTTTGACATCCACTATCTCCTTTTCCCTTTAAACAAGTCATCATGAATGACTTGTTCACCCCTTGTCGTTTTACTAACATTCCTCATGATATGTTGGAAGGTGCCATTAATAATTTGCCTCCTTTTATGGGTAATAATGCAATCACCGCTAAAAAGCATCTCAGGAAGATTACTCATTGTATGGAAATAATCTATGGCTCTGCACATTATAATCATGAAGATATCAAAATGCGACTCTTTGTCCTTTCCTTAGAGGGTGATACTAAGAATTGGTTTTATGATTTTCCTGACAATTTCTTTGACTCTCTGAAAGATATTATTGATGCTTTTAAGAATAGATATGAAGATCAAGCAGGCTCACCTTGTGCCTCTAATACTATGAAGAAGGATGAAAGTGATCCTATAAAGGATCCAATTATCGAAGAAAAAGTTAAAGAAAATGTGCCACATCAAGTTGTGCCATATTGCAAACCTTGTGACCATTTTCACGATGAAACCACTTGTGTCGTTGCAAGAAGAATCCATGATAGTGGAAGGACAAGAACAAGTGATCAAGGGGATCTTATCAGGGAATTAACTCAAAGAGTTAGAGACATGCAATTCAGTGAAGCTCAGCTGATGGAAATCATGAAACATAACCAGCAAAATCACTCTAAGGAAATGAGATCCATGTCCATCAAGTTGAAAGCTATAGAAGAACAACATGCCGAGGAACTGAAGACCATGGAAATTAATCATTCTAATCAAATAGCCACCATGCAAAAGTATTTGATCACTATGGAAGCAAATCATAAAGAAGAAATGAATTATATTCAAGTAAATCATGATAAAGTGATAAAGGACATGGAAATCGGTTTTTAGAGCAAGTTGTCAACTATAGAAGAAAAACATGATGAGGAGCTAAAGATCATGAAAATTAATCACTCCAATCAGATGGCCACCATAGAGGAAAAGTGTGCTAAAAAGATGGAGGTTATGATGTCCAATATGCAAAATCATTTGATTTCCATAAAAGCAAATAATGACAAAGTAATAAAAGATATGGAAGTTGGTCAGATATGTCTTCAGAATAAGTTGTTGACCATGGAGGAAAACCATGCCAAAGAGATTAACGCTATGAAAGATGAACATTCTAAGCAGATGGATGCCATGAGAATTGAAAAGATCACTCTTCAGAATAAGCTGCAAATAATGGAAAAGATACAGGTACAAGAATTTCAGCATAGATCAGATGATGAAAGAAACAAAGAACCTTCGACAAATCACAATCTTCCCAGTCTGCCAAAACAATGCTCGTCTCAATGCAAAAAGGTCACTTGTCTCATTCATGATAAGTCAGCTCGAAGTGCCATGGTTGAAAAGGAAATTTGGAAAGATCAAGCTTATGTGTCTCCATTGACAGAGTATATCCATAATTAAATTGGGCATGCCTCAGATTTTTCATTCGAGTAGTTTCGAGATCAAGAAAGAAAATCTATGCCGGTCCCATTATTAGCATCACTACCCATCGGAAACAAAAATAAAAAGAAGAAAAGAATAAGGACGAGGTTTGATGCATCTGATGGCTGAGAGCAGCTCAATATTCGGATATGTCAAAGTCCTAGGATTTTTAGAAATCAACATGGCACATCCGAGAAGCAATGCACAGAACTGCCAAAAAGTCGGCAGATGCTCAGAATGCACTATGTTGAAGACACCTAATGCCATGGGGCATCTTTTGTATAGAATATCTAACCCTACTCCTTTTCATTTATGTCATTAGTTAGTTATATTTTATGCACTTATGTTTCATATCATTATATTTCAGTTTGTTAGAGTAGATTTTTTGTATTCCAGCATATTTACTATATATGCTTTGATGATTTCGATTTTGAATGAATATCTATTTGATGGACTTTTGTTTTCTTAGATGCAGGATTCTGGGATTGTCACGTTACTTCATGGAATCAACGTGTCCCCATATGGAGCCAGATGTTGCACACATTTTGTCAAAGTTCCAAGAAAGAAGTGGTGCCAAATTTTTTCAAAAGATCCGGATCATCAGCCAGCAGTTTTTTGAGTCATCGTAAACCCATTCTACAAATTTGTAATGTAAATGATACTAGTAAGACCATGTATGTATGTAACAACCTAGGCAAGCCTATTATTTGGCGATGAATTTCATCCTAGAAGGTTTTTCGTCTCACTGATGATCTGTGTTTCTAAACACGAATGGTTAGCAGAGTTTTTCCCTCCAGTCTTGCTCGAAATCTAGGGGGGAATTTATTGTCAAAATCTTAAACGAGTCCTAGTGTTTTAATCGAGTCTTTTGTAAAAGTGATTTGGGAATAATTTAAGCTATTTGGCTAAATTATTTTATTACAAGTCACTTGGTCTACTAGATCATATTGTGTTGCAAAAATGGGTAAGTTTTATGAGGGTCTATAACGAACGGATTTTCCCCCTTTGAGGGTTGAATTGTTGTATTATTTGATATAAAAAAATATTTTTGTGCATGGTCCTTCGCAATCAGACCCCATGGCTAAAGTATTAGAGGGTAGAAAAATAATTAATACCCTCATGAGTCGATTAATTAATTTTTCTGGCAAAAATAAAATTAAATCCTAAGCAAGAAAATTAGTTAATTTAGGTTCAAAATTAAAATTTTAGAGAAATTAATTTCTCCAAGTGGAAAAATTCGTGGGTCTTAAAGAAATAGTTTTTGGAGGTCCCCCACCAAGGAAATATTGGAAATTTCAAGAAAAATTGGACTCTTGAACCTTGGTGGTTGAGTCAAAGTTATAATTTTGAGGAAATTAGTTCAAAATAATTATTTTTGAAATAATAAAAAATAGTTTTAATGAGAAATTCGAAATTTCCTCAAAAATAATTGTTTTCGAAAACAATTATTAAAAAATTATTAAAGATTTATGGACGATCAAGATTATTTTGATGGGGATCAAGCCAACTAGTCGTTATTTTCCACTTGGAGGAATTTCTCTACAAATAGAGGGCATTTTGCCTCTATGTAGCATCTTGATCTTGAGCTCTAGTTTGATGTAACTTTGTAAATGATGGTGTAAAGCCACTATCCTGCTGGGAACATTTTGATTATCTTAATAAAAGACTTTGTGGTGCAGTTCATGGTGTCTCTGTCTCACTGATTTATGGTATGTGTTGGGTATGTGCATTCCTATATTGTGCTTCAAATATTAATTAAATTGTTATTTCATTGTAGATGATAGGAACATTATATTGGTAAGTTTTGGGCTTATCTTGGTGATCTGATTCATTGTGCGTTCTAACGGTTTCTTCTTGAGCAAATATATAGAGTTTGTAGGTTCCCCGACCCTTGGGCTCTAAGTTCACGAATTGCGGGCACAAGCTTACTATTGCTTGGATCTAAATATTTTATGTGATTTTCTAACCTCGATAAGGTTGTGGTTTAACATTTATTTTTCGAAATACATCTAGCCATTGTCAAGATCTATAAAAAATCTATTCTTCAAAATCTTTCTAAGCATTGTACACTTGTATATTTTGTAAATATATTTTGTATTAATAATTTTTGTAAATAATTTTTTTTTAGCCCTTGTTTTACAGTTGAGGTTTGGGTTTTGGGGTTTTTTGAATTTTTGTATATATTGGGGTTTTGGGCACTTGTTTTTTGGTGATATTCAAGAAGATTTTCTTGGTTAGACCTAGATCTAGACCCTTGAGGGTAAGATCTAGTCTCTAGAATTTTTACAGGGCCAATAGTTGAAGAATTTAGCAGTGAAATTGAAGATCTGAAGCAAATTCGAATTTTGGGCAAGGGTTTCAAGTTTTTTGAGGCCTCTAGGCCCATCTTCCTACCCCACCCTAGCCGCCTAACCTTCCTTTCCTTAGTCGTTGCTCCTTTTTCCCTCTAGCCCTAAGCCGCATGCCTATTTTGGCCTTCGTGGCCTTAACGTAGCCCCTTTAAGGGTTGTTGTCACCCTTCTAGGCCCCTTAGGCCTTCGCCACAGGCCTCGATCTGCCTTCCTTTGCTTGGCCGTGGGCCCTGTGGGCCTTCCCTTCCCCTCAGCATCCTCTCGACCTCCCTTTGAAGTCTTGTTGCAGGCCAGTTGAGGCCTTTTCCCCCCTCGCCCTGCCCTCCTTGTCCCTCTGTGGTCCTCCGTTAGCCTTTTCTCCCCTCGGCGTACATATTTCCCTCTCCATCCTCCCCTCTTGCCTCAACGCAGGCCTAACAAGCCTCACGTCCTCCCTTCCAGCACTTCTCCATCTCAACGCTAGCCCTCTAGGGCCTAGCATTGCCCTATCTTGATCCTTATTTGCCTCTATCTGATCATTAAATTTTCTGAGCTAATTGTTGGTGGAGTTTTGCAAAGAAATTGGTAAGAATTGGTATTTTCAGGTGCTCCAACCATTGGGAAAAATTTTGGACAAGTGGGCAAGTTTCTCCAAGGCCATAAGGCCTAAGGGTTTGATCTCCTAACCCTTATTACTTCACTATTTTGCTTCAGAAAGTAAAATAATTCATAACAGGTAAAATTTCATTTAAATTGGCCTAAAATCAATCAACGGTTTGCTTGACACATTAAGGACTAAATTGCATAAGTTAGGAAATCATAATTTGGCATGAATCTATGAGTTTTGGTCACTGTCATATCTGCATGAGAAGTCTGGTATAACGGTGGCAAATTGCATCTTAAGAACGCTAATACATCTAAATTATTGAGTTGAAAAGTAATTTGACACTTGGGTTCTCATTGCTCATATTTGGCTAATAGATACTTCTCATTTTACACTTGAGAGAGCTCTAAATCAAAAGTTACATACTGTTGTCATAAGTTTGTTTGATGCTCATTAAATCTCATTTTGACATAAGTAGCTCACTGTTGTCATAGATCTCTCTTGCTTGGGAAACATTGAAAGATAAGTTGCATAAGTGCTTTCATTGTTTTACATCACAGTTATTACTTGTTTTATGGTTCTAAGTGCTATTGTGAATAAGCTTGTTAAACATTGGTTATTTAGAATCTAACATTTACTTGTCTCTTGTAAGCTTATTCATAATCCCTGAAGATCATTAACTTTTGCACCAAATTCACTCACGAAGCGCTTAAACAACTAAGCTCTAATCTCATAATTTTGTTGAATGGTTTAGGCTACTTTGGGTAGTGAGATCTAATTGGCGTTGAAGTATCTTGTTTCAATTATCATTGAGCAATTTATTGTCTTGGTAATCTTTGCAATATTTTGGCATCTAAGTGATATTTACTTAAAGGCCTATTTGAATTGGTGTTAATTTACATTGAGCATATTTGGAATAATATTGGCATTTATCTCATTGAAATATCTTGGAAGCTTTTAATTGAAGAAAGAGCATTGATAATATTGTGGTAATAATCATTGGTATCTTGTCAAATATTTGGTTAAATAATTCTAAGTTCTTCAATTATCATTGAATAAGTTATTACGGGAGTTTGGCACATCGATTGTTGAATAATTGTACATTGTGGCATTTATCTCATTGAAATATCTAGGAAGCTTTTAGTTGAAGCAAGAGCATTGATAATATTGTGGTAATAATCGTTGGTATCTTGTTAAACATTGGTTAAATTAAGTGCTTCAATTATCATTGAATAAGTTATTACGGGAGTTTGGCACATCTCATAATTGTTTAATAATTGTATATTGTGGGTATCTATTGTATCTTTATTGGCACTTGGTAACTTGGCACATTTTCTTGTGGTTAAGATTATATCTTATTGATAGGGTGCTTGTTGGTATAATTTAAAATCAAGACATAGTTAAGTACTTAAGCAACTTAAACAATCTTGCCTCAAGAATCACTTAATCCATCTTGCATTGCATTATAAATCTAATTGCATTAATAGCTTACCTTCGAGCATAAGCTTGGTTGATAGACAGTTAAGGTCCCCCTTTCTCAATTTAACTTGAGGGATTCAACACCTTTTTTACTGTTTGACACAGTGACCTTGCAATTGTCAAAGCCACAGTATTTGCAGTGCCGGAGGCATCAAGTGGTTGGAACATAGGGGGAGGTATTGTTAATCAAGCATTTGCTTGCTTCCAGTTGGCTTCCATCCCACAACCTACTCTAGAGTTTAATTCCAAAATAGTTATGTTAATGTTTATACTTGGAATAGGCATATAATTAAAAGTAACCAAAATTCTTGCATAACATCTAGGTCTTAGGATTTGAATAGAATATAGGTTAGTGAAGCATTCAAGCAACGATTGTTCGTCTGGTTACTGGGAATCTAATTAATAATAAGCAAGAAGTTGACTCCATAAGGCACTCGTCTCACATTCAAATCTAATCTAATCCTTAAATCTTGCTAAAATTAGCCAAGTAGCTAGGTCATTCAATTGTGTCTCCCTGACTTGTTGGTTGCCAACTTGTCCTTCATCTTCACATTTCCATACTTACTACCCCCCATAGCATGTTGTTAGGAGACAACTAGAACGAAGTGGGCAGGGATCAGAGTGACAGCCCCTACCCTGATTCGTTGTCTTAGTACTCGTACAATCTAAGTAACAACAAGTCTCACAATCGATCATCAACTTGACCCTCCACGCATTTTAAACAGAGATCATGGATCAATCGGGTGTTAAGCGACGAATTGATCGCCATTAGTATTGAGGTGAATATGAGTTGTCAGATGACTTTATGTGTAGAACATATTATGGTCGTCGGATTCCAATGCAACTAATGCATATTAAAGAAATAATGCATACTAAAGAAACACACTACGAGACACACTTTTACCTTATAGACACATTAAACCAAGTTGAACTTAACCAGTGTTGCGGGGGAGCGCTCCCCCCCCCGCTCCCGCTCCCAATCTGCGCTCCAGGCGGCAGCGGCTCGGGAGCGAGTCGGGACCGCGCTCCCGATAAAAAAAATTGCGCTCCCTGCCAATTTAGGGAGCAACATCGGGAGTGTCGCTCCCGGAGCGAATTTTTAACGCTCGGGAGCAATCGGGGAGCGAACGCTCCCAAGCGTTGAAAATTCGCTCCGGGAGCAAATCGGCCAATGCCAGGAGCGATCCGAGCGGAAAAAAAGCCGCGGACGCAAAAAAAATTCCAATTTATAGAAGAAAAAAAAATAAAAAATAAAAATAAATAAATAAATTTAAAAACCCAATGGGGCAAACAAACATTTCATTATCACTTGAATGAGAGCCAGAGCAAGGAAAGCAAGAGTAAAGGAGCAAGGAGAAGCGAGGAGCAAATGCCGAGGAGCGAGGAGCAAGCCTGCAGAGAGGTAAGTAACTTAGTAATTTAGTTAGTTTAGTTAGTTTAATTTAGTTAGGTAGTAATTTATGTAGTTTAATTTAGTTTATTAACTATATTTAGTAAAAAAATTATGAATCTAAATTAAATTAATAGATTAAAATTATTAAATTAATTAATCTAAATAAATTAAATTAATTTGCAGATTCAAAAGCCTACAAATATCAAACATCATGGACCTGGCTATATTTCTTGTGATTTTCCTCTTCTTGGTCCCTTTTATGGTTATTATGGTGTTGGAAAGTAGGAAACGGAGGGGCCAAAATAAAGAGGGGGATGAAGAAGCTGGAGAAAGTGGATTTGATGAAAACCTTGGTGAGGAGGAGCTGGAGGAGGGTGAACATGACTCTCAAAAAACTAAACAAGAACAAACCCCATTGTGGAAATATGTTAACAGGCCTGAAGCAGGGAAAAGGGGTGGAACCACTAAATTTCATTGCCCCCATTGCAACAATGATTACACAGGTTCATACACCCGTGCCAGAAAACACCTCTACGGGAAAAGGCCATGGGATGGAGACAAACAAATAGGAATCAAAACTTGTCCAGTGGTGTCAGCAGCGGATAGAGCCAAATACATAAGGGAAGAGGAGGAAGCCCAATACAAATCAAAAAAATCAAGGGGTTTCTTTGAACCAAGCTCACAATCACAAGCACAAAGAACTCCTTCAACATCCTCCCAAGGCAGTGGATATGGAGGCACAGGGTCATCAGGTTTAAGGCATAGAACCATATCAGGTTTCCTTGATGAGGGGTGTAGGAATGATGTGGATTCAAAGGTTTACAGGTTTCTCTATGCATGTGGGATACCATTCAATGTTCTTCGCTCACCTTATTGGCACAAAATGGTTTCTGCCATAAATGATGCCCCTAAAGGATACAAGATCCCTGGGTATGACAAGGCAAGAACCGTTGGACTTGATCATGAAAAAGCAAAAATATCACATTCTTTGAATAGAATGACAAGTTCTTGGACTGACCATGGGTTGTCCATTGTATCTGATGGATGGACAAATGTAAAAGGCAAGCCATTGATAAGTGTTCTTGCTGTGTCTGTTAGTGGTGCCATCTTTCTAACTGCACATGATTACTCAGACAAGTTCAGGATTGGCATCAACATTGCAGAAGCATTACTTGAAACAATTGACCGTATTGGGCCATACAATGTCATCCAAGTCATCACTGATAATGCTCCTAATTGTAAGGCAGCGGGAGCAATTATTGAGGATAAATACCCCAACATATTTTGGTCTGGATGTTTGGTTCACACATTGAACCTTCTGATGCATGATGTTCTCAAGAACAAAAATTCACAATACCAATGGATTGGTGATTTGTACAAGAAAGGCAAACAAATGATAAAATTTATTACAAATCGTAGCAATACACATGGCCTTTTCCGCAATCACTCGAGATTGGAGTTTTTGAAGATTGCGAAGACCAGATTTGGTAGCTATTACCTCACCTTCAGGCGCGCTTTGTAGGTAAGAGAGTCATTGGCTAGCATGGTATCAACTCCACATTGGCGGGTATTAAAGGAAAGGGCTACAAATGCAGCTGACAGGCAAGGTTTTGAACTAGTGGAGGAGGCCGCTCTTGATGGTCAGTTTTGGACAAGTGTGAGGCAAGTGTTGGATTTCAACAAGCCCATTTATCACATGATTCGATTTGCAGATACAGACAAACCAGTTATTGGCGAGGTGTATGAGCAGATGGATACCATGTTGGGGCAAATAAAAGATATTGTTCATAACAGAGATCTCGACTTGTACAAAATGATTCACGATTTTGTGTGTACAGTGGAATAAACTTAATCTTCCACTACATTGCTTGGCGTATATCCTTACGCCAAAATACTACTCTACATCTTGGTTGGGCCAATCTGCACCAGGGGGTGGGATTAGGACCAAACCCCATTTAGATGCAGAGGTAACTAGTGGATATTTGCAAGCATTGGAAGAGTTGATACCTGACAAGGAGGAATGTGCAGCTATGCGCCTTGAAATAGGCAGATACTTCAGTGGCACTGGTTTGTTTGGTACCTTCCATGCAATGGAAGACAGAGACAGATTTGATGCTCTCACATGGTGGGAAACATATGGCGGCCATGGACTTTTGCCAAAATTGGCAAAAAAAAGTTCTATCACAGGTTGTGAATACTTCTTCTGCATAGAGGTGTTGGAGCACCTACAGCTTCATACACAATGTGAAAATAAACAAACTCCATGAAAATCGAGCAGAAAGCTTGGTTTATGTGCACTACAACTTGAGGTTGTTAAGTCATTACCAGTGTTTTCAAAACCGTTTTTAAAAACCGATTACCGGTCTAACCGGCTGGTTAGCAAGGCCACCGGCCAAAAAATCCGGTTGGAAAGGCCATTTCGCCATTTTTTTGCCCTAACCGGTGAAAACCGGCCGGTTTGTATCAAACTGGCCGGTTCTGTCCTAAACCGGCCGGTTTTAGGCACGCCCACTGTAAAGTTATAAAAGCATATTTTTTACTATGTTTTAGGGGTTTTGGGGGGAAACTAAGGGTGTTTCAACCCTAACAATGTTGGAAATTAATGGTAATGTTAAATTCTTAAAGTAAAAGTGACATTTTCTTTAATTTTCATTTTCATCCTTTTACTTAAATTTTTAACATTACCATGAAATGACTCAGGATGTTTGAGAGTGGTTTCGACCTCATTGGATTTCATATGGAGAAACTAGAATTTTAGATTTCACTCAAAATTCAACAGACTTAATGGTTTTCAGGATTTCATGGTTTGGGGGTAAACAATGAATGCAATCAGAGCTCCAAATGATGAGCAAAACTCCTGATCTAGATCCCATTGTGTTGGACGATATTGATCCAACATCAGAATGGGTGGAGGAGACTGAAGAACCTGTGTTTGAGGCTGATTTTGATATCGACATGGCTTTAGCAGGGGATGAAGCAGATTATGTGGTGGCATCAGAACCAGGATCAATGGCGGCATCAAGGAAAGGCAAAGAACCAATGGAAGACTCTAGTCATGCAGGTCAACAAACTTGTGCTTCCATTAGGTCCACTTCTATTGTCATTGGTGGCATTGATACTGAGGTTGCAGATCAGGCTGAGGCATCCTCAGACTCTGAACCAAATGATGTCTATGTAGCTCCTGATGATGATCCTGTGTCTAGTAGTGGTGATGAACTTGATGATTGATCATGTGTACACTGTAGACTTGTAGTAGGCCAATGGCCTCATAGCTTGCAACATTGTTTTTGGACTTTATAGGCCACTTAGAGCCTCATTTCTTATGTATTTTGCTATTTTGTCGATGATATGTATTGCACTCAACGCCATTTTGATATATTCACCTTTACATAGTATATAAATGAGCAAACTTTGCATATTTTGTCTCTATTGGCTTGGAATCATGGTTTTACATCTTAAAAATAGTTTGTTTCATTAAAAATTAATTATTTAATGTATTTTTTAAAAACGGTTCGTTTAGACCAAACCAGTCCCAGTTAGACCGGTTCCGGTCGGTAAACCGGTTCATTAGGTGGACCGGTCTGGTCACCGGTTCCGGTTTTAAAAACATTGGTCATTACTGTGATCGGGCTTATGAGGATCCCACATATAGAATTTGGGACAATCACCCAGAGGATGACAATTTGGAGGATGGTATAGTGCATCTTGAAGAACTGGAAGAGGAACTTATAAGGGATGAAGATGAAGCAGCTGTAGCTGCAGCAGCCATGCCACCTCCACCTCCACCATCCAGTGGCAATGCTCGAGGTCCGAGTCTTGTTCCTTTGTTGTCGCCACCTCCATCTACACCCTCACGTGGAGGGCATGTGCCTTCTAGTTCTGGTCGTCGGTCTGTGCAGGAGACTCCTAGAAGACCACCACGACCTGCTTATACCCCTAGAGACTCTCGTGGCAAGGGCCACATGTAGATTTACAGTTTACTTGTCTTTTCTAGTTTCTATTAGTTTTCATAACTGTTGAGTCTTGAGTCCTTGACTCTTGACTATTTCATATCATAATGATATTTTTTGTAAACAATATATGACTGTGACAATGAAAATTTGAAGTTTGAAGTTGGCAATTATAACTCATTGGTAATGATTGTGAATTATGAATATGAGGCTTCGTGAAAGACTAAAGTTGTTTCATTTCATTTCATTATTCATGTTTCATTTTATAACATTCCATTTCATGTTAACAGTTAGAAGTTAGGACTTAGAAATATCTAAGATATTACTTCTTGTAATGGTTAACTATTAAACTTAGCTTACAAGTACAACTTTGGTGATCAATGATGATAAATGTTATATATTGAATTTTCAATTTTGAAAGCTTGAAGTTGAAACTTTAAGATTGAATTTGATGAATCATGATTCACGAGACTCATTATGTTGCAGTTGTAATATGTATTTTACTAACTTGTGGACATGGTTGATGAAGATTATAATTTCTAGAATCTAGATGATTGATGTGATATGGTTCAATGATCAATCTATGTTTTTTTATGTTTTTTATATCTAATTCATCATTCTACATGGTTTGTTGACATATATGTATCAAAAATATAAAAAAATATATATATTTTTAAAAAATCGCTCCCGGATTCGCTCCCAAACCGGGAGCTTCTGAAAATGGTCGCTCCCGCTCCCGCTCCCAAGTAACATTGAACTTAACCAACTTCTAGGTGTTTGAATATCCTAACATCCCCCCTCAAGAGAAATTTGGGATAGGATTGAAGGATTTACGAAAGTGACACTATATGAGAAGGGAGGAGGCATCAATGCATATCTCCCCTTAATGACAACTTCTTGAACTCAAAACATAGATCGAAGTTTAGAAACTTTGCTTCTATAAGAGACTTTGTGAAACATGTCTACAACTTGATCATTTGTAGAGAAAATGAGCACTTCAATAACTCAATTATGAATGAGCTTTCTAATGAAGTGAATATGTAGCTCAATGTGTTTACTACGCTAATCTGAATTAGATCTTCGGTGAACTTGATGACACTGATTCTTGCACGAGAGGGTGGTTGGATGCTGCTTCTAGAGTCCAAACTTTAAAAGGATCTATAGGAGCCACAAGAATCCTTAACTTACATTAACCACTACTTGGTACTATGCTTTTGTTGGAGAAAAAGCAATAGCTTGCTTCTTTTTACAAGCCCAAGTGACAGGTCTAGAATTGAAACTGAAATCATAGCCTGCATTAAAATTTCAGTCATCAAGGTTTCCAACCCAATCTGAATTAGTAAATCCAACCAACAAAGGAGTCCCCCCTAAACTGTGACATATCCAAACTAAATTGTACCTCAGAAATACCAAAGTATCTTTTTCATTGCTTTCCAATGACTTCCATTTTGTGTTTGCATATACCAAGCAACAAGACCAACGACAAAGGAAATATCTGGCCAAGGTTGAGTCAAATATAAGAAGCTACCAACAAACTAATGGTACAAAGTGGCATCAACTTTATGTGTAGTGCAGGTGGCAACAAGTTTGACTTCAGATGGAGAGGGAGAAGTGGATGGTTTACACTCTTCCATGTGAAAACGATGAAGAAGATCACATGCATACTTAGATTGGGAAAGAGAAATTCCTTCCATGGGTCGCAATACTTGGAGGTAAGGAAAATAATGTAAAGGATTTGTGAAAGCCTCAAGACTTCTTGACTTGCATTAGCCACTACTTGGTACTTTCCATTTGTTGAAGAAAGAAATAGCTTGCTAGGTCTAGAACCAAAACTTAAAACATAACCTGCATTAAAAATTCATTCATCAAGGTTTCCAACACAGTTTGAATTAGTAAAACCAACCAACAAAGGTGTTCCCCCTGAACTATGATATATCCCAAACTAAATTGTACCTCGTATATACCAAAGTTTCCTTTTCGCTTTTTTAGTGACTTTCATTGTCTGTTTGCATATAGCAGACAACAAGACCAACAACAAAGGAAAAATATTCGAACAGGGTTGAGTCAAATATAAGAGGCTACCAACTGATAGTGCAAAGTGGCATCAACTTTAGGTGTAGTGCAGGTGGCAACAAGTTTGAGTTTTTTATACTGAAAGGGAGAAGTGGAGGCTTACAATCTTCCATGTGAAAATGACGAAGAAGATCACATGCATATTTAGATTGGGAAAGAGAAATTCCTTCCATGGGTTGCAATACTTGGAGGTAAAGAAAATAATGCAAATTTCCCAAATTTGTCACATCAAACTTCTTCTTAAGGCTTGATTTTACATGGATTAGAAGTTTAGGGTCACTTCTAGTGAGGATAAGGTCATCAACATAAAGAGCAAGGATTATAAGATGGATTCCTTGCTAATTTTTAATACAAGATCTAATTTGATTTTCCTAGCAATTTATTTTTTACCCAAAAAATACTCGCCCACAAAAAATCTTTTTGAAAACTCTTGAAAATAAATACACTGGGGTTTTAACTTCACATCTTTGCAATGGAAATAAAAACAGAAAATCAATCACAATAACATTAAAAATTTGCCCTACAAATTCTCTTTCACTTTTCTATTACTCAAGAAAATTAGGGCTCTTATACAAGGAAACTAACCCTCAAATAATACAAAGAAAATACAACAATTTAAATCCTAGAAATAACACCTAAAAATTTTAGTTTGTTGGAAAAATTCAACCCCTATACATTTTTGGCCCCTAGAAAAACTTAGTTCTTCCTCTTGCGTTTAGCCTCCTCTTTTCCACCTATATAGTCCCTTCTGCACTAGAGAAATCAACCTCTTTCTCCTAGGTTGTATGAACCCCTATACAAACCTCCACAAGAAATTGGCCTCTTCACTCTCAAAGATGTCGGCCCCTTATTTCCTTTTACTGAAATCTTCTTTCTGCACACTTTTCTTCTTATCTTCAGATTTGAGTCTCTTAATCACACTTGAAAAAATTGCTCTGCCAAGAATTCAGTGTTTTCTTCCTCTCCTTAGGCTCCTTTTATAATTTCTTATTGAGCTAGATCTCAAACCCTAGATCCCCTAAGTGACGGATGGATAGGATTAAATCTGAAGCCTTGATTGAGATCAATGGTTGAGATTATATCTAGATCACTTAAATAATTGAGTTATTTATCCTTAGAAAGTTACCTAAATAGGAAACATTATTCAATTAAATTAATTAATGTGCTTTTCTTAAGTTAGCCTTCAGAAGGAAACCATGAAATTCAGTTACTTCTCATGAGCAAGCACCTAAAGAGAATTTTAGACATCTTCCACATGCTTGACACCTAGCCTATGTAGAAGCACCTGCCCACGCTATAATCATCAACATTCCTACATTCTTGGTGTAGACTTTGGGGTTATAATGACATCTTCAGAAGTTGGTGTCAAGAAGAAATCTATCCATTTTTTCATACCAAGCTTGAGGAGCTTGTTTAAGACCATAGAGAGATTTCTTAAGGTGGAAAACAAGGCTTGAGTCATTCTAAACATAGCCAAAAAGTTGTTCCATTTATATTTCTTCTTGTAGATCCCCATGCAAGAAGGAAGATTTAATATATGTCTGACGAACCTCCCAGTCATGTGAGGTTGTAAGGGTTAAAACAAGGTGGATGAAATTCATTTTGGCAACAAGGAAAAAGGTTTCATTGTAGTCAATTCCTTCAACTTGAGATAATCCTTTAGCAACTAACTAGGCCTTATGTTTTTCAACACTTCCATTTAATGCATAGTTAGTTCTATACACCTATGTACATCTAACAAATTGTTTTTCCCTTTGGAAGAGGTACAAGTACCCAAGTATTTTTCACCATTACGGGATGATATTCATCATGCATTGTTGTTTCCCAGTCGGCATGGCTTTGTTTATAGATTGGGATTCTCTAAAACCTGAGCCAAAAGAGGGAAGACTTGCTAGAATTGTGAACAAGTATGACATTGATTTGTAAGATCATCGGCAGGTCACTAGCTGCTTCTTGTGTTGAAAGGACCCATTGAGAAAGTTATGTTGCTAGTGCAAGTTCATGTTCAATGGAATCCTCTTGAGGAAAGTGAGTATGCAGAGTTTGGTTTTCATCCTCATTGTCATCATTTGAAGAAGAAACTAGCATAGGAACAATAGGTGGCACAAATAAAAAACATGGATGGCAGAACGAAGAGGGTACAACCACTGAATCAGGCTCGTATGCCAAGAGATTTTCGTCAAATGTAAAATCTCTTTTAGTGATTATTTCATTAGAGTGAGGTTGAAGAAGTCTATAACCCTTTACATCTTTAGAATATCCAACAAAAATACACTTTTCACTTTTAGGTTGTAAATCTTTCCTTTTTTCATCAAGAATGTGAGCCCATGCTACACTACCAAAGCTACATAAGTGGCTTACATCTAGCTTAATATTATTCCATGTTTTGGTGTTATAATTTTTAGAGCCTCTATGGGGGGTGTGATTTACTATGTAATTTGTACACTTGATTTCTTCCGCCCAATAATAAAGACTTAATTCTTTCCATTAAATCATACAACTAGCCATTTCCTTTAATGTACAATTCTTTCTTTTAGCGACACCATTTTGTTGTGGTGTGTATGGAACAATATATTACATTCGCAGGCCCTGTATAGTTTAGTAAGTTGTGAATTTGTTGTTCACATCTCGACCTCCATAATCTGTTTTTAATCTTTGCAGTTGATATCGAGATTGTTTTTCTACAATGGCCTTTTAGGCCAAGAAGAAGTCAAAAACTTCTCTCTTAAGTTTTAAGAAGTAAACCCAACCATGTTTGGAGTAGTCATCAATGAAAATTAAGAAGTATTTGAACCCAAAGAAAGAAGAAAAAGAATGTGGAACACAAAAATCATTGTGAACAAGCTGTAAAGGGGCTGAGGCATGACAAGAGGCACATTTGTCAAAAATGGTCATCAAACACCCATACATTAGTGTAACACAAAGTTACAAACCACCTTTTCGGAATATATTGGAAGCGGACAAAGAATTAGTGAAAAGAGATAAATTTGTATTGTTAAATATTTGATGTGGAATTTTGAAGCCAAAATATTAGAGCAATGTTGTTGTCAAATTCATACAAAATTAAAAACATGCCTCATTAGAGTAGTTTATACAGTAAATGGACATGAATTTTTTAATTCAGAACTTGATGCTTGGGGCATGACAGACATCCAATTTAAATTCATTTTTTGAGCTGAAGATTGAATCTTTAAACTCTACTTTGACATTACCCTTTTCCACTTCCATGGGTGGTATATTAATTTTGCTAATTTACAGAGGACTTCTCACTTTTCAATTGATAGGGGTTAGTGATGATTGTCAAATTTCAAGTTTCGAAGTCTCAATTTGATTTTGAGGATTACGGTTTATTTAAGAATTTGATTTTGTGGGTTACAATTTATTCAAGATGTTGGATTGGGGATTCAATGATTTTGTTGACATGAATCACTAAACATTTTTTTATGAATTTTCATGATTGATTAAGGATATTGGATTGGACAATTTCACCTTTAGACTCTAGAGGTTATGTAACAATACAATTCAACACTCGATAATTTAGATTTTTTTCAATATACTGAAGATACTGGCATGAATGTTATTTTAATGGAGGTTTTTTGAGGATTTAGAGGATTTTCAAGATATTGATATTGATGGATAGTTTGCCAATTTGGCATTTGAGGATTTAGTCACTTATTGCATATTTTGTTACTTACGTGGATGTTTGACATTTTGATTGACATATTGGTTTAAGGAGCTGGAGTGGTGCAAATAGTTCCCATAATTTACTTCTTATCATTTTTTGTCATAATTGTTGAATCATTCACATGTATTTATACATAGGTTTTATAGAATATAGTGCTAGGATGTTGAGGGACACTTCTTTTGTTAGTTGGATTAATGACAAATTTTTTATCTATTGCTTTTTGAGTGCAATTATTTGAACACGTTTGTTTACTTGATAGTTCTGGGATTTCATAGTAATGGTCTTTAGTCCTATTTGAGGATAGAGGACTCTTCCACATTTTCTCTTGGCATATTGAATTGTGTAAATTTTAGGATTTGGGATGCATTGGACTTGTTGCCTCAAAATCGAGCAAGCATTGTTGGGGGGATCACAAGGCAAGGGCTAGACCCTAATGCAATAATGAGGTGGCTGCCACTGTCAACTTAACACTCCACCTCCTACTCTTTAGTGGAATTTCACAACACAAGAGGCTTCCCAGTGTACAACATAAAGGTATTTTAATTCAATAAGATTAGGGTGATGTGGAGGCTTCATCAAGGTACCTCTTGTTACCACGAAATTTAGCAAGCCTTGGAGAGGGAATCCTACAAGGCTAGAAACTAAACCAAGTGCTAACAATGGGGTAGTGGCCCACTGTCACCACAGCCAAAACTCCCTACTCTTTACAAACTTTCACCGATGGGAAGAGTCCCGGTCGGATAAAATCACCTATGAGAGATATTCTAAGGATAGGAAATAAGGTAGTAAGCTAGGATCTTATTAAGAAAGACTCAATATTTGGTCAAGGCTTCACTAGGAAGCAATTCTCTTTCTACAAGAAGACCTAGAAAAATATGCATAAGACCTAGGGTTTGATAGGTTAAACGAGTGTAGGGGTTCCCAATGTTGAAAAATCTAGGGTAATTAGATGTAGTGTGATTCTTCTTTACTTGATAACAATTTGTGCATTCTTTTTACTTTTCCTCATTACCTTAATCTTCTTCTTCTTATTATTAATGCATGTGTGTGTACTTCATCAAACTGCTATCAAAAACATAAAAACAAGACCACAAGATGTTGGCTCTCTGCCAGGGCCAAAATTTCTCTTCTCTTGAGAGGAAAATCCTTTGGTAAGTTTTCTCGTATTGAAGCTTCTTTCTTGATCAATGCCAAACCCTATACCCTTGACTAGAAGATCCTCCAAACACAAGTCAAGTCCTTCCTTTTCTCTGCACTATGTTTTCCCGGTACTTTGTTCACCTCCTTTCGGCACTTCGTTCTTCCTTAGTGTGACAACACTGCAGCCCTAATTCTCACACGTGTGAGAGGTACCCTAGAGAATTAGGGTCCTTTTCCTTCGCTAGAGAGATAGGCTTCTTCGCTTGACTTGGGAGGCCTTGTAGGCCTAGTTTCAAACCCAATCAACACTAGTTTATGGATTGTTTGTCCCTGCTATCATACCCACAAACTTGACTACCCTTTCCTCATGTGTGACTGTTTCTAGCCTAAGAAACAATCCTCTTCATTTTGACTTTTCTCCTCCTTCCTTCGCTGCCCAAGGAGACCACTTCTTCATACTTCGTTAACCTTTCTCTAGCCTCTTCTCTTCCCAAATCTCAGAGCTTCTTGGTTGACGTTGTAATGGAGTGGATAGCCTCTATTTATAGTAGACTGTTTGCAGGCCAACTTGTTATGCTTACTGCGGATGGTTTCTTTGGTGGTGTCACATGCTTGAGAGAGACTCTTTGATGGTGCCTTTGCATAGGAGGGGACTTGACTTTGCTTGGAGGTGACTTCTTTGACTCTTACACACAATGTAACATACCCTTAAGGTCTTTAACATAATTCTTTTGACCTTTTGATTTACCTATAGCACTTTAACATGTGCTAGACCTACTTCAATGAGCAAGAAACTCATTGACATATATTATAAAAATAATATTTTTTTTTCTTGAATAAATACAAATATCAAAAGTACATTTATGAAGACCAAACGTAGTTGCATTTCCTTCAACACTCCCTCTTAACTAGGGAGGTATTCATACAACATTACAAGGTGTTTGGCTATGTTTCAATCTTGAAGAATTCACATAAGAGAAACCGGATTTGCAATCCATCTATTATAGCATCATAATAACCAACATTGTTTCCACAGCAAGGCCCTGACTGGCAGCTCTTTCTCTCAATAGATCATAGCACAATGTTGGCGAGACCAATGACTTATAGACACCCTAGTCATTGTCTCTCATGCTACATACCCCCCTGAGTGTTCACTAAGTATGACCTTCTAGGACTATCCTAGGTTCCCAGCCCTTAAAGAATATCGGTCCTCTTGCATACTCTTGTCTTGGATGCCCTACACATCCTCAAAGAGTATCGGATGCCAGATTATTACCCAATCCTCCCATTCTTTCTTCCCAAGTGAAGACAAGAATGTTGTGTCTATCTTGTGCCTACATTTCCATTCATGGCCTTCATCTAGACTTACGACTGTTAGTCCTGGTCTAGTGCAATTACACATGGAAAGAAAAACACATTTGTCACTCCTTTGTAATCAGGGGTGATCCAAAACTCCCTCTTGATCAGGGACCTGCTAGAGCTCCCTCTTAACTAGGGATTTTTTCATTCATCGGCAACTTCCTCTTTGTGGGTCATTTAGCTACTTGATCTTCTTCCTTTCTTTGATGTCATGAAGTCTTTGTTCGAACTTCTTCTAGGTAGGGCACCATCCATCAATCACTTTCCTTCCTGGTTTGTCATGTCATTGCTTCCTTCATGGAAAGTGGCTTTCTTGTCATATATCATTTTTCTTATCATCTGGCTACTCCTTTGTCATCTGTCCATGCTTCGGAATACTTTTCTCATGAATGCTTCATTGTACTTGCTTGTTTACATGCTTCGACCTAGTAGCCCATCATGACTTCATCCTTGATATTGCTTCAATATAAATGGTGCTTTTGCTGGATGGCTTCTTCATCATCACATCTTCGTAGAGTAGAATCAGTTATCTGCATCTTTCATATCTCCAAGGCCTTCATAGGTGTCAAGGGTCCTTCCTTCCTTTGTCAGAGTTGTCCTGCCTTCTTTGAGGAGATATCTTCAATGGTTCTTTGTCAGATAGTGATTCTTTGTGATCATGGTGTTCTTCGCATGCTTGATCTCTTTCTTCATTTGCTTCTTCTTGGATAGATTGGTCAACCACCTTATGCTACTTGTGAGAGCACTTCTTCATTGCTTGCTTCCTAGACTAGTCAACATTTCTTCATGCTTCTAAGTCAGCAATCTTATACTCCTTATGTGAGCATATCCTTATGTTGACCTTCATTGCAATGTAGTACATGCCTTCGAGCATGTTCTTGGTGAAAGAGATTCTTTCATATTTGATCATGTTATAGAACTATTCCCATGACTCAATAATATACAAATGATAACATGACTAAACTTTGATGCATACATACCTAATCTTGATTCTCCTTTGATCATCTTAGGTTCATTTAACTGTCCTTGGTGTAGCCCTTCTTGCTTCATCTTAGCTTGCCTCCATATCATCCTTTTCTTGAATCCCAAGAATAGGATTCCCAATGAGACATCTGCTTCTTATTCATGAATCTTCTTGTGAAAATTTCATCATAGGATCTTGAAGACCCTTACCCTGCAAATGTTTCTTTCCTTTTTGATGACGAAGGTCTTCTAAGATTCTTAATCATGATCAATTTTGTTTCATCGTGGATGAGGTCCTATACCAGGTATGCTCCTTCTACATGAATATCTTGAGCTATATCTACCATGCTCCTATATTCTAGAAGATATTTCTAACCATGCATTTTGTTCTCATTATAAATGCTACTTCTACATGAGTATCTAGAACTCTATGTACTACATGTTTCTAGATTCTAGAAGATGTTTCTAGCCATGCAATTTCTACATGCTCCTATTCTACTCAAAACCTTGAAAGAAAACTTGAAGTAAAGAGTTTGACTTAGTCATAGTAGAGATCCGGAGGATCTTCCTTCTTTTCCTTTCTTTTATTCTTCTTTCACCTCTTGAGTCATGTGAGCTTCTTCCCTCTTTCTTTTGCTGTTGTTGTCCTTCTTAAGCTTAGGACAATTCCTTTTGTAGTGTCTATATTCTTGGCATCCATAGCATTGGATTTTAAACATGTCTTTGTTGTTTGTTCTTCGTGGACCAAATTTGCCAAATTTTCCCTTTCTCTTGGCCATGGTAGCAAATGCTTGCTCCTTTGATCCCACATCTTCCTTTGCTTTAAGTCTGGTTTCCTCTGTCTTGCATAGAGACCACATTTCACTAACTGTGGTTGCTTCCTTCTTGGCATATATGCTTCATGTGAAGTTTCCCCAATCCTCGGGTAGAGTATTGAGTACTACAGTTGTCATTTCTCTATCAGACATGACTTCCCCAAGCTCTTGAAGTTGATCCCTCATCTCAGAGATCTTCATGAAGTAGGGAATTATTCCTTCCTTTGATATCTTCATCTTGTACAATTCATTTCTTAGAGATATCACCTCTCTAGCTGTGGAAACCGAGAATAGCTCTACTAGCTTATCATAAATTTCTTTTGATGTTCCAAATTTGGAGACATAAGGAATGAGAGTCCTTGATGGATTCTATTAGAATCACTTGAGCTCCTATCTCATCCTTATTGTACTTGGCTAAGGCTTGGGTTTGTTCCTTAGTAGGGATAGTGATATTCCCCTTGAAAGTTTGACATGTTCTAGAAGTTCATTCTCCTTGAGAAGTAGATCAATCCTCTTCTTCTATTCAAGAAAGATGTTGGTACTTACCAATTTGTTGCTTTCCTTGCAAAAAGAAATTGACGTATATTCAGAAGGAGACATATACTTACTTGATATATTTTGAAATGTAGTTGACTTCTTTTCTCCTTCAAGTCTTGATGGCTTGCTTTACTTGAATCTTGATGTTCCTCAAGATGTCTTCTCCAAGTGGGCTTGCTTGATGATGAGACTTGTTTGATGATTTGTGGCTTGATGTAGGTCCCTCTTTGATCTGCTCTTCTTTGTAGGTGCCTTTATGTAAGGCTCTTCTTCTAGCTTTGTTGTCTCCCCTAATGAATGATAGATGATGGACCTTCTTGTCCTTGATGTGATAGAGACTTTTTGGCTTGATACTTCAACTTTTGTAGATGTCCTTCCTTGATGAGTGTTCTTGAGATTCCCTTTTCTTGATGTGTCACCTTAGATCCGATACCATGTTGAAGAATCTAGGGAAATTAGGTGTAGTGTGATTCTTCTTTACTTCATAACAATTTGTGAAGTCTTTTTACTTTTCCTTGTTAGCTTAATCTTCTTCTTCTTATTATTGATGCATGTGTGTGTACTTCATCAAACTACTATCAAAAACATAAAAACAAGAACACAAGATGTTGGCTCTCTGTCAGGGCCAAAACTTCTCTTCTCTTGAGAAGAAAACCCTTTGGTAAGTTTTCTCTTATTGAAGCTTTTTTCTTGATCAATGCCAAACCCTAGACCCTTTACTAGAAGATCCCCCAAACACAAGTTAAGTCCTTCCTTTTCTTTGCAGTATGTTTTCCCGGTACTTTGTTCACCTCTTTCCGGCACTTTGTCCTTCTTCTGGCACTTCATTCTTCCTTAGTGTGATAGCTCTACAGCCCTAATTCTCGCACGTGTGAGAGGTACGCTAGAGAATTAGGGTCCTTTTCCTTCGCTAGAGAGATAGGCTTCTTCGCTTGACTTGGGTGGCCTTGTAGGCCTAGTTTTAAACCCAATCAACACTAGTTTATGGACTGTTTGTCCCTGCTTTCATACCCGCAAACTTGACCACCCTTTCTTCGCATGTGTCACTGTTTCTAGCCCTAGAAACAATCATCTTCATTTCAGCTTTTCTCCTCCTTCCTTCCCTGCCCAAGGAGACCTCTTCTTCGTCCTTCGTTACCCTTTCTCTAGCCTCTTCTCTTCGCAGATTTCAGAGTTGCTTGGTTTGTTATGCTTACTTCGGATGGTTTCTTTGGTGGTGTCACATGCTTGAAGGAGACTCTTTGATGATGCTAAGGCATAGAAGGGGACTTGACTTTTCTTGGAGGTGACTTTTTTGACTCTTATACACAATGTAACATACCATTAAGGTCTCGAACATAATTCTTTTGACCTTTTGATTTACCTATAGCACTGTAACATGTGTTAGACCTACTTCAATGAGCAAGAAACTCATTGACATATATTATAAAAATAACATTTCTTTTCTTGAATATACAAATATCAAAAGTACATTTATGAAGACCGAACCTAGTTACATTTCCTTTAACATATGGAACCAAGGTGATGGCCATGGATTGGGGTAAAGCTCATGCATTGGCTTTTTGCCTACGTGTTGATTATTTTGTCCCGGCCATCTTTTGCATTTTGTGGTACAATTTCTTGTTAAATGTGGCCAATTATGCTTTTCCCTTTTTCTTTTAATTGCTTCAACCTCCGGGACATCATTCTAGGCTTGAACCAAAGTGGGGGCAAGGGGATAAGGAGGCTAGCCCTATGTGGACCCAAAATGGAAATGTGGACCCAAGTGGGAGAAAAGATGAATGGGGGTATAGTGAGTGGAAAGGGAGTAATATGTGCGGGTAAAGGAGCGGGACCACGCACCCAAAGTCAAGGTTTCCCAAGTAGTACCACCTTAGAACCAAATGGTCAATAAAGGAGATCCCACGGGACTAAGATCCAAGGGTAACAACCAAAAGAGATCAAGGGGACAAGAGAACAAACTAAGCCCACTCTTTCCACCAAATCCCCCCATCAATCCATACTAAGAAGTATCCATGATAAGTAAACCCAATACTCAATTACCAAATGACAAGACATACCTTTAGATTCGGGAGGCCCACATTCAAACATACCATCAATACAGGGGGGTGAGGGACCACACGGCTGGCTCAGGTGACAGAGATATGCCACATGAACTAGTAGGAGGCATCAAGGAGTTGTTGGCTGCCAGCTGAGGCTCATCATGGAGAAAAATTTCTCCTGGGGATATCACCCACAAAGTGGTTGGTAACAGGAATAACATCCAACCACAAAATCACAACAGAGAGGGTGTTCAGGTGATAGTGATCGATAATCTCTTTGTTGTCACAAGACCTAATTTTCCTAGTGAGGCTTTGCACTAGGATTGCTAGATTTTCTAGTGAAACATACCAATCGAATATCTAAGAATGTTCTCTGGGGATGGCCCAAAATTATTAAACTAGGTCAATGAGAGAAACCTAGTGATGGATACCCAACTTCTCAACCTAGGTTGGTAATGTTGATTTCTGGTAGCATCAGATGTGCTCTAAGTCTCAAATTTTGCAGGGAGGCTTGGTCACATGTCTTCCAAAGAACCCAGTGAGCGTTTTGGGAAATTCCACCCGAAGACAGTTCTATTAAAATAATTAATTATTTTTAATGGGACCCTAAGTCTAAACTTAGGAAAATAAAATAATTAATGGGTATTAATCTAAGTTGTGGGTGTAACTTCTAGAAGAAGACGAGGATCAAGCAAAAATGATCTTAGCCATTGATTAGCTTCTAATCTGGGTCGTTGAATGTCAACGAAGAGATTATTCAAGGAAGCTTGAGGGTCATTTGGAAGACACACAAAGTGAGTTCAAAAGTTCGATTTCCTGAAGCAAAGTAGCTACCGGGAGAATTTCGATAGTGAGCTTTTGTAGTGAGGGGTAGGGATAGTTTGGTTGGAGAATCCTCTCCTAAGCCAAGGATATGTATCAGAGAGGGCAGAGAGACACCAAAATGAGGTAGCGCACGACACAGGAGGGGTTGACGCTAAGCCAGAACGGCTCACACAGAGGCAACACAATCCTCCAAGTAGAAGTCCAAAAAATTTGCTGGGATTTGACGTCTGAACCAGGAGGGTTGACATCAAAGCTCTAAGAAATAAAATCGACCCAGCGCAGAGCTGACGCAAAGCCTTAGAGGTTGGTGCAGGGCCCACGCAGGGGCAACGCAGAAATAGTCAGGGACACGTTGGTTCAGCTGTCAGATCAGTCGGGACTTGCCAGGTAGAGTGAGGTAATCTCACAAATTTCTTCTGCCAGTTGTATTTCTCTCTAACTAGATTGTCGGGAGGGCATCCAGAGTTCTATTCAGAAATCTACTACATAATAATAAAAACCCCTCAAAGCTACTGCACCGGTTTTCCTGCATTAGGTTTTTCTGGGGACATTTGTCCAAAAACAACTGTGCCATTTGTGTGTATCTTTCTCTATTGTTCAGTTTCTTGTTTCGACATATAATTTAATCGATGTAGGTTGCAGTGTATGTCTTTTGATATTTGTTGTAGGAAAATGCAAATAACTTGTTCATGTAAATCTAACAAGTAGGAGAAATATCATTAGTGTTGCAGCAGGAAATCCCGGGTTTAAGGAATTTTCACATGGCATCAGAGCAGTGCAGGTGAATGATCCGAAAATGGGGCACTTAGGCTTCTTGTCTAACTTACAAGAACCTCTCCCACTCCCAAAGCTTTAAATATTCCCAAGTCTTATTGATTAACCAATGCGGAATTAAAAATGCTTGAAAACAATGGTGTATGCTTGTATTGATTTTTAACTGTTCATGTGCTGTAAATTAATGTGCTGAAACTGATATATAAATGCATATAACAGTAAATAAAACAACAGAGACAATGCAGCAGTAAAACACACACAAAAACAGCAATTTAATTAGGAGTTCACCCACAACTCTTGGGCTACATCTCCATGAGCTCTAGTCAACTCAACTAGGCTCTCTAGGATTATGGTATAAGTCTTTTTTACAAGCTCTTGGCTTAACTCCTGCTGTTTTACACAGAAACAGTGGGTTCAGACACCATGTTATTCCCTCATTCTTGAAGCTCTGGCTCTTGGCTCTTGGTTTTGGCTCTTTGGCTCTGACTCTGGCTCTTCGGCTCTAGCTTCTTTCTGCCCTCTATCAGTTTACAGCTCTCTGGGCTTTTCACTTGAACTCCAAGTGACTCCCTTGGCTGCGTTTTTGCTTCTGCACTGCCTCCTTCGCCTCAGCTTCCTGCTTTGGCTTCACTTTCAGCAACAAAACCCCAACAACAGCCTCAACAACCAACAATCCTCTTGTCTCTGTCGTTCTGTGGCTTTTAAGCCAAATCGGTGCTGTTGGTTCATTTTCCCTTTCGGGCTCTCTATCTTCCAGCCACAGTCCGCTCAAATCCCTTCTCTGAGCATTAGTAATCACTGCTAAACACCCTCATGGACGGATGCCACCTATTATGTAACGGAAGGGGCAATCCGCACTTGGAATCCCCAAATTTTGGCATTCTCGGCTTACACAGGTAAATATACCAGACACGGGAAAACTCCACAGAGAACACTGTTCCCTAGACTTCAAATCTTCATAATTGCGCCCTAAACTCCTCTCGGGTCTGCCCATAATCGTTGTCGCAAGTCGCTTCAGCCCTGTTCCAAGGTTTCCCTTCGTATTTAAAAAATACGTTAAAAACATTGAAAATCCGGAAAATGGCCTTATGGCGGATTTCAAAATAAGATGCATTTGCATTTTAGAACCCTTTCGGGTCCGATTTCATCGGATTGGTGCATTCCTTCGCTTTTCGTTTATTAAATGAAATATGCGAAATACACATAAAACTGCCTTTTTAACGGATTTCAAAATATCTCAAATATCGTTTATCGTCCCGTCAGGCCCGTATATATATATATATATATATATATAGATATAGATATAGATATAGATATAGATATAGATATAGATATATATATATAGATATAGATATAGATATAGATATATCTATATATATATATATATATATATAGATATAGATATATCTATATATATATATATATATATATATATATATATATATATATATCACAAGTCGCGTATCGGGGGGGACCCGGGGTAAGCCATATGGCATGACCGATGCGAACGCCGATTGTGATCCGCCGATATCAGCGATCGGCACATCGCGCGTCACGAGGTCCTGTCTTTGCCTCGTGGCATCGCTGATTGCGATCTACCGATATCAGTGATCGGCATATTGCTTGGCCCGATCCCATCGCATATCTGCCTCCGATTGCTTCCCGACTACCTTCGCCGATTGCGATTGCCGATCGGATCTAGACCGTTGATCGGCCAGATCCAACGGCTCCTGTGCAGATTTGGTTTAAGCCTCCGATAGGCCTCATTTTACTGTTTTCTTCAGGTTTTTGCCTCTTTCCCAAAGAACAAAAAGGGAACTTCTTTTTATGATAACTCCTTCATCTGAAGTCCGTTTTCGCCCATTCAAGTTGCGTTGGATTCAGAATGAGGAGATCTCTGCAATGAGACTATTTCCGAGAGCAGCCTGCGATTTTGATTTTCCTCTGATTTACAAAGGATTTGTGCCATTTGGCACCTTTTACCTCTTATATGAAGTCTTTTAGACTTAGAGGTTTATCTAGGATCCATTTTTGGATCATGCCTTCCCACTAAAAGAACTTTTGGTCTCCAAAAGACTGATATACTGATCTGAACAGTAAATGAGAGTGACTCACCCTCTTCTTTTAGCCTCCCTACACTTGCCTTTGCATAGTGCCTCTGAACCAAAGTTTCTAACCACTTCCCTTCTTGGATGGGCTGGTCTTCTTGGGAAGAACTGTCTTCCTCCTTGCCTTCCTGCAGAACTTCTGCTAAACTGGTCATAGAAGGTGGTTTGAACTTCTTTGCCTTGATCATTGATCCAAGGTGGCTCAAACAAATGTGAAGTACATCTGCTCCACAAAACTTTCATTTGTACCTGTTTGAAAAGCTGCCAACAACAACTGTTAACAACAATAGGCATACAAACACAACTGGATGGACTAAACTCCTGCTTCAACAAAAGAAACAGATTTCACATCTTGTGAACACCTCCATGTCTTACATCTGCATACAAATGATGGACTAGATAACAAGCCCACAAAACATGCCTTTAAACAAATGACTCTTTAAGTCAAGCATGTAGAAAAAGACCATTAGGACTCTTTTTCAAAAGATGAAACACTTCATCATTATCTCCATTTGGAGACCAAGTTAACTTCTTCCAAGTCAACATGGCATCACATGCATGTCAAAGCAATCAACCCTGCAAGTTAATTGAACATACATGTTCAAAAACAAGGAAATCATCAACATCCCTGTGTTCATGCATCTCATGCTCATGCATGCATTTCATCCTTCAACTCTCACTTAAGCACATTGTAGTTTCGAAGCTGAAATGAAATATAATGTAGATGCATCAATAGACATGCAATCTTAATCGGATAAGAACTCTAACCGTTCCTTACCAATCCCTTCCAAAGGTACTACCTTTGTCTGCACATCAGCATCACCATGTGAATCATTCTAAGACACATCATTCATGGAATCTTCACTTCCATTTTTGCCATCTTCTCTTTCCACTTTTTTCAGCTTTTGTGGAAGCATTGCTGGATTCAAAGTCCAACATTTTGCAGCAAGATGTCCTTGCTTATGGCAGTAAGTGCACTACATGTGCATCCTCTTGACAGCATGATTTGCCTTGTCCAATGGACCTTTGGCTTCTTGCTTCCGTTCCTTCAAAAGTTTCCTATGTGTGGCCATTCTCTTCCAACATCTAGAAACATTATGGTTATCCAAACCGCAAAAGGAACATGCAATTCTTTTCCCATACATATATGGAAATTTACCATGCTCTGCAAAATCAAAAGGAAAATGTTTAGAACCAGATTTATACCTTTCTCTTTCACCTTCATTGCCTTCATGAGGAGGTGAAGCAAATGAAGAAGTGGCTCCCTTTGGAACACTATCAATCTCTTCAAGGCTGTTGGAGTCTCCCCAACTCTCTAGTTCAAGTGTGTGCTTCTGAACACTACATCCTGCAAATGATGTTTCAAGCTATTGCATTCCTCCTGAATACAACCTTCACACTCTGTAATGCAACTCCTTTTTGGAGCTGTTTCAATGGCCTTCATGGCAGCCTTGGAACTTTCTCCATAAGCTTGCCCATAGCCAAGACCCAAATACTTAGGCCTTTCCTCAATCATTATTGGCTCAACAACACCTTGTGCATGTCTACCCAAGCCTTTTCCTTCATAGCCCATCTTGGACATTAGCTTGGAACCTATGCCTCTAGTATGTTTTTCAAAAGAACCAATATAAGCATTCTCAGAGAAATTTGAAGACAAACTGGAATGGTTTACCTCTTCTTCAAGCTGATACTTGACTAAGGCTTCTTGGGCAACAAAGAGTTGTGTTTCCAACTCATGCATCCTCTTCAAGTTCATATTTGCAATATGAAGTTGCCTCTCCATTTCCCGCAAATTGTCAGAAAGCAACTGCTTCTCTTCCTTCATGGAATTCAACTGCTCACTAAGCATGCTGCTCTTCCTTCCATCCTCATACATTTCTCTCACCATATCCATTACGGTGGACAATTCTTGCTTCATGTCTTCATCAAAGAATCTTGTGAAGAAAGCAAAATTCGAGGACTCACTTGTAGAAGTTGTCATTATGCCAATGACTTCTTCTTTCTTCTTGTCCTTGCTAGACTAAGTTATCTATAGCTTTCTCTTCACCTTTGAAAACTCAGAAAATAGTCAGTCTGCAACAAGCATACATCAATCAGACAATCAATCCTTGACTGCCCAAACACCTTTCAGACAAGCAATCTTTGCTCTGTCAATCAAGCATTTTGATATAACCTTTTTCTAAGGTGTGGTCAATCAATCTTAAGCTCCAATACCACCTAATCCGAAAATGGGGCACTTAGGCTTCTTGTCTAACTTACAAGAACCTCTCCCACTCCCAAAGTTTTAATAATTCCCAAGTCTTATTGATTAACCAATGCAAAATTAAAAATGCTTGAAAACAATGGTGTATGCTTGTATTGATTTTTAATTGTTCATGTGCTGTGAATTAATGTGTTGACACTGATATATAAATGCATATAACAGTAAATAAAACAGCAAAGACAATGCAACAGTAAAAAACACACAGAAACAGCAATTTAATTAGGAGTTCACCCACAACCCTTGGGCTACATCTCCGTGAGCTCTAGTCAACTCAGCTAGGCTCTCTGGGATTATGGTATAAGTCTTTTTTACAAGCTCTTGGCTTAAATCCTGCTGTTTTATATAGAAACAGTGGGTTCGGACACCATGTTATTCCCTGGCTCTTGAAGCTCTGGCTCTTGGCTCTGGCTCTTGGCTCTTGATTTTGGCTCTTTGGCTCTGACTCTGGCTCTTCGGCTCTGGCTCTGGCTCTGGCTCTGGTTCTGGCTCTTTAGCTCTGGCTCTAGCTCTTGGCTCTTGGTTTCTCTTGCTTTTCTCAGTTCATAATTTGTGATGTCTATAGCTGAATTTATTTTGATATTTACTGAAGCATTGGTAAATAACTTATTATTGTAAATAAGTAGGAGAAATAAATCAATCACTATAGTATAATTTTCACATGGTATCAAAGCAAAGATCAGGCAAGATGGTAGTAATTTCTGCAATATAGGGTGGTGGTGCCACATTGGCAGCAAATCGATCTCCAAAAGATTCACGCAGTCCCTTGCAGAAATTACCAGCAGAGAAAAATAGCAAGGAGAACAATAAGGATCATAATATTTCCGAATTAGCTTAGAGGTTGGAAGAGGAATTTGCTTATCAAGTTTTGCATCAGTCGAGGATTGGTACATTGATAACGGGGCTTCAGCTTATATGGCTGGAGAACGAAAGTATTTCTCAAGCTATCAGGAGGAACAAATGAACTTTCAAATCACAATGGGTAACAGGATGAAATGCACCTCAGTAGGAAAGGGAACAATTACATTCCAGACAGTAGCAGGAGATAGCCTTCGGGCCACTAATGTACTGCACGTGCCAGGTATGGGAATGAATTTGCTTTCAGTATCTCAATTACAAGATAAAGGATATGATGTATACTTCATTGGTAACAGAGTATATGTCAAGCATCCTAAGTGGAAAAAGAAGGCCCAGATTGGAACTCCAAGCAATAAGTTATATAAGTTGCAGCTCGAGTCTCCTATGGCACTGATAAGAAATAATGTCAGTGGAGAGAAAGACTTAAATGAATTGTGGCATAGAAGGATGGGACATTTACATCATGGGGCGTTAAGGATGCTCAAGGAAACTGTTACGGGGGTTCCGGTGCTTACTACCAAGCATGATGATACATGCAGTGGCTGCGTACTAGGCATGTACGCCAAAGCGGCTTATTCCAGAAGCAATAATAGAGCTCAGAGTGTATTGGATTTAATACACTCAGATATCTGCAATCCAATGTCTACAAGAGCTATCAATGGTGTTGAGTATTTTGTCACCTTCATAGATGACCATTCTAGGAAAACTTGGATTTATTTCTTAAAAACCAAGGATGAGGTCTTTGATCGGTTTAAGGAGTTTAAGGCTCTAGTGGAAAACCTGACAGGAAGGAAGATCAAAATATTGCGCTCAGATAATGGTGGGGAATACACGGATAAAAACTTCACAGATTTTTGCGCAAGAGAAGGGATCAAAAGAGAATGGACAACACCTTATAATCCAGAGCAAAATGGAGTCGCAGAAAGGAAGAATAGAACTATTGTTGGAGCGGCAAAGGCGATGTTATATGATCAGAATCTACCCAAGTTTTTATGGGCAGAAGCATGTAGCACAGCTGTATACATTCAAAACAAGACCCCTCACAGGGCTTTAGTAAAGAAGACGTTAGAGGGTGTTTTCACGGAAAAGAACCCAGAAGTGAGTCACCTCAGGATATTTGGTAGTGTGGCTTATTGTCATATTCTAGATGAGAAGCGGAGCAAGTTAGAGCAGACAATTGAAGTTGGATATCTTGTGGGTTACAGCGAGACTTCAAAGGCATATCAAATCTACATTCCACGCAGTAGGAAATGTGTAGTAAGGTGGGATGTAAAGTTCATGGAAGATAGATCTTTCAAGAAATCTCGAGAGATGCCTTTTGAAGAACAGGCTGAGGATGTTCCTCTTGTCCAGCAACAGGGAACAGATCTAGCAAGAAGACAGCTATCTGGTTCGACCACTGTAACCAGTACTAGCATCTCCTCAAGAGAAGAGGAGCCAAGAGTGTCACAACATGTACAACAACACGAAGAAGAACAAATGGAACCTCCCGCCACCAGTGGAAGGACTAGCTGAGAAGTACGACAAACTTTGAGGGACGCAGAAGAATTTGTTGGAGCTCCTAGAGCCAAGAAAAGGCAGCGTAGACAACCTGACATGTACCAAGCATTGGTAGCTCAGGTCGAAGAACCCTCTAGTTTTCGTGAATCCGTATAGCACCAGGTGTGGGTGGATGCCATGGTAGAAGAGTATAGTTCCATTATGACAAATGATGTCTGGGAAATTGTACCAAGACCAAAGAACAGATCAGTTGTGGGTTCAAGATGGATCTACAAGATCAAGTATGCTTCAGATGGCAGCATAGACAAGTATAAGGCTAGGTTCGTCATGAAAGGATATGCACAAAAGGAATAGACTATGAAGAGACCTTTGTCCCAGTAGCTCGGTATACCTCTATCAGATCCATTATATCCCTTGCAGCACAGATGAGATGGGAGATTCACCAAATGGATGTCAAGGCAACGTTCTTAAATGGGGTGATAGAGGAGGTATATATCGAACAGCTGGAAGGTTTAGAAACACATGAAAAGAGAACTCACGTGTGTAGATTGAAGAAAACCTTGTATGGGTTGAAACAAGCACCCAGAGCTTGGTATGGTCGAATTGACAGCTACTTATAGCAGTTGGGATTCATCAAGAGCGATGTCGATCCCAATCTTTATTATCTGTTAGTAGAAGATGAGTCATTAATTCTGGTATTATATGTGGATGATCTATTTTTGATGGGATCATCCAGACTCATAGAGGATTGCAAGAACCTGGAAACAGAATTCGACATGAAGGATTTGGGGCTAATGCACTATTTTCTGGGATTGGAAGTTTCGCAGCAGGATGGTGAGATCTTCCTTGGCAAGGGTAGATATGCGTCAGAAATTCTAAAAAGATTTAGAATGCAAGATTGTCGACCTATGGCTACGCCTATGATTACCAATTGGAAGAAAATAAATGCATCCGGAGACAAGGAAGTGGATCCCACCTTATACAGACAGCTCATTGGATCGCTTATGTATCTAGTCAACACCAGGCCAGACATATGTTACGTTGTCAACAGCCTTAGTCAGTTCATGGTGGAACCAAAAAGGGTGCACTGACCAGCAGCAAAGCACATTCTCGGGTATGTGCGTGGAACAGTCATTTTTGGATTAAGATACACCAAGGGCGATGATATCGAATTGAGTGGATTCACTGATTCAGATTGGGCAGGAAGTTCAATAGACAGAAAAAGTACCACTGGGTATTGCTTCGGTATTGGATCTAGGATGACCTCCTAGTGCAGTAAGAAGCAAAAGTTTGTAGCACTGAGCTCGGCTGAAGCTGAGTATATGGCAGCTAGCACAGCTACATGTGAAGCTATATGGCTCAGGAAACTGCTTGTAAATCTATTCAGGAAGAGGATGGAAGCAACAAAAATCTTCTGTGATAATCAAAGTTGTATCAAGCTCTCTGAAAATCCAGTGTTTCATGATCGCTCCAAACACATCGATATTCGGTGTCACTTTATCAAGGACTGTGTTCAGCGTGGGGCAGTATAGTTGGAGTATACTCCCACAGGAAATCAGGTAGCAGATGTACTCACCAAGGCTCTAGGAAGAACAAAGTTTGTTCAATTCCGAGAACAAATGGGTATGTTGGAAAATCCCTTTCAATAACGTGATGCAACATTTGAGAGGGAGTTGTAGTACAGATGCATCAATGGCAGTGGCAGTATCATGGGCAGTTGTACAGTAGCAGCAGCAGCACAGTGTTCGTGGCAGCAACAGTGCGGAAAGAAGATGCTTCAGAGACAAAGCAGCGTGCAGTTGGACATTGTCGCCAAAGCACCTTCCTCGCTAAGAGGGAGTGTTAATTTTTGGTAGCATCGGATGTGTTCTAGCCATGAAAATTGGTGGGGAGACTAAGGCACATGAGTTCTAAAGAACCCAGAAACCGTTCGGTGAAATTCCTCCTAGATTGTATTTTATTAAAATAATTAATATTTTTAATGGGGTTCCTAAGTCTAAACTTAGGAAAATTAAAGTATTAATGGGTATTAATCAAAATATGGGTGAGAATGTTCTAAAAAGCGAATCAAATCAAGTTTTAATCTTAATCGTTGATTAGAGATTTAATCTCGGATGTTGAAGTCTCAATGAGAAAAGTATAAGAAGGAAGCTTGACGTTCATTCCAAATCACACATAGGGTTGATCAGTGAGTTCGATATTCCTAGGGTAGGGTTGGCTAAGGAATTCGAACAAGTGATCAAGCAGTGAGGATCAAAGGTAGTACTGGAAGGAAGTGACTTCCTGTTCCAGTGAATATACTTCAGAGAAGACAGTGAAGCGGCGAAAGAGGCAGCACAATGCCAAGGGGGGACAATGCAGCAACTGGAGGAGGTTGACGTAGAACTGCAGAGAGATGGCAGAGATCAATGTCAGGAATCACTGTAAGTGATTGACAAATTAAAACTCAATTTCTCAGCAACAGATGCAGCAACAGCAAGGGTGACACAGTCAGAGGGAGTCTCCACACAGTGACTGCGTAGGCTCATGCAGAGAGTGCGCAGTGGGTCATCCAGGAGCTAGGGTCAGTGCAAAATCTCAGGAAACTGCTTGTAAATCTATTCAGGAAGAAGATGGAAGCAACAAAAATCCTCTGTGATAATCAAAGTTGTATCAAGCTCTCTAAAAATCCAGTGTTTCATGATCGCTCCAAACACATCGATATTCGGTGTCACTTTATCAAGGACTGTGTTCAGCGTGGGGCAGTATAGTTGGAGTATACTCCCACAGGAAATCACGTAGCAGATGTACTCACCAAGGCTCTAGGAAGAACAAAGTTTGTTCAATTCGGAGAATAAATGGGTATGTTGGAAAATCCCTTTCAATAACGTGATGCAACATTTTAGAGGGAGTTGTAGTACAGATGCACCAATGGCAGTGGCAGTATCATGGGCAGTTGTACAGTAGCAGCAGCAGCACAGTGTTCGTGGCAGCAACAGTGCGGAAAGGAGATGCTTCAGAGACAAAGCAGCGTGCAGTTGGACATTGTCGCCAAAGCACCTTCCTCGCTAAGAGGGAGTGTTAATTTTTGGTAGCATCGGATGTGTTCTAGCCATGAAAATTGGTGGGGAGACTAAGGCACATGAGTTCTAAAGAACCCAGAAACCGTTTGGTGAAATTCCTCCTAGATTGTATTTTATTAAAATAATTAATATTTTTAATGGGGTTCCTAAGTCTAAACTTAGGAAAATTAAAGTATTAATGGGTATTAATCAAAATATGGGTGAGAATGTTCTAAAAAGCGAATCAAATCAAGTTTTAATCTTAATCGTTGATTAGAGATCTAATCTCGGATGTTGAAGTCTCAATGAGAAAAGTATAAGAAGGAAGCTTGACGTTCATTCCAAATCACACATAGGGTTGATCAGTGAGTTCGATATTCCTAGGGTAGGGTTGGCTAAGGAATTCGAACAAGTGATCAAGCAGTGAGGATCAAAGGTAGTACTGGAAGGAAGTGACTTCCTGTTCCAGTGAATATACTTCAGAGAAGACAGTGAAGCGGCGAAAGAGGCAGCACAATGCCAAGGGGGGACAATGCAGCAACTGGAGGAGGTTGACGTAGAACTGCAGAGAGATGGCAGAGATCAATGTCAGGAATCACTGTAAGTGATTGACAAATTAAAACTCAATTTCTCAGCAACAGATGCAGCAACAGCAACGGTGACACAGTCAGAGGGAGTCTCCACACAGTGACTGCGTAGGCTCATGCAGAGAGTGCGCAGTGGGTCATCCAGGAGCTAGGGTCAGTGCAAAATCTCAGGAAACTGCTTGTAAATCTATTCAGGAAGAAGATGGAAGCAACAAAAATCCTCTGTGATAATCAAAGTTATATCAAGCTCTCTGAAAATCCAGTGTTTCATGATCG
The DNA here is from genome assembly GCA_031772625.1 of Pinus tabuliformis. Classification (NCBI taxonomy): domain Eukaryota; kingdom Viridiplantae; phylum Streptophyta; class Pinopsida; order Pinales; family Pinaceae; genus Pinus; species Pinus tabuliformis. Next base: position 736,546,409 of record CM062807.1, read on the forward strand.
CTCCAAACACATCGATATTCGGTGTCACTTTATCAAGGACTGTGTTCAGCGTGGGGCAGTATAGTTGGAGTATACTCCCACAGGAAATCACGTAGCAGATGTACTCACCAAGGCTCTAGGAAGAACAAAGTTTGTTCAATTCGGAGAATAAATAGGTATGTTGGAAAATCCCTTTCAATAACGTGATGCAACATTTTAGAGGGAGTTGTAGTACAGATGCACCAATGGCAGTGGCAGTATCATGGGCAGTTGTACAGTAGCAGCAGCAGCACAGTGTTCGTGGTAGCAATAGTGCGGAAAGGAGATGCTTCAGAGACAAAGCAGCGTGCAGTTGGACATTGTCGCCAAAGCACCTTCCTCGCTAAGAGGGAGTGTTAATTTTTGGTAGCATCGGATGTGTTCTAGCCATGAAAATTGGTGGGGAGACTAAGGCACATGAGTTCTAAAGAACCCAGAAACCGTTTGGTGAAATTCCTCCTAGATTGTATTTTATTAAAATAATTAATATTTTTAATGGGGTTCCTAAGTCTAAACTTAGGAAAATTAAAGTATTAATGGGTATTAATCAAAATATGGGTGAGAATGTTCTAAAAAGCGAATCAAATCAAGTTTTAATCTTAATCGTTGATTAGAGATTTAATCTCGGATGTTGAAGTCTCAATGAGAAAAGTATAAGAAGGAAGCTTGACGTTCATTCCAAATCACACATAGGGTTGATCAGTGAGTTCGATATTCCTAGGGTAGGGTTGGCTAAGGAATTCGAACAAGTGATCAAGCAGTGAGGATCAAAGGTAGTACTGGAAGGAAGTGACTTCCTGTTCCAGTGAATATACTTCAGAGAAGACAGTGAAGCGGCGAAAGAGGCAGCACAATGCCAAGGGGGGACAATGCAGCAACTGGAGGAGGTTGACGTAGAACTGCAGAGAGATGGCAGAGATCAATGTCAGGAATCACTGTAAGTGATTGACAAATTAAAACTCAATTTCTCGGCAACAGATGCAGCAACAGCAAGGGTGACACAGTCAGAGGGAGTCTCCACACAGTGACTGCGTAGGCTCATGCAGAGACTGCGCAGTGGGTCATCCAGGAGCTAGGGTCAGTGCAAAATCTCCAGATTCAGTGTGAGAAAATTCTCACTATTTCTTCTATCAATTACCTTCAATGAGTGGATTTCCATTTCTCTAGGGCATCCAGATTGTATTCAGAAATTTACTACCAATAATAGAAACCCTCAGATCTGTTGCACCGATTTTCCCGCATTGGGTTTTTCTAGGGACTATTGTCCAAAAATAAGTGTGTCAATGTGATTGTTCATGTGCTGGTGTTTCTCTTGCTTTTCTCAGTTCATAATTTGTGATGTCTGCAGCTGAATTTATTTTGATATTTACTAAAGCATTGGTAAATAACTTATTATTGTAAATAAGTAGGAGAAATAAATCAATCACTGCAGTATAATTTTCACAATGAGTTCACCATGACAGCCGAGATACCTCCAGGAGGGAGGTGGGCTTATTTAGAGCTGCGGTTCGAAAGAGCTACAAATGGGCAGGATCCTTGGGGAGTCCACCTCTCGGATCAATACCTTGCTACGAGAGCCAAGATCAATAGTGGCAGGATGGACTAGTGTCGGATGGTGTCAAGGAGTGTGGGAGAGACAGTTGTAGTGGCTAGGAGCGCCAGAGTCTGAGCAGCGCAGAGAAAAGTTGGCAGCAGTGCAAATGGCAGAGAGCAGAGGTTAGCAGTAGCACAGTAGATTCAGAGGGTCAGTGCAGAGACTAGCAGCAATCAGGCTCCAGCATTGACGTTGTATCATACTAAACACAGTCAGTTCAATAATTTTGGATGTTTTTCTGTTGCTAGCAGCAACAGTTTGCAGTGCAGTGGCAGTTGGCAGTTGGCAGTTCGTAGTGCTAGCAGCAACACAGATGCAACACTTGAGAGGGATTTGTAGTATGGATGCAATGTTGACAGTGGCAGTGTCATCAACAGTACAGTTACAGCAGCAGTGCAGTAGTTGGTGGGCAATATGTCAGACATCAGCAGCACAGAGGACAATGCTTCAGAGTCAGAGCAGTATGCAATAGCGTATATTGCTAGAGCACATTCCTCGCTAAGAGATATTGTTGATTTGGGGTAGCATCGGATGTGCTTTAAGCCTCAAATTTTGCAGGGAGGTTGAGGCACATGTATTCCAAAGAACCCAAAAAGCGTTTTGGGAAATTCCACCCAAAAATGATTTTATTAAAATAACTAATATTTTTTAATGGGACCCTAAGTCTAAACTTATAAAATTAAAAATATTAATGGGTATTAATCTAATTGTGGATGTAACTTCTCAAAGAAGACAAGGATCAAGCTAAAATGATCTTAGCTATTGATTAGCTTTTAATCAGGGTCGTTGAATGTCAACAAGAAGATTATTTAAGGGAGCTTGAGGGTCATTTGGAAAACACACCGAGGGATCAAGAGATCGAATTTTTGAAGTGAGAAGTTCTCAGGAGGAAACTCTGATTGAGTAGATTTCTTGCAGTTGAGGGGCAGAGATAGCATCCGAAGAGAAAGATTTTCTCAGCTGGAGAATCATCAACAAAGAGAGGCAAAGAATGATCTAGTAGCTCTCATGCAAAGGCTGACGCAGGGCCAGGAAGGGCCGTGCAGAGGCATCGCAGAGGGTGAGAGAGAGTCTAAAAGTTTGTTGGGCAGAATCGGTTTCAGAAGTTGGGAGCCAGGGTGTGAGACCGGGAGGCTGAGCAGAGACTCCGGGCAACAAATCAATCATTGGGCTGGGTGACGCCACGCCTAGAGGAGTTGATGCAGGGACTGCGTGAGGACTGCGCAGAGGCAGCACAGGGCCTACCAAAGGCACTTCATCCGTTGTCCGGATCAGCCGGGATTTTTCTCAATGATTGTGTGAGGTAATCTCATAAATCTTTCTGCCAGTATTTCTCTTCGTAACTGAATAACCCGTGAGGTATTCAAAGATGTATTCAGAATTGGCTACTGCTTAATAATAATAAACCCTCAAAGCTGTTGCACTGGTTTTCCCACATTGGGTTTTTTGGGGACATTTGTCCAAAAATAACGGTGTCTAGTGGGTTGTATTTTCTTTCTTGCTCAGTCTCTTGTTTCCGCATATAATTTAATTAAGTGAAGGTTGCAATGTATGTATTACAATATTTGTCGTAGGAAACTACAAGTAATTTGTTTAAAGGAATTTAACAAATAGGAGTGATATCATCAGTTGCTACAGTAGGGATTCCTATTGAGGAATTTTCGCAGATAAAGCATCTTTACTTTTTGAGGGAAACATATCTCAACATACATATAGATATTCTAATCCTGCATGAGATCTAATTAACTAGTCCACGAACTATTGGATCAAATAACCCTTACCACATGTTAAGATTATTATGACTGTAATAATTGAGATTGCTTAAGCGACACATATAATAAATATTTTTAATGCATCTTGTGCATTTTTCATATTAAGTTCATCCTCCCATTGAAACAAGTGGCTTTGAATCTCTACAAAAACCATATGAGATAAAAATTTAAAGTTTGCTCAGTATCAAAAGAGGGCTTGTCGAGCAGTGAAACGAAGCATTCCTAGTACCCCCACTAGGTTTCAAGTCTCCCAACCATGTTTGTCCCTTTTCAGTCACTTGTGTGTGTGCGTGTACGTGGGCTACTACTTGTGCTTTTCATGTGTTTGAGAATGGGGCAAAGTGTAAGCCTTGGGTGATTTTGACAAAATAGATAATCGCTAGTTGCAACTTCTTAGCTAAAGGGATGTGCTCTCATAGTTTGTGAGATGCTCGTAAGCTCTAACACATTGTAATATCTCATATCAAAAAGTTGTCACTTGTGGGTGTTCATCAAAAGCATTTCATCCCAAAAATATATGTTTGCTTGCTTTTCATGCATTTGTGGTTAAGTACTTCAACACTTTTGCACAAAAAATATTTTCCTCTTGGAAAACATCTGAAAGCATAGGTTCGCAATGAGCATGAATATGTAAATAAAGACATCATGTAACATTGTAAGTCATTGCACATCCATTCATGTTCTACATCTAAGTTTTTCAATCTATTTCTTATCTTCTTTGTACCAGCTATAAGAGAAGTCCTTGTTCTTCAAAGCAGTTTCAGTGAAGAAACTCGACATCTTCAAATATGTCAGGCCAGGTAGTAACTCCGTTAGGCAGAAAAGATGATTCGATTTATTACATTAGGTAGCTATTGTTATATACAAGAATGTGACTGCTCAGTTCATCTTCTGATGACTGTTCACATTCCAGATTCACCCAACCGCAGAGGATTAGGTGTCAACATTCCCCCCCTTAATCTGAAGGGATGTTGGTGAGTCCAAGCATCATTCTGAATCGTTCAAGCTTTTCCTTTCCAAGTGCTTTGGTGAAGATGTCTGCAATTTGCTCATTTGTGGAACAATGACGGAGATGGATTGTTTTGGCCTCAACATGATGTCGAATCAGATGATATTTAGTATTGATATGCTTTGTTCGATCATGGAACTTTGGGTTCTTGGCCAACTTTATTGCAGAGGTGTTATCAATCATGAGTGGAGTTGATTGTACTTGTTTTACCTGCAAATCTTCAAGAATTTTCTTGAGCCAACAATTTCTTTCGTTGCTTCAGCTGCTACCACGTATTCTGCTTCTGTTGTGGAATCTGCTGGAACTGATTGTTTGCGTGATCTCCAAGAGACAGCTCCTGATCCAAGACTCATAGCATATCCTAAAGAAGATATCCCAGTTACTTTGTCTCCATCAAAGTCTGAATCAGAGTATCCAATCAAGCTGAAGTCGTCCACCTGTGTATACTTGATTCCAAGGTCTTGAGTTCCCTTCAAGTACCTTAGAACTCTTTTTGCAGCAGACCAATGTCCCTCACAAGGCTTTTGCATGAACCTGGAGAGGATTCCAACAGTAAATGAAATGTCTGGTCTGGTAGTAGTGAGGTAGATGAGACTTCCTACAAGCTGTCTATACTTTGTTGCATCCTCAAATTCCTTTCCTTCAACAGATGTGAGCTTTAAGTTTTGTTCCATTGGAGTAGAAAGAGGATTGCACTCTGTCATGCCAAATCTGTTTAACAAATCTCCAATGTATTTCTTTTGAGAAAGAAATATGGATTTTGGATGTTGGGTTACTTCAATGCCAAGATAGTAATGAACATAGCCCAAATCAGTGATTTCAAAACGTTTCCCCAATTCCTTCTTTATGGATGCAATGTAGCTTTCATTGTTCCCTGTCATTAAAAGATCATCTACATATACCACAAGATACACAACTTTTTGCCAACTTTCTTGACAAATAAGGTTGCATCATCAAGATCAAAATGATTGAAGTTGAGTTTCAGAAGATGCTTAGTTAGTTTTTCATACCAGGCTCGCAGTGCTTGTTTGAGGCCATACAAGGACTTCACAAGTTTGCATACTTTATGTTCATGTCCTTTCACAGCAAATCCTTTAGGCTGGGACATAAAAACATTCTCTTTTAGATCTCCATTCAAGAATGCAGTTTTTACATCCATTTGATGGACTTTCCAACCGTTCTGAGCTGCTAGTGCAAAGAGTGTCCGGATGGTGGCCCATTTTGCTGTGGGGGCAAAAGTTTCCTCATAATCGACCCCTTCCTTCTGTGCAAAACCTTTTGCCACAAGCCTAGCTTTGTGCTTGTCAAGTGAGCCATCAGCTTTGTATTTGTTCTTGTAGACCCACTTGCAGCCAATTGGTTTGGTTCCAAATGGAGGATCAACCAGCTTCCAAGTGTCGTTCTTTATGAGGGCATCATACTCCTTTTGCATCGCTTCTTTCCATTCATCATGAGAAGCAGCTTCTTTGAAGGAAGTTGGTTCAAAATCTGTAGACAAGTTCAATTCACAATCATAAGTAACATCCATATCAACAGGTGAATTAGAGTCATCTACATCACCTCCATTTTGTTGGTTTGAGTTTTTGGTTCCTGTTTTTCCAATTTCATCAGGATGAACACTTTTAAGTGTCTTTGTCAGCCACTTTGGGGGACCTTTCTGAGATGGTCCAGGCTGCTCTGTTGATTGAGTTGGGACTGAATCAAGATTGACTCTCCCAATTCTATCAATTACATCACTTAAAGCATCATCCGTTGTTGGAGTTTCATGCAGGGGAGATTGTTCTTCAGAAGAAGATTCCACATCTTGATCTAGTATAGGAATCCCCCCTTCAAGATGTGGAATCTGATTATCAAATTCTTGAAATGATTTCGTTTTTGCGAATCTATCCAAGCGATCAAGTTGCCGCTCAACAACATTGTCAGATTTGGATGATTCAAGAAAAATGACATCTCTAGATACAACAAACTTTTTATTTACTTCATCATAGAGGCGATATGCTTTAGAGGTGTTTGAATACCCCAGGAAGATACACTTACGACTTCTAGCACCAAGTTTGTTTCTATGTACCTTTGGTATCAAAGCATAACAGGTGGAACCAAAGATCCTGAGATGTTTTACCGAAGGAACATGTCCATACCACAATTCATAAGGAGTCTTGTTTCTTATAGCATTAGATGGACATCTATTCTTTATATATGCAGCACATAGAACAGCATCAGCCCAAAACATTATCTTTACATTTTTGAAGAAAAGCATGGATCGTACCATATTCAAGATTGTTTTATTCATTCTTTCTGCTACACCATTCTGTTGGGGATTATAAGGCACAGTTGTTTGATGTTTGATCCCATGTTGGCGAAGATAGTTTTCAAATTCATTTGATGTATATTCTTTTCCATTATCAGTGCGAATAGACCCAATATGAGATTGTGCATCATTTTCAATCCATTTATGAAAAATCTTGAATGTTTGAAAAGCATCAAATTTGTTCTTCAATAAATAAACCCAACACATTCTGGTGTAATCATCAATAAATGTCATGATATATTTATTTCCATTTGCAGAAGGAACAGGGATTGGACCACATAAATCTGAATGAATGAGTTCAAGCTTCCTATGTGCTCTTGAATGTGAATCATGAAAAGACTGTTTGCTATGCTTTCCTAGAATGCAAGCATCACATTGCTTATGTTTCCTAGGAATTGTAGGCAAACCAGCAACACCATTTTTCTTCAATAAGCGGAGACTGTCATAGTTTAAATGTCCAAATCTAGCATGCCATAATAAACTTGATGGAAGTGTACCTTCTTCATGATGAGTAATATATGAGAAATGTTGTGCATGAGCAGAGGTTCCTTGCAGTTTGAGAAGTCTTTCTTCTTCTATTCCCCTCATGACAAGTGAGTGGTCAGATGCTTTTCTTACCTCAATTTTGCCATCAAACATATGAATGGAGTGACCTTGCTGGCGGATGTGGACCAAGGACAGCAAGTTTCTCTTGAGCTGTGGGAGATATAGAACATGATCCAGAAGAAAGTCTGGAAGACCAGGCAGTTTAAGCCTGATTGTGCCAAGCCCTGATGGCTTGATTTTTGACTGATCTGCAAAGTATACTGCTCCATCAACATTGTCAGTGAAATCTTCAAAAAAATCTTTTCTATGAGTCATGTGACAGGTTGCTCCTGAATCAAGCAACCAATCATTTTTCGAAGAAGCAAGTGAAGCATTAAACAAATCTTCATTTACTCCAATGTTACATTGTGCCTCAATATAGTGAGCGGATTCAAGTGCTTTACCTTTGTCTGTATCATCAGTTTTACCTTTCTGTTGGTTTCTTTTCTGCTCAATTTTGTCCCATGGTAGCTTGCATGTAGAAGCATCATGTGATCCATTTCGTTTGCAGCGAATGCAATGCAGATCTGCCTTTTCTCCTTGAGAATGTCTGCCCCCCTGCCTCTGAAGTATCTTCCTCTTCCTCTTCGTCCACCTCTTCCTCTTCGTCCACCTCTTCCTCTTGTAGAATCTTGAGCAGGATGCTTTTCTTTATGAGCAAGGCACACAGTCTCTTCAGAAGATTCTGGAGCTGTCTTCTTTCCAAAGGCTTTCTCTCTTTCAGCAAACTTTTTCACAAGAGAGTCAAAGGTTATATCTTTAAGATTTCCATTTGCTTGTAAAGACTCAAGATAATTGGAGTAGGTAGGATAGAGTGCCTTGAGAAAAGCAATAAGAGGGATATCCAGCTCAACCTTAGTGGATTTAATATCATGCATTATAGACTTTACTTCAGATGCAAGAGCAAGAGGATCATTATTTTTCAGTTCAAGAGTGAAGAGTTTAATCATGAGCTGAACAACTTCAAGTGCAGAATGTGAGTCATAGAGTTCTTTCAGCTTTTGTAAAGCTTCAAAGGCAGTTGAATATGATGAAATATGGTGACTTACTTCTTCATTTACAGATGCTGCGATTAATGCATAGGCTTTGTTGTTCTTGTTTTCCCAAATGACGAGCTCTTTGTCTGATGTAGGCTGCACTGGGTCATTGTCTCCTTCTCCGACACACACTCCTTTCCACAACTCATTGAAGATGAGGGTGTGTTTTATCATCCGGGACCATTCAGGATAGTTCTCCTTGCCAGTGAGAACTATTCCTACCATAGAGATGATTGAATGCATTCTGTAAAAAATACTTCTGCAGATAAACAAAAACTTTTGCTGATAAAAAAAACTTCTACTGATAAAAAACTTCTGCTGATAAAAACTTCTGCTGATAAAAAAATTTCTGCTGATAAAAAAAACTTATGGTGATAAAAAAACTTTCGCTGATAAAAAAACTTCTGCTGATAAAAAACTTTCTGCTGATAAACAATGAAGTTGTACTCAAAAGGGCAACTCAAAAGATTTCAAATCCACAATGTGACCCCTATAAATCCATCATTGTATAAATTCACCTTACATAAACCTCATATAAGTTTCATATAAGTCCATCATATAAATCTCATATAAGTTTTATATAAATCCACCATTATATATGCATATGGCATACGTCCCCTTTTAAAAAAAAACCATGTGACAACGTTCAAATGGCATACATCCCCTTTTCAAAAAATACTTAATTACCATGTGACAGCGTTCAAATGGCATACGTCCAGCGTTCAACTATGTAACTGCGTCCAGCGTTCAATTGTATGTGTTGCAGAACTGAGACTCGGCAAACCTGTGTGTGGCAGCAAAGTGCAAAACGTAAATGTAATATGGGGTCACGACAATACACACTCGAAATCGCTTTTTACTGGCGCTTAGATTCCACACTGGACCCCTCTTGACGCGCAGCTGAAAGCCTGTGAAATAAAATATAAAATACCATGTGGGCACGCACATATATGTGAAGAGGGCAGACGGAAGCGCTGGTTAAAAGCGGAACAGTGGAGAGCCGAGAGGACACCAAGGAGCAAAACTGGAAATATTATCAGCAATCCGGATTGTAGTTTCAAGGTTGGGTGACGGTCGGGTCCGGGGTGGAGGACGGATGACCAGCGAGCGCTCAACAAGCACCTACGATCTTGTGGAGCAGATGCAGTATTTGTATGTAAGGTTCCGCCTCGGTCTTTGCTTTCTCGAACGATAGAATCCAGTCGTTCATGGTGAGAGACTGTGAAACATTCAGAAGACTTCCTCCCAAGAAGGGAGCCGCAGCAAACAAGAAAGAAGAGCGAGAGGATAGACGAGCAGCGCAGTATGAAGCGCTTTGACACCAGAGAGCAATCAATGCATTAGCAGAGAATATGGCAGAGGAACGTTTGCATATCAGAATACGTGGAACAGCAAACGTTTATGGACAGTCGCCTTCTGGCAGACAGAGAGCGCAGGTTAAGGAATATGGCGCAGGTCTCTATAACTGGAATATGGCAGACAGAGAGGGCGCAGCTAATTGTATGGAGGAGCAACGCAGGTATTATGAGAGTAGACAAGGGAGTTACAAGGAACATGAGCTAAAAAAAGAGTTGGCTCTGATACCATGTCAGGCCAGGTAGTAACTCCGTTAGGCAGAAAAGATGATTCGATTTATTACATTAGGTAGCTATTGTTATATACAAGAATGTGACTACTCAATTCATCTTCTAATGACTGTTCACATTCCAGATTCACCCAACCGCAGAGGATTAGGTGTCAACAAAATATTTATAGAAATATTTCAAATTTTCAAGTCATACACCAAAATTCATCTTTCTAAATAAAATGCTTGTTTATAATAGGGTCAAATGTGTGACATTTAAGGTTGAGGTACACGTATAATGCATATGTAATGATGTTATTAGGTAGAGGAATGATCATGTTCTATGATCATTCCCCATTTATGTATAAAGTTAAATATGAATCCCGAATGAGACCATGAACCAAACTCAATTAACGTTTGTAGAATGATTTGGCATGAGAAAACATTGTATTTTGGAATATGCATGTGCCATGTGAATCGATGGATGGATGGATGTTTGACTAGATGCTCTAAATAAACACCCAGTTATTAGATGGATCTTATATTTCCTTGCTACTAATACTGATAGGAAAGCCAATGCAAGCCTCCTGGCAAGGTATTAGCTGAATTCTTTCTAGTTAAATCATGATTCTTCCTAGCAAGTCTATCGTGTACCATTAAGTCCTTCAGTTGACTATGTTTAACATGGCAGATGCAAAGATTAAGTTTGGCATGAAGCTAAGTTTACCCAGAACGATAACAATATGACATTTAAGTTCTGGCTAATGACAACATTTGGACAGATAGGTAAGTAAAGATAAGAGTCAGAGGTCCTTAAAGGGATCCAAGATACCAAAACCCTTTTATGGCGCAGTGACTACTGGAAAAGTTACATAGCAATATTACCAGGCCTTCAGTCTAGGTGGGTATGTATTACCGGCCCCAGTTCAATATGTTTTTACCAATGCTTTGACCAGCCATATATTATCTAGTTGCTTTTATATGTTAGCTAGTTTCTTTCATCTATTAGCTAGGTGCTTTTACCGTCCTGGAAGGGACTCCATTCCACCTCAAACTCCTCTAAAGGTTTCTATGGAACTTGGGGGAGACTGTAGCAATATCAACAAACCATTCCAACTAGCCTATGAAGAGGAGGCCCTCCAATCATAGAAACCTTGGGCTAGATGTGACAAGACAATTTTTTCTCATTCAATATTTCACTCGAGGTCTTACAAGAAAGGAAACCATCCCAACAGCTAGTGATTCTGACTTGCACAAACATCATTCATTGTGCAGACTCCAGAGACAAAAGTTACCTCAATATTTTTTCTCAATTTCAGAAAATTCTGAAAATTTTATTATATTGCATCTACTATCATAATGCAATGAAACATCCAAAGTTTCACGCTATCAAAGTGGCTTATACATCTTTAAAAGGATGTATTTGAATCATGAAAAAGATGAGTTTTATCCCTTTGGAAGTGCTTCCATAGAGAAGATAACAAAGTGACATGGAAAGAATTTTTTTTATTTTAATCCTTAGCCAGTGAAGCTTGAGGCTCAAAGATCAATGCTTGGTTATTAGGCACCCATGTTCTGAGAGCATGGCTTGGGAGGTCTCGACCCACTTGGACAAACAAATGATATTGACAATTTTGTTTATAATTTCTGAACTCATCACGAAAACTACATATTGGATAAGTAGAAACTAACCACAAATCACCTAAAGCCCTAGAATTTTAAAGTAAGATCCTAAATACCATTGCCGAACAAACTAATCATTATTAAATTGAAATCTTGCTTGGTACATGTATTGTCATGGGAAAAAACTGAAATAGCATGCATTATTTCTCTATCTACTAACCTGGTGTACAAATAAAGTCATCATCAACTGGTCTTCCATCTGCAGCACTATTTCTATGTTCTGCAAATGAGACAAGAAAAAAAATGACCGGATACTGTCATTTATAGTACTGAAACAAATTTTGAAAAGAAACTACCCTCGTACCATATAAAGAGAACAAGGGGTGTTGTGACATATATGTTGAAAACTTCTCCACATCTCTAACTTTCTTTGTCTTGCGATGTAAAATACGCTGTCGGTGATAAGGGGAAATCAGAGAAGCAGCTCTTGCAGCAGAAGCCTTTGTAAAATGTGCATGATCTTTTGCCAACTTTTTAGAATGAATTTCTTTAAGCTTTTTGTCATAACAGGAAACCCGAGACTGAAACTCATTAATCTTTAACTCAAGCCATCTACATCGCCATTCTATATCACGCCTGTAAGATTTCCAGTCATCTGATAATGTATTTCTTACCCTAGAAAAGAAAAAAGGTTGTACTATTAGTAGACCCATAAAAGTAATGCACATGGAAGGATAAAATCTGTAAGAAAACCATTAAAACAATTTATTTCACAAACCTAAAATGTATAAAATGTCAAAAAGCAACCTTCTCTGCTGTATCTTACATTTCAGTCTTTTCATATTTTATAGCTTTTTGTCTAATTTATTATGAAGGCCAGAAACAATCTGAATGGTAAGCAAACAGGTTCTTGGAACTAATCCAAGGTATTTGAAAATCCCCAACATTCAATTATGGAACATGAAAGAAGAATCATTGCGAATGATCTGGGACAAGATAAGAGTTACAGATTTAAGGGGCAAAGTTCAAACAAATGCAATTCTTTACAGAACACTGCATCTATGAGTGTGATTAGCAACAACTTACAGTACAACAAAGTTCAGGAAAGAATTATCATCAGCTCACAGTAATACTTAATTGAAAAAAATTAAGCACTCGCCATGGCATTAGATCATTGCTGGACTGCATCAATTTTAATCCCTATAGACTTCACCATTGATTCATACAGTTCCAATGAAATCTGTAAAAGGATTTTAATGTACGATATTTGGAAGTCTGGAACCACCCTGACTAACCATTAAAGCTCATTCACATTATTAACAGAGAATTGGAAAGGCTGATAATTGATCTTGACAACATAATAATCATGAAAAACTGACCTGGTAACTTTAGTTTAGATAAAGTTACCAAATCAGCCAGCTTTCCACTCTATAATTACATACACAGCATAAAAACAGAAATAATCAAATAATCTATTGCTTCATTGGACATTTCAAATGGCAATGAGGATAGTAATAGATGGGAAATCCTCATATGTAAAACGTAGACTCAAATAAGTTTGAGCACATACACGTATCTCTTTCAAACAACATATAATGTAAATGCATTAACAAAATTTACTTGATAAATATACAATCTCATTTGATAAATCAATCCACTAAAAAGGAATCCCGATAACACTCAGAAGTACAAAGGTAAGTTTGACAAATGAATGAGTACAATTGAATTAAAAAGTTATCACTAGAGCAGATGCACACCTATTTGTAGACACATGATCGTGATCCTCCATAACAGGTGCAGGTACATTCTGAGGTATTGATTGACCCGAACCACATGTTTCCTTATAATCATCATCAATGTCAGTCTCTCCAAAAGAACTTGAACACTCAGTAGCCTGCTCAGAAGAATCAAATCTTACATCATCCTCAATGCATCTTATGATGTCAACCACTTTATCTGCCTCTACAATGGGCCCAGATGTATTGTGTAAACCAGTATCACTTTTTGAACAGCTTTCCAGTGATTCTTGTGTGTGACCCAAACTTCTCACGCATGGTGTAGAACACAGAAGATCCAATGGCCTTTCAACTGTGGGAAAATTATATGTTACATCAACTTCAAGTTGTTGAACATTCTTCATTCCAACTGGTTGGATAGATACATTTTCTGGTGAACCACTACAAGTTAATTTTGTGTTGCATTTTGAGTTATTATGGTTCACTTCCAAAATGACTGCATTGCCTAGAGTACCATCCCCAGTATTAGAAGGATCTAAATCCTGAGCCACAATCTGCTTATTTGTTTTGCAAAAGGAACCAATTTTCTCAGACTTCTCTTCCAAATATGCACTACCTATATTCAACATGTTGTTTGCAGCATTCCACAACACACAGTGCTTTCGATAATAACTCATTGCATCATAACAAACATGCTCAAAGTCATCCTGCAGGTGGACACAAAAATTTCAAAAGCATATAAGCAGTTAAAAAGGTTCCCAATGATTGATAAATAGGGAACGCGTGCCCTACTGAACATTTAAAATAGAGGGGCATACCACAAATGATTTCCAAGATGTGTAGTCTTGAGATTCAATCTTTTTGCGAATCATAGAAAAGCCCATGGGCTTATTTGAACTGGAAGGATCTTGTATGTGATTTAAAAAGATCCCGTATTCATCAAAGCTGTGCTCCACATCAAGTAACACCATATGTTTTTATTAGGTTTCTATTGACATCTCCAAAGATCAGTATGCCAAAAATTCTACAGCAATGAAAAGGCAAAGTTTCATGTTACCTGTAATATTAAACATTACCAAGCATTCTAAAAATGTCATTCAACCAATCAAGCTTCGCTCTTAAAAGTAAAAACCAAGCACCATTTAAAACAATGTTTCATCATCTAGATTCTAAATATAGCTCTATTTAAAATGGATGTCAATTCTTTAGTAAGTCACATGACACGATGACACGGAACATGGAGGACATGAAAATACGAGTATCCAACATGTGGCATAGCAACCCCCAGAATAGGACACAGAGGACAAGTTATATATTATATATTAAAAATATAATATTTAATTAAAAGAATAACAAATTAGTGAATTACACATAAAAAATGAAATATAGACAAAGATTCAATTTAGAAAATAAAGCATTTACATGATGATGATACAAATTCAATCATACAACTAATGCATATAAACAAAATGGCACTGAGTGCAATCCATCTCTGAACTACAAATACACCAACAAAGAGGCCCTAAATGGTATGTAGAGTCCAAAAAAAAATCATGCTACAACAAATAACTAGTACTACACATCATCAAAACCATTGCCTATATTGGGTTCTCATCATCAATATCACCCTCTAAGCATTAAAATAAGATAGAAAAAGCTTAACATGTCAAATCAAGATTTTATTTGAATGATGGGTGCATTTTTACTAGGGTCATGATAGAGGAGTTCAAAAATGATTGCCACCAACATCAATGTATATAGAGGGTTTGGTGCTCTTAATTAAATGCTAGTTCCATACCCTCATACATGACAGAATCAAATGGAAACATTGCAACCCCAAATCCTAAAATCCTGAAAATTGTTAAGTCTGCTGGATTTTGAGAGGGATCTAAAATTCTACTTTCTTCATAAGAAATCCAATGAGGTCGGAACCACTTTCAAACATCCTAAAACAATTAATGGCAATGTTGAAAATTTAAGTAGAAGGATTTAATATTACAATTAATTGCATAGCATTAGTAGGGCCTGGACAAATCCACTTCCCAACACTCAGAATCCCTTCTAACAATGCTTAATTGGCCTTATAGATGCACTCCAAAACCTTTGAGAGTTCCAAACCTGTGACTGAATTGCATGAGAATGAGGCAAAAAATCGATTTTAAGATGTTTTTTCACTGGACATGTGTCCAAATTTTGAGACACCAGTAGGGCTCATGTCTGACACAAGGCAAACTCATGTCCCATGAACAAGACACGAGTCAAACTTGTGTCTGACACATGAAATGTGGGACACGGCAAGGGGGAGCAAGGACGTGTCACGTTCCTTGGTTCTATAGCAATAAAATCTGGCACCGCTAAAATATGTAACTTTCATTGCCAGTAGTTTATGTCAATTTGTTTTTTACCAAAGCAGCCAATAAGACTGATAGAAGCCCATGAAGGCAATGGAAAAAGAAACATTTGCCAGACACAAAAAATTCATTCCATGAATAAAAAATTTAGCTGAATTCCATCACTTTAATAACCAAAGCTATTTAGTTGAATTCCATCACTTTAATAACCAAAGTTGAACCTATAAGAATGTAGAAAGGATTACGACATAGCAAATAATATATACCCTCAACACATTTTCCCCCTATCTTTAACTGAATAGATGTAAAAGGAATACTATCACCTGATTCAATTTTCAATAAACAAATGTGAATGAAACCTCGTTCCATAAGGAAACACAGTATCAGCTTTTTAAAGTATACATTACCAGGAAAACATGTGGCTGCAGAAAAGTAGAATAATCAAGAGATCACACGTCTGCACATAAATCTAATCTTCACATGAGATAGCCATCTTGGGTTGAAAATCAGATAAAATTCCTATTGGAATAATATGAAAACAACTACCAAAATTCATCAGAATGTGCTTTAATATAATTGTTATTTCAAACTTGGGCTGCAATATAAGAAAAATTCAACTTACCTCCATTTAACTAGAGATAAATAAGGTCATAAATCATACAATTCCATCTGAACAAAATTCATATATATATGCACATTGCGGTGACTTTCTTTTTAATAGTGCCAAAAATACAAGTCTTAGATCCCATTACCTCAGAAAGTGATTTATTTACCTTGCTAGTCCTTCCAAAATATCAATCAAAGTAGCTTTGTTGTCCCCTGGGAAGAATTCTCTCTTAGACTCCATGTTGAACATGATTTCCTTGCAATTTCCAATGTTTCCATTTCCCATCTTTGTTACCATGTTCACATTGTGAAACAAATGTTCTTTGTTTTCCCCAGTCATCTTTTGCATACCTTGCTTTCCTGGATTCTCCAAAGGAGAATAGGTGAGGTCTTCCTCTCCAAAACATTCTCTTATACCTGCAGTATATGTATTGTCGAGTTAAAATAACAAAAACATACACTCACAGTATGTCGCTTGTGCACTCCCATTGAGTTACTTTATGTATTGTCGAGTTAAAATAACAAAAACATACACTCACAGTATGTCACATGTGCACTCCCATTGAGTTACTTTAAAAGAAATTACTAATACAATAAAAGCAATGATAAAAAAATTCATTGGTATTTAAGATATCTTCCTTGATTATATCAGTCCGATCTAGACTTGTAAATCCATTCATTATTCTTTGAAAAAATTATAAAATCTATTTAAAAGGTGCTACATGCATGCTTGTCTATTTACATCTATACCAGTTTGAAGATGCAACTTCCTACAAAATTAGACACTGCCACCTTTACTGGTATTTCTTCATAACTGCTATGAGACTTTTGCACACAAAATAATGACTCCATAAGCTCAGAGAACTTTAAGTAATTGAATTTTTAGCACATCAACAAAATAAAAATATCAGAAAACTTTGAAATGTTCAATACAAACAAAACAAAGATAGAAAGGCTCAAGAAAGGATGGAAAAGGTAATTAATTACATGATTCTGAAAGTTCTACTTTAGCATTCAGAAAAATAACAAAATGAATTGTGGTTTTCAAATAATTTGATTTCTTCCCAAATACTAGTGAAATTATCTTTCTCTTCTCCTCTAACCATATATAATGTTTGCTATTTTACACTGCTCTAGAAGATGGTTGAGAATCTCAAGTGAACTATCATGCTATTATGTCCCAAAGAAATCTCGACACTTTTTAAAACTCTGGAAGCACACCACCTATCATACTTAATATTTCTATGGTGATGTACAACCTCTCGCCACTTCCATAAACCACCCCAAAACCAGCAGTTCTTGACTGTATCACAAAATGAAAACTAAATTTTTTTGTAGCTACAAATGCTACTACCCTTTACACAGATGCATTTCGAGACTGGATTACTTCCTCTGATACGTTTTCCATCACTTAATAATTCCATCACTATTGGGCAGCGTTTACAAGTAACTTATATCAGAATATTGATAAACAATAAGGATAGCTTTGCATCCAACAACTTCGTTTCTTAATTTGGCCTTTCATGCATTATTGGGCAAAATCAAAACTAGCTTCTAAACGTTACACTTAAAACTGACCTAGTGACCTTATAATCTGCTAATTTATTTTATTCTAACAACATCATAAATATTGAGAAAAAATCAAGAAAAATTACATTCTAGTCAACCAGATTGCATCGCATTAGCATTAAACGCTATATGTAAGTACTCTTCATTGAAAACATGGGCCTGGTAGGGTTGCAAAGGTCCGTGCAACCTACTATAATGGGCACATTGAGGTTAAGGGCCCACTGTCACCTTGGCCCAACTCCACCCCCCCACCCCCCCGCCCCGCTGCCACCGTTCTTTAGGCCCAACTTCCTCCTAAAAGCCTAAAGGAGGATTCCCACTCAATACCTCAACCACTCCAAGTAAGACTAGTGGCTTAAATGGGGTCAAAGATGAGGTGGAGGAGATAATTAGGGGTTGTCCTGAATATTTTCTGCATGTAAATCTGCAGCAAAAAACTAAAAAAAGGAACACTAGTGACTACACTCAGTTGTGTTAGATATAGCATGTAAGTAGTCAAAATTGGTGTAGAGAAAATTTACTAACCAAATCTAAAGTTAATTTTATATTTGGGTCACTGATTAGAGGGATTTTAGAACAAATCAGTTTGCTGCCCTATAATTGCAGACCATAAATTCTGCAGTAAGATACAGGAACGACAATCTAATTCCCCTTAAAATGCCACCCAATTAGTGTCTAAACACTACTAGATCACGAATCTAGGGGTGGGAAAGCTGGAAGATGCTAGATTGAACTTGAAAAATCACTTCCAAGTCTTTGAACAATGATAAATTACAATTTCTAGTGAGATGAAAATTGTATTTCTGTGGTTCTGGTATAAAATCGCTCTGGGTGTTATGCCCAGAAAATTTTCAGCAACAAATTTGAGTACTAATAGCTAGCAAAATTTATGGCTCTTAATTATTAGATGAACAATGTATATTAAAACTGGAGCCTAATTGCAATATTCCAAATAAAAAGTTTACTTATCAAGTGCTGGGAACCTTGGAAATATTGCAAATTTCTTCTATAACAGCAAATAAAATACACAGATTTACAATAAAAACACTCGATACAAACTTCAAAGGGTAAACAATATCCAATAATAATTGAACTCAATGCATCAAACTTTGGTTAAAATATAGCTTTATTCTCAGTAACCCAAGGTAAATAAACTTGCTATAATGTGAGAAAAGCTTTGAAATCAACAAGTAAAAAGTCCTACACTAAAGCAAAAAATAAAAACTTTTTGGATTTTTAAAAATATATACTTTGGTTGCTGCAAATTTTACCATGTACCACTTTATCTCATGAGCTGAGTTGTGAAACACACTCCTAAGTTGGCATTTCAATAGATCAGAGAAGTGAGATTGCTCTCAATGAAAAGTTGCCCCCACTTGTGACTTAAAGTCTTCTCTACTTTTTGGACCCAAATAGGAGTAGCCCCTAGCATGGCTTTCTCCAGTTGAAGCTCCCTATTGAAATGCTTCAACTTTTGTTGGAGCGACCCACTTGCAACAAGAAAAACAAAGCGATATTTCTCCTTAGTTTTCCTCCTCCACGTACTTCTATGTCCCCTCAATGAATCGAACCTCTAGCTTTTGTGTGATTTTACCCAAGTTACAGGATTCAGATACAAATACGGATCTGCTAGATTTTTGAAAATCCAGGATCCAGATATTGCAAGGATACGTAAAGTAAAAAAATATAATAATATTTTTAAAAAATTTAAAAACACTTTTAGAGATCAAAAACCAAATCCGTTTATAAATCACAACATTTAGAACTGAAGTCATTAGATATATTATAAATGTGTCGAGAAATCTAGGGCAGCTAGATAAGGTCTTCTTTAAGATTGATTTCTCTTGCATTTACAAGTTCTTGCGATGTTATATTACTTCCTTTTTGTTGTTATTATGTTTTCTTCATCATCAAGATAAATGCCAAAAAAATGAAGATCTTAAACACAAGAAAATAACACAAGATGTATGCACTCAGCTAGGGCAAAACCCCTATGAAGGGGAAAACCCAGTCAAACTCTTCCACTAGTAGATTCAAATCAAGATGAGACACACTTGACCCTTTTGACTAGAGACATGAACTCCCTCCATCCACCAAGTCAGCCTTCCTCTTTCAATCAAAGACAACAACTAAGATTTGGCCTAATCAAGAGTAAACAGTAAATTCCAACTTCTGTTATGTTCCCTGTCACCAGACTTCTGCATCTATTTATAGATTTTTGGCTTTCTTTGTCATAAAATGTTAACCAATACATCCTCGACCCTTTACAGCAAATCTTCGGCTCCTTCAGATGGCCTCTAGTTAAGGTATAGATTGCAGACTTCTTACAGGACTTCGGCTCCTCCTAGCATGTTACCCACCACCTGTGGTTAGTATCCCTAGGAGAAAATTTTCTCCTAGATGGTCCTCAGTCGGCATCCAGCAGCCACCAGCTCAATGTGCCACTATCTCCGCCACCTGAACCAGCCATGTGGTCCCTTGACCATCTATTATGATTGTATGTTTGAAGGTGGGACTCCCAACCCCGAAGGTATGGCTTTTCACTGGTATAGTTGGGTAATTTTTTTTACTTATCAAGGACACTTTTGGGCATGGATTGGTGGGGGGATTCGAGAGAAAGAGTGGGCTAGGTATGCACTCTTGTCTCCTCTACCCGATTTGGTGGCTAACCTTGTATCCTAGTCCTGTGGAATCTCCTTTACTGGCTATTAGCTTTAGGGTTGGCACTACATGGGATATCACGAATTTGGTTACGTGGTCCCGCTTCCCGACACCATATACATCACTCCCCTCCACTGATTTTAACCCCGTTTATCACTTTTCCCATCCAGGGTTGTTCATTGGGTCCACAAAGGGTTAGCCTCCCCCTCCCCTTGCCCACACCTTGCGTCGGGCTTGGAACGATGCCCAAGAGGTTGATGCAGCTAGAAAGAAAAGAAAAAGCATAATTTGGCCACTTTCAACAAGAAATATACCACAAAATGCAAAAGATGACCGGGACATGCAAACTTAGCACGTGGGAAAAAGCCAAACATGAGCTCTGCCCCTTACCTATGGCCATCACCCTAGTTGCCATGGGCCCTAGATGAGCCCCCTCCACATTAAGGAACCCGTGATTGTCCCAACCCCTGGTGGGCAATGAACTGCCCCACCTTAAAGGGGGCATCTACTGTTGTTATACTACACATCATGCTCTCATCCCCTGTAACCCCGAGCAATTATGAAAAAAATTCAATCAAATGCAAAAAGCATATGAAGAAGAGTGGAAAAACAAAGGTTGGGGTAACTCATGTACCACGATTTCTCCCTCCTAAACTCATATACCCAAGTGTGGACTTCCCCTATTATAGCTACCCTTGTACAATGGCATGTGGCCTGCAGCCTTCCCCTGATCCCCACTCCATTCCATCATTATATCAGTGTTTTAAAATTCAGCCGGACTGAATCAGATTTGGCCGAGCCGACCGAGCTAGACCCCTGTCCGGGCCAGCTCGGTAGAAAAACCGGTTCGGTGGCCGATTTGTTACCAAACTGGCCAAACCAACCAGGCCGAGCCGACCAAGCCGACCGAGTCAGACCCCTAGTCGGTTTGTTAAGGTGTTGCGGTTGGTGGATGGGGAAAGATTGGCTATGGGCTTCATTTATGAGGCTATGGATCAAGCAAAGCAGCAAATAAAGGCAGCATACAAAGATAGAGTGGCTAAGTACGGGCCCATTTTGGAAATCATTGATCAGAGATGGAACAATCAACTCCATCACCCTATACATGGCACATGCAATTGGGTTTTTTCTTAACCCAAGGTATCATCATAAAGCTCTAGAGGCAGAAGCTTCATTGGGGAAATTAACATTAGCCAATAGTACAAGTGCCTAGGAATTTTTTACCGTTGACTTTTGTTGTAGAGGCCATATAAAGCCTCCTTGGTTATGTGTTTTTGTTCTAATCTCTATATCATGTATGTATTGGATAGTGCACTAGGTGCCATTTTGATATAATGGATATATTCATGAACCTACTTTGATCATTTGTTGTCTTCTCTCTATATTCTAATGCAATTTGTTTGGAAAAATGAAATAAAATCTTTAAAATTATGTTTTTTTATAAAAAATAAATATTTAATGTATTTTTTACAACGACCAAGTCATTGAAATCAAAAAGGCCGAGTCGATACCGAGTCAAAGTCAAAGTCGACCCTCAACCGGTTTCGAACCTGAGTCGGAGTTTTAAAACATTGCATTATATCACATGCCACCTACCACCTGATGGATGTACTATTGACATGTCACCCAATTTAAAGACTAAAACCACCTAATAGGGTCCTTGGTTAACCCCCTTATTGAGCTTGAAGACACCTGTACATGACAAAGCCCACTATGGAAGGGCATGCCACCATGGGGCGTCCATTTCATTCCATGATTTGTAAACTCCTTTACTTGATTACTCTAATGATTTGTTGTACTGGAGGGCAAGGTTACACATTGAATCTTATGCAGGATTGCAGGTGGTTCTCCATTTGGGATTTGGTCTCCCTATACAGGATCCAAGCCCTCCAGAGGGTCACATTGGCACTTGTAGGCTTAGCATTGAGAGCCATGGGCCTCCACCATAGCAAGGATCACTTCATGGATCCCCAACACCATTCATTGATTGCTCATATTCCACCTTTTGGATGGGGATGATGCACCTGGATCACCGCACCCAGTCGGCTTCACTGTTATACCATACACTTGCCAGACATTATAGGGCCAAAAGGAGGATGTGTCTCACCATAGTGACATCCACTTGTTGAAATTTCTAAGTCTAACCATTAGAAATTTTATTTGTATTCTTCTGGTTTATTTCTCCTACTTGTTAATTACAAACAAGTTATTTAAACATATAAACATCGAAATAAACACAATACAGTCTCAACCATCTACAGATCAACAGCGGAAAGAAATAGCAAACACACAAGTGACACCATTATTTTTGGACAGCTCATCCCCAACAAAAACCCAACGTGGGAAAACCAATGCAACAATTCTGAGGGTTAATTATTATGCAATATATCCTTCAATACAACTAGGTGCCAAACTGGCTCACTCGACAAAAAATAATAACCGGCAGTAATGCCTCTATTCGGAAGCAAATATTCAAAAAATCTGCGCCACGAAACCCTCTCCAACACAACTGAAGCACTGCATCAGCCCTCTTGGCCTCTGCGTCAGCCCTCTGAGGTACTGCACAGCCTCTACGACCTTCTGTGTCATTCATGCTGCCCTCTGCATGGATGACGCAGGCCCTCTGGCCTCTACGTTGTCCCATCTAGCCTCTGCGTGGCCTGCTCTGGCTTCTGCAACTACCTCTCTGCCTCTGTGCTAGTCTCTCGGCACTATCTCTACCTCTCTGTCCAGTACTCACTACCCTTCGCTGCAAACTGATCACTGATTCGACTTTACTTAGCGAACCCCACTCTAGTAAATCGAATGACTGATCACTTTGGTGTGTTCTCCAACTGACCCTCAAGCCTCCTCTTATACTTTTCCTGTTGGTCCTTCAACAGCTGAGATTAAATCTCTAATCAACGGCTAAGATTAGACTTGGCTTGATCCATGACTTTTGGAACCTTCTAACCCAGATTTATATCAATACCCATTAATATTTTATTTTTCCCAAGTTTAGACTTAGGAACTCCATTAAAAATATTAATTATTTTAATATCTCACAAACCAACTAGAATCTACCCAAACCATTTATGGGTCTTGTAGATCTCATGTGCTTTAGCCTCTCCACCAATTTTCATGGCTAGAGAACATCCGATGCTACCCCAAATCAACATTCCCTTTTAGCGATGACTGTGCTCTAGTAATACTCCACATTGACCATCACTCGATTATACGACACCGGTACTTGTACTAATGCTAGGCCTCCCTGCCCAACATCCTCTACACTACTACATCCTGTACTGCTGCCCATGGCTCTACCACTACCACTGTTGCATCCGTACGGCAGCTCCCTCTGCATCCGTGCTGCTGCTGGTCCATCCTCCCAACATTGTATCTGTACTGCATCCCCCTCTCATCATGCTGCACCATAACTGCCAACTGCTACTCCACTGCAACTCAGTTACTGAGAAGTAAGTAATTGATCCACCCAACTACCGACATCCCTGTCAATCTAGAAACACTCATGATGCTGAAGCTCTCTCTGTCGCTAACAAGTGCTCCCTCTACTACCTCTACGCTGCTGCAACAACTCCCTGCATCTTGCACCGCTGCAAACCTCTTTGTGCCATCCTGCACTGTTGCAACACTCTCTATGCCTCTCGCACTGCTGCAACCTTCTAGCCTTGCGCTGCCCGGGGACTCCTGCACTGTAGCACTCTCTATCGCTTCATCTGCATCTGTCTCTACCCACATCCACCAGTCCTACTACTCTCTCTTCGAGGCTCCTATAGCAAGGTATAATCCAAGAGGTTAGGTTCCTCAAGGATCCTGCCCCTCATCGCCTGTAGTCTTCTTGACTACAACTCGATTTCTCCCCACCTCTTCTCTAGAGGTAGATGAGCACTCATGTCACAATTGTCATCAACGGCCATATCCGCTCTTCTTGTCGACTCCTCCGAGTCTCTCTACTTCCATCTGGAAGTTCTCTCTTCAACTCCCGCTAAGTCTCTCTACTTCTCGCCTGGGCACTCCTACACTGTAGCACTCTTTGTCGCTTCATCCGCATCTATCTCTACCCACATCCGCCAGTCTTGCTACTCTCTCTTCGCGGCTCATGTAGCAAGGTATAATCCAAGAGGTTGGGTTCCTCAAGGATCCTGCCCCTTATCGCCTATAGTCTTCCTGACTACAACTCGATGTCTCCCCACCTCTTCTCTAGAGGTAGATGAGCACTCATGGCACAATTGTTATCAACGGCCATATCCGCTCTTCTTGTCAACTCCTCCGAGTCTCTCTACTTCCCTTTGGAAGTTCTCTCTTCGTCTCCTGCTGAGTCTCTCTACTTCTCGCCTAGAAGTTCTCTGCTAGACTCCCTCTGAGTCTCAATTTCCCTTCTCGAAATCCTCCCGCCAATCGTCAAGTCACACCTCTCCGATCTTCTGTGCACCTACAACACTGATCCGGATTCCTTGGCTAGAAATCTGCCTCGGTAGTGACTCCCTCTACCTTGGTTTTGCCCTGTTAGGTACTATTCTTCCCACAGTACCCCACCAACTTCACTCCTCGCAAACTGCCCACAGCTTCCTAAACCCCAGCAACTGAAGGACTAAGCCTCTAGGCTCTGCGCAATCCCAACACTGGCTGAAATGCTCCCCTAGCCAACTGCGTCAACCCTCCTGGTCTCTACGTGGCTCTGCGTGAGATTTTTCTACCCTCCTCAGCCTCTGCACTGGCCTCTCTCTCGCCCGGACTGATGACGCAATCCGTCTGCGTCAACCCTTCTCTACTGCTTTTTGCTAGGAACAGCTTTTGTTACTCGAGACAGTTGTTTCTGTTGCAAATGCTCTGTTGTAGCTGGTGCCTTCAGCTCTCCTGCGATCAGCGACCACGCTCTGATACCATGTTGAAATTTCTAAGCCTAACCGTTAGAAATTTTATCTGTGTTCTTTTGGTTTATTTCTCCTACTTGTTAATTAAAAATAAGTTATTTAAACATATAAACATCGAAATAAACACAAAACAGTCTCAACCATCTACAGATCAATTGCTGAAATAAATAGCAAACACATAAGTGACACCGTTATTTTTGGACAACTCGTCCGCGGAAAAACCCAACTTGGGAAAACCGATGCAGCAATTCTGAGGGTTATTTATTATGCAGTATATCCTTGAGTACAACTGGGTGCCAAACTGGCTCACCCGACAAAGAATAATAACCGACAGTAATACCCCTCTATTCGGAAGTAGATATTCAGAAAATCTGCCCGACGAAACCCTCTCTAGTGCAACTAAAGCATTGCATCAGCCCTCCTGGCCTCTGCATCAACCTCAAAACCCTCTGCGTCAGCCCTCTGAGGCACTACGCAGCCTCTACGGCCTTCTACGTCACTCTTGCTACCCTCTTAATGGATGACGCAAGCCCTCTGGCCTCTGCGTTGTCCCATCTAGCCTCTGCGTGACCTGCTCTAGCTTCTGCCTCTGCCTCTGCGCTGGTCTCTCGGCACTATCTCTGCCTCTCTATCCAGTACTCACTGCCCCTTGCTGCAAACTGGTCACTGATTCAACTTTTCTTAGCAAACCCAGCTCTAGTATTTCGAATGATTGATCACTCTGGTGTGTTCTCCAACTGACCCTCAAGCCCTCTTATACTTTTCTTGTTGATCCTTCAACGACCGAGATTAAATCTCTAATCAACGACTAAGATTAGATTTGGCTTGATCTATGACTTTTGGAACCTTCTAACCCAGTTTTATATTAATACCCATTAATATTTTATTTTTCCTAAGTTTAGACTTAGGAACTCCATTAAAAATATTAATTATTTTAATATCTCCCAAACCGGTTAGAATCTACCCAAACCATTTCTGGGTCTTGGAGATCTCATGGTTTAGCCTCTCCACCAATTTTCATGGCTAGAGCACATTCGATGCTACCCCAAATCAGCGCCACTTGGATATCAAGGAGCCAACCCCTTGGTCACTGTGTTTAGAGCCTATTTTCTCAACATGGCACAACTTGGACTCCATTAGGCCTTCTCAATGGCCCTATTACCACTCAAACTAGCAGGGGTCCTAAAAGGGGATCCTAGAGGGGCAACAATGGATCAATAGCCCACTATCATGTCAGCTAAAGCTCCCTACTCTTTACGGACTTTCACCGATGGGACGAGACCCGATATGAAGGGAATCACCTGTATGAATTAGTCAATAAAGGGAAAAAAGTGATTCCTAAAGAGGCCTATTCACAAGAGAGGCTCAATATATGGATTGCTTGCCCAAGAGGCAAGATGAAAGGCTTTCTCAGAAGGGCCAAGAGGGTCTTAGGGGCTAGGTTTAGCGAATGAGACTTCTTGAAGAGGGACCTAGTCATAAAAACCCTTATGATGACTTGGTTTCCAAATGGTCATTGAAGAATTACCTTCCAAAAGTTATAGGACCACACAGGACCAAGTGGACCCCAGGTTAGGTCAAAGGGATAAGATTGAACAACCAATGATGTGCTTGACCTAATTAGGGAGGAGAAGGGGATCAAATAAATAATTTTCAATGAAAGATAATGCAATGATCCCAATGAGGTCACTAGCCAAGGGAAACCTAGGGCAGAAAATGGTCCTTGAGCTAGGGCTCGCAATATCTCGAGATCCCACCTTCGGAATTTGATTCAAATTTGGAAGGCCGCTAGAGCAAACTCTAGCGTAGTTGTGGACCAAAAATCGAAGTTTTTGGATTGCTAGATTGTGAGATAATTGACGCCCTAGATGATGAGGGTTTTATTATTATGCAAGAGAAAATATAAGTACAATTCTAGGATGCTCAACTAGCAATCTGATACAAAAAGAATGCTGAACAAAAGATTGGTGAAATGATCTCACCCTGTCACTAGAGAATCAGTGACTAACCCTGTTGCTCTGGAGGCTCTGTGTCACCCTCTGCGTGGCCTTTGCACAAAACTGCGTCACTCTAGGCAGTGTCTGCGTCACCCCTCCTGGGTATTACGCTACCTCTCCTCTGGATCCTCTGTTGGCTGAGAAATCGACCTTCTGCCTCACAGACTCACACCCCATCTTCCAACAACTGAATTTTGACTTCCCTCAACAGGAAACTCGACTTCCCCTCAAGGACTGCGCTGCCCCTACGTCAGCACTGCATGGGCCAGCGTCAGCCTTCCTCTGGACGTCTTTCTGTTCTCCCTCTGCTTCGTACTCTCCATAAATTCCTTCTTTTGAATTCTCACTACCCCTCTGCTACAAGATTTCTTCAATCGATTTTCCTCCTGAGAACTTCTCACTTCAAAAAATCAATTTTCTCAATCTCTTTGTGTTTTCCAAATGACCCTCAAGCCCCTTCTTATATCTTCTTGTTGGACAACTAACGGCCTAGATTAAAACATAATCAAACGCTCAGATCGTTTTGGCTTGATCCGTGGCTTTTTCTATAAGTTTCACCCCTGATTAGATGAATACCCATTAATATTCTAATTTTCGTAAGTTTAGACTTAGGAACCCCATTAAAAATATTAATTATTTTAATAAAATCACTTCTGAGTGGAATTTCCCAAAACGCTTTCTGGGTTCTCTGGAATACCTGTGCCCAAGCCTCCCTGCAAAATTTGAGGCTTAGAGCACATCCGATGCTACCCCAAATCAACAGACAGTTGCAGACTAGTGACAGTCAAGAACTGAGGAGCGCAGTGCAGTGTTGACAGCAGTGCAAAGTGGCACAGTGCAGAGTCAGCAACAGTGCAAATTCTTCAGTAGACAAAGCAGTGGCTAGTAGCAATCAGGACTCAGTAGACAGATACAGCAGACAAAGTTGATTCAGTATTTAGGATGCTTCTCAGTTGCAGTAGTTGCAGTTGCAACAACAACAGATGAGAGGGAGTTGCAGTGCAGATGCAAAGTTTGCAGTAGTACAGCAGTAACATAGATGTAGCATCAAACTTGCATAGTGGTTGGTGGGAAGTGACCAAACATTAGCAATGTGACAGATGACGATACAGAGACAGGGTGTTATGACAGTGGTGCAGCACTAGAACACCTTCCTCGCTAAGAGGGAGTGTTAGTTTTTGACATTTGTAGCATCAGAGGTGTTCGAGTCTCGAAACTTTGTGGAGAGGCTAAAACACAGGAGTTCTCCCTAAGCCAGAATTTTTTCTGGAAATTCCACATAGAAGTGTCTCAATTAAATTATTAGCCCATTTTTTAATATTTCCTAAGTCTAAACTTAGGAAAAGGGGTTAATTAATTAGAATTAATTGACATAAGGTGTGAATCATCTAGAAACTCACACGAATCGACTAGGAAATAATCTTAGCCATCGATTGAGATTTAGTCTTGATTGTTGGACGTCCAACAGAAGATTATAAGAAGAAGTCGATGGGTAGATGGAAAATACACACTTGAGATAGATTTCCTTGGACAGTTTGATTTCCAAAGAGCAGCAGCAGTTTTTGGAAGAGTTCGAGTTCCAGAAGGGAAGCAGAGACAGAGAGGGGTAGAGACAGTGAAGTCAGAGGAAGATTTTCCAAATCCGGTCAGTACTTTGCAAAGAGGTCGAGACTTTTTACAGGAGGCTGCACAAAGGTGGCGCAGAAGCTTCATAGAGCAATTCGATTTTGTTGGGGTGAAGTTGGTTATCAATACCATAGGCCGAAAGGCATTTCCAGAGTGTCGAAGAGACAGTTTCCCAGTTAGTAGTAGGCAGGACGGCTTGATTTGCGGAAATTCCGGGTTGTAGTGTTTGAGGGACTACACAAAGATGATGCAGGGCCTGCGCAGGGCTAGGTGGATGACTTGCTTTTCAGGGGCAGTCAAGTGTCGGGATTGCTTAGAGTGAGGGTAATTTCCCTCAAATTATTTATGCCAATATTTTCTCTGTAGGATAGCCAATATTCGACAACCAGATTGTACTCAAATAATTTCACTGCTCAATAATAATATAAAACCCTCAGCAGATGCACCAGTTTTCCTAAGTTGGGTTTTTCCAGGGACTTTTGTCCAAAAATAAGTGTCATAATTTTGTGTGTGCTATAATATTTCCCAGTTTCTAATGCCATTATTTTCCACAGTTTTATTTGTGAAGGTTGCAATGTGATTTGTTCGATATTTGTCATAACAAATAAATTGTTAATTAATTAACAATTAGAAGAATTAATTCCAATTGCTACAATAGAATTTCAGACTTGAAATTTTCACAAGATTTACCATTTTCCTAGATTAAAAGTGACTTTAATTAGTCATTTAGAGGGGAAATGCTTAATTGAGTGAAAAGGCCAAGTGACCAAAATAAAATAAAATAAAAAGTCACGTAAGATAAGGATAAGAGGAGAAGCTTTTAGAGCATGAAATAAAATAATAAAAAAGTGTTTCTAGAAAGCGGAGAGAAGGATCCATCAAGTCTTTAAAAGGATGTAGAGAAAATCATATGGGAAATCTTGGCTTTGTGTATTGTCTTTGTGAAAGATTTTGAGAACTTGGTTCTCAACTTCAGTCAGCCCCCAAGACGAAAACCCTTGGGTATTTCAGTGAGACTGGACGAAAACCCATCTCATCCCTTGGTTAATTCATTCAGAATTCACAAGTGTGTTTATTGTATCCAGATCTATTTTGGAGGCCTGATCCAGCGTTGTAGCAGAGCTTTTGATCGCCACCACTGCATATATTTTCTGTAGAGGGTTTATATGTAAATTGCCCAGTAAATAAATAAAGCCACATGATTTCCATTTCTTGTGTTATTTGAAATTGTTGAATTTATGAGATTTACTGCAAATCATACTTGTTATGCTGCAAATTTTATGGTGCAAAAGTATAAGTTTTGATTGGGTTTAAAGAAGAAATTTGATGACATAAATATTTTTGGTAAAATCCCAGGAAAACTCGTCAAATTAAATCTCAAGATACTAATAGATATTTGCAGGTGATCTTGGTTTGAAGTATTAATATGCCACTAACACTTAAGTATGGTCCACTTAGATGCGTTTACAATCTTAGTCTCTAATGTAAGGTTGTTTTTGATTGAGTTTTAGATGGTTTTGCTAGGTTGTCCAAAGCGGCAAAGGCTTTAAGGGCACCCCACTCCACGTGATGCCTTAGGCCATATTACATTCTAGAGAGCATGATGACATGGAAAATGCATTGTTGCCCACTTTTGGTAGAGTATTGGGCTTTTTGATGACTTGAGCAATTGATATACATCCCAGAGCACCCCCAGAGCCAGAACACTAGACTTCTCTTCCATAGCATGGAGGATTCTTGATGATGTACTAGTGGACCAAGCATGCCCCCAGGTTGGCCTTGACACTACTTAATGGGAATGCCATGATCAATGGCCCAAATGAGGATGGTCATCCTTACGATGATTGAGGAGGGCTCCGTGCACCTTATGGAGCCCTAACACGAGAGAGAGGAGCCACCATGTTTCCTACTTGACACCCGTGGAGATGATGTGTGGCACCCACAACTGGATTTTGGACCCTTGGAGCTGTGAAAATTCCTACACTTTGAAGGAACCCTTACTGCAACAAATCTGAATCTACTTCACCTACTTGATTTTTAAATTACATTCATCAAGTTATTATTTTGAATACTGAAGCAAATTACTTTTGCAACCTACACTAATTAAATATTTGATCTCATGAAATAAAAACAGAGAAAAGAACAAGATAGATAGGACACACTTATTTTTTGACACAATAGTCCCCGGAAAAACCCAATGTGGGAAAACTGGTGTAGCAGCTCTAGGGGTTTATTATTATGCAAGAGAAATATTTGAAAACAAATCAAAGATGCCCATCTAGTACTCCTTTACAGAAAAAATACTGGCGGAAAATATGAGTGGGTTTTACCTCACTTCACCCAGCAGAAATCCGGTTGATCCGGTCCAAGACTGGCTAACAACGGCTATTTCTATTTCTGCATTGGCCCTGTGTCAGCGTTTCAAGCTCTGCGTCAGCTCTCCTAGCTACTACACTACCTCTGCATCAGCTCTCCCAGCTTTTCCGGCAATTCCCGCAGTTCCAGATTTTGCGTGACATGCAGCGTTTCTGTGTCAGCTCTTCCGACTATTGTGATGCCTCTCTACAAGCTCTCTCCACCTTTTTGTTCTGTATTTTCCGGAAAGTCCTCCCAAATTCTCTCTGCCCCGCAACTGCAAGATCTCCCCAATCGATTTTCCTCCTGAGAACTTCTCACCTCAGAAAATCGATTTCCTCAATCTCGCTATGTGCGTTTCCAAATGAACCCCAAGCCTCCATTTTATACTTTTCCTGTTGAGTCTTCAATGGTTGAGATTAAGTCTCTAATCAACGGCTAAGATTAAAACATGACTTGATCTGTCTTCTAGATCATTCTCACCCATATTTTGATTAATACCCATTAATATTTTAATTTCCTAAGTTTAGGCTTAAGAACTCTATTAAAAATATTAATTATTTTAATAAAATACAATTTGGGTGGAATTTCACCAAACGGTTTCTGGGTTCTTTAGAACTCATGTGCCTTAGCCTCTCCACCAATTTTCAAGGCTAGAGCACTTCCAATGCTACCAAAAACTAACACTCCCTCTTAGCGAGCAAAGTGCTCTACCAAACAATATCCACCTACATGCTGCTCTGTTTCTGAAGCACCTCCTTTCCGCACTGTTGCTGCCACCAACATTGTGTTGTTGTTGCAACTGTACTGCTACCCATGACACTGTCACTGTCACTGTTGCATCTGTACTACATCTCCCTCTCAAATGTTGCATCTTTTATGCTGCTAGCACTGCCACTACCACTGCTAACACTACATTCGGATAGCAACTCAATTGCTGAGACAAGCAACTGAAAAACATCCAAAATTAACTGAGCTTAACCGTGTTCAGCATAATACAATGAATGTTGGAATGTGACTTCTGTTGATTCTGACCCTCTGAATCTTTTGCGCTGCTACTGACTCCTGCACTGTCAATTGCACCACTGCCAACCTTGCTTTGCGCGGATCGGTCTCTGGTCCCCAGCTATTGCATCCGTCCTCCAAACAGTCCACTGCATCATCTGACACTAAGTCCATATCGTTACTGCTGAATCTCGGGCAAGGTGGACTCCTCAAGGATCATGCCCATCTATAGCTCTTTTAGACTACAGCTCTAAATCTCCCCACCTCCGTCTTGGAGATCCAGCTGCCCTCTCTGCCAAATGTCGAATGACCTCCTCTCTCCTCTACACAGCACTAGCCCGACCTACGCACTCCCTGCTGGAGCTTGTAGATTTGCCCCTCCGTTGTTGTTCAGCAAGTGAAGATTCAGACTCCTTCGCTGGAAGTCCTCTAAGGAGAAAATTTCCCTTCTACATTTCTTCATTCTTTTCCAACAGATTTCTGCCCTGGTAGAAACTATGCCCTTCAAGTACTGCGTTGAGGCTCTGTGTCACTCCCTCTGCCTTTTCAAACTCACGAACTAGAAATCGTACCTCTGTCATCTCACTCAGAGAGAGATTTCCTCAGATCTGCTTCCCAACAAGGACCACGCAATCCCTTCAAGGGGATTCGAATTCCTGCCAAGTGCATCTTTCAACCTCACTGCTCAGCACTGGATCTGCTCTTCCTGTTTCAAAATCAATCCTCTAATACCATGTGAAAATTCCTACACTCTGAAGTAACCCTTACTGCATGAAATCTAAATCTACTTCACCTACTTGATTTTTAAATTACATTCATCAAGTTATTCTTCTAAATACTGAAGCAAATGACTTCTGCAACCTACATTAATTAGATATTTGATCTCATTAAACAGAAAACAGAGCAAAGATCAAGATACATAGGACACACTTATTTTTGGACACAATAGTCCCCGGAAAAACCCAATGCTGGTAAACCGGTACAGCAGCTCTGAGGGTTTATTATTATGCAGGAGAAATATCTGAATACAAATCAAGGATGCTCATCTAGCAATCATTTACAGAGAAAATATTGGCGCAAAATCTGAGTGAGTTTTACCTCACTTCCCCAGCAAAATTTTGGTTGATCCGGCACAAGACTAGCTAACCCCGACGATTTCTGCATTGGCCCTGCGTTAGCCTTTCAGGTTCTGCGTCAGCCCTGCGTCACCTTCTCTGCCCTCTGTGTCAGCTCTCCCGGTTGTTCTGGCATTTCCGGCAATTCTCAGCTGTTCCGGTTGTTGTTCCAGACAGTTTCGTTTCTATGTGACAGGCAGCGATTTTGCGTCAACTCTCCCGGCTACTGCGCTGCTTCTCTACAAGCTCTCTCTGCCTATCTATTCTATATTTCCCGGAAACTCCTACTCCCAGATTCTCTCTGCCCCTCAATTGCAAGATCTCCCTAATCGATTTTCCTTCTAAGAACTTCTCACCTCAGAAAATCGATTTCCTCAATCTCTCTGTCTGTGTTTCCAAATGAACCCCAAGCCTCCATTTTATACTTTTCCTGCCGAGTCTTCAACGGCTGAGATTAAGTCTCTAATCAACTGTTAAGATTAAAACATGACTTGATCGGCCTTCTAGACCATTCTCCCCCATATCTTGATTAATACCCATTAATATTTTAATTTCCCTAAGTTTAGACTTAAGAACTCCATTAAAAATATTAATTATTTTAATAAAATACAATCTGGGTGGAATTTCACCAAACGGTTTCTGGGTTCTTTAGAACTCATGTGCCTTAGCCTCTCCACCAATTTTCAAGGCTAGAGCACTTTCAATGCTACCAAAAACTAACAGGAGCCACTTTGATGCATGATTTGGGGATTTTCCTCAAATGGAGGATAATCATAATGCTTAGAGACATTTTCAGCCTTGACTTTGCCTTGATAAAGCATTTGAAGCCCTAAAAGTGCATTGTTACCGCTCAAACTAGCAGGGATCCTAGAGGGGCAGCTGCTAGGTCAAGGGAAACAATGGAGCAATAACCCATTGTCACCTCAGCTAAAGCTCCCTACTACTCTTTATGAACTTTCAACGATGGGAGGAGACCCGGTATGAAGGGAATCACATAGATAAATGAGTCAATAAAGGGAAAGGAGTGATTCCTAAAGGCCTATTCACAAGAGAGACTCAAATTGTGGTTTGCTTGCTTGAAAAGCAAGGTGTAAGGTTCTCTAAGAAGGGCCAAGGGGATTTCAAGGGCTAGGGTTTTGCAAATGAGACTTGTAATGGAGGGGCCTAGTCCAAGAAATCTTTGTGGAAACTTGGATTCCAAGTGGTCTTTGTGAAGTTGTCTTTAAGAGGTTATGGGACCACACAAGACCAAGTGGACCCACAATTAGGTCAAGGGGGTGGAGTTGATCAATCAAGGGTACACTTGACCTAATTGGGGAGGAGAAAGGGATCAAAGGAAGAATCTTCAATGAAATTAATGCAATGACCCCTATGAAGCTACTAGCCTGAGAAAACCAAGGGCAAAATTCAATCTCAGAGCTAGGGCTTGATTTATCTCAAGATCCCACTATTGGAATGGCTTCAAATTTGGAGGGCCCCCAGGAGACACAACAGCACAGTAGAGGTTAGGAGATCGAATTTTTTTGATGGGTGTCTTGTGAGAAATGTGATGCCCTAGGTCCCCTATGGAGGCTAGGCCTAGAAGAAAGAGGGAGTGGTGATAAAGATAATGCTTTTTTGATGATCACCTATGGAGGACCAATGCTTAATCCTTTGGGGGAAATGGAGTCAAGATGATTCCAATGCTTGGAATGATTTCACTTGGTCAAGGAGGCCTCTAGCACAATTTCGCATGGCAATTAGGGCATGAGACAATTGCTTCACAATCTTTATACTTCGATATGCAATATGTGATGGCTTATAAAGATAAAATTCTAACGAAATATCTCTAGGAATATTCACTTATTCAAACATGGCCCATGACATGATGCAACACTAATAAAAGACAAATTTCCACCATTTCACACAAGAAAAGTAGCAAATTTCAGCCTAGTATAGCGAAATTACCCAGCAACATGCATGTGACATAAGAAAAAGACAAAATAGCATTAGAAGAGCACTTACATGTGAGAACAAGTATATCCAATCTCATCATCATATGCCAATATAGAAGCTCCAAGACAAAAATAAAGATATCCAATATCAAAATTCATCCATCCATCCAATTTCGTCCTCCATAAAGAATAGCAAAAATCTCCCAAGAGAGAATGATCTAATCCAAGTGATGATGAGAGAAATGAATCACCTCTCATCTATTTATACACTTCCTAATGAATTTGATTTAGCTAATTAGGCCTAATTTAGCCCCTAAAATAAAATAATGTGCATAATAACAAAACTTTTGGTGACAAGCCCACCAAATAGCTCAATAATGTAAAGATAAGCCTCTCAAGAGGGTCGAATGATCAACAAAGTGAATCGTTGGGCCTTTGAGGAGGCCTGATGAAGTCCAAGGGGTGCCATGATGAAGAAAAGGACTCCAAACATAGTGGACAAGGGGTTGGCCCCTTGTTATCCAATCAAGAACCTCTGGTACTCCCAAGTGGGTGTGGGGGCACAAGGACACCTCATGGGTCTCCAAGTGGATCAAATATGCATGTAAACCATTTGCATCGGGAGGCATCCTGAAAACTCTGCCAAGTGTATGGTGCAACTGTGGAGCCGGTTGGGCATGGTGGACCAGGTGCATCATCCTCATCCAAAAGGTGGAACACGAGCAAACAATGAATAATGTTGGGGATCCATGAGGTAATATTTGCTATGGTGGACACCCGTGGCTCTCAACGCTCACCCTACAAGTGCCAATGCGGCCCTCTAGAGAACTAGGACCCCGTATAGGGAGACCAAGCCTTAAATGAAGACCAACCTGCAATCCTGCATAAGATCCAAAGCTTCCCCTTGCCCTCCAATACAACAAATCATTAGAATAATCAAGTAATAATGCTTACAAGTTATGGGATCAACAGGGCACTTCATGGTGGCATGCCCTTCCATAGTGAGCTTTGGTAAGTATAAGTGTCTCCAAGCTCAAAAGGGGGTTAGCCAAGGACCCTATTAGGTGGTTTCAACCTCTAAAGGGGATGGCATGTCCATAGTACATCCTTTAAGAAGTAGGTGGCAAAAGATATAATGATGGAATGGAGTGGGGATCAGGGGAAGCATCCAGATCACATGTCAAGGTACATTGGGTAGCTATAACAAGGGAAGCCCACACCTAGGTAAATGAATGTAGGAGGGAGAAAATCATGGTACATGAGTTACCCCAACCTTTGTTTTTCCACCCTTTTTCATATGTCTTTTGCCTTTGATTGATTTTTCTTCATAACTGCTCAGGGCTCCAAGGGATGGAGAGCATCATGTGTAATATGTAGTAGTGAATACCCCCTTTGAGGTGGGGCAATTCATCGCCCACCAGGGGTTGGGACAATCATGGATTCCTTAATGATGGAGGGGGCTCATCTAAGGCCCATAGGAACTAGGGTGATGGCCATGAATAAGAGGTAGAGCTCATGTTCATCTTTTGTCCGCGTGCTAAATTTATATGTCTTGGGCATCTTTTGCATTTTGTGGTACATTTCCTGTTGAGAGTGGCCAAATTATGCTTCTTCTTTTTTTCATTAGCTGCATCAACCTTCGGGGCATTGTTCCAAGCCCAACCTAAGGTGTGGACAAGGGAGGGGAAAGCTAACCCTATGTGGACTCCGATGGAAAAAGAGATGAATGGGGTTAAAATGAGTGGAAAGGGAGCTCATTTAGGGCCCATAGGAACTAGGGTGATGGCCATGAATAAGAGGTAGAGCTCATGTTCATCTTTTGCCCGCGTGCTAAATTTATATGTCTTGGGCATCTTTTGTATTTTGTGGTACATTTCCTGTTGAGAGTGGCCAAATTATGCTTCTTCTTTTTTTCATTAGCTGCATCAACCTCCGGGGCATCGTTCCAGGCCCGACCTAAGGTTTGGACAAGGGAGGGGAAAGCTAACCCTATGTGGACCCAGTGGACACATGTGGACTCGGATGGGAAAAGAGATGAATGGGGTTAAAATGAGTGGAAAGGGAGCAATGTAGGTGGTGTCAGGAAACAGGACCACGCAACCAAAATTGGAATTTCCCATGTAGTGCCAACCCTAAAGCTAATGGCCAGTAAAGGAAATCCCACAGGACTAGGATACAAGGGTAACCATGAAATCAAGGAATGGAGACAAGAATACAAACCTAAGCCACTCTTTCTGTCGAATCCCCCCACCAATTCATGCCCAAAAGTGCCCATGACAAGTAAGGAAAACTACTCAGCTATACTAATGAAAAGCCATAACTTTAGGGTTGGGAGGCCCATCATCAAACATACATTCATAACAAATGGGCGAGGGATCACATGGTTGGCTCAAGTGGTGGAGAAAATGGCACATTTAGCTATCTGGGGGCTATTGACTGTCGGCTGAGGACCATCTAGGAGAAAACATTTCTCCCATAAACACTACCCACAGGTCGTGGG
The DNA here is from genome assembly GCA_031772625.1 of Pinus tabuliformis. Lineage (NCBI taxonomy): Eukaryota > Viridiplantae > Streptophyta > Pinopsida > Pinales > Pinaceae > Pinus > Pinus tabuliformis. The sequence goes on from CM062807.1 coordinate 736,584,248, forward strand.
TAACAGGCATGACGTCATTACTTTTTTAGGTCTACAACTCACATGTGTGGCCTTATCTTGGCATATTTTTGTTGTAAAGCTGGTGGGTTGGCTTATAACGTCGTTTTACTTCTTTCCACTCAAAAATCAAACTTTTGTAAGGGATTTTAATTAGAAATTAGAAGAGGTATACCTCATATAAATAGAGGATCACCTCTCTCATTTGTTCATCACTTGTGGAAAACTCGAATTCTCTTAGAGAACTCAGCCTAGCTATTTGTACTTCACTACTTTGTGGAGATGTGATCTTTTGTGGATTTTTTACTATTGGAAACTAGTGCTTGTTATGGATACATCGTTTTGGGATAAAGAAGGCTTGTTCCTGGATATATTGTGAGTACCTTTTGTTGAATATCTTTCATGATTATTGCATGTAATGAATATTGCTAAGGTTTCTATGTTCCATGTCTAAATGCTTATATTTATATGAAATGCTTGGTAAATTTTGCATGCTTTAATTTTGTATCCTTAGACTCCCAACAGAACCTCCTAGAGAGATTTTCTCTAGTAAATTTATCCCCTTGTTAAGTGATAGTTAGGGTTGGAACGTGAAAACCTAGGATTTTCCCCCTTAATCCCTTCAAGGGTTTGATATTTCCATGGTCAAAATCCATAAGACTACATCACCCAAGTAGATAAAAGGGCATTGACATCCATTTTGGTTATCATAACTCAAAAAAAATTATCTTTTTCTCTCCCCTAAAATTTCGGTCCGTCAACACAAACTGCTAGGAATAGGGTTTCAGGCTTAATTCAACTAGGGCTTGGACATTAATCTTACTTTTTTGAGCCTTCAAATATCAAAGTCCAACAATTTTCATGGTTCACAATGCTTCCCTAAGACCGATGTCATCAACCCTAGGCAATTCTAGGCTTGAAAAACCTTCATTTTGCATTTAGGCTTCAACTAAGAGTCGCTTGAAGGTTTGTCGCTCGTCGTTGATCATATCTTTCAAGAAAACCTTTTCCTTCTTCTCGTATGCCTAATTGTGCCATTGTTGAGTCATATATTGCAAACCCTTTGCACATTACGAGCCCTATACTCCATCTCCCTTCTCTGTGTGAAAATTCCAATCCCGGAATCCTATTGCAGCAACTGGAAATTATTCTTCTAATTGTTATTTTAATTTAACAATTTATTTACTATTTGCTACAACAAATACTAAATGAATCACACTGCAACCTACACAACTAAAATTGCAGAAGAATAAACGCTGGAAGAAATGCCAGCACACACATAAAAAACACAGTTATTTTTGGACAAAAGCTCCGAGAAAAACCCAACTTGGGAAAACCGGTGCATCACCTAAGGGTTTTATTATTAAGCAGCAGTGAAATAATCAAAGTACAAATGGATGTCGAAACTGGCAATCCTACAAAGAAATACAAGCAAAAATCTAGAGGAATTTCCTCACCCCACAAGCAATCTCCTGGCACAACTTGCCTTCAGAATTTTGGTCCTCTGAGCCTCTACGTAGCTGGCTGGATGTCTAGCCTTGGACTGGACTCTGATGAAGTCGTTCTACCCTCTGTTGACCAAAAAGACGCTTCTCTGGCACTCGAGGACTCCTTCCCGGCCTCTGGAACTGAAAGCGTCGATCTCTCCCAGCAAATCGACTTTGCCTCTAGAGGCTACTGCGTTGCCCCAGCGTCAGCCTCTCTGTAGCTCTTCTGCCTCTCTACAAATGTACTAACTGGATCTGGAATCCTTCCTTCGGCTTCACTATCTCCACCCCTCTCTCACTGCTTCGATCTCACTAGATCTTTCTCCAGTAACTGACTTCTGCTACTCTGGAAATCAATCTGCTCATGAAATCGAATTGCGTAAGTGTATTCTTCATCACTGCATCAACCTCCTCTTATAATCCTCTGTTGGAGCACCAACGATCAAAATTAAAACATAATCGATGGCTAGGATCATCTTGGAGTCGATCCATGTTAGTTTCTAGATGATTCACGCCTTGACTTAATTAATATATATTAATTAACCATATTCCCTAAGTTTAGACTTAGGAAATATTTAAAAACTAGTTAATAATCTAATTAAGTCATTTCTAAGCGGAATTTCCAAAAACGATTTCTGGGTTTTGGAGATCTCATGTATCCTAGCCTCTCCACAAAATTTCAAGGCCAGAACACATTCGATGCTACAAAAACTAACACTCTGGGTCCACTCGGTTCTAGCACCCCCCTCCCTTGTTGAAATTTCTAAGTATTACCAGTTAGAAATTTTATCTGTATTCTCTAGTTTATTTAACCATATAAACACTGAAATAAACACAACACAGTCTCAACCATCTACAGATCAACAGCTGAAAGAAATGAACAAATGCACAAGGGACACCGTTATTTTTGGACAATCGTCCCTGGAAAAACCCAACTTGGGAAAACCAGTGCAGCAGTTCTAAGGGTCTTATTCATAAGCAGCTTTTCTGAGTACACTGGATGCTAAACTGGCTCACCCGACAGAGATAGAACAAAAAAAAAAAAATCCAGCAGTAATACCTCTCTTCAGAAGCAGATATTCTGAAAGTCTGCCCCACGAAACCCTCTCCAGCACAATCTAAAGCACTACGTCAGCCCTCCTGGCCTCTAAGTCAGCCTGAAACCCTCTGAGACTATATGATGCCCCTTTGGACCTCTACGTCACTCCTACAACCTCTGCGTGGATGACGCAGGCCCTTCTAGCCTCTGTGCGATCCCTGCTAGCCTCTACGTGGCTCCTTCTGCCTCTGCGTCTGCCTCTCTACCTCTGTGCTGGTCGTTTAGCACTATCTCTGCCTCTCTGCCTCGTACACGCTGCCCCTCGCTGCAACTTTGATCACTGATTCGATTTCTCTTAGCAAACCCCGCTCTAGAAAATCGAATGACTGATCACTCTGGTGTATCTCCAACTAACCCTCAAGCCTCTTATACTTTTTTTGTTGAGTCTTCAACGGCCGAGATTACATCTCTAATCAACGGCTAAGATTACATTTGGCTTGATCCATGTCATTTAGAACGTTCTAACCCAGTTTTATATTAATACCCATTAATATTTTTATTTTCCTAAGTTTAGACTTAGGAACCCATTAAAAATACTAATTATTTTAATATCTCCTTCACCGTGCAGAATTTCCCCAAACCATTTCTGGGTCTTGGAGATCTCATGTGCTTTAGCCTCTCCACCAATTTTCATGGCTAGAGCACATCCGATGCTACCCCTAATCAACACTCCGTCTTAGCGAGGATTGTGCTCTAGTAATACTCCACACTGAGCATCACCCTAATTATACGGCACCGGCACCCGTGCTAATGCTAGGCCTCCCCACCCAACATCCTATGCACTGTTGCATCTTGAACTTTTGCCCATGGCTCTGCCATGGCAGCTCCCTCTACATCCGTGTTGCTGCTGGTCCTTTCTCCCAACACTACATCTGCATTGCAATTCTCTTCTCATCATGCTGCATCGTGCCACTGTTACTGCGATTGCACTGCAACTCAATTACTGAGAAGTAAGTAATTGATCCACCCAACTACTGACATCCTTGTTAGGCTAGAAACCCTCCCGATGTTGAAGCTCTCTCTGTCGCTATCCTGTCGCAACAACTCGGTGCCTCTCGCACCGTTGCAAACCTCTCTGTGCCTTCCTGCACTGTTGCAACCTCCTATGTGCCTCTCGCACTGCTGCAAGCCTCTCTGCACTGTTAGGGACTATTGCACTTCTAACACTCTACCGCTTCATCCACATCCATTTCTACCGACATCCGCCATCCTGCTACTCTCACTTCGAGGCTCCCATAGCCAGGTATGATCCAAGAGTTTGGCTACCTCAAGGATCCTACCCCTCATCGCCTGTAGTCTTCCTGACTATAGCTCAATGTCTCCCCACCTCTTCTCTAGAGGTACATGAGCACTCATGGCACAATCGTCATCATCCTCTACCTCCTTTTCCGCCTTCGTTGGCATTGCCTTGGAGTCAGATGCCTCTGCCTTGTTCTTCTTCCTCGCACACTGGTTCGCATAATGCCCCAATTCCCCAATTGAAGCACTTTATCTTAGAGAGGTCCTTTTTCTTCCTCTTCTCCTACTTCCCCGCAAATGCCAGCGTTGCATCCTCTTCCTCCTCTTTCTTGACCCAGGCTCCTTTGCTACTACTTCCCGTCTTGGTTAGTCATCTGATCTCCTCTTGGCGAAGAGCTGCCCACAATTCTTCCCAATCTAGAAGATTCGCTCTGCCCAGAATGCTCTCAACGAATGTCTCCCACTCCTCGGACACTGCGCTTAGGGCGGTCCTCACCATCAAATTCTGATCCGATGTGGCCCCTATGGAAGTCAGTTGGTCCTAGATCTCCTGCAACCTACTGAGGAAATGATCTACCTGCTCCCCCTTCTGCATCTGGTACGACCACAGTTGATTCTCTAGTAGCATCTTCCTCTGCACAGAAATTTGGTGGAGGCTAGAATACATGAGATCTCCAAAACCCAGAAATCGTCTCTAGAAATTCCGCGTAGAAATGACTTAATTAGATTATTAACCAGTTTTTAAATATTTCCTAAGTCTAAACTTAGGGAATATGGTTAATTAATCAGTATTAATTAAGTCAAGGTGAGAATCATCTAGAAACTCATCGGATCGATCCAGAGATGATCCTAGTCATTGATTAAGTTTTAATCTTGGTCCTTGGTGCTCCAACAGAGGATTATAAGAGGAAACCAGAGTGGTGATGGAGAATACATCTGAGAGCACCAGAAGTTTGAATTCTTGGCAGATCGACTTCCAGAGTAGCAGCAGTCAGTTGCTGGAGAGACCTAGAGATCAAAGCAATGTGAGAAGGGCAGAGACAGTGAGGCTGGAGGAAGTATTCCAGATCCAGTGAGTGCATTTGCAGAGAGGCAGAAGAGCCACAGAGAAGTTGATGCAAGGGCAACGCAACAGCTTCTAGAGAAAAGATCAATTTGCTAAGAGGGAAAGATGTCTTCAGTTCTAGAGGTCGAGAAGGAGTCCCAAAGTGCCGGAGAAGCATCTTTCCAGCCAACAGAGAGCAAAAGGACTTCATCAGAGATCTGTCAGAGGCTTGATGTCAAGTAGGCTACGTAGAGCAGTGTAGAGGCTGACGCAGAGGGTCAGAGGGCCGAATTTCTGAAGGCAAGTTGTGTCGAGGATTGCCTGTGGGGTGAGGAAATTCCTCACTAAATTTTTGCCAGTATTTGTCATGTCCCAATTTTTATTCTTCTTCATAGTACAGCTAGGGTGGATTTCTAGGGCAGGAGATGGCCAGGTCAGTGGAGCAGGTTTATGTCATCAGGGGTCCCGATGGAGTTTTGAGGAGTTTTTATGGGATTTGATGGCATTCACTTGGCATATTCCATCATCCGCACAGTTTGCCTTTTGTTCCGTCGCATTCCGACAACTTTCAGAAATCAGCGTTATTATTGGGCATAACTTAATTAATTATGCTCGAGGTGGCATTCCAAGGAGATTAATTGATGGAACACCTCAGTGTAATAGCTCGTTGGAACCAGAACGAGAAGATCTACAGGATGGGATGTTGAGAAGAGACTTCCAGTGGCCGAAGAGAGTATGGTGGGCGATTTTCCATTTTTCTTAGTTAAAAATGACTTTAATTAGTCATTTAATTAAGGAAAAATAATTAATTGGAGAAAAATGGCCAAAAGTGACTTAAGTGAAATAAAATAAAATTGAAAGTCACTTAAGATGAAGTCAATGGAGAAGCTTCTAGAATAATTATAAAATAATAAAATAAGATGCTTCTAGAGGCTTGGAGATCTATCCATCAGATCTATAAAAGGGGAGGAGGTATCATTTGGAGACATCTTGGGTTTGATATTGTTTCTTGTATGTGAGGTTGAGAACCCGGTTCTCTACTCCAGCAATGGCCCCAAGACGGAAACCCTCAAGTAATTCAGTGAGAGTGGGCGAGCACCCATCTCTTCCCTTGGTGAATCCATTCAGGGTTCACAGGTTGCAGTGTATTGTGTTTCAGTTTGTTGGTCGGCATTAGCGTTATTATCTTAGAGGGCCATTCCCAACTATTGTATTGGCATCTATTTCTATATAATAAAGCTGGATTTTGTTGCTGCATTTCTCATTATTCTTCATATTGTGATCTTTTAATGAGATTTTCATGCACTTTATGGGTTTATTGCTTTTATCTGTTTGGGTTTTACATGGCAGTCTTCCGTTGAGCGCATGATAATTCTATGTGAAGTGCTTGTTCCAAATTTCCTTCATTTGGGACATTACAATGGAATCTGAGCGTCAAACTTGGGTCAACCTACGGGTTCGGGACAGTTTCAATTTTTTAAGTATTCAAGGGTTTATTTTGGAAGTGCCAAAGTCGTCCTTTGTTGCAGAATTTTTATTTTTGTGCCAAGAGTTGGAATTGGTGAGAGCCGCCATCAAAATTTGAAGCCATCTATTCATTTCCAGGAGCGATTTTCATTAATGTTTAGTTGATTTGAGGCCCAAATAACCCAATTGTCAAAGGAACCGTAACACTTGTTCTCTATTTCTTGTCGTGACTGGGTCAAATTCTGGTCAACTACAAGAGAGTTGTGTACGTGGTTCAAATTTCATATCGCCTGTCCAAGACCAGTGTCCTACGCTATTCACTTCTTCCAGCAAACCAGTCGGATACCGCAATATAGCAGTGAAGGGAAGTCGAATCTATTACAGGAAAACGTGTTCATAAAGTTCTAGCACGTGGAATCTGGGCCAAATCACTATTCATATCAGAGCATGAATTCTACGTGATTGTTGTGCATGACACCTGCCCACGAAAAGACACGATCAGAACATAAATATGCAATTGCATAAGGGTGTGGGGAAATTATGATGCGCAGATCTGTGGGAAATAGTGGCAGAGTATTGCTTGCAAATCATGGAAGTGACACCATAGTAAAAGCGCAGCAGAGGACGATGTGTGAAGAATGGAGTGAGTTGCTGTAGGGATCCGCGCTAATTGTTGTGGGTGCCTGTTATGTAAAAAATTAGTTAACTTAGGTTTATTATTTAATTTTAATTTTAATCAGACGAAAGGGCACGATCATGAGATCATGCCCTTTCCCAAAGGGTGTCCATGGCGGTATATAAGCCAGGCACCCGCAGTTGTAATAGCATCATCTGTAATTTCATCTCTTTAATAAAATATTTCCATATATATTTTTGTTTATCCAAAAGTTTTATGCTCCATTGGTATCAGAGCGGGTCGATTCTCGCTTGTCCACCTGCAAATACACAGAAGTTTGCGTTCTGATAGTGTTATTTCCTTCCACCACCGTTTTCTGTAGACGCTGCCAGCCAACGCCTTGTTCTTCAACCCTGCAAGTCGTCTGCCACACGCTTCCGCCTTCCGAAATTGTTACAGCCGCCATTGTCTGCTATTCCTCATCGCTCTGTTTCTTTATTACTGCCCACGTCTGTCTTGTTGATCCGTTCAAACCGTCATGTCGCTCCAAGTTAAAGTCGATAAGAGTTTTATTATATATATGTATAATATATATAATTATATTATATTAAAAATTATATATTATATAATATATAACTATATTATATTAAAAATTATATATTATATATTATATATAATTTTATATACATATAGTATATAGTTGGAAACTGTATCGATGAAACCGTGGTTACATATATTTATAATATATATATAGTTATATTATATATTATATACAATACAAATAATTTAATTAATTAAATTTATTTTAATTAATTAAAAATTATATATATATATAAGAGTTAATTTAATTAATTAAATTTATTTTAACTGATTAAAAGTTATATATATATATATATAAGAGTTAATTTAATTAATTAAATTTATTTTAATTAATTAAAAGTATATATATATATATATATATATATATATATATATATATATATATATTAATTTAATTAATTAAATTTATTTTAATTAATTAAAATTTATATGTATAAAAATTAATTTAGCTAATAAAAAAAATAGGGGGAGGAAAAATATTTTAGTTGCCAAATAAATACACGCCCCCGCAAACCTGCTCAATGTCGACAATGACAATGGCGGATTTCCAAAAAAGTTGTTGGATGCAGGGCATAAGATAAATAGCAACCACGATGAGGTCAATAAAAGACTAAATGAATTCGAGATCAAGCTTGGGGAGCAAGCGGACAAAATCAAAAATCTTCAAGATACGACAAATCGAATAGAGATAAAGATGGAAAGTCAACATGTCCAAACCGAAGTAAACATCAGAGATGCCTTAACAATGCTGAGACTTCTGTGTAAAAGGTCGAATTGTACACCCGAAGAGCTATTAAAAGAAAGTGAAGAGAATCAAGAACACATCTCGTCTGATTCAACAAAGTCAATAGACTCTCATGACAAAGTTGAATCTCCAAAAAAATCAGCGACACCCCACCAAGAAGCGAGTAACACAGCCTTTACAAACAAGCAACTCTGGGATAACTTTACCAATCAACACCCTTTTTTTGCTCAACCAGTAGCAACATACCAGCGAAGGGCAAAAGTTGAGATGCCTAAATTCGATGGAAACAAAAAAAACAATGTTGCATGGATAATAAAGCAGAAGAATACTTTGAGATATATGACATCAATGACGATGACGAAAAGCTCAGGCATGCATCCATGAAAATGGAAGGAGAAGCATATAACTGGTATATGTGGTGGAAAAAGACAACACACGTCATTAGCTGGAGAAAATTTAAAGATGCATTCTTCAAAAGATTCCAAGGTGTAAGAGAAGAAGAGTTCTTTTCAAAACTCATCAAGTTACGACAAAAAGGAAGTGTGGATGAATACACTCAAGAATGGGAGACCTTAGTAACACGAGTACCTGGGTTATCAGAATCTCGTCTAATTTAGTCATACATCTCGAGACTCAAAACTCATTTACAAGCAGAACTTGAGATGCATGACATTACATCTATAGAAGTAGCAAGACGAAAAGCAAAAACAGTCGAAAAGAAATCCGAACCAATATTTTGGTCAACAGCGGAAAAAGCTTATGCAAGACGAAGGATACCCCAGTATGTGGACTCAAATAATACAAGATATGTTCCACCACATCGTCGTGAAGATGAAAAATCTAATGTGGAAATGCAAAGGATAAAAGAGGGTAAATGTAAACGTTGTGGTGAGAAATGGGACCCCAAACATAGATGTGCTAAAGGAAAGGAACCAAAGAACCTATATAATTGTGAAGCGACTAATGATTCAAACAGTGAAGATTATGACATAGAAGACACAGAAGACGCCCCAAAATTCTCACTAGAATTAGATGACGGAAGTATTCCGCAAGTGTCATTATCAGCTATGACAGGTATATCACAACCTCGACTTTAAAGTTAAAAGGACACATAAAGAAGAACAACGTAGTGGTTCTCATCGACTCAGGTAGCACACACAATTTTTTAGATGCAACCGTGGCAAGGAGACTCAATATTTTTTCATTTCCCTTACCAAACATGAAAGTGATGGTAGCTAATGGTAAGAAGATTGAAAAGGTAGGGAAATGCCATAAGGTCAATTTCCAGATTCAAGACTTTAATCTAGAGTCTCCATTCTTCACGGTACCGTTAGGAGGAGTAGATGTAGTCTTAGGTATCCAATGGTTACGAACTTTAGGTACTTATGCCGCCAACCATCAAGTACAATTTATAAAATTCAAATGGGGAGGTCAGAAGTACAAACTACACGGATTCCAAGCACCAGAAAATCAAGTTGTATCATCATCTCAGATGATGAAGCTGAGTCAAAGAAGAGCACCTGCTTATGCAATACAATGTCACCAATTAGAAATGTTATCTGCAAATATGACCAGAGAAGAATCACCAGAGATTCAAGACCTACTATGAAGATGCCGCCTGATAGGGAAATTGAGCATAGAATAGAAGTTAAGGCAGGGTCAGACCCTGTCAACATCAAGCCATACCGATATCCACATCTCCAAAAAACGGAAATTGAGAGATTAATCCAAGACCTTTTAAAGTGTGCGACCTTGATCATCTTGGAATATCTGATCAAGGGGAAGGACTTACCCGAAGAAGACGAGAATGAATCATTCTTCAACAACATCTGTCGTTACTTATGCTTTGAGGACAAAGCATTCTTTCGAGAGGAAGGCAATGTTATGTAAAAAATTAGTTAACTTAGGTTTATTATTTAATTTTAATTTTAATTAGATGAAAGGGCACGATCATAAGATCATGCCCTTTCCCAAAGGGTGTCCATGGCGGTATATAAGCCAGGCACCCGCAGTTGTAATAGCATCATCTGTAATTTCATCTCTTTAATAAAATATTTCCATATATATTTCTGTTTATCCAGAAGTTTTATGCTCCAGTGCCTATGCAAGGACAGTTGAGTCAACATATTTCGTCTGAGTCCACGCAGAAAAATCTATTACTCCGGAATCGCTCCCAGTCAACTAGCAAAAAGAAACTCAAGCCAAGATGTTACATCCGCACGTCGTAATCAATCTCTTGATTCAACGGTCTTGCCACGTCTCACCAAGTGGGAGGAATTTATAATCGCGTGCGTCGATCAGTAATGCAGTATGTGTGCATTGTTTCATCGTGCAACTGGGGATCGTTAGCAAATGGAGAAATGTTGGCTTGACAGAGGGTCGTGGGTCTGTAACGTGCTTGCTGGTGTGCTCTGAAAAAAGATAAGACCGATACCTGCACAGAGTTCAGTCATATCTTCCTTGCTGGACGAGATTTGAGGGTGGACAAGTTGCATAGCCAAAAGATATGGTTATTGACATGCTGGAGCCGAGTCATTCATATGTTTGTAGCTTGCCACTGCAAATTTGAGAACCGATCTAGGAACTCCACAGAGGATCAACACATTTTTATTGAAGAGCCAAGTTAACAATTGTTGGAGCAGAGATTCATTCATGGGAACAAATTGCAAGATTGTAGATGCCACGAAGGACTTGTTGAAACCACGAGTTTCCATTACTGCCGAGTATGTATTCTGAGCTTGATTAAAGGCTGAAGGGGTTTGAAGCATGCAATAAGGTGGGAGGCCTCTACCGGAGAATGCACTGCTGAAATTGCCGCTGAGTTTGGCCATTTTGCTGAAGTTGACCTACTAACCAGGTTCATTTGTTCCCAAACTGATCACTATATTTATATTTCTAGCATAGGAAGACTGATGAATGGTGTTACAGTTATATGCCAGCCATGTGTGAATTTTCTGAGTCTGATATAAGTTTACATTATCCTGAAAACAATATATATATATATATATATATATATATGAAAACCATCTACAACCTGTTCATCTTCTAACTGTTTAAACCAAATTCCTCAAAGACAATATATCAAGCACAATTCGAAATTGATGGCATAACAGAGATAATTTTGCAAGGGAACTTTATCATCCTTTGAAGAGACAAAGGTATATTTTGAAGGTTGAGTTGCTTATTTCCATAAATATGAGCTGCTGAAGTGGATCCAGAATTTTCTAAGTCGTCCATTTAACCCAGAACTCAGTTGGAGTAAGCTTTAGGGGAGTTTCTAGTCTGACAATTGGAGGACAGAATACATGAGTCAAATGTTATTGGTCAAAGAGTGTGGGCCTTCTATATGTGTTTATTGTTGTTAGTGTCTTCCAATACGATGTTGGACAGAGAGAGAACTGTGTTATTTTTTTTATTGTGTAAATGTATGAGGCTGGGAGTGAGAGTTGTTGTCATGAGGTGAGAAAGTCTTTGTATGAGTCTTATGTCTGCCATGATAACAATGAAATGTATTGCAGGGAGCATGTCTTGATTTGCTGGTCAAGATTATTGTGTCAATGTAGGTGTAAGGAAATTTTCATCTCTGGAGTCAATGTATTGGGAGTAATTTTTGGGAGTAATTTAGGAGAGTTTGTCAGTTAGAGCCATGTATAAAATTGTTTGATGTACTTGACTGCATTAGCCTAAAACATAGATCAAACCTTTATAAACGCCCTTAATAACCCAACAGCACCAAACAGCAGACCTTTCTCAAAAGGGGTCTATGCCATTCTTCGGAAAGAACAGCCAAAATATGTGCAGGAAACATGACACGAGATCTTTGCACTTGGAACAGATTTGAAACACACGAGGGTCTCCTGGAAGGTTCTCTTCAAACTTGATAAACTAGATGCACTCCTTTCTGAAGTGAACCAGTTAGAAGAAAGAAAATTGATTTGGGCACTAAAACCAGCAATGCTTGCTCTCATACAATCCAAGTTCTTGGAGGAACCGTGTGAAGGGGTCAGACTTCTAGTTGCATCTTGTCTCAGTAACATCATGAGACTAACCGCCCTTATAGCTCCTTACAATGATGATGTTATGAGGAGAGTTTTCAGACTAATGATAGAAACTTTCCGAGACTTGGACAACAGTGCAAGCTCTACTTTTGGGAAGAAGCTTGACATTTTAGGAGGCATGGCCATGACTAGGAATTTTGAGCTCTTGTTTGATCTGGAGTTTGACGATTTGATCCTACAGATGTTCTGATGCTTCTTCAGCATTAGGAAACATCATCCTAACACAGTCATAGCACACATGTAGTCCATCTTGTCCTCATGTATGAGAGGTCGTGATGCCATTTGTCGGGAGTTGCAGTCTTGCTTATTGTCTGTTTGGAGGAGAGAGCAGTTGCTCTCACCTGCTGCTTATGAGCTAGCCAAGAGGTTGGTTGAGCAGAACATTAGGTTGTTCAAGAGGTAGTTGACTAGGGAGGAGCAGCTCAAGATTGGGGTATCATGTAGCAAGAATGAGATGAAAAAGAAGGGACTTTGCTTTGTTTGCAAGTTAACTTGGGGACCTAACCACTCATGCTTAAGTGATGCTGGGGAGATGATAGAGGTAGAGTAGGGGGAGATTCCTTCTGACTTTCAGGGTGAGGTCTCTTCTTTGGACGAGTCCATGGGTTCATACGATGCTACCTCTGAGGAGCACGAGAAGTCATGTGGAGTTGATGTCAGTAGACCAGATGTGCATCCATGTGTAGTGGAGAATTATGACGAGCAACTGATTGTTCCCAGAAGGGAAGGAGATCTGGGAGCAAATGAGCGACTGATGATATAGAGAGCACATAGAGGAGCATGAGTCATGTAGAGTCGTTGACAACAGACAAGATTCATATGATGAGCAGACAGTGGGTCCTAGGAGAGACATTCAGGATGATGAGTCACCAGTGGTGATTCAGAATGAGTAGCATATGGTGGATCAAGAGTTAGCTAAGGAGGGTGATGTGCACAGTATGCATGGTGAGCCTTCTAAGGAGGCCCAATGGGAGGTTCATATTGAACCCGTGATGGTGGAGGATGAGCGGCCACCCTTGCGGTCAGTCATTGATAAGGAGCAAACAGATGTACAGACACCTGGCAAGGTGACAGTATTCGCAGACACATGTCTTCAGGAGATGTTGGAGTATGATAGGACAGTTTTGCAGGAGATTGGTGCACTAGACGAGCATGGAGTTTCCTATCAGGAGAGGAGATGGCAGTGCATCCATCTTTGGGACTACCCATTGATGAGATGCAAACAGATGTAGTGGCAGCTAGACGAGATGCAACATTTTCCGGCAGCAGCCCCCTCCAGGAGTACATAGATGGGGCTTGCAGCACAGTTTGCCCAATTTTTCCCATTAGAGGGAGAGAGGCAAGATTTCTTGGACATGTTTTGATTGTCCAGGTAAAGCATCGAGAGTTGAGCATGGACCAGTTTCAGCATAGCAGACGTATCCCTTACACAACCCCCTCCAAGAGTACATAGATGGGGCTTGCAGCACAGTTTGCCCACTTTTTCCCGTTAGAGAGAGAGAGGCAGGATTTCTTGGATATGTTTTGATTGTCCAAGTAGAGCATCAAGAGTTGAGCATGGACCAGTTTCAGCATAGCAGACATATCCTTTGCACAAGTGTCCATGCACTGGATTAGCGAGAGATCATGAGTTGGTATCCTTTAGATGGAGTTTCATTTTTAGTCAAGAGCGTTGTATTGCAGGAGCCCTCAAAAGTGAGGGATATCACATGCATTAGTTCGTAGTAGGATGTACGCTGGCCACTCATCAGTATTTCAGCACGACATAAAGATGATGAGATTGACCTTGGTCTATGCCAAGGGTTGGATTGGAGAGAGGTGATGAGTTGGTACGCGGTGGATGGAGTAGCATCCATAGCCAGAGTTATAGCACAATGAGAGTAGTGGAGCATTGATGCTCCTTCTTGGTGGCATTGGGATGCAGGAGGATTTGTTGATGACAGGTTCCATCGGAGATTGGTCTCGGATCCGGGCATCGAGGAGCCTGTTCAGGTGGGTTGATACAGGAGCAGAGCACCACCCAATGGTTCATATGGGATCCTGGCATTGGGTCTAAGCTGCATTAGGCCACCAGATTGGTCCACATATTTGGATTGCTTGAGGGAAAGAAATCTTGGGGCGAGAGGATTGTCATATCCCCAATTTTATTCTTCTTCATAGTACAGCCAGGGTGGATTTCCAGGGCAAGAGATGGTCAGGTCAGTGGAGCAGGTTTATGTCCTCAGGGGTCTCGATGGAGTTTTGAGGAGCTTTTATGGGATTTGATGGCAGTCACTTGGCATATTCCATCATCCACACAGTTTGCCTTCGTTCCGTTTCATTTTGACAATTTCAGAAATCAACATTATTATTGGGCATAACTTAATTAATTATGCTCGAGGTGGCATTCCGTGGAGATTAATTGATGGAACACCTCAGTGCAATAGCTCGTTTGAACCGGGAAGAGAAGATCTACAGGCTGGGATGTTGAGAAGAGACTTCCAGTGGCCGAAGAGAGTACGGTGGGTGATTTTCCATTTTCCTTAGTAAAAAATGACTTTAATTAGTCATTTAATTAAGGAAAAATAATTATTTGGAGAAAAAGGGCCAAAAGTGACTTAAGTGAAATAAAATAAAATTAAAAGTTACTTAAGATAAAGTCAATGGAGGAGCTTTTAGAATAATAATAAAATAATAAAATAAGATGCTTCTAGAGGCTTGGAGATCTATCCATCAGATCTATAAAAGGGGAGGAGGAGATCATTTGGAGACATCTTGGTTTTGATATTATTTCTTGTACGTGAGATTGAGAACCTGGTTCTCTACTCTAGCAGTAGCCCCAGGACGAAAACCCTCGGGTGATTCAGTGAGAGTGGGCAAGCACCCATCTCTTCCCTTGGTGAATTCATTCAGATCACAGGTTGTAGTGTATTGTGTTTCAGTTTGTTGGCCGACATTAGCATTATTATCTTGGAGGGCCATTCCCAGCAATTGTATTGGCATCTATTTCTATATAATAAAGCTAGATTTTGTTGCTGCATTTCTCATTGTTCTTCATATTGTGATCTTTTAATGAGATTTTCATGCACTTTATGGGTTTATTGCTTTTATCTATTTAGGTTTTACATGGCAGTCTTTTGTTGAGTGAATGATAATTCTATGTGAAGTGCTTGTTCCAAATTTTCTTCATTTGGGGCATTACAGTATTTTTCTTTGTAGGATTGCCAAATTTTGGCATCCAGTTGTACTCAGAATTTTTCACAGTTGCATAATAATAAAACCTCGATTGCTACACCGGTTTTCCCAAGTTGGGTTTTTCTAGGGACTTTTGTCCAAAAATAATTGTGTTAATTTTATGTGCATGCTAGCATCTCTTAGTTTCCGGAGCATTATTTTTCTGCAGAATTTTAATTGTGAAGGTTGCAGTTTATTTATTTCGATATTTGTCGTAGCAGATAAATTGTTAATTAATTAACAGTTAGGAGAAATAATATCAGTTGTTGCAATAAGATTCCAGTTTGGAATTTTCACAACCTTCACAAATAAAACTACGGAAAATAATAGTGTTAGAAATTGACAAATATTCTAGCACACATAAAAATTGACACAATTATTTTTGGACAAAAATCCTCGGAAAAACCCATTGTGGGAAAATCGGTGCAACAGCTGAGGGTTTTTATTATTAAGTAGCAACGAAATTATCTGAGTACAATCTGGATGTCAAATGTTGGCTATCATGTAGAGAAAATACTGGCAAAATAATCTGAGGGAAATTACCCTCACTCCGAGCAAAATCCCGACACTTGACTACCTATGAAAAACAAGTCGTCCACCTAGCTTTGCACAACTTCTGCGTCACCCTAGCGCTGTCTACTACACAATCAGCCCAGAACAAATATAGATTACGTCGCCCTGCCTACTGCTGACTGGGAAAACATTTCTCCAACCCTCTGCCTGACCTCTGGAATTGAAAACGTCTTCCTTCTTCAGCCTCTCTCTGTAATGCACTCATCGAATCTAGAAATCTTCCTCCAACTTCACTGTCCCTGCCCTTCTCTGTCTCTGCTTCCTTCTGGCTCGAACTCTTCCGGCCGCTGCCTCTGGAAAATTGAACTACCAAGGAAATCGATCTTTGTGTCTCCACAAGTGTGTTCTCCATCTACCCATCGACTTCTTCTTATATCCTTTATTGGACCTCCAACGGCCAAGATTAAAACTTACTCAAGGGCCTAGATCAATTCCCTGTCAATCTGTGTGAGTTTCTAAATGATTCACACCTTATCTCAATTGATTTTTATTAATTAACCCCTTTTCCTGAGTTTAGACTTAGAAATAATTAAAAATAGGCCAATAATCTAATTGAGACACTTCTAGGTGGAATTTCCAAAAACAATTTCTGAGTTATGGAGAACTTTTGTGTTTTATCCTCTCCACAAAGTTTCGAGACTAGAACACCTCCAATGCTACAAAAACTAACACTCCCTCTTAGCAAGGAAGGTATTCTCTCTAGTGTTGCACACTCTGTCACAACACCCTGTCTCTATACCACCCTTTCTCACGTTGTCGATGTCTGGCCACTACCCACCAACCACTGTGCAACTCTAATGTTGCTGCTGACACTGCCATACTGCTGCCAACCCTGCATCTGCATTGCAACTCCCTCTCAATTGTTATTGTTGCAACTGCAACTACTGCAACTGAGAAGCATCCTAAATACTAAATCAACGGTGTTCAGTATGATGCATTTGTCTCCTGAGTCCTAACTGCTATTAGCTACTGCACTATCCACTGAAGAATTTGCGTTGTTGTTGACTCTACATTGTGCCACTCTGCATAATTGTCAACACTGCACTGTGCTCCTTAGCACTTGACTGCTACTAATTTACAACTGTCATATCACAGAATCTTACAGCATCACTGACACTGATCCATTCTGCTACTGAATACTGGGGGCCCCTGTAGCAAGGTAATGATCCATGAGGAGGACACCTCAACAGATTCTACCCATGTCTAAGCTGCTCTGGGACTATAGCTCTAGATTGCCCCACCTCTCTCCTAGACGTATAGTTGCAAACATCGCAAAATCTTGTTGCTTGGTCCTACTTCTCCTGCTTTTCCTTCTTCTTGAGAGGACATTGCGTATTGTAGTCGCAGAACTCACCACATCTGAAGCACTTGACCTTTGACAAGTCCTTCTTCTTCTTCTTTCCCCCCACCCCTGACTGGGACCTTTAGATGTTAGGGCCACAATTTCTTCTTCCTTCTCACCCTTCACGCCCTTGCTGCTATTATCATTGATGGTACTCTTTACTAGAACCCATCTCAACTCCTCTTGTTGTAGGTCGAACCACATCCTTTCACATTTAGGCAATGTGCCTCTGCCCAAGATGCTTTGGACAAACACTTGCCAGTCATCTAAGACATTATTCAGTGCCAACCGTACAAGCTCTGTGGGTTGGGATGCCTCCCCAACGACTGCTAGCTGATCTCGGACTTCCTAAATCCTAATGAGGAAGCCATCTATGCTTTCGCCCTTTTGCATCCTTATGCTCCTCAGCTCCTCCTGGAGAAACATCTTTCGGTGCTTGGAAGAACTCTGAAATAGCTCAAAGAAAGCACCCCACATCTCCTTGGCCGTACCTTTGTCTACCACATGTGAGACTAGATGATCTCAGACTCCATCCAAAATCATTTGCTCCGCCTTCACCATTTCCTTTTGTACTCCTTGAGCTTATCGACATCCTAGGGTATTGCTACCACATTCTCCACGTAGGCTTTCAAGCCATATTCATTTAGAAGGAAAGACATCCTAGCCTTCCAGATGACATAGTTGGAGGCTCCCTCGAAGCTATCCTGATCTCTAAAACCCAGTTGTGGCCATCTTTCTATCTGATTGAAAATATCCCTCTTTCCCTTTGCTCAACTACTGGATTTGCTACACGCACTCCCTTTTGTAGTGAGGAAATTTGCTCACAGCGACTGCCAATCTGCAACTAGAAAAATTAGATCTCTAAAACTCGAGATCCCCTAAGAGAAATTTTCCCTTTGTGTGTACTTCTCTTCCACCCGACGCAGATTTTGCTACTGCAAAATCCTCTGCGCCCAAACAAGGGATCTGCGTAGTGAAAATCTGAGTTGTTGCTGCTCCCTCTGCCTACTAGAATCACTGAATTTGGTAGGCCGAATTTTTCTGCCAACCTGAACTAAAAAACCAAACTTCCCCAAGCAATTTGATTTGTCTGGCTTAGGCTCCAGAAATTCGTCCTGTTGCTCCCTCTAAACAACAAATTTTTGCCTCTGCTTTCGAGCATCCCCATCTGATAAAACCCTCTAATGCCATGTGAAAATTTCAACGCTGAAATCCTATTGCGGAAACTGGAATTGATTCTTTTAATTGCTAATTAATTTAACAATTTATTTGCTACGACAAATATCGAACAAATCACACTACAACCTTCACAAATAAAACTGTGGAAAATAAGTGTTGAATACTAGAAAATATTCTAACACACATAAAAATTAACACAATTATTTATGGGCAAAAGTCCCCAGAAAAACCCAATGTGGGAAAATCGGTGCAGCAACTGAGTGTTTTTATCTACGTTTCATTGGTTTTGGGGACATTGGGACGACAATATATCTATATATATATATATATATATATGCCAAATTCAATATTAACATTTGTAGTTGTTTCAAGCTAGTATTATGCACAACCCTTACACTCGCCAATTAAAATCTCAAACAATTTGAAAAGGGGTCAAGCGACATTCCATTATTGGTCACTAGACATGAGCTTTAGTTTTAGGAAACTTAAGTGTAACTACTTTAAATTTGTAATAAGGTCCATGAACAATCTATCAAGGAGAAATGTCTTTATATATGTTTTTTTCCCTCATATTTCTTGTTAATGATGACTATGTTAAACACAAAAGGCATTTCCTTTTCAATAGGTTTTGCAAACTTTTATAGTTGCTTTGAAAACCACTATAAAATAATTTGGTTTTCTAATGATATTAAAATTTTAAATTGATATTTCAAATTAAGGAGGGGATTGAATAGGAATTTATTTAAACATTTAGTACTCAATCCAATTCACAACTATCTGATTGTTTTCACAATGCTTGTGGTTGGGATGATGGAAGCACTACACTTGAATGAGTCCTTGAAACCCACATACAATATGTAAAAGCTGAGATGATCCTAAGAAAGAACAAGAAAAATAACCACAAGGATCATCCTTTTAAAACGTTGTATTTTCTATCTTCTTGACATGGAGGATGCTTTTTGTAATTTTACCATTGAAAATCCGATATCTAAATCACTAGAAATTCAAAATGAAACCCATCATACAAAACCCATGTTTTGAGCTACAACTTGTACAAAAAAATTATATTCAATGCATTCCAAAAAAAAATGAATGGGAAAAATGATCATATTGTTTAATCATCAATGTCCATGATTGTCAAAACTAAAGCTTTGTGCTTGTATTATCCCTAAAACCTTCCCAAAACATCCCTGAAATGTGCCCAGAAAACCCCTGAAATCTACCAAAAAGATCCTTGAAATCTCTCTGGAACATCCCCCTGAAATCTGTCAAGAATGTATTGGGGACGGCTAGCAAGTCCCCAATGGAGTCCCCAAGAGTTTGGGGGCATTTCCTAAGGGTCCAAAAGTCCCTGGAACTCGGGGACGCAGGGTACGTGAGTATTTTTTTTGGGGGTTGGGGGGACAAGTCATCGTGCAACATAGGTTTTATTATTAAGCACCAGTGAAATTATCTTAGTACAATCTGGATGTCGAATGTTGGCTATCCTACAAAGAAAATACTTGAAAAAATAATCTGAGGGAAATTACCCTCACTCCCAGCAATCCTGACACTTGACTGCCTCTGAAAAATAAGTCGTCCACCTAGATTTGCGCATCTTCTGTGTCACCATAGCGCAGTCTGCTACACGATCAGCCCGAAACAACTGTAGATTAAGTCGCCCTGCCTGTTGTTGACTGGGAAACCGCTTCTCCAACCCTCTGGAACCTCTACCCAGCCTCTGGAACTGAAAATGTCTTCCTTCCTTAGCAAATCGAACTGCTCTTTGAAGCCTCTGCACAGCTTCCTGGAGAAATTTCAGCCTCTCTCTGCAATGCACTCGTCGGATTTGGAAATATTCCTCTGGCTTCACTGTCCCTGCCCCTCTCTGTCTTTGCTTCCTTCTAGCTCGAACTCTTCCGGTTGTTGCCTCTCAAAAATCGAACTGCCCAAGGAAATCGATCTATGTGTCTCCACAAGTGTGTTCTCCATCTACCCATTGACTTCTTCTTATAATCCTTTGTTGGACCTCCAATGGCTAAGATTAAAACTTAATCAAGGGCCCAGATTAATTCTTTGTCGATCCATGTGAGTTTCTAGATGATTCACACCTTATCTCAATTAATTCTGATTAATTAACCCCTTTTCCTAAGTTTAGACTTAGGAAATAATTAAAAATAGGCTAATAATCTAATTGAGACACTTCTAGGTGGAATTTCCAAAAACAATTTATGGGTTATATGAAACTTCTATGTTTTAGCCTCTCCACAAAGTTTTGAGACTATAACACCTCCGATGCTACAAAAACTAACATTGTTCCCATGCATTAATAACTACATGGAACAAGGTTTGTTTTGCTCTAAATCCATGCATTCAAAGTTGGCTCTCATTCCAAAGGGCTATAGATGAATCACATTAAAGGCAAGGGATGCAAAAGTCTAAATCTCCAAGGCTGACACTTGGCAACTTGAGTATTACCTTCCCATAAGCCCCCTCTCCTCTTCCCTCCTTATGGAATCTTAGCTCCTCTCATGTTCATACAGCCATTGTGGACCATTCTATATTATATTTTGCAGTAACATTTAGAAATTTTGCGAACACCATGGTAATTCCACCATATGATCCTTTGAAGCTTATTTACCACATGTATATTATGCCTATTCATTCAGTAGGTGAGCCTTGGCCTTCATCTTTGCACTAAGAATTCATACAATTTTATTTACAAAATTGACAACATGGGGTCATTATCTTAGTTCACATTCCCCAACTCCCATCTTTACAATCATGCATATACAATTATACATAATCTTCTCCAATGTATTCCAGGGGTCAAAACCTAGGAATTACATGGTTCAAGATGCTGCAACAAATTATTCAATAGGTTTATAATGGAGAGTTCAAATAGTATACTGTCAATCATGTATTCTTTTGCAATGTCATCAATTCATACTATCATTTCTTCTTGTTCATGGTTTGGTTTATAATGGAGAGTTCAAATAGTATACTGTCAATCATGTATTCTTTCGCAATGTCATCAATTCATACTATCATTTCTTCTTGTTCATGGTTTGTTCTCTTATACTCAGGTTTTAACTTTTTGGTTGTCAAGATCTTAAGAAATTTGCATGAACCTCACTAAGGTTCACTACTGCTATTCTTACGACATTTTGATTCTATGATTTGAGAAATCAATTATTCAAAATATGGACAAAATTTTCTAACCTTCTCCTGTGCACTAACAATTCAATCAACCAATCACTCTTCATCTTCTTGGTTACAATTTTATTGCTTGTGATTTTATTGATTGCAACCAATCCTTTGTGGTTTCATTGTGATTTTATTCAAGAGATTGTTGAATGATATTAATACACAAGCAATTATATTATATACTTAGTCAACCCAAAAAATCCTTTCGCTCCATTATAGTGTTTGAAAAGCCCAAACAAGAGCAGCTTTTGCCTCAGTAGTATTCTGATCCAAATTCAGGCATACAGAAAAAAAAAAACTCAGAATTACGTATTATCAATGGCTGAATTCATACAATCAAGATCTTGCTCCACAATATTTATCCAAAAGCTAAATAGTCTTAACGAACAAGATACGAGTATTTAGCATCCCCTGCCATATGACTAAGGCTAAGGTTGCAAGCTCTTCTTGAGAAATTCTGATTCAACTATGGAAGCCCTAACCTTTTGTCCATTTCATGCATGTTCCATAAGGTGCTCTCTCCCCTCTATAAAAGAAACTCAGAGAAAAGCTCCCAAATATTTCCGGACAACTCAAACTCCCTGCTTGTTCTTTTATTTTCTTTCAAGTCATACAGTCATGAATACATCTGTATTGACCACAATTTTAAAAACGTTTCCCATTACAAGTTATTCCAATGGATAATCAAGACTGCCTTGATCGAATACGTAATTCCTAACCTATCCCACATGTTTTGAACACGGATTCAAAACATATATGAACACGATGAGCACTTGCAAATGAAGATCTCAAATATGAATCACCAACTCTCTAGACTAGTTCTGCAAGCACTTCAAAAGAATTTATAAAAGTTCAATAACACAAACCACGATGCAACAAGCGCTGAAGTTAGTGAAAATTGTAAAAGCAGTAAGAAGCAAAAGACACAGAAAATGTTACTCTACGCTTCATGTTTCCAGTCTGAAATTTCTACATATCATCATTGCAGACAAGAAATCCATAACGCTAATATCAGATAAAGATCAAATTAGCCCAGTCAGCAGGAACTCTGAATACTGTAAGCTAAGGAATGAACTCAATAAACATATAAATAGGTTCCTTTCTTCAAGAATTATAGTTTTCAGAGAGCTATGTAGAAAATTGATCAGGTGAATCAAGTGTATGGCACAAACGCCATGAATTTTTCCGCGTTACTTCCATTTTTTTTTAGTAGAATGAATTGAAGACAGCAAAGACACCGTTATGAACTTGAATGAAACAAATATCCCACCGCCTGGAAAACAAAATTAAATCAAGAATAGGATAAGGACATCGAAAACCTTTATGAACTAGTCTCAATTAAGGCCCTGCCATCCAGTCCCCTGATCCAGAAATAACAATTTCCTTTGTAAGAAGCAAATTCCCTGGAAGACGAAATTCCTACGCAGTAATTGAGCTCTTGACTACCAGCGAACAAACGCCACCGTTATCCTGAGATCAAGCCACCGGATGGACAGAATCGGTTACGAGTAGGTGGCAACTGCGAGCCAGTGGTTGCGACTTCAATCCCGGGCCGTCATAAGTAAAGTCACAGAACTGCTCTGCCTGGCAGACAGGCTAGGAAAACGATAAAATAAAGAACGCAACACTCTCTTCTATGTCTGCAAACTCGGAATTCGACAAAAAGGGGCAAGGAAACTGACACGCATATAAAGCGTATAAAGATTCACAACTCCATTAGCTTCGGTGGAAAAGGACACGCACACTTCAGCAAGTCAGAGGCCGCGAAATCCCAAAACATGGTCGAATTGAAGAAGCTTAGGAAGGAAGGAAACAAATACGTACCGGGAGAAGGCGGCGAGATTCGAACCCTGTCCCGCCCAAGCGCCACCCTGTTGGTAGTAGAATTGTTATTAATTCTCCGTTTGTTGCGCAGGAAAGATGCATGATAATGGCGTTTGTCGGATGAGGAAGAAGAAATATGATGACGTGGAGGTGGTGGTGGCGGTGGAAGTAGTGCGCCTGTGCCCGTGTTTACAGTCATGCTTCCGCTGCTGACAGTATGAGCCTGCCGAGGCCATCCACATAATTCCACACAAATCGAATGCTTCCTTCCTTTTTCCTTCTTTACATGCCGAAAAAGTCGTCGAACAGCAAGAAAAACAGAGCTTAATAATTATACAAATCCGGCTTCTTGGACAACAAGGCTGCTATTGAGGGAAAAACAAACAGAAACGGCCATCTCTCTCATTCATTGCGTTCCAGCTAATAATGGGCACCAACAAGTGGGGTCTCACCAATTCAACCATTAACGTTCCAAATGGTCGGTATATATGACCACGTTTAGTCAGTATCTGGAAATTGCCCAAGCTTGTCTACAATTAAACTGGACCTACCTTCTGTTAAAAAAATTATGGATTTACATCAACCAACCAAAGATTTTTTTTCTTCAGTAAATGTGTAATTTTTTATTCTGCTGGCAAAGTGAAGTCATTGCATTTTCTTTTCCATTCCATAATCGATTAAAAGCTCTGAGCGTGATCGAAGTGATGTGAACATGCCAGATTTGGTTTGGTAGATATAAATACATGACATAACGACTGGATTGGTTTGGTAAAGATAAATAAATGGTATGACTTTAGTGCATGAAGACAATATTAATTATTTAAGGTATCTTGATTGGTGAAGTTGCTTTGATTTCAATTAGTATTATACTAATAATAGAATTTATTGGATAATTATTATTGAAATGTGTTTTTTAATAAAGTAGGAGTATTATTAGAATATTCTTAAGATTTATGGTATTATATTATAAATTTAAATCTCATTAAAATTATATTTATATTAATGTATTTTATAAGTTTAAAATTTCTTAAAATGTATATTTATATTAGAATTATTTAAAAGTAAATTGATGTGGAAGTATTTGGCTTAGAAATATCATTGTATTTTAGTAGATATAGGGGTATTGTGTTTTAAGGAAATTGGTTACTTGAGTATTAAATTAATGCAATAATTAAGGGCTTTCAAGTAAGTTGGTAAGAGATATTTAGAATAGGAATTAATTAGATATTGTGAGGATATTTGTAAATGTTCTCGAATGTAGGAGAACATGAGGAATGATGAGTGATTAGTGATGTTTGAGAGATTTTGAAATATTGTAAATCCTAGATTAGGAATTGGTTTCATGATTTTGGGGATTAAAGAGAATCCTTAGGATTTAGTTAAGTTGTTGAGATCCTCAAGGGATCATTGAGAGATTTTAGGACTTGATGAGTAGATTAAGGATCTGAACCAGGAAATGGGTTACAGAACCTTTTGTATAAATGTAAGCCTAAAAGGCATAGAAGAGGGTTAGCTAGCTAGGAGTTAGTAAGTGAGTTAGTTAGAGAGCTACGAGCAGATAGAGTGAAGTAGTGTCAAAAGGCCACTGATATAGAAGATCAGGCCGAGAAGGAATTCAGTGTGTAAATATTTACCTATTAATACAAAAAGCGTAATTTCTGAGTTTGTGTGGATTGTATTGTATAATTGAATTATAAAATATGCATAGTATCAGAGTATTTGCATAGCACAAGTGTGTAGGGAATTCAAAAAGAATCCGAGAGAGAAGAAGTACAGAGAGGAGTGTTATGGGCTTGCACACAGTCAGTATGGGAGAAACCCTTTAATGTTACAGCGAAGGTATAACTGTAAGGTTTCCTAAAAACCTAAGGATTTACGAAGGTGCGAAGGAGTGAAGTAACGGAGTTGAAGATCGGGATCAAAGCAATTGAAGACCGTAAGGCGAGAATAAATACACAGACAGAGAAGCGAGAAGACTATTACATGGTGAGATGCAGAAGAATGTAGTAGTGAAGCACAGTCGTTGGATCAATCAGATCAACGAACGAGAGTGAGGGAGATAGACGGCTAGGATTAAGTCGTGCAAAGTAAAGTCAAGAAATGAAAAGATCAGATGAAGCCACGTGTTAATGGATGCGGGGTAGTATTCGCAAAGGGTAAGCGGTATCTCGCGCGCCCTAAAAGTGGTAACCGGTATTCTATAATTTCACGCGATTACCCTGAGGGGTTGACATGTAGCACACGATGGAAAGAGAAAACCACTTTTCTCGCACGCTCTCGATCTAATAACGATCGTGCAAGTATCTGTGCTAGATTGCGCGATAGCTGTTGGATCTAACGAGACAGATCAACGGTGGAGATTGGCCAAGCTAGTTGGCAATTGGGTGACGCGATAACCGTCGGATTAAGGAAGGAAATCAATGGCGGAGGTTGAATGCGCTAAAGAGAGCATTGATATATGTGCAAAGGTTTGTGGAATGGCGAAAAGGTAAGGTTTCAGTGTGGGTTATGAAATATTTCTATTATACAAGAGTTATAATTGAAATGAGCGAAATAAATGTATTATGGTTAATGTTGGGTTAAACTGAAACCATAGTTAAAAGTGTGCTATTGATATGTGCGGGTAATAAGAATTAACCAAAGATTACGAAGGGTTGTATAAGGTTCCGCTCAAAGGTTTATAAAGGTCCAAACTTTGGATAGTTAATCAAACGTTTCCGCATAGAGTTTAATTAAGAGCATTAAACCTTGGTTTAAAAAGGTTTTACCAAGTAAGGAATTTTAAATTTCCTGGGACATGTATATGAGATGCAATTTTATTTGCATACTGTGGGTATATGCTGCTTAGGCTGCATCATTAAGTATATGCAGCTTAGGCTGGCATCATAAATTATATTTTTTTTACTTATTTATCTATTTATTAATAACTAGTTAAGATATTTTATTCTTTTATCTTGTTGGACAATCTTGTACTTTCTTTTATATAAGTTTTTCGCTTTTCAAACCCCATTACAATGATGCCTTCCTTGGTGACAACCCCCTACTGATTGTAATATGCTCATTGAGCATCATATTATTTTGTACACTGTTAGGGATGTATTTAAAGATAAAAGGCTAGTGCAGGCTTGTTTCTTCCGTGAGTCATGATAATCTACTTGGTTGATCCTACAAGTAGTCATATGCTTGTCCCAAAGATTAATTCATACATGTAAGTATGAACTAATTCAAATTATGAATATATAGTATTTCTCATACAAAAAAAGATTTACTTGTTGTAGAGAAACATTATTTGGTAATTTATGTTTCTTTATATAGATATTCCCTAATCTAGATTATGTGTTTTTTAACTATTTTTGCTTTTTGTATTTGTATATATAAAGTGTATTTAGCTTATAATAATATATCAATTAGCAAAGCATACAAATTTTATCTTTACCAATTTCAAATCTTACTAATATAAAATTCTCTATATATCATGTCAAACTCTCTTCAATATATAAATAGCTTATACAAATCTATAGCAAAGTTGTTCAATTACTTACACATAAAAATTTTTATCAATAAAACAATAATAAATAAATAAATTCCATATATAAAACATGAATCTTCATTTCACTAATTAGAATCCATAACATATATTAAATCATTAAAAGAAAATTATTATATATGAAAGTTAAATTTTAATATTTAAAAATTATATAATTATTTTATTTTTAAATCCACTTGTATCATATATTATTTTTTATTATATACAAGTTAAATTTTAATATTTTAAAATTTATATAATTATTTTGTTTTTAAATCCATTTTTATATATATATATATATATATATATATATATATAATTTTACTAATTTTAATGATATATAAATTTGAAAAATAAACCAATTAAATTTTCTCAAAAATAAAATTATTACCATTTAAAAAACATACAACATCAAAATTTCATATGATACTTCACTATCCACCCACATAGCCATGGTCAAGATGTACCTTTTCATTTCTTGAAGGTGAAGGTTTATAATTATGGACATGGCAACAACATTAAATGACAAAACCAAAAGCACTTGACTTGTCATAACATATTGTCATGTGAACGTCACGATTGAATTCGTTATTGCATGTGAAAGTGGGAACTATTGCAGCAATGTGACACAATAGAAAAGTCGATGGCGACTTTGATGGGTTAAGCTCCAACACATGATCCATGCATTCACACGTTTTTGGGCTATGTTGTTTCTATTTTGTATAACTATTTTGACATCATTATGGTTGTGTTATAATGGTAGATTAAATTAAATAATAATGAATAAATATAATATTGATTTAATTAAGTTTAAAGTATTAATATAAATAATAAATTGATATAATTTTTAAAATATATATAAGTAAAAATTTAACAAATCAAATTAAATAATTTAGTATGGGATGTTGTATTGGATAGGGGGAGATGTTGTAGAATAATAATGAGAGAACATAATATTGACTTAATTAAAAAAGTAATAATATAAAGAATAAATTGATTTTGTTTCTAGATTGTTACATATTAAACACATATATGCACACATAAATACTAATGTGATAAATCAAAACAAGCAATCGAAGCTCATTTAGATCTTAGATGGAGTGCTTCTCGAGACACGGAGGGGGGTGAGAGTGGGGGCGGTGGTCGGTATGTAGGCTACCATCATCCTACTTGGCCAAAGGACTAAGGGATATGGCAGCACACCCCCCGTGGTAGGTAAATAAGATGGTATTACTCCAAAGTTACATGTCGACCGTCACTTGAAGCATTAACAGTCTGAGCATCTTGCACTCAAGCCTTGATTGTAATTCATGCAAACACTCTATTAGTCGAGACTCCACTTGTGCAGAGTACCAACCGTGTAAATTATGGCTAAGGATCTATGCATTCTCGCCCAGACCCAGCCCCAGCCCAACTTCAAAGAAGATGGTAACCAACACAACTAACTTGTCTCACCGGTGGTAGCCTATGGAAGCTCCAATTTCCATTCTTCGTTGCCCTACTCCTTCGCTCTTCGGCTTGGAAAAATCGGCATCACCCATTGTGAAACTACCAATTCAATGGATGAAAGGAGACTTCAAGTTCCCTCTGTTGTTAGAAACCCAAAACCTATGTGTGTTGTCGGATTTTTAGCTGAGGTTTGATGACAGTGAGATCGAGGGGGGGCTTTGCCCCTCCCTACGATGAGGACACTGCTTTTCGGGCATTAGTTTCGTCGCTAAAGAATAACCCTCACCCCAAGGAACAACAGACCAAGTTCGTGAAGAAGGCAGAGAACGCTCATGTCGTTGTCCTACCTATGAGCTTTTGAAGAACCTCCTTGACATTCTCTGACAAAGCTATAGTCGAAAAGTTCATGGGCATGTGGCCCTCTCCAAATTCCGTAGAGCAGTGGGTTGACAAACACTAGAAACCCATAATGAAAGGGAATTTGAGTGTTTATGTTGTGGGCAATGACTTTTTCACTATGTTTTTCGAATACAAGGAGGATCAGCATATAGTGTTTAGAAACATACAATTTTTTTGGGTCCAAAGGCAAGTACTTGAATGCTTGGTCCTTGGACTTTAACCCGGATGAAGATATTCCAATTGTTGTGCTTGCTTGGATCAAACTTACGCTCTTGCCTCTTTCCTATTGGAGCAATGAGTGCTTGAAGGCTATTGGGAATGTAGGTAGATTTCTTAACCGAGCCGAGCCAAAAGGCCAACAATTTACCTGTGCTAAAATCTACGTTGAATTAGACCTTGAGAAAGGTTTTCCCTCGAAGACCATTTCAACTCAAGGTGAATGGAGCTTCATGCAAACGTTGGACTATGATCAGCTTCCCTTCAAGTGTAAAAGATGTCATGAATATGGGAATTATGCTCGTGACTGCAAGAAGAATAAGAGTGGAAATGGCAAAGGGTCGGCCCCTTCTCAGAATGAACAATGGCACAATGAAAAATGGGTGCCTCCAAAGGGAAGAGCGGAGCTAAAAATTCCAAAACATTTACTCACAATGTTGCCTCAACGTCTACAAATCCATTTGAAATTTTGTCACAGTAAGGGAAAGAGCAATCAAAACTAGTGGTTGGTGCAGAAGAGCTAGCCTCTGAGGAAGAAATAGGAAGAAATAGGAGAAGAAGAAGATGGGGAGTGTCGTGAGGAAGAACCAGCGAAGGAAATGAATACTGAAAATAATGTTCAAACTAAGGTTCAACATAATGTCACTACTCCTCCATCCTCGACAAGAAATGGCAAAGGCTTTGAAGGTGTAACCCCAGATCTCCAGGTGATAGACAAAGGAGCAGGCAAAGTCCTCACGAGGAGTGCCAAAAAGAGACTAAATTGGGCAAGTGATTCTTCCAGCCTAGAAATGGAAAACCACATAGCCAAAGGAAGGCCCCTCAATAAAGAAGCAAGGGAAGCAAAAGTGGGATAAAATATTAAGATGGGAAATCAGCCTCAGATTACTTAGATTCTTAAGAATGTGAGTAACAAGGAAATAGTGAATGCCAAATCTGGAGAAGGTAATTCAAAAGCCTCTATGTTAAGACGAAAGTAACTTCTTGGAATATAAGGGGATTGGGAAAACTCATCAAATCACAGACATTAAAATATTTGATAAGACTGGAAAATCCTTAGGTTATGTTCTTGCAAGAAACTAAGCTAGCTAATGAAGATGTCTTAATATTATCTAGGTCCTTTTAGAGGGAATAGTTTTGGTATTGCTCAAAGCTCCTACAGAGCCTTTGGAGGATTGAGCACCTTTTGATTTAATTCTTGTTTTTCATTAAAGACCAACTCCAAATCAAAATTTTGAGTCGCGCCAAATAAGAAGATAAAAACACAAAAAGAAGTTCTTTCATTTGTTAATATTTATGCTCTGTTGAATTATTGTGAGAAAGAGGAATTTTGGGACTCCCTAATCAGGTTAAAGGAAGAGCAGTGGCACATTTAAACTATAATTAGTGGGGATTTTAACATTGTTATCCTCTCATCTAACAAATGTGGTGAATCTATTGTCGCAGATCCCTTCCAAGATAGGATGGTGTAAAACCCTCCTCCCACATCTACCCAAGTAACTGGCCAATCAGGATAAACATGTGATGAGAAGTTACTATGATATGATTTGACTCCCTATGTATCAGTTAAGGAAGTGGAACTAGCGGAACACATCACACAGACCTTCCACATCAACAACAGAACTCCTAGGAGCCATCACATCCACTCAAGTAACCAACCCTTGAGACCAACTGAAGTTGTAGTGCATCAAACCCCTGGACGCTCCCTTGATATGGACAAGGGTGCGTCTGGGAGGCTCCAGAAGCTCCCCTAGCAAGGGAAAGTGAGCTTCTGGGGACCTTTTTCCCTAATGTTGTGCTTGCGACTCCAAGATTTGTGTCATTTTTTTAGGCCCAGGTCATTGCCCAGAACTCAATGATAGGTTCAGAAATGAAATTTCACAACGGAACAAAGATACATTTGCAAAAACATCAACAAGGACTAGACTGGACCCCTACTAGCCATGACAAGCATTTCATCAAACATGTCACAAACATGAAAGCTACAAGTCTTAACAACAGAACTAAGCATAGGGGTCTCATACTTATCTAAAATCACTAAGAAGCATTGATGCCTCAACACATTAGCTGCAATTTCATCTATTAGGCCATAGATACATTATTCATTCATTTACAAGTAAAAACATGATATGAGCCAAACATCATGACAGTCATAAAACTCATTCATAACCAACATATAAACATCAGAGATGCTAAGCATAGAAAAGCCATATAAGCCACATAACAATAAGCATATTTACCCATCAATACCATAGGAAAGAGCTTTTATTGCCACAAGCAAAATGCAACCAAGTTTGGGACTTCCATGTACCACCCGACCATAGACATGGTTGAGCCAAATATCTCTTCAGTCAGTCACCCCCATGCCATATTCCAAGCATGAATGTGGGATCTCATGGAACAATCCATCAAAACTGAACCAGGGCTTCCAGAGGCCAAACCACCTCAACCCATCAAATAGTGATTCCACCTCATGGTCAGACATCACAAACCATCACCAGATTGGTCTCTACCCAAGCCTTCCAGGGCTCTAGAGCATTTGTTCCAACCAAGGCTTCCAGGACTAGTAACTCAACCCACAACTGTAGTGGAGCTTCGAGAGCATTTGTCCAACTAGAGCTTCCAGGACTAGTAACTCAACCCACCAAGGGCTTCCAGAGCGTTTTTCCAACCAAGGCTTCCAGGACAAGTAACTCAACCCAAGTTTTTATAGGGCTTCCAGAGCATTTCTCCAACCAAGGCTTCTGGGAACTAGTAACTCAACCCAAGTTGAAGGAAACATCAAAACCAACCAGAAAAATAAAGAAATGAACCCACAACACCATGGATGTCCCGAAAATGGCAAGGCTAGGAAAATCCACTGTCAATCCAGGCAATCCTCCATGCCAATGACAGATCATGACCAATAAACCACATGCATATGTCATGCATGCCAAAACTAGTGAGGAAAACATACATGCAACTCGATCACTGCAAATAAAACCCGTTGTAGTTGTTGATCCTGATGTCCACTTGCATTTTCCTCCTCTTCCTTTGCCTTCTTGCTCCAAGCATCCAAGTATGCGACACTCTCCAAGAGTGCTCCAAGAAAACTCTAAGTGTCCAAGAGTATGAGAGAAAGAGAATAGAATGAGATTTCCAAAACTGAACTGACAAAAAGCAACCCAGTGATCCTAAGAAGCCTTTTTATCAAAGAGGCCTCTATTTTTCTTCATTTTTCCATTATTTTCCTTCATTTTCCTCCTCACATGCAACTTGTGACCTTTCACCTCCATTTTCTCCTAATTTCCATTATTTTCATAAATAGATGTGTCAAAATGCCACTTTGCCTTTCCAAAGCCTTTGTCATTGCCTTTGCCAATTTCCTTAGCCATTAATAAATCACAAGTGATTTTGCCCAACATTCAACTTGGAATATGTGTCCCATGACCTTGGTAAATATTTTGCCTTTATTAACTTTTACATGGATTTTTGACGAGAGTTGTTACAAATGGAAGACCTTCTCTCTTAATGGGACCTGCTAGACATTTCTCCAAAGAAAGGAAAGTACATGTGGTCCTATAGGAGAAGTGAAGTGAAGCACATTGCGACCAGATTGGATAGGTTCCTTATTCACACTAATTGGTTGGTGAAAGGTATTGAATGTTCTTCATCAATTCTAGCATAAGGAGACTTATTCCATCGACCTATCAAACTTAGCATTGATCCTCCTGAGGACTTGGGAACAATATCATTTCATTTCAAGCTCGGGTGGCTTCAAAAAGGAGTAATCGAATTAATCCACCAAGCCTGATCTCCACCGTTTGTGTGGGAGTCCAAGTTGAAAATGGTGAAGCACGCTCTTCGTTCTTGGACAAAGCTCAACTTTAAGCCCCCGGGGCAAGAAAAGTCAAACTTATTAGACATATTAAGAGTCACCAAGCTCAAATGGAAAATGAAATTGTGCCAGAGAGACATATTGAAACAGAAAAATAAATAAGCAAGCAAATCTACCTTCTTAGCAAGAAAGAAGAAGAATATTGGTGCTTGAATTCAAGGAGTCTTTAGCTTAGGGTTGGGGATAGAAACACATCCTTTTTCTACAAGCAAGCCAAAATGAGGGAGATTATAAATCAAGTTAAAGAAATCGCCTTGGAGGGCCAGTCAAAATTATCATCCTTTCTCGAAATCAAGTAAGAAGCATTCAATTTTTGTGGGAAGTTTTACGTCGAGGACAAGGAAAATGATCCAGATGAGGTTCAATCCTTTTTTGGCCTAACCTCAATTGTTATAGATTCGGAAAATCACCTTCTCATATGGTCAATTGAAGAAGAAGGTCATAGAGGCAATTTGGTCTCTTGATCCGGACAAAGCTCTTGGTCCAGACAATTTTTCCATTAATTTTTTCAAATTCTTTTGGGCTCTAAGAAAGAAATATCTCCTTCAAATGTTGAACTCCTCTAAAACAAAAATGAAACTGGGAGGGAACACAAACTCCTCCTTCCTTGCCT
This sequence comes from Pinus tabuliformis, assembly GCA_031772625.1. NCBI lineage: Eukaryota > Viridiplantae > Streptophyta > Pinopsida > Pinales > Pinaceae > Pinus > Pinus tabuliformis. The sequence goes on from CM062807.1 coordinate 736,617,998, forward strand.
TAATCCGAAAAGAGGCCAAGCATATCTCCTTCTCCCATTTCAAACTTACTTCCCTCTACAATTCAGCATATAAGATCTTGAAAAAATTGATAGCCAATAGGTTAAGGAAGATCCTCCTAGCAATAATCCTGGAGAACCAAGGAGGATTTATGAAGCACAGACAGATCCTAGACAATGTCATTTTAGTCCAAGAGGCGATCCACTCCAACAAACAGAGCATTGAGCCACTTATGGTTATTAAATTGGATATAGAGAATGATTTTGATAGAGTTCATCATTCTTATTTGTTCTCAGTCATGGAAAAGTTAGGTTTTTGTGAAGAATTTATAGATTGGATAAGAGCTTGTGTGGGAAGTCCCTGGATCGCTCCCTTATTAAACAGTTGCCCTTACAACTTCTTTCCAATTTCAAGGTGATTGAGACAAGGTTGTCCCCACTCCCCTCTTTTATATTTAATAGTGGCAGAAAGTGTAAGCAGAAATATGGAGCTTTCTAGGGTTGATGGCAAGCTAAGGGGTCTAAGCATAGCTAGAAATACAAAGCATATAAATCACTCCCAATTACTCTGTGGCATGCTCCTATTGGGATGCGCTTCCAGGCAAATTGGAATGAGATTTAAATAGATTTTAGGTAAATATTTGAATCTCTCTAGGGGCCTTGTCAACAACAAGAAGAGTCAATTATTCAGATGGAACAACCATACTTCTATCCTATAGGAGATCTCCAAGGTCCTTGAATTTCCCTTATAGACTAAGTGGCATCTTTTCAAGTATCTCAGAATTCCAATATCTCTAGGCGCTGCAAATATGGATAGTTGGATTGATACTCTCAACAAATTCAAAAAGAAAATTCAAGCATGGGGAGGGCAATGGTTAACCATTGTTGGTCGAGTGAAATTGGTTAAATATATCTGATCATCTCTCCCTTTATGTCTCTATTTTGGTTTACTAGCCCCAAAATCTATGATTACACAAATGAGTATTATGATCCAGAAGTTATTATGGAAAGGAGGAATAAAGAATGAAAAAAAAAATTCACTTGGTCCAATGGAGCACAGTTCACTTTCCAAAAGCAAATGGTTGTTTAGTAGTGAAAGGCCCCTTGCTTATGAATCTAACTATTGGACAAAAAATTATTTGAAGCCTTATATAAGACACAAAGGAATGGTGGAAATCAGCTTTTGTGAGGAAATACTTCAATAAAAATCACCTGTTACAAGCTTAAACAATACAGTGGACTGACCCGTATCAACATTTGAAAGGATAACTTTTTTCTAAATGGTCGTTTGGGAAATCAAGATGATCTCAGAGATCTGAATGCCTAGAGGCAAGAGAAGGGACTCTCTAAATTGAAAGATATATCTATTTAGAATGGTCAAGGCGATTGGAAAAGATGGTTAAGACTTGTGTTGCCACGACAACTTAGACCTCAATGGGACAAAATGATCAGTATGTTAAAAGGTATGGCTCCTATTTCTTCCTCATTGCAAGATCGTCGCTCTTGGTCATTAAGTCCTCGTCATAAATATTATGTCAAGCTGGGATATTCTCATTTAATTAAGTGTATCCCCCACCCTCCCCCTTGTAGTCTATGGTCAAAAATTTGGAGCAAAGATGTTGTTCCAAAAATCAACACTTTTTGTTGGTCTCTCGCTCATCAAAAAATCCTCACTACTGAAAATCTTAGGAAACGAAACATTCATGGTCCTTCCATATGTGTATTATGCCATAGTTACGAGGAAAATATTCCCCATTTGTTTCAGCTTTGCCCTTTCTCCTTAAAGGTCTCGATGTTAGCATTCACCCTTGTCTCTTCTATTATCTACATTCTGGCTTCATGGGAGGACATGTTTGAAAAATGGAAATCTAATTACCCATGGTGTTGGAAAGTCTCTTCATTGCCAATTCGTTATTGGACAACCCTCTCGAAGTTCTTGTGTTGGTCCATCTCGGTAGTGAGGAACAAAGCTACCTTTAAGAACAAAATGTTATCTCCTCGGACAGTCACTTCTAAAGCATCTTCAATTCTTTTTGAGGCAATATATGATAAAAGTTTCAATGAAAGAGAAATCAAGGATTTAATTAGAAAGAGAGTAAATGGATTAAGGTTGATAAAATCACTCCTTCCTCCATTTACATGCTCCAACAAACTAGGTGTATGGTTCCATGTATCAAGCCCAGTGAATTGGAATTCCTCAATTGGATATTAAAGAGATCCTCGTTCTCTCTCTTTTTTGATGGGGCCTCAAGAGGAAATCTAGGGGAGGCAAGAGCTGGAGGGGTTTTATATAGCCCCGATGGAAAATTAGTATCACTACAAGAAATTCTCAATTTGATTTTTCCTTGATTAAATTGAGGAAAATTGAATTTTCACATCAACAGACAACTTGGATGCAGTTAACTCGTGTGACATGGCTTGTGTCTGTTAAACACACATGGACAGCAGCACGGTGGAAGCCGAAGGCAGGGTCAAACCAGTAACCTGTTAAAATACATGGGCAGCAGCTATTGAGAATTGATAATTGAGAATTGATATTATATTCCGGAAAATCTATTGAGAATTGATATTATATTCCAGAAAATACATGGGCAGCAGCACGGTGGAAGCCGAAGGCAGGGTCAAACCAGTAACCTGTTAAAATCAATTTTCGGTTTTTACGCTTGACAATGACTAATTTTGCAATTCTTTCTTCGGGTTGAATAACTTCTAGATGAGACGTTGTTTTCTCAGAACTGCAGGGTTTGCAATACCAATTATCTGTTTTTAGGGTTTTCTCTAACAAGGTTAAACTGGGTTTCAGTGTGTTTTATGATTAATTTTTCATGTTCACGTAGGCAATAGAGAATGCTCGTAAATATGGAATGTTATCTGATCCGGAATTAAATGGGCACGGGTACTATGAGAGCAGTCAGAAATTTGGGGGTTGTTTGATATTTTGCTCCATATAACGCATCTTTAACTTCCTAGTCATAGCATTCGTTTAAAAACTCTTGGATTTCCGCGACCTGGTTCTTAAACTACAGTTTTAGCCGGCAAGGATATTTGCTATCCTCCCGACAAAACAAGAGGCTGTTTATGACGTTCAATAGATGAATGATTGATGTTGTGTACTTACAATTGTTCAGAAGGCTCTGTGCTGATTGGTCTGTTGGAATTTTGGAGTGAACGAGTATTTGAAGGATCCAAGCAAGTTTGCAGTTGCTTCTGCTCCAGTGTAGCATTGTATTTAAAACTCATTATAGTGCATTGATTCCTTGATTCCACTGCTGCATAAAGATTTTGGTGAGCTGATTGTAATCTTTTATATTGCACACTGATCATTTGCTGACATTTATAAAGGATATTGCTGTGTACTGTGAGTAGATATTACTTTTCTGCATTGAGTAGTAGTTGTGATCAGTGTTTTAAGGTGTAAATCAGACATTGAAGGAAAAAAATGGCCAGAACCAGTGAAGTATTACAGTTCCTTAAAACTCTGATATTATCTACTGTTGATGACACATTACAAATCAGCAAAGGATCTCTCTCAGAAATTCAGACATGTCTACAAAATGCACAGGAAAAGATCGATTTTTTGCAGCTTGAATCACAGTTACAGCAAGAAGAGCTACATCAAAATAGACACCATTCTGAACCTGTTTTTGTTCAGAACATTGAGACAACCACCCATCAACAGCATGTTATACAGTTCATTCAAATAAAGCAGCAGTTGTATATGCAGATGCAAAAACTCAGTCTGCACTTCCCAAGCCCATCATCAGACCTTGGGAACAACTTGTCCACAACAAGCACAGAATTGGTCTTGGATATGACAAGGACTTGTCCTTTCATATTCCAAACTATGCCAAGCCCATTCAGTTTCAGAGTGCTGGATTCATTCATGACAGTTCACCTGCTCCTCATGACAGTTCAGCTTCAGCTGTTCCAGACTCTGCCCCTCTTCCACAGCAACAACAACAACAACAACCACAGATCGTGAAATGCCAACACTGTGACCGAGTTGGCCATTTGAAAGATCACTGTTTTGATCTTCATCCATGTAAGCACTGTCATAAAACTAGCCATTCTTCACACAGATGCTTCAGAAACAAACGTCCTGCAAGAACAAAGATTCATCTTGGATGGATCGCTTCTTGGCAATGGGCATCAACAGCCAAGAAGATATTCCAAACACATGTCAGAACTTGTTCTAGAATATTGAACAGTCTTGCAATTGAGTTTTCTCCATCTTCTCACCTTGTATCTGACAGGGGGGGAAATGATGGTCATCTACAAGCTTCAAAGTCACATCAAGCGAGCCTGAGCCACAACCTGCCACACCAGTTTCAGAGTTGTAGCCAGAGACAAAGATGTCCGTGAACAAAATTGAGAACACTTCCTCTAGCAGAAGACTCCAGCTTCTTGCCAGTTTTGGAAGAGTTCCAGGAATTGCATTAAGCATTCCAGAGTTGTTGGTCATCCTTAAACCATCACAGGTGAGACCTCCCTTTTATGGTTGAAGGTTTCCCTCTTTAAAACAATAGGATCACTTCCTCTAGCAGAAAACTTAAGTTTCTTGCCAGTTTTGGAAGAGTTCCGGGAACTGCACTAAGCGTTCCAGTGTTGGTGGTCATCCTTAAACCACCGCCCTTTATACCAACATTTCACAGAGCACATTCAGCCTAGTGCTGCCATGAAATTTTGCACATTTTGTATTACAGCTCTCTTCTTGGACTCATACATAACCCTTCGGATTAAGGGGGGGAATGTTGGACACCTAATCCTAAGTGGGTTAGTGTGGAAGTCGAATGGACAAAAGGAGTCCAAGAGACCTTGGGATCTGAAACCCAAGAGTCACAACATTGTATTATAAATGTACATCTCCTGTTAATAAAAAAATGTAATAAATGATTTATCTTTCACATTGTCTTTGTTGTCCATGTGTGTTTAACAGTGTCACCCAGTTTACTAAGTCAATTTGAGTTGGAGGAGTTAGAGTTCAGTTAAGCATGTGTGATTGCTAATTTGTAGCAATCAAAGTCAATTATCTCAAGTTGTTTTCAGTTAAACTAGTTCCAATCGTTAGAGGAACTAGTGGAAGGTCAATTGTGCAGTGGGACTTCAGTCAAACTCAGTGATCAATTAGTTAACTGGTCAATCACCCCAAAATAGCTAATGCATGTAGATAATTTGAGTTCCCCAATTGTGGTGGAGATTCCAAGGCAGTGTAACATCAGTTGTAGACTAGTCTTGAGTGTACAGTTGTTGCATGCAGTCAAATGATCAACATTGCTAATTGCACAATCCATTTTCGAGAAATTTCTAAATAATAAGGGCCTAATTTCTCAAGGAATTGCGCAAGGAAATAGGGGCTCAAGCAGAGGCTGAAATTGACTAAGTCTGGGTCAGAGCTGCTCAGTGAGCAGAGAGATAGGTTATTCACTTGCAAGTTGTGCTCAGTTGATCAAATCAATTGTAATACATCTCTATTCATCAAATTAATGCAAGCAGGCATTAGGGTTTTTAGCAGATTATTTTCCCCAGGAAAAAATATTCTGTGCATGTGTGTTATTTTTTATTGCATGTCTAAGATTTTTGTTCTAAATTGTGAATTGAATTCCGCAGAGCAATAGAGTAGGTTTGAGTTGTGATTTTGATTAAAACTTGATGAGCAGCTGCAAATCTACACCATAATTTCTACTATATATATATATATATATATATATATATATACATAGGCGTTGTCTAACTTATAGATGAAATGGTCTTTTTCACAACATTTTTTCTAGTTAATTTTAACCAAAATTTGGCAAAGAATTTTAAAACTTGAGTTTAATTTGTTTATTCTATGTAATTTGAGTGCCCTATGGGTTTTTCAGGGTGCTAAATTCATTTATGCATCCAAAAATGGATTTTAAACAACAAAAAATCACATTCTTACTTGAAATTGTATTTTCGGATTCGGTGAAAAAGGTTATTTCATTTAAAAGTTAGAATATATATATATATATATATATATATATAGAGAGAGAGAGAGAGAGAGAGAGAGAGAGAGAGACTATCCGTTAGACTTTTTGGAGGGTTTTCTGGCAATTTTTTTTGGTCTTGCCCAAAATACCACAAGGATTCGCTGGAATCACAAGTTTGAGTTGTTAAGTCTCCACAATATGAGTGCCCCAACATTTTTTTAGGTTGTTGACTTCATATATGCAATCAAAAACCAACTTAAAATAAAAAAAAATGAAGATTTGGCAAAAAAATTAGTTGAATTCCAACCAAAATCATATATATATATATATAAAGTGTGTGTGTGTGTGTGTGTGTGTGTCTGTCTGTTGTGTGAGAGAGAGAGAGAGAGAGTTTTAATATGGAAAATGTTGAGTAAACTAGCCCATATCCATCTTAACTCTGGAGCTACCAAGCGTTGAGAGGGATCAAATCTCTTTTCATTCTAAAAGAGGTTTGAGATTTGATCCCTCTCAGCTCTTGGTAGATTTGAAGTTAAGATGGATCTAAGCTAATTTAATTTCCCCCTTTAAATAGTTTATATTCCTGTTTGAAGTTATTTTTATTTTAATATAGGGTTATTCTTATTTTTATTTTATTTTGACCAAGCCAAAATATTTACGGGACATTACATTACAACATCTCTACCAATCCCTAAATATTTCATTGCTCTCTCTCTCTCTAATGAAGGAGATGTATAATTTGTAAGTTTACACCTTAATATATTTGATTTCTCTCAAAGCTTAATAGATTAGAGTAAAATTGATTTAAATAAATAAGTTAAATTTATATTATTATATATATATATATATATATATATATATATATATTTGAAAAATAAAAGAGTTATCAAATAAATATCAAGATTGAGATGGATCCATGTTGGTATACATATAAATAAATAAAATGATTTTTTTTTAAATTGTAATTTTGTATTTATTTAAAAATAAAAATAAAAATTATAAAATAAACATCAGTGTAAACTCATCTTCGTACCAAAATTTTGATATTTTGAAAATAATTTAGTTTTTTAGGTGTAACCATATGAACTTTTTCATTTTCAAGTACAATATATATGGAATATTGGAATGTGTGTGAAAGAAAATATATTAAATTATTTCATTTTATGTGGGTATTAAATATTTTTTTAATATTACTTGTCAACTTCATATTAAACATGGAAAGAATTACACTTCTCTCAAATGTAAAAAAAACACCTATTAAAAAGTGTTCTCTCTCTCTCTCTCTTAATGCCCACATAAAATAGAATACACTCTCTCTCTCTCTCTCTCTCTCTCTCTCTCTCTCTCTCTATATATATATATATATATATATATATATATATATATATATTATATTTTATGTGGGCATTAAGAGAGAGAGAGAAGTGTATTCTATTTTATATATATATAGAGAGAGAGAGGTGTATTCTATTTTATGTGCGCGTTAAGAGAGAGAGAGGTGTATTCTATTTTATGTGGGCATTAAGAGAGAGAGAGAAACTGAAAGAGAGGAGTATTCTATATATTTTTATATTTTTATTATTTTTAATTGTTTTGGTCAACTTCATGTCAAACATAGAAAGAAATACACTTCTCCCTCGAATGTAAAAGTTTTAATTAAGAATGTGTGTGCACAGAGAGAGAGAGAGAGAGAGAGAGAGATGGTCAAAGTTGAAATAAGCCACATGTCAACTCTATAGTTAGCATGGAAGGAATCACACATCTCCCTCATATTACATTGTAAACTCTTAATTAGCTTGTGTGTCTCTAGAAAAGGGGTATATGTTCACCACACTAGTAAATACTGGGATTTTGGGCTTAGAAAGGGTCTACAGTCAGCGTCCAAGTTGGAATCCTCAACCATAGCTAGAAGCACCTGCTGCCCCTACCATGCATGTAATTGAGCATTTGGTGGAGGCAGCCATGAAATACAAAGGAAAAGAAACGAAGTGTTTTTTTAGCTAACAAAGGTTTTTCTTTCTTTGTTGGTCTCCCCCATGGTTTGTTTCCTTCATCATCCTCACAAGATCTCAAGATTGGAGGTAAGAAGCCATGGGGTGATTATCTATCTGTGGACTATGATTCTTCTGTTGTCTCGACGGGTGGGGATTTATCAAATATTTTTGGGTCTAGGAATGTAACTAGTGCAACACCAAAAAATTATGTTCTTGGAGGAAAACCAGAGAAGTGATCTACCCCTCTTAAGATCCAAAGCAAAAAGGGTTTATCACCAGTGGATCTTGTGTAGGAAAAGATGCGGAGTTTTACGTAGAAACCCCAGTGGTCGATCTCTATAAGTCAACCCCAGAACAAAGATAGACTACAAAAGGCATCATTCAAGAGGGCTCTAGGGAAGGGGAATATAAGGAGGAACAAGCCCAAGGAATACAGAAAAAATCTCAAAGAAAAAAAAGAAGGAGAGGGTTTTAAAGAGCGAGAGCAAGCTGATCAAATACAGTGTTTATGTTGGGGACAGCGTGGAAATGAATGAAGCAGTAGAGCTGGCTAAAAAATCTTTAGTTAGAAGAGCAAGGAAAAGGGTTTTCAAAGCGGAAACCCTAGAGGCATGGAGAGACCAAAATGTTACTGGTAAGGTCTTGGCCTCCGTAAAGGTTCGGCATATGGAAAAGGGATCAATCGAGATATGCAAGAACCGAGTAGATGAAGAGAAGATTGGCGAAGAGGTGTGGTTTATAGATTCTACTCCAATGGATTTCAAGCCTTATACACCTTTCTTCGACACTCGAAGGGAGAGAATGGATGTAATTCCTATATGGGTTTGGTTGTCAAGGTTGTCTGCGCATATGTAAAACACACAAAGCTTTACAAACATCGACAACACCCTGGGGAAATTTCTAGGGTCGGATTACTCCTATAAGGAAACAAAGGACTTATTGGTAGCTAGAACACTCGTCAATTTGGATCTAAGGGAAAAATTATACCAGTCAATGAATATTGGTAAGGAGAAGGAATGCTTGGTGGATCTGGACTATGAGGGGATCCCCTTTAGATGTAACAAATGCCACAAGTATAGCCACTTATCAGGAAGTTTCTCGTTACATTTCAACCCGAAACAATTCCACCTACGACCTAACAAGAAACAGAGAAAGTATGGAGAAGCATCGAGCTCAGGTGATAGCAGATAGACAGAAGGAGACCAACATGAAAAGGTGATGACATCTAGTGTGGGAGTATAAATGGAGGAGGGGCAGACTTCAGGTGAGCAAAAATAGGGTACAAACACTCCAGGAGAAGTGATGGAAGAACATGCAACAGATCAGAAGCACCATTCAAGGGTCGACGACTCCGGGGAAGAAGTGGCTATGGAGATCATCCCTGGGGGAACTATTCAACTGGTATCACATCCTGAGAGAGTTGAGGGAATGGGCTTACATCCAGAGGAAGTTGTGGACATGGTAACATATTTGGAGAACGACATCGACCTGAAGATTACTCCTCCTCCTTTCCCTTATGATCCTTTTTATTCATGTCCTTTTGCAAATGTGGAAATGAGTCAGGATAATATCCATTGGAATCGAAAGATTGGAGATATTCAAAACCTGTTGACTTCTCTATCCTTGCATAAATTATCCTGTGAGATTTCAGGAGCCTCTGAGGGGTGCTCCTTTCCAATTATGTCCACTGACTCTAAATCCTCTGAAGGGATCGGTGTAACTTCATCTTATATAACTTGAGATCAAGGAAAATTGGGAAACACCCTGGGGTATTCGAGGATAGTTTAGGTCTAAACCCAACATCGCCTTTCCCAGAAAAGGGTAAGAGTAGAAATTCAAATATTTCACTTGCTCAAGCTAGAGCTAGGGAGGAACTAGCTTCTGGTAAACAATATTCCATGGATAGGGCCCTTAGAGCATTGAAGGCCCAATGTGTGGTATCTCAATGGTTGTTCTCTCATTCAATTGTAGAAGGTTAGAAAGTAACCCCAAAAAACTTGCTTTCAAAAGGTTGGTCCAGTTGGAAGGTCTTGAGGTTATTTTTCTACAAGAAACTTAGGGGAAGGGGATCGTATATTTGGCTTTCTTGAAAATATTTTTCCATACTCGAGATTGATTGGCTCAGATGTTAGGGGGCGCTCTGGGGGTATGGATTTGGGTTGGGATACCTGAAATATTCAAGTCGAAGGTACATGGAACATCCCTTCTGGATTGGGGATAGAGGGTTTCTTGATGAAACTGAGAAAGAGCTTCACTTTCCTCAACATCTACGATTCACATGAGGAGCGGGTGGGGTTTTGGACTAACCTTTTTGGGAAGTCATTTTTCAAGAGAGAAAGATTAATTACGGGAGGGGACCTAAACTTCTCGCTAGGAGTTGTTGAAACCTAGGGCGACCGAGCCAAATCAGACATTCTTATTGATTTCTTCATTTATTACATCGCCTCTTCCAACCTGATTGATATGAACCCCATCAGAATAAATCCCACCTGCAAAAATCAAAGAGTAGGCCATGATAGAGTGGCAAAATGCATAGACAGGTTTCTGCTTGCAAAAGCTTTGGTGCACCGCATAGTCTTCTCTGTCAATGGGTTGGGGTGGGAGGTGGTTCTAATCACTCTCTTATTTTGTTAGAGTTGAAGGGGCAATCTCAAAAGTTGACTAGTCCTTTTAAAATGAATGTTGGGTCGCTACAGGATGAAACCCTCATATCCTTAGTCAACAATAATTGGAGACACTTTGATTGGAATGCAGATAGCTCAACAACTCAACAGTTTGCGGATAATCTCAAACAAATAAAAATATTGACAAAGGAATGGGTTGCACAAAAGAGGATCAGGGAGGAGGAGGAATTATCAAAACATCGAAACATAGCTAACTCTCATGGCTGAATCAAATGACGAAGGCTTCAGAGATCAGGCCTCCAAGGAGGTTTTGGGAAAGTTAATCTCAAGGAGAAAAGATATCTTGGTAGCCAACGAAGTTGAATGAAGGTTAAAAAGTAGAGCCATACAGTTAGAAAACAGAGATGAGAACAAAAAAACTATAGGCCTGTGCTTAGAGTAGAAATATAGAAAGTACAATATGGAGAATGAAAGATCATCTAGGAAGGGAAATCTTGGAATTTGAAGGATTGGTTACCATGGGCAGAGACCACTTCAAAAACTTGTATTTAGCTCCTGAAGGAACCACAATAGTGTAGATCATCAGAGCTGCAAATTATTTTCCTTGTTTTGTGTAAGTGGAAGAAAGTCAGAATCTAATGGAGGAAGTCTATGAAGAATAACTCAAATCAGTCCTTACCAGCTTCCAGAAAGATAAGAGCCCTAGTCCATATGGATGGACTATTGAGTTCTTTTTGGAGCTCTTTGACCTTCTAGGGGGACACCTTTTGCAAGTGATCAATGAATCCAAACAGGAGGGGCTATTATCCACCCTTTAACTCAATTCATAGCATCAATCTCAAAAGTCGATTATCCCCCCTCCTTCGAAGATTTTCGGCCTATCTCTCTATGTAATTGTATATATAAAATCATTTCCAAAGTGATAACCCAGAGAATTAAGCCTATTCTTTCAAAATCTATATCTGTGAGCAATTTGGTTTTCTAAATGGAAGGAAAATACATGAGGCCATAGGGATCACCCAAGAAGGCCTTCACAGCATTAAAACAAAGAATCTGAAAGTAATTATCTTCAAACTTGACCTGTCTAAGGCATATGGCATGTCAACTGACTTTTTGTCTATATCATTCTTACACATGTGGGTTTCGAGGTGCCATTTATAAATTGGATTATGAGTTGTATGATGTTTGTGTCCTTTGTGGTGCTCATAAATGGAGCAACATCTCCCTTCTTCAAAGAAGGGAGGGGGTTTAGATAAGGTTTCCCCTTGTCCCCGCTTTTGTTCTTGATCGATGCAAAGGGCCTAAGCAGAATGCTAGAAGCGACAAAGCAGAGAGGGGATTTTCAAGGTATCAAAGTGGTACAAACTTTTCCCATCTCCCGTCTCCTCTTTGTAGAATATGTCCTAATATTTTGTAATGGAACACTTAGAGATATTCAATGTCTTCATGAAATTCTAGATTTGTTTAGTGGAGTAACTGGTATGCTTATTAATGCCATGAAATCCCCCATCATTATCCACAATATGGAGGATCAAGATATAAATAATATCATAACCTTCTTCCCATATGAGATTGCAACCTTTGAATCAGGGTTGAAATACCTGGGCTTCCATCTGAAGCCTAAATGCTACAAGATAGAAGACTGGTATTTGTTGTTAGCAAAATTGGAGAAGAGACTCCCTTGTTGGAGTCATAAATGGCTCTCTCGAGCTGGTCAGCTAGTCATGGAAAAATCAATTTTAGAAGCTATACATGTTTATTGGATGGCTTTGGCGTGGATTCCCAAAGGATTCCTGAAAAAGCGAGAAGGATTTGTTTCAAATATCTCTGCAAAGGGACCCTAGATAATAATGTGTTTCCCTAGGTAAAATGGTCAAGGATTGCAAATCCCAAATTGTTGGGAGGTTAGGGTTTAAAAAACATCTTCTTGTTTGCTAAGGCCCTGGTAGCCAAGTCTAGGTAGAGTCTCTTGTCTACAAACAACCTATTGACTAAGGTTGTTTATCAGAATATTAGCCCTCTATCCCTAGAAATCAGGATCAGTCTACCTAATAAATCAAAAGGCAATGTATCAAGTGTGTGGTGAGCAGTGTTAAACTCCTTCGATCTGACTGTAGTAGGCCTCACCTGGAGATTGGGAATGAGTAGTGGCTACGTCTGGGTTGTGACCCTTGGCCAGGCAACGGTGTCGATCATATCCTGTCTCAATATCTAATCCTATACTTGCACGATGATGGATACACACAGTTGCACCAAGTAGCTAACTCGGAGGCCACCATGTTGTGGTTTTAAAGGTGGCACACGGTGGAATAGTTGAACTTGCCAATGGAGTTCAAGGATGAATGAAGGCATTTCCTGGAGGCCCTCTCAAGGGCACATATCAGATTAAATGATCAAGTTGATGAATTAATAAGGACCTCAACTCCTCATGGCATTTACACTCCAAAAATGGGATACATTCACTTAATGACACAAAACCAACTGGAAACTCCAAAATAGTGGTGGAATGCAGTGTGGAAGGTCAAATTCCCCCGAAAATTGAAGTTATTAACATGGTGCATAATGGAAAAAAAGGTACCCACATGGGAAATAATACAACGATGGTATATGGTTGGGCCTCGATGGTGCGCTCTATGCAAGAATTCCAGTGAAACTTTAGACCACCTTTTTGTTACATGTCCTTTTACACAACAAGTTTGGAAAGAGTGTAGGGAGATCTTGTGCATGTCGTGTAGGTGGAATGAGGAATTGTTCGCTACATCCTGGAAAATCTGGGAGCAGGACCAGGCCAACAGACCTATTCAAGCACTTCCCCTCATCAGCAGTTGGGGTGTGTGGATAGCTCGAAACAAGAAGATCATCTAAGACATTTCTTCATTCTCGAGGAAGCTTGCACTGGAGAGCCTCTCCATTCTCAACCATTACCTACACTCTAAATCCTCGCAATAAATCATATTCATTAGGGAGGAATCAATTAATAAATATATGCCCTAGGGTTACTTTGATGGAGTAGCAAAAACTGAAGGGAACCAAGCAGGAGGGGGATTTATTCTCCATCTTTCTAAACAACAATTCTTTCGCGTTAAAATAGGCTTTGGAAATGGCACTAATAACTAGGCAAAATCCATGGCTTGTAGGTCTTTGATGGCTCATGCCAAGGAGAAGGGTTGTGACAAACTTCAAATTTTTGGTGACTCTATGTTGGTTGTTAATTGGGTTAATGGAGTTCAACAATGCATAAAAATTTACTTGGACAAGCAAACAAGCTTTCTAAGGAATCCCTTCTTTTGGATAGTTGACTCTAGCAGGTGATTGAGTATCATGGTCCAGATCATTTTGAGTTTTACCACAGACCATATGTGGACAAGGCAAAAAAAATTGGGGGCTCGAACTAGCTCCACGCTACAACAGGTTTTGTCTTTTGGTTCTTTTAGTACTCATTTACACAAGTGTCTTTATGTCGGGTGGCAATGGTTTTTTTGGCATTGGTCCCCTTGAAAATGCATATATGCAGTTGACTCTCCACTAGAGGGTCAATATTTGCACAGGCACAGTTTTTGTATTTCACCCTTGTGGCATTTTGGAACAGAAAATGACTTGAATGGTTTTGTGGTTCACTTTGATTTATGCTTGGATAGAATTGTATTTTTTGGTTATGTTTACTTTAGAGATGGGCTTCTTTCTCACCAATTTTCAGTTAGGGACAATATGAGAAATGCACCTGCACAGTGCATCTTCTAAATGTAATTTTGATATGAATATTAATGAAATTATCGTTTTTTATTTGGAAAAAATAAATAGTTTGTGTTTATGTGTATGTTTTTATTTTTAAACAGGATGGATAGAGGTTTCCATAAAAACTATCTGGTTTGAAGGCTAGAACGTTTTACATAGCAGGCTCTTGTTATTTTTATATTGAACTGCAGACACAAAACTAGGTTTGGCCTAGCTTGCCTCTGGTTACATACAGAAATTTTGAACATGATTTCTTATATAATCTCCAAAAATTACCTAACAACTTCACAAAACTATGTTGCATAACTAAAATTACAGAGTATACTACCCTTCGCCTTCTTGTTCAACACTTCAATGCCTTGACTTATCCATTCTTTAATTTGGCTTTTTTGTGTGGGCATTATCAATATATTGAATATCCTCATGGAATAGGTTTGTAGATTGGCTCTTCATTATCAATAATTAAATACCCTTGTTCTAGAATCATGCCTTTGAATGAGTAAAATCAATTGACTCCATTAAATAAAAAATAAATAATATATATATATATATATATATGAATGAATGAATAAATAGTATTAATAAAAATAAATAAATAAATTATGTAAAAGAAATGGGTTAGGACTCAACAATTACTAATATACCAACCATTGTCTCTACTTAGATTACTAGGCTTCCTTTCTATCCAACCATTGTCCCTACTTAGATTACTAGGCTTCCTTTCTATCTAACCATTGTCCCTAAACTTCCGATGAAATAAATGATTCACTCTTGCAATGATTTGGGCTTTTTCAATGCTTTCTGCGAATCTCTACACGTGCAATTCCTCCATATTCGAGGAGCTCTTTATATGCGTTCGTACATAGTTTTCGATGTGATGTTTTGTCTTCTCCGCATGTTCTCCAAGGCTGATGAACATGTCCTCCCAAGTTTTATATCAATCGCGTGCTCATGAATCCTTTGATTTATCGAGCGACCAGTTTCATTGATGTAGAATATCCCACAAAAACATGGAATTTCATACACACCTTTCATATTTTTATAAATAAAATATAAATATAAATAATATTATTAAAAAATAACATATCTTAACTCTGATATCTATTACATATCAAAAAAATCAAATCACTCAAAATACAAACTTTTTCTCAAAATTTATACAAAAATACAAATATTCAAATTAAAATACAAATTTATTAATACTATTATTAACCTATAAATATATTAACATATTACATATCAAAAAAATCAAATCACTCAAAATACAAACTTTTTCTCAAAATTTATGCAAAAATACAAATAACCAAATTAAAATACAAACTTATTAATATTATTATTAACCTATAAATAGGTTGGCATCTTGGCATCTCCCGTGAGTTAATACACAATCACCCTTGTATATAATCAACCTTATCAATATGCATAAAGTAAATCATTAAAAATCATCAATCTTCTAAATTATCAAGGTCTTAGTTATATAGACAAACACATCACTCGTTTATTCCAATCATATCAACTATTACATTCAAACTTCTAAATTATTATTGTATTTGTTTTATTCTTCTTCCCATTTTTCACTCTCTTGCGGGAACACGTTGGTTTTTATGTTTAACATTCATATTTGCTGAATTTCATCACGAACATGTACATCTTATCTGTATTTCGTTTGAGTCATAACATTTTGACTTATCTAATTTAGATGTAATTATATTTGAAATTGATTTAAAAAAAAAAAAAAAATTGGATTTTTTATATTTTAAATTTAATTTAATTTTTAAATAATAATTTAAATTTTAATAATATTTAAAAAATTAATATTATTTTTTTATAAAAAAATTAATAATTAAATTATAAAATATTTAAAATATATAATAATAGAAATACAACATTTCTAAATAGCTTTTTCGACTTTAATTTTATTATAATTTATTTTATCAATAAAACTCTATACATGCCTTTAATTAACTAATCATCTAAAGTAGTTTAAGTACTTAAGGGTAGTTTAAATGATCCAGAGCAAAACTTGAAATTTTTTAATGTTATTGCTACTAGACTCTATTAGATTTTCTATCCACAAAATAATTCGAAGGAAAAAAACAAAAAATAACTAATTTTGAAAATAATTATAATAAATAATGTTTCTTTATTTTAAATTTAAAAATATTTTTATAAATATAAAAAATTAATTTAATTAATAATTTGATATTTAATTAGTTTTTACGTATTTAATTTTGTATTATTTTAAATTAAATATATTAATTTATATAAATGAATTATTAAAAATATCGTTCATAAATGTGGGAAATATTTATTATTTTTTAAATAAAATTTAAAAAAAAAACCGTTTAAAATATTGCATATAAATTATATTTATATAAGTTTACATAAATAAATATTTAGTTTGGAATTAAAACATATATAAATTATATTTGTATATGAGTTCAAATAGAGAAATAAAAAAATATTTAGTTTTGAATTAAAACATGAATAGCATATATATGTGAGAGAGAAAATATTAAGAGAAACATGCATAGCATATATATGTGAGAGAGAAAATATTAAAATAAATAAATGAGATTTTATCTAAAATCTTTGAATTTGGATTTTAACGTTAAAATTTATTTCAATTAGATTACTATAAATTATTAGGAGTGGTAAGAGGAGAGGGATTCTTTTCAATCCTGAAGGAGATCAGGAAGTAAAGTTCGTCTGGGGTTTGGGTCACAAAATGAATAATCTTGTCGAGTTTTATGGGCTTCACCTTGGCCTACATTTGACCAAAGATAGAGATTGCTTCCATAGTCATTATTAGAGATTCCCTAATCACAATTCAACACCTTTACTCGGGCTTTCTTCCAAAAAAACAACCTTCTTTCCTCTCTCCTTCGAAGAATTAATTGCACCCTGGAGTCATTCTCACACAATACCTATTTCCACATTCTTTGTAGCCAAAATAAAGAAGCTAATATTGCATGTCAACTGGAAGAAGGCTGATGTATTGTTAAAGGATCTTCAAGATGGATAGTGATCCCATGATATATGTTAAAGATATTCGTAGCCTCAACTTTGCTATTAGAATTGAAAGCTCAAATAAAAATAAATCCTATGCCGAGGTGAATGATATAGGCCACCCTTCCAAGCCTTCTCCTTTGGTGAATAATTCAATGATCAACATGTGGTGTTGCGCACAGGTCATTTTGATTGAGGTGGCAATCTTGGAGAATGAAATACAAGGGGACATTTATTCATGGCATGTGAAGCTACTGGATTCTAGACTCCACAACTCCTTTACCTTCGTCTTCGTACCAAGTATGATGGTGAATCAATGGGTTAAATTTATGAGCATTAGAATGGCATCATCTCCTAAAGCGTGGGATATCTCTAAAGGGATGGTTGCATTCATGGAAGATGATATCATGTTTATGTTTGCAGAATTAGTTCAACATGCTACATGTCGGTGTCTCTGTGGTATTTTCTATGTCTAGAGCATTCCTCGGTCCTTCATTTCTTGTTTAGTGATTCTCCTGCCAAAGTGTCGAAAGCTTGGCCCTCTCCTCTTCCAAAGAACAGGTCTGGAGTTTCTAAGCTATATGTCAAACTTAGTTTCTTCTCCCCTATTGCAATCCATTGGTATAATTCGACATTGAATAACACAACAGTCCCAAGTATTCTCTGGAAGATCAAATGGGAAGTTCCATTTTCATCAACATTGGTTTCCAATTCTGCCAGAAAGGGTTCTCAATTGCCTTGCACAATTTCAGTCACAACTCAAGTAAGTAGGGGGGTCAGTTGCTCAGTCCCTTGGTCCCAACAACATTATCTTGACATTTCTTGCAAAGATATATCTCAAGTAGGTCGGTGTTCATCCTTGATTTCAAAGGTCTTTTTGGTTGGAGTTATGTCTCTCTTCTTTTCCCTTTTGGCATGTGTTTTTCCTTTTGCAACTTTCGTCACAAACGCTCGATGGACAATTCTGGCCCCTACATCCTCCTTTCGACAACCACGAAGAGATAAATGCCCTTTGCCAGCAAATCATTCAACAATCAACCAACATTATATTCTTGACCGAGGAAGTCCAACAAGACCAATCCAGGATTACTCAATTGGAAGATGAATGGGACTGGATTGGTTGTCAGATTGCAGACTTACAGTACCAGTGACCTCTAGATGAAAATTGAAGCACGAATAACAATGCCCTTAGTGGCCCTTCGGACAAGATGTCCATTGATCCTCCTTCATAAGCTATGTGTGCTTAATATAAGTGCATTTTTTAGGTGGCCAATTTTGTCGAGCATACAGTAGTAGTATTTTTTGCATCTAGTACAACTTAGTAGCAGGACTGATGTAAATTTTGAATCTCTTCACATACTCTTCCTAGAAGATCTTATCTATTGGAACAAAATTTAAATTTTTTCGTGCTTTTTTCCTACGAGTAGACACAAATTTAATAGAAATATTTCCCATATCTGTCCATTTTTTTATATATAAATTATCATAACATTTAAGCAGGAAGGGGGCAATAAAGATAATCTCATGATAGTTGGTTTCCTCTAATTGTTGGTCCCTATATGTGGATTATAGTCATGCATAGAGATTATTTGTGAGGAGAAACATAGGGATAAATTGAAAGATAATTGAGGAGATGATATAGAGATGACTTGATCATTGTTTAGTGGATATGTATTGATGATTTGTGGTGTTTTGGCAGTCACTTAAGGGGACATTAGCCAAACATTTCATCAATTATTGTATAGACTTAAATAAATGGCATGTTGACTTGAGATACCTGCCCTCATCACCCTCCCTTTAGTCAAGCGAGCAATTTCTCCTCTCACTTTAGTTGAGCGTTAAAACCCTTATGTCAATAATTTTCCTTTTTCAATGACCTACTTCGATTCTCTCCTTCCCCTTAACAAAAGTGGATCTACTTTACTTCATTCCAAGTTGAAACCTTTGTGCAATAGCAAAAGGAAAGTAGTGAGTGTCAAGCAAAGCAGTGAGCACAAAGAGTCTTCCGTGTGTTGAGCAAGTAATGAAGGAAGATCGATAATGGGCAAAGGATAAGAACATGAAGAAGCATATTGGATGGCATGTTTGATGAGGGCACTACAACACTTGATCATAGAATAACAAGATTAGAAAAATCTAGATTCTTCGAGGAAATGAATATTTAACCATCAAGTAGCAAAGCATGAGAATATGAATATTAGAATCTGTGGTCATTACTCAATGAATGGACAAGTGGGGAGACTTACTAAGACCATAGCATGGGGATATAGAGAATCATAAATCATCAATCTACATGAGTAGTGGGCACATGAAGAATTTTTTATTGACCTACATAACACATGCCTACAATATTGTAGGTTTTCACCTTCAACAAGTGCATAGGCAATTTAGGGGACTATACAAGGGGTTGCATAACAATGTAGAGAATTTATACGACATTATACTTGATGATTTTTTAATGATTAATCATTGTCTTATTCCAAAAATAAACTACAACACCAAATGCCAAAACCCTATATATGTTTGAGAGGGAGATACATATAATAACATAGTATTATATAACGAAAATACTTCACAAGATTACAACAAAATTCACTTCTCCTATATAGAGTTCCATGTGTCATATTTGTCTAAAACCCTCAACATTAATAATAACAAAAACCCTAATTTTTAACTTAAGTCATTACAATGACTTTATAACACATGCAAATATTATATTCTAACACCTTCTCTTAAAGCTTACAGTATTGAAAACAAAACTCACTAGAAGCAAAGCACACTAAATACAAACACAATTTCTAAAAATTAAAACAACAGAATAAAACAACCTTCAAATGCTTCTTCTTTGAAAGCAATGTTTAAACAAGTAAGAATCCTTCGAGCCACTCCATATTCCTCTAAAAGGTATAGTTTCACAATAGTAATCCAAACTTCCAACATCAATGGGCATCATTGGCACATAAGATGTCTTATAACCCTAAAAAAGGTATGTTATTGAACTTTTAGATAGAGGATTTCGCCTAAACTGTATAATACCAATCCCCACATAGATGTTCCATAACCCCAATAAAATATAATATTTTCTCCATTCCATAAGCATCATGTATTATTACACAACTATCTATCCTCCCCAACACTCTCCTTGTCTTCAAAGTCTAGGCCTCTTAAAATACAAACAATGTCAGTTTTTCAATGAGGTCATCACTATTATTAGTATCTCATGGATCTCCAAGAAAGGCTAAATTTGTTGTTTCTTAAGCTTTTCATTTGATAACTTCTTTCACAAGAAGATTCAACAATAAATAAAAAGCCAAATTCCTAAACATTGAGTTGAAGACATTCCAATCTAGTGGTATGCCAAGAAGGTAATGACCATGCCCACGATTCTTGTTAGTGATCCTTTTATATTGTTGTTCATAATTCCAAACAAAAAATTGACACCAAAAGCTTTGGCAGAAATGGTTGTTGACTAGAAAATTCCCCTTAGCAAATTACATGTTAATGTAGGCTTCTCTAATGCAATGTATATCCAAATCAAGATTAGGGCAAATATCAAAATTCAACTCTTTGATGGTGGCTACTTCCCTTTAACACTACAATATATATACAACAAGAACAATATGTCGACTATAGATAATTTACCTTTATAAATGCTCATATAACAACAACAAATTGATGTATGACAACTAGCGATGGATGACGACCATATGGGGAGTGTATGGTGAATGATGATTAGTGGTGATCAATGATCTTCCACTACTCCTTTAATTTAAAGAAACCATCTTTTTTCTTTGGTGACTAACTTCAGATTTTTTTCCTTTTCCAGTTGGCTTCTATAATGGCAAATCAAGTTAGGGTATGCAATGACTATATCAAAAATAGAGGTTCCTTCACAATGGCTAACAACAAAGTATATATCCCTCGACCTGATAAATGATGATGGCTTAAACTTAGCTATTAGAATCATCTTGGTCTAAAACCATAATATGAAAAAAACTACTCATTGTTAAAACCCTAAATAAAATTGACACAAAGATACACATAATAATAGAGTATTATATTACAAAAAGACTTCAAACTATTACTACAAGATTCAATTTTCTTGTATAATAATCATAATTTACCCAAAACTCTAAACACTAATAATAACCAACAATCCTATCTTTAACTTTAAACACTATAACTATATTATTTTACACACACACACACACACACATAACAATCCAAAGATAAATTCACAAATACTTTTACAAGGAATTACGACCTCATCCAAACATTAGGGGATTTTTTAGGTCTAAAATGAACCTCCTAAGAAAAATGTACAACCAAAATAAACTTTATAAGAACCCATAGGATTAAAGATCATGATGTCAACCATGGGGGATGATTCACCATTTTGGAGTAAAAAAGTACAAAGATTAGAAAATAATAAACTATTTTTTCAACTCGTATTTTCAACTAATCTCCCTAAGTTCTTACTCAAATTTCGAGCGGTAGTACTTGTTGGATGCAAAATTTAATTCCTCATCCAAGGACTACCCATGTTGCATACATTTGATGGACCCTACTACACGAAAAAAGAGAAATACATGAAAAAACGTGATTGCAATCACATTCCTCATGTATTTCTCATTTTTCGTGTAGCAGGGTCCATCGAAAGTATTCAACATATATACTCCTTGGATGAGAAATCAAATTTTGCATCCAACGAGTGTTTCCGCTCGAAATTTGAGTAAATCCATATAGAGATAAGTTGAAAATACGAGTTAAAAAATAGTTTTGTCTTTTTTCCCTCTAAAATTTGATGATGTAATCTAATCTTTTTTTTTTTTGTAGGTAAGCACCCACGGGGGATTTGAACCAGTGACCTATCACAAGGAGTGCCTTAACAATGCACCCATTCACCGTTAATCCAAAGCCCCATGGGCTTAATCTAATCTTATTTTATTATTTCCACTATTATTTTATAATTTCCTTAGGAGGCCCATTTAGACCTCAAAAATCCCCTAATGGATCACAAAGGTTGAATCAAGTGACCAAAACATATGCATATGAAACCAACCCACATTAAGAAAGAAAATTGAGAAACACTAATGATTGAATTTGACCAAATCAAGTGCAATTGGGTTTATCTCGGATGGTTGAGAGGAATGATTTACATGATAAGCTTTATTGTAATGGCTTCAAAATTTGTTATTGAGTCTAAACAGTGCCTCAAAAGCCGAAACATATATATTCCTCATATAAAATATAAATATATTTCTCATGAAAAAACAAACCCAATACTTTAAATATGTAACTTATTAATATTAACATTGTATGGATTCATCCTTAGTATTAGAAGAAATTACTATCCCATTCAAAATTTCTAAAGCTTTTCGTCATCCAAGGACTCCCCGGCAAGCCACCTCCATGGACCAATAGCGCAAGCTAACAAAGGTACGTTTTTGTTCTCTCCTTCCCTGTGAGTAAATCTAATGATATTCTTATGGCAACCTTTATAGTTCTCATTCTGCCATGCAGTCTTAAGGTCAACTAATTATTCAACATGAGCAAGTCTTTCAAAAGGACTTACGTGAATGGTTATTTAAAATACAGACAAGGCTCCATACACGCATTTGTACCTTGAGCTCCGCAATATTCAAGGCTCACTTGGCTCTTCAGTGTATATTCACTAGTAAGTCACAAGTTAAGGCAACAATTTTTCAACTCCAGGGCCCAACTCTTTCCACTTACTCATGCC
Organism: Pinus tabuliformis; assembly: GCA_031772625.1. Taxonomy (NCBI): domain Eukaryota; kingdom Viridiplantae; phylum Streptophyta; class Pinopsida; order Pinales; family Pinaceae; genus Pinus; species Pinus tabuliformis. Next base: position 736,641,051 of record CM062807.1, read on the forward strand.
ATGCTCCATCAGAGAGCAAGGGTGCATAGGGTCATGGAATATTATTAGGAACGAGAATGGTCAAAAGCGCAATTAAGAGTCGAGAAATCGATTGCCAGATTCAGGGAGCTTAACCCCCAACCTGTTCAAGAGGAAATCACCCGGAAAAAGAGGGAATTAACAAATGAGAGGCACACCCTCACAAACATAGAAGTGTTGGAAGAGGTGGCAGATTGGGTTATGGATGTTGGGCATAGGAGGCCATTGCAATTAATATATGTAGATGGTTGACATTTATTGGCATTTAAAGTTTCTCTTAGGAAAAGTACTTGTGGGCATAAATGAAATTAGGGAGGACATTTTGTTGACCCTGAATTAGTTGTAGAGGCACATGAAAGCAATGGATCGAAGACTCGAGTATCTCGAGAAGCATATGGACATTCCTCCCATTCTTAATTGCTCTTTATATCATAACAAAGAGTCCATTCCAGTTGAAGCCATCAATTTAAATAAATTTATCTAAACATTTTACAATTTTTTTTAAATACTTTATAGTTACATTTTGTAATTTTATATTTCTAAATAACCCCATAAACCTAACCGTTAAAACTAGCAATTTCGCTTTTAAAACTCTAAACATTACTTTATCTTTTATAATTTTCAAACCACTAAAATTTTATATCTAATATGGTTTCCCACGATAATATCAAAAATATTTGATTAACGAAAAATAAAAAAACTCCATTTAAAAAAATATACACAAATTCATATAATTATTAATATTCAAGTCTTTGAAGGAATATTTCATAGGAAATACAAGATCCCAATTTTTCGAGAGGCCACCGTCGATGACTACGACTTCTCTCTAGTGATATTTCTCAACATGTGTTGAAATGGCATCAACTTGAAGTGACAAATAATCTATAAAATACGCTCAACAAAGTAAATGCGTGACACGTGATTATTATTTCATTTACTTGTAAATTTTTACGTGATTTAAAATATAAAATATATAAATTGGGAATTCAATTTTTAGTTTTTTTTAATGAGTTGATGGGTTGATGTTTAAGTTTTTGAATTAAGATATTCATTCTATAATTTATTGTGAAAGTGATGTGTAAGTATGTTGGTTCTTTGACCTGTGACAAGATAACAGCTACTTGCGACAAGAGAGCAGAGGAGGAACGATGGAGGCGAACACGGGATTTAGGGTTTCAGAGTTTTCTCTCAGGGCCGCCGCGGTCCCAAAGGAGCTGCTCTGTTGCGGACTGGTGAGACGTCTGGTCGATGGTTACTATGGGCAGGCTGGGCCTCATGGATCCTGGATTGAACCGGACGATGGGAAAGAATCCAACGAAACGAATCAGGGCAAACTGAAATGCTCCTCCATCTTGGTGCAGAGTTTCTCTTCCGCGGCGGCAACAGAAACCTCATGGCCGGAGTCTCACTCCCAAAGTCAAATGGTCTGCCCTTTGTATTGTTTTGGTAAGCCATCGCAAAGGCATGAATCGGTGGGGAGAGAAAAAATGGAGGCGCGTCGAGGACTTAGGGCTTCTGAGGAAAAACCCTACGCAGTCGAGGTCCTAAAAGGCCTGATCCGTATTGGATCAGTTGGATGCATGGCCGCGGGAGATCTAGAGATCGATTCACACGGTTTCTGGTCTGGATCGGCGGATGGAAAGGTTTCTTGCGAATCAAATCTCATCAAATGGCGGCTGGGGCGACCCTATTCATTTTTGCAGATGGTTTACCGCACGGCGGCAACGGAAACCCTCTGTCTGGAGTTTATTACTCCAAATCAAACAGTTCTTCTCCTGTTCTGGATTGTTACGCCCGCATTCAAGAACACACTGCGTAGGTATGGAAACTCTGTGTTGGAATACGGAGACAAGTGGAGCATGCCAGTTCTCAAGCCGCGTTTTGGTACGCCGGGGCTTCGTGCTGCAGATCCAGGGTGGTTCTTAAAAGGTCAAAGCCAGAAAACAAGTATGGGGTGGAGTAGGGATTCGGGTTTGCGGGGGAGTAGGGATATGGGCTATGAGGTCTCTATACCTTCGGCAACGCAACAAATATTACCAAGGAACCAAAACAAGGCAGACATAGCAGAACTGAAACATATCTTTGTTAGATCAACAGACGGAAGGCATTTTTGTGTGCAGATCTGGGCATGGATGACTGTCTTGAATTTAAAAAAAGAGATACAGGTCAGACTGGGCTTTCCAACTACGGCACAAAACCTATTATTTTCTGGGTTATGCATGCAAGATCATCACACCCTCCAGCACTACAGGGTTGAAAAAGATTCTACTGTTATTCTCAATCTCCGGCTGCGAGGTGGATCAAAGGGATCTACATCAAAACCTACAGGATCCTACAGAGATGCAGCAAAGGGGACAGGAACTCAAAAGGGGAAAGAACATGCAAATGCAAACACCCCTCCAGGGCAGTATATCGTAGATGAAGCACCAGAAAGCCCATCCATTCTGTTGGATATCCCAGAGGTAAAGGGCATTTTCACAGATCTACAAAAAAATGCAATCATTTGTAGATTTAACGGCTTCTGGCCTAGATCGGATGCTTTGTACCAATGGATACACATGACATGGACAAAAAACTGCCGGATTCAGCTATGCTCGAAAGGTTTCTTCATAGTAGTCTTTCGAGCCGAAGAGGAAAGGGATAAAGCCCTCACCGAAGGACCATGGTTCTGGGGCAGCGCGGGATTATTTGTTACACCCTGGTTCCCGGAGTTTGATCCAAACTCCATGGTGGTATCAAAAATGCCGGTATGGGTAAGGCTACATAATCTTCCGATGCATTTTTGGAATTTTTCTTCCCTAGCAGCCATAGGAAATACTCTCGGAAGAATGTTAAAAATAGACACAGAGAGACATCTAAAATGGATCTTTACATTTGCTAGAATTTGCGTCGAGGTAGATCTCAGCCAGGGATTACCAGAAAGCATCATCCTGAACTTCAACAATACTCAATGGAAACAATCTCTGGACTATGAGAACACAGCATTCAGATGCAGGGGATGTCAACAAACAGGTCATTTGTTCAATGCATGCAAAAGCCAAAACAAGAACAAGCCACAACAAAGGAAGCACAAAGGATGGCAGAACATAGACAATGTCATAAAGAAGAAAACAGAGGAAAAGAAAGTCCCCACAGTACCAGAAGATGCAGAAACAGAAGAAGAGGAGGACGATACAATCATAGAGGAGGTGGATCTAGAGACCCAAAAGGAAACTACAGTAGACAACAAGGAACTACAGTCAGATACTTTCCAGGCAGAGACTCAGCAACAGATGACAAGCATGGATCCAAGCATGGGAGGCATCAAACGGCAGCATCATTCAGATACATCCGATTCAGATAAAGAAACTGGACAACAAAACGAAACAACCCAGTTAGTCATTGTATCAACCGAGCCCATAGTGGGAGAGTGGCGCAAGGTTGAAAAGAAAAAGGGGCGAAAAACCTGAGCCGAAAGCCAGGTTTTTCCCCCTTTTTCGTTTTTTTTTTCTCTTCTCCTTCATATTCTTTGTGCACGTTAGTTCACTAACGATGCGAGCCCTTGTGGCAACATATCTGTTTCAGGCAGTGTTTTTAGCTGCCGGATGTTAACTCATCTTTTGTAGCTCTTTTATTTTTATAATAGAAAAGCGCGGTTTTTTTCCTTGGAAAAAAAAAAAGTATGTTGGTTCTTTTTAAAATTAAAATAAAATATTTTTTAAATAGAAAAACAATATTAGCTATAATAGAATATATATATAGATGCTATGCATACTTAATTAGTTATGGATATGACTTAATATAATTTTATTTAAAGTAATTAAAAGTAAAAAATATATATGAGTAAGATTTTTAATAAGTAATATCAACTTCATACATATCAATATATAGGAAAAATGTTAAAAAAATATTTTAATGTTATATAAAATAAAATATCCAATGTAGGTTATGAATAAAATATTTTAATATGAATTAATATTGAAGTATAGTTAAAAATATATTAATAACAAAAAAAACAGTGTAATGGCTCAATGCACACATTATGTAATCTTTATAATATTCAAAAATATAATTTAAACAATAAAAAATTACACATTGTCTTTTGCACTCCAAAATAAGTTTGCCCCTCAAAAAATTTGATACCTCTTAGCTCATGTTAGATCCGTAGTTAAGATGGATCTATGCTCGTTATAATTAAGCCCACAAGGTGTAGAGTGGATGGTGATAGGGTGCACTGTTAAGGCACTCATTGATGTGAAGATCACTGGTTCGAAATTCCGTGGGCAAAAATCTAGCCATGTTAAGGGCTAGTGTGGCCGAGGGCAGGTGCAATCCCCGAGTGATTTTGACGCCTTAGGTGCTTCTAAGTCGGGCTTTCTCAAGCCATAGGTTAAGTGTGCAGTCATCGACTCACACAACTTAGCAAATAAAATAAAAAATTATTGGAATTATGGTGATTTGGGAACTCATTACCCATAAGCCAGATATACTAGGAATGTATGACTTAGCAAGTGCAGAGACTCCATGAGGTTGGGGGAGCCTACTGCTTGTGCCTTATCATAATGGGCCAAAAATGTCCCCCCAAGGGATTTGAAACCAAGTAAAAGAAATAGCATTCCATTGTGCCAATCACTTGATAGTCCCACGAAAAGACCAATACTTTTTAAGTTTTTTTGTAAATGAAGTTAATTTCTTTTAAAAGAAATTTAGAATGAAATTAAAGAAATTATAATTGTACTTTTAAAATCTATTGTAACCATTTAAAAACACACTAGATTAACCAAATTTCAAATCTAAACAAATTCTAATAATAATTAATATTTTTTTCAATGCAAAACATTCACTATTTGACCTAACCCAATAAACTATGACGTTTCAAGATTAACCTAAGTTAATGGTATTTGATCAACGTTATTCAATGACCCTTTCCCTTTTTAAGCTAAAAGAGTATAATCAATTGTAAATACAAAAGGTATTATTCATAAAATTCATAAAAATATTTAAAAAAATTAACAGAAATTTCTTCGTACAAAATAAAAGTCCTGGTTTTATATAAACAATTGTTTTTACTTAAAATTTAAGTATTAATTTATTTATTTTTTGTTACATAAAACAAGGAAGAGGAAAGTTGAGAAAACAATCATTCTCTTTATAATTGCTCAACACTATTCAATGACCCTTTCCTTTTGAAACTAAGATTATAATCAATAATAAATACACAAGGTATTATTCATAAAATTCACAAACATATTTAGAAAAATTTAAAAGAAATTTCTTCCTAGAAAATAAAAGTCATGGTTTAAACCATTGTTTTTACTTAAAAGTTCAGTGTTTATTTATGTTTTAGTTACATAAAATAAGAAAGAGGAAAGTCGAGAAAACAATCATTCTCTTTATAATTGCTTGATTGTTATATTAATAAAGGGTAGACACTAAAATGTGAAATAAATAGTAATCAAAATACCATATTTTTTGGGGGTAAATTTTGGTTTTAAATTTGGTTAAAGTTAGGTTGGAAGTCTAATTTCTACTCTTCAGTGGGAAACTTTGTCAATAAAACTTAGTCTTTTATATAATTTGATATATTTCAAAATATCTAAATTATTAATTTAAAAAAAAAATCAATATACTCAAAAATAAAGTTTATGAAAAAATGATTTTTTTAAGATAAAATTTAAATATTTTATATTAAATATCAATTATTTTTTTGGACTAATTTTTAAAGTAAATATTAATTTAAAAATATTAACATAGTTTTCGAGATCATATTTTAAATGGTAAAATTGACAAAAGTGAACATATCATCTAAAGATATTTATCTATTTATTATTCGATGTAAATAATATGAAAATAAAATATACCACTTCAGAATATTTATTTTTATCTTATTCAAGGTATATAACATGAAAAAAAGGAACATACGTTAAGATCATATTTTTAATGGTAAAATTGACAAAAGTGAACATATTATCTAAAAATATTTATCTAGTCATTATTCAATGTAGATAATATGAAAATGAAATATACCACGTCAAAATATTTATTTTTATCTTATTCAAGGTATATAACATGAAAAAAAGGAACATATGTTATGGATAAAATGACAATATGTGGCTATAAATCTTTGAAGGCAAAAGTTTATGTTTAAAGTGTTAAAAATTTGTTTGAGGTTATTTTCTTACTTTTGGATTAAGGGTGGTTGACCCAACAGAATATGAAAACAAAGCTTATGCATTCCTAACGATAGATATAAAGATAAACATTATGCATTTAGGAATAAAATATTTAATGATTGTTTTTTTTTTAATTAATTAATTAATTTTTATTTATTTTTTATTTTTATTTTTATTTTTTTAAATCACTGTCATACAGTACCACATATGCCTAGATTTGATTTTGCTTATGGTGAAGAAAATCTTCAAGTTATCTTAAAGGGATTTAATAGCGTTGCGGTCCTCCTTTATTGCGGTGGCTAGGGTTTGGCCCTAACCGATGACCTCTTTGTTGGGAACGGGATCCCCCAAGGACAGTTTTGGGGTTAAAAGCCCATGTTTTGGGTTGAATTTTGTAATAAACTTATAAAGTCTCCACATTTTGTGGTCGCGGAGCACGAAGGTGTCATGAGTCATAAAGGGTCGTCCGCCCTTCTTTTTGTAAAGTAAAGTCTGTTGTATAAGATCTACCCATGGTCCGTGGACCATGTGATTGTATAAAAATAGCTAAGTAAGCATTAAGTAGTTTAGTAGAGTGATGAGTGGGAATCAGATAGTCATAGCTCTAAAGTAGAAGTCTAAGTTTCAGGTCGTAGCGTAGGTAGAGGCTCTGCAGCTGAGTGCGCAGAGGCCTAGGGTGAAAGTCTGTAGCTGAGTGCACGGACCCCTGTAGTTGTGTGCGCAGGGTGGATAAAGTCTTTAATCATCCAAAGATATCAATAAAGAGAAGCATTCTACAAATTTTGTGTCTTTGTTCCCTATTAATGCATCTTGACATGTTATGTATGAATTTCATTTATAATGCTTATATGATGCGCGAATGTATGTAATTACGTTGGTTAAGTGAACGCAAGTAAAAACATATGTTCACGCGATGCTAATTGTGATTGTTTAATAAGATAAGTAAGACACTTAAACTAGTTTGGGGAATCTACATGATACGCTTCCCTAGCAACGCGAAAGCACCTGAGTCACAGGTTAGGGCTCCGTGAAGGTCAATCATACATTTTCGCGGAGGCACTGAAAGGCGAAATAAAGGTCTAGCCTAGTAAGCCCTAGAACTATGTGACCTGCGCAAAAGCAGGAATAGAAGGAATAAATTGACATCACAATCATCTCAGGGTGCAGAAACTTGGTTCCAACATCCCCCCATACTGCTTCGGGTGAGACTTCGGTCCGCGCTCCACGGGCTGATGATGAAAGGGCCAATAGTGTAGGGATTTGTTTGGCTAACTAACGTTGAACCTAGGTCAGGCCCCAAAAAGCCAACAAATGGTTCCGTTGCCGGGACCGGAATCTGCATAAGAGATGTGTGATGTCGTATTGGAATCCAACTAAGAAAAAGATCAGAGACTAATTGGATAGGAAGATCCATGAATTCGCGGTGCAGGAGAACAGAAACCTGCGACTAACAAAGGAATAGTGGTTGGACAGGTAACTATATACAGAGATCCATGAGATCTTCTTCTGTTCCTTTTCGGTTGAGCTATACAAGTGGATTGCGAAACTAGCAGATAACCAAGGAAGGTGGAGACTTGACGGTCCTATTGTTTAGACCCCGGAGCTAGTACAGAGATTGGAAGCATCTGAGGATAAGATCACTCGTGCTGTCAATCATTGGCTTGATCGCGTCATAGGAGGATTTGTAAATGAATTAGCGGTCAACACCTCAGTCAGCTACAGTGAGGCAGAGCGACGCTTTTTTAAAGGACCGCGAGGTAAGTACTTGAAATCTTTGAATACCTGGATTAAAATGTTATTGTGTGAAAAGCGGGTTATGCAGCTACCTTGATGTTCGGAGCTACGCGAAGCGGAAAAAATTACAAGAACGAAGGAAGAAATGGTCCTGAATATAGTCCCTTAATTTCACTTCCACGAGGTGACGAAGAGGGAGTAGTGCAGGTTTCCCCGCGAAGTGCTATTCAGTGAATAAGACAAGGATTCCCGCAGATGCCACCTCCACCCACACCACCTCCAACTTCACCACCATCACCTGCGACTTCACCCGTACCACCTCTGCCTCCACCACAGTTCAGTATGGCAAATTCAGTGAAGCTGCCTTTGTTTAAAGGCTTAGGAAATGAGGACCTAGACCAATTCTGATTCGTTGTAAAAGCCGTATGGGAAGCTCAGGGCGTTACGGATGATCATATGAAGAAGGTGACACTGGTTAGTGCTCTGTAGGATCACGCGCAAACCTGGTACATCAAGTACTCTAATGATAACCCGAATGATGGAGTGGCAAACATCCAAACAGAACTGAATAAAGAATTCAGTAGGCCTAAATCTGAAGCACATTCGATTGTGGGGTTCAAAGAAATCGCGATGCAGCTAGGCGAGACACCTTGGGAATTAGATCAAAGATTGAAGTGCAAAATCCTGTGAAGCTAATATGAACTTAACAGACAGACATCATCGTGAGTGGTTTGTAGCTTCGCTCTTGCCACACCTAAGGGTTGCACTATCACAACAGAAGATAACAACTCAGGAAGAGGCCTTGGAGATTGCAATGAGACTGCATGAAACACCAATGCAAGATCCAAATTTGGGGGTTCAATAGATCCATGCGCAGTTGAAAAATATTTCCTTGAGATGCAAAGTTTGAAGCAGAACAGAACAGTTCGACCAGAGGTGCGCGAAGATGTATGGTGCCTGAAATGTAAAGGTCAGGGGCATGACGAAGACCATTGCCCGGTCTTTGCGAACTACATTGTAGGAGGGGGATCGATGCCTTTTAGGCCAGAATCTCAAGTAGGACCAAGCGTGGGGCCTGCAATATGGTGCGTTATATGTCAGGTAGCAGGAAAACGTGCCACGAATAACTGTCATTTGCTGCAAAAGTTTGTACAGACATCGCAACAACTGTTCTGCAACTTCTGTAAGTCAGTAGGGCATGATGAGCGCAACTTCAGAAGCTATGAATTGATGATGGATAGAACACTCGCCTATAGGGTACAGGCAGAAACGCGACCCCCTGACCAGAGCGCGGGGATGGCGTGGACAGGCCTTCAGGGGTGCAGACGAGGCCAAGGCGGAGGAGGACCTGGCAGAGGTCAAGGACAGTTGATCTGCTCCAATTGCGGAGGACCAGGACACTATGCTCGCGATTGCACTAATCCAACACGTCCGTTGTGCAAATATTGCACTCTGTTTGATCATGAAACGGAAAACTGTCCTACATTGATAGCAAGGATATGTGACAAAGGGGCGCTACCACCTCAACCGACTCAGAACCTACAGATGATGGGGTCTGAGCCACGCGAAGAGGATCTGAATGTGAATATAGTGCTCCGAAGTGGAATCACGACAGGGGATGACAAGGGGAAACAACTCGAAGACTACACATGGGTTTGCAAAGCTACGACGAAGGAGGCTGAATTCGATTTGGAGCGCGCCCACGAAACCTTCATGGAAGTGAAGAAGAGCTTCGCTGAGGCCTCCACCTCAGGGAGTAAGGATGAGCCTGATCAAGAGTGGACCCTTCTATGCTTACAACCTTCCTAGAGACCTGCATGAAGTTATTGCGCGATAGCAAGGTTGTGAAGGTGTTAGAGGAGCTCAGAAATAGATGCATCGGAAACACTCTGGGTGAGTTGCGCATAGTATGAAAGATTGGTAAGCATAAAACAAGATGGGACGGGAGATGAGACTGACCGCGCAGATAGGAGAGTATGAAATGGATCAGGTTATTTTGGACCTGGGGTTAGATGCGAGTGTCCTACCGAAGCTGACTTGGGAGCGGATGGGGAGACTCGCATTGCAGTGGTCTTCGATTCAGCGAAGGATGGCGAACCAGCATAAGATCATCCCCATGGGGCGGCTGCAAGGGGTGACTGTAGATATTGAAGGTGTGAGCACGCTGGCTGATTTTGAAGTAATAGAAATTGTGGATGATAGCAACCCCTACCCTACCCTCATTGGCATTGATTGGGCTACTGATATGAACGGGGTAATCAACCTAAAGAAGTGAAAGATGAAATTTGAGAAGAAATTGCTCCGCGTAATAGTGCCCCTAGATCCTACTAAAGGATCGCGTTATACTGAACCAGTGCACGATTATGAGAGCGATGACGATCTGGATTGTATCTATAAGATAACAACGTGAGACCAAGATTGGGTGAATCCCACTGCGGATGGACAAATTACATGGGATTGTGAGAGTTCTTGCACCTCAGACTCTAATGAAGAATTAGAGCGCTGACAGAATTGGTTACATGAAGTAACTACACTGATTTGTAACATGATGACCCAGTTGTTGCGTTGTGTGTTGTCAGAGGTAAGAAATTTTCCCACTTATGATGGCCTGAATGCTGTAGATATCTTTTTGGATGCATTTGAGAGGGAGGTACCAGAAAAGCAGCGCTTCCAGGCGTTGGACTGGGCACTACGCGCTATGCCCGCAAGATGGTGGGGTATGCACAAGGGAAGCTTTGATGATTGGCGCGAATGTAGGAGGATGAAGTCTTTTTTTCAAAAAGACTTCAAACTATTACTACGAGATTCACTTTTCTTGTATAATCATCATAATTTACCCAAAACTCTAAACACTAATAATAACCAACAATCCTATCTTTAACTTTAAACACTATAACTATATTATTTTACACACACACACACACACACACACATATAACAATCCAAAGATAAATTCACAAATACCTTTACAAGGAATTACGACCTCATCCAAACATTAGGGGATTTTTTAGGTCTAAAATGAACCTCCTAAGAAAAATGTACAACCAAAATAAACTTTATAAGGACCAATAAGATTAAAGATGATGATGTCAACCATGGGGGATGATTCACCATTTTTGGAGTAAAAAAGTACAAAGATTAAAGAATAATAAAATAATAAACTATTTTTTCAACTCGTATTTTCAACTAATCTCCCTAAGTTCTTACTCAAATTTCGAGCGGTAGTACTTGTTGGATGCAAAATTTAATTCATCATCTAAGGAGTACCCATGTTGCATACATTTGATGGACCCTACTACACGAAAAATGAAAAATACATGAAAAAACGTGATTGAAATCACGTTTTTCATGTATTTCTCATTTTTCGTGTAGCAGGGTCCATCGAAAGTATTCAACATATATACTCCTTGGATGAGAAATCAAATTTTGCATCCAACGAGTGTTTTGGCTCGAAATTTGAGTAAACCCATACAAAGATAAGTTGAAAATACGAGTTAAAAAATTAGTTTTGTTCTTTTTTCCCTCTAAAATTTGATGATGTAAGCTAATCTTATTTTTATCTTTATTTTTTTTTGGTAGGTAAGCACCAACGGGGGATTTGAACCAGTGACCTATCACAATGAGTGCCTTAACAGTGCACCCATTCACCATTAATCCAAAGCCCCATGGGCTTAATCTAATCTTATTTTATTATTTCCACTATTATTTTATAATTTCCTTAGGAGGCCCATTTTAGACCTCAAAAATCCCCTAATGGATCACAAAGGTTGAATCAAGTGACCAAAACATATGCATATGAAACCAACCCACATTAAGAAACAAAATTGAGAAACACTAATGATTAAATTTGACCAAATCAAGTGCAATTGGGTTTATCTCGGATGGTTGAGAGGAATGATTTACATGATAAGCATTATTGTAATAGCTTCAAAATTTGTTATTGAGTCTCAACAGTGCCTCAAAAGCTGAAACATTTATTGGCATCTAAAGTTTCTCTTAGGAAAAGTACTTGTGGGCATAAATGAAATCAAGGAGGACATTTTGTTGACCCTGAATTAGTTGTAGAGGCACGTGAAAGCAATGGATCGAAGGCTCGAATATCTCGAGAAGCATATGGACATTCCTCCCATTCTTAATTGCTCCTTAAACCATAACAAAAAGTCCATTCCAGTTGAAGCCATCAACTTAAATAAATTTATCTAAACCTTTTACAATTTTTTTAAATACTTTATAATTGCATTTTGTAATTTTATATTTCAAAATAACCCCGTAAACCTAACAATTAAAACTAGCAATTTCACTTTTAAAACTCTAAACATTACTTATCTTTTATAATTTTGAAACCATTAAAATTTTATATCTAATATTGTTTGCCCCGATAATATTAAAAATAATAATCATAAATATTTGATTAACGAAAAATAAAACACTCCATTTAAAAAAAATATACACAAATTCATATAATTATTATTATTCAAGTCTTTGAACGAATATTTCATAGGTAATACAAGATCCCAATTTTTCGAGAGGCCACCGTCGATGACTACGACTTCTCTCTAGCGATATTTCTCAACATGTGTTCAAATGGCATCAACTTGAACAATATCATTGTTTGTCGACAAGTTTGAAGTGACAAATCATCTATAAAATACGCTCAACAAAGTAAATGCGTGACACGTGATTATTATTTCATTTACTTGTAAATTTTTACGTGATTTAAAATCTATAAATTGAGAATTCAATTTTTAGTTTTTTCTAATGGGTTGATGTTTAAGTTTTTGAATTAAGATATTCATTCTATAATTTATTGTGAAAATGATGTGTAAGTATGTTTGTTATTTTTAAAATTAAAATAAAATATTTTTTAAATAGAAAAACAATATTAGCTATAATAATAAAGATATATATATATATGTTATGCATATTTAATTAGTTGTGGATATAACTTAATATAATTTTATGTAAAGTAATTAAAAGTAAAAAAATATATGTGAGTAAGATTTTTAATAGGAAATATCAACTTCATACATATCGATGTATAGAAAATTGTTAAAAAAATATTTTAATGTTATATAGAATAAAATATCCAATGTAGGTTATGAATAAAATATTTTAATATGAATTAATATTGAAGTATAGTTAAAAATATATTAATAACAAAAAAAACAGTGTAATGGCTCAATGCACACATTATGTAATCTTTATAACATTCAAAAATACAATTTAAACAATAAAAAATTACACATTGTTTTTTGCACTCTAAAATAAGTTTGTCCCTCAAAAATTTTGATACCTCTTGGCTCATGTTAGATCTGTAGTTAAGATGGATCTATGCTCGTTATAATTAAGCCTACAAGGTGTAGAGTGGATGGTGATAGGATGCATTGTTAAGGCACTCACTGATGTGAAGATCACTGGTTCGAAATTCCGTGGGCAAAAATCTAGCCATGTTAAGGGCTAGTGTGGCCCAGGCCAGGTGTAATCCCCGAGTGATTTTGACGGCTTAGATGCTCCGAGGTCAAGGTTTCTTAAGCCATAGGTTAAGTGTGCAGTCATCGACTCACACATCTTAGCAAATAAAATAAAAAATTATTGGAATTATGGTGATTTGGGAACTCATTACCGATAAGCTAGATATACTAGGAATGTATGACTTAGCAAGTGCAGAGACTCCATGAGGTTGGGGGAGCCTACTCCTTGAGCCTTATCATAATGGGCCAAAAATGTCCCCCCATGGGATTTGAAACTAGGTAAAAGAGATAGCATCCCATTGTGCCAATCACTTAATAATCTCACGAGAAGACCAATACTTTTGAGTTTTTTGTAAATGACGTTAATTTTTTTAAAGAGAAATTTAGAATGAAATTAAAGAGATTATAATTTTACTTTTTTAAATCTAAGGTAACCATTTAAAAACACACCAAATAGATTAACCAAATTTCAAATCTAAACAAATTCTACTAATAATTAATATTTTTTTTCCAATGACCTTACCCAATAAACTATGACGTTTCCAGATTAACCTAAGTTAATGGTATTTGATCAAATTTCAAGTTTAAACAAATTCTAGTAATAATTAATATTTTTTTCAATGCAAAACATTCACTATTTGACCTAACCCAATAAACTATGACGTTTCAAGATTAACCTAAGTTAATGGTATTTGATCAACGTTATTCAATAACACTTTCCCTTTTAAGCTAAAAGATTATAATCAATGATAATTACACAAGGTGTTATTCATAAAATTCACAAAAATATTTTAAAAAATTTAACAGAAATTTCTTCGTACAAAATAAAAATCCTAGTTTTATATAAACAATTGTTTTTACTTAAAAGTTAAGTATTAATTAATTTTTTTTTTGTTGCATAAAATAAGAAAGAGGAAAGTTGAGAAAACAATCATTAATTGCTCAATTCCTTTTTAAGCTAAGATTATAATCAATGATAAATACGCAAGGTATTATTCATAAAATTCACAAACATATTTAGAAAAATTTAAAAGAAATTTCTTCGTAGAAAATAAAAGTCCTGGTTTTATATAAACAATTGCTTTTACTTAAAAGTTAAGTATTTATTTATTTTTTTAGTTACATAAAATAAGAGGGAGGAAAATCGAGAAAACAATCATTCTCTTTATAATGGCTTAATTGTTATATTAATAAATGGTAGATACTAAAATGTGAAATAAATAGTAATCAAAATACCATATTTTTTGTGGGCAAGTTTGGTTTTAAATTTGGTTAAAATTATGTTGGAAGTCTAATTTTTACTCTTCAGTAGGCAACTTTGTCAATAAAACTTAGTCTTTTATATAATTTGATATATTTCAAAAATATCTAAGTTATTGAAAATTTATGAAAATTTGTTTTTTGTTGTTGATGATTTTTATTTTTTTTTAAATAAAAGAATTTAAATATTTTATATTAAATATCAATTATTTCTTTTGAGACCAATTTTTAAAGTAAATATTATTTTAAAAATATTAAGATAGTTTTCAAGATCCATTAAAAATAGATAAAAGTGAACATATTATCTAGAGATATTTATCTATTTATTATTCGATGTAGATAACATGAAAATAAAATATACCACTTCAGAATATTTATTTTTGTCTTATTCAAGGTATATAACATGAAAAAAAGGAACATATGTTAAGATCATACTTTTAATGGTAAAATTGACAAAAGTGAACATATTATCTAAAGATATTTATCTATTCATTATTCGATGTAGATAACATGAAAATGAAATATACTACTTCAGAATATTTATTTTTATTTTATTCAAGGTATATAACATGAAAAAAAGGAACATATGTTATGGATACGTATTATTGACAATAAAATGACAATATGTTGGTATAAATTTTTGAAGGCAAAAGTTTATGTTTAAAGTGTTAAAAATTTGTTTGAGATTATTTTCCTACTTTTGGATTAAGGGTGATCGACTCGACTGAATATGAAAACGAAGCTCATGCATTTCTAACAATAGATATAAAGATAAACATTATGCATTTAGGAATAAAATATTTAATGATTGTTTTTTTTTAATTAATATTTTTTATTATTTTAAAATCACTGTCATACAGTACCGCATATGGCTAGATTTGATTTTGCTCATGGTCCTCCCTTGTTGCAGTGGCTAGGGTTTGGCCCTAACTAATGACCTCGCTGTTGGGAACGAGATCCCCCAAGGACAGTGTTGGGGCTAAAAGCCCATGTTTTGGGTCGAATTTTGTAGTAAACTTGTAAAGTCTCCACATTTTGTGGCCACGGAGCGCGAAGGTGTCATGAGTCATAAAAGATCGTCCACCCTTCTTTTTGTAAAGTAAAGTTGGCTGTAAAGATCTACCCATGGTCCGTGGACCATGAGATTGTATAAAAAGAGCTAAGTAAGCTCGCTCTAAGTAGTTTAGTAGAGTGATGAGTGGGAATTAGATAGTCATAGCTCTGAAGTAGAAGTCTAAGTTTCGGGTCGTAGCGTAGGTAGAGGCTCTGCAGCTGAGTGCGCAGAGGCCTAGGGTGGAAGTCCGCAGTTGAGTGCACGGACCCCTGCAGCTGTGTGCGCAGGGTGGATAGAGTCTGTAATCATCTGAAGATATCAATAAAGAGAAGCATTCTACGAATTATGTGTCTTTGTTTCCTGTTAATGCATCTTGACATGTTATGTATGAATTTCATTTATAATGCTTATATGATGCGCGAATGTACGTAATTACATTGGTTAAGTGAACGGAAGTAAGAACATCTATTTATGTGGTGCTAACTGTGATTGTTTAATAAGATAAGTAAGACACTTAAACTAGTTTAGGGAATCGACACGATACGCTGCCCTAGCAGTGCGAAAGCACCTGAGCCGCAGGTTAGGGCTGCGTGAAGGTCAATCATACCTTTTCGCAGAGGTACTGAAGGGCGGAATAAAGGTCTAGCCTGGTAAGCCCTAGAACTATGTGACCTGCGCGAAAGCAGGAATAGAAGGAATAAACCGACATCACAATCATCTCAGGGTGCGGAAACTTGGTTCCAACATCCCCCCATACTGCTTCAGGTGAGACTTCGGTCCACGCTCCGCAGACTAATGCCGAAAGGGTCAGTAGTGTAGGGATTTGTTTGGCTAACTAATGTTGAACCTAGGTCAGGCCCCAACAAGCCAACAAATGGTTCCGTTGTCAGGACCAGAATCTGCATAAGAGATGTGTGATGTCGTATCACTGGAATCCAACTAAGAAAAAGATCAGAGACTAGTTGGATAGGAAGATCCACAAATTCGCGACGCCGGAGAACATAAACCCGCGACTAACAAAGGAATAGTGGTTGGACAGGTACCTATATACAGAGATCCATGAGATCTTCTTTTGTTCCTTTCTGGTTGAGCTATACTAGTGGATCGTGAAGCTAGCAGATAGCCAAGGAAGGTGGAGACTTGACGGTCCTATTGTTTGGACCCCGGAGCTAGTACAAAGATTGGAAGCATCTGAGGATAAGATCACCCGCGCTGTCGATCATTGGCTCGATCGCGTCATAGGAGGATTTGTAACTGAATTCGTGGTTGACACCTCAGTCAGCTACAACGAGGTGGAGCAACGCTTTTTCAAAGTACCGCGAGGCAAGTACTTGAAATCTTTGAATACCTAGATTAAAATGTTATTGTGTGAAAAACGGGTTATGCAGCTACCTTGATGTTCGGAGCTACGCGAAGTGGAAAAACTTACAGGAGCGAACGAAGAAATGGTCTTGAATATAGTCCCTTAATTTCACTTCCACGAGGTGACGAAGAGGGAGTAGCACAGGCTTCCCCGCGAAGTGCTATTCAGTTAATAAGACAAGGATTCCTGCGACTTCACCCGTACCACCACTGCCTCCACCGCAGTTCAATATGACAAATTCAGTGAAGCTGCCTTTATTTAAAGGCTTGGGAAATGAGGACTTAAACCAATTATGGTTCGGTGTAAAAGCTGTACGGGAAGCTAAGGGCGTTACGGATGATCATATGAAGAAGGCGACATTGGTTAGTGCTCTGCAAGATCGCGCGCTAACCTGGTACATCAAGTACTCTAATGATAACCTGAATGCTGGAGTGGCAGACATCCAGACAACATTGAATAAAGAATTCAGTAGGCCTAAATCTGAATCACATTCGATTGTGGGGTTCAAGGAAATTGCGATGCAGCTAGGCGAGACACCTTGGGAATTAGATCAGAGACTGAAGTGCAAAATCAGTAAAGCTAATATGAACTTAACAGACGGACAACATCGTGAGTGGTTTGTGGCTTCGCTCTTGCCACACCTAAGCGTTGCGTTGTAGCAACAGAAGATAATGACTCAGGCAGAGGCCTTAGAGATTGCAATGAGACTGCATGAAACACCAATGCAAGATTCAAATCTGGGGGTTCAACAAATCCATGCACAGTTGAAAAATCTTTTCCTTGAGATGCAAAGTTTGAAGCAGGACATAACAGTTCGACCAGAGGTGCGCGAAGAGGTATGGTGCCTGAAATGTAAAGGTCAGGGGCATGACAAAGACCATTGCCCGGTCTTTGCGAACTACATTGCAGGAGGGGGACCGATGCCTTTGAGGCGAGAAGCTCAAGCAGGATCGAGCGCGGGGACTCGATTGTGGTGCACTATATGTCAGGTAGCAAGAAAACATGCCACGGATAACTGTCATTTGCTGCAAAAGTTTGTACAGACACCGCAACAACTGTTCTACAACTTATGTAGGTCGGTAGGGCATGATGAGCGCAACTGCAGAAGCTATGAATTGATGATGGATAGAACACCTGCCTATAGGGTACAAGCAGAAATGCGACCCCCTAAACAGAGCGCGGGGATGGCACGGACAGACTTTCAGGGGCGCGGATGAGGTCGAGGCAGAGGAGGACCTGGCAGAGGTCGGGGACAGTTGATCTGCTACAATTGCAGAGGACTAGGACACTATGCCTGTGATTGCACTAACCTAACACGTCCGTCGTGCAAATATTGCACTCTGTTTGATCATGAAATGGAACATTGTCCTACGCTGATAACAAGGATACGTGACGAAGGGGCGCTACCACCTCAGTCGATTCAGAACTTGCAGATGATGAGGTCTAAGCCATGTGAAGAGGATTTGAATGTGAATATAGTGCTTCGAAGTGGAATCACGACAGGGGATGACAAGGGGAAACAACGCGAAGACTACACATGGGTTTGCAAAGCTACAACGAAGGAGGCTGAATTTGATTTGGAGTGCACCCGTGAAACCTTCATGGAAGTGAAGAAGAGCTTCGTTGAGGCCTTCACCTCAGGGAGTAAGGATGAGCCTGATCAGGAGATGGACCCTTCTATGCTTACAAACTTCATGGAGACCTGCATGAAGTTACTGCGTGATAGCAATGCTGTGAAGGGGTTAGAGGAGCTCATAAATAGATACGCCAGAAACACTCTAGGTGAGTCACACATAGTACGAAATATTGGTAAGCATAAAACAAGGACGGGATGGGAGATGAGACTGACCGTGCAGATAGGAGAGTATGAAATGGATCAGGTTATTTTGGACCTAGGGTCAGATGCGAATGTCCTACCGAAGCAGACTTGGGAGCGGATGGGGAGACCCGCGCTGTAGTAGTCTCCGATTCAGCTAAGGATGGCGAACCAACAGAATATCATCCCCATGGGGCGACTGCAAGGGGTCACTGTAGATATTGAAGGTGCGAGCGCGCTGGCTGATTTTGAAGTAATAGAAATTGTGGATGATAGCAACCCCTACCCTGCACTTATTGGCATTGATTGAGCTACTAATATGAACGGGGTAATCAACCTAAAGAAGCGAAAGATGATATTTGAGAAAAAATCGCTCCGCGTAGTAGTGTGCCTAGATCCTGCTAAAGGATCGCGCTATACTGAACCAGTCCACAATTATGAGAGCGATGACGATGTACACTGTATCTACAAGATAACAACATGAAACCAAGATTGAGTGAATCCCACCGCGGATGGACGAATTACATGGGATCACAAGAGTTCCTGCACCTCAGACTCTAATGAAGAATTAGAGCACTAACAGAATCGGTTACATGAAGTAACTACACTGAGCTGTAACATGGTGACCCATTCATTGCACTGTGTGTTGTCAGAGGTAAGAAATTTGCCCACTTATGATGGCCTGAATGATGTAGATATCTTTTTGGATGCATTTGAGAGGGAGGTACCAGAAAAACAATGCTTCCAGGCGTTGGACTAGGCACTACGCGCTACGCCCGCAAGATGGTGGGGTAGGCACAAGGGAAGCTTTGATGATTGGCACGAATGTAGGAGGATGATGAGAACACGCTTTAGGAAGCTAAGGGTACGAATGACAGACAAGTACGATGGGTAGGATGACCCATGCACGCACTTGGCCAAATGGGCTCAAGCTTATGGAGAGAAGCCCTAACCTAAATGGGTGCACTTGTTCTGTCACACCCTGGACGTCATCTCGATGAATTGGTACGTAGAAATAGAGCTCCGCCATGGTACAGGTGAATGGGATATTTTGTGTGAGGGATTCATAATGACATTCAACTTTGAAGACGGGTTTGACTGTATTGATGAGGCGCTACAAGAGGTAAAAGCAACAATCTTTAGGATACCACAGGATCCTTTGGACCTGATTCAGCCTGATTGGACTACTCAGTTGAGTCACGCGTTGGAATGCTATAACGTAACTGTTGAAGAAGAAGATGAGGATCCGCGAAAGATTAACATCCCTCAAACATAAGGTCACCGCGAGGGTGAAGGACCGCAGATCGAGAATCCTGATATAACCGCGCCATTGAAAACGAAACAAGTAAATATTGTTACGGAGGCAAAGCCCAAATTCGCAAAGATCGGAGATTACTGGGATGACGCGACGGTGGATAAGGTCGCTGAATTGCTCCGCGAATACCAGGATTTATTCCCTACCAAGTTTACGGATCTAAAGGGGATAATTGGGGACCTGGGTATTATGAAGATCACGTTGAATCCCGACGCGAAACTGGTTAAGCAAAGACCTTACCGTCTCAATCCGAAGTATAAGGAGAAGGTCCGCTTAGAGCTAGACAAGATGCTCGCGACAGGGATCATTGAGCCTGTAGAAGAATCTGATTGGGTAAGCCCAATGGTGGTACAAGAGAATAAGCAGAAGGATGAAATAAGGATATGCGTGAATCTCAGAAAGTTGAATGATGCTTGCGTACATGATCCCTTCCCGACTCTGTTCAAAAATGAAGTGTTGGACAATGTAGGTGGCCAGGAAGCATATTCATTCACTGATGGGTTCTCTGGGTACCATCAGATCAAAATCGCACCGAAGGATAGGAGCAAGACAACCTTAGTGACTGAGTGGGGTTGTTTTCAGTACATTGTAATTCCGTTTGGATTGAAGAATGCACCTGCAATTTTCTCGCGCGTAGTCGTTGTTGCGTTCAAGGAATTTATTCATAAGTTCCTGGAAGTATACTTTGATGACTGGATTGTGTTGGGCTGGTGAAACGCCATGTCGCCAGTTTATGCCTGATGCTAGATACTTGTTGAAGATACCAGATCACGCTCAATCTGAAGAAGTGCCTGTTTTGTGTTCCTTTTGGGACCCTGCTGGGTCATGTGGTTTGCAGACAGGGACTGATGGTAGATCCCACAAAGATCGTGGTGATACTGAACTTGGAAGCGCCAAGGAGTGTGAAACAATTGTGCGCTACCCTAGGACATACAGGATATTACAGAAAGTTTATCAAAGGTTATGCCCAGATCATCGTGCCTATGGAGAAGTTATTGAAGAAGGATGTCACATTCTGCTGGAACGAGGACTATAAGAGAAGCTTGGATGTATTGAAAGAAAAGATGGTCACCGCACCGATTCTAGTCTTCCTAGATTGGAAGAAGGAGTTTCATGTACATGTCGATGCGTCATGTATCACACTGGGAGCAGTGCTGACACAGGCTGGTTGAGGAGACTTGGACCATCCTATCGTGTTCACAAGCAGAAGGTTGTCCAAAGCGGAGAAGAACTATTCTACCACCGAGCACGAATGGTTAGCCATGGTATATGCGCTCCAAAAGTTTAGACACTACTTGTTGGGTGGCCATTTTAAGATGTATACAAATCACTCCATGTTGAAATACCTGGTCAATAACCCTGTGTTGGGGGGGAGAATCTGCAGGTGGTTGTTATTGTTCTAGGAGTATGATTTTGAAGTTATTGTGAAGCCTAAACGACTGAATACAGGACCAGACTATTTGTTACACATCGAAATAGGGGAAGAGCCTACTAATTTGGAGGAGGGATTGCTTGACGCGCATCTATTTGCAGTGCGCGTCGCGAATGGTCATTTTGAGGATATTATACACTTCCTAACGACAAAAACTGCCCCGGAAGGATACACTGTCCAGCAGAATAAGGAGTTAGTGGTGCGCGTGGTAGATTTTTCTGTCATTGCTGGGCATTTGTACAAAATGGGGTCAGATGAGATATTGAGACGATATGTACCAGAGCTTGAAAGAAGCAGCATCCTCGCGGACGTTCATGGGGGCACTGCGGGAGGACATTATGCCAGAAGAGCGACCGCGTAGAAGATTCTACGCGCAGGTTTGTGGTGGCCAACCCTCCATCAGGACTCAAAAGCTTACTGTAAAGCGTGTGATGTGTGTCAAAGGACTGGCAGGCCATTGTGAAGGGATGAGATGCCTCTGAATCCACAGATGACATTACGACCCTTTGAGAAATGGGCGATAAATTTTGTGGGACCCATTCAGCCCCAAGGAAAGATGGGAGCAAGGTACATTATCACCGCGACAAAGTATTTGACTCAATGGGCGGAGGCACAACCCGTGAAGGATTGCACAGGTGCGACTGCTGCAAATTTCCTCTTTGAGTATGTACTGATGCGATTTGGCTATCCAAAGATTTTGATGAGTGATCGCGGTACGCACTTTCTTAATGAGACGATCAGCGCGCTGACAGAGGAATTTCAGGGCTATCACGAGAAAAGCACGCCTTATCACCCGCAGGCTAACAGGATGGTGGAAGCATTCAATAAAGTGTTGGAGAACGCGTTGACCAAGGTTTGCAACGCTTAGCGAAGTGATTGGGACTTACACATACCCGCAGTAGTATGGGCCTATCGGACGACATGCAAGAAGTTGACTGGACAAACACCCTTTCGACTTGTCTATGGTGTTGAAGCAATGATGCCCATGGAATATATCGTGCCTAGTTTGCACATAACGGCACTCACGGGTATGACGGATCGCGGAGCTCTAGAAGAAAGGCTAGCACAACTGGCTGAAATTGAGGAAGAGAGATTTCTAGCTAGATTCACTAACAAGTCCAAAAGTAACGCGAAAAAACATGGCAAGATCGACACACTAAGTTGCGCACCTTTAAGGTAGATGACCTGGTTTTGTTATTTGACAACAAGTTTGATAAATTTCCAAGAAAATTCAGAATGCACTAGTTAGGGCCCTATGTCATTAAGGAGATTATCGATAGAGGAGCGTTACAGCTGGTCAAATTGAATGGATATCCCTTCCCAGGAAAGGTGAATGGCAGTCGATTGAAGCCATACACCGATGGTTTGGCCATGTGACTAAATGAAGGTAGCACAGTTTTAACACTCCAGGTAGCTGAAAGGAGGCGCAGGACTATAAACTACACTGCCCAGGTTGGGGGGCTGCGAGATTGGAGGATTGTGCGAAGCAAGGAAGTGTCACAGGGTTCACGACAGCGTGAAGGGAGCTGTGCTACCCAGGGAGAAATCGCGCAAGTCAGCCGGAAAGTGACCGTCATTGTCACTGTTCATGATTTGACTGTAGAAATGTGGCCAAATGGAGCGGGCGGCCGACATTTAAGATGAAATTTATGGGTCAGATCCTTGAAGATCTGCCGCCAATCCGGCATTAATGAACCGAATTTGGGGGGAACGATCGGATTTGAATTCAAAATTCCCTATAAATTACAAATGGTTGTCCAATGAAAAACACTTGCCTTTTTGAGAATTGAGTTGTTGAGCTCTCAGACGCACATGAATCGCGAGCACTACGAACTTTTGATAGCCCATAAAATATTTGAGACATTGTCGAAGGAGACACAGGAGTTCTTGCAGAACATTATGTTGACACTTGCCACCGCTATAGATACCGAAGCAGAGGAGTCGGCGTCGGAAATGGAGATGGAGGCAGAAGTAGTTGCTCTGGAAGTGGTCGAAGTATTAGCAGAAGTCCCTAAATCGCCAAGAACGCCGAGACCAAAGCCCACCCCAACCAAGGAGAACGTGAGGGATAATAAGGGCAAGCAACTTGCAATACTGGTGCGCGCATTTCCAAGAAGAAACCCACCGAAGCCCACTGCACAGGAGAAGGGCAAAGCCATCAATTTAGAGCCGGAGGAAGAAGAACTCGAAGACATTCCGATGGATGATGAGGATGTGGGAGTTGATGTGGAGGAAGTTGAAGCCCAGGGTGCTGACCCTATCACTCAGTTGCCTGAGTATGTCCCTTCGCACAAGAGCAAGGCCAAGGTACCGAAGGATATCGATGAGAGCAAAATGCCCTTGCAAACCCCCTGCTGCCGGATGAGATTTTTTTCGAAGGACTGCGCTTGGGGTAGGTTCCTCTATTGAAACTTGAAGACTGGGACTTGGCTGATCACGAGAAGTTTCCACACCTGGCGACTAAGCAGCGGATGCGTTGCGTCATCGATACAACCACTGGAATGACCGCATTGGAGCCGCGGAGGTGACTTAGAGGCGTCGACAAGGCAAGGTTGCTCAACCTTCTTTGGGTGCCGCACTACAACCGAACCCCGGTTATAGTATCGGTCATCAAGCAGCTGTTGTGCTTGGTGCATGATGGGTGTCTGTGGCTGGAGGAGCCAATACCCATCACGGATAGATTGATTCACAGGATAACGTGATTGCCTTACACAGGAGAGAATTCGGCCATGATATTTAGCGGAAAAGGTGGTGAGCAGGCCCTCATTGAATCCATGAAAGAAAAGTTTAATCGGGTGAAGAAGCAGCGCGAATATGCTATATCCAGCATCTGCGACCCTTCTGTAAAGGTAGCTACGCAAATTTTAGCAGGGAAAGTGATGAGGAAGTGTCGCGTTGATGAGGTGTCAGCGCCTGTCATCGCACTAGCAACCCAGTGCACCGAAGGTGTCTGGTTCAACTGGTCGGACTGCCTTTGCAGAGAGTTCCTCGCAAACTGTTGTGAAGCACAGGAGCTCAGCAAGACGTTCCACTACGCGTGGCTCTTGCTGTTGATTGTGATGGTAGCATGGGAGCTGCTAGAGGACAGTCAATTCCCTTCGGTCATGCCAGACCTCCCAGAAGCAGCAAAGTACGCTGAGCTGTGGGCGACCAAGGACGCGTAGCGAAACAAGGATAGTAAGATCTTCTGGATCTTGATGGAGATGAACATCCGTATGGCCATCAATCACAAACTGCGGTTGTCGCCTACGGTGTACACCAACCTACAGGGCTATGCAGAGTTTAAAGCAGACTTCCACCATGTGTCCATCAGGGCGCGGAAGGACCCTACGCAGAAATGGTATGACTTGCCTTACCTGGCAACGAATGACGCCATTGATGCAGTACTTGATCAATGGCCGGCAGAGTGGCGCGCTACAACAGACTTGGCGGTGGGAGGAAGCAAGTCCGTCGCACAGAGAAAGAAGGAGGAGGCCAAGCTTAAGATGACACAGCTGGCCGAAAAGAGGAAAAAGGAGGCCGCTGACAAGGCCCAAGCAGAGCGCGATGCCGCTCAGCAAACAAGGAAGCAAACAGGTGGAACAGAGTGAAGCTCTAACAAAGGCGCGAGGTTGCCTTCACCTGAGACAGAGGAGGAGACGGACGAGCAGATAGAACAACACGACGCGGACCCACAGGAGACGTTCGCCCGCATAAAGCATCCAAGGGAGAAGGAGAAAGGCGGATCTAGGAAGAAATCAAAGGCTACCAAGACATCACTGGACCCAATCACGCTAACAGAGGGAAATTTGCATGACATCGGTGACACGGTGTGGGATATCACCACGGAGGCCCTGCAACAGTTTGAGCAACAACAACAGATTATCTTGGGGGCTATCTAGACAGGTTTGCAGGAGCTGCAGACCTGTGCATCACAGGTTGGCACGGTGTCTATGAGCCTTGCTATCGACACTTCAGCAGTTGCCGAAATGTTGCGCACAAAGGCCTTCAGTGTGATAGTGTTGCCTGATGGAGCACTGACCACAGAGAACGAAGTTGACAGGCCCACTGTCAGCACCTTAAAGGGAGTAGGGTTGAATCTGGCAGCGCTCCTGGGTGAAGCGCTCCACCTCTTGCAGGATGGAGTGATTGCAGAACTGAGGGCTTGAGAGCACCGCGCCCTCTAGGTGATTAGTGAACAGCGGATCAACAATGAGCAGATGGCAATACAACAAGACTTTTCCATTGTCGCTGTGACCGAGGCGACTAACCAGAACAAGCGCATTATACAGGTCCTTGAGGAGGCATGCCGAATGGTCTCAGAATTGGCCATTCCTGAGGAAGAACCAATCGAGGTGCACGTTCGCAAGTTGGCCATAGGGGTGCGCGATGCTCGGACAGAAATGGCGAAGGTTCAGTTGGAGCTGAACCTGCAGATCACAGAGTTACAGTTGAACGCCCAACGGGCGGAGTTGAAGGAGCAGCGGGCGACCGCTATCACAACAGTAGTAGCGGCGATGGATAGTGCAGTAGTAGACTGCACGCAACTTTTTAAGTAGTCGTTTGAGGTCCTGACAAGCTTGCAAGAGGAACCTAATGTTCAATGACTAGAGACAGAAGCGCGCGAGCTACATCAGCGCTATGATGAGGTCAAGGGCACAACGCGAACCATCGCGCTGACACAAATACTAACAAAGCTGAAAGAGGCCAAGCAGTTGAAAGAACAGGTGGATGCAGCACTGCACAAGGAAGTTGTGATGAAGGCACGACTGAAGCCTTGGCTGGATGAGGCTTACACAGTGACAGGTTCTATTAAGGAAAGCTTGCGACTCTACAAGCGACTCAGCAAAAGCTTCAGGCCGACAGTTCAAGAGCAGTGACCGAGCAAATGGTCAAAGACGCGAAGCAGGCGACAGCTCAGTGCACTGTCGAGGTTGCGGTCATACGGGTCAAGGTGGAAGGTCTTCGCGGTAAGATCTTCGTGCCTACTAAGTGACTCGAGGGCGAGTCATGATGTTTGTGTTGGGGGCTTGTTGGGAACGAGATCCCCCAAGGACAATTTTGGGGCTAAAAGCCCATGTTTTGGGTCGAATTTTGTAATGAACTTGTAAAGTCTCTGCATTTTGTGGTCGCGGAGCGTGAAGGTGTCATGAGTCATAAAGGGTCATCTGCCTTATTTTTGTAAAGTAAAGTCCATTGTAAAAGATCTACCCATGGTCTGCGGACCATGGGATTGTCTAAAAAGAGCTAAGTAAGCTCTAAGTAGTTTAGTAGAGTGATGAGTGGGAATCAGATAGTCATAACTCTAAAGTAGAAGTCTAAGTTTTGGGTCGTGGCATAGGTAGAGGCTCTGCAGCTGAGTGCGCAGAGGCCTAGGGTGGAAGTCCGCAGCTTAGTGCGCGGACCCCTGCCACTGTGTCCGCAGGGTGGATAGAGTTTGTAATCATCTGAAGATATCAATAAAGAGAAGCATTCTACGAATTTTTTGTCTTTGTTTCATGTTAATGCATCTTGACATGTTATGTATGAATTTAATTTATAATGCTTATATGATGCGCGAATGTATGTAATTACATTGGTTAAGTGAACACAAGTAAGAACATCTGTTTACGTGGTGCTAACTGTGATTGTTTAATAAGATAAGTAAAACACTTAAATTAGTTTGGGGAATCTACACGATACGCTGCCCTAGCAGCACGAAAGCACCTGAGCCGCATGTTAGGGCTGCGCGAAGGTCAATCGTACCTTTTCGCGAAGATACTGAAGGGCGGAATAAAGGGCTAACCTGGTAAGCCCTAGAACTACGTGACCTACGTGAAAGTAGGAATATAAGGAATAAACCAACATCACAATCATCTCAGGGTGCGGAAACTTGGTTCCAGCATCCCCCCATACTGCTTCGGGTGAGACTTCGGTCCGCACTCCGCGCGCTGATGCTGAAAGGGCCAGTAGTGTAGGGATTTGTTTGGCTAACGCTGAACTTGGATCAGGCCCCAAAAAGCCAACACTCTCCCTTCTCTCTAAGTGTGTTGCAAATGGAAGTTTCTTTGAACCTCATGGCTCCTGGAACCTTGAGCTCTTCCGTGACCTCATCCATGGCTTTGCTCTATCACACAGTCTTGCCCTCCTCACCGACTAGAACTTTTTCTTCACTCTTTGTTTTGAGGAAGAGTCTGCCTTTCTACTCTGCGATCGACTCCTCCTCATCCTCGTCCTCAAATTCTTGTGATGCCAAGGGTGCTGCCTCTGCGACCTTGTTAGTTGATATTGTTATGCCCTTTGTTTCAAATTTTGATGATAAATGCATCAACCCTTCCTCAAGTTTGGATGGCTCTCGTCAGGCAGTGCCCCCTTTGTCCTTCTGCGATATGGTGAAATCTATTCCTAGAAATCTCTCTTCGGGTTTTTTCCTTCCTCCCATCGCAATACTATGAAATTTGTCACTAGTTCCCATTCTTATGGGATGTTTGTTATGGAAGCTCCTTCGATTAAGGTTCCTTTAGTGGTTGAGGCTTTTTTTGAGGCAAAAAAAAATTCAGAAGCTGGACTGATTTGCAGGTTCAATGGTTTGTGGTTGAGGCTTGTAGACCTTCATTCTTGGATTTCTAAGTAGTGGAAGCCTCTAATATATAATAAATTAAATATTTACCCTCTAGCAAGAGGTTTCCTTATTACAATATTTGACAAAGTTGAAGACCAAACACTTATTTCTAATTTTGGTCCGTGGTTTTGGGAAAGTTTTGGGTTCTCTTTGTAGTCGTGGTACCCCTCCTTCAATCCTCTTATGGCCTCAATCTCGACTGCTCCGGTTTGGGAAAGACTCCCAACCTTCTTTTGCATATGTGGAACCTAGCTTCTTTGACTGCAAATCGTAAATATTTAGGCAAATTCTATTGTCGAAGTGAAGACGCAAAATATTACATGAAGCCCACATATGCTCGCATTTGTGTGGAAATGGATTTCAATAAATAATTTCCTACTGAGATTTAACAGGTATTGGGTATTTATGGGTGCAAAGTCAGGATTACGAAAACATATATTTCCATTGTAGAGCTTGTTATGAGACTGGGCATTCCCTAAAAAATTGTCCCAAAGCTAGGAAGAATAAACAAAGAAAATAAGTTGAAAACCAAGATGGTGGGATGGCGCCAAATTTGATCATTATTCAATTTCTAAGGAGGATCCTCCTCCAGTTAGTTGCAATGAGGATAAATTGCAAAGTGACAAAAAAAAAATCAGAGTCCAATTTTGACCCCCTTAGAGACCAAGTTTCAACAGTTAATCAAGTAAAAATAAGCAACAATGTGGAAGTTCTTGCCATGTGTTCGCAGTGTTGATGTTGTGTTATCTACCAAAACACTAGTGTGCAATGGCCACTAAAGAGAGCTGCCAAAAAATGATATCTGATGCTAAGATAATACCTTTAGTCGGAGATAACCACTAGAGAAAGGGGAGCTCCATTAGCTGGTCGAGAAATGTTAGGAGGTGAAGTAATATTAACTGGTTGAACATTAATAACTCCAAGAGTGTCAGTGATGTTCTCAGGGTCAGAATCTGAATCTGACACAACGTACTTCTCCACCCTTTGCAGATGTATGAGAATGTCATCTAGACAACACCGAATGCTCTTGAGGAGGCATTTTATGTCCTCTTGACTTGCAAACACTTTGTAATCATCCACTTGTTTGTCTCAAATCACCAAACGAAACAAGGTTTCCAACTATTGGTAACCTACAACAGAATGTGTAATAGCCTTTGGTTGATTTCCATGTAAATAAAATAAGACCAAGGTCATGGGACATGTATTCCAAGCTGAATGTTGGGAAAAACATAGTGATGGGTACCACTTGTGATTAATTAATGGCTATGGGAATTGGCAAATGCTAACCTAAAAAGGTGGCACAGATCATGGGACCGCATGCTCGGAATCGAGGATTTTAAGTCAAAATCATCGGCAGCTAGGCTTATGACTGCGTTTATAGCCTCATAATTGCATGCATGCCTTGTTGTTGGTGTTGGTGCACTTGTGGACCCGGGGCAAAGAAAAAGGGTTCTAGCTTAGGGTTTGGTCACCTTGGGTGGTTGTTCAACCCTTGAGTGACCTGTAGGATGTCAGTATGTGGTCGGTTTGTTGACCCTACTTCCTTAACTGGAACTAGAAGGTCGGGTCAGGTCATAGTGACACTCATTTCATGTTTACCCTAGAAAACTTGTGAAATTGGGTAAATGTGGAAGGGGTGGTTACAAATGTAAGAAATGCAACTTCCTTTTTTTCTGAATTTTTCGGGGTCGAGAATCCATTTGAATTCTTGATTACCCACTTCGGAGTATGAGAAGTAAGCTTTATCAACAAAATCACGAGATTCAAGTTGTTAGATCTCCTTTCTGATTTCTAGAGGGATTGATTCAAACAAGGTTGCCATTGAATTCCATCAGATTAGTTGCCTAGGTTGTTGTTGTAATATAAACTATTGGATTGAAAGATCAATAAATATAATGAAAAACATTATACACTATATAAAATGTATTTAATAATGTTGCTATTGGATTGTCAACTATTGGATCTAAATTTATTTTAGATTCAATGGTATATATCCCAACAACAACATCATTAAATGCATTATTACTGAGTGCATATTGCTTGTCGAATATAAATGTTACTAAAAGTTAATGCAATGTGAGACATTTATATTTATATCATGGCCACATGTGGTTAACAATTTTGAAAATGACAAGGCCAAATTCATTATCATATACATTCATAATGATCACCTTTAAAAAGAAGGATAAAATAAATATAAATGTTATTTTATTATATTAATGTAAATTTATCTTATTTTTAAGTTTTTACACATTTTATTAACTTCAATCAAATACAATATGCACAATTTAGTGTATCATATACTTTGAAATCTCAAAACATGATTGGATTCAAGAAGATTGGAAGGACAAAACATACACAAAAGCAAAGAAGGTGGTGAGATTTGAACTTTACCCCAATGAAGCACCAACGTTCTAGTGGTAGAGTTGTTATTATGTGTTTGTTAGGCAAGGAAGATGAATAATAATGGTGTTTGTCGAAGGACAAATAAGAAATATGATGAAAATGAGGTGGTGGTGGATGTAGTGTGCATGTGCCTATGTTTACTATCATGATGTTGTTGTTGCCATTTCGAGTCTATTAAGGTTATCTACATAGCAATTCATTACATATAAATTGAAGGTTTGCTTTATTTTCTTTCTTTACACGTAAAGTCATCCAATATAAAGAAAAATTGTTAGAGTCACACCCTAAATCCCTAGTTAGCATATAGGTTGTAAGTTGTAACTTAATTATTGTGGTCATCCCTATTAAATAAGGCCCATTAGTTATTGAAATGTGTAATCGATAGATGCATGGTGGCCTCATTAAAGAAGGTCAACTGGTTAGTTGTTGTAGCCTCATTAATTAAGGTCCATTAGGTGTTAGGTTTTTGGTAAGTAAAAATTTATTTATAGTGGTAGAAGTTATGTAATAAGGTGCCAACTGATTATTATGTATTGGAGCTATGCCCAATTAGAGGTCACCCCTTTAAAAATGCAAGTGAAAATTGCTTCCTGTTCAAGATATCAATAAAGTTTGATTATCGTTGTTGTCTCAATACTTTAGTTGTATTGTGTTTTCTTTTCATAGTTGCATTTTGTTTATATTGGTTTGAGTTGTCAATTTCAACTATTGAGGAACACTACAAGTAGTATCAAAGCACTTTCTTGTGCTAGCATATGCCTGAAATTTTAAAAATGTTTTATAGGCTAGAGACATGTTCCAACATCTTTAAACAAAACGATACACCATTAAGTACATAAAACTATAACTGGGAAAGCATACCTACAAGGAATACAAGTGGAGTCACCTACTTAGACATCCCTATACACCTTTATTGGCATCTCTTCAAGTAGCACCACATAACATGCAATCTACCTATAGGTTCAATCTTCCACATACCTTTGGGCATATCAAAACCCCCAAGTTCACTCGAATCTGTCCTTATGTAAGACTTTGATTATCTTGTTGCTATAATACATTAGGAACATCACTTGAGGAGACCAATCTCATGTACTAGGGAAATAGGTACTATCACTAAGAGTACAACTTATCCTTCTTAGATGGTGTTATGAAATTCAATTGAGTACTATTGTTGGAAACCCCTAGGTATATTAGAGAGATATAGTGCTTGACACTCCTTCGTTTGTAGGACCCTAAAAACCTAACCTCTACAAAACATACAACTAAAAAACCAATTTGGTTGGAATACCAAAAATTTCATCACAATATTACTAAGACAAGAGTAATAGTCTGGTTATACTTGAGAAAAAAAAGGTTTGGGGCTAGCCAACACCATTATGGAAGACCTATCTCAAAATATTCCTTAAGCAATATTAATCACATTGGTTTAGCTCTCAAGTAACATGTTTTTTGTGGGTCTATCAATACAATTGCATGAGACCTCTCTTAAAAAACTCCTCTCATGATATTATTCACATTGATATAACTCTTGGATAACTTCTTTGGTGGTCCTCATGATGGTCCTATGACCCACGCTCACAACATGTCAACTATGGAGGACATAAAGAAAGCAATTTAGACCCACCCTTAAATGAAGGACCAACTTCAAACCCACATGAGTAATTCAATGGGTAACTCTCACTTTGTTTTCATAAACATGACAAGTTCAAGGATAAGCATGATGATGATGAAGATTCCTCTCATGAAGGCTCTCATAAGGGTAAACATGTTGATGATGAAGATTTCATGGGTGACAACTATGATAATGGCAATTGATTTCCCAATTGTTCCTATAATATGTTATCTCAATTACCTAAAGTTGATAATGACAATTGCTTTCCCGATTCTTCCACTGTTTTACCTAACCCTATGAACTATGAGGCTTCAAGGTTAATCTTTCTAAATTAATTATTTATGTGGCATGCCATATTCAATGACCCTTTCCCTTTTAAGTTAGGGTTATAAGCAATGATAATTACATGAGGTATTATTCATGAAATAAATAAACAAATAACAAAAGTTTCCCACAAAATTTTCTTTAGAGAAAATAAAAGTCCTTGTTTTAGATAAATAAGGACATTTTTCATTTTTTTCCTTGGGAAAAAATCATAATTTTATTGCACAAGGAACAAAATTACATTTTGCAGATGCTTAAAGAATTCGGGAAAATCAAGACCATAGTCTTGTAAGAAAAATAAATTGTTTGTTGACCCGAAAAATAAAATACAATAACTGACAAAATAAGTGTTATAATAATTGCTTAAATTCTCCTTCTTTCCCTTCTTTCTTTGCACTTTCTGCCAACCCCCTGATGATGTATCTACAAGTATTACTGCCAACTTTGTCACATTCACCACAGGGGGTTGTTCTTTATCAGAATCAAAGCTTTTTGACATGTGCTCTTTTTGTCCCTGGTATCCCATCACTTTAAGTGTTAGCGTGCATTTTGTACGAGGATCGTGATTTGTCTCTATATCTTGCAATTCTTGCATATGTTGTGATTTTGAAACTATATTCTGGGTGTTTATATCATATTTAGAGTGGGAGTCTTCCTTGATCTTGTCTTCCTCATCCTCCGACAAAATGTGTTCATATGGCTGCCAACTTTTGGATTTACAAAACTACCCCTTCTTGTTTTTTGGAATTTTTTTTTGCCTATGGGAAAGAATCCTACAAATACCCTGTTTGAAAACATGAACAATATATGAAGGTTGTGTTTTCATAATCTAAAGTCTAGATCCATTGGAAAGATCCATGATTCAACAAAATACCACCCGGGAGACCTTTACACAGATCTATTTCCGCACATAGATGAGCAAAGATAAATAATCCTTGTTGTAATCGTCCACTATTTATCTTTATGAACTTTCCTGGAGAATTCCCAATATACTCAATGACCTTTTGATGCTAAAAAGGAAGAGGAGATGTGGCAACCTAACCCATACTGACATTTTTGTTACAACCATGTTAGAGGGATCAAATTCGAAAACCATGGAGTGAGGAAGAGCCTCACTCCACCCCAAAACAAGGGCCCATCCACCATGCATTTGACATAATCTTCCTGGGAATCAAACTATACAATGAAAAATCCTTTGGAACATAAACAAATATCACAACTTTTTGTTCAGGTTGTAAAGATCCATTGATGCAATGCTTCTTACTTGTCCAAAATCCATTGAATCTGTAGATGACAACCCTAGCTTGTAAGAATGTGAAGAGATTCTTTACCTCTACACTGTTTATTTCCAAAGCAAGAATTTCCTCCATCTTCTCTACAATGTATGGTCTTAGAAGAGCTTAAGTTTGGATTGTTGGGATGGGCTCTTTACCACATGCAACATCCTTGTATGAGGCTGAAGTAGACGACCTTCTAAAGCCCATTGCTCCCCCATGCAATCTTAAGACTAAAAATAGAAACAAATTCTTGGAGATATTGTATGCACTCAATTGACAAAAGTCCAATAGTTGTTTTCCCTCATATATAAGACATTGAGAGACTACAGAAATTCTGAGATGTTATTTCAATATCTACTTTAAATCCTTCACCTTGGCATCCACATGAACTTAGATTGACATATATTTTCCACTAAGGGTTTTAAAAAAAAATTGAAGCCCTTGCATGTAGTTTGGGCTTTTTTGTGTTGTCCATTTCCCCCATAGAAGGGGGATCTTGAGGGATCTTCTACAGATCTGCTTCTTTCCAAGTGGATTTATGAAGTAGGGAGTCAATATCTTCCTTGTTAAGAGAGGTCGGGTCACCGCATTTGATGACCTTATTGTGCAGGACAATGGTGACAATCTTGGGCATTGTGGAGTTCAAATCATAAGCAATGGCTCCACCTGCCACTCCAAGAGATAGAGCGCCCTCGAATGCAGCAATTCTTGTGCCTTTACTAGTGGCTCCCATGGTGTATCCCTTATCAAGCCCCAAAAATTGATTCTCGCCTCCAAATATCACATGCGTAGGAGGAACATCGCCTGCATTTGCTTCAACAGCCATACGAACCCTAACCTTGAAATTTTTGTGCCTTTTGCATTTATTCCTGCCCGGCAATCAATTCGAATGATAAGATGAGGGTAAGAACATAAACGTCGCAAAGGAGGAGGCTGACGAGTTTCATTGCCTTAAGAGCATAAGTGCAAGAGCTAGAAACACCATTGTTTCTTCTCTTCAACAAGGACGTTTTTTTATTAAAAGTAAATATTTATTTATTTATTTTTAGCTACATAAAGTGAGAAAAGGAAAAGTTTAGAAAACAATCACTCTCTACAATTTTTTAATTGTTATATTAATAGAGAGTGGACACCACAATGTGGGATAAATAATATTCAAAGCATGATGTTGTTTTAGAGAATATTGGTTCTAAATCTAGTTGAAAGTATGCCTGAAATCTAAGTTTTACCTTCATGAAAAGAGCTTTGTCCAAAAAACTTGACCCTTGAAAAATTTAACATATTTTAAAATGACTTAAATCATTGATTTTTTTAAAAACAAATATACATAAATAAAATTTCTAAAAAAATGAAACTCATTAAAATCAAATAATTTAAATACTTCATATCAAATATCAATTATTACCTCTAATAAAACTTATATATTATTACAAACCAATCTTTACAAATAAATATCAATATATTTTTATAAATAAATTTCTATATATTTTGAAAATCATAACACACTACTGTTTATTTAGCTCCTATTTAACTAAGAGCTATGATCTAATTGTTCATCTTGTCTTGATGATGAACCACATTGGTTGGTTGAAAACGCGTCAACCTCATTCTACCAATGTGATTTCTTCCAAAAATGTTCAAATAATCAAAATATAGATCACAAAAACTTGAATTTAATTAACACTACTATCTATTTAATATATATAATTAATATCAAATTTTATAACTATTTGGTAACCTCATTTATTTATTTTCTTCGATATAATAACTTCAGAGAAAAAAACATATCATTTTTTGTTTTTTATTCGATGTACATAACATGAAAAGGGAACATGCCTAAAGCACATTTAATTTTCTTTTATTTAAGGTATATAAATTAAAAAAAGGGGCCTACCTTATAGATATTTTGTTTTGGAAATGACAAAAGTGAGCATATAACTTAAGAAGACTTATTTTTCTTTTATTCAATGTATAATATGAAAAGAAAATATACCACTTAAGGATATTTATTTTCCTTTTATTCGATGTAGATAACTGTTGGACACCTAATCCTAATGGGTTAGCGTGGAAGTTGAATGGACAAAGTAGTCCAAGAGACCTTGGGATCTGAATCCCAAGAGTCACAACATTGTATTATAAATGTACATCTCCTGTTAATAAAAAATGTACTGAATGATTTATCTTTCACATCTATTCTATGTTTTCCATGTGAGTTTAACATGGTATCAGAGCCACTTGTTTTTCTGTGGCCTGTTATGTGCATGTCAGTCCTGGCCCTCTTCCATATTCTTTTCCAACACTCCTGACATGCTGCCGCTGCCTTATAACGCCTCTGTCATCAACGCCGCTGGAGACTGCGCCCTCTGTCCTTCTAGATGACTGTCCTGAGCGCCTCTGGAGACTGCGCCCTCAGATCATAAGTAATTGGTATGCGTTTTGATATTGAATGTATTTCCTGAGCGTGAGCGTTGATGCGTTTTTTATCTGAGCGTATTGATGAATGCATAGAAGCGTTGTAAAATATTCAACAGAACACATTGCGTTGCTTTGTTCTGAATCCCACCTCCTGTCCACCTGCGTTCGGGCCACAATCATACCACAATCCACATACTCTGCTGCAAACAAATTTTCAGTCCCACTTCGGTTTCCTGGCATCATACCGCCTCACCGATTCGGCTTTCCTTCTCGCATCGCCTCACCTTGAGAAACACATGAAGACTGCGTTGTATTGAGTTTTAATTTCTGCGTCTTAAGTTCGTTTACAGGTCGACTAAAAGCGTAGGGTTTACTTTAAATGTTGAACGCGCACAGGTGCTATTTTTAGCAGTTATAAAATAGCATTATTCGTGTTGATTATGGTGGACAGTGCAGAGCTCTTCTCGGATACAAACAAGGAGAATTATGCCTAGCAGGCACTCGTAACTTTAAGGGGGACCGTGATACTTACGGGGATAGGAACGCGACTAGGAGGGCGATGAATCTTTCTTTTTGTCCAGCTGATTTAGCCTTTTAAAAAAATTGGTTTGGTGGGGTAGCATCATTGTCAGACAGAGTTCGAATTTGGAGAGTGAGCAGTGTAAACGTAAAATCTGTATGACCTACCTCCCGCGGCCTTTCAAAACTGAGTTTGGTGAAAGAATAACTGCTTGTGTTTGAATGGTATGATGATTGCGTTTTATTGAAGGACGAATGCCGAAAAAAGAACGCCCCCAGAAGCAAAAAAAAAAACTCTACATCGGTTCTTCAAGCAACAATCCAGGGACTTTCTATCACCAACGCGATCGCCTAAAATAATTTAAAGATTTATATGAGTTTGTATTGCAGAGATTTGCTATGAATTGCGTCTTCCTGTCTCTGCTGCTGGTTAGAGGTGATTGCATGATAATCATTGGGCGCCTCTTTGGATTGAAATGGGTTTAAGAATTTTCTTTAAAGTGTTTTGACAAAGACGCGCTTGGAGCCTGCTTGCACCTGCATTGCAAATAGTGTACTTATTTTGACTTTGGCGCCAGATCGGAAGGGTTTCTTTTTCCTTTAAAATAGCTTGGAAGCTACACACGGTCTTGTCCCCTTGAAACTCATGATATGCAGTGGGACATACCACAGTGAGAATAAAAACCCCTGGACGGCTTAACAGTCTGTTGACCCACCAATAAGCCAACACTCCATTGGCTTTAACTGGATTTTCGATCTGGTGTTCATTGGACCAACTGGTTGGAACAGTTGGAGGGATGACCAGCGTCCGGAGGTCCCGTGGAAGCTTCTTCCTCCATAGCGCTCATGGTTGTTCAATCTTCCACCAGCAAAAGAATGACATATAGGAAAGTTCCTCCGCCACAACTGCCGCAGTGATATTAGGGACCACATCATCCTTCTTGAGTGGTTTTGATTTGATGATTCCCTTCTTTGACCCGAGGATATATTTTGGGCTGATATTCCAGTATGATGTTTTTGATACAGAAAACTGATTTCTTCAGGGGCCTTGCCTTGCAGGTTGGAGATATATAGTAATTTCCTCAAAAGACAGTTAAACTAGGAAAGTGGTTTTCAGGATTTCACAGAACAGAGAGTGTATTTAATGTTTCGCTAGCCCATGGGGCTAGATTCAAAAGCAAGCATTCCAATTGTAAAAATCTGCTGGATAAAATTAAAAAAAAAAAACGAGCTTCCTGTGGAACAAAGGCATCGAATCTTTCATCTCCGCTGAAAGTCGTGGTATGTCTGTGTTGGAGATTACATTTTGTGTTTGTACAAGTTCTTTTTGAAGGATGAAAACCTTGAATGTTATGCCTCTCTTTAAAATCCGTGAATTCCATGACATATGTTAACGGTGTGCTGGAGGATGGTATATTGGCTCATATATAAGAAGACTGTGCGTTGCATGACTCTGCATACGTATATTTGTTTTGTAAGTTGGTTTTTGTGTTGAAGCCATTATATGCGTTGGTAAATAGCGTTGAATGCCATATTAAATTCCTTGCCATATTATGTTGAATTTTGGATAAGTGCATTGAGTTTTTGGAACTGGAATCAAAACTTTGGGTCAACTTTCAGCAGAAACACATAAATATCAACCTAGAGCTGATAGAGCAGAAAAGCAGTGCTACCAATTTCTGCCAGTGGTTGATGTGCATCTCTAGCGTCTTGCTCAGATATTATTTTTCTGCATTGAGTAGTAATCAGTTTGTTAAGGTGTAAATCAGACATTGAAGAAGAAAATGGCCAGAACTAGTGAAGTATTACAGCTCCTTAAAACTCTGATATTATCTACTGTTGATGACACATTACAAATTAGCAAAGACACTCTTTGTGACATTCAGACCTGCCTGCATGATGCACAAGAAAAGATCGAATTTTTACAGCTTGAATCTCAGCTACAGCAAGAAGAGCTACATCAAAATAGACACCATTCTGAACCTGTTTTTGTTCAGAACATTGAGACAACCACCCATCAGCAGCATGTTAATAATGTTACCGTTCATTCAAACAAAGCAGCAATTGTACATGCAGATGCAGAAACTCAGTCTGCACTTCCCAAGCCCATCATCAGACCTTGGGAACAGCTTGTCCACAACAAGCGCAAAACTGGTCTTGGATATGACAAGGACTTGTCCTTTCATATTCCAGACTACTCAAAGCCCATTCAGTTTCAGAGTGCTGGATTCATTTATGACAGTTCAGCTTCAGCTGTTCCAGATTCTGCCCCTCTTCCACAGCAACAACAACAACAAAAACAACAGATCGTGAAATGCCAACACTGTGATCGAGTTGGCCATCTGAAAGATCACTGTTTTGATCTTCATCCATGTAAGCACTGTCATAAAACCAGCCATTCTTCACACAGATGCTTCAGAAATAAACGTCCTGCAAGAACAAAGATTCATCTTGGATGGATCGCTTCTTGGCAATGGGCATCAACAGCCAAGAAGATATTCCAAACGCATGTTAGAACTTGTTCTAGAGTATTGAACAGTCTTGCAGTTGAGTTTTCTCCATCTTCTCACCTTGTACCTGACAGGGGGGGAAATGATGGTCATCTACAAGCTTCAAAGCCACATCAAGCGAGCCTGAGCCACAACCTGCCACACCAATTTCAGAGTTGTAGCCAGCGACAAAGATGCCTGAACATGCCTTCAGTTGGCAATCTAGAACACTTCCTCTAGCAGAAGACTCCAGCTTCTTGCCAGTTTTGGAAGAGTTCCAGGAATTACAGAGTTGTTGGTCATCCTTAAACCATCACAGATTGAGAACACTTCCTCTAGCAGAAGACACCAGCTTCTTGCCAGTTTTGGAAGAGTTCAGGAATTGCATTAAGCATTCCAGAGTTGTTGGTTATCCTTAAACCATCACAGGTTGAGACTTCCCTTTTCAGGTTGAAGTTTTACCTTTTATGCGGGGTGAGACCTCCCTTTTATGGTTGAAGGTTTCCCTCTTTAAAACAATAGGATCACTTCCTCTAGCAGAAAACTTCAGTTTCTTGCCAGTTTTGGAAGAGTTCCGGGAACTGCACTAAGCGTTCCAGTGTTGGTGGTCATCCTTAAACCACCGCCCTTTATACCAACATTTCATAGAGCACAATCAGCCTAGTGCTGCCATGCATCTTTTGCACATTTTGTATTACAGCTCTCTTCTTGGACTCATACATAACCCTTCGGATTAAGGGGGGGAATGTTGGACACCTAATCCTAATGGGTTAGCGTGGAAGTTGAATGGACAAAGCAGTCCAAGAGACCTTGGGATCTGAATCCCAAAAGTCACAACATTGTATTATAAATGTACATCTCCTGTTAATAAAAAATGTACTGAATGATTTATCTTTCACATCTATTCTATGTTTTCCATGTGAGTTTAACAATAACATTGAAACGGGAACCTGCATTATGGATACTTATTTTTATATAGCAAAACGACAATATTATGTCTCTATTTGAAAAAAAAAATTAGATTATTTTTTTGCATTTTTTAATGAGGGCAGTTGACATGACATAGCATGAAAACAAAACTCACGTGTTTCTATCAATAAGTATAAAGATAAATATTACGTACTTCGTAGTAATTAAATAGTAAAGATAAATATTATGCACTTAGTAATATATTGTTGTTGTAATGTGGTTTATTGGATTTGAAAATTAATAACTATAACGAATAACATTATACACCTAACAAATAAACGATGTTGTTTTTGGAATGTCAATTTCTGGATCGAAAATTATTTTTGGATTCAAGGGTATATATCCAAAAATAATAATGCAATGCAAAAAAAATATTTTTATATTATGGCCATGAGTATCTAATAATTTTGAAAATGACAAAGACAAAATTCATTATCATACACATTCAGGGTAGTAAGTTATATATATATATAATTTTTAATTTTAAAAATATTTTAATAATTTCAATAGAATACAATATGTATAATTTAGAGAATTTAAGAAGATTATAAGGAAAGAAATACATACAAAAGTAAAGAAGGTGGTGAGATTTGAGCATTGCCTCAATGAAGCACCAACTTTTTAGTGGTAGAATTGTTATTGTGTTTACTAGTGGTAGAATTGTTATTGTGTTTATTAAGCAGGGAAGATGAATAATAATGATGTTTGTTGGAGGAAAAATAAGAAATATGATGATAATGAGGGGGTGGTGGATGCCTATGTTTATTATCATGATGTTGTTGTTGCCATTTGACATCTCTTAAGGTCATCCACATAGCAATTGATTCCATATAAATTGAAGGTGTGCATTATTTTCTTTCTTTACATGTAAAGTCATTCAATACAAAGAAAAATGATTAGCATCCCACCCTAACTCCCTAGTTAACATATAGGTTGTTGCTTAATTTATTGTGGTCATCTCTATTAAATAAGACCCATTATGTATTTAAGTGTGTAATCAACAAATGTATGGTGCCCTTATTAAAGAAGGTCAACTAGTTAGTTGTTGTAGCCTCATTAATGAAGGTCCACTAGATGTTAGTTTTTGGTAAGTGAAAATTTATTTCTATTGCTAGAAGCTATGTAATAAGATGTCAACTTATTATTATTGTATTAGTGTCATTCTCAAATAGAGGTCACCCCCTTAAAAAGGAAAGTGAAAATTGCTTCCTATTCAAGATATAAATAAGGTTTGATTATCATTCTTATCTTAATACTTTAGTTTTATTGTATTTTCTGTTCATAGTTACATTTTATTTATTGCTCTGAGTTTTCCATTTCAACTATTGAGGAACACTATAATTAGTATCAAAGTACTTTCTTGTGCTAGCATATGCTTGGAAATTTAAAAATGTTTTATAGGCTAGAGACATGTTCCAAGGACTTTAAACAAAACAACAAATCAGTTGAGGACATAAAACTACAACTGGGAAAGCATACCTACAAGGAATATAAGTGGAGTTGCCTAATTACACATCCATGCACACCTTTGTTGGTGTCCCTTCAAGTAGTACCACATCATATAAAATCTACCTATATGTTAAATCTTCCACATATGTTTGGGCATATCGAAACCCCCCAAGTTCACCCGAAGCTCTCCTTATGTAAGCCTCATGATATTTTGTTTCTATGGTACATTGAGAACATTGCTTGAGGAGACCAATCTCATGCATTAGGGAAATAGGTACTACAAATAAGAGTATGAGTTATCCTCCATAGTTGGTGTTATGAAAGATTCAATTGAGTACTATTGTTAGAAACCCCCAAATATATTAGAGTGATATAGTGCTTGACACTCCTTTGTTTATAGGACCCTAAAAACCTAGCCTCTACAAAACATGCAACTAAAAATCCAATTTTGTTGGAATATCAAGAATTTGTGAATTATGTCATCACAATGTTAATTAGACAAAAGTAATAGTCTAGTAATACTCAAAAAAGGGTTTGGGGCTAGCCAACCCCATTATGGGATACCTATCTCAAAAGAATCTTATGCAATACTAACAACATTGGTTTAACTCTCAAGTAACCTTTTTTTTGTGGGCCTATCAATGCAATTCTTTGAGACCTCTCTTAAAAGACTCCTCTAATGATATTAATCACATTAACATAACTCTTGGATAACTTCTTTGGTGGTCCTCATGGTCCTATGACCCAAACTCACAACATGTCAGTTATCAAGGAGATAAAGATAACAATCTAGACCCTTCCCTAAATGAAGGACCAACTTCAAACCCACGAGTAATTCAATGTCTCACATTGTTTTCATAGACATGACAAGTTCAAGGGTAAGCATGATGATGATGAACATTCCTCTCATGATTACTTTCATAAGGGTAAACATGTTGATTATGAATATTTCATGGGTGACAACTATGATAATGACAATTGCTTTCCTGATTGTTCCTACAATGTGCTACCTTGATTACCTAAGGTTGATTGAAGAAAGTTTGATGGGTTCAATACAATAAGTTGGGTTGACCAAAAGGAACACTACTTTTCCCCACATGCTATAAAGGATGATCCATTGAAACTCAATTAGGATTCCTATATTTGGATGAAGAATGGTGAAAGAATGTTGCTAGTGGTGATAATAACATATGAAAGTCTCATAGGATATATTGCATGGAAATAGTTTGTGAAAGCCCTTTTTTGTCACCTTATAAGGATGCTAATTTTGTGAGACAGGTTACCACATTTCATCAAATAGGGCATAGTATAAGAATATATTGATGCTTTTGAGTGCTTGGTAATTAGAACTAAAAACTTCATTGTTGGTTTTTTCAAGCAATGTTTTATCAGTGGTCTTAAGGAGAAAATAAAAGGCCATGTTGAGATGAATCACCCAACTACTTGGTTGGAGACCTCTCAGCTCATTCATCATGTAGAAATTGTGGTATGCCCAATCCAAATTCCCAAGCATTGATCCAAGCTAATATAAAATGTTGTAGCTCCTCCACAACCTATTCCATCCTTCAAGTTCCACAAGCTAACATGAGCTGAAATAATGGAATGTAAACTCAAGGGTCTTTGCTACCACTATGATGAAAAATATTTCCTAGGGCATAAATGTAAGGAACATAAATTATTTATGGTCATCTCTAAAGGCATTTTTTATGATGAATCTAATGTGGTGCCTCTATAGGAAATCACTCCCCATGTGGAGGATGTTCTCACTCCAAAGTAACATGGTGAAGAACCTTAAATCTCTCTTCATGCCTTGACTTGCATTTCTTTTCCTCAAACATTACAGTCATTTGACTATTTTTGTCCCTAATGAAAACACCTTACAAAAAACCCTCAAAGTACTTCCCCATGATCTATGGATGGCAAGCAGGGTAAATAATTGGACCTAATTACAAAGTCTAACCTTGAGGCGATCAATAGAGTTGAACCCATGGCCTCCCCAACTTTGGTGGAGATATCTTATGGCTCAAGACCACTGATATTAACCCTCAAGGCGAAATTTGGTCAACCGTATCAAGCACGAGAAAGTAATTGTCTTAATAAAGATCGATAGCAATGGAAATTTCATTCATTAATGCATTTCCAAGTAAACACATCGTTATATCCATGTAGTTAACAACTTCCAAATTATGATTGCAAATGAGTGATCTATGAAATATCGTAACAAGTGTGAAAATGTGAACTTTAAATGGGTGATTATTGCTTGAAAACTCACACGTTCAAATGGGTAGCTATAATATTGTTTTGGGTGCTAAATGGTTGAGAATATTAGGTCTCATCACTATGGATTTCCTAGAATTATCAATGAGTTTTGAGAAGG
Source organism: Pinus tabuliformis (assembly GCA_031772625.1). Lineage (NCBI taxonomy): Eukaryota > Viridiplantae > Streptophyta > Pinopsida > Pinales > Pinaceae > Pinus > Pinus tabuliformis. The sequence goes on from CM062807.1 coordinate 736,685,083, forward strand.
GTGAGCATTACTACACCCTGAAAGGTCTCGAAGAGGGCTCTCCAAAAATAGTTAGTTCCTAATTGTTGGAAAAGCTCTCAAAGAAGGGCCATTTATACATTTTTGGATAATTCCATGCTATTCAAGTCTTTGAGGATGAGCCCTCTTAGTCAATTCATTCTAACTTGTAGTAAGTTTATGACAAATACCACTAGATCTTCAAACTCCCCCAAGGAATACCATTCTCATGTGGTGAGCATGATCATAGTATCCCACTAATCTTGGGTAGCCAACTACCTGATGTGTGCATGTATTGTCATGACCTTTATGCGTAGAAAATGAAATTAAAAAGGATCATTCAAGCACTAATAGCAGTAGATGTATATGTCCTAGAAGTTGTCCATATCCCTACTCAATCCTCATCGTTCTTACAAGAAGGAAATCAACACACGTGTCCTAACTTTTTTGTTCTTAACAAATTCAACATTAAAGATAAATTTCTCATTCCGGTCATTGAAAACCTTTAATATGAATTACCCAAAATTCAACTCTTCACTAAACATAATCTTCATTGTAACTATCACCAAAATTAGAATGAAGGAAGTTGATATTCTTAAAATTGATTTATGCACGTGTGAAGATTATTATCCATTGTCTTTTGGGCTCTATAATGCACCCTCCACTTTTCATAGTGTACAAATAAATTCTTTCAACTCAATATGTGCCATTTTCTTCTTGTAACAGTAGGTGTATATGTCCTAGAAGTTGTCCATATCCCTGCTCAATCATCACGGTTCTTATAAGAAGGAAATCAACACATGTGTCCTAGCTTTTGTGTTCTTAACAAATTCAACATTAAAGATAAATTTCTCATTCTGGTCATTGAAAACCTTTAATATGAACTACCCAAAATTCAACTCTTCACTAAACATAATCTCCATTCTAACTATCACCAAATTGAAATGAAGGAAAATGATATTCTTAAAATTGATTTACGCACGTGTGAAGGTTATTATCAGTTGTCTTTTGGGCTTTGTAATACACCCTCCACTTTTCTTAGTGTATGAATAAATTCTTTCAACTCAATCTGTGCCTTTTTCTTCTTATTTTCTTTGATAATATCTTCGTATACAACGAAAATTGGAATATGCATGTGGTCCAAATGAAACAGGTCTTCCAAATCCTCTACAATCACCAAATATTAATAAAAATAAATCAAATGTGCTTTTAGTGGCTCAAAATTTGTATATTTGGGGTACATTGTAACTTGGGAGAGAGTGCATGTTGATACTAAGAAAATTGAGGAGATGAAAGATTAGCGTCACTTGAAAGCTCTCAAAAGCTTGTGGGGCTTCCTTGCCTCACTAGTTACTACCAGAAGTTTTTAAAAAACTATGGTAAAATTGTTTAGTTCCCCTTACCACCATTGTTGAAGAAAAATGCCTTTAGATGTAATAACACTCAAATAGAAAATTTAGCCTTTAAAAGAAGATAGGCCTACTACTCTTATCCTACCCATGCTTGACTTTACTAATACTTTTACCCTGGAATGTGATGCTTCCGACGAAGGCACTGTGGTAGTGTTAATGCAAGAGGGGTTCCCTTTGGCCTTCATTAGAGAGCAATTGTGTGATAGAAACTTAGGAAACTCCACCTATGAAAATGAAATGATAGCTATTTTTTATGCAATTGTTATGTTGTGTCCTTACCTAATGTGGTGTTGTTTCAAGATTAAAACAAACCATTGCAATTTGAATTTTTTCTTGGAATATAGAATATTCTCCATACAATAGCATAAGTAGATCACTGAAATGTTATGTTATGATTATGATATCATCTACAAGAAGAGCAAGGAATGCATGATTGTGGTTTATGCTCTTTCTATGTAATATGAAAAGGAAGGCTCCTTATTTTCTTTATCTTTGCCAATATCAATTGGATGGTGCAAATTATCCACTAGCTACAAGCCAACCCACCTATGCATCCATGCTACAATTGGTAGAATGATGCATTGCACTATAAAGGGTGTAATTTTTTGGTCTAGAATTCAACATTAAATCAAGCATGTTAGTTGAATTACGTTTCTCACTAACGTTGAAACACTCAAGGTTTCAAAAAGCATATTAACATATTAGGCATTTCTTCTTTTAGGAAGGCATGAAAAAATGCATCCACACTTTTGTGGCAAAAAGTGACATAGAAATAACAAGAGGGGGAGACAATGAATCCTCTATGGATATTACAACCTTTACCAACTCCTACCACAATGTGGTCTAACGTTTCCATGGATTTCATTGTGGAGTTACCAAAAGCATAAAACAATTTTAATCAATCATAATGGTAGTTGATATGCTCATTTTTGTGCCTCACAACACTCCTTCAAAGCCTCCACAATAGCATAAGTATTCATGGCAATATTTTTAAACTCCATAGTCATCTTACTTCAATGTGATACATAGCCATCCTACATTCACTAGCAATTTCTAGCAAGAGTTGTTTAATCTTCAAGGTACCTAATCACACCTCAACATAACATATCACTCCCAAATTGATGGTCAAACAAAAGTAGTCAAAAAAACTCTGGAAACTTATTTACACTACATTTCCTTGGAAAGGTAGATTCAATGGGTTCAATGGTCACCCTTAGAAGAATAGGGCTACAACACCACCTATCACAGTGCTACCAAAATGACCCCCTTTGTGGTAGCTATAGACAAAAGCCCCCATCAATGATCACCTACTTACCAAGTCTATCAAAAGTTCAAAAGGTGGATAAAACCTTGATGGCTTGAGATAATGTTCTTCATAAAATTAAGGATAATTTGGTGTTGGCTTAGAACAAAATGAAGCAACAAGAAAATCAACATCGAGTGCCACTTTGAAGAAGCGATTAGGTGTACCTTCATCTTCAAACCTATAAGAAGATATCACTCAAGGAGAAGAGAGTCATTAGAATTTAGCACCTAAGTTTTATGTAGCTTATTCTATACTCAAATATATTGGCCTTGTTGCTTACAAATAAGCCCTTCCAACCCACTATAAGATATGCCTAATATTTCATGTGTCTTGCCTGAAGATAGTGGTTGAGAAAAATTGTGAAGTTCAAGCCATCCTCCCAATAACAAATAAAGAGGGTTTCACTTAGTTGTAGTCAAAGGCAATTTTATATGAAAGAGAGCATCATTTGCGCAAGTGCACTATCCAAAATGCCTTGATCCAATGAAAAGATACAAAACCTAAAGAAGGCACATGGGAACCAACCACAATCGTCCAACAATTTCCTCATCTCCAACCTTTTGCACAATGATGCTTTGCAAGGGGGAAGGCATGTTAGGGTCACACCCTCGCTCCCTTAGTTAACAAAAAGATTGTCACTTAATTATTGTAGTGCTCTATTCAATAAGTTCCTTTATATAATTAGAGCGTGTAAGAAGGTTCACTAATTAATTGTTATAGCCTCATTAATGAAGATCCACTAAATAGTTGGGGTTTTGATAAGTTACAAATTAATTATAATAACTGAAATTATGTACTAGTATACCAAATAATTAATATTGTATTAGAACTCTGCTCACTTGGAAGTTTCTCTCCTAGATAGAAGTGAACATTACTTCTTATTCAAAACATTAATAAAAGTTTGTTTATTATCATTGTTTCAATACTTTGATTTTGTTATATTTACTTTCGATAGTTTCACTTTTGTTTATATTTCTTTGAGTTTTATGTCTCAACTACTAACTAACATGACAAAAACAAAGCTTAATATTTACATATATTTGCTATCACGTTCTTAGAAAACGAGTATGAGGGAAAACCTAAACACGAACAATAATTTGTATCTTTTATTCATCGCATTCCAACGAATCTTGGGCACCAAAAAGTAGACTTAACAAAAGTAATAATTAATGTTCAAATTCGTGAAAATATTCTTCGATACTATTATAATTAACTAACTAGTTTATGATATAATGTGTCTTATATACCTCAATCCACATAAGATTTTTCAAGATATTTACAATGCCTTATATTTTAAGGTTTAGGTTTGAATTTGGTAAATATTACCAACAATTTTTTATCTAAGAATGTTTAAATTTGATTTAATGGTTTTAATATAAATTTGATTTAAAGGTTTTTGTAATATTAAATCCTACGTTAGAATAATAAGTCGCATTTGGAGTAATTTTATTGGAGATGGGATGAAGGTTTTAACATAATCATGACGAAGTGTGGAATAGATATGATACATGAATTAGTATTTTATAAAAATTTTGCAATGGTAACATTTTGCAAACAAACTTTCAATAAAGATTGGAAATTTTGAAGTCAATGATAGGTTGGCTAAAGAAGGTTGTAACAATTTCCCACAACATCTTCTAAATTCACAGATCCATAAAGAAGAGAGACTCAAACAAGGATTTGGTTTTTGGTTATTTTACTCATTAAACTTGGGGGTTTTCTATATTGGAAATTAGATTAGTAGATTGGAGTCATAATTCCTTCATCTCTTCTTCTATTTTGCATCGTTTCAACACCATAATCCAAAAGATCTTTTGCAGGACAACTTATCTCTACCTTTCACATGGATGTTTTGCTATTCTGTGGGAGCTTTAAGATAAGCAATTGCATTAGTGTAACTTTTGTTGCCCTCATTGAAATATCTTATGTATCAATGATCTATTATCATACTATTTCTAATTAATAGTATCAATGCTTATCTATTTTCATGGTTTATAATTGATCTTAAATATGATTAGACCTTACGTTATAGCGTATATGGGCTTAAACATGTGTTTTTTTGGATATCATAGATTTATGATTAGACGTTATGTTATAGTGTGTGGGGGTTTACCCATGTATTCTTTTGGAGGTCATAGATGATAGAGTATGTACACTTTTTTAAACTAAAAAGTGAAATTATCAAATAGAAAGAATCCCTTATCTCATAAACAAAAAAATCCTACTATGTCATATAAACATCAACCTAAACTATTAAACTATTACAAAATAATATTACATAGATCTAGTCATTATAATGAGTGTGTAAACATTTTTAAATTAAATAGCAAAATTATCAAATAAAAACAATCCTTATCTCATAAACAGAAAAATGATACTATGTTAAATTAACATAGAACAAAAATATTAAACTGTTAGAAAATATTATTACATAGATATAGCCATTATAATAACTTAACATATAACTTTCAATGTTGACACATATTTATAGAGTTGTCTTACTATTCTACATTTTGGAGTGTTTGGCTAAAATCAGCGGAAACGATTTTTGGTTAAATCATGTTCTTTTGTTGTTTAAAATCTTTTTTTTTAATGCACCAAATTGAGTAAGCTCCCGAAAAACATCTAAAACATTTAAATTATGTAGAATTAGCATTCCAATTGTATAGAGTTCACAAATCAAACTTTGTTATTCTAGCAAATTCTTTCTAAATTTTAAACAAATTTTATAAAAAATATACCCTCCAAATTTTATAAAAATATACACTCCAAATTTTAAATAAATTTTATAAAAAATCCAGTAAACAAGTATAAGAAGCCTCGTATATTCCCAGGTATTTTAAATTTGTTATTATAGATGGGTTTAGGTTTGTAAGTGAGTGGGATATTTTGTAATTACAGGGAATTTCGGGTTAAAGTGTAAATGTTTTGTTGGTTTGCTTGTTTTTATATATTTATTTTTTGAGTCCAAATGTTTTTTATTTTAAATATTTGTGGAGGAGGGAATATGTGGATTTAGTGAAAATACTTCTTATTTTAGACACGAAACATTTGTGCAGATCAAAACAAGTTAGATAGGTAATGGAAAACACCTCTTAATTGTACAGAAGCTTAAGCTTAAAAGTTGATGAGGAGTTTGAAAATATAGAATTTGATGTCAAATTTGTTAGACATCTCATTCTGAGGATTAAGTTTGGCTTAGTTTGTTATGATGTTAAGTTATTGGAGTTCAAGAAAATATGGAAACCGAATCCAACATTTTCTTGTTGTATTTACATTGTACAATTTACATTATTCAATGAATTGAGTTGAATTCTTTTTTCCATTTATGATTCCAACAATGGTATCAGAGCAAAGGTTAATATGTTTTGTCTAATAAAATGAGCCATTAGTTTTATGGCCTTCTTGGGTGCTCCTTTATTAGTTGTCCATCCATGGCATTGAGAATTGGTGTACGGTGATTGGTGTCGTTGTTAAGGTCTATGAAATTCTAAACGTTGGGAAAGTCAGTTACCCAAACGAATGCAATGCAAAGAAAGGATGTGAATATGATAGAAATTGTAACTCCCAACAGCTATCGTTAAGACCTCTGAATTTGCCTCTCCTTCTCAGTTTCGGGTATATACATAGTAGTTGTCTCTTGTCTCTACTTCCTGCGCGCTGTAAAATATTTGCTACTCGTGCCATGATATAAAAGCAAATTAAAAGCTACCAGTCACATCCTTCTTACCATCACTCTCTCAAGTGGTTCTCATCCTGGAGCCAATATACCATGATGCCCACGAGCAAATCCTCATATGCCAGAGCTCTATATCCCAACTCCCACCAAGATCGTTAGTCGCTTAGATGATCATCTGGCCATGAGCTTCTACACCTACACAAACCTCCGCCCTAACGTCCAAGGTCTGTGGCGAATACAACATTTCCATCTTTCTGAGCATTTCACATCTTTGTTTATCTTAACCCAAAATCCATTGTGGTTCCTTCTTTCTCCGTGAACAACCTTCTGAATCCTCGAATTTTTCTTCTTCCTTGGCTTCAAAACTTGGTTTATTTATTCCACATGTCCACTGTGTTTTCGCGATACGTGTTTTTTCGAATAACTTTCCTAGACCATCGTTCTTCAAATGTTCTCCCTATTGTGCTTCCTCGTTGACAAAAGTGTCAAGACGGGGGCTTGGAAATTGCTTGAATGACTTCAAGGTTTGAAGAGTTTGCAACTTCTCTCATGTCTATCCTTTCTGGCAAGAGCCTAGAATTTGAACTGCTCATCGGAGTTGACCATGATAATCTGAAATAGATTGAGCACCGCAACCACAGTCATTGACCCAACATTCTCTAGCTTCCTTTGAAACAATTTTTGGTGCCTGGTATGACCTGAGTGTGCTGTGCGAATGTCGATTTTCTGAAGAGAGCACCCCTCTCAGTGAATTTGGTGGTCAGATGACAAATGTATTAGATCGAGAATCTTCAACTTGAGTTAAAGGCTATACAATTGATCTGTAATTTTTGTTTTAGACCACCCTGCAGATTGATTTGTGACCGAGAAACGACGTGCCCATGCCTACTAAGGCATGATTTTGCAACATTTGTTGAAGAATTTTCTATTGTGTCAGTTAATTTGAGAGTATAGCTTTGAAGATATAATTTGGAAAGAAGATTAAATGCACAATCTTTGCAGAATTACTTCATACCAACAATTAAGGGTTTCAAAGTAAGCAGTAGGTTTTTTCCCGTAAGGAAAAATTGTAATTCCATTAAGAAAAGAAATTACATTCTGTAGATGCTGGTGCATATGCAGTTAAGTAAGCAATAGGTTATTTTGAATTGAACCTTGAGAGGTAATTCTCTATTCTAGTGGTTCTTCTTAATTCTTGAAATTTACAGTCTGATTTCATGTAGAGTGCAATTTCTGAGAAATTGAGTTCGTCGAAGGATTTTATTTTAAATTAATGTTGAGCTTTTCATTAACTCCAAGGCACTCCTCACACAGTGTGGTTGGATTTTTTTTGCTTATAATTCACATTGGCCTCTCATGGATTTTTAAAGCAATATTGTTTTTATGTTGAGTAAATTGTGATGAAGTTGAGATTCCTTCTGAATGGTACAAAGTTCGCCTGTAGTCAGGATAGAGGAACTCCATTCAAATTCAAGCACGATCAAGGAAAAATACATTGTTTGGTCAAGGAGGAATATGTTGCTTTTGCTCATTTCGATCAAATTGATATTACTTTGACTTCAATAAAGAAGAAAGCAGGCATGTAACTTCTGTGATTTTTTATGCTACGTCCAAGTCGAAGAGAAGGCAAAGTTGTATATATACCAGTGAAAATTGTTAATTAATTGCTTTTGTCGTTTGCTTCACACCAATAAGCAATTATTATTTAAAGTTATATTAAACCATTTAGGCCACCGTATTTACAGAGGAAATCATCATAAAAAGTTTCTTGAAATTATAGGAAGGCAAATGGAAAGCTTGAATCTTTCAGCGTAAATCTTGGAGAAAATCGTCTCTTCTTATTTATTGTACTGACATTTTTTTTGAGTTGCATTATAAATTGGTGTATTTTCGATGGTACCCATCACCTTTTTTCTCAGTCGATTGTAAGTTTTCTTTGATGGGAAGATGGAGAAAATGGCTAAGCTCATTAATTTGTTGGAGTCATTAAACACTCTAATGTTATCTACTATCCATAACAGTGTCCAAATCAGCAAGGGCACACTCCCTGACATCCGAGCATGTTTGAAAATTGCTCAAAGCAAAATTGAATTTTTTGAGTTAGAGACATAATTGCAAAAGGAAGAATTACGTGACCTAATGATGAATTGTAATACTGAACCTATTATTGTTTAGAACAACAGTTTGTTTGAGCCTAATTATCAGTCAAAGAATGATCAGAATAATGAAGTGATTTCAAAAGAAAAATTGGATGCAATAGAAAGTCATGTTCAAGCAATGGCATGCAAGAGTCATTTGCATACAAATGTGAACCCTGTCATTCCCAAAACCTTTATAAGACTGTGGGAAGAAATTACACATAACAAAAACAGAACTGGTTTGGGATATAACAAGGATGTCTTGGATGTATCTTTTCATATTCCTGATTTTTCTAAACCTATACAATTTTGTAGTGTTGGATTTCTAGATGGTGTTGTTCTAAAACAAATTGATCGATGTCAACAGTGTAATAGAGTTGGACATGTGAAATATCAGTGTTTTGATCTTCACTCGTGTGAGCATTATGGAAAGCGCAATCACCATTCAAACAGATGTTCCAAAAAGAAGACTACTACAAGAGAGAAACTAAATTTCGGATGGATTGCTTCTTGGGATTGGTCGAAAACAACCAAGAAGATTTACAGGTCATACTGCAGAATATGTTCAAGAGTATTGACCAACCTTGCAATGATGAAGAGTACTTCATCTTCTTACCCTGTATCCGACAAAGGGGGAATTGATGGAATTGATTTGAGTTGGTCTGCTACAAGTTCGAAGATTTGTCAAGTGAGCCTGAGTCAGAGATCAACAAGTGAACGTGAGCCACAACTTGTACCAGTTAAAGCCAAAGTTATAGCTAAAAAGACTTCAATTTTTGTTGAATGAGTTGTTTGTGAACAAGCACTTCCAGATTCATAATTGTTCGAGGAACTACATTGATAGTTCCAGAGTTAGTGGTCACCTTAAAACCACATTTTTTGTTGTTCTGAGAACTGCTATGAAGGTTCCAGAGTTGGTGTTGGTTGAGACCTTGAGTTCTCCCATATTTTGGTATTGTTTGTGGTTCTCTTAAAAACCAGCATTCTTGGTTTGTGGTCATCCTTTGAAAACCATTTTTGAAAGACATTCAGCGCTTGGCTGAGATGCATTTTTCGCATTTTTAGCTCTCATTCTTGGACTTTGATACATTCCTTCGGATTAAGGGGGAATGTTAGACACTTCATCCTCAGGATTAAGTTTGGATTAATGTGTGTTATGGTGATAAGTTATTAGAGTTCAAAAAACCCTGGAAACTGAATCCAACAGTTTCTTATATTTATACACTTACAATTTACATTATTTAATGAATTGAGTTGAATTATTTTTCCAATTTATGATTCCAACAAAACGGTTGGTGAGGAAGCATTTTGAAAGTGAAATAGACCATCAGTCCATGGAAACATACTGGAATAAAAACTTAAAATTAATAGTCAAATTCTCTTTAATATTCTCATCATTGATACTAGTCAATTCAGAAAAGAGAGGCACAGTAACTGCGCCTAAACAACAATTCGAGTGAACATGATCGATTGGGAGAAAAAAAAAGGTAAATTATTTCTGTTCTGTGATTTAATGTAAAGAGTTTTACTCTCCGAAATATAAGAATGTGCCAAAGGAAGTTTTGTTGTTCTGTTTTTTTCTGTCTTCTGTTGAATTTCTGCACATCTTCAAGCACAGTGTATTTACAACAAGGAACAGAACGGAAAGACTATAGCAGAATTTCTTTCCATGGTTCTGTAGGCCAAAGCACAAGCTCATGGTAGCCGTGCATGGACTACATCCTGGCCTCAGCCTTGGTTCAAGCAAAGCGTTAAGAAATAAAAGGGCAACGGAATTTGTCCGGTAATCTATATCTCTTTCTTGTCACTCTTCCTGTGTCCTTCACATTAATTCCGTTAAGCTATATCTCTTTCTTGTCACTCTTACTGTGTCCTTCACATTAATTTTGCAAGACGATTTATAAACTTAATAACTACTATGGCTATACTATGATCCTTGCGCATTGATGTAGAATGTGTGCCATACAAAAAGCAATGCAGAGAATGTGGAAGTCTGTAGCAGATTTATCGTGCACAGACCAAAGTTTTCGCGGTCCCTCTGTAGCAGACTCCGCTATGTCAGACACAGGATTATGCAGTGAAGTTAATAAAACGCACAATGTGGAAGTCGGTAGCAGATTTATCGTGCACAGACCAAAGTTTTCGCGCTCCCTCTGTAGCAGGCTCCGCTCTCTCAGACAGAGGATTATGCAGTGAAGTTAATAAAACGCACAGGAAATTGTTTGGTTTAGTTTGGAGAGCTGATAAAGTTGCTCCATCTTCAAAGTCAAAATCCAGAAAAATCTGGAAAATTAATGATAAACCATATGAATGGAGAAATGATTAACCAAATAAAGAATAGTAATATAAATACCTTTGCATTGATGGCAATTTTAATAACCTTTTCCCACCATGCGAATTACTGCAATGAATCTTACAGATTCACTGGATCGAATTCATAATTCCTATACATATTCCAAATTTGAACTATGGAACGCTAAATTTTGAGACTAACCCTGGCGCTTACTCTAACAAAAATAAGTTCAACAGCTCATAGAAAAATACAACAGCTGAGCTTCATGGAAACTATAAAACGAGGAAGGAGCCATAAAAGGCAGAAAATGTTACTGTACACCTTGCCCCTAATTTATGAATTGTCATCATTTTCAGAGACGAAAGATAAGACATGATGAAGACAAAATAAGTCTAGTCAGGTCAGCAACAACTCTGATATTGCAAGCTGATGACTGAACACAAGAAACATTTAAACAAGTTTTTTCATTAAGAATTGCAATTTACAGGGGCATACGCACTCTAACAAAAATAAGTTCAACAACTCATAGCAAAATACAACAACAGCTGAGCTTCATGGAAACGATAAAACGAGGAAGGAGCCATAAAAGGCAGAAAATGTTACTGTACACCTTGCCCCTAATTTAGGAATTGTCATCATTTTCAGAGACGAAAGATAAGACATGATGAAGACAAAATAAGTCTAGTCAGGTCAACAACAACTCTGATATTGCAAGCTGATGACTGAACACAAGAAATATTTAAACAAGTTTTTTCATTAAGAATTGCAATTTCCAGGGGAATACGCAGAAAATTGATTAGGTCATTTCACAAAGTTTTAACTATATGGCACAAACATCATGATTTTTTCCAGTTGCTTCCCTTCTGAATGAAGATAAAGAATGCAAGAAGCACAGAGACCGTTAAGACCTTGAGTGAAACAAATATGCCTCCGTTTGGAAAACACAATTGAATCAAGAACCGCATAAGAACATGGAGAAACTTTATGGATTGCCCTCAATTAGGCCGAGCCATCCAGTCCCCTATACACAGCAATAATAATTGAAGTTTTGTATGGATCGGATTCGCGGGAAGACAAAACTCCTCCGTAAGAATTGTACTCTTGACCACCAGCAAGCAAAGGCCACCCGTATCCTCGAGATCAAGCGACAGGATAGACATAATCCGCTGCAAGCAGGCCCCAATTGCAAGCCGGCGGTCGTGAGTTCAAATCCCAGGCAGTAATAAGTAACTTAACTGCCCTGCCTGGCAGAGAGCCTTGGAAGACGAGAAAACAAAAAACGTAACACTCTCCAGTACCTCTGTTAACTAGAATTCGACACGAAAGGGCAAAGAAACTGACAGAGAAAACAAAAGCTATCCAGGCTAAATAAAACATTTAAAGATTCACAATTCCAGTAACTTTGGTTGAAGTCTACATTCGCTTGAGCATAAAAGACGCAGCAAAATCCCGTCGGATTGAAAAAGGTTGGTAAGGAAGGAAAGAAACAAATGCGTACCCGGAGAAGGCGGTGAGATTCGAACCCTGTTCTTGCAAAACGCCACCCTGCTGCTGCAACTGTGAGCCTGCGGAGTTCATCAACATAACAATTCATGCCACATAAATTGAATGCTCGCCTTTTGTCTTTCTGTACATGCCGAGAAAGTGTGCAACAAAAAGGAAACCAGAACATATGTGCTTTGTATAAATTCGCCTTCGCCTTCGTCTTCTTGGACAAAAGTCGCCTAACATGGGAAAAACAGAACAGAAAGGGGCCTCCCGTCTCATTCATTGCACTCCACCTAATCCTGTCATGGGCATCCGGATCTTACGAAATCAATAATCAATGGCCCAATTCTTTGACGACAGACATTTTTATGGTCGCAATTCATGCTTTCTCTGGGCCCAACGATGCTTCGTACTGCTTCTTGTTTTTATTACTTTATTTTCATGCTTTTGCATAAAAATCAAATGATAAAATTGTGGCAGCATAAGACCCATGCGTTACATTCGGGGCAACCAATATTTACCAGCTTATGGTCCATTAATGTCGAGGTTGTTAGATTTGAATATTTTTTTGGAATGATGTTTGCAAGAATATTGAAGTGGTAGCCTTTTTGTTTCAAAATTTCAAAATATTAATTTAAAAAAAAAAAAAAATTAAATAAAATACAAATATAATTAGTTGGATAAGGTTTAATTATTGAATTTAGATTTTTGTGATTCATAATGATAATGATAAGAGGAAAGTTTTTCCAGATTAATTATATATATTTTTGGTTACCATTGGAACATGGATGGAGGATATGATCTAACATAAACTAAGTAGTGTTTAGATGCTACTAAATAACGTGTTTAGATGCTACTAAATAACATTAGATGCTATTCATAATTCGAAGAAAAAACAAAATGATAGGTTGGAAAGTGAAATGCAGAAAAAGGTCAAAGAAATTAACTGATTGATTAACGTTTAAAAACATAAAAAAAGAGAAAAAAAAAAAAAAAACAAACAAACAAAATTATAGGTTGGAAAGTGAAACGCAGAAAAAGGTCAAAGAAATTAACTAATTGATTAACGTTTAAAAACATAAAAAAAAAGAGAAAAAAAAAAACAAAATGATAGGTTGGAAAGTGAAATGCAGAAAAGGGTCAAAGAAATTAACTAATTGATTAATGTTTAAAAACATAAAAAAAATATTGAAATGTTAGAAAATATAATATAATAATAAATAAATAAAGAAAACCATAAAAAATAAAAATAAAAATACATAAATAAATAGATAAAAATAATTTGAAATACCCTATCAACAATCAATTTATTGAAATCCAAAATTAAAGAAAAAAATGAAAAATGAAAAAAAAAAAATCTATATATATATATATATATATAATAATTCATAGAATATCTTGATTAATTCAATAAATCAAAGTAAAATTTAAAATTAATTTATTTTATAATCATATATATAAAATTTGAAGTGATAAATTAAATCAAATAAAAGATATATAAAGAATAATAAGAAAAATCTACCAACTATATGTATATTTATGAATGAAATTAATATAAATTGGTATTAATAAATGGAAATAACATAACACGGGTATTAATAAAAAGTTAGTTTAACTTTTTTCCTAATTTATTTTGTTTCTATTAATTAATCACTATTTACTTAATTTTATTATGTTATTTCCATTTATTAATACTATTTTATATTAATTTCATTTGTAAATATAGATTTTATTATTATTATTATTTTTATGTCTTTTATTTTATTTAAATTATCAATTCAAATTATATATATATATATATATATTATTTTTAATTTACTATAAAATTAATTAATTTTAAATTTTACTTTGATTTATTAAATTAGTTAAGATATTCTATGATTTGTTTTAAATATATTTTTATTTTTATTTTCAATTTATTTTTCATTTTTTTCTTTAATTTATTGATTTTGGATTTCAATAAATTGATTATTAATTGTGCATTTCAAATTATTTTTATCTATTTTTTTTGGTTTTCTTTCTATATTTTTCCATTGTAAATTTGAGTTTCTTTTTAAGTTATTATTCGTTAATATTAATTATTCCTAGACCATTTTTAACCCAAAAAAATTCATTTTTATTTCTATATTTATTATTATTATCTTATATTTTCTAAGATATCAATATTTTTTTTTAATATTTTTAAACGTTTATTAATTAGTTAATTTTTTTGAGTTTTTGTTGCATTTGACTTTCCAACGTATCATACTATTTTTTCTTAAAATTCTATGGAGCATCTAGACACTATTTAGTTTGTGTTAGATCATATCCTTCATCCATATCATACTTATGATGAACCACAATTAAGAGTTCCAAATGTTGATACCAAAAAATATATGTGATTAATTCGAAAATACTTTCCTTTGAAAATTTAATTAGTTTATTTTATAATAAGTTTACTTACACATTGAAGTGATAAGTTAGTTTTCCAAATTTTTACCTTATACAATTGTAAAACTTTAAGTATGAGACATGGCATTTCAATGTATTTGTTAACATTTTCATTCGAAAACTTTAAGTATGAGACGTGGCATTTCAATGTATTTGTTAACATTTTCATTCGATTTATAAGCTATGTTAGTCATGATGTTGTACTTGTCACTGTTTTATTCAATGAATAATGATTTTTTTTTGTACTTATTTTGCCAATTTTGTTTAAAAAAATAATATTGTCCACCAATAATATAAGGATGTCTTTTTTTCCTTAAATATATCACAAATTAATATTAATTAGATTTATAAATTTAAAATTCATGAAGAAAAAGTGGAACATAAGATTCAATATTAAAAAGAAGAACTACGTGAACAACTAAAGGGATATGTTACTTTGTGAGAAATCTTGATATATCTAGTGATTATTGTTGCAATAAAAATGCATCAAATTATGCAATTCATCAAACATTATGATCACTTTAATGACTTAGTTGGTCAAGGGACACACATATCAATTTGAGTTCTTCACTTAATGAGAATTACTGGGTCATTCCTTCACATACCTAGGCTATTTTATAGTAATTTTAGTCACGCATTGAAGTGATAAGTTGGTTTTCCAAATTTTTACATTATACAATTGTAAAACTTTAAGTATGGGACGTGTCATTTCAATGTATTGGTCAAAAAATTCATTTGATTTATAAGTTTTGTTAGCAATGATGTTGTCCTTGTCACCCTTTTATTCAATGAATAATGGTTTTTTTTGTACTTATCTTGCCAATATTGTTTTAAAAAAAATATTGTCCACCAATAATATAAAGATGTTTTTTTTTTCCTCAAATATATCACAAATTAATATTAATAGATTTATAAGTTCAAATTCATGGAAGAAAGGTGGAACATAAAATTCAATATTAAAAAGAAGAACTACATGAACCCACATCTAAAGGGGCATGTTACTTTGTGAGAAATCTTCATATATCTAGTGATTATTGTTGCAAAAAAATGCATCAAATTATGCAATTCATCAAATAGTATGGTCACTTTAATGGCTTAGCTGGTCAAGGGACACACATATCAATTTGATTTCTTCACTTAATAAGAATTACTTGGTGATCCCTTGACATACCTTAAGTAAATGTGAACAAATGGACCAATATTTGATATGGAGTTCCATTTCCCTCCAATTCCTCTAAGAAAATCTATAAATGAAAGTCTTCATTCTCCATTTTCACAAGTTCATTTGATGCAAAGTTATGTTGCGAGTTTGTTGCAAAGATTGATAAGCCCATTACTTCAATCATTCCTTTGAGTTTATATATTAGTTTTGTTGTCCAAATTTCCTCCCATTTTAATATATAGATGCCACATCCCCTTACAATATATTGCACACAGAGAAGAATTTTTATAGAACTGTTATAAACAATTTCAATTCCAATATTAAACTGAGAACAACTTCGCTTTGGAATTTAGTTGAAAATAAGAAAAAATACACAATAATAAAAAAACACTAAGTAGAATTTGCAGTGTACCTATGAAGGATATATGAGATACCTGAGGAGGTAATCAAGAGGGACAATAAATGTAACATTGCCATAATAATTTAACCACTTGCTAATTTTCCTGGGGAGGATAATATAAGGTACTTAGGGAAGCACCCAATATTATCCTCCCTAGGTACATTACACAATTACCTACTACAAGAAATTTACACTATTTATTAAACATATTAGCTATGCTCTCATACTTACATTACAAACATAAAGTGAATACTTGTCTTTTGTCTAACTATATACCTCTTTACCATTACAAAGTAAACTTGTGAAAGCCAAAAAAAAGAAAAAAAAAGAAAAAGAAAAAGAAAAAAACACCCTCCACTTTTCATAACCTATGAATAAAATATTTCAACTCCTTTTCTCCTTTCAACTCCAATGCACACAACTAGAATTCCAATCCTTTTCCCTCCATTAACATAAGTATAAGAGGAAGAAGACTACAAGGGATACCTATGTTTGTTTAAAGCAACAAGAGTAAAGATAGATTCTTAATTGTAGTAAAGATATTCGTTTCACTCCTTCCATTCATGAAATTATTAGAAATTACTAGTGTGGGGGTAATATTTCAATTTTTTTTTATTGCATGATCTTTATTATTTTCTAACTATGTTATGTATATGTAAATTATAATTCCATTATTTTTCAAAAATATTTTTTTGGCTTCTTGTTTCTCCTGTAAATGCCCTATTTAATCCATCAAATATCTTATATTTTACTCCAATTCCAAACAAATTAATAGTTCTTTTTCTTTTTTCCTTTTATTAACTTGTTATAATTTAATTTTTATTTTGGTTAAAGACTTACTTTCTTCATAACCTTCAACATGTAAATTAATGGGCTTGCATTTTTGTTTGTTGAATGGATCAAAATCAATTGAAAGATGCTATTGTGTTTCATTTTTTTTTTCTCACTAAAACGAGAATTATTTTTGCTCTCAAATATATAGTCTTGGTTTTCTACAATTATGTTTACAAAACCCACCTAAGTTTTATTTGTTATTGCTTAAATCTTTTTAATTTGTTATACATTTTTCTTAAATCTTTGTATTTCATTTAAATCATTTTAAGTTAGATAGTGTTATTTTATTGTCTGTGTTTGCACAATTGGAAGAATTAAAAATTTGTTTTTATTCTCACCCTTCTTAATTTTCTACAATTATGTTTATAGAAGCCACCTAATATTTACTTGATATTATTTAGATTTTCTCCCTTTGTTGTAGGTTTTCCTTGAATTTTTATATTTCATATAAATCCTTTTAAGTTAGATAGTGTTGGATGGGAGTTTGGGGAGTTTTGCGGTCACTGTAATTTTCTGGAAGTGCCTCTCCTTGTAGCATCACAAAAACTTCCTCTGACACCAATAAATGATTGACCTGACACTACGATGGTTCATTTTGACAACTCATTTTCTCTTAAGTTTTTTTATTACTTCTTGTGAGAGTCTAGGGTTTTTTTGTCTGGTGGTCATGGGTTTCTCAAAACCCTTCACTGCAAGGTTAAGGTAGGGAAAATTTTAAGGATAGAAAATTATCTTGAAGTTTAAAAACATTGGTGAATCTCACTAGTTCCTAATATGTAAACTATAAAATCTTTATTGATGTGTTTGTAAAATTATTCAAATTTATAATGATTTTATATATAATCTCTATATATATTGGCGATTTTTGAGGTAAAATAATTTAATATTGTAAAATTTGGTTGAATAGTTTTTATAAAAAATTGAAATTGGTGATTTTTTTTTTTGGAAAAATCATGGAAAATTAGCCCACCTATGAATATTAGCCACTAAAATTTTGCATGGGTTAAGGAAAAGAAGACCCATGTAACGTCGTTTATAGTGAAGAGATCTGAATACTTGAATGACTACAGACTAATGGAGGTTATAGCACTATAAGGAAAAGACCTTCTAGTGGAGGTTTTTGCGAAAGCCCCTATAAAAATAACTCAAAAATCCGTTTGTAGCATAGGTAGAAGGGAAAATGTTTTAACAGATTTTTTTTATGGTGCGTCTATAATATACAAATGCACCGGTGCTTTACTATCCATACAAGCACCGATGTTGCATAGAACATGGTGCACCATGGAAAAAATATTTTTATAAAATAAGAAAACATGGTATACTCTAAATAAAACAACGCAACGCATCAGTGCTTGAATAATCAATAGCACCGAAAATGTTAAATTTTAAAAATTGTCGATATTATATACACCTGCGGCATTGATGCTCTTGCTATAGTAAAACGCCCTGTGCATACCAAAAAAGAGCATTGCTATAGTTTTTAAATTTCAAAAAAATGCGGTGCTACTTTCCAACGATGTACCGGTGTTGTTAATGTATTAAAATGCTATGAAGCCTCTTCTAAAAAGCACATATAGGTAGTTTTTTATTTTAAAAAAAGAGCGATGCTATAATCCAACAAAGCACCGGTGTGTTACCTATAATAGAATGCCGCCTTGGGGAGTCTTAACAAAAGCACCACTTTTTATTACTTTTTTTTTTTCAGAGAGAAAATCATCATGGATTATATTAAGGGAATATAAAGATCTAAATACATGATCAAAATACATGAGAATCGGCAGAACATAGTCCACATAATTACAGCTTGTATCAGATAGTATCACTGATGATCAGACAGCATAACACATATAACGCTTCACGAGAAGGGAGTGAAGCCAGCATCAGAATAGATTTAAAAAGTGTTGGATCAGCAAGAGCCGCATGTAATCCGCGAACAGAGAGAGCATATGGGTCCAAAACATAACACATATAACACTTCACGAGAAGGGAGTGAAGCGGAACCTCAAAAATAGATTTAAAAAGAGTTGGATCAGCAAGAGCCGTATGTAATCGGCGAACAAAGAGAGCATATGGGTCCAAAAAAAAGCTTGTTAGAAGTAGAGCTGGATTTGAGATTAATCTGAAGGGGGCATGAAGCCCGAAATTGAGACCAGGATAGAAGCAAGGGGTGTCTTGGAGTCCTGGAAAATGCAATCATTTCTCCATTTCCATAAAAACCAGCAGGTGAGAATGAACAAAGAACGCCAGGTAGGATTCTGAACACTCCACCAATTGAAACCATCCTGTACAGATGAAAAAACCTGGTGAGAAAAGCCATAAATCAAAGACAAATCATACCAGATTGTTGAAGATGAGGCACATTGGAAGAACATGTGTGTATTGGATTCAGCTTCAGAAAGGCACATTTGGCATCTTCCCGGACCCTGCCATCCCTTTCTTTGGAGAACCTCCCAGGTGAGATTCCTGTCCGAGAAGAGAAGCCATGAGAAAAGAATCATCTTGAGCGGACAGGAAGCTTTCCAAAATTTGAGTGGGAAAATGGGGGAGGAAGGCGGCTGGCCGGATGAGAAAGCAGCATATAGATCTCTGACGCAGATAGATTGAGAGGATTTCTCGAGTGACCAAATCAGTTCATCCTTTGAACCCAATTGAATAATACCTTTGCTAGAAAAGCTGTTGATAGCCGATGACCATAAGGGGCGAAGAGAGTGGGGCAAGGATAATTCGACCCCGTCCTTCCAAACTGGATTCTGTGAGGACCATGTTTTAATTAGCTTATTCCACGTGAAGAGGCCCCTTGAGTAGAAGAAGGAAAGCAAGGCAGGGGGAATCATCGATTCCAGCTTATACACGGTTGTGTCAAAACCAATATAAATGCTCGATCCTGTGAAGAATCTCCATCTTAAATTCTTCATGAAGAGAGACTGGATCTTTCTAAAGCTTTGCCATATAGAGGATCCTCTTCTGATGCCCAATGTTTGCCTTCTATACCAGAATACCATGCTCCTTCCTTTGATATATTTTTGATTAATGATGATGCTCCACTGACTTTTGCCATAAATTCCTCTGAGAAGAGATTTGCAGAGAAGGGCTTTGCCGAAAGATCGCATGTGCAGAAGGCCCCATCCACCCAACTTCTTCGGCCTTGAAATAGAATCCATCTTCACCAGATGGATCTTGGACTGATATGATCTACCACCCCATAAGAAATTGGCTGCCAAAGAACCCATTTTGTTTGTAATGGATGCAGGGAGAAGGAAGAGGTGGGCCCAATAAATCGCCAGTTGAGATAGAACGGCCTGAACCAAGGTAAATCTGCCCGCCAGGGATAAAAATCGCATCTCCCAACATAAAATTTTGCTATAAAAACGATCAATCAGCCACTGCCATTCCCGAGAGCGATATCCCTTGGCTTTTAAGTGGAAGCCTAGATATTTAAAACCATCCTTTATCAGAGCATGTTTTATGCCAAACAACGCAGCAATCCATTGAGCTAAGTCCAGATTTGATTCGTTATGATACAGCATAGACTTGTCTTTGTTTATAATCAGACCAGATGCGGATTGAAATTTCTGAAAGATCACATTTAGGCAAATCCATGTTGATTTACATAGCATCGCGAAAATAAGAATATCATCTACAAAAAGGTTATGTGAGAGGGAGATATCCTTGCATATCTTAATCGGCCTGCATCTCCCTTCGGCAACAACCATATTGATCTGAGAGCTAAGAGAGTTCATCACAAGAATAAATAGAAGAGGTGAAAGAGGGCAGCCTTGGCGAAGACCCCTCTCCGCTTGGAAGAATGATGAAGGGATGCCATTTATGAGAACTGAATATTTGACATTTTCAACACATGCCATTATCCAGTTAATTCCTTGTGCCCTTAAACCGATTTTAGCTAGAAGGATTCTAAGGAAACCCCAGTCTATGCAGTCGTAAGCTTTTTTGAGGTCTATCTTTAGAACTGCGGCATCAATATTATTTGATGTGATTGAGAAGAGGCATTCCTGTGTCATAGCAACGACATCCAGAATAAGTCTGTCTTTTAAAAATGCATGCTCTTCCTTTGATATAAAGGAATTTAGAACAACTTGTTGTAGCAGCTAAATTGGGGCAACCAATATTTACTAGCCTATGGGCCCATTAATGTCGAGGTTGTAGATGTTTATTGTACAAGTCCCACTTATTAATGGACTTATATGTTAATAAATATGCATGTTTAAAAATAATTATACATTTTATAAAATAAAATAAGTAAATTTTTATATATTATTTTTAAAATTCTAAAAGTTCTCATTTCAAAAAAAATTAATAATTTCAAAAACTCCCAAAACCGAGAAAGTTGGTAAAGTACAAGCGGTTTTGTCACGCGAAATTTGAATATTTTTTTTGGAATGATGTTTTCAAGAATATTGAAGTGGTAACCTTTTTGTTTCAAAATTTTAGAATATTAATTTTAAAAAATAAAAAATTAAATAAAGTACAAATATAATTAGTTGGCTAAGGTTTAATTATTGAATTTAGATTTTTGTGATTCATAATGATAATGACAAGAGAAAAGTTTTTCCAGATTAATTATATATATATATTTTGGTTATCATTTGAACATGGATGGAAGACATGATCTAACATAAACTAAATAGTGTTTAGATGCTACTAAATAGCGTCTAGATGCTCCAGAGAATTCTAAGAAAAAACAAAATGATAAGTTGGAAAGTTAAATGCAGCAAAGTGTCAAAGAAATTTACTGATTGATTAACGTTTAAAAACATAAAAAAATATATTGAAACGTTAAAAAATATAAGATAATAACAATAAATAAATAAAGAAAACCATAAAAAAATAAAAATAAAAATACATAAATAAATAGATAAAAATAATTTGAGATACCCTATCAACAATCAATTTATTGAAATCCAAAATTAAAAGGAAAAAATAAAAAATGAAAATAAAAAAAATGTTTAAAATAATTCATAGAATATCTTGATTAATTCAATAAATCAAAGTAAAATTCAAAATTAATTTATTTTATAATTTTATATATATATATAAAATTTGAGTTCGTAATTTAAATGAAACAAAAGATATAAAAAGAATAATAAGAAAAATATACCATGTGTATGCACAAATGAAATTAATATAAAATAGTATTAATAAATGGAAATAACATAACAAAATAAAGTACAAAGTTATTAATTAATAGAAACAAAATAAATTGGGAAAAAAGTTAAACCAACTTAAAAAATAATATATATATATATATATATATATATATATATATATATATATATATATTTGAGCAAGGAGAATAAATGAAGAAACTAAGATGACAGGGTTGGAATCCACTTTCTGCTTACCTTTCACCACTCATCCCTATTCAGATTGCTAGCATTTTTCTCATTTTTTATAGCTTCCTTGAACTTCATGTTATGGAAGTGATCAATTTTGGCAATGACCTTAGAATCTTCAGTACAACCGTGATGTTTGGATTTTTCTGCATGCCCCACTAAGGCAGAATAGCGGGATTTGTTATGCTTGATGTCTGTGGCATGCTCTTGAATTCTCTACATGATAGAGCAACCAATTTCTCCAATGTAGGGCACACCACATGAACACGGTATTAAGTACACACCCTTTAATTCCTCAGGGTCCACATGGTCTTTAACTGATCTAAGGGAGTTACTGATGATGTTGAGTGTAGGTTTTAACCCTATACAAAAATCACCTGCATACGAATTCTAAAAACAAAAGATAAACAATGGCGAGTGCATAAAACATAAAACATATATACACAAAGATTTTCCCTTGGATCCTAAAACCAGGACTACTAGATTCATTTTTCATTATGTTCCTTTCAATCTTACAATACATATATATACATGCCGAAGCATCCATAAACCCCAATCCATTAACGTTGGATTAGAACATAACCATAGTTCCCTTGACCGGATCTACAAAATACCATGGACATAAAACCATCATGCCAAAAACCATGTGCGAAATCCATGCACAAAACCATAGGTAGGTTCGCCCACCTAATATAGGGTCCAAAAAAATTTTCCCAGGGCGCTGCCTCGGACCCTGTGCAGGGGGGCTGCAGCCCCCCTTGTGACCCCCCCGCGCATGGGGTAGTCGTGGAAAGAATATAACACAACCCAACATTCTGCCACTTGTTGTTTTCTTTCCACAAGAGAGCTTAGTCATTGATCCAGCGCTGCAATGCCAATTTTTTCTCTACACCAAGAGAACTTCTCAGTGCTCACAGACTTTGTCAATGCATCTACATTATTCTTCAAAGTGTCCACCTTTACCAGCAACACCTTTTTGTCCTCAACCATATCCCTCACAAAGTGATACTGAACATCAATGTGATTTGTCTTTAAATGATAAGCAGGGTTCTTTGCCAAGAAAATTGCACTTTGCCTGTCACAGCCTATCCTTATAGCTTTCTGTACTAACCCCATACTTGAACACAATATCTGCAACCAAACTGCTTCCTTGCTTGCATGAGTGGCTGCCATGTATTCTACCTTTGTAGTTTAAAGTACCACTATAGACTATCTCTTACTCATCCAACTGACTGCACCTCCAAATAAGTTAACACAGATACCCACTTGTAGATCTTCTCTGATCCAGATCTCCAGCCCAGTCTACATCAACAAAGCCATGGACGTCCAAAACTCTCTCCAATCCTGGTCTTCCTTGGTAGCACAAACCATAATCGCTAGCGCCACACAAATACCTGAAAACCCGCTTCACTGCTGTCCAATGATCCTTCCCCGGTTTTGACATAAACTTGCTCAATACTCCCACTACATGTGCAATGTCTGGTCTAGTCTAGACCATTGCATACATCAGGCTACCGACTGCACTTGCATATGGAACACGGGACATGTCCTCTTCCTCTTCTTATGTCTTGGGACACTGTTCAGCATATAACTTTACACCTACAAGAATAGGAACCTTCACCAGTTTACTATCCTGCGTATTAAACCTTTACAGTATTGTCTCGACATACTTCCTCTCGTTTAACTAGAGCGTCCTCTTTGCCTAATCTCATTTAATTTCCATGTCCAAAATCTATTTTGCAGCACCAAGATCTTTCATGTCGAATTTGGAGGACAATTGGATCTTCAAATCCTCGATAATTTCTTTGTCATTTCCAACCAGCAACATATCACCCACATAGAAGACTAGATAAATAACACGGTCACCAATTCATTTAAAATACACACAATGATCTTCTTTGCTTCTGGTGAAGCCAAGTCCCCGTATCAATGTATCAAATTTTTGATACCACATCCTTGGTGACTATTTTAACCCATACAAAGACTTTTTAACTTGCATACCAGTTCTTTCTTACCCTTCACCACAAAGTCTTCAGGTTGCTTCATGTATATCTCTTTTTCCAAATCCTCGTGAAGAAATATTGTCTTCACGTCCATCTGCTCTACCTCAAAATCAAAATCAACAATAACAGATAAAAGTAATCTAATAGAAGGTACCTTGGCAACAGGAGAAAACATATAACCAAAATCAATTCCTGACACCTAGGAATAACCTTTTGCTACCAACCAAGCTTTGTATTTCTCCACATTTCCTTTTGCATTCATCTTCTTCTTAAACACCCATTTGCTGCCAATGGGTTTCCTTCTAGCCAACAACTTCACGAGATCCCAACCCTCCTTTTTGTGCAAAGATGCCATTTCATCAACCATGGCATCTTTCTAAAGTTTTCCATCCTTTGAATCTACTACTTCCCTCATAGTTCTGGGATCATTATCAGTAATAGATAAAGCAAAATTTGAACAGAAAGCAGATGGAGTATACCTTTTTGGTTGCCTTCTTTTTCGAACTGATCTTCTCATAGCCAAAGTTTGTGGCTCTTCATCTTCTAATTCCTCTATAGAGTCAGATTCTTCCACCTTTAGCTCAAAATCTATCTTCTCAGGTTCCTTTGGTAGGACTTCATGTTTAATAACACCTTTCACCTCTCTAAAAACCACATCTCGGTTGTACACAACCTTCCTTGTTTATGGGTTCCAAAGCTTATAACCTTTTAAACCATCCTTATACCCAGTAGAGATGCACTTTTCAGATTTACTATCCAACTTTGTCCTTTTCTCCTTTGGAACATGTACATATGCATCACATCCAAATACCCTTAGATGTGAAAGAGAAGGTTTCTTACCAGTCCATACCTCTTGTGGAGTCTTATCCTCCAACATAGATGAAGGTGATTTGTTGACCAGATAACATGCAGTCTCCATCGCCTCTGCCTAGAATTCTTGTCCTAACCCGACACCACTAAGCATGCTTCTTGCCCTTTCCATTAACATCTTGTTCATTCTTTCTGCAACTCCATTTTTCTTAGGTGTGTATGGAGTAGTCTTCTGCCATGATATACCACACTTCTTACAGAACTCTTCAAATTCCTTCTTGCAAAACCCTCCACCATTATTCATCCTCAACACCTTTATCTTCTTCTCTATCTGGTTTTCCACCAGAGCCTTAAATTCTTTAAACCCGTCAAAGACTTCAAATTTCTTCCTGAGGAAATATATCCATGTCTTCCTTGAGAAGTCATATATAAATGATACATAGTACATAGACTTTCCCAGTGATGGAACCGACACAGGTCCAAACACATCACTGTGCATAAGCTCTAATATATGTTTCGCCCTCTTACCACTAGAGGGGAAACTCACTCGATTATGCTTCCCATATACACAATTTTCACAGAAATCAAAATCGAGAGACCTATTAGACATACCTTCTGCCATACCATTACCATGAAGTATTCAAAGACCCTTCTCTCCAATATGTCCAAGCCTTTGATGCCATAGCATGGTCTTTTCTCCAGAGACCACTATATTTTTTGCTCCACTTTCAGGAACCACAAAACTGTTGCACCCATCAATAATAGTGCTACCTTGAAGCTTGTACAGAGTTCCAATCTGAACTCCTGGCATCGATACCAGTGCTCCCCGAACCATCTTGCGGGTATCTTTCTCGAACACTGTTTTTACACCTGCATCATCCAGCTTGCTTACATAAATCTGATTTCTAGCCAATGCAGGAATATGCAGAACACCCAGAAGTGTTCCAATCCTTCCACCTTGCAACTTCAACTTGAATTTTCTGCGACCAATGATTCTAGCCTTCTTGTCATCCCCTAAGAAGACATCACCACCATCATATTTCTCATATTTAGAGAACCACACTCTATGGGGAGTGAAGTGAAAGGATGCACTTGAGTCAATCAGCCATGCCTCATGATCTACATGTGTACTTGAAGAAGAGGCTAAGTACACATCCCCATCTTCATCTGAGGTGGTTTTTTCCTCTACAGAAGGAGCATCAGCAGATCCGTTTCCTTTCTCAGGAGGTTTAGATTTACAGTTCCCTTTGAAGTGCCCTTCCTTTCTGCATTTCCAGCACACCTTTAGAGGTTTTCCTGGATATTTAGATATCCCACTCAAGGACTTATTTTTGTTTCTGTTTTGGGACCATCATTGTACAGACAAGGCATCACCATTATGGCCCTCCATATTTTTCCTTTTTATCTCCTTCGACAGCAAGGATGAGACTATTTCATCAAACTACAAGGCACTTGCATTGCTACCTATTGCAACAACCAGACTATCCCACTGTTGGTACTATTTTATTGCCATTCTTTTCTTCTAAAAATCCATCATTTATCTATCATTTTCTCCAATAAACCCCTCATGGTCCATTGAAATTGATTAATGAATCATTATAATTTTTATTTTACATTAAATTTAATTTATGGATTTTTATGTTAAAAATTGGAAATTTTCAACAAAATTACAGGATGTCATGACTTCCTGTAATTGGTTTATGTTGTGACACGTGGCATGGCAGGAAAATCAAAACAGAGGATAGGGACGTGATCACAGATGTACATACATGGTGAAAGATCTATTCAGCATTGCATCTGGAGCTCCTGGATACATGGTCAATGCTGGTTAAACCCAACCTTTTTGGTCATAAAAGCAACAAAAAGCCAAAGTTACCTAAACTGATTTCGTTTTGTTTTAGAAATCAGTTAAGATTAGAAAAAAACAAAAATTGCCTTTTTGATTGTAAAAGCAGAAACATCTGCGTGATAATGTATGTACATTCGATTGTAAATCTTAAGGAATGTTAGTGAACGAAGGATAATAGACATTGAGCAGACTTAAGATTGCGTATTGTATTGTTACCAGAACTCTGTTCTTGCATGCAATTGATTTCCAGACTTTAATCACAGGCAGTGTTTCATCATTCCAGTGTTTTATGTGTTAACGGTTTCATCATCTGAAGTTTTCTAAGTGTACCATCAACGCGTGGACGGGCCCTACGTGGGGACTGGTATACTTTAGTTTCATTTTCATAGCATTTAGACTTCAGATCTGAATAGCGTTTGATGCCATTTCTTTGCTTATGAATTAATTAATTCGATTAGAAGTTCTTGCGAGTGTTATTGTATGATTCATGGTGATAGCTTGAAGCTTCAATTACTAAATTATTGAACAAGATCTTGTAAAAGATTTAATTGAGCACTGAATTTCGAAGTATCTCTGTGGACTCTGTTTTCATGCATTTGAGTTTTAGTATGCTTAAAAGAGTCTTTAGTTTTCATGAATTTGATTGTTAGGTTGCTTAGTGTGTTACCGAGAAAGAGTTTTTGTGAATGATATCCTTGTAAGAGGATTGAAAACTCAGACTAGTAACACGCTGTGTTTTTAGAACAGTTTATTAAATTAGATGATCTGAGTGTTTAAAGTGTGAAAGGAAACATATTCCAATCTCTTGTAAAAGAGTGTTGTAGCCTGTCACAGTAGACACTTATCTAGGTAGATGAGATCCTTTTAGGTCTATAGACTGTAGACACGTGCCTCTAAGTTTACCTACCTTGGTTGACATTAAATTTAGTCTAATCTAGACCCCTGGATTGGTCACTACACCCATGAATCTGGTAGAGAACTCAACAAACTGATGCACTTATCTTCATCTGAAATTTTAATATCAACATATAATAATTGGCTTACCACAGTATTAAATGCATTCAGATTATCTGTCACTGGGTCTCCATCTTTCATCTTTAGGTTATACAACTATTTCCATAGGAACGGTTTATTCATTAGAGACCTAGATTGGTACAAAGTCCCTAACTTGTCCCACAAATCCTTTGCAAAAGCTTCCCCTAATACATTCAACAATAATGAATCTGAGACACACAATCGTATTGTGCTCTTTGCCTTATGATCCAACTTTGCCTAGTCTTCAACTGCCAATTTTGTTGGTTTAGTACCCGGATCTACCATGATCCACTGATCTTTATCCACCAACAGATCAACCATCTAGAATTTCCACAACTCAAATCTCTGACCATTAAATTTCTCGATCTCTATATTTCCACTACTCGGCATCTTCTTTCCCCACAAGAATCGATCTCGCAGATCTCCCACTGAACAGGGTCTACCATAGGCCCAAGCAAAAAAGCCCTCATTTGCAAAGGCATCCCCTTGAAGCCAAAACAACTCTGATACCAAATGTAGGTTTTAACCTTGTACAAAAATTACTTGCATACGAATTCTAAAAACAAAAAATAAACAATGGCTAGTGCATAAAACATAAAACATATATACACATAGATTTTCTCCTGGATCCCAAAACTGGGACTACCAGATTGATTTTTCATTATGTTCCTTTCAATGTTACAATATATATATATCTATACATGCAGAAGCATCCATAAACCCCAATCCATTAACCCTAGATTAGAAGATAATTGTAGTTCCCTTGACCGGATCTACAAAATACCATGGACAGAAAACCATCATGCCCAAAACGATGTGTGAAATCCATGCACAAAACCATAGGTAGTTCTACCCACCTAATATGGGGTCCAAAAAAAATTCTTGGGCCGCTGCCCCAAACCTCGTGTAGGGGGGCTACTACCCCCCTACATACCCCCCGACAACGCCCCGTGCAATGTACAAGGGGGGCTACTGCCCCCCTTGTGACCCCCCCCACACGTGGGGTAGTCATGGAAAGAATATAACACTTGTACCCAACATTGAGAGGCTCAAAAGTGGTATTCACATTATTTTTCTTAAGAATGTGAGCTACCTTATCAGAGGTATTGAGAATAAAAGAAAGATGCACACAGTTAACGAAAACAATGGGATCCTTCTTTTTCTTTGGACCGTCCTTTGATGACTTTTTGGAAAGCCTTGAGACCAAGGGATTTGCTATAGTCATTGTCTTCAAAAACTTTTAGGAGATGGTGTTTTTCTTTTTCAAATGTACTCTCATTGGAAATCATAAGGGCTCAGGTAGCCAAAGTGTTAAGGACACCCAATTTCTGAGCTAGATAATGATGAGAACTAGCATGAAGGTATTTCTCAGTGTGAGGTTTTTTACGAAAAGCTTGGTGAACAAATGAAACATCACCCTTTTTAGAGATAAGAACATCAAGGAACGAGAGGCTATCATTAACGTTTGTCTCCATTGTGAACTTTATGGATTCATATTGATTCTTAATATGCAAAAGGAAGGAATCTAACTTGTCACGACCACGAGTCCAATCGATGAAGGTATCATCAACAAACCTATTCCAAAGCTTGGGTCTAAGCGGGGTGGAAGCCAAAGCTTTAGTTTCAAAGTCTTCCATGAACAGGTTTGCGACAACTGGTGAGAGCGGAGAACCCAAGGATACTCCACAACTCTGTTCATAGAATTTGCCTTGGAAATTGAAAAATGTTGAGGTAAGGCAAAGACTAACCAACTTGGCAGTATCAGGGTCGACGATGAAGTTAATAACTTCCATTTCATCATTAATAGGGATCTTAGTATAGAGGGATATAACGTCAAAGCTGACAAGAAAGTCCCCAGGATCAAGCTTAATACCCTTAAGCTCATTAACAAAGTAATTTGTGTCCTTAACGAAGGATTTAGTATGACCAACAAGGGGCCTGAGTTTATGCGCTAAAAAATTAGAAAGAAAATAAGTGGGCCCACCTATTATGTTGACAATAGTCCTAAGGGGGGATCCTTCTTTATGGATTTTGGGAAACCCAAAGATTCTAGGGGAAATGGAGTTGATAACAATAAGATGACAAGAAGAAGCTTATTTTCAGCAACCCCGTTTCCCCTAGAGTCTATGGGCTTCCCAAAATCCATAAAGAAGGAGCCCCCATTAGTCCTATTATCAACACAATAGGTGGGCCCACTTATTTTCTTGCTAATTTTTTAGCGTATAAACTCAGGCCCCTTGTTGGTCGTACTAAATCCTTCATTAAGGACTCAAATTCCTTTGTTAATGAGCTTAAGGGTATTAAGCTTGATCCTGGGGAATTCCTTGTCAGCTTTGACGCTATCTCCCTTTATACTAAGATCCTTATTAATGATGCAATGGAAGTTATTAACCGCATCATTGACCCTGATACTGCCATGTTGGTTAGTATTTGCCTTACCTCAACTTTTTTTAGTTTCCAAGGTGAATTATATGAATAGTGTGGATATCCATGGGTTCTCCACTCTCACCAGTTGTCGCAAACCTGATCATGGAAGACTTTGAAACTAAAGATTTGGCTTCTTCCCCACTTAGACACAAGCTTTGGAAGAGGTTTGTTGATGATACCTTCATCAATTGGCCTCATGGTCATGACAAATTAGATTCCTTTCTTTTAGATCTTAACAATCAATCTGAATCCATAAAGTTCACAATGGAGATAGAGGTTAATGATAACCTCCCATTCCTTAATGTTCTTATCTCCAAAGGGTGATGGTTCATTTGCTCACCAAGTTTTTCGTAAAAATACTCACACTGAGCAATACCTTCATGCTAGTTCTGATCATTATCCAGCTCAGAAATTGGGTGACCTTAATACTTTGGCTACCCGAGCCCTTAGGATTTTTGATGAGAGTAGCTTTAGAAAAGAAAAACACCATCTCCTAAAAGTTTTTGAAGACAATGGCTATAACAAATCCCTTGGTCTCAGGGCTTTCCAAAATCCATCAAAGGACCAAAGCAAAAGAAGGATCCCATTGATTTCGTTAACTGTGTGCATCTTCCTTTTATTTTCGGTACCTCTGACAAGATAATTCACATTCTTAAGAAAAATAATGTGCATACCACTTTTAAGCCTCTCAACGCCATCCGTAGCTCCCTTAGATCAGTGAAAGACCATGCAGACCCTAAGGAATTAAAGGGTGTGTACTTAAGCATGTGTACCTGTGGTGTGCCCTACATTGGAGAAATTGGTTGCTTTATCAAGCAGAGAATTCAAGAGCATGCCGCAGACATAAAGCATAACAAATTTTGCTCTTCTGCCTTAGCGGAACATGCAAAAAATCTGGGAGTCACATTTGTATTGAATATTCTACTGTCATTGCCAAAATTGATCACTTCCATAAACATGAAGTTCAGGGAAGCTATAGAAATTGAGAAACATGCTAGCAATCTGAATAGGGATGAGGGGTGAAAAATAAGCAGAAACTGGATTCCGGTGTTGTCATCTTAGTTCCTTCTTTTATTCTCCTTGCTGAAAAGTGTGTGTGTATATATATATATATATATATATATAGTTTAAGCTTTTTCCTAATTTATTTTGTTTCTATTAGTTAATAACTTTTTACTTAATTTTGTTATGTTATTTCCATTTATTAATACTATTTTATATTAATTTCATTTGTAAATATACATAGTTGGTAGATTTTTATTATTATTATTATTATTATTATTATGTCTTTTATTTTATTTAAATTATCAATTCAAATTATATATATATATATATATATATATATATATATATATATATATATATATATAATTTTTATTTTATTATAAAATAAATTAATTTTAAATTTTACTTTGATTTATTTTAAATATATTCTATGATTTATTTTCATTTATTTTCTTTAATTTATTGATTTTGGATTTCAATAAATTGATTATTGATAATGCATTTCAAATTATTTTTATCTATTTTTTTTTTGGTTTTCTTTCTATATTTTTCTATTGTAAATTTGAGTTTCTTTTTAGGTTATTATTGGTTAATATTAATTATTCCTAGACCATTTTTAACCCAAAAAAGATCATTTTTATTTCTATATTTATTTATTTATTATTATTATCTTATATCTTCTAAGATTTCTATATATATATATATATATTAAACATTTATTAATTAGTTAATTTCTTTGACTTTTCGTTGCATTTGACTTTCCAATGTATCATACTATTTTTTCTTAAAATTCTCTGGAGCATCTAGACACTACGTAGTTTGTGTTAGATCATATCCTCCATCCATATTCTTATGATGAGCCACAATTAAGAGTTCCAAATGTTGACAGCAAAAAATATATGTGATTAATTCGAAAAAACTTTCTTTTGATAATTTAATTAGTTTATTTTATAATAAGTTTACTTACACCTTGAAGTGATAAGTTGGTTTTCCAAATTTTTACATTATATAATTGTAAAACTTTAATTATGAGACATGGAATTTCAATGTATTTGTTAACATTTTTATTCTATTTATAAGCTATGTTAGCCATGATGTTGTACTTGTCATTGTTTTATTCAATAAATAATGATTTTTTTGTACTTATTTTGCCAATATTGTTTAAAAAAAAAATATTGTCCACAAATAATATAAGGATGTCTTTTTTTCCTTAAATATATCACAAATTAATATCAATTATATTTATAAGTTTAAAATTCATGAAGGAAAAGTGGAACATAAGATTCAATATTAAAAAGAAGAATTACGCGAACAACTAAAGGGATATGTTACTTTGTGAGAAATCTTGATATATCTAGTGATTAGTGTTGCAATAAAAATGCATCAAATTATGCAATTCATCAAACATTATAATCACTTTAATGGCTTAGTTGGTCAAGGGACACACATATCAATTTGAGTTCTTCACTTAATGTGAATTACTTGGTCATTCCTTGACATACGTAGTCTATTTTATAGTAATTTTACTCACACATTGAAGTGATAAGTCGGGTTTCCAAATTTTTACACAATACAATTGTAAAACTTTAAGTATGAGACGTGTCATTTCAATGTATTGGTTAAAAAATTCATTTGATTTATAAGCTTTGTTAGCAATGATGTTGTCCTTGTCACCCTTTTATTCAATGAATCATGGTTTTTTTTTTTGTACTTATCTTGCCAATGTTGTTAAAAAAAATAAAATTGTCCACCAATAATATAAATATGTTTTTTTTTTCCTCAAATATATCACAAATTAATATTAATGGATTTATAAGTTCAAATTCATGGAGGAAAGGTGCAACATAGAATTCAATACTAAAAAGAAGAACTATGTGAACCCACATCTAAAGGGCCATGTTACTTTGTGAGAAATCTTCATATATTTAGCGATTATTGTTGCAATAAAAATGAATCAAATTATGCAATTCATCAAATAGTATGGTCACTTTAATGGCTTAGCTAGTCAAGGAACACACATATCAATTTGAGTTCTTCACTTAATGAGAATTACTTGGTGATCCCTTGAAATACCTTAAGTAAATGTGAACAAATGGACCAATATTTTATATGGAGTTCCATTTCCCTCCAATTCCTCTAAGAAAATCTATAAATGAAAGTCTTCATTCTCCATTTTCACAAGTTCCCTGATGCAAAGTTATGTTGCGAATTTGTTGCGAAGATTGATAAACCCATTACTTCAATCATTCCTTTGAGTTTATATATTAGTTGTGTTGTCCAAATTTCATCCCATTTTAATATACAGACACCACATTCCCTTACAATATCTTGCACACAGAGAAGAATTTTTGTAGAACTGTTATAAACAATTTCAATTCCAATATTAAACTGAGAACCATTGCGATTTGGAATTCAGTTGAAAATAAGCAAAAATACACAATAATAACAAAACACTAAGTAGAATTTGCAGTGTACCTATGAAGGATAATATGAGATACCTAGGGAGGTAATCAAGGGGGACAATAAATGTAACATGGCCATAATCATTTAACCACTTGCTAATTTTCCTAGAGAGGATAATATAGGGTACTTAGGGAAGTACCCAATACTATCATCCCTAGGTACATTACACAATTATCTACCACAAAAAATTTGCACTATTTACTAAACATATTAACTAAACTTTCGTACTTACATTACAAACATAAAGTGAATACTTGTCTTTTGTCTAACTGTTAGGTCCCTATAATACTAATGATGCCCCCATTACTATTGTAGTTGTATCCCTTATTAATATTGTTGTGCTCCTATTGTCCCCATATTGTTGTTGGATCAGGTGCACAACAAACATAAATACACACAACAATTATCAAGCACATAAACACAAGAATTAACGTGGTTCACCCAACCAATCTGGGCTACGTCCACCAAACATAGGCATCAGGAATATATTAATCAAATTAGGAGATTACATCATGAAATCCTCACACTCTCTCTTGGCAAATCATCCGAATGATTGCCTGTTATATAGCATAGACAATCTAACAGCCTCATAACTCCCTCACATCAAATATAGGAGGCATTAACTCCCTCCCAACAACCTGGAGCTAATCTAGGAACTGAATCCCTATTGTTGTCATCCTTCAGAGATTTTTGCCTATTTGACTACAACAGAAAATCTCAACAATCTCCACCTTGACAACAATTCGCCTGATGCCCTGTTATTATTATTTTATCTTTTCTGCAAGCCAAGAGAAGCCATACACCAGCGTAGCTTCTCCAACAAAACTGGTTTCGTGAACATGTCTGCACAGTTCTCCTTTGTATGCACCTTTTCAAGAGAGACTCCCCTTTCAGTGACAATCTGTCTTACAAAATGATATTTGATTGGAATATGCTTTGACTTACTATGATAGGCCGGATTCTTAGCCAAATGTATTGCACTTTGACTATCACAAAGTAACCTGATGTTATCCTGTAACCTACCAAACTCACCAAGCAAACCTTTCAACCAAACCGCCTCTTTGCAAGCATGCAAAGCAGCAATGTATTCTGCTTCAGTAGTAGACAAAGCAACAATGTTTTGTAGCTTTGACATCCAGCTTATAGCTCCACCTGCAAGAGTAAAGACGTACCCTGAAGTTGATCTTCTCTTATCCAAATCACCTGCAAAATCGGAATCAACATATCCGCAAACAAATTCACTACTCTTATTGTAAGAAATACAATAACTAACAATAATAATATAAAGCCACAAAAATAACAATATGGGGGTAATAGGGGCACAACAATATAAATAAGGGGTATAACTACAATAGTAATGGGGTAATCACTAGTATTATAGGGACCCAACATGCCCCTCTCCTTCAAAAAAGTGTTGTCCTCAACGCTTGAGTAGTTCTGGATACTTCTGCATAAAATTCTCATCCTCCCATGTGGAATCTTCAGCGGATAAGTTCTTCCACTTGATAAGATACTCTGAAATTGATCGATTTCGTAGCTGTCGAGTTCTTGTTTCTGTGACTGCTTCTGGTTCCAATATAATTTTTCCTTCCTCATCAAGTTCTGGCAATATTGTTTGAATTGGAAGCTTGTCACCTATAACCTTCTTTAAACATGAAACATGGAAGACTGGGTGCAATCGAGAAGCTGCAGGAAGCTCCAATTTGTATGCCATAGTACCAATCTTTTGCAACACCTTGTATGGACCATAATACTTTGGTGACCATTTATTATCCTTCTTAGCTTGCTTTAGGGACATTTGCTTATATGGTTGTAGCCGTAGGAATACCCAATCACCTACATCAAAACTTCTTTCACTGCGATGTTGATCTGCCTGTTGTTTCATTCTATTTTGTGCCAACACGAGGTTATCCTTTAAGAGTTGGAGGACTTGTTGTTGATGTTCGATGTGATGTTCCACTGCCTGAACCTTAGAATTTTCTCTTAAATATGATGTGATGGATGGTGGTTGATACCCATAAAGTGCCATAAATGGGGTCATTTTTGTTGCTGTATGGAAGGAAGTGTTATACCACCATTCAGCCAGAGGCAACCATTTGACCCATTGTGTCTGTTTATCAGATACAAAGCAACGAAGATATCCTTCCAAACATTTTTTTACTATCTCAGTTTGCCCATCAGATTGAGGATGATAAGATGAGCTATGAGCTAACTGAGTACCAAGACAAGAAAATAATTCTGTCCAAAAATTTCCAGTGAAAATGGGATCTCTGTCACTTACAATAATCTTTGGGTTTCCATGTAGCTTTTGAACTGTTTCCATAAATGCAGTAGAAACTGTACTGGCTTTAAATGGATGTGATAATGCACAAAAGTGTGCATACTTGGTAAGTCTGTCAACTACCACCATGATGACACTCTTTCCCTCAGACTTGGGTAAACCTGTGATAAAATCCATTGAAACCTCCTCCCAACGTTGGCTTGGAATGGATAAAGGTTGTAATAGACCTGGTGTCTTAATTGTTTCAACTTTATTTTGCTGGCAAACCAAACATTCTGCCACAAACTTTTGAATATCTGATTTAAGGCCATCCCAAAAAAATTCCTTCTTAACCCTGTGGTAAGTTTTTAAAAATCCTGAGTGCCCTCCTAAGGGAGAAGTGTGCAATTCCATAAGAATCTTTTGTTTTAGCTGGGAATTCTTACAGAGGTATAAGCGATCTTTGTACCATAACGAATCATTTTTCCAGCTAAATGTATCAGAAGTACTAGAATCTTGTTGAATCTTTCGAATAAGTGCCCATACTTCTTCGTCATTCTTCCATTCCTCCCTTGCTTCGTTTATCCAATCTGGTTGGATAATAGAAATGGCACACAACAATGCTTCCACATCCTCATCCTTTCTTGAGAGTGCATCTGCCACCACATTTTGCTTCCCTTTTTTGTAGATGATTTCAAAGTCATAACCCAACATCTTTGTGACCCACTTTTGTTGCTCTTCAGAGGATAATCTTTGTTCTAAAAAGTATTTAAGGCTATCATGATCCGTTTTTACCTTGAAGTGTCTTCCCATTAGGTAGGGTCGCCATTTCTTAAGTGCATGGAGTATTGCCAACATTTCCTTCTCATAAATAGCTTTGCTTAAAAACTTTCCCTTGATTGGACGACTTTCAAAAGCAATGGGTCTTTCATCTTGCATTAGAACAGCACCAATTCCATTTCCTGAAGCATCACATTCCACAATAAAGGTTTTTGTGAAGTCCGGTGTAGCTAAGACCGGTGCTTGGCACATTGCCTCTTTAAGATTCTCAAAGGCCTTTGTTGCTTCCGGAGTCCATGAAAATGAATCTTTCTTCAATAATGTTGTTAGAGGTGCTGCTATTCTCCCATAATTCTTAACAAACTTGCGATAATACCCTGTCAACCCAAGAAATCCTCGCAGATGCTTTATGGATGTGGGGATTTTCCATTCCTTAATGGCTTTAATTTTGCTAGGGTCTACCTTAACTCCTTCATGAGATACAATATGACCCAAATATTCCACCTCCTGGACTCCAAAGAAACATTTGGATCTTTTTGCATATAATTGTTTCTCCTCCAATAGTTGTAGCACTCTGTCAACATGTTCAACATGATCCTTCCAAGACTTGCTGTAGATTAGTATATCATCAAAAAATACTAACACAAATTTTCTAAGGAATGGTTTGAAAATTGAATTCATCAAACCTTGAAATGTTGAAGGTGCATTGGTAAGGCCAAAAGGCATGACCAAAAATTCATAATGACCCTCATGAGTTCTAAATGCCGTTTTTGGAATGTCTTCAATCTTCATTCTGATTTGATGATATCCCGAACGAAGATCCAACTTGGTGAAGTAAATTGATCCATGCAATTCATCCAGTAATTCATCAATAACAGGAATGGGGAACTTATCTTTAATAGTGAGCTTGTTGAGCTCCCTATAATCTGGACACATGCGCCATGATCCATCCTTCTTGTGCACCAATACTACTGGAGCTGAGAAAGAACTTTGACTCGGTTGAATTATACCAGCCTCTAGCATTTCTGCAACCATACGTTCAATTTCACTTTTTTGGACATAGGGATATCTGTACGGCCTGATGTTTGGAGGAACACTTCCTGGAATCAGATGAATAGCATGATCATGATCACGCATAGGTGGGAGACCCTTGGGAGTCTCAAATACCTTGGAATGATTGTCCAAGACTTTTTGGAGATCTGGAGAAATAGATGATTCCAATGTGGAAACATCTAGCGAACATAATTGTGCAATTACACCTCTTTGCTCCTTTTTTAGAAGCTTTGTCATACCATTAGAGCTGATTATCTTTCCTGGTTTCCCTGCAATACCCCTTAATTCAACTTCCTTTCCTTCCGAAGAAAATTTGATGAAAAGTTCTTGAAAATTAAAAGCTATTGTACCCAAGGATTGTAGCCATTGGACTCCTAGTACAACATCAGCACCTCCCATTGGAATGGAAAGCATTGGGCTAGTCAATACATATTCTCCCATGGATAGCTTGATATTATGGCACTTTCCAGAGCAATTTATTGTTCCTCCATTTGCAATCATCACTTGACACTCTGGTGCTGGATATAGGAAGCAATTCAATTCTTTTGCTACCCTACAATGAATAAAATTGTGGGTGCTTCCTGAATCAATCAACACTATTACCTTTTTTTCTTGATTTGTCCTTCTATCTTGATGGTTTGAGGAGTGGTAATTCCCGCCAATGCATTACAAGATATGGTCGGATTTATTTGTTCTTCATCTAGGCTTTGTTCCTGGAATATATCCTCTTCTTTTGACCTTTCTTGCTCCTTTTCTTCTTCCTCTTCACAATCTATGTAGAATAATTTCTTCTCAGCACACTTATGACCTTTTGTGTATTTGCTATCACAATTGTAACAAAGCCCTTTTGCTCTTTTTTCTTCCAATTGTTGTGGTGTCAACCTTGTAGGTTGTGGAAGACTATGGGCAACAACACTTCCGTCTTTATAGTTGTGAACGGTATGCTTCCTAGTTGCCATAATTTTGCTTTCCATTTTTCTTGCTAACCTGAATGCCTTCTCTAATGAATCAGGTTCCCAAAGGCGCACATCATGTTGGATATTATCCTTTAAAGACCCTATGAACACATCAATCCTATGCTCCTCTGGAATATCTTTTACCCTTATGTTCAATTTTTGGAACTCCTCAATGTGCTCCATTATTGAACCCTTTTGTTTGAGACTTATCAATTGGCTAAAAAAAGTGTTGCTTTTTGTATCCTCATAATGTGCTATCAATTCTTCCGTAAAAATTGCCCAAGTGATAAATTGTTTACGAGAACAAAGCCATTGATACCATACAAACTGATTTGGTTCCAAATATAAAGTTTCCGTACGTACCTTTTGTGGGTTTTGCACATTATTGAGATCGAAGAATTGCTCCATCTGTAATATCCATGTGGCGGGATCCTTGCCATCAAACTTCCTCATATCGATTTTTGGAACATGGTGAGTCTTCGATCCAACATTAGAGTCTATGGAATCATGATTAACATTTCTTTTGTTCTCATCATGAGTTTCCTTTACTACCTTTTCACCATTAGTGACCCTTTCTTGTAGCAACTTCTTCAATTCATCCATCTTATCATCCATGCCATCAATTTTAGCGTCCATGCCATTCACCTTAGCTTCCATGCCATCCATCTTAACTTCCATGCCATCCATCTTAGCTTCCATGCCCTTTATCTTAGATTCCACGCCATTTACCTTAGATTCCACGCCATTTATCTTAGATTCCACGCCACTTATCTTAGCTTCTGTTAGCTTTTGTGAGCGTGACATTTGTTGCACTTGTTCTTGTAATTTTGATATATCATGTAGCATTTCTTCCTCTTCTTCATGAGTCATGCTAGAGCTTTCAGGTTCCTTACTAGGTGTTTGCATTTTCTTTCCTTGGGGCATCAGTTACCGATAATAATGCTTTACTATGCCCTTTGAATTCCGTTAAACCAAGCTTACACAAAAATTTTAAAAAAAACTACACACCTTTTTTTCACTTTATAGAAGCCTGATATTGAATCTGATGTATCTCTGTAATTTCGGATCATCCAGTTCTGAAATTGCTATCTGTAGTAGCCTTCTGCGTCCTCTTTCCAATGCCACAAGTCTGAGCCAAATTGGATTCTCCAAGGAAGAGTTATGTGAAATCTCCCACAGTGACTTGCTTTTAGACTGGTTCAGTAGAGCGAACTTGTACGATGTGCCACGAGTCACTGTTTCAACCTTTGAATCTGAAACTCACCCACAAGAAACTACAGTCCGTCCTCTTTCTGTACCTTTTTACGAAATTTCAATCCGATCCTCAGAGAGAGAGTTATGACGATTTTCCCCAGGTCACCTGTTTTGAATGTAATTCAGGAGTCTGCAAAAAGGCCAAATTCCTCAGATCATATCTCTGAAAATGTAACGCTAAAAGCTCTGAAATTCGGACCCAAAGTTCAGCGCCAATTCTTCTCAAATGGGTTTTTTTTGCGACTTCTGAAACGTTACAGAAAAAAAGTTATAGTGAAAATTCCACGATGACCTATTTGGAGCAGCGAAACCCTAGAATCCAAAGCTCTGATACCAAATGTTATGAAACCAGCTCACAAAAAGATAGACAAGAGAGATCCACGACTTAGAATTCAGCCTCTTCGAGGGGGCAACCTCCTTTACATTACATAAATGAACAATTCTTGGATGATACAAATGACAAAACCTCCTTTCTATATATAGGAGTCTAAGGAGTCAACATGTAATCCAGCCGACCTAACAATAATAATATAAAGCCACAAAAATAACAATAGAGGGATTCTATGGGGCACAGAAATAACAATATGGGGGTAATAGGGGCACAACAATATAAATAAGGGGTATAACTACAATAGTAATGGGGTAATCACTAGTATTATAGGGACCCAACACGTTATGACTATCATTAGAAATGCTATCAAACTGAATATGCTGGAAATCAGATACATCATCCTGTTTCAATCTTCTATCTACATCTAACTGTACAAGAGAGGATTCATTAAACCTTACATCTCTGTTGATGATGATTTTGCCGGTAGTAGGATCCCACAATCTATATCCCTTCGTTCCATCACCATACCCAACAAAGATATACCTTTTAGACTTTGGATCTAATTTAGTTCGCTGATGTTTAGGCACTAGAGCATATGCATCGCAACCAAACACTCTGAGTTTAGAATAGTCACAAGGGTGTCCTGTCCATACCTCTTGCGGAACCTTGCAGTCTATTGCCGTTGATGGAGATCGATTTATCACATAAAAAGCGGTTGCCACTGCTTCCGTCCACAACTCCTTCGGCAACCCGGCGTTACTCAGCATACACCTTGCTCTCTCTAGAAGAGTCCTGTTCATGCGTTCAACAACTCCATTCTGCTGAGGAGTATAAACCGTGGTCTTATGTCTCTCGATCCCTGCATCCTTGCAATAGCTGTCAAACTCCTTGGAGGAAAACTCACCACCATTGTCAGTTCTTAAACATTTTATTGTTCTACCAGTGTTGTTTTCTACCAATGCTCTAAACTGCTTGAAAACTGTAAAAACATCAGACTTCTTTTTCAACATGAAGACCCAAACTTTCCGAGAAAAGTCATCAATGAATGATACAAAATAAGATGAACCACCACATGATGCTGTAGGAGCTGGACCCCAAACATCTGAATGGATATAATCAAGTATGCCTTTACTAGTATGTTTGCCTGTTTTAAACTTTTGTTTACTTTGTTTACCAAACAGACAATGTTTACAGAAATCCAATTTTCCAGATCTTAGATTAGGAAGTAACTTTCGGTCAGCCAAAATTTTCAATCCTCTTTCACTCATATGCCCCAATCTTTGATGCCAAAGTGAATGGAACTACTGTCATGTTCAGACACAGACACATGATCTGACCCAGTTCTACCTTCTAACTGAAATAGATTTCCTAATTTCTTAGCCTTCATCACTAGTAAAATACCTTTATAGATTTTCATAACTCCACCTTGAATTACAGTTTTATATCCATTTGAATCAAGTGCTCCTAATGAAATCAAATTTTTCCTTAAATCTGGTACATGCCTCACATCAGTTAATATTTTGGTTGTGCCATCAAACATTTGTAGTTGTATGCTTCCAATCCCAACAATATTACATGTTACATCATTACCCATGTACACAACACCATCATCAATTGATCTATATGTTTTAAACCAATCTCTATGTATACACATGTGATTAGATGCCCCGGAATCTAACAACCAATGTTGATCATGTTTTGAAATATTAACTGACAATACCTCATCACTCATACCTGAACCTGATACTGAACCTGTATCCGTGGTGTTGGCTTCCTTCTTTTCTGTCGAAGAGCCTTCTTTAGCAGCCTGCTTTCGTTTCCAGCAATCCTTTTTCAGATGTCCAGCCTTGCCACAATGCCAGCACTTCACCTTGGGCTTCTTTCCTTTGGATTTTGAACGAGAGTCGCTATGCTTTCCCCCAGAGTGTCTCTCTCGTGAGCGACCTCTGGCCATCATTACCTCTGATGTAGAGGTGTCTGCATTCGACCTCTTCCTCGTCTCCTCAGCCAACAAGGCTCCAACAACATCGTCAAATTCAAGAATTTCTGATGTACTAAAACTTCTGGAAGTAACAAAGTGATCCCAGGATTCGGGCAATGAACATAATAAAGTTATCGCCTTATCCTCTGAATCAAATTTCACATCTAGACTGTTTAATTGCACCAACAAGGTATTAAAAACATTCAGGTGATTAGCAATTGAGGTACCTTCTTTCATCCGCAAACTGTAAAGCTGCCGTTTCAGGAGAATCCGATTTGTCAAAGATTTCGTCATATAGAGCTTCTCAAGCTTCGACCACAAGCCTGCGGCGGTTTTCTCTGACACAATGTTGAACAGAACATCGTCCGCCAGACATAACCGAATTGCGCTCAAAGCTCTATCGTCCATCTCATCCCATTCATCCTCCGTCATGGAAGGAGGTCTTTTGTTTTTCCCCAACAATGCTTTTGCCACACCTTGTTGAACCAGCAGATCGTGCATCTTCACCTTCCAGATCTCAAAATTATTCTTGCCATTAAATTTCTCAATTTCAAAACGGGCACTTTGAGTTTTCGCCATATGATATCAGCAAAAAACACAGTAATCTCCAAATACCAACGTTTAAATACCAGCAATTTAAAAAACCAAACTGCCTATGCCTCAAAGAAAAAATATCTTCCGGTTGCACAAAACAAAAAAAAAATTCTGTTTGCACTTTACAACAAAAAAGTTCTGCCTTTGCACTTCTTTAGAATCCTTTTCGTTCCAATCCTACCCATTTCAGTCATGTTTAACATGCCTTACAATAAATGATACGTTTGTCATGATGGTGCCTAAAACATTATTTGCATAAAACTCCACCATATGCATAAAACTCCACCATATGGTACTTTTACTCCACCATATGCATAAAACTCCACCATTTAACATGCGTTTCCACTTTAACCTTTTTTAAACATATGCATGTAAAGCACAACGCATATATGGAAAGCGTGTTATGTTATATATTCATGCTGGGTTGCAAATATAAACGGCGTGTTTTTCTTATTTTTGGTAAACAGCGCGGGTATGGATTTGAATGTTCATTCGGTTGACATTTTTATAGTGACAATTGCGCATGCGTAAAATGCAATTTGTCTTTCAGGCGAAGCAACACATATCGGAAAAATTCTTGATATACACTCATTCATACAAAATCGCTCTTAATACTGGTATGTGCCATCGAAAAACTGGAAAATGTCACGCGGGCGTTTTTTTTTTGTTTCTTTGGTTTCAAAAAACAATTTATTGTGATGCAAACGAGGCGGAAGCACATAAATAAACACAGAACCGAAACAATGCTGTTCAGGAAGTCGCATAAATAACAGAACCGAAAACACTGCACCTGGACCTCGGTTGTTCTGAAACACGCGTAGTGAGGCGAACTTTAATTGCTTCGTCTTCTTCTGGACGCATCACGTATCAGCGCTCCACGCTTCAGCACTTATCAGCACGATATGGCAATACAGTAATACTCCACTGCTCCGATCCGCTCCACGCACCAACAGTTTAAAAAACCGGCTCCACGTAGCCTTTCTTGAGGACTCTACCGCGCAGCAGTAACAGATACGCACTCGCTCCAGCTCCAGCACACACGCGAGTTCTTTCTTCAGCGCTCCAGACAGCACCTCCAACATGCTCTGATACCAATTGTTG
This sequence comes from Pinus tabuliformis, assembly GCA_031772625.1. NCBI lineage: Eukaryota > Viridiplantae > Streptophyta > Pinopsida > Pinales > Pinaceae > Pinus > Pinus tabuliformis. The sequence goes on from CM062807.1 coordinate 736,729,475, forward strand.
GATCAGGTGCACAACAAACATAAATACACACAACAATTATCAAGCACATAAACACAAGAATTAACGTGGTTCACCCAACCAATCTGGGCTACGTCCACCAAACATAGGCATCAGGAATATATTAATCAAATTAGGAGATTACATCATGAAATCCTCACACTCTCTCTTGGCAAATCATCCGAATGATTGCCTGTTATATAGCATAGACAATCTAACAGCCTCATAACTCCCTCACATCAAATATAGGAGGCATTAACTCCCTCCCAACAACCTGGAGCTAATCTAGGAACTGAATCCCTATTGTTGTCATCCTTCAGAGATTTTTGCCTATTTGACTACAACAGAAAATCTCAACAATTGTTATTATTGTGCCCCATAGAATCCCTCTATTGTTATTTTTGTGCCTTTATATTATTATTGTTAGGTCGGCTTGGTTATATTGTGACTCCTTAGACTCCTATATATAGAAAGGAGGTTTTGTCATTTGAATCATCCAAGAATTGTTCATTTATGTAATGTAAAGGAGGTTTCCCCCTTGAAGAGGCTGAATTGTAAGGCGTTGATCTATCTTTTCTGTCTTTTTGTGAGCTGGTTTCATAACATTTGGTATCAGAGCTTTGGATTCTAAGGTTTTGCTGCTCCAGAAAGGTCATCGTGGAATTTTTGCTATAACTTTTTTTCTGCAACATCTCAGAAGCGAAAAAAAAAAACCCATTTGAGACGAAATCACGTTGAACCTCAGTTCCGAATTTCAGAGCTTTTCGCGCTATATTTGCGAAGATATGATCTGAGGAAGTTGGTATTTTTGCAGACTCCTGAATTACATTCCAAATAGGTGACCTTGGGAAAATCGTCATAACTTTTGTTTTGAGCATCAGATTGCAATTTCGTAAGAAGTTACAGAAAGAGGACGAACTATAGTTTCCTGTGTATATTTTTTAGACCCGAAGGTCAAAACAGTGACACGTGGCACCTCATACAAGTTCGATCTTCTGAAAAGGTATATAATCAGGTCATCTTGGGAGATTGTGCATAACTCTTTCTTGGAGAATCTAAATTCGATCAGACTGGTGGCATTGGAAAGAGGACATAGAGGGCTACTGTAGGTTGCAATTTCAGAACTGAAAGATCCAAAATTACAGAGATACATCATATTCAATATCGAGTGCCTACAAAGTGAAAAAAGGTGTGTATTTTTTTTAATATTTGCATAAGCTTGGTTTGAAAAATTAGTTTGAAGGAATTCAAAGGGAATAGTGAAGAATTATTATCGGTAATTGATGCCCCGAAGAAAGAAAATGGAAACACCTAGTAAACAACTTGAAAGCTCTAGCATGACTCATGAAGAAGAGGAAGAAATTCTACATGATATATCAAAATTACAAGACCAAGTGCAACAAACGTCCCTCTCACAAAAGCTAACAGAAGCTAAGATAAATGGCGTGGAATCTAAGATAAAGGGCATGGAAGCTAAGATGAATGGCATGGAAGCTAAGATGAATGGTATGGAAACTAAGATCAATTGCATGGAAGCTAAGATGAATGGCATGGACACTAAGATGAATGGCATGGATGATAAAATGGAAGAATTGAAGATAAATTTGAATAAGTTGCTACAAGAAATGGTCACTAATGGTGAAAGGGTAGTAAAGGAAACTCATGATGAGAACAAAAGAAATGTTAATCATGATTTCATAGACTCTAATGTTGGATCGAAGACCCACCATATTCCAAAAATCGATATGAGGATGTTTGATGGCAAGGATCCCACAACATGGATACTACAGATGGAGCAATTTTTCGATCTCAATAATGTGCAAAACACACAAAATGTACGTATTGCAACATTATATTTAGAACCAAATCAGTTTGTATGGTATCAATGGCTTTGCTCTCATAAACAAATTATCACTTGGGCAATTTTTATGGAAGAAACGATAGCACATTATGAGGATACAAAAAGCAACACCTTTTTTAGCCAATTGATAAGTCTCAAACAAAAGGGTTCAATGATGGAGCACATTGACGAGTTCCAAAAATTGAACATAAGGGTAAAAAATATTCCAGAGGAGCATAGGATTGATGTGTTCATAGGGACTTTAAAGGAGAATATCCAACATGATGTTCGCCTTTGGGAACCTGATTCTTTGGAGAAGGCATTCAGGTTAGCAAGAAAAATGGAAAGCAAAATTATGGCAACCAGGAAGCCTACCACTCACAACTATAAATATGGAAGTGTTGTTGCCCCTAGCCTTCCACAACCTATAAGGTTGACACCACAAAAATTGGAAGAAAAAAGAGCAAAAGGGCTTTGTTACAGTTGTGATAGCAAATACACTAAAGGTCATAAGTGTGCTGAGAAGAAATTATTCTACATAGATTGTGAAGAGGAAGAAGAAAAGGAACAAGAAAGGTCAAAAGAAGAGGATATACTCCAGGAACAAAGCCTAGATAAAGAAGAAATGAATCCGACCATATCTTGTAATGCGTTGGCTGGAATTACCACTTCTCAAACCATTAAGATAGAAGGACATATCAAGAAGAAAAAGGTAATAGTGTTGATTGATTCAAGAAGTACCCACAATTTTATTCATTGTAAGATAGAAAAAGAATTGAATTGCTTCCTATATCTAGCATCAGAGTGTCAAGTGATGGTTGCAAGTGGAGGAACGATAAATTGCTCTGGAAAGCACCGTAATATTAAGCCATCCATGGGAGAATATGTATTGAATAGCCTAATGCTTTCCATTCCACTAGGAGGTGCTGATGTTGTACTAGGATTTCAATGGCTACAATCCTTGGGTACAATAGCTTTTAACTTTCAAGAACTTTTCATGAAATTTTATGTGGAAGGAAAGGAAATTGAATTAAGGGGCATTGCAGGGAAACCGGGAAAGATAATCAGCTCTAACAGTATGACAAAGCTTCTAAAAAAGGAACAATGAGGTGTAATTGCACAATTATGTTCGCTAGATGTTTCCACATCGAAATCATTTATTTCTCTAGATCCCCAAAAAGTCTTGGACAATCATTCCAAGGTATTTGAGACTCCCAAAGGTCTCCCTCCTATTCGTGATCATGCTCATGCTATTCATTTGATTCCAGGAAGTGTTCCTCCAAACATAAGGCCATACAGATATCCCTATTCCCAAAAGAGTGAAATTGAACGTATGGTTGCAGAAATGGTAGAGGCTGGTATAATTCAACCTAGCCAAAGTTCTTTCTCTACTCTAGTAGTATTGGGGCACAAGAAGGATGGATCATGGCGCATGTGTCCAGATTATAGGGAGCTCAACAAGCTCACTATTAAAGATAAGTTTCCCATTCCTGTCATTGACGAATTATTGGATGAATTGCATGGATCAATTTACTTCACCAAGTTGGATCTTCGTTCAGGATATCATCAAATCAGAATGAAGACTGAAGACATTTCGAAAACAACATTTAGAAGTCATGAGGGCCACTATGAATTTTTGGTCATGCCTTTTGGCCTTACCAATGCACCTTCTACATTTCAAGGTTTGATGAATTCCATTTTCAAACCCTTCCTTAGAAAATTTGTGTTAGTATTTTTTGATGATATACTAATCTATAGCAAGTCTTGGAAGGATCATGTTGAACATGTTGACAGGGTGCTACAACTATTGGAGGAGAAACAATTATATGCAAAAAGATCCAAATGTTTCTTTGGAGTACAAGAGGTGGAATATCTGGGTCATATTGTATCTCATGAAGAAGTTAAGGTAGACCCTAGCAAAATTAAAGCCATTAAGGAATGGAAAATCCCCACATCCATAAATCATTTGTGAGGATTTCTCGGGTTGACAGGGTATTATCGCAAGTTCGTTAAGAATTATGGGAAAATAGCAGCACCTTTAACAACATTATTGAAGAAAGATGCATTTTCATGGATTCCAAAAGCAACAAAGGCCTTCGAACATCTTAAAGAGGCAATGTGCCAAGCACCGGTCTTAGCTACACCAGACTTCACAAAAACCTTTGTTGTGGAATGTGATGCTTCAGGAAATGGAATTGGTGTTGTTTTAATGCAAGATGAAAGATCCATTTCTTTCGAAAGTCGTCCAATCAAGGGAAAGTATTTACACAAAGCTATTTATGAGAAGGAAATGTTGGCAATACTACATGCACTTAAGAAATGGCGACCCTACCTAATGGGAAGACACTCCAAGGTAAAAATGGATCATGATAGCCTTAAATACTTTTTAGAACAAAGATTATCCTCTGAAGAACAACAAAATTGGGTCACAAAGATGTTGGGTTATGACTTTGAAATCATCTACAAAAAAGGGAAGCAAAATGTTGTGGCAAATGCACTCTCAAGAAAGGATGAGGATGTGGAAGCATTGTTGTACGCCATTTCTATTATCCAACTAGATTGGATAAATGAAGCAAGGGGGGAATGGAAGAATGATGAAGAAGTGTGGGCACTTATTCGAAAGTTACAACAAGATTCCAGTACATCTGATACATTTAGTTGGAAAAATGATTCGTTATGGTACAAAGATCGCTTATACCTCTGTAAGAATTCCCAACTCAAACAAAATATTCTTCTGGAATTGCACTCTTCTCCCTTAGGAGGGCACTCAGGATTTTTAAAAATTTACCACAGGGTTAAGAAGGAATTTTTTTGGGATGGCCTTAAATCAGATATTCAAAAGTTTGTGGCGGAATGTTTGGTTTTCCAACAAAATAAAGCTGAAAAAATTAAGACACCAGGTCTATTACAACCTTTATCCGTTCCAAGCCAATGTTGGGAGGAGGTTTCAATGGATTTTATCACAGGTTTACCCAAGTCTGAGGGAAAGAGTGTCATCATGGTGGTAGTTGACAGGGTTACCAAATATGCACACTTTTGTGCATGATCACATCCATTTAAATCCAGTACAATTTCTACTGCATTTATGGAAACAATTCAAAAGCTATATGGAAACCCAAAGATTATTGTAAGTGATAGAGGTCCCATTTTTACTGGAAATTTTTGGATAGAATTATTTTCTTGTCTTGGTACTCAGTTAGCTCATAGCTCATCTTATCATCCTCAATCTAATGGGCAAACTGAGATAGTAAACAAATGTTTTGAAGGATATCTTCGTTGCTTTGTATCTAATAAACAGACACAATGGGTCAACTGGTTGCCTCTGGCTGAATGGTGGTATAACACTTCCTTCCATACTACAACAAAAATGACCCCATTTATGGCACTTTATGGATATCAACCACCATTCATCACATCATATTCAAGAGAAAATTCTAAGGTTCAAGCAGTGGAACATCACATCAAGCATCAACAACAAGTTCTCTAACTCTTAAAGGATAACCTTGTGTTGGCACAGAATAGAATGAAACAACAAGCAGATAAACATCGTAGCGAAAGAAGTTTTGATGTAGGTGACTGGGTATTCCTACGGCTACAACCATATAAACAAATGTCCCTCAAGCAAGTTAAGAAGGATAATAAATTATCACCAAAGTATTATGGTCCGTACAAGGTGTTGTAAAAGATTGGTACTATGGCATACAAATTGGAGCTTCCTGCAGCTTCTTGAGTGCACCTAGTTTTCCATGTTTCATGTTTAAAGAAGGTTATAGGCGACAAGCTCCCAGTTCAAACAATATTGCCAGAACTTGACGAGGAAGGAAAAATTATATTGGAACTGGAAGTAGTCATAGAAACAAGAACTTGACAGCTATGAAATCGATCCATTTCGGAGTATCTCATCAAGTGGAAGAACTTATCTGCTGAAGATTCCACATGGGAGGATGAGAATTTTATACAGAAGCATCCAGAACTACTCAAGCGTTGAGGACAACACTTTTTTGAAGGAGAGGGGCATGTTAGGTCCCTATAATACTAATGATGCCCCCATTACTATTATAGTTGTATCCCTTATTAATATTTTTGTGCCCCTATTGTCCCCATATTGTTATTACTGTGCCCCATAGAATCCCTCTATTGTTATTTTTGTGCTTTTATATTATTATTGTTAGGTTGGCTTGGTTATATTGTGACTCCTTAGACTCCTATATACAGAAAGGAGGTTTTGTCATTTGAATCATCCAAGAATTGTTCATTTATGTAATATAAAGGAGGTTGCCCCCTCGAAGAGGCTGAATTCTAAGGCGTTGATCTATCTCTTCTATCTTTTTGTGAGCTGGTTTCATAACACTAACTATATACCTCTTTACCATTAAAAAGTAAACTTGAAAAAAAAAAAAAAAAAAAAAAAACCCCTCCACTTTTCATAACCTATTAATAAAATATTTCAACTCCTTTTCTCCTTTCAACTCCAATGCACACAACTAGAATTCCAATCCTTTTCCCTCCTTTAACATAAGTATAAGAGGAGGAAGACTACAAGGGATGCCTATGCTTGTTTAAAGCATCAAGAGTAAAGATTGATTCTTAATTGTACTAAAGGTATTCATTTCACTCCTTCCATTCATGAAATTATTAGAAATTACTAGTGTGGGTTAATATTTCGATTTTTTTTAATGGCATGATCTTTATTATTTTCTAGTTATGTATATTTAAATTATAATTCCATTATTTTCAAAAATATTTTTTTGGCTTCTTGTTTCTCCTCTAAATGCCCTATTTAATCCATCAAATATCTCATATTTTGCTCCAATTCCATGAAGGCAAACAAGTTAATAGTTTTTTTTCCTTTTTCCTTTTATTAACGTGTTATAATTTAATTTTTATTTTGGTTAGAGACTTACTTCTTCTTGAACTTCAACATGTAAATTAATAGGCTTAAAGTTTTGTTTGTTGAATGGATCAAATCGATTGAAAGATGCCATTGTGTTTCATTTCTTTTTTTACTAAAACGAGAATTATTTTTGCTCTCAAATATATAGTCTTGGTTTTCTACAATTATGTTTACAAAACCCACCTAAGTTTTATTTGGTATTTCTTAAATTTTTTTAATTTGTTATACATTTTCCTTGAATCTTTGTGTTTCATATAAATCTTAGATCGTGTTACTTTATTGTCTGTGTTTGCACAATTGGAAGAATTAAAAATTTGTTTATGTTCTCACCCTTCTTAATTTTCTACAATTATGTTTATATAAGCCACCCAATATTTACTTGATATTGTTTAGATTTTGTCCATTTTTTGTACGTTTTCCTTGAATTTTTATATTTCATATAAATCCTTTTAAGTTAAATAGTGTTGGATGGGATTTTGGGGAGTTTTGTTGTCAGTGTAATTTTCTGGAAGTGCCTCCCCCTGTAGCATCACAAAAACTTCCTCTAACACCAATCAATGATTGACCTAACACTACGATGGCTCATTTCGACAACTCATTTTATCTTAAGTGTTTTTATTACTTCTTGTGAGAGTCTAGGGTTTTTTGTTTGGTGGTCGTGGGTTTCTCAAAAACCTTCACTGCAAGGTTAAGGTAAGGAAAATTTTAAGGATAGAAAATTATCTTGAAGTTTAAAAACATTGGTGAATCTCACTAGTTCCTAATATGTAAACTATAAAATCTTTATTGATGTATTTGTAAAATTATTCAAATTTATAATAATTTTCTATATAGCCTCTATATATATTGGCGATTTTTGAGGTAAAATAATTTAATATTGTAAAATTTGGGCGAATAGTTTTTATAAAAAATTGAAATTGGCAATTTTTTCTTTGGAAAAATCATGGAAAATTAGCCCACCTGCGAATATTAGCCCCTAAAATTTTGCATGGGTTAAGGAAAAGAAAACCCAAGTAACGTCATTTATGGTGAAGAGATCTAAATACTTGAATGACTACAGACTAATGGAGGTTATAGCACTACAAGGAAAATACCTTCTAGTGGAGGTTTTTGCAAAAGCCCCTATAAAAATAGCTCAAAAATCCATTTGTAGCAGAGGTGGGCAGGAAAATGTTTTAGTGGATTTTTTTTACGGTGCGTCTATAATATACAAATGCAACGGTGCTTTACTATCCATACAAACACCAGTGCCGCATAGAACATGGTGCACCATGGAAAAAATATTTTTATAAAATAAGAAAACATGGTACTCTAAATAAAACAACACATCAGTGCTTGAATAACCAATAGCACTAAAAAGGTTAAATTTTAAAAGTTGTTGATGTTATATACACTTGCGGCACCGACGCCCTTCCTATAGTAAAACCTCCTGTGCATACCAAGAAGGAGCACTGCTATAGTTTTAAAATTTCAAAAAAATGCGGTGCTATTTTCCAACAATGCACCGATGTTGTTAATGTATTAAAATGCCATGGGGCGTCTTCTAAAGAGCACATATATGTAGTTTTTTATTTTAAAAAAAGAGCGATGCTATAGTCCAACAAAGCACCGGTGTGTTACCTTTAATAGAGTGCCTTGGGGAGCTTAACAAAAGAACCGCTATAGATTTTTTTAGTTTAAAAAGAAAAGTGGTGATCTTGGATATATGTCACATTGGTGCAGTTATAATAATGTATCGAAGGAGTGTTAAATAAAAAAAATCTTTTCGACCGTAAAATTCATTTTTACCATCTACGTTGTTGGAGAGCTCTAAAGTACTAATTCCACTCTCGCCTCATACAAGCACCCTAATGTTGGTGCCTCTCTTGATCACCATCCTTCTATACTATGCTTAGTGCTTGACATTCCAATTTTTTCAAATGGTGGTGAATTGTTTTTTCGCAATTACGTGTCAATAATGCCTCCACGATGAGCAAATGTTCTGGTAATGTTTATCTTTCTCTCTAATTTAAATTTTTAGCACATTAGAATTGCAAATTAGCTTACAAAATCCATTGTTTAAAAAAAAATCCCGCGCGGTGCGCTCAATATGTTCGGCTCACACTGATAGCGGTGCACCCTGTAAATTTACATGGTGCACTGCTATAAATTTATAGGGTGCACTGCTATTTAGTGTGTGAACATAACACACCGCTAATGTTGAAGTGTGTTTCGTAAATGAAATGAACCGAGAAAGTTGCAACAACCCTTGTGAAAATTCCAAGTAATAAAAGTTAATAAAGGAAAAATAATAACCACGGATGATGGAACACTTAATCCAGGCGGAATGTTGGGAACATCCTAGTGATCACTACAACAAAACATGCAATTTGCGCCAGATTTAGCACCATGTTTTCGCGCATTTTTTTCTTAATTGGGATGAGTAGCCTAGCGCTAAATCTTGATCTATTGTACAATTTTTAAAGTGTCATTTTTTGCACCAAAATTTGCACCAAATTTTGCATCCTTTTTTATGCTAAATTTTGCACCATTTTTTGCACCAAGATTTACATTTGGTTTTACAGTAGGTTTTGCTTCTAGTTTTGTGCCATATTTTGCATATATTTTTGCATCATTTTTTCTTCCTGTTTTGTCCCATTCTTTTCTTCTACTTTTGCGTCGTAATTTGCATCGAGTTTTACACCATATTTTGCATATGATTTAGTGCCTTTTTTTGCATCCAGTTTGTGCTAGTTTTTGCATCTAGTCTTATGCCATTTTTTGCTTCTAATTTTGTACTTATTTTTACATCTATTTTTGCGCCAGTTTTTCTGCCTTTTTTTACACCATTTCTTGTATCCAATTTTTCACCATATGTTGAATCTAATTTAGTGCCAAAATTTGCATCCATTTTTGGACCATTTTTTGCATCCACTTTTGCGTTTTATTTGTCTCCCTTTTTTTGCATCCTATTTTGCACCATATTTTGCATCATTTGTTGCATCCAATTTAGCGTCATTTTTAACACCATTTCTTGCATCCAATTTTGCATCCTTTTGAGCATCTAAATTTGCATCCTGCATTGAACCATGTGTTGCATCCACCTTTGCATCCCATTTTTGGTCTAATGTTACGTTCAATTTTGAGCCATTTTCTTCGTCTACTTTTGCATTTGTTTTTGCACCAAGTTTTGAATCATTTATTGCATCTCGTTTTCCATCCAATGTTACATATCAATTTGTATCTAAATTTAATCCATTTTTATGCCCATTTTTGCACCATTTTTTCTACTTTTGTGTCCAATTTTGCACCATTTTTTTATGTCAAATTTTGCATCCTTTTTGGTGTCTAATTTTGCATCCTTTTTGGCATCCAAATTTGAATCTTTTTTCTACCACATTTTGTTTCCACATTTGCATCTCATTTTGCACCTAGAATTTAGTTTGAATTTTCATCTAGTTATGCATCATTTTTAGCGTCCTTAGTTTCACCTTGTTTTAGTCCCATTTTGCATCTTGTTTTGTGTCTTTTCTTACATTATTTTTGCACCCAATTTTGCATCCTAATTTTACACCATTCTTTGCATCCTCATTTTGGTGTCCATTTTTGCACCCTTGTTTGCGCCCAATTTGGTATCCTTTTGTATGCCCTATTTTTTCCCCTTTTTTGTGTCTAGTGTTGCACCATTTTTTAATTCTACTTTAAAAATCATTTTGTGTCATTGTTTACATCTTGTTTTTATGTCTAGTTTAACATCTAATTCTACTCCCAATTTTGCATCCATGGTTACATTCACTTTTGGCTTCTTGTTTAGAGTTTTACTATTATTTCCATTTATGACCCCCTTTATGGGTTCATTTTACTAATTTCAATTACATAGTGAAATATATTAAACTTTCTAAATATCATTTTGCTATAGGATTTCATTAGGGGACTTTTGAGGTCTAAATTGGGCCTCCTAAGAAAAATATATAACCAAAATAAACTTTATAAGAACCAATAGGATTCAAGATGATGATGTCAACCATGGGGGATAATTCACCATTTTTGGAGTAAAAAAGTAAAATATTAAAAAAATAAGAAAAGAGTAAAACTATTTTTTCAACTTATCTCCCTAAGGTTTTACTCAAATTTTGAGTGGGAGTACTTTTTGGATGCAAAATTTAATTCCTCATCCAAAGAGTACCCATGTTGTATACTTTCGATGGACCCTGCTACACGAACAATGAGAAATACATGAAAAAACATGATTGCAATCACATTTTTCATGTATTTCACAGTTTTTTGTAGTAGGGTCCATCAAAAGTATGCAACATGGGTACTCATTGGATGAGGAATCAAATTATGCATCCAACAAGTGTTTCCGCTCGAAATTTGAGTAAACCCATAGGGAGATAAGTTGAAAATATGAGTTGAAAAAACAATTTTTTATTTTTTCCCTCTAAAATTTGATGATGTCATCTAATTTTATTTTATTATTCCACTATTATTTTATAATTTCCTTAGGAGGCCCATTTTAGACCTCAAAAATCCCCTAATGAATGCACAGTTAGATGAACATAAAGCCCTCTCAGTTTATCCCAGAATCCTAGGACAGACCGATTAAGAGAAAGTTTGTTCTAAGGCTCAGGATTCTTAGTAGATCAAGATGTAGAGTATATATTAAGGAAAAGAGAAGGAATTCCTATGAGTCCTCGCACGAAAGTCTTGTTGGAGTTTTTAGTGTAGTTGGGAAGTGCTCCTAGCTAGCTCCAAAGCTTGGTCTTACACATAAGAGAGAGAACAAAGAAACCTTCACATCATAATATCTTGATAATTGAAACTATCAGAAACATATAAATATTACTGAATAAATAAATATAAACCAAAATCCCATACATTCATTAGTTAAATAGAATAAGTAAAGAATTAATAGAAGCATATGGAAGGAAGAAAAACCGATCTATATTAATAAAGGAGTTGGAGGAAAGTTACAACCATCAGATATTGTTGGAGCAGCACATACCCCAACTCTTAGCTCCAAAAATCTCCCTCTCAAGATAGATCTCAACAGCATGACAATACAAGAATTCCCATCCTTTTCTCAATGGCCAAGCCTCCAATATATAGGAAAGTGAAGGCTATGAATATTTCCCAAATTCCTCATTAGTTCAATTTGGGCAAAAGCTTTTGGTTGAATAATGTTTCCTCATATAAAAATCGCCTTTTCCACTTTTTAGATGCTTTTATGCTCAGGAATAATCTTCCCCATGCTTTATGGCTCTTTCTCGTTTTTGTATGCTTTTCTTTTTTTGGAAAAATCTAAAGATGAGGATAAAGAGATCACATTCCACCATATGAGTTTCTGAAAGTGAACAAGAGTGTCAAATTCTAGTTAACTCGATTTTTTTTCCTCGTGACCGAGTGAGAATTTTGGTAACAAAAGTTAGATGAAGGGGACAACTTGTTATAGACTAGGATAACGTGGTCCTCATGGTACATAACTTGTATTATAGTCTTATATAGTCTAGGAGAAAGGGGTATTTCAACCAACAACATAGTATTGTCCTCCAAGATGAGGAGGAGGTATTTTCATGTATAACACATTTAAGAATATATCACAATTCAAATTGATAACTTAATATTTGTAAACAAATTTAAGGGTAATTGACAACATTCATCAAAAAGATAGTAATATCCTCATATATAACAATTCTCCATCAAAAAATCATTGACAATTTTCAATATACATATATGACTACTAAATCAACACTTATCGTAAATATCATTATTCCAAGGTAAATTCACAACATTACATCCAAAAATAGTAATATCATCATACATAATGATTCTCCATCAAAAAGCATTGTAGGTTTCAACACATATATAAGGTAACAAGATAATACTAATAATATCGTCATCATCTTTAATAAAATCAACTAAGGTTCAAATGTGTGATTATCAAATCAAAATATTTTGCGAACACCAATATTCTAAGGTAAATTTACAACATCCATTAAAAGATAGTAATATCATCATACATAATAACTCACTATCAAAATAATCTTGATAATTTTCAATATATACATAAAATAACAAGATAAAAATGATAATATCATCATCATATTTAATCAAATCAAATAAAAGTCAATGTATGATTACCAAATAAAAATGTTTCATAGATATCATTATTCTAAGGTAACTTCACAACATCCATAAAAAAATAGGAATCTCATCATACACAATAAATCTTCACAAAAAAATTATAAACATTTTTCAACATATTCATAAGGTAATAAGATAGTACCGATAGTATCATCATCATTATTCGAATCAACTAAAATTCAAATGTATGATTACCATATTAAGGCATCCCAACTAAATATAAAAAATAACGCATGGCTAGCTAGGATCACGAAAATCATAGTCAAGATCATCCTCATGATCATTTCCATGATCATCATCCTAACCATCCTAATAATATCATCCACATAATCATCACCAATGCCATCACCATCCTCATCATCACCGTCTCTGATATATGATGTAATTTAAACATTGTCTGTAACATTATCTTCGTGATCATTTCTTGTAGCGTTTTGGAAAAAAAAATCAACATTACATGTTAGTACTAATTCTATAACACAATGCATATTTTTATTACAATGCTAATCATAAAATGAGGTACTGTAGGTTTTAACCCCGTACAGAAATTACCTGTGTACGAATTCTAGAAACAGAAAATAAACAGTGGCGAGAGCATAAAACATAAAACATATATACACAAAGATTTTCCCCTCACTACAACAAAACAGGCAATTTGCGCCAGATTTAGCACCAGATTCTAGGGCATTTTTTTCTCAATTGGGATGAGCAACCTGGCGCTAAATCTGGCTCTATTGTACAATTTTTAAAGCGTCCTTTTTTGCACCAAATTTTGCATCTTTTTTACGCCAAATTTTCCATCATTTTCTGCATCATATTTCGCACCAAGATTTTCATTTGGTTTTACAACAGGTTTTGCTTCTAGTTTTGTGCCTTTTTTTTCATCTATTTTTGCATCATTTTTTGCTTCCCCTTTTGTGGAATTCTTTGCTTCTATTTTTGTGTCATAATTTGCATCGATTTTTACACCATCTTTGGCATCTTATTTAGCGCCTTTTTTTACATCCAATTTGTGCCAATTTTTGCATCTGGTCTTATGCCATCTTTTGCTTCTAATTTTGTACTTATTTTTACATCTATTTTTGTGCCAATTTTTGTGCCTTTTTTTACACCATCTTTTCCATCCACTTTTTCACCATATGTTGAATCTGATTTAGTGCCAAATTTCACATGCATTTTTGCACCATTTTTTGCATCCACTTTTGAATTTTATTTATCTCCCTTTTTTGCATCCTATTTTGCACCATATTTTGCATTTAATTTTGCATCATTTGTTGCATCCAATTTAGCATCATTTTTAACACCATTTCTTGCATCCAATTTTTCATCATTTTGAGCATCTAAATTTGCATCCTATGTTGAACCATATATTGCATCCACCTTTGCATCCCATTTTGTGTCTATTGTTACGTTCACTTTTGAGCCATTTTTTCGTCTACTTTTGCATTTGTTTTTGCACCAAGTTTTGAATGATTTGTTGCATCATTTTACATCCAATGTTGCATCTTAATTTGCATCCAAAATTGAGCCATTTTTATGCCCATTTTTGCACCATTTTTTCTTCTTTTGTGTCCAATTTTGCACCATTTTTATGTCCAAATGTGCATCCTTTTTGGTATCTAGTTTTTCATCCTTTTTGGCTTCCAAATTTGAATCCTTTTTTCTGCCACATTTTGTGTCCACATTTGCATCTCATTTTGCACCTAGATTTTAGTTAGAATTTTCATCTAGTTATGCATCATCTTTGACATCCTTGGTTTCACCATTTTTTAGTCCCATTTTGCATCTTGTTTTGTGTCTTTTCTTACATCCTTTTTGCATTCTAATTTTACACCATTCTTTGCATCCTGATTTTGGTGTCCATTTTTGCATCCTTGTTTGCACCCAATTCGGCATCCTTTCATATGCCCTATTTTGTTCCATTCTTTGTGTCTAGTGTTGCACCCTTTTTTAATTTTACTTTAAAAACCTTTTTGTGTCATTGTTTGCATATTTTTTTGATGGCTAGTTTAACATCCAATTCTACTCCCAATTTTTCATCCATGGTTAAATCCACTTTTGGCTTCTTGTTTAGAGTTTTACTTTTATTTCCATTTATGACCACCTCTATGGGTTCATTTTACTAAGTTCATTTACATAGTGAAATATATTAAATTTTCTAAATATCATTTTGCTGTAGGATTTAATGCATGGTTAGATGAAAACTCTCAGTTTATCTCAGAAACCTAGGACAAACCAATTAAGAGAAAGGTTGTTCTAAGGCTTAGGATTCTTAGTAGATCAAGATGTAGAGTATAGATTAAGAAAAAGAGAATGAATTCTTGTGAGTCCTCACATGCAGGTCTTCTTGGAGTTTTTCGTATAGCCAAGAAGCGCTCCTAGCTAGCTCCAAAGCTTAGTCCTACACATAAGAGAGAGAATAAAGCAACCTTCACAACATAATATCTTAATAATCAAAACTATAAAAAACATATAAATATTATTGAATAAATAAATATAAACCAAAAACCCATGCATACATTAGTTAAATAGAAGAAGTAAAGAATGAATAGAAACATATGGAAGGAAGAACAACTGATCTATATGAATAAAGGAGTTGGAGGAAAGTTACAACAATCAGATATAGTTGCAACATCACCTCCCCCAACTCATAGCTCCAAAACTCTCCCTCTCAAGACAGATCTCAAGAGCGTGACAATACAAAATTCCCATCATTTTTTCAATGGCCAAGCCTCTAATATATAGGAAAGTGGAGGCTATGAAGATTTCCAAAATTCCTCATTAGTTCAATTTGGGAAAAATCTTTTGGGTGAATAATGTTTCCTCATATAAAAAAGGAATTTTCCACTTTTTAGATGCTTTTGTGCTTAGGAAAAAGCTTCCCCATGCTTTATGGCTCTTTCCCACTTTTGTATGCTTTTATTTTTTAGGAAAAAGCTAAAGATGAGGATAAAGAGATTACATTCCACCATATGTTTCCGAAAGTGACCAATAATGTCAAATTCAAATTCTAGTTTGCTTATGTTTTAGTTTTTTTTAAAATATATATTTAGTTTTAGTATTTTTTTTTCTAGAAAAATATATTTAGTTTTTGGTATATTTTTCTATAAGAAAAATTATATTTTGTTTTTATAAAAATGGATTTTAAACATTCCATTCATGCTAAATTTGTGATTTTATGATAGGAGTTTAAATTATATATAGTAAAGTAACTTAATGTCATGTGTCGTGTTGCTGAGATGGGTGTTATACATCTCTTTCTTGCTAAGTTATAGAATGTGCTTGGGTTTTCTTAATGCAATAAAACTAATTATGTTCTTCATGATATCTTGAAATGTTCATCTTGAACCAGGCTAATAAAACAATAAAGTTAAAATAGGTTTTCCTTTGTCATTTATAGATCTTTGTCCCCATTAATCTTGGTCTTAATAGATTAATTGTCTTGTGGTGGCCTTGAGTGGTCACTTCCATTAGTTGCATGCTTTGTAGTTTTCAGTTAGTGACATTTTTTAGGCTTGATAATATGTTATTTAATTTATCAAAATGTGTTATTGTCCATATTATTGTTAAATATTAATATTAAATATGCTGATTTTTAAGCATGTTTTAGCAAAACTTTCCCAAAATGTTTATAGATTGTATTTTATAATGCAATGATTCTTTGCTTGATGAAATTGTTTTGGATATTTTTTTTAATGATTCATTGATTGATGAAATTGTTATGGATATTTTTTTTAGTATATTAAATTGTATGTGATAAAGTCAAAAATCACCTCTTTTTTAGATTTTCATTGATCAATTTCCCTTAAGGCCATCAAGTTCACCATTTGGTCCCAGGTTAAGGAAATATAGGAGTCATGAAGTGGAATTGTCCAAGCACTTAAATCTTGAGACATGTTTCTTTTTAGTCACTTTATACTTTCTTTCTATGTAAATTTTTGATTAAAATAGTCTTGGAACATGAGGGGCGTCAATAGTAAGCGAAAAAAAACTCCTAAAAGAAAAATGGTATGCAAAGCACCCATAAATAATGTTGATATAAGAAGCAAAAATATTAAGTGAGGTTCAACCTCATATAATTAGAAAATGGGGGAGGAATTTCCAAGTAGTAGTGATTGATGCTTAGAGATACTTGGGTGGAATGGTTATTATTTGAAATGATTAAGACATCAAGGTTACCAATATGTTTACCTCTTTTCGCATTATGACAATACAATTTTAGTTAATTGACATTGAGGACTACTACCATGTATCCAATGTCTATGACTCCAATATCGCAAATGGAAAACCTCTATTTCTCAATTCTATTTCTAGCACAAGTAATTTATACTCCCCATCTCCATGGATTGTTGGGAGTGACTTCAATATTATAAGTGTCTCGAGGAAAAGAAAGAATGAATCGAAATGTTTAACAAGATATTTTGTAAGCTATACCATTAAAGCCACAAAGTAGTCTCCATTAAAGTTGTCAAGAAATGAGTCTCCAACCCACACATGTGGATCAATGAGATGTAATACATGTGTGTGTGGTTACGAACTCAATACACCTCTATAATAACTCCACAAACTTATGTATTTCACTCTGTCACATAAATTGACAGTAGTGTGACATAAGTAAACCAAGAGTAGACATAAAGCCTTAGGAAACAAACATTCCTTAGATCCTCAATTAGGTGCTTAAATGATGAAGTGAAAATGCAAGGAGAAAAGAAGAATTCATGATTTAACCATCACATACATGTGATCAAGTGTGACTAGGAGTGTATATATTCATATATTTTCCAAAGAGGGAGTGAATACATGAGTTACCATTTATTGGCCCTTATTTTTCTTTCTTTTTCATTTTCTTATATATAGGACTTAGGGAATAAGGTTTTCATAAGTTTGGCACAACTCATAGATATAAGATTTACATGAATTTTCACTTCAACCTTAGAGTTTAGACTTAGATAAATCAATATAGTGTATGTTTAATGATTTTGGCTTTCACTTTTTTATTGTATTTCATCACAAATACAAAAGGGGAAATATTTTGCCACAAATCTATGAATGCTTAATCATAAAGTCATCATGTGATGAAAACAAATTAATGATGTTATTCTCTACGAAAATGAGGGGTATTCTTGAGAAAATCTTATGCTTGTGGATGTTTCCTCCCTGGTTGAGAGGGAGTGAGGGTAGACACCATGTTATCCATGTGTCATGTACTATGGCTAGGATTAACAATCGTAAGCCTAGTAAAGGCACTAGTAGGGATAATGGTGGATTGGATAAACATCTGGGACCAATATTCTTTGAGAATTTGGACATTGACTAGGACTAATCGCCATAAGTCAAGTACATTAATCCAAGATAAGAATAGTCATGAGGATTGACATTTTCTGGTGTCAAATATTATGATAGTGGATTAGGAAATGATCATGTGAGGACATACCTGGTAAACATCTTGGTAGGGTAAGTGCCTTGAAAGGTAGTGGTGTCCAAATTTATGCCTCCCAACATTGTGATTTGATCTAATGGAGAGATAAACTTGTTAGTCAAGGCCTTACTATTTTGAAAATTTTGGCTATGATGATGTAAATCATCATTGATGCTTATCAATCTAGATCCCTTCTTATATGAATATTTCAACTTGAGAGTACTTTTTTGTCCCATTATGAGTACCTCGCTAGTTTAGAGGGAGGGTCATCATCTTCATTATTGCCATCATCACCACCATCAATGTGATCATTATTGTCATCATTTCATTATCATCATAATCACCATTCATGTCTTCTTCATGATCATCATCATCATCATGATTTTGTATATTGTCGTCAATTGTTCATAATTATAGGTATCATAAGAAATATCACCAACCTTAGGACACATGATATATGAAAGAAAAATAACCACTTTATTTTTTAGAAATGATTGATGATCATCAACATCACTACCATTATCATCGTCATTATAATTGTCATCATCCCCATCATCATAACTAATATAAGTTTTATCATAATTTTTGTCATCTTCATCATGAACATCATAATCATCATTCATGCCATTATTGTTCTTGATTATGACCAAGATGAAAATAATGATAATGATGATCAGATGATGATGACTTGGAAGATGACACCAAAGATAATTATTATGATTTTTACCATGATAACATTTAAAAATTGGGAGGAATGGCCAAGGTCATTAGCATCATCATCATTGTCATTGTAACTCCCATCGTCTTTATCATCATTGTCATTATCATAACAATCGCAATTCATGTCATCGTCATCATCTTCATTATCATCATCGTTATAATTATTGACATTGTCATCAGTTGTTCATAATTTTCAATGTCATAAGAAATATAATCAATGCAAAAGATATGATGTGTGTTGGAAAATGGATGCAAAAGTAAACAAAAAAATGGGGGTAAAAATAGACGTAAATTTGGACAAAGAGTGGACACAACATAAGTAGATGCAGAACAAGACAGAAAAATTGAACAAAAGTGGATGAAAAAGTAGATGCAATAGTTCATACAAACTTGAACACAAAATAGGACTCAAACATGGATGAAAAAGTGGAAGAAAACATGGGCACAATAGTAGGCATAAAACTTAGCATGAATTGTGGTGAAACAAATGTGGATACTCCAATGAATGTAAAAAAAAAGGGACACAAACTTGAATGCAAAAAGGAGGAAAAATTGGATGAAAAAAGGGATGTAAACATGGGCCAAACATGGGTGCAATAGTGAACACAAAATTAGTTGCAAAACTAGACAAATCAAAAGTGGATGTAAAAGTAAATTCGAAATGGGATGCAAAAAACATAAACAATATTTGATGCAAACTTGGACACAAAAGAGGATGCAAATATGGATGCAATAGTGGAAGAAAATGTGGGTTGCAATGATAGGCATAAGATATGGCACAAATAATAGCACAAAAAAGGTGGATGTAATAATAGACACAAAAAATATGCAAACTTAGATGCAAGACAAGATGCTATAAGGGATGTAAAAGTGGATGCAAACACGGGTGCAACATGAGAAACAAAATTGGATGCAAAATATGGATGAAATGGAAGTACATGCAAAAGAAGATACAAAATGAGATGCAAAACCCAACACAAAAGTGGATGCAAAAATAGATGAAATATTTTATGCAAAAGAGGATGTGAAGATGGATGCAAAATTGGAAGCAAACATGGGTACAACAGTATGTGCAAAACATGGAACAAATTTTGTCACAACAAAAGTAGATGTAATGATAGATGCAAAAAAAGAAGCAAATGAAGATGAAAAATAGGATGCAAAAAGGGATGTAAAAGTGGGTGTAAACATGGGTGCAACAATGGATGTAAAATAGCTTTTGAAACTTATTTGAAAGAGCAATTTTGTCCCAACAATTAGACTTGTAGCATAAAGAACATGGTTAATACATATGATTCGACCAAAAACTAGTTACTACCAAAATTCCACCAAAAAAAATATTACTGCATAAAAATAGAATTAAAAACAAAAAAAATAAAAACAAAAATTCCCCAAATTAAAAATAAATAAATGATAAACTTTTTTTTACCAAAATTTAGTGATTTTTGTAGTGCTAATACTAACATCACCATTACAACAAGATATTTTTTTAGTGCTAATACTGCCATTACAACAAGATATAAGAGGGATATAATGCAAAAAGTTTAATAATAATATGTATGTAGAAGATGGTCTTCAGACTGGTGAATTCATGATAATCAATGGGACTACAGTCAAAATAATTGGATGTTATTTACTTTTTTACATAGATTGTCAAAATAATTGCATAAATCGATTTTTTTTAACCAAAATTGAACAAAAACTTTGCTAGTGCTAACATTAGAACCACCATTACAACAAGATATCTTTCTAGTGTTGACAACACCATTATAGTAAGATACCTCAAGAGAGACAGAAAATTTAAAAAGTATGATAGTAATATGTATCCAGAAGATGGTAGTGAAACTAGTAATTGTTCATTCTCATTATCATAATCATTGTCATCATCATCACCATCATCCTTGTCATCGTTATTGCCATCATTACATTATCATCATAATCACCATTCATGCCATCATCATCAGCTCCATCATCATCATCATTATGGACATTGTTTGCAATTGTTTATAATTATAGACGTTGTAAGAAATATCATCAACCCAAAAAATGTGATCAGTGCTAGAAAAGGGTTGTTTAGGACACATTGATATACATAAGAGAAATAAAAACTCTATTTTTGATAGATGATCGATGATCATCATCATCACCACCATTATCATCGTCATTGTCATTTTTATCATCCCCATCATCATCATTAATGTAATTTCTATCAACATTCTTGTAATCATCATCATCATTCATGCCATTATTGTTTTTGATGATGACCTAGATGAAAATGATGATGATGACACCAAAGATAATGCTTATGATTATGACAATGACAACATCTAAAATTGGGAAGATTCGCCAAGGTCATTAGCATCGTCATCATCATAATCATTGCCATCATCATCATTAATGTCATTATAACCACTATCGTCTTTATCATCATAATCACAATTCATGTCATCGCCATCATCTTCATTTTCATCATTGTCAATATTATTGACATTGTCATCAATTGTTCATAATTGTCAATGCCATAAGGAATATCATCAATGCAGAAAATATGATGAGCGTTGGAAAAGGGATGCAAAAGCAAACATAGAAATGGGGGCAACAATAGAAGTAAAATTGGATGAAAAGTGGATACAACATAAGTAGATGCACAACAGCATGAAAAACCTAACACAAAAGTGGATGCAAAAGTAGATGCAGTTGTCAATGCAAACTTGGATGCAAACATGAAGGAAAAAGTGGAAGCAAACATGGGTCCAATGGTAGGTGTAAAACTTGGCACAAACTGTGGTGAAACAAATGTGGATGCAACAACGGACACAAAAGTAGATGCAAAAATGGATGAAACAAAAGTGGATACAATAGGGGATGCAAAAACATACACAATATCTGATGCAAACTTGAACACAAAAGAGGATGCAAATGTGGATGCAAACGTGGAAGCAAATGTGGTTGCAATGGTAGGCGCAAGATATGGTGCAACAAAAGTGGATGTAACAATAGACAAAAAATATGCAAAATAAGATGCAAAAATGGATGTAAAAGTGGAAGCAAACATTGATGCAACAGGCAAAACAAAATTGGATGAAAAAAATGGATACAATGGAAGTAGATGCAAAAGTAGATACAAAACGAGATGCAAAACCCAATGCATAAACCTGACACAAAAGTGGATGCAAAAATAGATGCAATATTTGATGCAAAATAGGATGTGAACATGGATGCAAAATTGGAAGCAAACGTGGATACAATAGTGAGTGCAAAACATGGTGCAAATTATGGCATAACAAAAGTGGATGTAATGATAGATGAAAAAAAAGAATCAAAGTATGATGCAAATGAAGATGTAAAAAGGGATGCAAAAAGTGAAATTTAAAATGGGTGTAACAGTGGATGCAAAATTGTATGCAAAAGTGGATGCAATAGAAGTCGATGCAAAAGTAGATGCAAAACGAGACACAAAACCCGATGCAAATCCTGGTCCAAAATTGGATACAAAAAGCGATGCAAAAATAGATGTAGTAGTTGATGAAAACCTAGATGCAAATGAGGATGCAAACGTGGATGCAAAATTATAATCAAAAGTGGGTGCAAAAGGAGGTGCCAAACTAGGCGCCAATTGTGGCACAAAAATATTAGATGCAATAGTGGGTACAATAATAGATGCAAAAGAGGATGTAAATATGGATGCCAAACAAGATGGAAAAGTGGATGCAACAAAAGTAGATGCAAAATTATATGCAAAAATAGACACAAAACTCGATGTAAAACGTGGCGCAAAAGTGATGCACAAATGGATGAAAAAATGGATGCAAAAAATGATTTAAAAAAGGATGCAAAAGTCGATGCAAGTGTAGGTGCAAAAAGTGGATGCAAATGAGGATGCAAAAGTATGTCAAACAAAAATAGATGCCAAAATTGATGCAAAACCTAGAACAAAACCTGGTGCAAAGGATGACATAAAACTTGGCATAAAATTTGGTGCAAAACGTGGTGCAAAACCTATTGCAATACCTGGTGCTAAACTTGGTGTAAGATTTGGTGCAAAACTTGATGCAAATTTTGTGTCAAGTTTTGCACCATATTTGATAAATGGATGCAAATAGCACCAAAAATGGGCTCTAGATGCAAAAAAAGAAGTAAAAAGGGACGCTAATCGCTGGTTTTGTTGTAGTGCCTGGATCCCAAAACGGGACTACCAGATTGATTTTTCATTATATTCCTTTCAATGTTACAATACATATATATACATTCTAAAGCATCCATAAACCCCAATCCATTAACCCTGGATTAGAACATAACCGTAGTTCCCTTGACCGGATCTACAAAATACTATGGATTGAAAACCATCATGCCCAAAACCATGTGCTAAATCCATGCACAAAACCATAGGTAGGTTCGCCCACCTAATATAGGGTCCAAAAAAAAATTTCCCGGGGCAGTGCACCAAACCCCATGCAGGGGGGCTACCGCCCCCCTGCATACTCCCCGGAAATGCCCGACGCAACATACAAAGTGAGTGGAATAACACTTATCTATGTTTTATGAAATAACTCGAGTGAGTGGAATGAATGGTGAGAAGCACTTACCAGGGAAAGGAAGATTTTTGGTCCGTCCTTATTTCTATTATTATTTTTGCTTCTTAGAATGGAGGGAAGTGTTTATAAAAATTATAAAAAATATTTTAAATTGTTATCACTCAGGTTGTCCTTAAAGCTCCTTAAAGGATACGGCCGAGGTAACCACAAACCAATCTTTGGACTGTAGGTCCTAGCCTACCTGCAATCAGAGAGGGCTCTCTCTTTATAATTTAGCTTTGTTTTGGGTTGATTTTAGGCTAGTTATGATTTTATTGGGTTTTGTTTTGATCTTGGTGGGATGGAGGTTTCTTTCAAACAGAGTTGGGATGCATAGTGTGAGAAGTTCAAACCATTGGGCATTGAGTCATGGATTAGGCTTGCTGTTGCGTTTTCTTGGTCACAAGAGGAATACAGAGCAGGATAGCTACACATAAAACAATATCGAGCTAAAATAAAGATGGAATGAAGGTTAGTGAATGAAAGGAAACTAATTAGCTCTCATTATGCTAAAAGAGGGAAGGTGGATGAACATTTATATAGGAGCAATCAAGGACTCCTAAACAACATTCATATATGAAGGAACTAGTGTAAATATGAGCAAATCAGTATTCATATTTAGGACTAATTCATAGGAAAACATGGATAAATCACAGAAATTGAGAACAGAATACAACTAAGTGAGCTCTGAACTATTCTTTCTTTTTGCTACTTAGATAGTGAAACAATGATGGCATAAACACATATAAACTGTAAATAGAGATAAGAAACACTTATTGGGCTATGTAGAAGCGTTAGGATTCCATAGTCACTCTTCAGACATTAAAACACGTCAGTCAGTTCATCTCCCAAACATTCCAACGATCTTTGATTATAGAGACTCTCAGAAAATACAATGCAAGTCTAGAGAGGAAGTTATCGACCAACCCACCCTTAAAACAGTGCAGAGGGTGGTTTAAATAGAAAATATTTACAAACATCCCTTGAACAGGTGTCAAGGGAGAAAATATCTCAAAATATCTATCAAAACATATTCAAAAGAGATTGTGCAATAACTGCTTCTAATGCTAAGTTGTGTTGGAAATAAATGCAATAAAATATCTAAAACAGGTGTTCATGAGGGAGCAGCCTCATCAAAATGGCTCTTTAGGGCTGCGCATGGTCCTGCAGCTTCAAAAATGGACTGAAAGATTGCCTTGAGCCACGCGCTGTCCTCTGTGTGATAACTGTGCTTTTAAGGAAGCAGCGCTGCTCCAAAAACATAACTGGGTTCATGTGTTTGCCAATATCTGCTTTGAAAACCTTTATCTGTGTCTTCAAGTGGTCTTGCTGCCTTAAATGGCCAAAATCTGTGAGTTTGTGAGCCATTATAGCTCAATGATGCCTTGCCAAATCTGCTGGGGTCCCTTTTGCTTCATCTGCCTTGGAAGATCTTCACTAACACACACTGCCGCTTCCCTGATACTCTTTGACACGCACATGGTCCCTTCTTGACCTCCGAACGCCTTTGAATTGTCCAATCACCCATTTATGGCCGCTGCTCAGCCTTCTGCCGCCTTTGGAGTCGTTATCAGCCCTTGCCGATCAGCGAATGCCTCAAAAATAGTAAAAAATTGCAATCTGGATGACTAGAGGATCATTGGAGGACCGCCGATGTGAAAACCCTGCATTTAGAAGTATTTTGGCCCTGGAGCGATTTGAAAATGGCTGAGGAAAGCATCGTTCCTTTGTAATTGGGTGGGCGCGGGCACCGCATGATTAAATCTTTGAAAAAGGTCTATTTCATTAAACAGGCGGAAAAGCCTTAAAAAACTGCAAAATTGATGAATTTTTGGCTCTGCCGCAACACTATTCATTTCTTTAAATCGTGGCCGTTGGATCCGGCGCGGGCTGATCCAACGGCCCAGATCATATCGCTATATCGCATCGGGGCGGACCAGGGGGTGGCACATAAACCATCGCCGAAACTGCGCGGACCCGATATGCTAATAGGCCATGCTTTATTGTTATTTCGGCTCCGCCAGTCGGAGCGATACATGGGGAGTGTTGCGATTAAATCAGGGCCATTGATCTGGGGGCCCGATCCGACGGCTGGCGCTAAATCGCATCGGGGCGGACCATTGGTCCCAATACATAAAACCTCCGAAATGCCGCGGACCCGAAATGCTTATATGCCCTTTCTTTATGGAGATCGGGTCCGGTCCGTCGGCGATTTCATATCGGCGGATTTTAACAAAATCAATATGCGGACCCGAAATCCCTTAAAACTGCCCTTTATAACTTTTCAGCTCCAGAATATCGGAGCTTTCCCATTTTGCTGTTTAAAGGCCTCCTTTCGGACCCGATAATTTTATATGCTGCATTTTATTAGTACTTCGGCTCCGGAATAAGCAATGCTATATATGGGGCCGCGACTTAATAAAGACCGTTGATCTGAGGGCCCGAATGGGCGGCCGCAATTAAATCGGCATTTCACTATCGGCGGGGACATGGGGCAGGACTTTATACAATTGTGATCGCCGAAATGGGAGATCGCCGACAAGACCTGGGCCGTTGATCTGAGTGGGGGCGATGGACGACTGTGATGCGATATTGTTGAAAAATGCGGGTTTTTACGTTATAACTTAAGTTTTATAAAAAACTTGAGTTTAAACGATAAAACAAAAAAGGGGAGTTGCGATAAAAAAGAGTATATGCGGGATATATGGGAAAATATGATGGAGGAAGCCTCCGATAGCGATATCGCATCAGGGAAAAAAGGAATGGGGGCATATATATATGGGCCAGCACTGTTATTACCTCCGACAGCGATATCGCGTCGGAGGGGGGGGGGAAATCCATCGGAGGAGGGTTTATATGTATAGAAGGGGGCTATAAAGCATCGGAAGGGTTTTTTGCCTTTGAAGAAAGGTAAAATGAAATCAGAGGAAGGTTGTTAATGCATCGGAAGGGGTTCGAAGCATGGTGAGAGGGTTTTGAGCCTTGAAAAAAGGTTAAAACATGGATAATGGAGGGTTTGCATAGATGAAAGGAGGGATTTTATGCATAGCAAGGGGTCCTAATGCATATGGAAGATGGTTTGAGGGGGGAAGTGAGGGCTCTTGCTCAGTTTCAGGTAAACTTAGCAATTCCCAAGTGTACTTATGGTTATTTTTCAACCAGGGGGAGGGGATAAGTATATAGGGGAGTTATTAACATATTTTTAGTAGGGGAAGGGGAAATAGATAGGGAGCTACATAGTAAAGTTAATAGTTAACATGATAAATGATCAGAGAGCGCTAAGAATGATGTCTTAGGCTATCAATGGGGGAAAATGGCTTATAGAAGAAGTGTGAACATTCCTTTAGTGAAGCAGATCTTCACCAAGGCAGATAATATGGAGAATGATGAATCTAAGAGGTATCAAGCAGATCTTGACCTCTTTAGGGGAAGTTAGTGAGTGATTTGGGGGAGAGGAAGAAGGGGGAAGTTAGACATGCATTTCTTGAAGTCCTCCAACTGAAAAATCACCTTCAACTTGTGATATGATAGATATAACACTTGACAATATGAAATGGATCACAAGCCATGATTCTGCAACTACAAAGCTGCCTACCCGGCCTATTCACCTAGCATTTTCTCTTCTTTTTGGTTTGGGTGCACTTGAACTAGCATACCCAGCTTTTCATTCTTTTCTTCTTGCTGTCCTCCTATCTACAACTACACTTATTGCATCCAGGGGCTCAGATTAAGCTGTTGAGCACCCTTGTTTCTCTACCTATCTACAAATCTGCCAAGATTAAGCTGTTTGGACAGATATTCATTCTCTATATTCTACAACAGGAAATTGAAACCTAGGGAAGCCAAGATTAAGCTGTTTGGACCTCCCCTAGCTGAAAACTCATCAAAATGGATCAACTCATCAAAAATGATACATAGCAGTGGCATTTAGACTAGCACACTCTCATGGATACTTCTCTGGCCATCTGTAGCAAATATGGAGCATTGCAGCAAGCAAAGTACGACATATTTGGCATGTAAAAATGTCGATCATGAAAGATGATTAACCTGCTGCAGCAGGAGGCTAACAGTGGCTCCACTTGGGGATGGCTTTTCCTTGTGACAAGCCAAGAACAACAGGTCAGACTGCCTTGATCTTCTGTAGTTGCTGTTATTTGAAAGTTTCTTCTGTGCTAACTGATGAATGACTAGAACTTTAACTTCTGAATGCAGCACTCCTCCTTATCTGAAACACTATGAAAAATAAAGCATCGCCTGCTTTCTTCTGCGTGCTTGATATTGCATACACTTTTGCTTGAGCACTGCCTTGTGAAATAAACACAAAAAGGGAATAAAACTGGAGCTCTTCTTTTCTTGTCTTTGAAAGGGTGCTGAAGTAAACTGAAAATCCTCCTTTCTTTTTGATACTGTTGACTTGAAGACTACAAGCTGCAAACAGCTTCTCTTTAACATAAATCACTGTGAAATGACAGTGCTGCTCTTGCTGTTTTGCTGAGATTACTGCAGAGACAGAGATTAAAAATAGAGGGCTTGCATTGGCTGTGTCTTCACAAACTTTGTTGCTGCTCCTCTAACAATCGGACTGTTTATACAAAATAAAAACAAAAGTGCTGATATATACAAATATCAATGTACAAAGAGATATTTACAAAGCTGCGTTATGTTCAACAAAAGGGATCATGATAATGCTTCAGCATACGGCCATTTACAGGGCCTTCTTCAGCAGTGCTGCCCTCTACAAATTTGAGGAAATATGTGTTATTTCCCTGAACAACAGAAATAACAAATGGCCCTCTCCAAAGGAAATTGAATTTTGCATGTTTTCCCTTGTCTTCTCTTCGTGAGTCCCACCTTAGAACTTTGTTGTCAACACAGAAATTCTCAGTCTTAGTCCTCTTATCAAACATCCTTTTGAGCTTCTCTTGCATAATTTGAGCTCTGTCATAGACTTGTTCTCTTGTCTGCTGCAAATGAATTGTTTGGTTTATCCTCCTTTGTATATCATTTGGATCAGCTTGAATCTCTTGCAGCAGCTTGATAATAGGAATGCCCAGTGATGAAGGAAATCTGGCCTCCATGCCATATACTAGCTCATAAGGGCTCATCCCAATGGATTTCTTGGTTGACAATCTGTCTGCCCATAGGGCATTTGTGAGCTTTCTATGCCAGTTCTTCTTGTTTTCTTCTAAGGTCTTCTTGATAATACTGATCAGGCTCTTGTTAGATGACTCGGCTAAGCCATTACCTTGAGGGTAATAGGCTGTGGAATGGCCTAAAGTGATATGAAATTTATGGCAAAAATTAATCATCTTTTTGGATTTGAAAGCAGCAGCATCGTCAGTGATGATCTTCTCAGGGCAGCCAAATCTAGAAAGGATATTGCACTCAAGGAATTGGATAATGGTGGTGTCATTGGCCTACCTGCATGGAATGGCTTCAATCCACTTGGTGAAATAGTCGGTGGCAGTTAGAATCCACTTATGCTGGCCTGAGGAAGAGGGATGGATTTCTCCAATGAAGTCAAGACCCCATTGTTGAAAAGGCTTTTCGGTTGAGATGGGCCTAAGAGGCAAGGGCAACAGCTTTCTTTTGCCCTCAAAGATTTGGCATTTGTGACATGAGATAGCAAACTTCTTTACATCTGCAAACAAAGAGGGCCAATAGAAACCAGCCCTTAAAATTTTATCAGCAGTGGACTTCCAATATAGATGTCCTCCACAATCCCCTGCATGGAATTCTTTCATGACATTATTAGTTTCATTCATGGTCAAATAATTAAGCAATATGCCTTCCTGATTCTTCCAAAATAAAGCACCATTTAAGACATAAAATTTCAAAGCCCTCATTCTTAAAAATCTCTTCTTGGTCCTGGACAATCCTGGGGGAGCAAACAGGTTTAACAATACAAAGCATATATCAGCATACCATGGGGATTGCAGAAAGGTGTCACTGATCTGTGGAGTCGCCAGCTCCTGTTCATTGTCCAGTTGGTTGATGTCTAAGGCTTGAAAGTTTGTTTCGGACATCAGTTTGGCTAAACCTTGTCCCTTTATTAGCTTGGTTGGTTTTAT
Source organism: Pinus tabuliformis (assembly GCA_031772625.1). Taxonomy (NCBI): domain Eukaryota; kingdom Viridiplantae; phylum Streptophyta; class Pinopsida; order Pinales; family Pinaceae; genus Pinus; species Pinus tabuliformis. Next base: position 736,759,113 of record CM062807.1, read on the forward strand.
TTCTATGTCATACTCAATAATGTTAGCAATCCACTTGCCTCTTTTGCCTTCTAACCCCTCTTGGGTTAATATGTCTTTTACAATCGCATTTGGCACATAAGCAATCACATGTGAATATAAAATGTAAATTCTGAAGTCTTTGATTGCTTTAATAAGGGCATAGGCCTGCTTCTCCATGATTTGGTACTTCAGGGGTGCATCTCTTAAGGCTCGGTTGAAAAAAGCAATTGGCTTTTCATTTCCTTGGTCATCCTTTTGCAATAGGACAACAGCTATGATATTATTAGATGCAAATGAAAATATGATAAAGTCCCTATCAAATTGAGGACTTGTGAGGACTGGGGCTTGAGTTAGGGAAACTTTGATACTCTCAAATGCTTTCTTGGTTTCAAGAGACCATTTTACCTTGGCATCCTTCTTTAACATGTTGCTCAACAGTCTTATCAACTCAGTTAGATTTGGGATAAATCTCCTTAGGAAATTGATCTTTCCTAGGAATGCTTGCAGCTCTTTTATGTTTCTTGAATATGGGATTTGGAGAATGGCCTGGATCCTTTCCGGATCAATTCTAATCCCATCTTTTGAAATGATATGTCCCAGTAATTTGCCTTCTTCAAGGCCAAATAAAGACTTCTTGGGGTTCAAGGAAATGCCATATTTCCTACATGTTAGGAACACTTGTCTCAAATGTCTTAGGTGCTCTTGATCAGATTTGGAGAAAGGGGTAAGATCATCAAGATAGACAACCAAGAAATCATGTATCTCCTTGGCAAATGCAATGTCCATGGCCCTTTGAAAGGTGGCACCTGCGTTCTTTAGGCCGAAAGGCATTTTCACATATTTAAATGTTCCCCAAGGTGTTGTAAAGGCTGTCTTGTCTTGATCATTTGGGTGAACCAGTATTTGATTAAAACCTGAAAATCCATCTAGCAAAGAGATTCTAGATGACCCCACTACTCTTTGCAGGATGTGGTCCATTTTGGGCAATGGGTAGTGGTCTTTAAGGGAGACTTGGTTTAGGTTTCTCAAATCTACACAAAGCCTAATCTCACCTGTTTTCTTTCTTGTGGGAACAAGATTGGATACCCATTCAGAAAATCTAATGGGTGCTATGATACCTGCTTCAAACATTCTTTTCACTTCTTTCTCAATTAAAGGGAGAAGCACAGGATTGATTCTCCTCAGTTTCTGTTTGAAGGGCTTTTGATTTGGCTTTAAGGGAATGGTATGTTGAATAATTGAGGTGTCATAGGACTTCAAGTCCTCATAACTCCGAGCAAATACATCTTGGAATTATTTGAACAAATCCACATACTTTGGTTTTTGATCAGGAGGTAAAGATTTAGACAGTTTGATCATTTTGGGCTTCTCTGCTGTTCCAATGTTGTATTCTTCTATGGCAGTGTTTATAGGCTGCATTTTTTGCTTTTTGGGCACATCATTTGCATCAAACATGTCTTCTAGTGGAGTGAGGCCAACCGGGAGAAAATTGTCCTTTAGATCAATGATTTCAGCCTCTGTTTTGGCTATTTCCTCCAAATGCATCTGTTTCAGCTCTTCTATGTTTTCTTCATTAAAGATGGTTGGCTGTAGCAATTTTCTAGCTGTTTGAGCTGTTACAGTTTGCTGGATTTGGTTTATTGCTTGCAGTGGATCATCCATGGCATCCATATCAATGTTTAGGCCTGAAAACTCATGCTGTAAGGTAAGAAAATTGTTGATTTGAGCATCATCCTCAAACACTTGCCAATCCTCAACATTGTTAGGGACAGCAGGCCTGTGCGTTATCTCAACAGTAAAGTGGTGATTGGACTCAAAAGGAAGCTTGCAAGTGCTAGCAAAAGTAGCTAAGCTGTGAGCATGCATGTTATTGTTTCTAGAAATCTTAGCAAGTTTGGACTCAGTAAAGGTATCAAGTATTGCAATGGCAGCAGTCCTATAAGTTCTTAGCCTTCTATCATTGGTAACAAAGTTGCCCTTCATTTGTTGTATGATTAAATCAGAGTCACCTAGAATGGACACCTTTGCAGCTCCTAGAGCTTTGAGCAGTTTAAGGCCTAAAAGGAGAGCTTCATACTCTGCCATGTTGTTGGTACATCTGAAGTTAAGTCTGTAAGCATGACCCTCTGCATGGCTATTATGTGTATTGTGAATCCATATTCCTGCCCCTGCTCCTAGCTTATTAACAGAACCATCAAACTCTAAATACCATGTGATTTCTTGCTTGTGGTTGATATTAAGAGTTTCATTCATTTTAGGATTGGGTAGACCTAGGTTTTGTGCTTCATGTGGTTCTTCTTGTATGCTAGTTGCATTGGCTGTTGTGACAGTCTCATGGGTATGTGCAACCGATTCTTCATTGATGTGTGCTTGTTGTACTAAAGCCATAGGCTTATCATCAGTTGGAGGAATTATTTCATCATTAAACAAAATAAAAGAATCCATATCATAATGGATTGAATAGATAGGGAAATTCTGGGGCTTTTCCTCACTACTTACCACATACTTCATCAGTGTTTCTCTATACAGTCTCTTTGGTTGCCCAAAGACTGAAATAGTGGCATAGGAGAGGTCTAATTGGAGAGATCCTTGGAGTTTTTCCCCCCAAGATCTTGACAAGAGCATGCCATACTTTGGTGGAATGTCAGCAACCACCACATCCATGAGGATTGTCTTGTTGGGAAATTGGACTAAGGAAACACATAAGTCTTTGATTAAGCCTAAATAGTTGACCGGACTTGAGTCAAAGGAGAATAGATCTTTGTAGGGTCTTGTGACATCAAGGTTTAGTTTCTCCATTACAGCTTTGGGAATAAGATTGTGTGAGGCACCTGAGTCAAACATTGCATTATGTAAAACTTTATCATGTATGTGCAGACTGACATAAAAGGGTAGAACAGCTCCATGTGCTGATTTGCCATCAACTTCTGGACCAAAAAGCAACTCAGGTGTATCATCTAAAACATTCACATCATCCCTATTCTCTGGCATTTGCAGTGATCTTTGGATTTGTTGCCTATACACATCATGCTTTGCAAGTTCAAATAAGGGGATGGAAATCTTAAGTTTGCTTATTTCTGCTTCTAAGTTGAATGGTTTCTCCAATGGAGTCTTTGTGTTGGCAATAGCAGATTTCCCCTTTTCAAGTGTATTTTCTGCGTTTTCCTCTTGATTATCAGTGTTATGGTGAGTGATACCTTGCGGTATTTCTATTTTGGGAAGGTTTTTAGGAGTGCTGTTCAAGTTCTCTTTCGAGGGAGAAAGTGGCAGAGGCTGATCAATAGAAGTCTCTATGTCTGTTATGTCCTCTACAGTCACTTGGTGCGGGTTTGCGACAGTTATATCAGCGGTTTCTATTATAATAGCCTTGCCTCTAATCTGGTTGGGCTGTTTGCCCTCCTTTGGTTTAACTCTTTTGGGCACATCTATGGTTCTTGTCCTCAGCTTATACTGTTTGTGGACTTCATAAACAGTTGAATCATAACCTTGTTTAAAGTCAAAAGACTCACTAGACTTAGTCTGAAATTGATTTATCTCATGGTCATCTTGGTCTTCTTGAGTTAGAAAAATTTGTTGCTCACCCTTCAAATCTATTAAGTTCACGTGAGTGTCTTCCATGGGTTCATTAGAAGTGGATGCCTCTGTATAGTTTTCTTGGAAAGGAGGTCTTATATCATGGTCTGGGCTAGACCTACTAGCGTTTGGATTTTGATTTTTCCTGAAATTCGGGTTCCTTATGGTATTGGGCTGTTGCCCTTCCCATGATGATTTCCTCTCAACAGTCCGTATTCTGTCTCCCAGCCCGTGCATGCCATTGATAATAACATCTAGCTTTTGATCTAAGGCTGAGGGCTCTTCCTTGAAGGTGGTTCTTCTCTCAGTTCTAGCTCTGTTTCTTTTGGCAATTAAATTTGCCTCCACAGTGACAGCCACATTTTGCATGTCTGCAAGGTTGTTAGGGGCTCTTTCTTTTAATTGGTAGGCCATATATGGGTCGAATCCATCAGGGAATTTATATAAGGAAAGGTCAGGTGGGGGCCTTAAGTTTTGTGGGATAGCAGTATAAATGCTATTGAACCTTGCACAATAGTCCAAGACTGTTTCTTGTGGACCTCTTTTGATTGTATCGTATTCAGCTAGTATGTGCAAAGGGTCTTTCTTTTTCTCCCATCTGTTGACAAATGATTGGTATAAGGCTTCTGGGTCTGCTATGGAATTGGCTGGAAGTGCTCTAAACCAAGTCCTGACATCACCTGACAAGCTTTGGAAAAAAATCTTCATTCTCACACCATCATCGTCAATCTCATAGCTTTCAAAGTAATCCTGCATTTTCTTTGCATGCTGAAGGGCTGTGCAGGCACTTGTGCCATCAAAATATGCGATTTTAGTTTGGTAATCCTGAGGCATAGCTCCAGGATTAGCAAGTAATTGCAAAGGTGCATATCTGTTAGCCATATTCACAGGGATAAGAGGGACAATAGGAACAACTGGGATAATAGGAGCAGTAGTGGTAATGGGAGTATGTGTAGCGAATGGAGGTGTGGAAGGAGTGCTTTGAGAGGTGGATGAAGAACAAGGTGAACTAGGGGTTGAACGAAATAAAACTTTGACAGGGGTTGGGCCACAGTTTGGCTGAACTATTACAGGAGTAGAATCAACAAAATCCTTCTTTAGTTCTAATTTCCTGAGGTTCCTTGGGATTATATTGGGATTTTCAAAAGCTGCTGGGGGATTTGGGTCTGGATTTGACCTTGTATAACGTGAATTCTTTTTGGGAGCCAACTTCTAGCTTGTTTTTTGGGGATTTTTCGAAGAATATATGGGTTAGAAAGAAACTTTTGAAGGTTTGGTTCCTTCGCAGTGGATCTTTCTACCTTGATTTGTGAAATTATCTGAGGATTATCCCCAGTGGAGTCGCCATTATGTTATCACTCAGGTTGTCCTTAAAGCTCCTTAAAGGATACGGCCGAGGTAACCACAAACCAATCTTTGGACTGTAGGTCCTAGCCTACCTGCAATCAAAGAGGGCTCTCTCTTTATAATTTAGCTTTGTTTTGGGTTGATTTTAGGCTAGTTATGATTTTCTTGGGTTTTGTTTTGATCTTGGTGGGATGGAGGTTTCTTTCAAACAGAGTTGGGATGCATAGTGTGAGAAGTTCAAACCATTGGGCATGGAGTCGTGGATTAGGCTTGCTGTTGCGTTTTCTTTGTCACAAGAGGAATACAGAGCAGGATAGCTACACATAAAACAATATCGAGCTAAAATAAAGACGGAATGAAGGTTAGTGAATGAAAGGCAACTAATTAGCTCTCATTATGCTAACAGAGGGAAGGTGGATGAACATTTATATAGGAGCAATCAAGGACTCCTAAACAACATTCATATATGAAGGAACTAGTGTAAATATGAGCAAATCAGTATTCATATTTAGGACTAATTCAGAGGAAAACATGGATAAATCACAGAAATTGAGAACATAATACAACTAAGTGAGATTTGAACTATTCTTTCTTTTTGCTATTTAGATAGTGAAACAATGATGGCATAAACACATATAAACTGTAAACAGAGATAAGAAACACTTATTGGGCTATGTAGAAGCGTTAGGATTCCATAGTCACTCTTCAGACATTAAAACACAACAGTCAGTTCATCTCCCAAACATTCCAGCGATCTTTGATTATAGAGACTCTCAGAAAATACAATGCAAGTCTAGAGAGGAAGTTATCGACCAACCAACCCTTAAAACAGTGCAGAGGGTGGTTTAAATAGAAAATATTTACAAACATCCCTTGAACAGGTGTCAAGGGAGAAAATATCTCAAAATATCTATCAAAACAGATTCAAAAGAGATATGTGCAATAACTACTTCTAATGCTAAGTTGTGCTGGAAATAAATGCAATAAAATATCTAAAACAGGTGTTCATGAGGGAGCAGCCTCATCAAAATGGCTCTTTAGGGCTGCGCATGGTCCTGCAGCTTCAAAAATGGACTGAAAGAGTGCCTTGAGCCACGCGCTGTCCTCTGTGTGATAACTGTGCTTTTAAGGAAGCAGCGCTGCTCCAAAAACATAACTGGGTTCATGTGTTTGCCAATATCTGCTTTGAAAACCTTTATCTGTGTCTTCAAGTGGTCTTGCTGCCTTAAATGGCCAAAATCTGTGAGTTGGTGAGCCATTACAGCTCAATGATGCCTTGCCGAATCTGCTGGGGTCCCTTTTGCTTCATCTGCCTTGGAAGATCTTCACTGACACACACTGCCGCTTCCCTGATACTCTTTGACACGCACATGGTCCCTTCTTGACCTCCGAACACCTTTGAACTGTCCAATCACCCATTTATGGCCGCTGCTCAGCCTTCTGCCGCCTTTGGAGTCGTTATCAGCCCTTGCCAATCAGTGAATGCCTCAAAAATGGTAAAAAATTGCAATCTGGATGACTAGAGGATCATTGGAGGACCGCCGATGTGAAAACCCTGCATTTAGAAGTATTTTGGCCCTGGAGCAATTTGAAAATGGCTGAGGAAAGCATCGTTCCTTTGTAATTGGGCGGGCGCGGGCACCGCATGATTAAATATTTGAAAAAGGCCTATTTCATTAAACAGGTGGAAAAGCCTTAAAAAACTGCAAAATTCATGAATTTTTGGCTCTGCCGCAACACTATTCATTTCTTTAAATCGTGGCCATTGGATCCGGCGCGGGCCGATCCAACGGCCCAGATCATATCGCTATATCGCATCGGGGCGGACCAGTGTGTGGCACATAAACCATCGTTGAAACTGCGTGGACCCGATATGCTAATAGGCCATGCTTTACTGTTTTTTCGGCTTTGCCAGTGGGAGCGATACATGGGGAGTGCTGCGATTAAATCAGGGCCATTGATCTGGGGGCCCGATCTGACGGCTGGCGCTAAATCGCATCGGGGCGGACCATTGGTCCCAATACATAAAACCTCCAAAATGCCGCGGACCCGAAATGCTTATATGCCCTTTCTTTATGGAGATCGGGTCCGGTCCGTCGGCGATTTCATATCGGCGGATTTTAACAAAATCAATATGCGGACCCGAAATCCCTTAAAACTGCCCTTTATAACTTTTCGGCTCCGAAATATCGGAGCTTTCCCATTTCGATGTTTAAAGGTCTCCTTTCGGACCCGATAATTTTATATGCTGCATTTTATTAGTACTTCGGCTCCGGAATAAGCAATGCTATATATGGGGCCGCAACTTAATAAAGACCGTTGATCTGAGGGCCCGAATGGGCGGCCGCGATTAAATCGGCATTTCGCTATCGGCGGGGAAATGGGGCAGGACTTTATACAATTGCGATCGCCGAAATGGGAGATCGCCGACAAGATTTGGTCCGTTGATCTGAGCAGGGGCAATGGACGGCTGCGATGCGATATTGTTGAAAAATGCGGGTTTTTACGTTATAACTTAAGTTTTATAAAAAACTTGAGTTTAAACGATAAAACAAAAAAGGGGAGTTGCGATAAAAAAGAGTATATGCGGGATATATGGGAAAATATGATGGAGGAAGCCTCCGATAGCGATATCGCATCGGGGCAAAAAGGAATGGGGGCATATATATATGGGCCAGCACTGTTATTACCTCCGACAACGATATCGCGTCGGAGGGGGGGGGGAATCCATCGGAGGAGGGTTTATATGTATAGAAGGGGGCTATAAAGCATCGGAAGGGTTTTTTGCCTTTGAAGAAAGGTAAAATGAAATCGGAGGAAGGTTGTTAATGCATCGGAAGGGGTCCGAAGCATGGTGAGAGGGTTTTGAGCCTTGAAAAAAGGTTAAAACATGGATAATGGAGGGTTTGCATAGATGAAAGGAGGGATTTTATGCATAGCAAGGGGTCCTAATGCATTTGGAAGATGGTTTGAGGGGGGAAGTGAGGGCTCTTGCTCAGTTTCAGGTAAACTTAGCAATTCCCAAGTGTACTTATGGTTATTTTTCAACCAGGGGGAGGGGATAAATATATAGGGGAGTTATTAACATATTCTTAGTAGGGGAAGGGGAAATAGATAGGGAGATACATAGTAAAGTTAATAGTTAACATGATAAATGATCAGAGAGCGCTAAGAATGATGTCTTAGGCTATCAATGGGGGAAAATGACTGATAGAAGAAGTGTGAACATTCCTTTAGTGAAGCAGATCTTCACCAAGGCAGATAATATGGAGAATGATGAATCTAAGAGGTATCAAGCAGATCTTGACCTCTTTAGGGGAAGTTAGTGAGTGATTTGGGGGAGAGGAAGAAGGGGGAAGTTAGACATGCATTTCTTGAAGTCCTCCAACTGAAAAATCACCTTCAACTTGTGATATGATAGATATAACACTTGACAATATTAAATGGATCACAAGCCATGATTCTGCAACTACAAAGCTACCTACCCAGCCTATTCACCTAGCATTTTCTCTTCTTTTTGGTTTGGGTGCACTTGAACTAGCATACCCAACTTTTCATTCTTTTCTTCTTGCTGTCCTCCTATCTACAACTACACTTATTGCATCCAGGGGCTCAGATTAAGCTGTTGAGCACCCTTGTTTCTCTACCTATCTACAAATCTGCCAAGATTAAGCTGTTTGGACAGATATTCATTCTCTATATTCTACAACAGGAAATTGAAACCTAGGGAAGCCAAGATTAAGCTGTTTGGACCTCCCCTAGCTGAAAACTCATCAAAATGGATCAACTCATCAAAAATGATACACAACAGTGGCATTTAGACTAGCACACTCTCATGGATACTTCTCTAGCCATCTGTAGCAAATATGGAGCATTGCAGCAAGCAAAGTACGACATAGTTGGCATGTAACAATGTCGATCATGAAAGATGATTAACCTGCTGCAGCAGGAGGCTAACATAAATTAATTTTTTTTTTTACTTACGTTTTAGTTTTTTTTAATATATATTTAGTTTTAGTATTTTTATTTTTTATTTATTTATTTATTTCTAAAAAATATACATTTAGTTTTTGGTATTTTTTTTTTATAACAGAAATTATATTTTGTTTTTATAAAAATGGATTTTAAACATTTCATTCATGCTAAATTTGTGATTTTATGATAGATGTTTAAACTATATATAAAAAAGTAACTTAATGCCATGTGTTGTGTCACCGAGATGGGTATTATACATCTCTTCCTTGCTAAGTTGTAGAATGTGCTTGGGTTTTCTTAATTCAATAAAATTAATTTTTCTCTTCATTATATCGTGAGATGTTCAAATTGCACCTAATAAAACAATAAAGTCAAAATAGGTTTGCCTTTGTCCTTTGTAGATCTTTGTCCCCATTAATCTTGGTCTTAATAGATTAATTGTCTTATGGTGGCCTAGAGTGGTCACTCCCATTAGTTGCATGCTTTTTAGTTTTCTGTTAGTGACATTTCTTAGGCTTGATAACATGTTATTTAATTTATGAAAATGTGTTATTGTCCATATTATTATTAAATATTAATATTAAATATGTTGGTTTTGAGCATGGTTTAGCAAAAAGTTCCCAAAAGTTTTATAGATTGTATTTTATAATGTAATGATTCATTGCTTGATGAAATTGTTTTGGATATTTTTGTTTAATGATTCATTGATTGATGAAATTGTTATGGATATTTTTTTAGTATATTAACCTATATGTGATAAAGTCAAAAGTCACATCTTTTTGAGATTTTCATTGGTTAATTTCCCTTAAGGTCATCAAGTTCACCATTCGGTCCTAGGTGAAGGAAATATAGGAGTCATGAAGTTGCATTGTCCAAGCAATTAAATCTTGAAACGTTTTTTTAGTCACATTATAATTCCTTTCTATGTAAATTCTCCATGAAAATAGTCTCATGGAACATGAGGGGACTCAATAGTAAAGGAAAACAAATACTCCTAAAAGAAAAATGGTATGCAAAGCACCCATCAATAATGTTGATATAAGAAACAAACATATTAAAAGAGGTTCTACCTCATATAATTAGAAAATGGGGGAGGAATTACCAAGTAGTAGTGAGTGATGCTTAGAGATACTTGGGTGGAATGCCTATTATTTGGAATGATTAGGATATCAAGGTTACCAATATGTTTACCTCTTTTCGAATTATGACAATACAATTTTAGTTAATTGACATCGAGGACTACTACCATGTATCCAATGTCTATGACTCCAATATCGCAAATGGAAAACCTCTACTTCTCAATTCTATTTCCAGCACAAGTAATTTATACTCCCCATCTCCATGGATTATTGGGAGTGACTTCAATATTATCAAGTGTCTTGAGGAAAAGAAAGGATGAATCACAATGTTTCCCAAGAGATTTGAAAAGCTATACCATCAAGGCCCTAAAGTAGTCTCCATTAAAGTTCTCAAGCAATGAGTCTCCAACCCACACATGTGGATCAATGAGATGTAATACATGTTCGTGTGGTGACTAACTTAATACACTGTTTTAATAACTCCACAAACTTAAGGATTTCACTTTGTCACATAAAGTGACTGTAGTGTGACATAAGTAAACCAAGAGTAGACATGAAACCCTTAAGCAACAAACATTCCCTAGATCCTCAATTAGGCACTTAAATGATGAAGTGAAAATGCAGGGGGAAAGAGGACTTCATGATTTAACCATCAAAAACATGTGATCAAGTGTGACTAGGAGCATATATATTCATATGTTTTAAAAGAGGGAGTGAATACATGAGTTAGCATTCATTGGGCCTTATTTTTCTTTCTTTTTCTCTTTCTTATATATAGGACTTAGGGAATAAGGTTTTCATAAGTTTGGCACAACTCATAGATATAACATTTACATGAATTTTCACTTCAACCTTAGAGTTTAGACTTAGATAAATCATTATAGTGTATCTTTAATGATTTTGGTTTTCACTTTTTGATTTTATTTCATCACAAATGACAAAAGGGGAAATATTTTGCCACAATTCTATGAATGCTTAATCATAAAGGTGTCATGTGATGAAAACAAATTAATGGTGTTATTATCTATGAAAATGATGGGTATTCTTGAGAAAAGCTTATGCTTGTGGATGTCTCCTCCCTGGTTGAGAGGGAGTGAGGGTGGACACCATATTATCCATGTGTCATGTACTATGGCTAGGACTAACATTCGTAAGCCTAGTAAAGACAACAATAGGAAGAATGGTGGATTGGATAAACATATTGGACCAATATTCTTTGAGAATGTGTACTTTGACTAGGACTAACCTCCATAAGTCAAGTAAATTAATCCAAGATAAGAATAGTCATGAGGATCGACATTTCTTGGTGTCAAATATTATGACAGTGGATTAGGAAATGATCATGTGAGGACATACCTGGTGAACATCCTGGTGGGGTAAGTGCCTAGAGAGGCAGTGGTGTCCAAATTTATGCCTCCCAATAGTGTGCTCTGATCTAATGGAGAGATAGAACTTGTTAATCAAGGCCTTACTTTTTTGACAATGTTGGTTATGATGATGTAAATCATCGTTGATGCTTATCAATCCCGATCCCTTCTTATATTAATATTTCAACTTGAGAGTACATTTTTGTCTCATTATGAGTACCTCCCTAGTTTAGAGGGAGTGTCATCATCACCACCATCATTATTGTCATCATTGCATTATCGTGATAATCACCATTCATGTCGCCATCATCATCATGATTATGGACATTGTCGTCAATTGTTCATAATTATAGGTGTCGTAAGAAATATCATCAACCCAAAAAATGTTATGAGTGCTCGAAAAGGGTTGTTAGGACACATGATATATGCAAGAGAAATAACAAATTTATTTTTGAGAGATGATCAATGATCATCATCATCACTAGCATTATCATCGTCATTATAATTTTCATCATCTCCATCATCATAATTAATGTAATTTCTATCATCATTTTTGTCATCTTCGTCATGAACATCATAATCATCATTCATGCCGTTATTGTTTTTGATGATGACCAAGATGAAAATAATGATAATGATGATTAGATGATGATGACTTGGAAGACGACGCAAAATATAATTATTATAATTATGACCATGACAACATTTAAAAATTGGGAAGATTAGCCAAGGTCATTAGCATCGTCATCATCATTGTCATTGTAACCTCCATCGTCTTTATCATCATTGTCATTATCATAATAATCACAATTCATGTCATCGTCATCATCTTAATTATCATCATCATCATTATTATTGACATTGTCATCAGTTGTTCATAATTGTCAATGTCATAAGAAATATTATCAATGAAAAAAATATGCTGAGTGTTGGAAAAGGGAAGAAAAAGTGAAAAAAAAATGGGGGCAACAATAGATGTAAAATTGGATGAAGAGTGGACACAACATAAGTAGATGCAAAATAAGACATAAAAAATGACACAAAAGTGGATGAAAAAGTAGATGCAATAGTTGATGCAAACTTGGACAAAAAATAGGATGCAAACATGGATGAAAAAGTGGAAGAAAACATGGGTGAAATAGTAGGCATAAAACTTAGCATGAATTATGATGAAACATATGTGGGTACAACAACAAACACAAAAAAGGACACAAACTTGGATGCAGAAAGGAGGCAAACTTGGATGTAAAAAGGGATGTAAACATGGACCAAACATGGGTGCAAATTTGGACACAAAATTAGATGAAAAATTGATGCATCTAAAGTGGATGTAAAAGTAGATTCAAAATCGGATGCAAAAAACATAAACAATATTGATGAAAACTTGGACACAAAATAAGATGCAAATGTGGATGCAAAAGTGGAATAAAATGTGGGTTGCAACGATAGGCAAAAGATGTGGCACAACAAAAGTGGATGTAATAACAGACACAAAAAATATGCAAACATAGATGCAAGACAAGATACAATAAGGGATGTAAAAGTGTATGCAAACATGGGTGCAATAGGAGAAACGAAATTGGATGCAAAAATAGATGCAATATTTGATGCAAAAGAGGATGTGAAGATGGATGCAAATTGGAAGCAAATGTGGGTACAACAATAAGTACAAAACATGGCACAAATTGTGTCACAACAAAAGTGGATGTAATGATAGATGCAAAAAAAGGAGCAAATGAAGATGCAAAAAAAGGAGCAAATGAAGATGCAAAATAATATGAAAAAAGAGATGCAAAAGTGGACGTAAACATGGGTGCAACAATGGATACAAAATAGGATGAAAAAGTTGATGCAACAAAATTCGATGAAAAAGTAGATGCAATATGTGACACAAAACCTGATGTAAATCTTGACGCAAAAGTGAATACAAAAAGGGATGAAAAAATAGATGTAAAAGTCGATGAAAACCTTGATGTATATGAGGATGCAATCGTGGATGAAAATTTAGAAGAAAAAATGGGTGCAAAGGGAGGTGCCATACTAGGTGCAAATTATGGCATAAGAAAATTGGATGCAATAGTGGACACAATAACAGATGAAAATGTTAGGTCCCTATACTACTAGTGTAACCCCTTATTGTTATTAGTACAACCCCCTTATTATATTGTTGTGCCCATGTAGTCCCCATATTGTTATCATTGTACCCCATAGAAGCCCATTATTGTTATTATTGTGCCCTTACATTATTATTGTTATGTTGGCTCTGATTATATTATGACCCCTTAGACTCGTATATATAGAAATGAGGTCTTATCATTTGTAGCAGCCAAGAATTGTTCATTTGTGTAATGTAAAGGAGGTTTCCCCTCGAATAGGCTGAATTCTAAAGCGTTTATCTTTCTTTTCTATCTTTTTGTGAGCTGCTTTCATAACATTTGGTATCAGAGCTTTGGATTCTAGGGTTTCACTGCTCCAAACAGGTCATCGTGGAATGTTCGCTATAAATTTTTCGCTACGAAGGTTCAGGCTCTGAAATTAAAACCCATTTGAGCCACAATCTTGGTGAAGCTCGGGCCTGCATTCAAGATTTTTCTTCGCTATATTTTCGGAGATATGGTCCAAGACATTTAGGATTTCTGCAAGCCCCTGAATTACATCCCAAACATGTGACCTTGGGAAAAGAATCATAACTTTCTCTTTGAGCATCAGATTGAAATTTCGTAAGAAGTTGTGGAAAGCGGACGGACTATAGTTTTCTGTGTATCAGTTTTAGGTCCTAAGGTTGAAAAAGTGACATGTGGAACTTCGTACAAGTCCACTCTACTGAAGTAGTCTATAATCAAGTCATCGTGGGGGATTTGAAATAACTCTTCCTTGCAGAGTCCAATCTTGATCAGATTTTCGGGGTTATAAAGAGGACACAAAGGGATATTGCGGGACACAATTTCAGAATGTGGAGATATGATATTATAGAGTTACAGTCGTTTCAAGATCGAGCTCCTAAAATCAAGAAAAGACGATATGAGGAAGTTTGATGCCAAGGATCCGGTAAATTGGATACTATAGATGGAGCAATATTTTGATCTACATGAGGTGACAATGTTACAAAAGGTACATATTGCATCTTCGTATTTAGAATCAGGTCAATTTTTATGGTATAAAGGGCTTTGTTCTCGTAAACCACTTGTTACGTGGTCAATTTTCATGGAGGAAATGATAGCACATTATGAGGATACAAAGAGCAACACCTTCCTTAGCCAATTGATAAATCTCAAACAAAAGTGGTCAATGGCAAAGCACATTGAGGACTTTGAAAAATTGAATATAAGGGAAAATGATATTCCAGAGAAGCAGAGGATTGATGTCTCCATAGGGACTTTAAAGGATAACATTCAACATGAGGTTCGTCTTTGAGAACCTGATTCATTGGAGAAGGCATTCAGGTTGGAAGAAAAGTGGAAAGAAAAATTATGGCAGTAAGGATGTCTACCCCTCACAACTATAAAGATGGAAGTGTTGTTTCTCCTAGCCTTCCACAACCTACAAGGTTGACACCACAACAATTGGAAGAAAAAAGAGCAAAATGGCTTTGTTATAATTGTGATAACAAATATATTAAAGGTCATAAGTGTGCTGAGAAGAAATTATTTTACATTGATTGCGAAGAGGAGGAAGAAAAAGATCCAGAAACATCAAAAGAAGAGGATATACACCAAGAACCAACCCCAGAGAAAGAAGAAATGAATCCGTCCATATCTTGTAAAGCATTGGCAAGAATTACCACTCAAACTCTCAAGATAGGAGGACATATCAAGAAGAAAAAGGTTCAAGAAGTGAAAGATCACATCGTGAAAGAAGAAATGAATCCGACCATATCTTGTAATGCGTTGGACACAATTACCACTCCTCAAACTATCAAGATAGAAGGACATATCAAGAAGCAAAATGTTTAAGAAGTGAAAGATCACTTCGAGCATCAAGAAATGAATCCGACCATATCTTGTAATGCATTGGAAGAAATTACCACTTCTCAAACTCTCAAGATAGAAGGACATATCAAGAAGAAAAATATTCAAGCAGTGAAAGATCACATCGAGCATCAACAACAAGTTCTCCAACTTGTAAAGGATAACGCCACTTTGGTGCAAAATCGAATGAAACAACATGTAGATCAACATCGCAGTGAAAGAAGTTTTGATGTAGGAAATTGGGTATTTTAACAGCTACATCCCAAGCAAGCTATTTATGAGAAGGAAATGTTGGCAATACTACATGCACTTAAGAAATGGCGACCTTACCCAATGGGAAGACACTTCAGGGTAAAAATGGATCATGATAGTCTTAAATATTTTTTAGAACAAGGATTATTTTTAGAAGAACAGAAAAAATGGGTCACAAATATGTTGGGTTATGACTTTGAAATCATCTTCAAAAAAGGGAAGCAAAATGTTGTTGCAGATGCACTCTCAAGAAAGGATGAGGATGTGGAAGCATTGTTTTGTGTTATTTCTATTATCCAACCAGATTGGATAAACAAAGCAAGGGATGAATGGAAGAAGGACGAAGAAGTGTGGCCACTCATTCAAAAGTTGCAGAAGATCCCAGTTCAAATAATATTGCCAAGAACTTGATGAGGAAGGAAAAATCATATCGGAACCTGGAGCAGTCACAGAAAGAATAACCCGACAGCTACGAAATTGATCAATTTCAGAGTAACTCATCAAGTGGAAGACCTTACCTACTGAAGATTCCACATGGGAGGACAAGAATTTTATACATAAGCATCAAGAACTACTTAAGCGTTGAGGACAACACTTTTTGAAGGAGAGGGGAATGTTAGATCCCTATACTATTAGTTTAACCCCTTATTGTTATTATTACGACCCCCTTATTGTATTGTTGTGCCCATGTAGTCCCCATATTGTTATCATTGTACCCCATAGAAGCCCATTATTGTTATTATTGTTCCCTTACATTATTATTGTTATGTTGTGTTATGAAACCAGCTCAAGAAAAGATAGAAAAGATAGATCAACGCCTTAGAATTCAGCCTCTTCGAGGGGGCAACCTCCTTTACATTACATAAATGAACAATTCTTTGATGATACAAATGAAAATACCTCCTTTCTATATATAGGAGTCTAAGGGATCATAACATAATCAGAGCCGACATAACAATAATAATGTAAGGGCACAATAATAACAATAGTGGGCTTCTATGGGGCACATTAGTAACAATATGGGCACTACATGGGTACATCAATATAATAAGTGGGTTGTACTAATAACAATAAGGGGTTACACTAGTAGTATAGGGGCCTAACATGCCCCTCTCCTTCAAAAAGCGTTGTCCTCAACGCTTGTGTAGTTCTTGATGCTTCTGTATAAAATTCTTGTCCTCCCATGTGGAATCTTCAACGGGTAAGTTCTTCCACTTGATGAGATACTCTGAAATTGATCGATTTCGTAGCTGTCGAGTTCTTGTTTCTGTGACTACTCCAAGTTCCAATATGATTTTTCCTTCCTTTTCAATATTTAGCAATATTGTTTGAATTGGGATCTTTTGCAACTTTTGAATAAGTGGCCATACTTCTTTGTCCTTCTTCCATTCATCCCTTGCTTCGTTTATCCAATCTGGTTGGATAATAGAAATAGCACAAAACAATGCTTCCACATCCTCATCCTTGAAGAGTCTTCCCATTCGGTAAGGTCACCCTTTTTTAAGTGCATGTAGTATTGCCAACATTTCCTTATCATAAATAGCTTGCTTTACGTGTAGCAGTAAAAATACCCAATCGCCTACATCAAAACATTTTTCACTATGATGTTGATCTACGTGTTGTTTCATTTGATTTTGCACCGAAGTGGCGCTATCCTTTAAAAGTTGGAGAACTTGTTGTTGATGCTCGATGTGATCTTTCACTGCTTGAACCTTTTTCTTCTTGATATGTCCTTCTATCTTTAGAGTTTGAGGAGTGGTAATTTCTTCCAATCCTTTACAAGATATGGTCGGATTCATTTCTTGACGCTCGATGTGATCTTTCACTTCTTGAACATTTTTCTTCTTGATATGTCCTTCTGTCTTGCTAATTTGAGGAGTGGTAATTCCGACCAGTGAATTATAAGATATGGTTGGATTCATTTCTTCTTTCTTGATGTGATCTTTCACTTCTTGCACCTTTTTCTTCTTGATATTTCCTTCTATCTTGAGAGTTTGAGGAGTGGTCATTCTTGCCAATAGTTTACAAGATATGTTCTGATTCATTTCTTCTTTCTCTAGGGTTGGGTCCTGGCATATATCCTCTTCTTTTGATGTTTCTTGATCCTTTTCTTCGTCCTCTTCATACTCTATGTAAAATAATTTCTTCTCAGCACACTTATGACCTTTAGTGCATTTGCTATCACAATTGTAACAAAGCCCTTTTTCTCTTTTTTCTTCCAATTGTTGTGGTGTAACCCTTGTAGGTTGTGGAAGGCTAGGAGGAACAACACGTCCATCTTTATAGCTGTGAGGGGTAGACTTCCTTGTTGCCATAATTTTACTTTCAAATATGTCACAAAGCCCTTTTACTCTTTCCAATTGTTGTGGTGTTGCTCTTTGTATCCTCATAATGTGCTATCATTTCCTCCGTGAGAATTGACCACGTAACAAGTTTTTTACGAGAACAAAGCCCTTTATACCATAAAAATTGATCCGGTTCTAAATATGAAGATGCAATACATACCTTTTGTAACAGTGGTACACCATGTAGATCAAAATATTGCTCCATTTGAAGTATCCAATTTACCGGATCCTTGCCATCAAACTTCCTCATCTTGCTTTTTCTTGATTTTAGGACCTCGAACTTCAAATGACTGTAACTCTGTACTCGTGGATATTTAAGTTCTGAAATTGCTACCTGTAGTAGCCCTTTGTGTCCTGTTTCAAATGCCACCAGTCTGATCCAAATTGGATTCTCCAAAAAAGAGTTATGCACAATCTCCCAAGATGACCTGATTATAGACCTTCCCCAAAGAGCGAACTTGTATGAAGTTCCATGTGTCAATTTTTCGACCTTTGGCTCTGAAAAAGATATACAAGAAACTATAGTCAGTCCTCTTTCTGTACCTTCTTACGAAATTTCAATCCAATGCTCAGAGAGAAAGTTATGACTATTTTCCCCAGGTCACCTGTTTGGAATGTAATTCAGGAGTCTGCAAAAAGACTAACTTCCTCAGATCATATCTCCGCAAATATAGTGCGAAAAGATCTGAAATTCGGACTTGAGATTCAGTGCGATTTCTTCTCAAATGGGTTTTTTTTTTGCAACTTCTGAAACGTCGAAGAAAAAAAGCTATAGCGAAAATGCCACGATGACCTGTTTGGAGCAGCGAAACCCTAGAATCCAAAGCTTTGATACCAAATGTTATGAAACCAGCTCAAGAAAAGATAGAAAAGATAGATCAACGCCTTAGAATTCAGCCTCTTCGAGGGGGCAACCTCCTTTACATTACATAAATGAACAATTCTTTGATGATACAAATGAAAATACCTCCTTTCTATATATAGGAGTCTAAGGGATCATAACATAATCAGAGCCGACAAAACAAAAATAATGTAAGGGCACAATAATAACAATAGTGGGCTTCTATGGGGCACATTAGTAACAATATGGGCACTACATGGGTACATCAATATAATAAGTGGGTTGTACTAATAACAATAAGGGGTTACACTAGTAGTATAGGGGCCTAACATGTCGGCTCTGATTATATTATGACCCCTTAGACTCCTATATATAGAAATGAGGTCTTTTCATTTGTATTAACCAAGAATTGTTCATTTGTGTAATGTAAAGGAGGTTGCCCCCTCGAAGAGGCTGAATTCTAAGGCATTTATCTTTCTTTTCTATCTTTTTGTGAGCTGGTTTCATAACAGAAAAAGAAGATGTAAATATGCATGCAAAACAAGATGTAAAAGTGGATGCAACAAAAGTAGATTCAAAATTAGATGCAAAACTAGACACAAACCTCGATGCTAAACTTGGTGCAAAGGGGATGCAAAAATGATGCAAAAATGGACACAAAAAATGATTTAAAAAATGATGCAAAAGAGGATGCAAGTGTAGGCGCAAAAAGTGGATGCAATAGAGGATGAAAATTTTGGTGAAACAAAATTAGGTGCCAAACTTGATGAAAAACATGGTGCAAAGGATGGAACAAAACTTGGCATAAAACCTATTACAATACCTAGTGCTAAACTTGGTGTAAGACTCGGTGCAAAACTCAGTGCAAACTTTGCATCAATTTTTGCACCATATTTGATAAATGGATACAAATAGCACCAAAAATGGGCTCTAGATGCAAAAAAGGAAGAAAAAAGGGACGCTAATCACAAGGTTTTATTGTAGTGGATGGGAATCACTTGTGATTGTTTATGGCTAAGGAAATTGGAAAAGGTAATGGCTAAGGCTTTGGAAAGACAAAATGACATTTTTGGCACATTTATTTATGAAAATAATGGAAATTAGGAGAAAAAGGAGGTGAAAGGTCACAGGCTGCATGTGAGGAGGAAAATGAAGGAAAATACAGGCCTCATTCATAAAAAGGCTTCTGAGGATCACTTGGTAACCTTTTTTTAGTTCATTTTTAGAACTCTCTCATTACTCTCTCTCTCTCATACCCTTGGAGACTTAGAGTTTTCTTGGAGAAATTTTGGAGGGTGTGGCATACTTGGATTCTTGGAGAAAGAAGGCAAAGGAAGAGCAAGAAAGTGAAAGAAGGCATTGAGATCATCAACTACATCATATTTTCTTGCAGGTACCAAGTTGCATGTATGGTTTCTTCACTAGTTTTGGCATGCATGGAATATGCACATGGATTCTTGGTCATGATATGTCATTGGCATGGAGGATTGCCTGGATTTACAATGGATTGCCTAGCCTTGCCATTTCCTGGATAGTCACGGAGTTTGTGGGTTTATTTACTTGTGTTGTTTTGGTTGGTTCTCATGTTTCCTTAGCTTGGGTTGAGTTACTAGTTCCTGGATCCTTGGTTGGACAAACGCTCTAGAGCCCCGTAACAACTTGGGTTGAGTTACTAGTCCCATATCCTTGGTTTGACAAATGCTCTAGAGCCCTTGGTGGGTTATGTTACTAGCCCTGGAGCTTTGGTTGGGCAAACGCTCTCGAGCCTGGTGAAAATTGTGGGTTGTCACTAGTCCTGGAGCCCTAGTTGGAACAAACGCTCTGGAGCCCTGGATGGTTGGGATGGAGACCGATCTGATGATGGTTTTGTGATGTCTGACTGTGACGTGGAATCACTATTTGATGGGTTGAGGTGGATGGCCTCTGGAAGCCCTAGATGATTTTTGATTGATGTGTTATATGAGATCCATGCTTGGAATATGACACAAGGCTGAATGGCTGAAGAGAGATTTGGCTCAACCATTCTATGGTTGGGTGGAACGTGGAAGTCCCATCCCATGTTTGGATTTTGCATGATTAATGAAAGATTATTTCTCCTTGTATTTCTATGAGCATTTTGATGGATTATATGTGGTCTATGTGGTTGTACTTTCATGAATATTTTTGCTGCTATTATGCTGGTGATGTATGTGTCTTATGACATCAGCTATGTATGTCTTTCATCATGTTTTTACTTGTAATTGAATGCTCAATGTATCTATGACCTAATGGATGGAATGGTAGTTGATGTGTTGAGGCATCGATGGTTCTTAGCGATTCTCAGGTAAGTATGAGACCCCTATGCTCAGAACTGTTATTTACATCTGTATATTACATATTCATGATATTTTTGATGAAATGCCTGGCATGGCTAGTAGAGGTCCAGTCAAAGTCTTAAACAAGTATTTTCTTAGCACAATCATTTCCATGTTATTTTACTGATCTAAAGAGATGGTTCAATTCTGGGTAGTGACTTGGGATCTAGGCCTAGAAAAGTGGCTCAAATCTCGGGGATGCTAGCATAGCACTAACTAAATGAGTCTCTAGATGCTATCAGGTAAGCCTATCAGAGAGACTCTAGGTTTCTGGATGTTTTCATGCCTATAACATGAGAGTGACTGAGGCTTAAGTTATTCAAATGTTCAGTGGGACCCAAGGGAAAGCTGTCTGAAGTGTTGGATTAGATCTTGAGGGCTTTGAAGTGGATGTTGAATGTCTGTATGGTGTGTTTCCATCGGTTCCTCTTCCTTAATGTGACTTAGGAGGTCAAATCATATCATAGTGGCATCTCATCGCATGTTTACCCCAGCTGGCTGGTTGCTTGGGTAAATGTGGGAGGAGGGTGTTACAGAGTGGTATCAGAGCATGGTTCACCCCTCGGACTGGATGGAATATGTGTTGGCCATGCATGCATGTCAGTTGCATGTGTGTCTCTCACACTTGCACTCCATGTGCTTGTTAAATTTGCATGATGTTGTTCATGGTTATAGTGATGTCGTCATGTGAAATATGAGGTTGTTATTGTGGAATGCAGTGTCATGAGTGTATGAATGGTTACGTGTCGACTTATGTCGCTTACATGTATTGTTGTAGTATGTTTGGTTAGATTATTGTATGCTTGGTTGCATGTATCATTCTTGTAGGTTTGGTTCAATTATCGTTCATTCATGCTTGATCATATGTGCTTATGCATATGTGT
The DNA here is from genome assembly GCA_031772625.1 of Pinus tabuliformis. Lineage (NCBI taxonomy): Eukaryota > Viridiplantae > Streptophyta > Pinopsida > Pinales > Pinaceae > Pinus > Pinus tabuliformis. The sequence goes on from CM062807.1 coordinate 736,781,098, forward strand.
AGTTGGTTACATATTGCTTATGCATGTTCATGTTTGCATGTGGTCAAGTGTATAGTGATGTAGTGGTTGTTGTCATGCATGAGGTCATGGTGTGTGTTGTTGTTAAGGTCATTCATTGATGACTTGACCCTAGCTATAATGACGGTTGCATGGTCATATGCTTATGTATTAAGTTTCTATATGTTGTAATGATTATGTTATACATGAATCATGTTTATTTGTTGATCTTGCAGACAAGATATCCTCCCCGAGCTATGCTAAGGTATGTTGGTTTATTGTGATTTGGTTTAGCTGACATGATATACCTTGCAGGAAGAAATATCAAATGGCTAGCAAGATGGTTGACTACAAAGACTCTCCCTATGAATCAAAAGAGCAGTATGGTGTTGGGAACTCTTCCGATTTGGTAGTTACACTGAGAAGCTTAAAGGAAGAAATAAGGAGTTGTAAGGAAGATAATGACAAAATCATGCAGGCATAGGAGAAACAAGCAGAGGTAAATGCAATGATACTTCAAAGTTTGTCAGATTTGCAGTGACAAAGACCATGTCGGATCAGCTGTGAGCATGAGTATATAACTAACGAGGCATATGGCAGTATGTCGCATGGTGGTCACTGTTAGCCTCCTGTTGCAACAGGTTTCATCTTTCATGATTGACATTTTTACATGCCAAATATGTCATACTTGGCAAGCTGCAGTGTTCCATATTTCCAGAAGATACCATGAGAGTGTGCTAGTCCAATTGCCATTGCTGAGATTCCATTTTGATGAGTTGTTCCAGTTTTGAAGAATTTTCATTTAAGGGAGGTCCAAACAGTCTAATCTTGGTCTCCCTAGGTTTCAATTTCCTGTTGTAGAATATAGAGAATGCATCTGTCCAAACAATTTAACCTTGGCAGATTTGTAGATAGGTAGAGAATCAAAGGGACCCAACTATTTAATCTGGGCCCTGGCAGAAATAAGTGTAGATTTAGATAGGAAACATTCAAAAGAAAAAAATGTAAATCTGGGTCTGCAAGTCTAAGTGCACCCTAATCAGAAAAGAAGAAAAAATGTTAGGAAAGTAGGCTGGGTAGGTAGCTGTGGTTGCAGAATGGTGATTCATGATCAATTTTGTGTTTCAAACTGTTTTATCTTTTCAGATCAGTGCAGGCAGTTTTATTCAGAAGAGCTCAGAACTGGACATTACTAACTTCCCCTTCTTCTAATTCCCCAAGTCACTTACTAACTCCCCAAAGAGGTCAAGATCTGCTTGATTCCTCTTAGTTTCATCATCATCCATATCAGTTGCCTTGGCAAAGATCTGCTTCACTCAAGGAGTTCATTTCTCTACAAGTTCTTTTCCCCAAATTTAGCCTAAGGTCCCTGACCTTAGCGCTTGCTAGTCACCTTCATATTAACTACTAACAGTATTATATAACTCCCTATCAGTTTTCCCATTCCCCTACTAAAGCTATGTACATATAACTCCCCTATGTAAATATCCCCTCCCTGGCAATATAGCCATATTTTTATAAGTCCGGGGAAAAATAGTCCATCTGGGGCTGTTTTTAGCCCATCCGAGTCATAGCAGGGGTTAGATGACACCTGGTCATGCTAACAACCTCTCCCCTAGCCCTAAAAACCCTCAAAAACCCATGTTTTACCCCTCATCCCCAAGTCCCAGCTGTAAATATTTCAACCGCGCTCATTTTACATCCATAAACCCCCTTTCCCCGCCCCTAACCCAAAGTTTTTGTATAAAATATTAACCCCGCCCCTATTAACCCTCATAATCCACCGTTCCCTAAGTTATAACCCACCGCGCGCATTATTAAAAAAGGAATATTCTTTGAATATTCCCCCACCGTATCTCCCTGCCGTATTACCTTCGCCGCCAGCCGTCGGATTATCCGCCCCGCAGATCAATGGCTGGCGGGCCATCCCATCCCCGAGCTGCCAGAGCTTTAGCATCCGGGAGATGGGCGGTATTGTCGCCGTACTCCCGCCACGCGCCAAGCGTTGGGCTGCGGCAGAGGCCCCCCTCACGAAACCGCTCTCCCCCAAAGGTGGTGCGCCACCATACCGCTTACCGCCTCCTGCCCGGTGACGTCACCGCATACATCACCCCCTGCACAGTCACCGCTTACGTCACCCCCTGCACAGTCACCGCTTACGTCACGCCCCTCTGCCCAGTCACATGTCCAGTCATCTGCCTGTGTGGCCCCTTGCCACGTGTCATGCCACGTCACCATCCGTACATGATGACATCATGCTGACGTCATCCCGCCACGTCATCATGCTGACATCACCCGCCGTACAACGTCACGTCATGCTGACGTCATCAGCACTTTTTTGGCACGAAGGGCAAAATCGCACTTCGGAGCCCCGGAATCCAATTCTGAGGCAGTTTTTGATGAGCGATTTGCGCTTATCGCAGGATTTTTTAGGCCGAAATGGAGAATGTTTGGGGAATCTTTAGGGAATCTTTTCATTATGCAGCCCCCAAGAAGCCCGAAAAGCACAAAAATGACCTGTTTTCTTCGCAGAGCATACCGAAAGCAGCAGAAAACAGTTTTGAAATAAATAGAGGCCGAACAATGGCCATTAATTTGTGAATAAGACCCACATCACGTCAGAACAACATCAATTTATTGCCAAAGAGTATCAGAGGAAGAAAGGACGCCAAAGAGTATCAGCAAAGATTTTGTTCAGTGGCTCAAAGCACCTGTACATTAATGAAGCCCCCAGAAAGTCAAATCAGGCATCATCAGCCCATCCTTACCTTCAAATCACAATTAAGGCATTCAAAGCCATAGGAAAGCAAAGAAGCAGAAACCTGCGCACATTTATTTCAGAAGCACCTGCACCAAGCCACCAAGGACTACATAAGTTATTCAGTTTTGATACGGCCACCCCAGCGCAGCCTGAGATATTTTCATACATTTATTTCAGATAGGAGTAGGTAAATTAATTATTCTTTATGACCTGATTAGGTCAAGATGTAATAAAGGAACTCTGTAGATAGTTTTGCCCTATATATACCACCCTCTGTATAGTTTTAAGGGTTGGTCAATTGAGAATTTTCACTAGAGACCCGCACTGTATACCTGACTGTTTCTATAATCAAAGATTGCAGAAAGCTTGGAGAGTAAACTGTTTGTTGTAAATGAATGTTTTGGAGACTGAAGATGGAATTCTTGTGCTGCAGCCTAAAACAATAAGTGCATCTTACCTCTGTTTTTATTGTTATCACTATCTAAATAGCAGAAAGAAAGAATAGCTTAGAATTAGTTTAAATACTCTCTATGCTCAGTTTCTGCTGTTTCTTTATGTTTTCCTCTGAATGAATTGGTTATGAATATGAATTCCTTCTGGCTCATGTTTACCCTGATTCACCTGTGTTTGCCAATTATCTAGGGATTCTTAATTGCCCCTAGGTAGCGCTCTGTTACTTCCCTCTGCTAAGTTGATTGAGAGATTCTTAACTGCCTCTCATCGCTTAGCATTTCCTTCCACCACTTAGACCTAAAACATTGTTTCCCGCGCAGCTATCTTGCTCCATTTTCCCTCTGTTGTGACCAAGTGAAAGCACCAGCAGTCACACTCCTCGACTCCACGCCCAATGGTTTGAAACTTCCAGACTATGCCTTGCCTCTCTATCTGAAGACATCAATTTTCCCACCAAAAACAAAACAAAAACCCTCTGAACTCGAGACCTAACCTAAAATCCTTTTCAACAAAGCTAAATCTTAAAGAGAGAGCCCTCTCTGATTGCAGGTTGGCTAGAACCTGCAATCCAAAGTTGGTCTGTGGTTACCTCGGCCGTATCCTTTTCCAGAGCTTAAGGACAACCTGAGTGATAACATAATGGCGACTCACATGGGGATCTTCCTCAGATAGTGTCACGAAGAAGGTAAGAAAGCTGTACCGAGACCATAAATCAAACTTTCCAATTGCTGTTTATCTCTTAAAACTACAGATGAAGCCTGAATATCAGCCAGGAAGCCTTTGAGACTGTTTTTGCTTTGCATTAACAGGAGTAAATAAATGCTGCTTCAGTCAATCTTCATGCTAGTTTTAAGTTACAAACGAGCAAAGCCCATATTTTAATTAGTCCCTTGTCAATTACAAAAACATTCCCAGGAAAAATACCCAAAAAAAAACAATTCGGAAGCTGGCTCCCAAGAAAAATCCACGATATACAAGGTCAAATCCAGATCCCAACCCTCCAGCTGTTTTTGAAAACCCTAACATAATCCCCAAAATCATTAGGAAGCAGGAAAGACAGGAAAATTTCGCTGATTTGAGCCCTGAAACAACTTACCCTAGCTGTTTTCTGACTCCTGTCAAGGTTTTGTTCCGTTCAACCCCTATTTCCATCAGTTCATCATCTACATCCCGTAGTACTCCTTCCACACCTTCATTCACTGCACATACTGACACCACTGTTGTTTCCAGCGTTCTAGTTACTCCTGTTATCCCTTTTACTCCAGTTGCTCCACTTATCCCCGTTGTTCCACTTATACCTACCAATATGGCTAATAGATATGCACCCCTGCAATTACCTGCCAATGCTGGGGCTTTACCTCAAGAGTACCAATCTAAAATCACATATTTTGACAACACCGGTCCTTTCACAGCTATTCAGCATACCAAAAAGATGCAAGATTATTTTGAAAACTATGAGATAGACGATGATAGCGTAAGAATGAGAATTTTTGTTCAGAGTTTGACAGGTGATGTAAGAACTTGGTTCAGATCACTTGTTGCAAATTCCATAACCACCCCAGATGAGCTTTATTAATCCTTCACCAACAGATGGGAGAAAAAGAAAGACCCCTTGCACATACTAGCTGAATATGATACGATCAAACGAGGCCCTCAAGAGACTGTTTTGGAGTACTGTGCAAGATTCAATAACGTATATAATGCAATACCACAGAACTTAAGACCTCCACCTGACCTTGCTTTGTATAAATTTCTGGATGGTTTTGACCCTGATATGGCATATCAGTTGAAAGAAAGAGCCCCTGCAACTCTTGCAGACGCACAAAATGTTGCTGTCACCGTAGAAGCCAATTTAATTGCTAAGAGAAACAGAGCTAGAGCCGAAAGAAGAACTACCTTTAAGGAAGAACCCTCAGCCTTTGACCAGAAGCTTGATGCTATCATCAATGGCCTGCAAAGACTGGGAGAAAGAGTAGAAAATGTTGAGAGAAAAGCATCATGGGAAGGACAACAGTCTAATACCATAAAAAACCCAAATTTTAGGAGAACGCAGAACACAAATGCTGGTAGGCCTAACCAAGACCATGATATAAGACCCCCTTTCCAAGACAACTATGTAGAAGGATCCACCTCTGGTAATCAAACAGAAGACGATCACATGAACTTAATGGATCTAAAGGGTGAGCATCAAACTTTTCTGACACAAGAAGACCAGAATGAACATGACTATAATCAATTTCAAACTAAAACTGGTGAGTCTTTTGATTTTAAACAAGGTTATGATACTGCTGTGTACGAAGTACACAAACAATATAAACTGAGAACTAGGACCATTGACATCTCTGAGCCTAGTAAATCAAAAGAAAGCAAACAACCCAACAAGATTAAAAACAAAGCTGTTGTAACAGAACCAGCTGATATACCTGTTCCAAACCCAGATCAAGTGACTGTAGAAGACATAACAGACACGCAGCCCGCTGTTGAGCAGCCTCAGCCACCTCCTTTCTCAAAACAAAATTCAAACAGGGTTCCAAAAAACTTTCCTGAAGTTGAAAAACCGCAAGCAAAAACTTCCCATAGCAGTGATAAACAAGAGCAAAACACAGATAATTCAAATGAAACAGAAAAAACTGCTGTTATCAACACCAAGAATCCACTAGAAAAGCCGTTTAAGTTAGAAACAAAAATAGCTAAGTTAAAAATATCCATTCCCCTCTCAGAATTGGCCAAACACGATGTATATAGGCAGCAAATTCAAAGATCACTTCAAATGCCAGAGGTTAAGGATGATGTAAATGTTTTAGACGACACCCCAGAGCTACTATTTGGCCCAGAAGTTAACGGAAAATCAACACATGGACCTGTCCCACCCTTTTATGTCAGTTTGCATATACATGACAAAGTTTTGCACAATGCTATGTTTGACTCAGGGGCATCGCTTAATCTTATGCCCAAAGCAGTTATGGAAAAACTGAATCTTGATGTTACAAGACCTTACAAAGATCTGTACTCATTTGACTCAAGTCAAGTGAAATGTTTAGGCCTCATCAAAGACTTGTGTGTCTCCTTAGTCCAATATCCCAACAAGACCATCCTCATGGATGTAGTGGTCGCTGACATTCCACCAAAGTACGGTATGCTCCTCTCAAGATCATGGGGAGAAAAGCTCCAAGGATCCCTTCAATTAGACCTTTCCTACGCTACTATTTCAGTCTTTGGGCAACCAAAGAGACTGTACAGAGAAACGCTCATGAAGTATGTAGTGAGTAGTGAAAGTAAGCCTGAAAATTTTCCCATTTATTCAATCCATTCCGATATGGATTCTTTCATTTTATTTAATGATGAAATAAATCTGCCCACTGATGATAAACCACTGGTTTTAGAAACAGACACACGTATCAATGAAGAATCGGTTACCCACATGGAAGAAATTGTCAAAACAGCAAATGCAGCCATCATGTTACAAGAACCTCCCCAAACAGAAATTTTAGATCTGCCCAATCCTGAAACAGCTCAAACCCTTAGTACTGACCATAAGCAAGAAATCACATGGTACCTAGAGTTTGATGGCTCTGTCAACAAGTTAGGAGCAGGGGCAGGTGTTTGGATTCACAACACACACAATAACCATGCAAAAGGACATGCCTACAGACTGAATTTCAAATGCACAAATAACATGGCAGAGTATGAGGCTCTGCTTTTAGGCCTTAAACTGCTAAAAACTCTAGGAGCTGTAAAAGTGTCTATCTTGGGTGACTCTGACCTAGTTATACAACAGATGAAAGGTAATTTTGTTACCAATGACAATAGAATGAGAGCCTATAGGACTGTTGCTACTAACATACTCCAGACATTCACTGAATTCGAGCTTGACAAGATTTCCAGAAATCACAACATTCATGCACACAGCCTAGCCACCTTTGCTAGTACATGTAAGCTTCCTTTTGACCCAAACCATCACTTCACAGCTGAAATAAAACATAGGCCCGCAGTCCCAAATAACGTTAAAGACTGGCAAGTATTCGAAAATGATGCCCAGATTAATAATTTCCTCACCCTCGAGCATGAGTTTTCAAGTATCAACATTGACATGGATGCTATGACAGATCTAGAACACCTAACAACTGAAAATCAGCAAGATATAACAGCTGCAACAGTCAAGCAAATCATGAGACCGACTGTTTTTGACGAAGAAAACATAGAACAGCTGAAACAAACGCAGGTAGAAGAGATAGACAAAACAGAGGCAGAGGTCATTGACTTGAAAGACAATTTTTTGCCTGCTGGTCTAACCCCATTAGAAGATATGTTTGATGCTAATGACGTGCCAAGAAAGCCAAAATTGCAACCCATAAACACAGAGATAGAGGAACATAACATTGGGACAGCAGAAAAGCCAAAAATGATCAAACTGTCCAAAAATTTGCCACCTGATCAAAAGCCCAAGTACATTGACCTATTCAAAGAATTCCAAGATGTATTTGCTTGGAGCTATGAGGATCTGAAATCCTATGACACTTTGGTGATCCAACACACCATTCCTTTAAAACCAAACCAGAAACCCTTCAAGCAGAAACTTAGAAGAATTAACCCCATGCTTCTTCCCCCGATTGAGAGGGAAGTAAAGAGGATGTTTGAAGCAGGCATTATAGCACCCATTAGATTCTACGAATGGGTATCCAATCTTGTCCCTACGAGAAAAAAGACAGGCGAGATTAGACTTTGTGTAGATCTCAGAAATTTAAATCAAGTCTCCTTAAAAGACCACTATCCTCTGCCCAAAATGGACCACATATTGCAGAGAGTAGTGGGTTCATCTAGAATCTCTTTACTAGATGGTTTTTCAGGTTTCAACCAAATACTTGTTCACCCAGACGATCAAGACAAAACTGCATTTACTACACCCTGGGGAACATTCAAATATGTAAAGATGCCATTTGGACTTAAAAACGCTGGTGCAACCTTTCAACGAGCAATGGACATTGCTTTCGCCAAAGAAATACACGATTTCCTGGTTGTCTACATGGATGACTTAACCCCATTTTCCAAGTCTGATGAAGAACACCTCAAGCATCTCAGGAAAATTTTCATAACATGCAGGAAATATGGCATTTCCTTGAACCCCAAGAAGTCTCTGTTTGGCCTTGAAGAAGGCAAATTACTTGGCCACATCATATCAAAGGATGGGATCAGAATTGATCCTGAAAGAAGACAAGCCATCCTCCAAATCCCATTCCCCAGAAACATAAAAGAGCTACAAGCATTCCTTGGAAAAATCAACTTCTTAAGAAGGTTTATTCCGAATCTGGCTGAATTAATAAGACTGTTAAGCAACATGTTAAAGAAGGATGCCAAGGTAAAATGGTCTCTGGAAACCAAGCAAGCATTTGAGAGTATCAAAACAGCCTTAACCCAAACCCCTGTCCTAACCAGCCCACAGTTTGATAAAGATTTTATCATATTCTCATTTGCATCTGATCACACCATAGCCGCTGTCCTTTTGCAAAAGGATGAATAGGGAGCTGAAAAACCAATTGCTTTTTTCAGCCGAGCCTTAAGAGACACCCCTTTGAAGTACCCAATAATGGAAAAACAGGCCTACGCACTTGTTAAGGCCATCAAGGATTTCAGGGTGTATATTTTATATTCACACATGATTGCCTATGTCCCACACGCTGCTGTTAAAGACATATTGACCCAAGAAGGATTAGAAGGAAAAAGAGGTAAGTGGATTGCAAACATCCTTGAATATGACATAGAAATAAAACCAACCAAGCTGATAAAGGGACAAGGTTTAGCTAAACTGATGTCCGAAACAAACTTTCAGGCCTTAGACATAAACCAGCTGGACAATGAACCAGAGCTGGCGACTCCACAGATCAGTGAAATCTTTTTACAATCCCCATGGTACGCAGATATATGCTTTGTATTGTTAAACCTGTGTGCTCCCCCAGGATTGTCCAGAACCAAGAAAAGATTTTTGAAAATGAAGGCTTTAAAGTTTTGTGTTATAGATGGTGCTTTATTTTGGAGAAATCATGAAGGTATATTGCTTAATTGTTTAACCATGAATGAAACTAACAATGTCATGAAAGAATTCCATGCAGGTGATTGTGGAGGACATCTCTACTGGAAGTCCACTACCGATAAAATTTTAAGGGCTGGTTTCTATTGGCCCACTCTTTTCGCAGATGTAAAAAAGTTTTCCATATCATTTCACAAGTGTCAAATCTTTGAAGGCAAGAGGAAGTTATTACCCCTGCCCCTTAAACCCATCTCCACCGAAAAACCTTTTCAACAATGGGGTCTTGGCTTCATTGGAGAAATCCATCCCTCTTCCTCAGGCCAGCACAAATGGATCCTAATAGCCACCGACTATTTCACTAAGTGGGTTGAAGCCATTCCCTATAGACAAGCCAATGATACCATCATTATCCAATTCCTCGAGTGCAATATCCTTTGCAGATTTGGCTGCCCTGAGAAAATTATCACTGACAATGCCGCTGCCTTTAAGTCCAAAAAGATGATCAATTTCTGCCATAAGTTTCATATCACCCTGGGCCACTCTACAGCTTATTACCCTCAAGGTAATGGCTTGGCCGAGTCATCTAACAAAAGCCTTATCAACATCATAAAGAAAGTGCTGGAAGAAAACAAGAAGAATTGGCACAAAAAGCTAGTAAATGCCCTATGGGCAGACAGACTTTCAAGCAAAAGATCCATTGGAATGAGCCCTTATGAGCTAGTATATGGCATGGAGGCTAGATTTCCTTCATCCCTGGGCATTCCTACTATCAAGCTGTTACAAGAGATTCAGGCTGAACCGAATGACATTCAAAGAAGAATCAATCAGACCATCCATCTGCAGCAAACCAGAGAACAAGTTTATGACAGAGCTCAAATTTTGCAAGAAAAGCTCAAAAAGATGTTTGATAAGAGAGCTAAGGCTGAGGATTTCAATGTTGGTGACAAAGTTCTAAGATGGGACTCAAGAAGGGAAGACAAGGGAAAACATGCCAAGTTTGATTTTTTATGGAAAGGTCCCTTTGAAATTGCTGCTGTTCAGGGAAACAACACTTATTTTCTCAGATCTATGGAGGACAGCACTGTCGAAGAAGGCCCTGTAAATGGCAGGATGTTGAAACATTATCATGATCCTTGTTGTTGAAACAATGCAAATTCTGTAAATATCTTTGTACAATATTATTTGTAAATACCAGCACTCAGTTTTTATTTCTATAAACAGGCCGATTGTCTGAGGAATAGCAGCAAATTTGGTGAGGACGCAGCCGATGCAAATTTTCCAGTCTCAAAAGCATCAAAACAGAGCAAAATTTTCAGTTCATATCAGCACCGTGCTCTGAGCAAAAGCAAGGCAAACACAGCAGTTTGATCCATGTCCCTAAACTGTTTTAAAAGGCATGTTCCAGCAGCATTATACATAAGAGATCAAGCACGCAGAAGAAAGCAGGCGATGCTGTACAATTCACAGTAACTCAGTTGAGGAGGAGGTTGTTCATAGTTCAAAGTTTCATATCTTTAACAGCCAGAACAAAGAAGAATTTCCCAGTCCACAGCAACAAACAGAAGATCAAGGCAGTCTGACCTGCTGTTCTTGACTTTTCACAAGGAAAAGCCATCCCCAAGTGGAGCCACTGTTAGCCTCCTGTTGCAACAGGTTTCATCTTTCATGATTAACATTTTTAAATGCCAAATATGTCATACTTGGCAAACTGCAGTGTTCCATATTTCCAGAAGATACCATGAGAGTGTGCTAGTCCAATTGCCAATGCTGAGATTCCATTTCGATGAGTTGTACCAGTTTTGAAGAATTTTCATTTAAGGCAGGTCCAAACAGTCTAACCCTCATAATCCACCGTTCCCTAAGTTATAACCCACCGTGCGCATTATTAAAAAAGGAATATTCTTTGAATATTCCCCCGCCGTATTACCTTCGCCGCCAGCCGTCGAATTATCCGCCCCGCAGATCAATGGCTGGCGAGTCGTCCCATCCCCGAGCTGCCCGAGCTTTAGCGTCCGGGAGATGGGCGGTATTGTCGCCGTACTCCCACCACGCGTCAAGCGTTGGGCTGTGGCGGAGGCCCCCCTCACGAAACCGCTCTCCCCCAAAGGTGGTGCGCCACCATACCGCTTACCGCCTCCTGCCCGGTGACGTCACCGCATATGTCACCCCCTGCACAGTCACCGCTTATGTCACCCCCTGCACAGCCACCGCTTACGTCACCCCCCAGTCACATGTCCCGTCATCTGCCTGTCTGGCCCCTTGCCATGTGTCATGCCACGTCACTGTCCGTACATGATGATGTCATCCCACCACGTCATCATGCTGATGTCATCGTTGACATCACCTACCGTACAACGTCACGTCATGCTGACGTCATCAGCACTTTTTTGGCGCGAAGGGAAAAAATCACACTTCGGAGCCCCGGAATCCAATTCTGAGGCAGTTTTTGATGAGCGATTTGTGCCTATCGCAGGATTTTTTAGGCCGAAATGGAGAATCTTCGGGGAATCTTCAGGGAATCTTTTCATTATGCAGCCCCCAGGAAGCCCGAAAAGCACAAAAATGACCCGTTTTCTTCGCAGAGCATACCGAAAGGAGCAGAAAACAGTTTTGAAAGAAATAGAGGCCGAACAACGGCCATTAATTTGTGAATAAGACCCACAGCACGTCAGAACAACATCAATTTATTGCCAAAGAGTATCAGAGGAAGAAAGGACGCCAAAGAGTATCAGCAAAGATTTTGTTCAGTGGCTCAAAGCACCTGTACATTAATGAAGCCCCCAGAAAGTCAAATCAGGCATCATCAGCCCATCCTTACCTTCAAATCACAATTAAGGCATTCAAAGCCACAGGACAGCAAAGAAGCAGAAACCCACGCACATTTATTTCAGAAGCACCTGCACCAAGCCACCAAGGACTACATAAGTTATTCAGTTTTGATACGGCCACCCCAACGCAGCCTGAGATATTTTCATACATTTATTTCAGATAGGAGTAGGTAAATTAATTATTCTTTATGACCTGATTAGGTCAAGATGTAATAAAGGAACTCTGTAGATAGTTTTGCCCTATATATACCACCCTCTGTATAGTTTTAAGGGTTGGTCAATTGAGAATTTTCACTAGAGACCCGCACTATATACCTGACTGTTTCTATAATCAAAGATTGCAGAAAGCTTGGAGAGTAAACTGTTTGTTGTAAATGAATGTTTTGGAGACTGAAGATGGAATTCTTGTGCTGCAGCCTGAAACAATAAGTGCATCTTACCTCTGTTTTTATTGTTATCACTATCTAAATAGCAGAAAGAAAGAATAGCTTAGAATTAGTTTAAATACTCTCTATGCTCAATTTCTGCTGTTTCTTTATGTTTTCCTCTGAATGAATTGGTTATGAATATGAATTCCTTCTTGCTCATGTTTACCCCGATTCACCTGTGTTTGCCAATTATCTAGGGATTCTTAACTGCCCCTAGGTAGCGCTCTGTTACTTCCCTCTGCTAAGTTGATTGAGAGATTCTTAACTGCCTCTCATCGCTTAGCATTTCTTTCCACCACTTAGACCTGAAACATTGTTTCCTGCGCAGCTATCTTGCTCCATTTTCCCTCTGTTGTGACCAAGTGAAAGCACCAGCAGCCACACTCCTCGACTCCGTGCCCAATGGTTTGAAACTTCCAGACTATGCCTTGCCTCTCTATCTGAAGACATCAATTTTCCCACCAAAAACAAAACAAAAACCCTCTGAACTCGAGACCTAGCCTAAAATCCTTTTCAACAAAGCTAAATCTTAAAGAGAGAGCCCTCTCTGATTGCAGGTTGGCTAGAACCTGCAATCCAAAGTTGGTCTGTGGTTACCTCGGCCGTATCCTTTTCCAGAGCTTAAGGACAACCTGAGTGATAACAGTCACAAGTCAGATAGAGATGACACGGTGAGAGATGGAAAATTGTTGGACACTCTAGATAGGAGAGGGGATAGATACATGTATTATTATAGTTCTGATTTAGATAGGCATCATAATCATCATCGTTATCATCCTTATAGGAGGAGTGATGGGGGATATTTTCTGGATGAGTTTAAGAAAGAAAAGCCACCTACACTTGATGGAGAGATGAAGAAACCATAGGATGCAGAGGCATGGTTTCTTGGCATGAGGAAATTATTTAGATTGCATGACTATTGAGAGAACAAGAAAGTTAAAGTGGCTACATTTAGTCTCAAAGGTAAAGCAGACATTTGGTGGGAAGATGTGAAGAATGTCAAATGTATTCATGAAGAGGATATGACTTGGAGTGAGTTTGAGCGGCTATTCAAGAAGAAGTATTTTCCAAAGAGATACTTTGATGACATGGCGAAAGAATTTTATGAGCTAAAGATGGGTTCCATGATAGATGATGAATACACTAGTAGGTTCTTGGAGTTGCTAAGGTATGTGCCTTACCTCAAGGAGGAGAAGGCCAAGATTTAGAGGTTCGTCAGTGGATTACCAATGGAATTTAAATACAGGATTGAGTTCAATGAGCCTAGATCATTAGAGGAGGCCATCTGGAGGCTAAGGCATTATTATGAATAATCTAAGCACAGGTCTGAGACTAAGCAAGACTAGAGAGGTAATGCAAAGAGTAAAGGAAAATGGGACAAGAAGTGAGCAAGACCTCAGGATTTAAGAAATAAGGAGAATGTTGCACCACTTAAGAGGTTCAATGCATCAGATAGAGGATAGGAACACTGATCTGAGGAGAAGACTAAGGAGTCTGTGCAATGTCATACTTGTGGAGGAGATAATTGCAGGATAGATTTTCCACAGTACCAAAGTGGTAGGCCTAAGATATACAGTGCGCGGGAGGCACATACTGTTGGGGATGTTGGTTAAAGTATTCCACATATCTATGCAACATTGGATAACAAACATGCAAAGAATTAAACATCTATCATTGAGATGGAAAACAAGATTTGTGATAAAGTTATTTCTATTTTGATTAACCCTGGATCTAATTATAGCTATGTTAGTCCTGACTTGGTGGAAGTGTGATTTGAGTAAGGAATTGCATGTAGGGTCTTGGTTAGTGAAGTTGGCCACAGGTCTAAAGAAGCGAGTTCATCATTGGGTAAGAACTGGTGCATTTAATTTAAATGGTATGCATACCGCAACACATCTGAATGTATTACCGTTGGAATCATATAGTATGCTGTTGGGCATGGATTGGTTGTATCTACATAGAACCAAGGTAGACTGTTATGAAAAATCCATTGAGTGTGTTGATGACAATGGCGAACCAAGAGTCTTGCAGGGTAAGAATAAAGTCACATCAGTTAGGATGGTGACAGTTATGCAAGCAAAGCACAGTCGCAGAAAAGGGTGTCAGCTGTTTGTAGTGCACATTTCTAGTGATAAGGGTAATGAAGTTGAGGATACATATGTGTTGAGCAGGTACCCAGTTCTACAATAGTTCAAGGATGTATTACCTGAGGACATTTTATAGTTTCCACCTGACAGGGAGGTAAAGTTTTTTATTGAGTTAGTGGTAGGGGAAACTCCAACATCAAAATCACCTTACAAGATGAGCACACTTGAGTTGGTTGAGTTAAAGTTACAGCTGAAGGAAATGTTGGACAAGGGATACATTAGGCCAAGTGTATCACCATGGGGCACACCGATGTTGTTTGTAAAGAATAAAGATGGTACTCTCAGATTATGCATTGACTATAGGCAGTTGACCAAAGTGACAATCAAGAACAGGTATTGTTTGTCAAGGATTGATGACTTGTTCGATCAGTTAAAGGGAGCAACAGTGTTCTCGAAGATTGATCTGAGATCAAGATATCATCAGGTACACATCAAAGAAGATGACATTTACAAGATAGCTTTCTGGACCAGGTATGGGAATTATGAGTTTGTGGTACTTCTATTTGGCTTAACTAATGCTCCAACTACATTTATGTGCTTGATGAATAGTGTGTTGCATCCGTGTTTGGATAAGTTTTTTATTGTGTTTATTGATGATATACTGGTATATTCTAAAAATGAGGAAGAGCATGCCGATCGTTTAGCAGCAGCGTTGAAGTTGTTGAGAGAGAATCAGTGTTATGCTAAGCTCAACATGTGTAGTTTATTTTAGACTGAAGTACACTACTTGGGGCATGTGGTCTCCAAGGAAGGCATTGCAATAGATCCAGAAAAGATAAGGGCCATCATGGAGTGGGTAGCTCCCAAGAATGTAGATGAGGTGAGATATTTCATGGGATTCACAGGCTATTATAGGAGGTTCATCAGGAACTTATCACGGATTTCGTATCCTATCATGTCATTGCAAAGGAAAGGTAAGAAGTTCAAATGAACAAAGGAGTGTGAGGCTAGTTTTGAGCCGCTCAAGCAGTTGTTGACACATGCACCAATGATAAATATTGGACATCCAGACAAAGAGTTTGTAGTATGAAAAAATGCTTGCAAGAAAGGACTTGGTGGAGTCCTTATGCAGGATGGACATGTGGTATGCTATGAGTCGCAGAAACTGAATGAGCACGATCAGAACTACCCCACACATGATCTTGAGTTGGCAGTGATTATAAATGCATTGAAGATGTGGAGACACTATCTTCTAGGTAGGAGGTTCACATTGATGAGTGATCATAGTGGTTTGCGATATCTATTTGACCAACATAATTTGAATGGTAGGCAGGCTCGGTGGTTGGCTATGATTAGTGAGTTTGATTTTGAGATCAAATATATCAAAGATAAAGAAAACAGAGTGGCATATGCTCTCAGAAGGTGGGTACAAGTAAATCACTTAACAACTATGAGTTCCTGTGGGATATATATACAAGATAGGATCTTGCAGGCAGGTCAGCAGGATGTCAGATATATGGAGATTATGTACAGGTTGCAGCAGAGCATAGGTACAGGTACAGGTGATGGTACAGGTACAGTTGTAGGTGTATAGGGTGTGGATTATTTTCTTACAACGGATGGATTGGTCAGATTCAGAGATAAGATATATGTGCCAGATAACAGTGAGCTCAAGAAGGTGATATTGAGAGAGTTTCATGCGAAACCATATTTAGGTCACCCAGGTTATCAGAAGACATTGACTGTAGTGATTTTCTTTTATCGTTGGCTGAATTTGAAGAGGGATGTAACAGTGTTTGTGGCTAAATGTTTTGATTGTCAGTGTGTGAAGGTAGAGTATAAACATCCAATAGGACTGCTACAACCGATTGCAATTCTAGAGTGGAAATGGGAAGTCATTTCCATGGACTTCATCATAGGGTTGTTGAGGATAGTGAGACAACAAAATTCCATCATGGTTATTATGGACAGGTTGACAAAGGTTGCACACTTCATCCCAGTGAAATTTACATTCTTAGCTAGCGATGTAGCACAGGTATTCATCCGAGATGTGGTCAGATTTCATGGTGTTCCAAAGAAGATTTTGTCAGATAGGGATGCAAAGTTCACTTCCAAGTTTTGGAAGGAGGTTTTTGTAGGTTTGGGTATAGAGTTTACCTTTAGTACAACTTATCATCCGTAGACAGATGGACAGACATAGAGGGTCAACAGGATATTGGAGGACATGTTGAGGATGTATGTGATGCATCAACAATGAAAGTGAGAAGAGTATTTTCCACTGGTAGAGTTTGCATACAACAATGGTTATCAAGAATTGTTGAGGATGAGTCCTTTTGAGGCATTGTATGGATGAAGTTGTAATACTCCTATTAGTTTGCGTGATCTAGTTAACATGGTATTTATTGGACCAGATATGTTGGCCGACATGGAACAGGAAATGCAGGTAATCAAGAAGAATCTAAAGGCAACACATGATAGGAATAAGAGTTATTCAAATCAGAATAGGTTGTTTAAGGAGTTCTAGGTTGGGGAACAAGTGTACTTGTGCATCAAACCAAAGAAGAGCTTCTTACGGATTGGATCATCTTCCAAGCTGGCACCATGATTTTGTGGACGCTTCAATATCATTGAGAGGATTGGGCCAGTAGGCTATCGATTTGAACTGCCTCTAACAGTGAAAATCCATGATGTTTTCCGTGTGTCATTTCTTAATAAGTATATTAAGGATGTTGATCATGTGATTGACTGGTTTATATTGCAGGTGGAACTAGATGGAGAATTCTAGCCAGAGATTGAGTGTATATTGTAGAAAAGGGTTCTCATGCTCTAGAATAGAGAAATCAAGTAAGTTAAGGTGCAGTGGAAGCACTTTGGGCCTGAGGAAGCTACATGGGAGATGGAGGATCAGATGTAGGCTATGTATTCTTCCTTGTTTTCCGATTGAGGCAAAGCAATTTTGGTTTGGTGTTTTGGTGTGATTTTTGTATATGCTTTGCTATATGTTTTGATATATGTTTTGGTGATGTTTGGTATATGTACATATGTATATGGATGTAAATACCTCCATGAGCTATGTTGTAAAGTTCCAATAAGAGGAATAGGTGTCGTGTCATTACAATGTTATGTTGTTATGTTTTCACGATGGTTTGCTTTTCAATAGGTTGATCATTGTAAATATTGCAATGAGTTAAGTTATAAAGCTCCATCGGTAGTATGTTTTTCTTACAACAGTTTTGTGGTTGTAGGTGTTTTTGAACACTGAGGATGGTGTTCCCCCAAGAGGGAGGGCTCTGTAACAACCCTGGTAAAAATTCCATGTAACAAAAGTTAATAAAGGGAAAATAATAACCACAGATGATGGGACACTTATTCCAAGCGGAATGTTGGGCAACATCCTAGTGATGGGGATCACTTGTGATTGTTTATGGCTAAGGAAATTGGCAAAGGCAATGGCTAAGGCTTTGGAAAGGAAAAATGGAAATTTTGGCACTTTTAAATATGAAAATAATGGAAATTAGGAGAAAAAGGAGGTGAAAGGTCACAGGTTGCCTGTGAGGAATAAAATGAAGGAAAATGATGGAAAATGAAGAAAGTAAAGGCCTCATTCATAAAAAGGCTTCTTAGGATCAACTGGTAACCTTTTGTTAGTTTAGTTTTGGAACTCTCTCATTATTCTCTCTCTCATACTCTTGGAGACTTAAAGTTTTCTTGGAGCACTCTTGGAGGGTGTGGCATACTTGGATTCTTGGAGCAAGAAGGAAAAGGAAGAGCAGGAAAGCGCAATAAGGCATCAAGATCAACAACTACATTAGATTTTATTGCAGGTACTGAGTTGCATGTATGATTCCTTCACTACTTTTGGCATGCATGGCATATACATGTGGATTCTTGGTCATGATATGTCATTGGCATGGAGGTTTGCTTGGATTGACAGTGGATTACCTAGCCTTGCCATTTCCTAGATATCCATGGATATTGTGGGTTTATTTCCTTGTTTTGTTTTGGTTGGTTCTCATGTTTCCTTAACTTGGGTTGAGTTACTAGTTCCTGGAGCTTTGGTTGGACAAACGCTTTGGAGCCCCGTAACAGCTTGGGTTGAGTTACAAGTCCCATAGCCTTGGTTGGAAAAATGATCTGAAGCCCTTGGTGGGTTGAGTTACTAGTCTTAGAGCCTTGGTTGGAACAAATGCTTTGGAACCTTGGATGGCTAGGATAGAGACCGATCTGATGACGGTTTTGTGATCTCCGACCATGAGGTGGAATAATTGTTTGATGGGTTGAGGTGGATGGCCTCTGGAAGCCTTGGATGAGTTTTGATTGATGTCTTCTATGATATCCATGCTTGGAATATGGAACGAGGGTGAATGGATGAAGAGAGATTTGGCTCAACCATTCTATGGTCGGGTGGAACATGGAAGTCCCATCCCGGGTTTGGATTTTGCATGATTAATGAAAGGTTATTTCTCCTTGCATTTCTATGAGAATTTTGATGGTTATATGTGGTTTATGTGGTTGTACTTTCATGAGTATTTCTTCTGCTATTATGCTGGTTATGTATGTGTCTTATGACAACAACTATGTATGCTTTTCATCATGTTTTTACTTGTAATTGAATGATCACTTTATCTATGACCTAATGGATGGAATGGCAGTTGATGTGTTGAGGCATCGATGGTTCTTAGAAATTCTCAGGTAAGTATGATACCCCTATGCTAAGAACTATTCTTTACATCTGTAAATTACATATTCATGATATGTTTGACGAAATGCCTGTCATGGCTAGTAGGGGTCCATTCAAAGTCTTAGACATGTATTTTCTTTAATACTGTCATTTCCATGTTATTTTACTGATCTCTGAAGAGATGGTTCAATTCTTGGTAGTGACCTAAGCTCTGGACCTGTAAAAGTGTCTCAAATCCTGGGGACGTTGGCATTACACTGACTAAATAAGTCTCTGTACGCTGACAGGGAAGCTTGTGAGAGTGAATATGGGTTTTTGGACGTTGTCATGCCTATATCATGAGAGTGACTGAGGCTTAAGTTGTACAAAAGTTTAGTTGGACCCAAGGGCAAGATGTCTGAAGTGTTGGATTGGTTCATGAGGGTCTTGAAGCAAATGTTGAATGACTGTATGGTATGTTTCCATCGGTTCCACTTCCTTAACGTGACTTAGGAGGTCAAATCATATCATAGTGGCCTCTCGTCGCATGTATACCCCGGTTGGCCATTTGCTTGGGTAGATGTGGGAGGAGGGTGTTAAAAAGCTATAAATTGTAAGTCAGTGCATACTTTTTAGGTTACTCCCAATGTGTTTATATTTACCAAACACACAACAAAAACAACATTTAAAAATATAGCTCGGTGCATTCGATAACCTGAATGTTCTGTACCAATGCGAAAAGGTTATATGTGCACACCAATGGATAAGTGTGATGCACCACGATGAAAATTTTAATATGTCAACCAACAATGGTGTGTCATATGTATGTGCACAATGATGTCGGTGTGATTGTGTTTGATAGCACATTGAAACCGATGCATTACTGTTTTTTGGGTGCACTAGGTTCTTTTTTTTTTTTAATTGAAAGTTCTGTTTCCATATTTATAAATACATTTTTCATTTAATAAAAAAAAGTGTATTTTATGTATGAGGTTGATGTATTTTATACGCCAATCATGTATTAGAGACGTTAGCAAAGGGAGAAGGAGTAGGAGTAGGAGAAAATGTTGGACCAATATAATATGGTATGACCATGGGAGGCTAAGAGAGGGAGATGGATTTATACTCTCGCCCTATTATTGCAATGACCCGAGCACTCTTAAGGAATGTAGGCCTCCTCAAGTACTATGAGGAGGCTACATCCCTGAAGGTTCACTCTATCTTTTTGGCACTTCAAATCTGCCGATGGAGTGTCCAGGAGCAAGGTTTCCATGTCAGTCCTAAGGCATGGTATATGCCCTATGAGGAGGACATATAGTTTATCACTAGCCTACCCATGAGAGGGGAAGATTTCCCCAGTTTCCTGATGTTCCCCATGGGGTTGCAACAGAGAATCAGCTTGGCTACTCTCAGAGATATGTTGGGCCTCATGCAATCCTTCCAACAGATTTTGAGGTGCATGGTGGACAACTATAAATTTCTTCCTTTGTTGGATAGGAGGTTAGGGGCCTCTCATTATTAGTCACCACCATTGCACAATTTAGTAGTGATGGGCAATGCATTTGTTGTCCTCTTTTGTATTATGTTGATTATTTAATTCAGGTGCCACGTGTATCAGTTGGTCTGCCATTTTTTTGAGGCAATTTTGTTTGGATTTAGATAGATGTCGCGTGATGATACATGGGAGGACAAGCTTCCCTTTCGATTAAGATATTTTTTATTTATTTTTTAAGAGGTTTCTAGAGATGAGGCCTACATTTGACCATCGCCCTTCTAGGTTGATCACTGAGGTCTAGATGCGCATATGGGGCCAGATGATGCCCAAGAGGGGCCTGCCGGATTATTCAACCAGGATTTCAGCCCAAGCACTGGCTTTATTGGCCAATGAGTTTGACCATGCGTTTATCTTATTGTCATTTCCATATGAAGGGATTGACTGGAGATAGTGTCCCAACATCCTCTTCACATCGACTGAGCCTCCAAATAATAGAGGCAACATTAGTGTTTTATTTAAATTAATCTAGTTTCATTTTATTGTTTTAATTAATTAGAATAAAATTTAATCTAGCACATTATTTATTTATTTTTGTTTTTGTTTGTTTGTTTGTTTATTTATTTATTTTTTGTTTTAGCCGAAAGTACTAAATTTTTTGGTCGATTTTTTTCCCCAAATGGGAGTTAAATTTAACCGGAAAAAGGTTTTCGACCAAAAAACCATGCGTTTATCTTATTGTCATTTCCATATGCGGGGATTGATTGGAGACAATGTCCCAACATCCTCTTCACACCGATTGAGCCTCCAAATGATAGAGGCAATATTAGTGTTTTATTTAAATTAATCTAGTTTCATTTTATTGTTTTAATTAATTAGAATAAAATTTAATCTAACACATTCTTTTGACTTGTTTTATTAAATTGTTTAATGAAATTGTGTATGTGTTTTTTGTTTGTTTGTTTGTTTTTGTTTTTGTTTTGTTTGTGTGTTTTTTTGTGTTTTTGTTTTTGTTTCTGTTTTCTGTTTTTTGTTTTTGTTTTTGTTTTTTTCAGCCAAAAGTAATAAAGTTTTTGGCCAAATTTTTTTCCCCAAATGGGTGTTAAATTTAAACGGAAAAAGGTTTTCGACCGAAAAACGTTTCCATTTTTTCTGTTAGCCGCGAAATTGAAATGATGTGACCATCCAATGTAACTATTTCGGCTGAAAGCTATAAATAAACTCGATCAAAATGTCATTTTCTCACTCACATCCCTCATGTGAAACTTTTGAATAGCAAACTTCTTTGAATCTAACTTTTGGATAGTAAATTTTTTTGGCTGGATTTTGAAAGTGGTTCTTTTGAAAGTGATCTTTTGGGCTAGATTTTGAAAGTGACTTCTTTGGGTTGGATTTTAAAAATCTATATAGAGTGAACTATCATGGGGAATCAAAGAAATTGCAAGAGAAAATATGATCGAATTAGGGACATTGAGGCTCGTAGAGAATACTCGAGAAACTATTACAAAAGAAAGAACGAAGAACACTTAAATATTGAAGGGGAAAAACAATCTCAACAAGAAGTTGAACTAGGTGTGTAAATGTAGATATTATAAATGATATTTAAAATTTAATAGTGCATTCTGCAATATAATTTTTATTTGATGAACTAATTTGAAAACTATTTTGCAATGTAAACAGAGAGAGATTTTCCTCATAACATTAATGATGAGATTGAAAATGTTGAAAGATAAAGTGAAGAAGAAAATGAACCAGTCATTGATGATGATGTTGAAGACGTTGAAAGAGATTCAAGTGAAGAAGAAGTTGATCCACCCATAGGTATGTGTATATATGTCATGTATTATTGAAATTAGACATATTTATTAGTTTCAATTTCATGAACTCTATTTTTTAATTTAATTATTTAATGTTTTTTCCCATGGAAAAATCGTAACTTTATTCATATTGAGTAAAACTACATGTTGTAGATGCTGAAGAAGCATATGCTTTATCAAAACTTGTCCCGTTGGAAACAAGATCTAAAAAATCATTTACTGTCTATCTATGCTTTCCTACATTTCTTTTTTTCCACTTTCCGCGAACCTTCATTGTTGGGTGTGGCTGTTACAATAGTCATTTGTGCTTCGTTTGTGGCAGCTGGGATTTCTTTTTCAAAATCTGAGCTTTCTGTAGAGTATGCTCGCTTGCTGCCTCCAATTTCTTGCCCTGGGGTGCGTTTCTCACATTGCTGCTGTGGATTGGTTGTCTTTGGATCTATTGCATATTCAATCTGATTTTCATCATTCTGTAGGTTGTGTGGAATGCTTTTTTTGCTGAGTTCTGGATTATTTCCTGGATATTCTGCTTCTTGAAATATATTGGTGGTTTCTGTGTTTTTTCCCTCTTCTATGTCATCTGCCCATGTGGCTGAAAACTGCCAGCCTTTCGGCTTTGGTGGCTGTCTTCTTTTCCTATCTTTTTTGTTTTGTGGGCATGCACTTTGTAGATGACCAGTTTGACGACATACGCGGCATCGGAAGGCAGTGTTTTCATAATCAAGTGGTTGAGCCCATTGCTTTTCGTTGTGGAGTAAGAGGATGTGATCTGGTAATCCTTGACTGAGATCAACCTCCACACAGATCTTGGAAAATGTATAGATATCCTTGGATAGGCGCTCATTGTCTGCTTTTAAGAATTTCCCCAAGGCGTTGTTGATGCCTTCTAATACTTTGAAGTGCCAAAAGTGCAGAGGTAAGTTATATAATTTTACCCACACTGGCATTTTGGAAACCACCATGGTGTTTGGGTCAAATTCTGGGAACCAAGATGTCATAAAAAGGCCAGCATTACCCCAGAACCATGGTCCCTCATTCAATGCATATTCCTTGTCTTTTACTATGTCGAATTTGATAATAAAAAACCCTTTTGATCAGAGATGGAGATCGCAGTTTTCTATCCATATGGAGTAAATCCATTGACGAAGGGCTTCCAGTTTGGTCCAAAAACCATTAAACCTGCATATCACTGCTTTAAATAAATAATCAGCATGTATTTCATTTACCTCGGGTACAACGGTTATTAATGGAGGATTCTGAGTTGTCTGCTCAACGATGTAGGCCCCAGGGGTTGTAGCTTGTTGTTCTGTTTTCGCTTGAGATTCCATCTTCCCTTTTACTGCATCTTTGAAGGAAACAGGTCCTTTTGAGCTTGTGCCGGAACAACCTCCATGGAGTCTTGTGCTAAGATAGATGGTTGAGTCGTTGCCTATGTCGTATTCTTTTAGCTTGCGCTCCTCCTGCAAAACTTTTCCTGTGTAGATCAGGAGTTGTTTGCAGGGTGGGATTCCAATCCTTTCTTGTATCCTCTGTTTGAGTGTTTTTATCTCCTCCCATCTCCCTATCTTGATGCATACTGTGTTCCCTTCCATGGATCTGATAAAGAGGGTACTTTGTCTACCTTCGAGCATTTCAGGAGCAGATGCTTCAGGCTCCAATGTTGGGGTGTTTGCCTGTTCCTGCACAATCATCGCATCTCTCTGTTGCCGGCTCTGATCTATGATCTGGGGTTGTGATCCAGGGCGGAGAGGAGACTTTTTGTGAGCAGGCCTCCAGATCTGGGCTTGGTGTAGACTGTTTTGTTTGTTGAGCGCCAGATCTATTTGGTCAGTGGCAGATCTGAGGTTTATACACCCATTCTGCTTGCCATTCTGGTCTTCTTCTGCACATTGGGCCTGTAGTTCAGGCCAGAGGGGTATCTTGGCAGCTGCATGCCCCCAGATCTGAGCTGCGTGCTGCGATCCAGGGCAGAAAGGAGGCTTTTGGTGAACATGCCTCCCGATTTGGGTTTGATACGGGCTGTTCGATCTATTGTGTGCCAGATCTGTTGGATCCTTGGCAGATCTGTGGTTAATATGCCCTTCCGTGGTGAGAGAGATCAATCCAGGTCCTTGCAGAAGCCTTTCAGGGTCTGCGCTATCAGATTCTGATTTGTAGAGCAGGTACGTGTAGGAAAAATTGTCCCAAGCCTCAGATCCGATATTGTATTGGCCAGCAGATCTAGCATTGTCGTTGTCTCCGTTCCTCCTCTCGCCGTATTTGTTGCTCAGAGAAATCAGTTCAGCTGCAAATCGCTAGCGGTGTCGTGCTCTGGCCCACTCTGCGATGGGCTTAACCTCTTCGCCGTCATTGTTTCTGTATGTTGCCTCCCGTCCTCCATGACTGAGGTGCAGTGCATATGAGGGCACTCGAGATTCCATGGCGCTAATTATTTAATGTATATTTATACTCATTTACATTAAATTCTCATATGTACAGATGAAATCAATATCTATGATGAGATGTTAGAAAACGTCGACACTGACACATATGGGGATAAAAAAGTTGACCATGCTATACAACATCATGTTAAGCTCATTATAAATAAGTTCTTCAAAGATGAAAATGTGACAGTTCAAGCTCAAATTTTGACAGGTCTTTTAACATCAAAGAAATTAAAAGAAGCTACAACACTATTGGGCATTCGAAAATCACCAAAAGATAAAAAAGTGAAGAAAAGTGTGATTCAAAATATAAGTATTTCTCTAAAATAAATTGGAAAATATAGAAAGAAAAGTCATCTAGATTTACGTAGAACAATATAAACAACAATGGTTTCATCAACTACTAAATAAAATAGTTTGATAAAATCTTTGGAAAAAGCATTAGGGACCTCATGAAAAGCATTGAATAAGCATAGGAAATTCCGATTGCAAATAGATGCAAATGATGAGCTTGCTTGTTGGACAATTATTTGTAGGCAATGATACAAATATAGAATTGGAGAAAATGTTAAAAAATGATGTATGAATATTGGGTGAAAAATTCATGTGTTTCACCAAAAGAAAGGGATGTTATGTGATGAAGAACAACATGAAATCAATATGAAGAACATGCAAAACGTCTCTTGGACACCACTAAGATAGATTTATTCAATAAGTTCAAAGAAGAGAATCGTGAAATTAATGTCTCAATTAGTACTTTTGTGCAACAAAAACCATGGTATATTAAGCTTGTCACTATACGTGACACTTGTTGTTGTCATTATCATATGAAATTTCAATTATATTATGACACCTTCCTTAATTTTGGTAAAACATTTTGGATAAATTTACCTCCTCCTTCCTCTATCCATGATTTCGTATCCCAAATTCTATGTGGAAGAGAAAACCATGAATTATTTTACTAAAAGAAAAGTGTTGGTGGTAAACAATGTGATCATTGTGGAAATTTGACTTTGTTTCACAACAAATATCCTATTGTATGAATGATCAATTATTGTCCAACATAAAAGTGGAATGGAAGAGATATGAATATGTCCATACATCAATTAGTGCAAGTGGTAGTACAAGTTCTAGAAGGGTTGATTTACAAGAATAAAAAAAAATGTGTGATAGATTTTTTGAAGAAGTTTGAGACAAAAATTTATAAACACACCAAGAATTGTCATAGAGCTCAATTACAGGACCTGCAATTCAAAAAATCCTGTGAAAATTTTCCACCTGGGATCATTTTGTCGATAGTTGATTTTGCAGAAAATTACACATTTGTTGCACAAAATGAAATACACAGTGAATATTATCATTTTGACCAAGTCTCTATGATTGTCCATGTTCTATATAGACATGTTGAACAAAATGTTGATAATATAGAAAGCACTAATGAGAATCAACGTGTTATTAAATAATATCATTTTTATATTAGTGATGATCATACACATGACACACATTTTGTACAACATTGCTTTGAATACTTTTGATTCATTGAAAGGTCATGGAATAAAATTCAATGAACATTGGATCTGGTCAGATGGATGCGCAGGTCAATTCAAATCTTCATGATCATTCTTTTGGTTGTGTTGTCTTCAAATGAAACCAACATTAAACATTATTGAAACTTCTTTGAGATTGGTCATGGGAAATGAGAACATGATGACACATAGGCATGTATAAAACGAGCATTTTTAAGATATCAAATAGACCACTCTACAAACTGATATTGTTAGACAAGGTAACATTTCAATTGCTTTCAAATGATATATATATATTAGACAAGGTAACGTTTCAATTGCTTTTAAATGATATATATATATATATATATATATATATATATATATATATATATATATATATATATATATCTATAGATAACCACTGTGTATAAGTATAGATAATAGTTAAGATATAGATCAACATCTAATAAAATCAAGTACATGTTGATAACTAATTTCCTGTTAATAATGATATGAATTTGTACCTTTTTTTTATTATGCAAGAGATGTTTTTTTTGTAGTTGCACCCATTAACAACATA